>CM048744.1:830668593-832087343 GCA_026315105.1 Locusta migratoria
ACGCTGGGAGACACCAGCACGAAGGTCAGAGGTAGTAGAAAAAGTAGATAGCCAAGGGAGCTGTATCCGCAGACTCATTCCACAACACTCCCCTGTAGCCAGGGACCCACAGAAACGTTACAGTAGTTCTGCTTGCTGAGAGAGAGGTAAGACAATTGCGGATGCTTTGTTCCAAGGGATGGACAGGATATAGCGTGCGGAGGCTCAAAAGAGAACTCAGAGTCCGAGCAAATGAGACTTATTGAGCGAGTTTCACCTGCATACAGCTCAGCTGTAAAATTTGAACTCCACTCAGGGAGACGATATTTAAACGAGGCGTTGCTAAGCACAAAGGCACACCCAACACCATGGTCTGCCTGAGCCATCAGTGTAAATGAACAAATTGTCATCAAATTTGAACCGGAGTGCGAGAAAGTCCCTCTGGTAAACGAAATTAGGTGTGGAGTCCTTTGGAAGAGAATGAAGGTCCAAGTTAACACGGACTTCGGGGCTTAGCCACAGTGGAGAGGTGCTCTCACCAGTCGAGAAAGTAGCAGGCATTGTAACGCCGAGCTGGCAAAGTAACGAATGCAAGCGAACTCTCTGTGTTAGCAGAGCAGACGGGCGCACGGCAAAGAGACTGTCAAGTGAATCATTAAAGAAAATAGCATACGTTGGGTGTCCTCGCATGGATCACAAATGGCTAGCATAACGGCTAAGCAGGAGTTCGTTACGATAAGAATGAGGTAGTTCGGTGGTCTCAGCAGAGAGGCTCTCAACGGGGCTGGTGTAAAATGCTCCCACCGCCAGACAGATCCCTTGGTGGTGGAGTGTGTTAAGGCGGCACAGTATGGACAGTCGAGCCAAAGAATAGACAATGCTTCCATAGTCCAGTTTGAACCGAACTATGGTGTGATACAGATGGAGGAGAGTAGACCGATCAGCTCCCTTCGAGGTGCCGCTTAACACCCACAGCACATTGAGAGTGCGGGTACAGCGAGCTGCCAAACGAGATGTGTGGGGAGACCAACATAGCTTCCTGTCGAAAACAAGTCCCAAGAACGTTGTGGTCTCCACAAATGGAAGTACTATGGGGCCCAGGCGAAGGGACGGTGAAGGAACTCCTTCCGCCGCCAGAAGTTCATGCAGACTGTCTTGTCAGCCGAGAACTGAAAGCCAGTGTCCATACTCTGTGTGTGGAGAGAGTCAAGGCACCACCATAGGAGCCACTCTATGAGACCCGTTTGGTCAGAGCTGCTGTAGATCATGAAGTCATCGACAACGAGGGATGCCGACACTCCCGGTGGAAGATGATCGGCTATAGAATTGATTGCCACTGCAAATAAAACGACGTTCAGGACTTAACCCTGGGGGACCCCGTTCTCCTGAATAATAGTGCTCGATAAAACTGAACCAACACGCACTTTAAACAAACTGTCTGTTAAAAATTCCTGGACAATCCCCACGTATGCCGAGTGCAGGGATGTCCATCCTCCAGCAGGTGTATTATGCTTTTTCCAGATCAAAGAACACCGCTACTGTCTGGCGGTTCCGTAAAAAGTTATTCATTACTGAAGTAGACAGGGCGACGAGATGATCCATCGCAGAACGGTGCTTGTGAAATCCACATTGGACATTAGAAAGGAGATAGCGCGTTTCAAGCCACCATACTAGGTGCCCGTCAATCATGCATTCCATCACCATGCATACGCTACTGGTGAGGGAAATGGGGCAGTAGCTGGAAGGGAGAAATTTGTCCTTCCCAGGCTTTGGTATGGGAATGACTATGGCTTCACTCCAGTGTCATGGAAAGGTGCCTTCTATCCATATGCGTTTGTAGGTAGCCAGTAGGAAGTGCAAGCCCGTACGTGAAAGGTGTTGCAACATCGCTACATGAATGCCATCTGGTCCTGAAGCGGAGGACTGCGAAGACAAGAGTGCATGGTGGAACTCTTGCACAGTGAACTCTGCATTGTAGCATTCACGGTTCTGAGAGGTAAAGGGCAATGGAGTTGCCTCCACTGTCCGTTTCCTAGTGAGGAAAGTGTCATTGTAGTGAGAAGAACTAGAGACCTCTGCAAAATGTCAACCAAGTATGTTGGCTATTTGTGGAGGGTTGACGATGGTGTCAGTTGTGACACACAGACCGGAAATCGGGGAATGAGCCATAGTGACAAATTTTTCTGAGGTTATCCAAAACGATAGAGAAAGGGGTGGACCTATTAGTTCCCTAATTTGCCGCACTGCATGGAAATTATTGTGCTCAGATAGTTTGAGGCACCGAAAGCTGGATAAATCATGGAGTGGCAAGTTTAGAAATATTTAGCAAGGCGTGGAATGTATATTCGGATACAACTGAAGGAGGAGTGTTCATCGCTGTGGACAAAGATATTGTTTCCACTGAGATCAAGGTTTAAAGTAAATGAAGTGCTGCTGTAGCAGTTTTAGAGTCATTCAAAGAAAGTCTACACCAGGTAGTGGGTAGGTATCCGGGCCATGTAATATTAGTCGGAGGTGACTTCAACCTTAAGAGTATAGGCTGGGACCTCTAGTTACATTTCAGGCGGTACAGACAAGCAGTCTTGAGTTACTTTTGGACACATTCTCCGAAAACTGTCTTGAGCAGTTACACCGGCAACCAACGCACAATGGAAATATTTTAGACCTTATAGCCATGAACAGGCCTGACCTTATTAACGATGTCTGTTTAGAGACAGGAAATAGTGATCATGATATCATCATAGCGTTGATGGTGACCAAAGTTCATAAACCAAATCAAGAAGGCAAGGAGCATGTTTTTGTTGGGAAGAGCCGATAAGCAAATCTTAGGATCACACTTAGAAAATGAATGGGCATCTTTTAATTCTTGGACTGTGGATGTAGAGGAATTGTGGACTAAATTTAAAAGCATTGTAAATAAAGGGTTAGAGAAATGTGTGCCAGTAAAGACGATTAAGGATGGAAAATATCCACCGTGGTATAATAATAATTTTAGAAAGCTACTGAAAAAGTAAAGACTGTTGCACTCTCGATTCAAAAAAGAACAAGCAAATGATGACAGGCAAAAGTTAGTAGAGATTCGTGCGTCTATAAAAAGATCGATGCGTGAAGCATACAATAATTATCACAGCCGTAATTTAGCAGAAGATCTTTCAGAGAAACCAAAAAAATTCTGGTCCTATGTAAAATTGATAAGCGGGTCAAAGCCCAATATTCAGTCACTCAATCATTATGGGGCAGTAATAGAAGAAAGCAAACGGAAAGCTGAAATTCTAAATTTAACCTTTAAGAAAGGAGGAATGCACAAATGTCATTCTGCGCCATTGGTGCCCTACTTAGCTTGCATTTATCGTGAATCTTTAATTCAGTGCAAAGTTCCTAGTGATTGGAAAAAAGAGCAGGTGACTCCCGTTTATAAGAAAGGAAAGAACTGACCCACACAATTACAGGTCAATATCGTTGACTTCAGTTTCATGTAGAATTTTGGAGCATATTCTCAGTTTGAATATAGTAAATTTCCTTGAAACGGAAAAGCTTCTTTCTGTGAATCAGCACGGGTTTAGGAAACATCATTCATGTTAAACTCAGCTTGCCCTTTTCTCACATGACATCTTGCGAGCCATGGATGAAGGGCAACAAGCGGATTGTGTTGATTTCAAAAAGGCGTTCGACGCGTTGCCAAACTGCAGACCGCTAACGAAGATACGAGCTTATGGAATAAGTTCACAGATTTGTGACTGGCTGGAAGACTTCCTAAGTAATAGAACGCAGTACATTGTTCTCGACGGCGAGTGTTCAGAGACGAGTGTATCGTCAGGCGTGCCCCAGGGGAGTGTGATAGGACCGCTATTATTTTCTATATATATATAAATTATCTGATGGCCTGAGTAACTTGTAATTTGGGGCTGTTTGCTGATGATGCTGTGGTGTATGGGAGGGTATTGTCTTTATCTGACTGTAATAGCATAAAGGTTGACTTAGACAAAATTTCTAGTTGGTGCGAAGAATAGCAGCTAGCTCTCAATGTAGAAAAGTGTAAGTTGATGCGAATGAGTAGGAAAAACAATCCCACAATGTTCGAATACAGCATTAGTAGTGAGCTTCTTGATGTTGTCACGTCGTTCAAATATCTAGGCGTAACATTGCAGAGCGATATGAAATGGAACGCACATGTAAGGACAGTTGTGAGTAAGGCGGACAGCTGCCTTCGGTTTATTGGGAGAATTTTTGGAAGATGTACGTCATCTGTAAAGGAGACCACGTATAAAACGCTTTTACGACCACGTCTTTACAGATCAGTTTAAATGAAGACATAGAAGCAGTTCAGAGGCGAGCAGCTATATTCGTTACTGGTAGGTTCGACCAATGCGTGAAAGTCACAGAAATGCTCTGGCAACTCAATTGGGGATTGTTGGAGGAAAGACTATGTTCTTTTCATGAAATTCTGTTGCAGAAATTTAGAGGACCAGAATTTGAAGCCGAGTATAGTACGATCTTGCTGCCGCCTACTTACATTTCACATAATGATCACAAAGACAAGATAAGAGAAATTAGGGCTCGTACGGAGGCATATAGGCATTCTTTTTTCCTCATTCTATTTGGGAGTGGAATAGGAAAGGAAATGCCTAGCAGGGGTACAGCGTACCCTCCGCCACGCACCTTATGGTGGATTGCGGAGTATGTATGTAGATGTAAAAGAGCTCGTAAATGAGCGCCAACTGGCACGTTTACAGTCCCGAAAGAGGCGGCGACAACAGGCCCGCAGCCGTCGAGCATGGGTCGTCATTTAAAGGTTCTGTGCGAACGTCGCCGTGCTCACATAGTGTCATGACATTCAGCAGTCCACCACGAGACAAGGGGATGACATGCTTGGGTAGTCTTACACGGGATGGAACATTCCACGGCTGTGAGAATAACTGTGGTAAGGTGTTACACTTGGTCGTCTATACTGGGAACTTTATGAGTACCAAAATCTGCCAGCGATGAATAGAGCTCCTAATCAACTTTGGTTATCTGCCAGTGGTGTGGATGCTCAAGGGTGCCAGGCATCATTAGGTGATTTACACATGGAAAATGATCGCTCGAATGTGTGTCTGAGAGAACAGACCAAGACGCTGTGCCAGCTGAGCAGTGCAGATAGATAAATCTAGGTGGCTGAAAGTGTTTGTGGAGTCCGAAAGATAAGTTGGGTCACCAGTGTTAAGGCAAATGAGATGAAGAGGGTTCAGTATATCTGCCAGGAGGGAGCCCCGTGGACATGATTGCGGGGAGCCCCAAAAGGCGGAGGTGGGTGTTGAAATCGCCCACCAACAAAATCAGACATGGAAGCTGGTCAATAAGATCTAGAAGATCAGATCTAGTGACTGGAAAGGAGGAAGGAGCATAAATATTGCACAGTGTGAAGATAAAGCCAGGAAGGTATATCCGGACAGCGACAGCTTTTAGTGGAGTACACAAAGGGACGGGTGTACTGTGTACATCATCGAGAATGAGCAATATTACACCCAATGGGCTGGAATTCCTACCACATGAGGAATGTCAAAGTGAATGGCAGTGTAGCATGGGAAAGTAATTCGAGTACCAGGGAGCAATTTGGTCTCCTGTAGAGAGAAGATAATTGGGTGATATGTTCGCGTAAGAAGTTGCAGTTCTACCCAATTTGACCGGATACCACGAATGTTCCATTGAAGAATATCGATAATAGGGTAAAATGATATAGAGGTGGACGTCAGCCTGACAAAGGCAGCGGGCCACAATGAGAATGTTTGCAATTGGTGGTGTCAGACGGTAGGGTCTTGCTCCCTGTTCTCAGAGGTGACCACGGCAGCCGCGTGAGGGTGGTCGGCAGCCCCATCTTTGGCTGATGCACTTTGAGAGACTATAGGCTTCCAGGGGATGCCATCATCGCGTTGTGAGGTAGAAGGGGGGGGGGGAGAGTTTTACCCTTACTTGACATCTTGGAGGCCTGCTGAAGTTCCTTTGTAGACTTCGATGTTTTGGAAGGGGTGAGGATGAAATCTTCGCACGAATACTACTCCTTAGACGTACATGTCTATCTGTGGTTTCACAGCTAAAGTTGAAAATTTTGAAGAGGTAGTCACACTTTTTGTTGAACTTTACCCGTTGTCAATGTAGACTGTTTGACGACTACAGTAGTAAACTGTAGGTCACACGTCTGTGTGACCATGTCCCGTGTTGGTCGAGGCGCTGCAACTACTGGAGTTACCATGCGGTGGAGTATTAGACTTACGACTGGCGTACATCTTACATGCAACTTGTATAGGAAACTTTTCCTTGACTTATTTCCTGTATGGCCCGTTCATCGGCAAATATGGGACATTCTCGGGAGGATGCAGCATGAGTCCCATTATAATTTATGCAATGAGGGGATGGTGGTAGACAATTCCCCTCATCTGCATCTTTACCACAGGTGACATGTTACTGGGTTCTTGCATGACTGACTTATGATTAAAGCAATGGCACTGGTAACACCGAGTAGGGTTAGGGATGTAAGGTCGTACTGTGACTATCTCAAATCCTCTATCTTCGGCGGCAGAGCCACTTGGTCGAAGGTCAAGAACACTGTACGAGTGGGGACTTAAACGTTCTTTTTCATCATTCGGTGCACTGCAATGTTGCCTTGCGCTGCCAGATAGTCCTTTAATTCATCCTCATTCCCTTGGGAATAATTGAGAGTTGGATGAAGATCAACACGAACCGGGTAACTATGGAACAAATTAGCCTTGAGCAACCGTTACGCCTGGGAGCCACTTTCTGTTTCCAATAGTAGTGTCCCATTACACAGATGGGTGCAGGATTTAACTGGGCCAGCAATGGCGTTAACCCCTTTCTGAATTATAAATGGGTTTATCGACGAGAAGGGTTGTTCTTCCTCAGTACGGGTAACCACAAGGAACTTGGGTGTCAATGGTAAAGTCATCTGTTCAGGTACACTATTGTCCAGTATGTCTTTAATTTTGCGAGACTCTACATTTCCTTTTTCTGTGGGAAACCATTGCGGGTGTATCCCCCACAATTGCCAGTGTCTCCGACGGCATGCTCCTTCCTGCTGGGGGCACCCCAACGGAAGCACACCCGCCTTGGGTGATTGTTCCCACCCCAGGTCGCACCTCCCGATCTACAGACAGAGGGACCAATCAGCGAATCGGGAAGGTATCAGCGCAGGCAATCTCCCCTCCCCGGGCCTGGCCTTCACCAGGGGGTACGCAAGCACCCTACATGTCAGCCCGGGGCTGGGACTTACGCATTACCCAGTCACCCATATGGGTGGCCTTCAGGTGTGTACAGGGATGAAGAAGGAAGAAATAGGAGGAGGCAAAGCCTCAAACGCTGATGCAGAGGCAATAAAGAGGTCAGAGAAGAGCTCAAACCAAAAAAATTGTAGCTTTGGTTCCCCGAAGGATGCCCACAACTCTGTCCCCAAGAGAGGGGAAAAGAACAGTAGGAAAAGCGTTGTGTAGCATGGAAAAGAAAGAGCACCACAAAGGCTGGGGCCCGTGCTCACCACGCACGTACTCACCACAGAGCGGTGAGCCCCCTGAGGGGCCGGGATTGGAATGACACCTCATCCACTCCCTTAAAACCCACATCCTGTCTCTTTCCCCCCTCCCTCCCTACTTCCTTCCTTACTAAGCAACCAACGGTTGCAAAAGCGTGAATGGTTGTATGTGGTTTCATTTGTGTTATTTGTGTCTATCGGCGAACCTGTCCTTTGGGTATGTCAATAAAATGTGGTGTGTGTTCTTTCAGACATGTCCATAAGAACAGATGCCACTTTTTATCTCGCAGTTTGAGTTCTAGTGGGCAGGGTAAAGTTGAGAATTTGTATCTGACAGGAGGTGTACTTGAGTAATTCTGTGCAGGTGTGGCGATCACTGTGTGCCCAGTGGTCTAGAGGTCAGCACAACTACTTAGAAAGCTGAACACCCAGGTTAGAATTCCAGCTAGGCACACATTTTCAATATTACCCATTCGCTGTTAATGTCATACTTTCCATGACTATGAATTTGAGTTATGCTTTAAATATAATCAATGCTTTCCTTAGTAACATTTCACACCTATTATATGGAATAGGAATGTGTGTGTGTTTGTGCTCCACTGTACACCACCCAAGAGCAGAAACTGAGGATTTTCACTGTAACCAAGAACAGCATGCCACAATTACATTGACATATGGATTTTTCAGAGTTTTCAATGTAACAAGCAATTCAGGACATCAGATGCCATTATGAAGGTGACAAACATAATGCGAAAACATTCCGGAACATGTAAAGTGGATTCAAAACAAGCAGATCACTGTATATATTTCTGCAAGTGGTTTGGTCAAAGCAGAAAGTTATTGTGTCAAAGAGTTCATTCAGGTTCAGCGATACGTGTGCTGACTACTATATCTGTTTAAACTTGACATCCCTCTGCGTAACTGCATACGTTACGAAGACAATGCAGACGGAGGGCTTCTATGAATGTTGTGGTATTCATATTTGACAGAGTTATCGCTTACAATATGCAAGCTCTTAGAAATAATCTGCACTCTTCAGGAAGGATGCAGTCACTTCCATGGCTTTGGGATTTGTGAACAGATAATGGCACAGAATGGAGAGGGGGTTTTACGGAATAGTACATCCACAGATGTCCTTGACAGATGCAGATCAATATCTCTCTCTCTCACACACACACACACACACACACACACACACACACACACACACACACACACACACCATATCCTGATTATATCAAATTCCAACCTGGACTTTCCAATGCTAAATAATGTGTTCGCGCGCGCGTGTGTGTGTGTGTGTGTGTGTGTGTGTGTGTGTGTGTGTGTGTGTGTGTGTGCGCGCGCGCGCTTATGTAACTAACATTACACCTGTCAATGTTGATCCATCTGACTGATTAAAACTGACTATTTATTTGAGACGAACTAATCTTTGTGAATGTCTTAGCACCCTATAAATGTATCACTTATTACATCTATAATCATATTCATGAATTGCAAATGTCACAATTCTTCCTCACTTCTGTGGTATAATTTCTAACCAGTTGCAAATTAAAAGTCAGTCGTTAGACAGATTTAATTTCAGGAGCAGCTGCTAGTGTGAGGTAATTATGTCAGCTAACATCCTCAACACAACTTTTATTAACATAGATCCTTCATGCAAAGTTTTTCCCAGCACAATAATGCTAGTATAATACAGTTATGCAGTTTCAAGCATTCTATTAAAATTAATCTCTGTTTAGCAGAATTTCCCCAAACACACACTGCCAAGTTTAATACAATTTCATCAGTTGGTAATAAGTACCTAAAAATATTATTAACTATGTTACCTGCTGCCATGGTAGGCAAAGTGCTACTCATTTCTTGATCCAACAGCAATGCCCAGTCCTCGTAGAATGCTTGCAGCAACTGCTGACTAGATAGTAGCATGTGCAGGTAGCGCTCCAGGGATCGCTCATTTAAGGCTGCCCGCAGCCAAGCTCGACCTCTGCCAACATCGGTCGTTACATTGTGTAGTGCCGTGTACCTTTCGTACTCGTGGCGTGTCAGGTGTTCACGAATGTAATGCCACAAAACTGAAAGAATTGAGATACCTATTATTAATCTCATTTGAGCCTGTACTGAATTCTGAGTGTCTTTATTAACTGAGAAATAGCTAAAAATTTTGCACAACCTACTAGGAGAAGGTGTCTACATTTTCAATCAATGGTCAAACACAAAAACTTGTAAATTGAATACTGTCAGCTTATGAACCTGTAGTTGCCAAAAATCTTTAGATACTAATGATTGTAAAAAACCATCTTAGGTTAACATATTTTTGTGACTTCAGATCTGCAGGCCATACCGAGTGTCAAGATAGGACCCCACCAAGGGAGCAATCTACAGACAAAAATGGACAAAAATAAACTGAAGAATAAAAGTTTTAAAAACTTTACACAAGTTCTCCTACCCTCCACATTCTTATTTTCTTTCTTTGTTAAGAAGCCTTTCCTTCATCCTGTGACTGTGTGCACTCATTTCTCAATATCCACAGCAACATTTTGTCCAAGTAATATCACAAAAAAAAGGACAGCAAAAGAACAGGTGTACCAGTAAAAAGGTTATCTGGGAAGTGTCTTGGTCCACTCACATGGCACCCACACAGCTCATTGACATCTAACAATGGTGTTCTTTTTGTTAATTGCAGCCGTCTTGTGTAATATCAAAGGCAAGTGAGTGACTACTACAGCAAATATGCTAACTGTCAGCTGAACACCACGAGGAGGAGGAGGAGAGGGAGGTGGGAAGGGGAAGGGAGGGAAGGGCAAGCAGTGTCAGTCAAAGAATGGGACACAAAATGATGTAAGGAGTATGCAATTTATATATACGTCTGACCAGCTCTGAATTTTTGGTTGGTACAATTTGCTATATAAATTAAGAATAAGCCATTATGATGTTCCTTATTCACAACACCTATAAGACAGCTGTACAGTGCTCATCTAATTTGAACCACCTTGAAAACAAACGTATGCTCTGCTCTACCAATACTTTTTGACTATGTTACCCAAGCATTTCATGTCACTGAGATAAATAATATTACATAATAGACATGAACTAAGTATTTTTTCTTTTTCTAGTGTGACTGAAGATCGAAAACACACGAAAGCATAAAAAGTAATAAGTTTCTTCATTAATCAATGTGCTAAACTTTGGCAAACTATCACAAGCACAGCTGAAAAGAATACAGAGCAGCCTGCTACACCCAGAAACCATCCTTTTAACCATTGATGCCACTTCCCTTTACACAAATAGCCCACATGCCCAGGACCTTGCTGTGATGGAGTATTTCCTCTCACGCCGACCACCCACTTCCCTACCTAAAACCTCTTTCCTTAATACCTTAGCCAGCTTCATCCTAACCCACAACTTCTTCACTTTTGAAGGCCAGACATACCAACAACTAAAGGGAACAGCCATGGCAAGCAGGATGCCCCTCGCCCCTTGTACGCAAACTTATTTATGGGACGCTTAGAGAAAGCCTTCCTGGGTACCCAAGCCTGTCAACCCAAAGTTTGGTATAGATTTATTGATGACATCTTCATGACCAGAACTCAAAGTGAAGAAGAACTCCAGAATTTTCTCTTCAACCTCAACTCCTTTGGTCCCATCAAATTCACTTGGTCCTATCCAAATCCCATGTCACTTTCCTCGATGTCCTCCTCCATCTGTCCAATGGTCAACTTTACACATCCAGCCGCACGAAACCTACCAATAAACAATAGTACCTCCATTATGACAGCTGCCATTCATTCCACATCAAACATTCCCTTCCCTACAGCTTAGGTCTTTGTGGCAAACAAGTCTGCTCCAGTCCCGAATCTCTGAGCCATTACACCAATAACCTAGTATCAGCTTTCACATCCCGCAGCTATCCTCCTGATCTGGTACAGAAGCAAATTGCCAGAGCCACTTCCTCATCTCCCCACACTCAGAACCTTCCACAGAAGAACCCCAGAAGTGTCCCTCTTGTCACCAGATACTTTCCGAGACTGGAGCGGACTCTGAATGTGGCTCTCCAGCAAGGATAAGACTTCCTTAAATCCTGCCCTGACATGAGAACCATCCTTCATGACATCCTCCCCAGTCCACCGAGAGTGTCTTTCCGCCACCCACCTAACCTCCGTAACCTCTTAGTCCATCCCTATGAAATCCCCAAACCACCTCCCCTACCTTCTGGCTCCTGCCCTTGTAACCACCCCCATTGTAAAACCTGCCCTATGCACCACTTACTCCAATGCCGTAACCCAGAAGGTGTACATGATCAAGGGCAGAGCCACTTGCGATAGCACCCATGTGATTTACCAACTGACATGCCTGCACAATGAAGCATTCTATGTGGGAATGAACAGCAACAAAAAGTCCATTCGCATGAACGGTCACAGGCAGACAGTGTTTGTTGGTAATGAGGATCATCCTGTGGCTAAACATGCCTTGGCGCACGGCCAGCATATCTTGGCACAGTGTTACACCGTCCGGGTTATCTGGATTCTTCCCACCGACACCAATCTTCCAGAACTTTGGAGATGGGAACTTGCCCTTCAGCATATTCTCTCTTCCCGTTGCCCACCTGGTGTCAACCTCTACTAAATTCAAATTCCCATCCACCATCTTTAATATCTTTGCCTCGATTCTCTGGACAGAGCCTCTGCCTCAAGTGGTATCTCTTTCCAACTTATTTGCTTTCTACAGTATGTCTGCCTAGGTGTGTTTGCGTTTGTGTATATGTGTGGGTGTGAGTATTTGTTTACCCCCCCCCCCCCCCCAGGTAAGTCTTTTCTCTCTTTTTTTTTTTTTTTTTTTTTTTTTTTTGTGGTTTTAGGGCGCACAACTTCTATGGTCATTAGCGCCCAGCCAAGAACATAGATTCGCTATGATCTAAAAAAATTGTAGACTGTCAGAACATCAACAATAGGCTAAAAACGAAAGATAAAAGACAATTAAAAGAGTTAAATATCCTTGGATAAGTTGGCCAAATTGATAAAACGC
Organism: Locusta migratoria; assembly: GCA_026315105.1. NCBI lineage: Eukaryota > Metazoa > Arthropoda > Insecta > Orthoptera > Acrididae > Locusta > Locusta migratoria. Next base: position 830,681,117 of record CM048744.1, read on the forward strand.
AAAACTAGAGCAGCTGCTCGTGTGTCATCAGCTAAGATTTCCTCCAGAGTAGACGGAAAGTGAAGGGCTACACGGAGATGATTAAAATTAACACAAGTCAGTAAAACATGTCGCACTGTCAGCAGTTCACCGCAGGAGCATAGCGGTGCAGGTTCGGCGGATAGCAAGTGACGGTGGCTGAAACGGCAATGACCGATCCGCAACCGAGCCAGGATGACCTCCTCCCGCCGAGAGGGGCGTGAGGATGTCCTCCAAGCGGTCGGGATCGGTTTGACAGTTCGCAATTTATTGTTGTGCAGTGAAAGCCACACACTGTGCCATTGCGACACGATACTCCGGCGAAGAGCCCGTTGAACATCGTCCGATGGGACGCAAAAGGTAGCCATGCGAGGCAAAAGAGCTGCTGCCTTGGCTGCTGTGTCGGCGGCCTCATTCCCGGGCACACCCACATGGCCAGGGACCCACAGGAAAGAAACGTGACAGCTGTCATCCGCCAGCAACTGGAGGGAGCGTTGGATCCGATACACGAGAGGATGGTTCGAGAAAGGGTCCTTAAGACTCTGCAGGGCACTAAGGGAGTCAGAACATATGGCATAGAAAGGGTGGCGGTGGCGGCAGGTATACAAAACGGCCTGGTGGAGGGCGAAAAGCTCAGCCGTGAAGTTCGAGCACCGGTCAGGGAGCTTGTATTGGAACCGGTTGTCCCCGACGACGAAGGCAGATCCGACACCGGCAGTGCTCTTGGAACCATCAGTGTAAATAAATACGGCATTATCGAACCGCGAACGGAGTTCGACAAGCCTCGAGCGGAATACCAAATCCGGAGTGCTCTCCTTGGGGAGCGAACTAAGTTCGAGGTGTGTGTGAACCTGGGCCTGATGCCACGGTGGCAATGGGCTTTCGCTCAACCGAAGGGTGGAAGGAAGGGTAAAATCGAGCCGTTGTAGCAGACGGCGAAACCGAACTCCCGGTGGAAGCAAGGCAATCGCAGACAACTGATATTGGCGATCGAGTGAGTCGTCAAAAAATAATCTGTAAGATGGATGGTTGGGCATCGACCGTAGGCGGCATGCGTACCGACACAAGAGTATGTCACGTCGATTGGTCAAGGGTAATACAGCAGCCTCGGCATACAGACTCTCAACAGGGCTGGTATAAAATGCACCGGTCGCCAGACGTAATCCACGATGGTGGATAGAGTTGAGACGGCGGAGAATCGACGGCCGTGCTGAAGAGTATACAAGGCTTCCATAGTCGAGCTTCGACTGAACAATGGCCTGGTAAAGGTGAAGCAGGACGGTACGATCCGCTCCCCATGACGTGCCACCGAGGACACGAAGAACGTTAAGGGATCGGGCACAACGGGCAGCCAGGTAGGACACGTGCGTGGACCAGCAAAGTTTCCGATCCAACATGAGTCCCAAGAATTTCGTAGTCTCCACGAAAGGGAGAGCAACCGGGCCGAGACGTAGAGAAGGTGGAAGAAATTCCTTGTATCTCCAGAAATTGATACACACAGTTTTCTCAGTGGAGAATCGGAAGCCGTTAGCGATGCTCCAGGAATACAGACGGTCAAGACAGCATTGGAGAGAACGCTCCAAGAGACACGTCCGCTGGGCGCTACAATAAATTGCGAAATCGTCAACAAAAAGAGATCCGGAGACGTCGGCTGAAAGGCAGTCCACGATCGGATTGATTGCAATGGCAAAGAGCGCCACACTCAAGACGGAGCCCTGTGGTACCCCATTCTCCTGGCAAAAGGTATCTGACAAAACAGAGCCCACCCGCACCCGGAACTTGCGATCCGCCAAAAACGCTTGAATGAAAAGAGGAAGGCGGCCCCGAAGGCCCCATGTGTGCAATGTGCGGAGAATGCCCGCTCTCCAACAGGTATCGTATGCCTTCTCCAAGTCGAAGAACACGGCTACTGTTTGACGCTTCTTCAGAAAGTTGTTCATAATGAAGGTCGACAACGTAACGAGGTGGTCAGCAGCAGAGCGGTGTCGACGAAAACCGCATTGGATATTAGTCAGGAGGCGGCGAGATTCGAGGAGCCAGACCAACCGAGCGTTAACCAGGCGTTCCATCACCTTACAGACGCAGCTCGTCATAGAAATAGGACGATAACTGGAAGGAAGGTGTTTGTCCTTCCCTGGTTTGGGGATGGGGACAACAATGGCTTCACGCCAACTTGTGGGAACATGACCTTCAGTCCATATGCGATTGTAGGTACTAAGAAGAAAGCACTTGCCCGCTGGAGAGAGGTTCTTCAGCATTTCAATGTGAATGGAATCGGGCCCGGGAGCAGAAGACCGGGACAGGGCGAGAGCACGATCTAGCTCCTGCATGGTGAAGGCGACGTTATAATTTTCCCGATTAAAAGAGCGGAAAGAAGGCGGCCGTGCCTCCTCTACCTGTTTGCGAGGGAGAAAGGCAGGGTGGTAATGGGCAGAGCTCGAAACCTCCGCAAAGAAACGACCCAATGCGTTTGAAACATCAGCTGGGTCCACGAGGACCGCGTTCTCCACGGTCAGGCCAGGAATCGGGGAGTGGACCTTGATGCCGGACAAACGGCGTAGGCCACCCCAGACAACCGTGGAGGGTGTAAAACGGTTAAAAGAACTAGTAAAATCTGTCCAGCAAGCTTTCTTGCTGTCGTTTATGATACGACGGCACTGCGCTCTCATACGTTTGTAATTGATGCAATTCTCCAAAGTTGGGTGGCGGCGGAAGGTGCGTAAAGCACGGCGCCGGGCTCGAAGCGCGTCGCGGCAGGCTGCAGTCCACCAAGGGACCTGGACACGACGTGGAGAAGAGGATGTACGAGGTATGGAACGTTCAGCAGCAGTGAGGATAACCTCTGTGAGGTATTCGACCTGACTGTCACAGTTGGGAAAATTCTGATTGTGAAAAACAGCCATGGAAGAATAAAGCCCCCAGTTGGCTTTAGAAATGTTCCAACTGGTGGGACGTGGAGATGGGGAATGATGTAGGAAGTGGATGATACAAGGGAAATGGTCACTCGAGTACGTGTCAGAAAGTGCATACCACTCAAACCGACCGGCAAGCTGAGGAGTGCATATTGCGAGGTCTATATGGGAATAAGTGTGTGTTGTGTCAGAAAGGAAGGTCGGTGCACCGGTGTTGAGGCAGACAAGATCGAGGTGGTGGAGAATGTCCACCAAAAGGGAGCCTCTCGGACAAGGTGCCGGAGAGCCCCATAGGGGGTGGTGGCCATTAAAGTCGCCTACCAACACGAAAGGTGAAGGGAGCTGGTCAACAAGGTTTAGCACATCTGCCCTAGTGAGGGCAGATGACGATGGCGAATATATATTACAGAGGGAGAAGGTAAAGGTGGATAAGGTGATGCGTACGGCAACTGCCTGTAGGTGAGTGTGCAAGGAAATGGGATGGAAATAGACGTCGTCTCGAAGGAGCATCAGAACCCCTCCATGGGCTGGGACACCTTCCACGGGTGGCAGGTCGAACCGCACAGAGGTGTAGTGTGGAAAGTCTGCACGATCACGTGGACGCAACTTAGTTTCCTGGAGGCAGACTAGAAGCGGGCAGTGCAATCGAAGGAGTAGTTTTAACTCCTCCCGATTAGAACGAAAGCCGCGAATGTTCCATTGAAGGAGCGCCATGATAAAAATGAGAGAAGAAATAAGGATAAAAACCAAGTAGCGAGCGGGGTCACCTCGACGGCCGCTGAGGACCGGATTTCGAGGGAGCACTGCTATCGCTGTCTGGGGGCAAAGGGTCATGTTCCATTGGTTCGCCCGACGCGCCTGCCACCTCCCTGAGTTGATCAGGAGGGGCAGTTTCCACCGCCGGTAAAGGGCCGGGCGCCCGGCAAACGGAGCGTCCCGGTGAAGCAGAAGACGGCCGAGGCCGGCAACTGTTGGACGGCGTGACAGATGGGTCACGCCTCGGCGGGGAAGGAGAGGAACTCTTTTTCTTGTCAGCTCTTCTGGAAGAGTGACGGCGGGAAGAGGCAGTTGACGGTTGGGAAGCCTGAGAACGCAGAAAATCCTCACGGACGGGTTCCTTTTTCAAGGTCCGGGCATCTTGTTTAGGTGCCCGCGGTTTACTAGAGTTGGACGAAGACTGTACCCTAGAAGCAGCAGGAGGAAGCGGGGACGTGGAACGGGCAATCTTCGGGCTGGCAGATCGCACAACTGTGTCAGCGAAAGTCAAGTCACATGTCTGGGTACTGGAATCCTTGGTAGGTCGAGTTGAGGTGAGTACCTTACTGTATGTACCCGCTGGGAGGACAGTGGGCTTTCGACTCGCCAACAACTTTCGAGCGGCAGATGTTGATACCTTCTCCGTAACCCGAATTTGCTGGATTACCTTCTCATCCTTGTATACAGGGCAGTCGCGAGAGGAAGCCGCATGGTCACCGTTGCAGTTTAGGCAGTGAGGGGACGGAGGTGGGCAATCCCCCTCATGGGCGTCCCTACCACAAGTGACACACTTTGCTGCATTTGGGCAATGTTCACGGGTATGGTTGTACCTGTGGCATTGAAAACAGCGCGTTGGGTTAGGCACATAAGGTCGGACGGAGATGACTTCATACCCTGCTTTGACCTTCGACGGGAGGTCAACCCTGTCGAACGTCAAAAACACAGTACGAGTCGGTGTCAGCTGGTTATCGACCTTTTTCATCACCCTGTGGACGGCTGTCACACCCTGATCGGACATATACGATTGGATGTCTTCATCAGACAACCCATCAAGGGATCTCGTGAAGACTACCCCCCGTGACGAGTTGAGTGTGCGGTGCGCTTCTACCTTAACTGGAAAAGTGTGCAACAACGTAGTACGTATCAGTTTTTGGGCTTGGAAGGCACTTTCCACTTCCAGCAACAATGTGCCATTGCGCTGACGTGAACAGGTTTTAACAGGGCCAGCAATTGCATCTACACCTTTCTGTATAACGAAAGGATTGACAGAATTGAAATCCTTTCCGTCGGTGCGAGAGACAACCAGATATTTAGGAACATTAGGCAGAGTCTTTTTAGGCTGAGGCGAGTCTAACTTACGTTTGTGGGTCAACGTCATGAAAGAAGATAAGGAGGAAGTCATCGCGGAAGTGTCCCCCGTGATTACCGGCGTCTCCGATGGCGCGCTCCTTCCTAGTGGGGGCCCTCTCCGAGGGCTTACCCGCCTTAGGTGATTGTTCACACCTCAGGTCACACCTCCCGAGAACTGACGGAGGGACCAATCGGCACGTTCGGAAGGTACCAGCTCGGGTAATCACCCCTCCCTGGGCCTGGCCTTTACCAGGGGGTACGTACGTGCCCTACTTGTCTACCCGGGGCGGGGAATTACGCGTTACCCCGTCACCTGCTACGCACAATAATGCGTGGGTCGGCCTTCAGACACGCACAGGGAGGAAAGAAGAAGAGGAGGATAGGAAAGGAAGAGAAAGAAGGAAAGAAAAAAGTGTCTCAAACGCCGAGGCGGAGACTAATGAGGAGAAGAAGGCTAGGAGAGTTCAAGGAGAGAAAGACAGAAAACGAAAGGTAAGAAAGGAAGGAACGAAGGAAGAAAAAGCACAACAAGAACCACCGTATCTCACGAAATATGCCCGTCTCCGGGCGAAGGCATAAACCGGGAGGGAAAGTGAAGCAGCCTGGGGCAGAAGAAAGGCTGCTCCGGCTCGGGGCCCCGTGCGCGCCACACACGTACCCACAAAAGAACTGTGGGCCCCCTGGGGGGGGTCTTTTCTCTCCCGGGATTGGAATGGCTCCTTACCCACTCCCTTAAAAACCTCAGAATTTCCTTTTCCCTCTCCTTCCCTTCTGCCTGAAGAAGCAGCTAGGCTGCAAAACCAGTGCACGCATGTGTGTGTGTGTGTGTGTGTGTGTGTGTGTGTGTGTGTGTGTGACTATCACTACCTTTGGTATTTTGTCCAACTCATTAATAGAAGAATGTAGTTATCTATTCGTGGCCGAGTGTGTTTGCTAGCTGCGTAATTTTAAATGTCTTATGTCTATCGCATTTTTGCTACATTATACAGCTTTGAAAAGACATTATCTCCATTCTCAGTACAGTACTGCCAGCTCCAAGACCAGTCAACTGCCACACGGCGACATGCGCCACAGCGCCTTTTCTTTTGAGCTTCAAGAAATTTTTGGTGCACTTGAGTTGCCACAACTCAGTCTCATCCATATGGAATACACTCCTTCAAATTCTATAGGTAGCTGGGGTAAGGCGTGAAGAGTTATGTTCAACTTGTACAGTAAACAGACAGCAATTATTAGAATCAAAGGGCATTAAAGGGACACACTGGTTGGGAAGAGAGTATGACAGGGTTATAGTATTTCCCCAATGTTGTTCAATCTGTACATTGAGCAAGCAGTGAAGGAATGCAAGGAGAAATATGGAGAAAGAATTAAAGTTCAAGAAAATAAAAACCTTGTGGTTTGTTGACGACAATTCTCTCAGAGACAGCAAAGGACCTGGAAGAGCAATTAAACAGAATGGACAGTGTATTAAAAGGAAGGTATATGAGGAACACAGAGTAAAACAAAGGTAATGGAATGTAGTGTCAGAAAATCAGGCGATGCTGAAAGAATTAGATTAGGCAATGGGAGAATAAAAGTAGTAGACGAGTTGTTACTTGGGTAGCAAAATAACATTTGATGGCCGAAGTAAAGAAGATATAAAATGCAGGATGGCTATGGGAAGAAAAGCATTTCTGAAGAAATGAAATTTGTTGACATACAGTATTACTTTAAATGTTATTTAGTCCTTTCTGAAAGGATTTGTCTTGAATGTAGCATTGTATGGGAGTGATACATGCACGATAAAGAGTTCGGACAAAAAATGATAGCTTTCATCAAAATGATGATTAGATGAGTAGATCACGTAACTAATCAGGAGGTGTGCTTAACTTAACTCTTGAGAAAAGGAGATTCTGGCACATCCTGACTAAGAGAAGGGATAGGCTGTTGGGAGACAGTCCGAGACATCAAGGAATCGACAACTTAGCATTAGCAGGAAGAGTGAGGGGTAAAAATTGTAGTGAGAGACCAAGGGACAAATACAGTAAGCACGTTCAAAAGTATGTAGGTTGCTGTTTGTATTCTCAGATGAAGAGGCTTGCACAGGACAGGGTATCATGGTGAACTGCATCAAACCAGTAAACAGACCAAAGACCACCATAACTACATTTCATCCACAGCAATGTACAACCTAACATGAACCATAAACAAAGTTTACTCAACGTGACTTTACCCTAGGAAACTCCATAGCATACTGTTCAATGCTTTACCTGCTTTGATTTAACAACTACAAAGGAATTAAATGAAATTCAGACCATTGAGCAGAGAGAGACTGTAAAATCTATAAAAATCAATTTTTTTACCCAGAATAGTTTACTTAAAAGTGAATGAGAAATATTAATAATGTCTGACATCAGGTGCTTGGTGACTATTGATGCCCCTTATGAACGAGTTACTCTATATGGAAATATTTACAGGAATGCAGAATGAAATTTTTGCTCTGGAGCGGTGTGCGCGCAATTATTAACTCCCTGGCAGATTAAAACTGTGCGCAAACCCAGGACCTTTTCCTTTTGTGGGCTAGTGCTCTACCAACTGAGCTATCTGTGCATGGCTTGCTGCTTGTTCCCTTAGCTTCAAATCCCCCAGTTCTTTGTCACCTACTTTCCAAACTTCAGAGAATTCTTATGCAAGCCCTGCGTGACTAGCAATCATGGAAGAAAGAATATTGTGGAGACATGGCTTAGTCACAGCACAGAGGATGAAATTTCCTGGCAGATTAAAACTGTGTGTTAGCCCAGGAAGGCACATTTACAGACATGCATCGTATTGACGAATGAAAGACAAATTTCAGGTACAAAATATGGTAAATTTTATATCCTTAAGATAAAATGTGCTGATAATTTATACATGCAAATTGTGTGCAATTCTTAATGCCATAAATGTCTGTTGTCTCAGCAATTTATCTACACCAGCAGCTTTTGCGTCACTTCAAGAAATTTTATTTCTTATACATATTAGTACTGCAATCTTTTTAATCATTTGAAAGAGACACTTTGTCAAAATTTCAGTTAAGCTCCAACAAAGATTGAAGACATACAGTGATACAATATTACACTTAGATAGAACTGAAGGTTGAATAAAATCAATTACACACCTTTACAGATATTATTTTGTTACACTGGGGGAACTCTTTCATGCACACATTCACTTATCCACTAACCAAGTCTAAGAAGTTCCATAAAGGGCAACGTCCAGGAAAAATAAAAGGGTTAAGAAAAACACAAAGGCATACTACTACAATAAGCAACTGGATTTAGCAAGCTTTAATTGGTGATACCCCACATTTATCAGAACATACGTGGGGTATTACCAATGTTCTACTGTTTTTATCTGAGGAACCAACTTGATTTCATGTCAACAGGGTCAACAATTATGACCCTGGATATTATGAATCCCTGTAAAGGTTACACAGATGCATTTGAAACAAAGATAAAACCACATTCACTTACCTAACTGGTCCTGTGCACCCCCTCTGCCTATGTGAAGGCTAGTTGATACAATCTCAGTCATGTGCCTGAGAGAAAAAAATGTCACTGAAGCAACTGGCAGAACAGGACAATTTATACACTAATTTTCAGCTCAAATTATTCACTTTAAATAACTACATTCTTTCCTTGAACTTGTTTTAACAAGCACTGCAGCTGCCACTTTAAAATTTCATTATATATTTGTCTATGTCCTTGACTGTTCCGCATAAACATTATTTCCAAATATAACACTAATAATGAGGAGAACATTATGTTCTCTATTCATGCAGCATGTTTTATTATATAAATAAAACTAAACCAGTAATCTAGGAATAACATGCAGAATAATGATACAGTAATAAGGACAGATTACAACTCACCACAAAGACGTGGCGATGAGCTGCGACAGCCACATACAAAAGACATATACAATACTGTGTTGTATGTGCCTGTCACAGCTCGTCGCCACATCTTTGTGGTGAGTTATAAACTGCCCTTACTACTATATCGTTAATTCCAACCTGGACTTTCCATTATTACACAGAATAATGAGTGGCATAGAATGCTTTTGTACATTGCCACTGTACTAGCCATCTTTATCTGATCCCTACATGGCTGCTGCCGCTGCCGCCTCCTCCTCCTCCTCCTCCTCCTCCTCCTCCTCCTCCCCACCACCACCACCACCACCACCACCACCACCACCACCACCACCAATGTCACTTTCATCTTCATGCTCTAGTTGGTGATGTGATTCCATCACTTGGAAAGCCAAGTAAAGTTATGGCAGGTCACATCCCTTACAGATTTTGTGTAAATATTTATGACCCCACCCCCATGAACCACAGACACTGCCGAGGTCAGGTGGCTTGCGTGCCTCAACGATTCAGATAGCCGTACCATAGGTGCAACCACAGTGGAGTGGCATCTGTGGAGAGGCCAGGCAAACATGTGGTTCCTGAAGAGGGGCAGCAGCCTTTTCAGTAGTTACAGGGGCAACAGTCTGAATGATTGACTGAGCTGGCTTTGTAAAATCAGCTAACATGGCTTTGCCATGCAGTTTCTGCGAACGGCTGAAAGCAAGGGGAAACTACAGTCCTTACTTCTCCCGAGGACAAGCAGCTCTACTGTATGACTATATGATGATGTGTCTTCTTGTGTAAAATATTCCGGAGGTAAAATAATCCCCCATTTGGATCTCCCGGCGGGGACTACTCAGGAGGATGTCCTCATCAAGACAAAACAATTCTACGGGTCTGAATGTGGAATGTTCTAATCCTTAATCACTTAGGTAAGCTAGAAAATTTGAAAAGAGAAATGGATAGGTTAAAGTTAGATATGGTAGGGATTAGTGAAGTTGGGTGGCACGATGAACAGGATTTCTGGTCAGGTGAGTACAGGGTTATCAATACAAAATCAGTTGGTGGTAATGCAGGTGTAGGTCTGATAATGAATAAGAAAATAGGAATGCAGGTAAGTTACTATGAACAGCATAGTGAACATATTATCGTAGTAAAGATAGACATGAAGCCAACAACAACCACAGTAGTGCAAGTTTATATGCCAATTAGCACGATCGATGATGAGGATATCGAAAAAATGTATGATGATATAAAAGAAATCATTCAGAAAGTTAAGGGAGACGAAAACTTGTGATGGAGGACTGGAACTCTGTAGTAGAAAAGGGAAGAGAAGGAAACATAGTAGGTGAATATGGACTGGGAAAAAGGAATGAAAGAGGAGAGCGCTTGGTAGAATTTTGCACAGAGCACAATTTAATTATCACTAAAACTTGGTTTAATCATCATTAAAGAAGGCTGTATACATGGAAGAGAACAGAAGACACTGGAAGGTATCAGATTGACTTTATAATGGTAAGGAACAGATTTATCTACATTCTAAACTGTAAGACATATCAAGGGGCAGATATAGACTGACCGTAACTTATTGGTTATGAACTGCAGATTAAAACTGGAAAGACTGCAGAAAGGTAGAAAGATTAGGAGATGGAACCTGGACAAATTGAAGGAACCAGAGGTGGCTGCGAGTTGCAGAGGGAGCATTAGGCAAGGATTGACTGAAACGGGGAAAGTAATACAGTAGAAGAAGACTGGGTGGCTCAGAGATAGGGTAGTGAAGGCAGCAGATGACCACAAGGCCTAATAGAAATCCTTGGATAACACAGGATATACTGAACTTTATGAGAGGAGAAAATATAAAAATTCAGCAAGCGAAACAGGAAAAGGGAGTACAGACGTCTGAAAAATGAAATTGACAGGAAGTGCAGACTAGCTAAGAAGGAGTGGCTAGAGAACAAACACAGAACCGTAGAAGAATGCATAACTAGGGGAAAGAGATACTGCCTACAGGAAAATAAGACAGGTATTTGGAGACAAGAAAAGCAGTTGTATGAATATCAAGAAATCAGCCGGAAAACCAGTAGTTAGCAAAGAGGGGAAAGCTGAACTGTGGAAGGAATATATAGAGGGCCTATACAAAGGAAATAAACTTGAAGGCAATATTCTAGAAATGGAAGACAAAGTGGAGGAAGATGAGATAGGAGACATCATACAGCGAGAAGAATTTGACAGAGTGCTGAAGGACTTTAGTCGAAACAAGGCCCCTGGAGTAGATGATATTCTGTCTAAACTGCTGATGTCATTAGGAGAGCCAGCCGTGAAAAAAATTGTATCACCTGGTATGCAAGATGTACGAGACAGGGGAAATACAATATTCTTCTTCAAGTCGGAGGGTAATTCCAATTTCAAAGAGAGCAAGTGCAGACAAGTGTGAAAATTACAGAACTATCAATTAAATAAGTCATAGTTGCAAAATACTAACACGAATTATTTACAGACAAATGGAAAAACTTGTGGAATCCAACCTCCGGGAAGATCAGTTGGATTTAGGAGAAGTGTAGGAACACAGGAGGCAATACTCACATTACGACTTATCTTAGTAGATAGGCTAAGGAAATGGAAACCTACGTTTTTAGCGTTTGCCGATTTGGAGAAAGCTTTTGACAATGTCTACTGGAATAAACTCTTCCAAATTATGAAGGTATCAGGGGTACAATACAGGGAGCGAAGAGTTATATTCAACCTACACAAAAATCAGACAGCTGTTTAGAGTCAAAGGGCAAGAAAGGGACGCAGAGGTTGGGAAGGGAGTAAGACAGGGTTGTAGCCTTTCCCCAATGTTGTTCAATCTGTACATTGAGCAGGCGGTGAAGGAATGGAAGCAGAAATTTGGAGAGAGCATTAAAGTGCAGGGAGAAAAAATAAAAACATTGCGGTTTGCCAATGACATAGTAATTCTGTCAGAGACCGCAAAAGATCTGAAAGAGCAATTGAATGGGACGGACAGTGTCTTGAACGGAAGATATAAGATGAACATTAACAAGAGTAAAACGAAGGTAATAGAATGTAGTGTCAGAAAATCAGGCAATGCTGAAGGAATTAGATTAGGCAATGAGACAATAAAAGTAATAGACGAATTTTGTCATTTGAGTAGCAAGATAAATTCTGATGGCCAAAGTAAAGAAGATATAAAATGCAGAATGATTATGGAAAAAAAGCATTTCTGAAGAAGCGAAACTTGTTAACATCCAATATTAATTTAAATGTTAGGAAGTCCTTTCTGAATGCATTTGTCTGGAGTGCAGCATTGTATGAGAGTGAAACGTGGACAATAAGGAGTTCAGACAAAATGATTATAGAAGCTTTTGAAATATGTTGCTGCAGAAGAATGCTGAAGATTAGGTGGGTGGATCGTGTAACTAATGAGGAGGCACTTAACCGAATCGGGGAGAAAAGGTGTTTCTGGCATATCCTGACTAAGAGAAGGGATACATTGGTTGGACACATTCTGAGACATCCAAGGAATTGTCAACTTAGCATTAGAAGGAAGCATGTGGGGTAAAAATCTTAGAGGGAGATTCAAATGTTCAAATGTTTGTTTAGTTTATGGGACTTAACTACGGGGTCATCAGTCCCTAAACTTACAAACTACTTATGAACTACTTACGAACTAGGACGACACAAATATCCATGCCCGAGGGGGGATTCGAACCCCCGACCGTAGTGGCCGTGCAGACCGTGACTGGAGCGCCTCAGTCCCCTCGGCCACCGCGGCCGGCTTTGAGACCGAGGGATGAATATAGAAGCAAATTCGAAAGGACGTAGGTTGCCGAACATATTCTCAGATTAAGAGACTTTCACAGGACAGGGTAGCGTGGAGAGCTGCATCAAACCAGTCTGCGGACTGAAGACCACAACAACAATTATGACCAAATCTGAACAGTAAGGCAGAATAAATGACATTTTCTAAATAGTTTATAATAAATTTACTGTAGTGCTATTGAGTGGTTAACTTCAGTATGTGCCAACAGTTAAAAAGAAATTAAAATGATCAATTTAAGTGGAGGAGGGGTCGTCGTCACACCAATCACAGCAGAGTACTGTAATAAAAACTAATGACAATCCCCTCTATTAACCACAGTATTGCCATCTAGTAACTAGGCTTATAAATACAACAGCCTCCCGGCATAGCCCAGGTAGTTATTTATTTATTTATTCCTGCCTTTTTTTTTTTTTTTTTGCTAGGTATATGCTCATTTGTATAAGATCTGTATGTCTGTAAAATCTCTTGGGAGTACAATTAGTAGTAAAGAAGTAATAGATTAAAACTTTGTGTGTTGGGGGCAGTTTACCATGAACGTTACTGTTTATGGGTTCACTTATCATGAACTAAGTGTCGTACTGTGAAACGATTTAGAAGGTACATTCACCTATATTTGTGTATACTCTCTGTAAAATTTCTTGCGGCTACAATTTGTAGTGTAGAAATTAAAAATTGTAACGTCATACCGAGAGCCGTAGTTTTACTCCATAAACAGCAGGAAAGTAGTAAGCGAGAAACTTTTGTCCTTTCATCATGTTATTATGGTTGCCAGTGAGAAAAAGTTTAATAAAGGTTTGAAATTATGTTTAAAGTTTGTTGCAAGTTGATAAGTATACTCATTCTCATATAGCGTATTTTTAAAGTCTCGCCACATTATGTGGCACTTTCTTGCGAATCGTATTGTTTGTGACGTCTGAACCATGTGTCGTATGTGATTCTTATCCTTGCAGCATTTGTTACCTCACGGTAAGGAGTGTGTGTACAAAATTTGGTTGAAATCGGTCCAATGGTTTAGGAGAAAACGAGCAGCATTGTCGCAAAATGCAGCAGTTTTTCGCATATCTCATTGTTTATGACGTCATTTCTCATGAACTATATATCGTATGTGATTCTTACACTTACGGCGACTGTCCTCGTGGATTGAAGCTTACGTGTACAAAATTTAATAAAGATTGGAACAAAACTTTAGATTTGTACGCAACACATACAAACATAGGGACACACTGCTTTATATATTAGACTAGCTGAAAACCTGGCGTTGCCCGGGTATTTATTCATTCATTCAAGCCTATTCTCTCTCTCTCTCTCTCTCTCTCTCTCTCTCTCTCTCTCTCTCTCTCTCTCCAGAGATAGATAGCTAGATAGAAATCAAAATACAAATGATATGCAACATTCATACAGTAATTTAATTCACAACTATACTGTAGAATTATTTGTTAGTTGTCCAGAACCTAGTATGAATAATTTCTTTGGTGAAGCCACTCCTGAGCAAGTGACAAAGTTGTCCATGTGAGAAACATGGGCATATCAAATATATTGCCCTGTGATTTATTAATTTTAATAGAAAATGGAACTCTCACTGAAACTGTATTCTCTGTAAGTTAAAAGCCTGATCTGCCATAAATAATGGGTAATAGTTGGATGTACTCTGTTTCATTCTTTACCTTTCCTTATAACTCTATAGACAACTATTGCTATCGCTTGCATCCGTGTGCACTTCAAAGCTCAAAGTTGTCAATAGCACTGTCAAGAGGTGCCCCCCTCCTCTCCCCTCGGCCAACAACCCACCCCCAAAACGGTGACCAACCCCCCCCCCCCCCCTAGAAGAGGTATTAGGTTCTGTTTTGCCATTTAATATTGAAATTAAATACCCTTTATTTCATATTTTGTGAATTGTTTTAGAATGCCCCCTCCCCCACAGACTGAAAAAAATACTAATTTTTCACCCCGCCCCCCAGAAATTTCAATGACGCAGTTTGCGTCTTGAGTCCTCCCCCGCCCCTCTCCTGTAGGCATCACTGCTACTGCCAGCTTTCCAGGAATTTCCTTCAGCTGACTGGAATAAGTGTTGCATGATGTGACAGGTTTTTGCCCATCGCAGTATATACGCTCTCATTTATTGAATAATATGTTGTACAATTGCATAATTTTGCAGTTATATATTCATTTGTATAAGTACTGTATGTTGGTGAAATCCATTGTGAACAGAGTTAATTGTCAAGAGATAATACATTAAAATCTAATGCGTGATGGGGCAGTTTTCCATGAAGGTTACTGTTTATGTGCTAATATATCAAACTACATGTCGTACTGTGATACAATTTCAAAGGTACATTCAACTATGTGTGTGTGTTTTCTGTAAAAGTTCCTGCGCCTACAATTTGTAGTGTAGAAATTATGAACTGCAACATCATACCGAATGCCGTACTTTTGCTCCATGGACAGTGGAAAAGTAGTAAGCAAGAAACTTTTTTCCTTCCATTATTTTGATGGTGTCAGTGAGAAAAAGTTTAACAAAGGTTTGAAATTATGTTTAAAGTTTGTTGCAAGTCATTAAGACTGTCATTCTCATAGTGTATTTATTAAGTTTCATCGCATTATGTGACAGTTTCTTGCAACTTTTATTGTTTATGATGGTATATCTCCTGAATACTGTACTGTATGTGGTTCTTACCACTACAGCAATTGTTACCTCATGGTAAGGAATGTTTGTACCAAATTTGGTTGAAATCGGCCCTGTGGTTTAGGTGAAACTGAGCAGCATAGTCGCAAAATGCAGTTTTTCACGCATCTCGTTGTTTATGACGTTATATCTCATGAACTATGTATCGTACGCGATTCTTACACTTCGGGCGACCGTCCTCGTGGATTGAAGATCACGTGTACAAAATTTCATAAAGATTGAAACAAAATTTTAGATTTGTATGCAACACGTACAAATATACGGGCGCTCTGCTTTATATATTAGATGCAACACGAAACAACCCATTTTGAAACTACAGCACTCTCCATAAGTGACCACAAGCTTGCACCTATTTTATGTAAAATGTTGTACCCAATTGTCGCATCCTTCTTTGTACATTTGTAGAGGCATCTGAAGATAGCAGCTAGACTGCTGAGAGTAGTTATGCAATAATAAAAATTTTAAAAAAGTAATATTTTGCATCATTTCTCTATCAAAGCAGATCACACCATGAAGATGTGCAAACTATACACATTTGAGACTTTCAGCGATTTACTGAGATGTCTCTGCAGTAAGCAGCAATCTATACTTTTGAAAAATTTGTTGATCTCTCAATAAAAATAAAAATAAAAAAAAAAATAATTTAAAAAAATGGCTGTGCATGGTGGTTGTGTGTATGTGTTTCTTTTTCTTACAAAGGCAATGCCATTGTGTAAATGTGACTGTCTATATTTTGTGCCTGTAAGCAGCTCAGCAAGCCTCATTACAGTCAGTTATCTACCATTGCCATTATAATTGTATATTCCATTGTTAAAATATGGAATTTGTCATGAACACAAAAAAGAAGGGAAATATCTGTTGACTAACAACATACCTGAAAGCAGAGCTCGATTTTGAAATGGCACGGGAACGCAACCCATGGGAAAGTGCTGCTTCCATCCTGTGGCAGAGAAGAGCTACACAAGGATCAGATTCGGTGGCCAACTCAGCACGCCCACCAAACCTCACCTGGCACCTCTTGACAGCTTCCAGCAGCTCAGACATGAGCATCTGGCGTTCCGCCGCTTGGTGGTGCTCCATGCCACTTGCTGTTGCAGCCGCAATCATCGTGCCTCCACTATAACCTATCAATCATCAAAATTTTCACATTATATATTTTCTATCACTACCATCACTTTGTGATTAGGGAGCACAACAGCGCTTTTACACTCTTGGCCATTAAAATTGCTACACCACGAAGATGACTTGCTACAGACACGAAATTTAACTGACAGGAAGAAAATGCTGTGATATCCAAATGATTAGCTTTTCAGAGCATTCACACAAGGTTGGCACTGGTGGCAACACCTACAATGTGCTGACGTAAGGAAAGTTTCCAACACATTTCTCATATACAAACAGTAATTGACTGGCATTGCCTGGTGAAATGTTGTTGTGATGCCTTGTGTAAGGAGGAGAAATGCGTACCATCAAGTTTCCAACTTTAATAACGGTCGGATTGTAGCCTATCGCATATGCGGTTTATCATATCGCAACATTGCTGCTCGCGTTGGTCACGATCCAATGACTGTTAGCAGAATATGGAATCGGCGGGTTTAGGGGGGCAATACCGAACACCGTGCTGAATCCCAGTGGCCTCATATCGCTAGCAGTCGAGATGACAGGCATCTTATCTGCATGGCTGTCAGGGATTGTGCAGCCACGTTTCGTTCCCCGAGTCAACAGATGGGAACATTTGCAAGAAAACAACCATCTGCACGAATAGTTCAATGACGTTTGCAGCAGCATGGACTATCAGCTCAGAGACCATGGCTGCGGTTACGCTTGATGCTGCATCACAGACAGGAGCGCCTGCAATGGTGTTCGCAACAATGAACCTGGATGCATGTACGGCAAAACGTCTTTTTTCCGGATGAATCCAGGTTCTGTTTACAGCATCATGATGGTCGCATCCGTGTTTGGCGACATCGGGAGGAACGCACATTGGAAGCACGTATTCATCATCGCCATATTGTGTATCACCCAGCGTGATGGTATGGGGTGCCACTGGTTACACGTCTCTTTCACCTCTTTTCCACATCGACAGCACTTTGAACAGTGGCCGTTAATTTTCAGATGTGTTACGACCCATGGCTCTACCCTACATTCGATCCATGTGCAACCCTACTTTTCAGCAGGATAATGCACGACCGCATGTTCCAGGTCCTGTACGGTCCTTTCTGGATACGGGGAATGTTCGTCTACTGCCCTGGCAGCACATTCTCCAGATCTCTCACCAATTGAAAATGTCTGGTCAATGGAGGATGAGCATCTGGTTTGTCACAATAGGCCAGTCACTACTCTTGATGAACTGTGGTATCGTGTTGAAGCTGCATTGGCATCTGTACCTATACACGGCATCCAAGCTCTGTTTGACTCAATGCCCAGGCATATCAAGGCCATTATTATGGCCAGAGGTGATTGTTCTGGGTACTGATTTCTCAGGCTCTATGCACCCAAATTGCATGAAAACGTAATCACATATCAGTTCTAGTACAATATATTTGTCCAACGAATACCCATTTATTATCTGCATTTCTTCTTTGAGAAGCAATTTTAATGGCCAGTAGTGCTACTGCACAGTTATTGAAGAAAGGAGTTCAGATTGCATTCAAAACATTGTTTGGTAGACCTACCTGTCAAGTTGTGATGTTTTATCAAGAGGATTGCCTATTTCATAATTTACTGTAGGAAAGCTTCACAACCTGCAAGAACTGAGCTTTCACTGTGGGTGTGTTTACGTTTAGAACTTCAGGAGCTCAAAATCATGTGGACAATAGGCAACCTTAATGACATGGCTGTAAAGGAGGGGGGTGAAAGTGCAGTATGCAATTTGTGTGCATATTGAGGGACGTCATCCCAAATGTGGGAATGCTCTCACCATGTGCCATGAAGATCACTGGATACAGGCAACTGCAGATGGTTGCTCACACTGGCAATAACAACACGAGTTGGTTTGAATTACAAGATTCCCTCTGTTTTTGGCAGCACTTAGATGAAGACTGTCATTCTTGCTACAGAGATGGAGGCAGAGCACAGCATCTGTAGCACTGTTGATAGTTTAATTGCAGACATTTGCTACAGAGCTGAGGAGAGAATTAGAGGACGTTCTGCAACCATATAAGCTACAGATTTCTAGACTTGCAACATAGGGTCGTGGGATATCTAGTTCCATTAAATAGATCAGGTGCCCCTACAAATAGCGAACGGCTACAAAGGTAGTGGGGGCTGTGTGGCATGGGCCCTACCGTTTTCTAGGTCTCAAGAAATTGCAGAAAAGGTTTCAGTCTCAAAGGATGTAGGGCAAGAAAAGCAGGATAGACCACACAATGAGGGTATAAACTTTCATTTTGTGTGGAGAAATGGGGTTCACACACAGAATTTAAGTCTACAGTTGGGAGGATAATAAACCAAATTTCAGAGTAGATAAACCACACTGGAGCATCAGGAAACAGTGATTTGCCTTTTAAGGGAAATCCCAAGGAACCAGAACTACAAGATCTATTTTGACAGATATCATTGCAAACAGATCTAGTTTTTAAGGGCGCAAAACTACTGTGTTCATAAGCACCCCAACTCAACTTTTATCAATATCCTGCACTAAAAAGAGCAAAGGAAACAAGCTAAAACCAATCAACTTTAAAACAAGAGTGCTTAAAAAATCATAACCCCCCCCCCCCCCAGTCAGATTTCCTCTTGACAACAGAGACAGCTATAGTGTGCACAGAAATCTCATTGGGCACTTTGGTACAATGTATGAAATCAGTTGCGACTCGTACTCAGAAATGTATTGATGCCGAAGGCCACCAGATTGAACATTAATCACATTTTCAAAGTACATTTATTTTTCAAATTGGGCTTTAAGCTTTACATTTCTAGAAATTTAACATTGTAGAACGGAAAATAAATTTTTTGACACTTCAAAGTATAGCCAATATTGCGACCAAGACAATTATGATAAACACTGGCAAAGGCACTTATAAACATGTGAATTTAACCTAAAATTAATAAAATGACACTCACGGGACAATTGTGGAAATATGGGGTTTTGTGGTAGGAAGGAAAAAAGACAAAGCCAACTGAAAAAACACAAAAAATATAATTTAAAAAATATACAAAGAAACAAAAATGACTAGGCTATATACACATGGAATCTAATATGGTAGTCCAATTGCCCTATAAGACATCTCAAATGAAGACAGCAATATCAATTCAACTTCCCTCCCCTCCCAAGCAACAAACAAAAGAAATAGTAACAAACACTGCAGTCATTTCAAATGTTAGAATATAACAATCTTCTTCTCTAAAACAACCTTTTGTATTTTCACATCCACTGGCTTCACTATCTCTCAACTATACTGTTGCCTCTCTAACCTACCTAACTGACTACACTACAGATAAGTCTGCCACCACAACCAGTTTCTCGCCTTTCACACATCTGCCAAATTCAATAATCACATCAACTACACGCAAAATGGTATGTCACCAACCTACACACTATAGAAATGCCATTGAAAAACAGTGTTCTGAACTTCACAAAAAAAGCCTAACTAGGACCAACACTAATAGAAACACACACACACACACACACACACACACACACACACACACACACACACACACACTCTTGCCATGACATTCGTTAGCTTCATTGGTTGCCGACATCATCTACACCAAACAATCAGCTATAACACTAAGCAGCTGAAGAAATTTTATCATGGTTATCATAGTCTCTCCAGTACGTCACAGTGCGAGAGAGAAACTTATTTGTCATATCTATCTTAACAAAAACAGAACAATAAAATACATGAAATTATAAAGAGAAACTAAACTGGAATCGTCACACTATTAAAACACACAGTAACGTGCACACAACAGAAACAACTTTAAGAGAAGCAACCGCACCACATAAATATGAACAATGTCACACCATAGAGACATTAGCAATTTAACTTCCACTACAAGAACACATCACCACATGCTTACACACCACCTGTAAACACAGGCAACTCAAAATCATCATATGATGATGTCACAAGACAACTCAACAAGCTGACGAGCGGAATCGTGTCCTACAAATGAGCCATCAACGACCTTTGATTAAATTAAGAGAAAGTGAAGTAACATTAAGAATGCAATGGCAATTCTACTGGTAAATGGAGAGGAGAGATTACATAAGTGAAAAAGAGTACATTGAAGGTTTGTATGCGAGGGAATCAGTGGCAATGAACATGCCGACAGATTAGACAGGATGGGAGTCAGAGACTCCATTTATTGGACTGGAACCTGTTCTGACAATCACCAAGGCAATGATCAAATTTGAGCTACATATCTGGCTCAGAAGACAGCACGTATAATATTGGACCAAGGTCCATAAACAAAAACATGGAAAGGTAATGATGCCAAAGCCGTGATTTAAAAGAAGCTCTGTAATCCTGGGCTTGAACAGGAGAGAGATTAGACTAATGGTTGGATTGCTGACAGGCCATGGGAATTTCAAAAAACATTTACATACAATGGGAATAACAGAAGAGGATCCTAAATATAGGATCTGTGATGATGGTGATGAAACTGCATCATATCTAATCTTCAAATGCATTGCACTTTAGAGCAAAAGGCACAGAACATTTGGGACAACCAGACCTGAAGAAATTGTGTCTAATAAAGAACTGGTAAACGGAATCCTTGCAATGTTCAAGGGCATTGGTTGGCTTCACAAGACATACAGGGAGTGATACCGCACAATAAACTTAGTTTTGGGGCGGGCAGTAGCGGGTTGGACCAAAACTGTTTTGGCTTCTCTGACAAAATTAATCACTCACTCACTCACTCAATGCAAGGGAAGATTTGTCTGATGACATGATATAAAAAGACTGTGGTTGATATGGAAGACATAGGGAATCCAGTATTAGTGTCAGACTCTACAAGATGGCAATGTCAAATAGGGGTGAGAACCACCACACAAACTGCCTAACAGCTCGTGCATCCAAATTACTAATGAGAATAACAAAGAAAAATGGAAAAGAACATTGAGGTCCCATTAGATGACAGTCAGTATGGCTTTAGGCAGCATGTAGGTAGTTCTGACATTAGGTCTGACAATGGAATCAAGACTGGAGAAATTTATAGGGTAAGTGAACCTGGACAAACCTCGGTTTAAAAATGGTGCAAGACAGATGCAGTCTTTCACCCTTCTGTTCAATATATACAACAAACCAGCAATAAAGAAAATAAAGGTTCAAGATATAAGAGTGAGTTAACTCATTGTGCAAGGATATCAACGACAAGATTACCAATTACATTGGTATTCACAGTGAATGCCAACAAGAATACTGGTGTTTAAAAAAAAAAAAAAATTGGAACGAATAGTATCATGAGTAAACAATATGAACATCTGGAGCAAATCAGAAAAAAGATAAGTAATGAGTAGTAGTACAGATTCAAATTTTCGTTGGCCTTTGACTCTCAACAAAACTATTGCCTTTCAACCTAAGCTAAACTCAGGGTTGCAATTTTGTGTCCGCAATGTAGGTGATAAATTCTACAACCATGAAGTAAAATAATGCATGACAGTCAAAGGAAGGACGACATAGAAAATAGACTGACAAGTAAACAGAAGATCCACAGTCAACAGGAGCCTACTGGTATCAAAATTTGGCCTTAATGTGATGAAATACATATATGTGAATGTACAATTTAGCCCAAGTTTGGTACGCAGTCAGATCGAGTTTAAAAGCTTCATAGGTTGGCAACACACTACAGCTTCGAATGCAAATGAAACACTGACATTGAGAAAACCACAGCTGAAGAGAAACAAAACATTTGAGATGTGTGTACAAATGGATGTTGAGAATTATGTGGACTGATACAATTCACGAAGAAAGAAACATGGGATATTGTGACAAGAAGAATGGACAGGATTATAGGACATTGTCAAAATGTAAGAGAATAACTTCCATGATCCTAAAGGGAGCTGTAAGGAATAGAAAAATCTAACGGAAGACAAAAGAGTGGAATACATCCAGCAAATAATTGAGGACATAGGAAGCATGTGGTACACTGAAATGAAGAGCTTGACAAAGGGCATAAATTATCATTCAGTTCTATTTGCTGACGACATGTCAGTACTGATTGAAAACAAAAAAGCAGACGAAATTCCTGATAATGTCTTAAAGACCCTAGAAAACCTAGATGTCTGGTTCCATCTAAATGGTCTAAAATTAAATATAAAAAAAAATTATAAGAAACATGTGTGGTTCAAAGCCAAGAATCCTGTCCGCCATTATTAAGAAATCTAAATATACTGAGTGTTCCCTCATTGTACTTATTCGAAATAATTCTATTCATAAATAATAATCCAGAAATTTATTCATAATAACTTCCAGCACAGTTATGAAACGAGGAACAAAGACAGTTTCATGCTACCTACACACAGACTAAATCTATATGCCCAGGCTCCACACTACATGGGAATGAAAATATGTAATAAATTAAAAAACACACATTTTCGAAAGGTTGAAATTGAATCAATGAAAAGAAAATTATACAGCACTCTGGTACAAAAATGCTATTATTCAATTGATGAATTCTTAAATATGATCTGAGTATGTGATTTTATAACTACATTGTATGTATATATTATTTTAAACTGACTAGTCTCCTGTACACTAAATCAATGATTTAATTTGTATGTTATGAGACAATAAAATTCTGATTCATGGTGGGCCACATGTTATTCATAATACAGGTGACTAAACATTTTGCATTCATGTTTTATTTCAGTTACTGAGTTTATGATCTGTATTCTTTCTTTGTTAAGTTGTATCTGAGAGACTAAACAAGTGATACCTAATTTAGCAGTGACAGTAGATAATATTTTCCCTTCTACCATACAGCTACAGGAGCTGAAGAAGCACAGTATAAATAAGATTCTTTGTTGTAGACTATAGAGGAATTAATCAACAGGTCATCATTACCTCAAGAGACGGTAACTGAAGAAAATCATAATGGGAAAGTTAAATTAACAGGAAGATAGATCAACTGTGGATGGCTACACAATCTCCATAACTATAAAATATGTCATCTACCTCAGGCCCACGACTTTGTTTAAAACACTTCAACATAAAGTATCCACTCTGCTATTGCTATTAATAATACCACACACTACAATGTGTTTTACACCTGCTAATTTTCAGTTTATTCTGATCTCAATTGCTGATATGGTGTCTGCTCTTTTCAAACATGTCAAAAATAAATAAATAAAATTTAAAGAACACAGATACCATTAATGGTCATAGTTGTATGAATTCGAAATATCTAAGCATTTTGACTGTTTCAGGGCACTGAAATAAATTCAACAGAAAATTTGAAGATTTGTGCGGGACTGGGA
This sequence comes from Locusta migratoria, assembly GCA_026315105.1. Classification (NCBI taxonomy): domain Eukaryota; kingdom Metazoa; phylum Arthropoda; class Insecta; order Orthoptera; family Acrididae; genus Locusta; species Locusta migratoria. Next base: position 830,704,949 of record CM048744.1, read on the forward strand.
CTTTAACCTGGATTTCCTACTTCAAACCAGCAGTTGCCCTAGCCAATTTAGCTATCCAGGCACATTTCATTTCCTGCCAAAATTCTCAACCACCATTGTAGTGCACCCAATTGGTTGAGGCAAACACTGACCTAAAGCGGGAAATCCAGTTTCAAATCCTGGTCCAGCACAAATTTTCAACTTTGTAGTTTATTCCTATGCCCTGAATTGGTTGAACTGTTTAAATATTTCAAATTTGTATTCTGATCTCTTGTCTCTACAATTGAACCCACATATGATACAACCCCAGTGTCTTGGCTTTTCAAACTGCATTTTATGTCTTTTCTAAGTAATGTTCATCTATGGCAGATCTTTCAAGTTATATAGTTCTGTGTATACTCAGCAGTAGGGCTAATATCTTCATATGACATCACCAGTGACATTAATTCCTTTGTGAGCAAACTAACGGTATACTGGTACCCAAAGAAGCACTATTCTTAATCTGTAAAAGAATCTTTAATTATGCAAAAACAAATTTGTTCAAATTTAAGAGCAACCATGTAAACAGAAGAATGTTCACAATTTTTTTTCCACATGTTATTTTGACCTGATCAACAGCACTTCCTACTTCACTTGTGTATGGAGCATTTACAAAACAATTTGTCCTACAGATATCAAGAATAATCTTGAATCTTTATTGGTAGATTATATCCAAGAACGAAATGTATAGCACAAAAAATATGGAAATCAGATTAATGCACAAGAAGTCAATTTATAACAACTTGCTGACATTTATTTACGTTTTCAGTCATCTGCTATTCCAACATCAACAGGCTTCCGTACGTCACATGAAATGACATATCAGCAAAATCATGCCACTTCGTTCGTACGTCAGAAAGTAGATCTACATCATAGAAATTACCTTTAACTTAGCCTTCATTAAGTATATTTGACAACGCGTCTTTCCCGCGAAAGTGCAAGACTTTACTTGCTGTTAATACGACAGAAGTGAGCAGAGTGCTTCGAAATTATATAATCTTAAGAAAATAATTATGATGTAATGACAATACACACTTATAACACCGCACTTACCAAATTCTTATTTCAGTTTATTTGTCAAAGCATGTACATTTCAGCCAATGCGCAGTGGCGTTTTATTTTACACTGTGGGTTTAATGTTTCGCGATACAACGCGTGACAGATAAACAAATCACGGCTATCACTGACAGAAAATTTATACTTCTCCCAAGTGTCATGTTATACGAACTAAACCAGGTACCGCAACCTTTCTACTGTAGACCCACTCTATCATTCAAGTAAAGAACAACAAAGGCAACTGAAGGATATTATGTAATTTAAAACATTATATTTAGCATTAGAGTGTTTCAGATTTAACCGTCTATATTATGTACTGTAAGTGGAAAACTAAATTAGTAACAAGTCATGCTCTGATTAGTTTCAGTCAAGTTGGTTTTCATCCACTCTATATTCGCAGGAAATTAGTAGTTAAATAAAAATTTCATATAAGCAATTATTAGAGATTTTTAAAATCGTTTAGTTTTCTTCTAAATATATAGTACTTATTTTATTCATTTTTCCCCCTGTGATAAGTCGATTCCACGAAAGGTAAGCACCGTCTGAGCGTACATGTAGGGGTTGGTAACGGACAGTGTTTTGAGTTACTCATATGTTTTGATTACTGAATTTGTTTAGGAAGTGTGTGGTGTGGACTGTGGAAGTTTTTGACGCCTCCTTGATTTGTTTTAAGCAGTTTATGTTTAGACAAGCAGCAATTATATCATCTGTGGAGCACATACTCTGGATGAGATCCTTTGATTTGATATTTTGTAACACTGGCAGCAAGTTACAGCTAATTTCAATTCCGTGTTGTGTATGTGATAGCGTGGTTTAGTTGAGACTTCATAGCATACATGTAATATGGATGTAGCGGTTGGCGACATTGTTATCCCAGGCGACAATTTTGTAGGTCTTCCACCGCCGGTGGGTAAAACTCAGTCTGTTATAGGACCAGGGCTTAGGTTAGAAAATGATAAACTGCGTGTGTCACGGTGTGGAATACTTAGGCAAAAAGGTGCCAATACATATTACGTCGATGGTTATCACCAGAAACGTTATATACCAGCCAAGGGAGAAACAGTTGTTGGAACAATAACTAACAAGTCTGGTGATATATTCAAAGTTGACATCGGTGCCAGCGAACAAGCTTCTCTGTCGTATCTTGCCTTCGAGGGGGCGACGAAGAAGAACCGGCCAAATGTTCAAGTTGGAGATATCATATTTGCCAAATTGATATTGCCAAGTAAGGACATGGAACCTGAATTGGTTTGTGTTGATTCCCATGGAAAGAAGGGCAAGCTTGGGCCTGTACCAGAAGGTGGTTTCGTGTTCAGCTGTAGTTTAAATCTTATACGGAAAATACTTCGCAAAAACTGTCCATTGTTGCGTATTCTAGGAACCACTATACCACATGAGATAGCAGTTGGAATGAATGGAAGAATATGGGTCAAAGCATCATCTGTAAAGGAAACTATTGCCGTTGGAAACGCTATTTTAGCAGCAGAATATACAGACAACAATGAAATTAAAAATATGTGTCAAAGTATTTTTGGAAAGCTATCTAGAGAATAGTAAATGTTTTTTGTACAGTATATGCCAAATGTAAATGTAAAACAAATATTTTGTATGGACATGTGTGTTAAATGGATCATTTCTTTCTTTTTGTAATTTGTACTGCCTGTTAAAGTGATGAAAGTATTTTCAAAGTAGAAAGCTGTCTTGCATCTTATTTTATCTTTAGAACACACACAAAATTGTGTTTTTAATTTATTATTTTTGAGTGTTTTTTTGGAAACTGTAGTTTGAAACTTTAAAAGTTCAGGCTTTCAAGCCATAAGACCCAGTATGCATACCTAACCTAACTTTCACTTAAAATGATCATTGTTTTGCACAGATCACAGCAGGGACAGATCTAGGCTATTTGGCGCCCCCCTTCTCTCTCACTTTTTCATCGTCGTATTGACGAAGTATGATATTTAATAAAAACAACAAAAACTGTGTTTATATTGAGTTCCTTTATCCACGAACAGGAGAAAATTTACTGCATGATGAAGTCATAAATGAATAAAGATAAATATGTAAATAAAAAATAAATTTAAAAATTTGAGGGATAGGCCTAACTGGCTAAACTAGAGTCTGTTGCCCATGCGCTGCAAATGTTGGCAACCCCACAGCAGTCAAACATAGAGCAGGTATGTGTTTTATTTATTTTGTGATCTGTACGAAACTGATCATTTTAAGTAAAAGTTGGGTTAGGGATAGGTTAAACAAGAAGGGTTTTTTTTTTTTTTTTTTTTTTTTTTTTTTTTTTTTTTTTTTTTAAGTATGTGAGGGCGCGTAGCGCCTGAATCTCCGGTACAAAAACGATCTATTTACAGTTGGCAACATACGCTTCCATGCTAAAAACACGGGCAACAGACTCTGCAGTTTTACCGGCCTAACTTAAGAAAATTTGTTACCAAAAGATGTTCACAAACAATGCAAAATATTTAGTATTAAATAAAACATACAGTTTTCCGAGTATAATATGTAATAGAATAAAGTCTTGAAATCTTTACTGAAACAAGAATCAGTACATGAACAAGAACTGTTCAAATGTTTGTAAATCTATGGGAATTAACCACTCCAGTTATCAGTTCTTAGGCTTACAAACTATTTAAACTAAATTATGGTAAGGACAACAAATACACCCATTCCCGAGGAAGGACTCTGACCTCCGATGGCGCACTGCGCAGCTAGGCACCTCAGAACACTCGGCCACTCCACCGCGCCAACAAGAACTGTAATCTGTAATGTTTATTCCTTCCACTTTATAATGGCTGGGGGTGGGGGGGGCAACAATGGAGAAATAATTTAAATTGTGAGCAGTCTCAAATTTGTAATTGATTATTGTGTCCAATTACGCGTTTCGTCCTGTTAGCGTATGAACTGATTGTTAAATGTTGCAGGGTCTCGGATGCCATATCTGACAGAAAAGCTAGTGCCACTGTAGGTCCAGCGTGACATTTGTAATGACTTCACTGAACATTCATGACTGATGTAAATCGTGAACAAGTGTTCTTTTTAAGTTACATTTACGACTAGTACCTACAATACGGGGAAGTAGTGTGCCTCTAGCTTTATAAGAAATGGATTTTTGCAAAGATATTTTAATGGTACTATATTCCGAATAGTAAATACAACTTCTTGAACCTCAGCTGATTGTAAAACTTATGGGACTTAACTGTGGGGTCATCAGTCCCTAAACTTACAAACTATTTATGAACTAGCTTATACTAAAAAGCGCACAAACATCCATGCCTGACAGGGATTTGAACCCCCGATGGGGAACGGCCTCGCGCATTGTAGTACAGCGCCTCAATGCGCTTCGCCGCGGAACAACTGCTGCTTTTCAGATATATTTGTGAAAAGTGATATCATTTCACGACTATAAAAAAAAAAAAAAAACATTTGGAACTGAAGCAACAGATGAGTGAAAAACATGATTCTGGCTTAACTAAAAACTATATACCTAACAACTCACTTTTCTCATTTCCTCTCAACCAAGTTGACATTAACGAAGATTTCTTTTTCTCGGGCTTTTCTCCTGAATGCCGCTCCAGATAGTTTTTTTGGCATCTTCCCACACTTCATACCTGAGTAATAAGCTTATACTTGATACTTCAGAGTTACATCAGTCAGAACTCCTTTAGTCTAAATAAACTTCAAATGCATTCGTCAAAAGTAAAACATAGAAGAGAAGAGAATATTGACACAATTATGACAAAGAAACTCGCAGTTCGTGTTTCCGCCACTGCGGCGCTGGTGTCACAATACTAATTAATAAGCGTATTGAACGGTCCGTGGTCGGCGCATTCAGGATAACTTGGCTAATACTTCTGTAATCTAAATAGCACGGGTACAGGGGCTACTTATTGCTAAGGTAACGAAATTCGTATTATAGCTTATAGTAAAGTAGAATTAGTTCATGTAATTATCCCTTCAAAAATCATAATAATTATACTAAAGCTTTTGCCCATTTTGGCGCCCCCCTGAACCCTGGGCCCGGGGCAACTTTGCCCCCCCCCCCCTCCTTAGATCCGACACTGGATCACAGAGTAGATAAAACATACTGTACCTGCTCTATGGTTGACGATGTGGTATATACATATATTCTGTAGTGTTGCCTACATTTGCAGCGCGTGGGCAACAGACTCTGCATGTAGCCCCTGTTACTGTTGATTCTCATATTTGATTTCCATTTCTTTATTGGGTTTAATTTTACTTACGGCCTCTTAGGTATAGTGTGTTAATGTTAGCAATAATCATATTCATTTTTATTAAGATAATTTACTAACCAGATAAGGGTATAGCTATACTAGAAATTGCTGTAGAACGGGAACAGAAATAATTATTTATTTCACTAGGACATTACGAAGGTTAGGTGGGTGGCAGAAAGACACACTCAGTGGAGTGGGAAGGATGTCATGAAGGATGGATCTCCTTTCAGGGCAGGATTTAAGGAGGTCATATCCTTTTTGGAGAGCCACATTCAGAGTCCGCTTCAATCCCAGAAAGTATCCAGTGACAAGAGGGGCACTTCTGGGGTTCTTCTGTGGAAGGTTTTGGATTTGGGGGGATGAGGAAGTGGCTCTGGCAATTTGTTTCTGTACCAGATCAGGAAGATAGCTGCGGGATGTGAAGGCTGTTATCAGGTTATTGGTGTATTGGTTCAGGGATTCAGGACTGGAGCAGACTCGTTTGCCACGAAGACCTAAGCTGTAGGGAAGGGAACGTTTGATGTGGAATGGATGGCAGCTGTCATAATGGAGGTACTGTTGTTTGTTGCCTCTGTTCTCTGGACAGAGCCTCTGCCTCAAGTGGTATCTCTGTCCAACTTCTTTGCTTTCTACAATATGTCTGCCTACGTGTGGATGTGTGTGAGTGTATTTGTTTACCTTCCTTTTTTCCCCCTAAGGTAAGCCCTTCCACTCCTGGGATTGGAATGACTCCTTTTCCACTTCCTTAAAACCCATATCCTTCCCTTTCTCTGCTCCTTCCTTCGTCTTTTCCTGAAGAAGCGACCAACGGTTGCTAAAGCTTGAATTTTTGTGTGTGTTTTTTGTGTCTATTGGCGAGCCTGTGCTTTAGATAAGTCAAACAATTTGTATTTTTATACATATTACTCCATATTGATATAGATGTGACACTTTTGGCTGATTACGAAACTGTGTACTAGACTAGAACTAAATAGCAGGTCTTTTGCATTATTATTGACAGGTGGTTTTTTTAAATGCTGTCATATTACACTTATTAAGTAATTATTATGTAATTTAAAGTTTAACATGTTAGAACAAGAATTAAAAACTGTACATTTGACAACACTCAAATATGCCAAAATTTTTTTTTTTTTTTCTACTCAGTAATAAGAGATGGTTACAGTAAGCAGATTCAGACAAATGTAGGTTGCCGTTCTTATGTGGAGTTGAAGAGGCTTGCTCAGGATATGGTATTGTGGAGAGCTGCATCAAACCAGGTCTCCGGTCTGAAGACCACAACAACAACAACTCAGAAATTACACTTTGGTATTTCCAGTAAACTTCATACATAGGACCAACTCACCATAAAGATGGTCGATGAGATGCAGACTGCCACTTAAAAAGGACAGTCACACAATTTAAATTTTTGGCCACAGCTCTCAACCAGAGACAGAAGGCATGCAATAAGTACTCTGGCACAATGCGTATACACATGACCACCATCTCTGCCTGCTAATGGCTCAACTGAAATCCTGTCAGTGAGGAGGGGAAGGGTGGGAAAGAACATTTCGCACTGCCAGGCCAAACAAAGGCATTGATATCTGGGAATGTGAGGTGTAGCTTGGAAAGCAATAAAGGAAAAGTCTGGGGAGGTACAGAAAGTTAAAAGATTTTAAAAATTACAAAACTAAGTGGCACATGGAAGAGACACATGAATTGAGAGGAGATGGGTGAACTGTTAGGCATGGGGCATAGGGATGACAGGATGGTTAACATTCCAACCTAGGCTTTCCATTGTTAAACCGAGCATTCTGTTGTCCTGCACAGCTGGAGGCACTCCATCTGACTTCTGCACCAGCCAATAGCTGCATCCCTAGTATTTACTGTATGTGGCTGTTCCGACTGCTTTTGCACATACTATTGGCTCTAGTCAATTATTAATTTCTTCCATATCACATTCTGTTACACCTCCAAGTTGTACTGGGCATTCAGTCTTCTGAATGTCGTCATTTATGCTTCCTTGTGTGCTATTTGTGTCTGTTACCACAACTGGCCATATCAAGTGTTCCATTTGAGGTCTGTGCCCAAGCAGGCATGGAACAGAATGTGATATGATGGAATTATTAACTGACAAGAGCTGAAAAGTACATTCACTGTAGTCGAAACAGCCAGATATAGTAAATACTAGGGTTGTTGCTATTGGATAGTGTGGACATCAGACGGAGTGCCGCCAGCAGTGCAGACCCAATGAGAGAATGCATAGTCACCACACACAGGCATAAATACTGGACCTGTTCCAAACTGGATTCAAACTCAGAAAACACCAGAAGAAGATCGCGAGTACGCGACGAAATATTGTGCTAGTTCAATGCAGGAGTTCTACATATATCACTGAAGGTATATGCAAAATTCTATCACTGTGGGACACATAGTTCAGGAGGTATGATGTGATGGACTATATATGTAAAAACTACCTTCCACTTACATTGGCAAGCAATAAAATTTTAGCATTAGGCACAATCTAACAATGGAAAGTCTAGACTGGAATTCATAAATACAATGAGAGTAGTTTGCAATTCACAGGGTGGCCACCGAACCTTGAAACCGGTAAAAAGCCTTGAATTTAAAAAGACCGGGGAAAACCGGGAAAAAACCTTGAATTTCAGTCAGAAACTGGAATTTTTAACCCATGAGGTCTCGCAGCTTTAAGAGTTAAACGATCGCGTTTATAGCCTATTGCTCAGATTACACGACCAGTTCAAAATGTACGTAAGTGTAAACAAGTAATTCCTGTAGTTTTAGTAAGGAAAAAACCTCAAAGTTTGATATTTAAAAGCAACAAAATGCCAGTCATTTTAAAATTACGGTAACCTAAATGCTCAGATCGCTAGTGCCCGAGGGGTTAAATAATATTCATCGCTTCATTTTTGTGTACAAAAACATTTCCAAATATATTTCTAGGCAGTTTAAAAAGTTTTATAATTATAGGTTACGAATTCCGTTATCTATTTCTGTATTTATCTCGAAGTGTTGTTCAACCACACGACTCAATTCCTCGCTATGTACGTCGAAGAGACGCGATGTTATCGTAAGGCGCGACTACGAAATCGCAGCTAGAATGAAAGGCGATATTTATTTGTACAACATTTTAGCAATTTTCGTTATTTAACACCTCCCCCCCCCCCCCCAGTGATACTTATCAACACAGATCTCTTCACGGAATTATTTTGTTGATTTTAACTATGAACTCTGTAAAAGTTGGTATTGTGATGCTTCGTTAGCATAAGCGCCGACTACGGGCATGCTCGGTCGCTCAAGCATACCCCAAAATTTGAATGGGTATGCCAGGCATAACACACTGAAAATTTTGGTATCATTTTTTCTTTACGTTATATTTCTTGAACTTTAATTAAAATCGACACTCTCACGAGCGGTCTAAAGCGTCTCGCTGCGGAGCGCATGGTTGCTCGCCGTGGAGGTTCGAGTCCTCCCTGGGGCATGGGTGTGTGTGTTTGTCCGTAGGTTAGTTTACCTAGGTTTAAGTAGTTTGTAAGCTATGGACTCATTACCACGCAGTTTGGTCCGACAGATTTACAAACATTTGAACATTTTTTCGACTCTCTCATTCCATTGATGGCCGGCTGGCTTTTGTAATACATCACTCTAAATAGATTATTTTAAACAGGTAATTGAATTCGTAGGCATTAGAAGCCACGTTCACGTGTGAGTGAAGTGACCGTTTTCTAAATAGTCCGAATGTTAATTGAATTCCACTTGTTAAGTCAATATTGTAAATTGAAGGCGGCAACCTTTAATTGTATTAAATAACTAGAAATGAAGTGGGTTTGATACGATAGACTGAAAAAAAAATTCAAATGTTTGTAAAGCTTATGGGACTTAACTACGGGGTCATCAGTCCCTAAACTTACAAACTACTTATGAACTACTTACAAACTAGGACGGCACAAATATCCATGCCCGAGGGGGGATTCGAACCCCCGACCGTAGTGGCCGTGCTGACCGTGACTGGAGTGCCTCAGTCACCTCGGCCACCGCGGCCGGCATAGACTGAAAATGTTTACACTACAAATTTAATTCCCGGTATCTTTTGACAACCACATACGTTACCAGTGAGCCGACATACTTTCTGCGAAAACTGCCCTATCCCTTCTAGCTAAACCATTCTGTAAACATACAGTCCTCATAACAACTTGCGTAGGTCTTTGTGTTTTAATTGGCAGCTCTACAAAATTCTCCAAACGCAAGAGCTAGTAATAGATTTTTTTCTGAATTTGAATTTTCAGGCTTCAACAATTTGTCAATAATTGAATGTAGCAGTCGAATGTTAGTTTCTGCTCCTTTCAACCTGTGTCACCTGTGCATGGAATTACGTCTTAACTCTTTATCTGTCCGTCTAGCCACAACCATTTGTTCAAAGATTGTAAATAACATTGCAGGACTTCCAGTAGTTCATTGTGACAAGGCTTTTTACCTTGAGGAAACAAAAAGCATTAGGCTACAATGCATTATCAAAATATATATCGTTGTTTGATATCTAAGTTGGAGTAAATGCAACAATACTTTCAAATAATTGTATCAAGGTAAAGGAAACAAAATAATTTAAAAGCTTTATTACTAAATAATTGTCCAGTGTCTAAATTAGTAGTCAACAGTTTGAAAATGTTATTAGACACGATAAAGGAAACATATCCTGCAGCATTATTACGCATGCTGGATCATTAACATTCATTGATCTTTTAGCTAGAGTTTTCCAGGGCAAAACTTATATGACTGTATGGGTTTTGGAAAATGAAAACCATAATTGGGAACAATCTAAATGAAAACTTGAACGAGCTGAAAATGTTTTTCATGTCCTGAGGGTAAAGTAAATCATAATATATATATTGAATTCGTGCGCCTCGGTTGCACAGTGGTAGAGTGCCAGACTACAAATCTAAAGGTCGCAGGTTCGATCCCCGCCAGGTCCTACGATTTTTATCTGTCACTTTGCACTTCTTTCACCTCTGGCAGTATTACTCATGTGAAAAATACCGAGTAGCACCATGGTTCGGAACCCACGTTAAACTGTAGGTCCCCCTATAACTGGCTGGGTAAGTCAGTTCGAAGGTCGGAGGAAGGCAACGGCATACCACCTCCAAACAGGACCATGCCTAGTAAAGCACTGTGGTGTTCAAACCAATCTTCGGATTGTTGACTGCTTTACCTTTATATTGAATTCTTGATCACTAGTTCATGAGATGTGACTGTATTTTAATGTATCAGGAAGTCTAGTATAAATGAACGGGCTATGTTGCATAAACGAATGCAATTCACATTAAAACGTACAGTAATCTCCAGCTACTTGCACTCAACTTGGTCCATTATACAGGGTGTAAATTTTTAGTTGACTAACCGGAATAACACGGAAAAACAGTAGATATTAAAAAATGGTTTTCACCAGCATGTGCGGATGGCAGAGGCTTAGGAAATAATACTCAACCTGAACCGTTTCCACCGTTTGTGGGGGGTGGGGAGTTTCAAATGTAAAATTTTAAATGGGACCCTGATTTTTTATTGCAGATTTGGATTTTAAGGCCCACATCATGGGTAAAAGTGCAGTTTATGCGGCAGCGGCTAGCCGTCACGCTCGCTTGGTTAGCAACGACAGAGCAGCCAATCAGGAGTCACGATGCCGTGGCCAATAAGAAACAGCGTTAGAATTGTCCAATGTAAACAAATCACAGTGGTGTATGCAAAAGTTTTTGACAATCAACAAGTTACAGTTGCTATCAGTATGGATGCCACTTGATCACTGTTTCGAACATAACATAAAATAAATAAAACATACTATTCCTGCTCTGTGGTTGGCAGGTTCTTATATGTACCCTTGTCCGGTCAGTAAAAGTAATTGCGGTAATTTCCAAGAATGTTTGCAATCGAGATAGCTCGGACTGAAATGATATATATATATCGAGCGTATAACTGTAAATTGATGGAGTGTTTCTGAACCAGAGATTCGGGCGCTACGCGCCCTAACATACTAAAGATAACAACTTCTTGTTTAACCTATACCTAACTTTCACTTAAGATGATCACTGTTTCGTAGAAATCATAAAATAAATAAAACATGCTATACCTGTTCTATGGTTGACTGCTGTGGTGTATTAATAATAGGTCTTTTATGGGGGTAATACCACAATTATCTAAAAATCCCTTATAAATAGAAAATCAATTACAATTACACAAACGCCGCACCGAAATCGTCGAATAAACTTTGAAATTGACGCCAAATTTACTCGTCATGAAACACGCAATCTTATTGGCCGGCATAACTCAACTCCAGATTGGCTGCTCTGCTGTTCCTAACCTAGTGAGAGCGACGGCTAGCTGCTGCCGTTTAAACTGCACTTTAACCCACATCATGTGTGGTCTGGTGGATATTTTTTTTTTTTTTTTTTTTTTTTTTTTTTTTTTTTTTTTTTTTTTTTTACGGCAGATGGCGCTGTAATAGTAAGAAATACTTGTCATACTGGTGAAGAAATGTACTAAACACGAAATAAAATAAATGAAAACCAAATTCACGATACGTCAGAACGCTACCAAATGATCCCCAAAGTGATCCTTCCGTATCCCCGCAGTCTTCCAAAGTGATACCTTAGTCCATTTTGTCCTTGTCTGAATACCAGTTATGAATTGCTGACAAAACATTTAATTGAACTAGCCGTGAAGAAATGTACATCTGGTTGTGTTCTGAAGCATCATCAATATGATTAACCTTTTTCTTTCCTGGGTGGTACATTTCTTCAGCAGTATGGGAAATAATTCTTTCCATTACAGTGCAACATGTTGCCAATTGAAAGAAAAAAAAAAAAAAAAGATTCAACCAAACTACACATGATTTCGTCTGTAGAATCTTAATCTGCAATTAACAATGGGTGTTTCCATTTAAAATTTTACACTAGCCACCCATACCGCTCCCAAATGGTGGAGACAGTTCAAGTTTAGTATCATTTTCTAAGCCTCTGTCGGCCGTTCATAATGGTAAAAACCGTTGTTGAATATATACTGTGTCTAGTTATTCTGATTTGTCAACTTAAACTGTACACCCTATACTACACATTGTCAGTGTCGAATTTGTCGCAGGGGGAGGGGTGTCTATGGAGGTGCAGATCCCTCAAAACCACGAGGAAAACCTCATAATATGAGGTGGTTCTTTTTAGATCAGTTTGAGATACAATGCCACAATTTTTATGAGCTCTGCCCTCTCCCCCCCCCCCCTCCCTAACACAAATCCTGGATTCGCCACTGCTTGGTGTATATTACAACATGACATAGTTCAACTTGGATGACATGTTTTATAAAAATAGGTAACTAGTTTCTTTAAGGTGTAGTTGTTTGCATAACCCCTTTGAGCAAAATTAAGTTTTGTGAAAACCTGGAAAATATTTTTTTTGTAACCTGGAAAAAACCTTGAATTTGAAGATTTGGTGGCCACCCTGATTCACCATCAAGACAATTATCAAGCTGTAACAGGCAAAAAAAAAAAAAAAAAAAAAAAAAAAAACAGGACACTGATATACAAGTAACTTAAAAGCCTTTGGCCACAGCCTTCTCTGGCTGCTGATTTCCGAGTTATATTCTATGGTGAGGGAGTAGGAGGGAAAGGGGACAGGAAGATTACAACACACACAGTGGTTGTTGTAAAAACACACACAGATGTCATAGGTTGGGGGCTTGATAATTTCCAGATCAGAGAATGTACCATAAGAATAACTCCCATCTGTGTGGAGCAGGAGAGCTGGTCTTGGCCATGGAAAGATGTATTTTTCTAAACTGGTGCAGGTAGGTGGAGCAGGAATTAAGAAGTTAGCAAAATTGAAAATGATGGGGAAATGATTATGAGGAGCCACAACCCTGAAAATATATCTCCAATAGCACATGGTACACAAAATTCCACAAAGTGCAATATCAATATTGTGCTTACATACATGTAAGTTGGTTATACGTCTATTTATATACTCCGCAGCCCACTGCAAGGTGTGTGGCAGAGGGTCCACTGTACCACTACTAATCATTTCCTTTCCTATTCCACTCCCAAACAGAATGAGGGGAAAAAAAGAATGTCTATATTCCTCAGTACGAGCCCTAATTTCTCTTATTTTGCCTTGGTAATCTTTACTTGAAATGTCAGTATACGACAGGAAGATCATTCTATAGTCAGCTTCAAATTCTGGCCCTCTGAATTTCCTCAACAGAATTTCAAAGAAAGAATGACATCTTTCCTCCAGCTATTCCCATTTGAGTGCCTGGAGCATTTCTGTGACACTTGCACATTGGTCGAACCTACCAGTAAGAATAGCTGCTCGCCTCTGAACTGCTTCCATGTCTTGATCTGCTGCAGGTTCCAAACACTTGAGCAATACTCAAGATGTTGTTATACAAGCATTTTAAATGCAGTCTCCTTCACAAATGAAGTACATTTTCCCAATAAACCAAAGTTGACTGCCTGACTTACTCACAACTGTCCTTACATGTTTGTTCCATTTCATACCGCTCTGCAAGGTATGCTCCAAGAGACATTCTCCAAACAAGGAATTATCCAAACCTCAACCTAACGTGTGTGTGTGTGTGTGTGTGTGTATGTGTGTTCCTGCCCCCTCCTCCACTCCATTCTCCACCCTCTTATTTCCTCACCACAGAGCATGACTTAGAATGCAGCATGACCATGGTTTCACCATCAACAACAAGTCTCAGCCACAACACACAAAACTGACATTTCTGGGCCATGAAGTTACTGCCCAAAATATCCTTTCTAACTCAGACCACATCACTTTGATTAAAGAGCTTCCCCTCTGAGACCGGTAAAGACTTTCACAGATATCTCTGTATTGTAAATTTCTTCTGTCACCATATTCCTCATGCAGTTTCACTTGAGGCCCCCTCACCAATGCATTGGCAGGTAAGAAAACCTCCAGCACATACAGTTCCATGGATGACCGATATGATCAATTAAATCAGAACTAGATAACAATATTAATAGAAACTCATGTGACACTGCCAATATCACCTCTGATCAAGTGAATCAATTCTTTATCAGTTCCAGTAACAAAGGTCAGTCATTTCAACAAAACATTAATAAACACCTAGAACAAACAAAATTACTCACACCACACAACATACATGAAACAACCATATTCAAATGGGCACAAGGTGCAGAAACTATTACAAAACTTAGCAGCTCAAAGTCTGAAGATTTCTATGGGTTGTCAAATTTGATTATTAAAATGACTTCTGACATATTAGTCCTACCACTCTATATATTAGTAAACTGGATCTTTGAAAGTTTTTCTTTTCCATCCAGCTTAAAGAAAACAGTATTAGTCCCTCTACATAAAAAAAGGAAGCAAGCCATGTGTAGATAATTACCATCCAATATCTCGTATACCAATATGTTCAAAAATAATAGAACATTGCACATTTCAGCAAATTTGAAAATATTTCACCAATTATGGAATTCTGACAAGTGCTTAGTATGGTTTCAGGGAAAATTCATCAACACTGAAAGCTATTGAGGATGTTGTCTCAACAATACTCAGTGCCTTCGAGGCAAAGTCATCAGCTGATGCCCTACTGGTGGATCTAAGCATGACTTGGTGAATCATCAGATTCTCACAGACATACTGAAGTGCTTGGTATAAGAGATCCAGAAATCACTCTTATAGAATCTTATCTTTGTGATAAGAAGCAGAAGGTGCAATTCAATGGCATAAGCTCTAGTTTCCTAAACATTTGAAGAGGCGTGCCTCAAGGGTCCATGCTGGGGCCCCTTAATTTTTATTATTTATGTTAATGTTCTTCCAAGTAATACACTGTGTAAATATGTTTTGTATGCGGATAACGCCACTTTCATTATAACTGCTAATGATATAGAGGAACTACAAGAACAAAGTAAAGCCAAGCTAAAGACTGCCATTACCTGGTTTAATGACAATGAACTGACAGTAAATCAGAATAAAATGGAACATATGATTTTTAGTCTGTCAAAAAATAATAAATCTGTTAAACTTCTGGGTGTGCATTTGGACACCAAACTAACTTGGAATATCCACACAGATGCCATATGCAATAAACTATCAAGAGTGATATAGCTGTTGCACAAACTTAGGACATGCGTAAGTGCAAACACGTTACTTAGCTCATATTATAATTTTTTTCATAGCCATATAACTTATTGCTAATTGATTTGGGGCAATTCTACAGGAGCAAATACAGTCTTTCAGATGTGTTGCAGGTGTTTTCAGAAACAATGTATCTTGTAGACCACTCTTCAAAGAGCTGCGTGTTTTGACAGTCCCATCAGTTTATTCTTAATTGCTTGGTTTTCACTAAAGAGAACAAGGTGACATACAAATTAAGGGAATCTTTGCATTGTCACAATACATGTTCCAAAGAGAAAATTGACCAGCCCTTTACAAGACTGAGTAAAAACCAAAATAGGTATACCTACCTTGGAATTAAAATCTTCAATGCACTGCCACCAGAAGCACTCATTACACCACTGAAAACTTTTCGAAGAATCATACAAAACTGGCTTAAAAAGAAAGCCTTCTATTTCATAGATGAATTTTTTGATTGCTCAAAAGTGGACTTAATATTTTAATCTGTACTCAGTGTATACATAAAAGCAAAATTATATGTTTCAAATGTCTTCTTTTTTTTTTTTCTCCTGTTAATATTGTTATATGTATCATGATGTTTTAAACTGTTTCATTTGTATAAACTAACATCAATAGCATGTAAAATGCTCAAAGATGTAAAATAAATAAATGAAAATAAAAGACTTCAACAACATGAAAACTGCACTGGTGAAAGCAGTCATATTCACACCCCATATTGCAGATACCAGCTGTCTCTTTAACAGAACAGATGCTTGTATCAGCACTAAGTTACAACAAATTTCACAACCTCTCTGTTTGACCAGCCAATAAAAGTCCTTTTCAAGAGAAGCTGTTAGCCATTTATGAGATGTTAAAATATTTTCACGAAGATATCAAAGGCCGACCTGTGACTACACTGATCACCAACCTCTGGTAGATGCTATCCACAACCCAGTATCCGATCTCCCTCCATGTCATACGATTGGCATCTGCGATGTCAGAGGTGCAAGTAGCAGGGTTGATTATGTCACGAATCCCCATCATCACTTCTTTCACTTCTTCTGTGAACTTCAAAGAACTTGGCAGAACCAACCAACAAAATACAGTCATTTGTATTAGGTACACATTCTTGTTTCAAATTAAACCCCACTCTCTACCAAGTGCAAGCAATGTTTCTACTAGTACACCCTGACTTATCATGCCAGCAACACTCCGACACAGTCTTCTGATCAATGCACAATCTGGCTCAACCAGGCATTAAAACTAAAGGTTTCCTTATCATTTCTTGGAGACAAATGGACTGAGGCCTTCCCATGGGTACTACTTGGAGTGCCATAAGGCAGTCAAGGACAACCTGCAGGCATCAGTAGCTGAGATCGTATATGGTAAACTTCTCATTTTGCCATCTCAATTTGTCGAGGATGTTCCCCCTCCATCAGCGCTTCCACATTGTTCGAGCACTTCCATACACACATTAAGCAGCAGACTTTCCAGCTCCCCGCATGCACACCTCCCCTCACATTTTTGTCCATGAAGATTTAAGACATCTGCAACCACATAATAATACGAAATGACTGTGCGCGCTCCCCTTCAACTGCCATACTCTGGCCCTCATAAAGTTATTGAAAGGGGTTCACATACCCTTGTCATTCTCCTCAGTAGATCCCACAGTTGTGTCAATCAATAGACTTAAACCGGAATGGCACATTGACATCAATGGCACTACTACTTATGAATCGCTTCCTGTGCCCTAAGAGGAGCCTTCACCTCAATTATTATTACAAGATACAAATGACAATGTCCATACTAATAATATAGTAAGGACAGTTTACAACTCACCGCAAAGATGTGGTGACGAGCTGTGACAGGCACATACAAAAGACACACACATACAACACTTTCAGCTATCGGCCATGGCCTTCTTCAGAAAATAGAACACTCACGCAATCACACAGGCACACAACACAGTCATACAACCATCACCTCCGGCTGCCGCACTTCGAAGTGAGGTGAGTATGACTATGTTGTGTGCCTGTGTGAGTCTTCTATTTTCTGAAGAAGGCCATGGCTGATAGCTGAAAGAGGTATGTGTGTGTGTGTGTCTTTTGTATGTGCCTGTCACAGCTCGTCACCACGTCTTTGCGGTGAGTTGTAAACTGTCCTTACTATATTATTAATTCCAACCTGGACTTTCCATTATTATATAATGTCCATACTAATGCATGTGATGACATCACACACAATTCAGGTTCAAGTGTTTACAGTGAAATGTGTGCTGACAGTGATAACATCAACAACGCATCTCCCACAACCACACCACAACTCTGGTTTCTGCAGATGCAATTCAGAATAGCTTTGGCATTGCAACCTTCATATCAGATGAATTCTCCTTCCAGGTCAGGAACATTCTCTCTTTCCAGGAACCTAACAACATCCACAGATAATGTGAAACATTTGCCTTTACCTCCGAACTGCAATCTGGAAATGATACAGGCTTTCCTGGAAACTGGTGGCATTTCACCCATTTTGATCCCTCTCATACCTTCACCCCTTATTCTACTACTGCTCTTATAGCTGTATCCCAAACTGAATGCTCTATTTCAAAGCCCATGGTGGCATCAAGATTACATCATGTCTTCGCCCACTTGGCCCTCCATATCATCCCTCGAGTGTATATGCACACTTGTGCTTTGTTTGTAGTTTTGTTTTCTTCTTGTCAACTTGCATTTACTTTATTAAAGTCCATAAAACCAACATATAGGGAAATTGCATTTCTACACATTCCTTAATTATTTGAAAATAGAGCCAAGTCCCAAAAACTTGGCACTCGGTAACCCAGCAGTCCGGATAACTCTGCTACACCTCCTGGAATTACTCTGTGCTCGCATAATGCAGAATAGAACTGAAATGGTAGTGTATAGCAATTACAGGCTATGCTATGTATGGACCAAGATGTCATCTTTTCTTGTGTCACCTACACTCTATTTAAGAATCCTTTTCATTTCATTAATGCAATATGTAAATGCATTTTCATACTAAACTACGGGAGTGCATTTTTTTTTTTTTTTTACAGTGTCGTTTGTAATCAGCTCAGGCATGATGGACAAATTATGAACTTGGTTACAGCAGACAATAATGACATATGACGCGGCCGCGTGCCCTCTGCCGCTCAGTCTGCCTACAGCCTTTGTTTTCCTTAACCGCGTTTTGTGAAGTCTATGTGAGTGTAAGTAACGAATATCATTTGTCAGATATTGTCTTAAGTTTATTTCTTATTACTGTATTCCATCATTTTTATTGTATTCTAAAGTAACAATAGAAAGTATTTTGTAAGAAAACAACCTCACCTATTCTTTTTTTAACACTGTTCTCGATAACCCGGCAGTTTCACAAACTCGGCCAGCCTTCAGTCCACATTAGGCCGAGTTTTCAGGACGCTACTGTATATGTAAATATAAAATTTTTTTAGTTAATTTATGTAAATTTTGCAAACTGTAACAACACTACTTACAATGTAATTCCATTGAAAAGTGTATTGATCAGAATTTGACATACTGTAATAACATCAACAAAGATATATCTTTCGAAATTCCAGAGAGGATTCAACAATCTTTTTCAGAAGAACAGGTTCGTTACTCTCCACAGATACGTCAGATGAGCCACAGAAGGGCACAAATAAGAGAATACAACTTGATAGCTTTCAGCCATTAAGATCTTTGTCGGTTGGAAGACGTATGTAAGGATAGAGTGAGGGCAGGGAAAGAGAAGGGAGGTTGTTTGAGGGTAGGTACTGATGGAGGTTTAGGCGTAGGAGGAAAGTGGGAGCATAGTTTATATTGTAGGGAGAGTTCCCACCTGCGCAATTAAGAAAAGCTGGTGTTTGTGGGGAGGATCAATATAGCACAGGTTGTGTGGCAGTCATCCCCCTGGTTACCCTCCAAGAATTTCTCACCTCCAACTTGGCCACACCATGTTTTCCCAAACCCTTCCTAATAACTCATACCTTTCAACAGAAGAAAGGAGAGCCATCCACAACATCAAAACAAATCCTGATGTAATCATGCTTCCTGCAGATAAAGGTTCCACCACTGTAGTTATAGATCATAGTGGCTACCTGGCAGGTTTCTGCCAACTCTCTGCTTCTTCCACCTACAAGTTGTGCTGGAATGACCTCATCCCCAAAGTTCAACAAGATATCCAATTCCTGTTAAAATCCTACGGCCCCTCCCAGAAGCTCTCTCCTGAATCCATCTCCCTCCTCACCCCAACAGCACCCCACACACACACCTTCTACGTGCTCCCCAAAATCAACAAACCAAACAATCATGGACGCCCAGTTGTGGCTGGTTACTGCAGCCCTCATTCACTGACACCTTCAACCAATTGTCCCAAATCTATCCTCCCACATTAAAGATATCAACTATTTCCTTCACCAACTCTCCACCATCCCCACTCCTTTACCTCCTGGATCCCTATTTGTCACAGTGAATGCCACTTCCCTATACACCAACATCCCTCGTGCCCATGGCCTTGCTGCTCTTGAACACTACCTCTCCCAATGTCCCTCTGAATTCAAGCCTAATGCCTAATTCCTCATAACCCTCACCAACTTTATCCTAACTAACAACTACTTTAACTTTGAGGGGAAAGTTTACCATCAAATCTGGGGCACAGCCATGAGCACCCGCATGGTGCCCTCCTTTGCCAACCTGTTTATGGACCGTCTGGAGGAATTCATCCTGGCATCCCAAATCTCTGGCATGGTTCAGGTTCATTGATGATATTTTCATGATCTGGACTCAGGGCCAGGACACCTTATCCTCCTTCCTTAAAAACCTCAACTTCTCCTTCCCCATCCACTTCCTCAACCCACCATGCCACTTTCCTGGATGTTCACCTCCACCTCAGTGATAGCTCCATCCACACTTCCGTCCATTTTAAACCTACCAACCACCAACAGTACCTACACTTTGACAGATGCCATCCCTTCCAAATCAAAAAATCCCTCCCTTACAGCCTGGCCACCTGTGGATGACATATCTGCATTGACAAGAACTCCCTTTCTCAATAGTTGAGGGTCTCACAAAGGCCTTCACAGTCAGAAACTACCACACAGACCGAGTCCGCAAACAGATCTCCTGTGCCATATCCTCGCACATCCCAAATCCTCCGTCTACCACCAGTAACCATCCACAAAAGAGCACTCCCTTTGTCACCCAGTACTATCCTGGACTCCAACACTAAATTCCGTACTTTGCCAAGGTTTTATTGTGTGTCCTTGTACCCAGAAATGAGAGCCATTCTGCCCAAGATCCTTCCCATCCTTCCTAACGTGGTATTCTGTCGCCCTCTCAACCTCCATAACATTCTAATCCATCCCATCTCTTCCTATTCCAGCCCTGACACAGGCTTATCCTACCCTATCAGAGGTTGGGTCACCTATGAGAGCAGCCATGTAATTTACCAGCTGTGCTGCAATCACTGGGCAGCTTTCTATATTGGCATGACAACTAACCAACTGTCCATTAAAATGAATAGCCATGCCAAACTGTGGCCAAAATATGGTGGACCACACTGTGGCACAATATGTAGCAGAGCATATGCTTGATTTCAATGGCTGCTTCACAGCCTTGGTCACCTGGTTCCTCCCACCCACCACCAGCTTTTGCTCATCATCACATATTTGTGGTGAGTCATAAACTGTACTATTACTATATAGATATTGAAGTGAGTCACAAACACCATGTGGGGTCATCAGTCGCTACACTTACGAACTATTTATGAACTACCTTATACTAAAGACGACACGAACATCCATGCCCGAGGGGTAATTCGAACCTCTGATGGGGAACGGCCTCGCGCATTGGAGCATAGCGTCTCAATGCGCTTGGCCACTTTGCTGCGGCAATCCCCCAGTCCTAAACCTTCACTAGGACCACCACCCTTCCCTGCCCACACTCCACCCTTACAAATGTTTCCCGCCACACATTTCAGCCCCTTCCCTTCCTTCTGCCCTGTCCGTCAGACAGTGCTGGCGTATTCCCCCACCCATGCCTTGCATCTCCCCCATCCCCTCCTGGTTCCCTCTCCTTGCCACATCCTCAGCCCCACCACTGGTTGTTCTCGCCTCAGCCATGCTTAGTTACACAGACTGGCCACATCATCCGGAGACGGTGGTTTTGTGTGTGTGTGTGTTCTATTGTTTGTGCAGCTCATCGGACGTCTCTGTGGTGAGTAAGCAACCTATCCTTCTCAAAAATATTATACACATTGCTTTCATTTTTGTAAATGAAATGATGCATTGATGTACAAATTTAATTTTAATAATGTAAATTGAATAATGTCAAACAAACCCCTATTATCGCCATTTTAATTAAGGTATATATAGATGTGTAATCAAGCGATGAGGAGTTCCCTGGCAGTTTTCTCAATTCAGCAGTTCAAGTTGTTCCAGTTCTGTCAGTTCACTGTATTGTCATCATGCTGCTCGACAATAAATCTCATATATGGAAAATTAACCACTCGTAGATTAGTTTACTTCATAGTGTTGAAAATCTACAGTTATAGGCACAATAGATGCATATTATACCTATTCTGAGGGACTGATGACCTAGATGTTTAGTCCCCTCAAAACAACAACAGCAACAACAACCTATTCTGAAGAACTTCATACCATTGTAAAAATTTAATATTTTAATGCATGATTAATTTAATTAAAATGTAACTAGAAACATTTTACTATTCATGACTGGAATGAGATTACTGATATGTGTCAATGGATCAAGTGCATAAGTTGGCTCCCAATAAGACACAGCCTCAAGGAAAGGTGCTAGGCTAAATCTGACAACAGTGCCATGTGTAGTGGTTCCCCCACTCTCGAGCCCATCCGTCCATGATTCACTATGTTGCTCAGTGTCTGCTTGGCAGCCGTCAGAGATGGAAGTGTTGATCGCCGCCCCCCGCCAAGTGCGAGGTTCGAGCAGTAATTCAGTTTCTCCAGGTAAGGAAGTTACCACCTGTGGAGATTCATTTGCAACTGACTGAGGTTTATGGTGAAGAGTACACGTCCATTCAACAGGTCCGCAAATGGTGCAGGGCTTTTGCTGAGGGTCATACACTTACTAGCAAACTAGACATATTTAAGAAATTAAAATAAAGTAAGAAATAAAAAATGAGTCCTATATAACAACAAAGGAATTTCCTGGATGGAATAATACATAAAAAAGGGAAGGCAACAGCTCACCTAAAGATGACTTAGGTGAGGACTGGAGCACACAATAGAAGACAGTACCTTTACTAGCTTTTTTTTTTAGTGACAGTATACACATTCACACATGCAATCACTGAGACACTTATGCACGCTCGCTCAAGGTCATAGCAATCTTTCTTGTGCCAGCTCATCCTCGTAACACCAGCAAACCTGACAACCAGCCACTGATCAGAATTCTTCTGGTCATCCAGTTTGGAAAGCTCAACCACATCCTTCACTAGGGGTCAGACTAGCTCACACAGTGTCTCGAGATGAAGGATATCCTCAACAAAATCCTTCTCCAAATTTTTTCCCACAGCCCATCCTGCCTATGGAATATCCTTTACATCTGTTTTTCAGTCTTGGTTCCAATCATGCACCTAGGTGGAGGAACTATGCCATACACCCCTTACGTCCTACTGCAGTCCAACCGCATGCATCTCCTACCCTAGAAAAGGCAGGTTCACCTGTAAAAGGAGCCATGTGTAATATCAGCTATTCAGCATTGTATGCGAGCATGACACTTATCCAACTGACATGGTTGAAAGGTATTTCTGATGGATGTTCAAGTTAGTCTGGCATGATATTCCAATGGCATAATTCACTTCCTTCTAAAGGTGCTCCACAATTCCATTTTGGTGGATCGGGATCAGTATTTACACTCCTGCTTTGTAACCTGTCCACAGCCACCAGACAAGGTTCCAATGGTCCTCTGAGGCCATGGCTGTCGCCTGAGGCCAAAACCATGTGGAGAGTTCTGTTTGGAGTCGTCACCATTCTGGTGTGGTTCCGGAGATGCTCTCTCATCACTAGTGTCCCCATAGTCATCTGAGGCCTGTGTCACATCAGGTGCTCTATTCGCAGTCTGTCTGACTTAGGTGGTTTCAGTCATTGTTGTGTTGCAACATCTGTCTGCATCCTATGCGGCTGTCCTGTGGAGCCATGGCTGTCATTTGAGGCCCATGCCATATGGTGGGTTCCTTATGTGGCCCGCACCCACCTGGCACGGTTCTGGAGGTGCTCTGTCGTCACTGGCATTTTGATGGATTCTGCACCTGGCTTGGCCATCATCTATGGCTGTGGTGGTTTCTGAGGTCAGCATCACATCAAGTGCTCCATTCGCAGTCTGGACCCAACTTGGGTGGTTTCAGTATTCGTCTGCTGTACTGACAGCTGTCCTCTGGGATCATGGTTGTCATCTGAGGGCCATGCTGGGTGGAGAGTTCCATTTGCAGTCTGCACCACCCTGTTGTGGTTCCAGAGGTCCTCTCTGGCCTTTGGTGTTGTGACTGCCTTCTGTGTCCAGTTCAGCTGCCCTTTGAGGTAGTGGACATCTGCTGTGTCTGTTTTTTTGGTCCCTACTTCTTGCAAAGTCTCAGAGTGCCCCGTGTTGTGCCTTTATAACCTCAAGAGCTACATCCCAAGCATTGCTGAGCTGGTATCACTGCCATACTCCATTACATTATTTGTGACCTTGATGGATTCCTTAATGACACTGTCACAAAGTCTTGGGGTGTTTGTCACAATCCTGGTGTTTTTGTAGACCATAGAGTTCTAGACGGTTCTCTGCCTTTCGGAGTCTGTTGTGCCTCTGATTTTCTTTACACCTGATGTCCACAGTACTGGTGGTGTGGCCATTGTATGACATCTCACACTGGCAAGGAATGTTATACATGCCTGGCTTATGTATCCCCAAGTCATCCTTCACACTCTCCAGCATTGTCCCAATTTTGAAAGGTGGGCAAATGATGTGTTTCATAACAATTCTGCTGATTTTGGTAGAGACTGGTCCAGCGGGTAGCATTTGCCTTTTCTGGACCCTGTGGTTGCCTGGTAGCTCAAAATGTCCTCTGGATGTTCTAACGTCCATCACCTCTTTTCGGAATGACTCAAACTGAGCCCTAATATATTCCTGAATCACGGAAATGTTTATTAGTTCTCAGTCTATAACGAAATCATTCCACTGTAGGTGAAGTTGAACTTATCTTATATGCTGGCTGAAGTCCATTGCGTTGTGAGTTGTCTTCGGCATTCACTAAAGAAATTGATTTTACAGGATCTTTTTGTAAAGTAAAAGCATCTTAGTTGATATGGAAACGATTTTATTTCCACTTAAACATTGCACAATCAAGAAATGCAGCAGCAAGCCAACACAGCTGCTTACAGGTTTCTGGCCACTCGAATAGTCTCTAGCAGACTCTATAACCGACTAAACAAAACAATGGTTTCTCTCAAACATCTTTCTACATGACTGCATAATAAGATTGATGACAAAGTTTTGTAATTCACAATTAAACAGTATTCTTTTACATTAAATATGCCAAAATACAGAAATTAAAGTATTACATTTAAGCTTTGACTATTTATGTCAATGTATGTATTTGTTTCACGAAATTTGTATTTAAATGTAGTGCACAAATTTAACGTCATCCTTTTGACTAGTGTTTACAGTCGTCAAATTATTTACATTATGTGTGTTTTCGAAATGCACATATATTTGTTTTGCCAATAGTGTGTAGGCGTACTATTATTATGACATGCTATTTTAATGTGTTTCAGTTTGCGGTCAAATTATTTATTAATACGAATTTGTATATGGTTGTCGTAGTTTTGTTAATTTCGAAGATAGTTTCTTAGTACCAAACGGATTATTAGTTTTAGTGCATGAACAATTATCAGTATTTAATTTTGGATCTAGTGATATATAAAACATGGTCTGCCCTAATTTATTTAAACAAAAGGTATATATGAAATCATGTTGTGCAATAGTTTATAACATGTAGCATTATTGTTTTTATACAAATTAGTATCATATAGGTTCAGCAATTTCTGAAACTAAGTGTAATGCATTTTTAGTGTTTGCAGCTATTATTTACGAAAGTATTAAAAACTGAAAATTACGTATAAGGTCATCCAAAGTTATATTTAAATCAACGTACTATTTGTTAAAAGCGTTTTACTAATAGTGTCAATAGAATTTCAAACATGAGGCGAAAATGTGAAATATCACATGTCCGGTAATGAAGTTTTACTTTAGGTATCAGATATTTCGTGTTTCTATGTTGGCAACTGATTTTTAGGAGTGCACAGCATAGCAGAAACGTTACAATGTCTCTGGAATATACATTTCTGTTTAATAGTGATTGTACGTGTTCTATTTCTGTCACCAGACTTTCAGGATCTAACAGAGTTTGCGCCATGTGAACTAGTGTTTTCAGCACTCCATTCTTCTATGTCAGGTGGTGGCAATTATTGGCTTGTAAGTATGTCAGTGTGGGTGAGCTTGCAAAACACAGTGCCCAAAAGTGCCATCTGCCTTCATCTTGACTTGTACATCCAAGAATGGGAGCTTTCCACCCATCTTCAGCTCCATTGTAAACTTTATATTATTTATATTAGGGTGGCATGAAATTAGATGTTTCAGAAAGTCATCTAGCTCCTCCCTATCATGCGGCCAATAGTATCATCCAGATACCAAAAAAATTCACATGAGTTGATAAAAAACTAATGTGAGTGTCTCCTCTTAGAATCTTTGGATATAAAGGTTGGCCAACACTGGCAATAAGGGGCTGCCAAATTGTCACCCATTCTGTCGGCTCATAAAATTGTCTCCCTAATAGAAAGTATGTTGAGGTCAGGACATGCTTTAAATTGAGCAGAGCCCCATAAAACGTCTCTCTAATGAGAAGTGAGTCATTCAGTGCCACTCGCGTGAAGAGCAACACAACATTGAAACTAACCATGATATCAGAGTCCAAGACTCATAGATGTTTCAGCTGTTGTAGGAAGTCTCCAAACTTTCAAGTGTGGTGCGCACATTTACTTACCTGTGGTGGCAGCATCTTCTTAAAGTATTGTGCAGTAGGATAGGTTGCTGCGTCAATATTGCTAACAATAGGTTGAAGAGGAATCCCACTCATATGGGCTTTGGGAAGTCCATACAGTCTAGGTGGTACAGGTGCTTTTGGATAAAGCAGACCATCTCCTTCAACAAAGCCTAGGTCGTCTTGTCCACTGGTCACCTCATATTTGTTTATATGGAGGATCCTCCAGAAGTTATTACACCTTTGCTTGTTGGCCTCTGTTGATTTCCTCGTGGTGCATCCTACCAGACAAAGGAGGCACCATCAACTTGGCCCCAACCTTGACTTGTCAAGGAATCTGCTATGGCTAGATGGAGATACAGTAAATCCCTGGACATCACATCTAGTCGCTGGTGCATGTCGCACACACTCTCCCTTACCAGCGCAAGGCTGACCCACTGTTTAATACTGTTCGCCGCTCTGGAGCTAACATGATGTTTGATCCTGGCAAAAACCTGGATATACCTCTGCCTCTTGGCATCTCAGCAGGAAAGTGAGAGAACTCAGCAGCTTCCCTTCCCTTTGTCGAAGCTTATCATCATCTTGATGTTGCAGTACATTTCCTCCCCATACAGTATTCTGATGTAACTCTTCAAGCTTTCCCAGCAATCTATTGACATTGTGTGAATAGAATTTCTGTCAGATGTTCCCATCATTCTGGCACGATATTTTGGCGGCATAATACGCTGCAGTCTTCAGGTGCTCTCCCAAGTCAGTTGTGTACCATGAATGGAGCATTCTATGCAACACATACCCAGATGATCTCCATGGCCGCAGATGAAGGTCGAACTGGGTGCAGATGTTCTTTGGAGCACCTGTGACGAGAACACCTCTGGAAACATACCAGGCAGGTGCGGACCCCAAATGGAACTCTCCACATGGTGCGGGCCTCAGATGACAGCCACAGCCCCACAGGACAGCCATATTAGGTGCAGATGGTTGCCGGAACACCATACAACTACTGAAACCACCCAAGCCAAGCACAGACCGTAAATGGAGCTCCTGATGCAACACAGATGACCACCACAGCTGCAGATGACGGCTGAGCTGGGTGTGGACATCCGTCGAACACCAGGAATAATGAGAACCTCTCGAACAATGCCAGGTGGGCACAGACCACATAGGGAACACACGGTGTGGTGGAGACCTCAGCTGTCTGGGGCCCCAGAGAATGGTAGACTGAGAACCACCAACCAAAGAGAACCATTGGAGCCGCGTCAGTTGGTGTGGGCCACTTATAATGCACCCAGCACCCTTGGGATATAAATACTGGACCTGATCCTCTAGAATGGTATTCTCAGGGAGCACCTGAAGAAGGCAGTGAGTTACGCCGCTGAAATATTGTGCCTGAATGTCACAAACATCCGACAGAAATCCCTTTCATACCATGTCAACAGACTGCCGAGAAAGCCTCAAAAGTCACAATTAACCAACTGTTTACTAACGCAAGTAGCCACCATTAAACTTTGGCAAATTCCAGACTTCATCATACGTTTGACAAATATGCTGTGCACCACGGCACAACGACTTCAACAATTGATTAAGCACACAAACACCACTAGTTTTCAGAACTGCAACATATGCAGTGTGTAAGAGTCCTTCCATTTGCCACACCCTATAATTGGTCTGGACAAACTGTGTCTGCCACTACAAGACAGTTTTATTAGAAGAATGTGAGGATGTGGTTGGGCACACTATTAAAGAAAACTACACTCCTGCCATTAAAATTGCTACACCACGAATATGACGTCCTACAGACACTAAATTTAACCGACAGGAAGAAGATGCTGTGATATGCAAATGATTAAATTTTCAGAGCATTCACTCAACGTTCTTGTGATGCCTTGTGTAAGGAGGAGAAATGCGTACCATCATGTTTCCAACTTTGATAAAGGTCAGATTGTAGCCTATTGCGATTGTGGTTTATCATGTCACAATATTGTAATTGGTGGCTTCAGGAGGGCGATACGAACACCATGCTGGATCCCAACAGCCTCGTATCACTAGCAGTCGAGATGACAGGTATCTTACGCGCATGGTTGTAACAGATTGCGCAGCCACGTCTCAATCCCTGAGTAAACAGATGGGGACATTTGCAAATCAACAACCATCTGCATGAACAGTTTGATGATGTTTGCAGAAGCATGAACTATCAGCTCGGAGACCATGGCTGCAGTTACTCTTGATGCCGCATCACAGACAGCAGCGCCTGTGATGGTGTACGCAATGACGAACCTGGGTGCACGAATGGCCATCCTTTTTTTTTTTTTCGGATAAATCCAGGTTCTGTTTACAGCATCATGATGGTCGCATGAGTGTTTTGCGACATCGCGGTGAATGCACATTGGAAGCGTGTATTCGTCATCGCCATACTGGCATATTATCTGGCGTGATGTTATGGGGTGCCATTGGATACAAATCTCTGTCACCTCTTGTTCGCATCAACGGCACTTTGAACAGTGGCCGTTACGACCCGTGTCTCTACCCTTCGTTCAATCCCTGTGAAACACTACATTTCAGCAGGATAATGCAAAACCACATGTTGCAGGTCCAATATGGGTCTTTCTGGATACGGAAAATATTTGGCTGCTGCCCTGGCCAGTACATTCTCCAAATCCCTCACCAACTGAAAACATCTGGTCAATGGTGGCCGAGCAACTGCTCTTCACAATACGCCAGTCACTACTCTTGATGAACTGTGGTATCGTGTTGAAGCTGCATGGGCATTTGTACCTGTACATGCCATCCAAGCTCTGTTTGACTCAATGCCCAGGTGTATCAAGGCTGTTATTACGGCCAGAGGTGGTTGTTCTGGGTATTGATTTCTCAGGATCTATGCACCCAAATTGCATGAAAATGTAATCACATGTCAGTTCTAGAATAATATATTTGTCCAATGATTACCCATTTATCATCTGCATTTTTTTGTGGTGTAGCAATTTTAATGGCCAGTAGTGTACTTAACTTTTATTAGATGGCTTGCAGCACTACAGTTCACCTTATACGTGACAATGAAAAGGTGGTCAAGGTTAAATGACGAACTCGTGTAGTTGTGTTCTCTTTTTAAAACAAAGTTCATATTGCACAATAATTTTTCGGACAACCAGACAAAAACCAACCACTTGTGAACACATCCAAAACTATTCTAATACAATATACGATATGGCTTCTACCCAACGGAACTACATAATAAGATGAATGACAAAGTTTTGCAGTTTTTAATTAAACACCATTTTTTACTTGAAGGCGGCCAAAATATATAAATTAAAATATTACATGTAGGTTTTAACTCTTAAGCTCTATGTGTGTACGTGTTTCTTAACTTTTGCATTCAGCATAACACGCAAAAAGTCGTGTTTTGGCTCATGTTAAATTTACTCTATTTATTTACTGTATTCATGATTTCTAAGTGCACACATATATGTTTTAACAATATTGTATTGGTGTACTATTATTTAGACTCATAATTTTAGTGTATTTCAGTTTGTGGTTTAATTATTTATAAATATGGATTTGTTTAAAGTCGTAGTAACTTTGTTAATTTCAGCTATAGTTTCTTAGTACCAAACAGATAATTGAATGAGTGATGAAATGGTGATAAGTATTTGATTTAGGATCCAGTGATATATAGGGTGTCCCAGCTATCTTGCTCACCCAAAATATCTCTGGAACAACAGCTATTGTAAAATAACTTTCATTGGTATCAATGTAAGGTTGGGGCTCATGAATGTACATATTTTGAAACATTCTAAAATGAAAGCATGTGTGTTTTTTAACACACACTTATGCTTTTTAAATGGACACCCTATATTATTTCTTCAGCATGACAAATCACACAAAAGAAACTAAAAGCATCTGACATGTGTAATGAAGGTCCTGACTGCGGCAGTTGAGTACACTCATTGCAAGAATAACAAACACTACAAAATGAAGTGAATTATAACAAATTACACTCCAAAAGAGATACATTGGCTGGCCAGTTCAAAAATGTTCAAATGTTTGTAAAGTCTATGGGACTTAACTACGGGGTCATCAGTCCCTAAACTTACAAACTACTTACGAACTAGAACGGCACAAATATCCATGCCCGAGGGGGGATTCGAACCCCCGACCGTAGTGGCCGTGCAGACCGTGACTGGAGCGCCTTAGTCCCCTCGGCCACCGCAGCCGGCTGGCTAGCCAGTACTTACCTTTGTGCTGTACTGCCGATTGTTGCACAGGGAAAGAAAAAAAATGACCAAAAAAAGGGGGGGGGGAGATCATGCTTTCAGAACAGGGTTCCTCCATCAAGTGGGAAAGAAGGGAAGAAAAAAGCAATGGAACAGAAGGGGAAGGTAATTCACAACCTCGGTCATGAGGATGATAAGCAAGAATTGTGGATGTGATTCTTGAGTTTCTCCCGGCGTATTTTATAATCAAAATATCTACGGGTGTACTGCTGGTCTATAGTGTCCAACGGGCACAATATTTCGGCGATCATTCGTGTCGCCATCATCAGGTGAAATGATGGACTGAGCTACTGCAAATACGCCAGCACGGATATCCGCACGGTACAAGAGCTCGAAGGGAACTGGGTTCTAGCCCAGTAGTGGGCAATTTAAATACCTTAAATATCCTCGGCCCGCTGAGCACCCCCTCCATTTTCTGTGCCCTGCACAACGTTCATGCAGTGGAACCAATTGCGACGAAGTCTGAGATGACATCGATGTGAGGGCTCTGTCTGCCATGTTCTTCACTACGTTACGTTTGCTAGATTTACTCTTAATTAACCCAATCGCTGGTTCCCAAGCTTTGCTAAGATTATAAGCACAGTCATGGTTTATGAGGTCGTCACTAGTGCGAATTTCAATGGCCTCTCTAACGAAGCAGTCCCAGTATCTCGACGTCTGTACCAGAATCCTAGTGCATTCATACTCCATTGCGTGATTCTCTGACAAACAATGTTCAACGACTGCCGACTTGCTCGGATACATCAACTGTGTGTGCGTCTGGTGTTCAAGGCATCGATCCTTGACGGTACGCATCGTCTGTCCAATATATGACTTGCCACACTGACACGGAATCTGGTACACACTGGCCTTCCTCAAACCGAGATCATCTTTGGCACTCCCCACCAGTGCACAAATTTTATTTGGTGGACAAAAGACAGTTCCAACCTGGTGTTTTTTCAAAATGCGGGCGACCTTTCCTGAAAGTGCGCTGGTATATGGAATAAGTGCAGTGCCTACCTCCTCCCTCGTGTTTTCATCCGTTTCCACAGGTTGTGCTGTAGTGATTGGGTGGAGAGCCCACTTAATCTGCCACTCTGAGTACCCATTTTTTCGGAATACAGTTCTCAGGTGTTCCAATTCCTGTGGTAGACTCTCTGTGTTGGAGATGGTGCGCGCCCTATGTACTAGAGTTTTAAGTACCCCATTCCTCTGTGAAGGGTAGTGACAGCTGTCTGTGTATAAATACAGATCAGTGTGCGTTGTCTTCTGATACACACCATGACCCAGGGTGCCATCAGCTTTTCTCTTGATCAAGACATCAAGGAATGGTAATTTACCCTCTGTTTCAGTCTCCATAGTGAATTTGATGTTGGGATGTGTGGAGTTCAGATTTATAAGGAAGTCATGGAGTTTATCCATACCATGTGGCCAGATGACGAAAGTGTCATCCACATAACGGAAAAAGCAAGTAGGTTTCCATTCAGATGATGCCAGGACTTCCTCCTCAAAATTCTCCATCTACTTTTTTGCGACCACAGGGGAGAGTCAGCTACCCATGGCGATTCCCTCCATTTGTTCGTAGTATTCACCACTGAAAAGAAAATACGTGGAGGTCAAGACATACCTAAAAAGTTTGGTGGTCTTCTCTTGAAACTTCTGACCAATCAAATCAAGTGACTCTCGAAGGGGCACCCTCGTAAACAATGAAACAACGTCAAAACTCACCATGATATCTAACTCATCCAGCCTGGAGCTGTTAAGGCATTTAACAAAATCCACAGAATTGTGGATGTGATGAGGGCATTTACCCACATAAGGACTTAATATCCCTGTCAAGTATTTGGCCAAAAAATATGTAGGTGCTCTGATGTTACTGACAATGGGGTGTAAACTTCTGATTTGTGCTAATTTCAGTTACTATGTTATCTAAAAAATATAAATATGAAGAAGAGAATAATGTGTTTAATAAAGAATGGGAGAATAATTTGTTTTTGTAGAGAGGAATGGTAAACCAATGTGTCTTTTGTGCCAAAGACATTGTCACAGTACAAAGCCAGTAACCTCAAATGACATTGTGACACTAACAACAGTGGTTTCGGATAAGAATTCCCTGTTGGTTCTCAATTGCTAAAACTTGTTGACCAAATGGCCAATAGGGAGGACATTGTAAGTAATTTGCATAAAAATATAAGTGACTCTTCAGCAATGAATCTAGCTATCCAAGATAAACTGCAACATGCCATATTTTGTGACATGTGTATCAAATGAAGAGCTCTTTGACCTTGTTACCTTGAAGGAAACTACTCAAGGTTGTGGCATTAAAAAAGCCCTGGATGGTGTTTCAGTGACATATTCAGTGCCTAATGAGAAGACCGTCAGTATTGCTACTGACCTTACACCATCTAAGGCAGGTAAAAGACCAAGGCCTTGTGGAGCTATTACTGAAACTTCATATCTTGTATTTCTACCTGCCACCTGTATTATTCATGGAGAATATTTTTAATATCCAGTGGTACTAAAATTATGAGCTTCATTCACTCAAATGCCAAAACATGCCGACAATTCAAACCCTTCATATGGGAAATTGGCAATGGTGACCTCCCTGATGATGTGTCTTGGTATTTCTCAGTGAGATGGTATTAAAGTTAATGTCCTACATAGATTTTTCTACTTACTCAGTCATATCAAGTAATTTCTTCAGGAAAAAGGAAAATCTTTCCCTCACCTTGATGAGCTACAGTGGTTGTTAGATGTGGCCATAATCACTGATAATGTTCAGCATTTACAAACAGCAAACAAATCATTACAAGGAAGAGATAAACTTATTTCTGATTTAGCACAGTGTGTTCAGCTTTCGTAACAAAATAAGACTCTTCCAGAAAGCCCTTGACACTAAACATTTGCTTATTTCCTATGCCTGAAGAAAATTTCTGAAAGCCTTCCTTTAGTTCAGGTGCATATACAAGATTATTTAAGTACACTGTCTCCCTCACTGAAGATACAACAAATGTCAAATTTAGTGATTTTACGACACTTACAGCTGCATTTTCATTTCTGGAAAATACTTTTCTTGTTGATGTTGTGGAGGATGGCTGTCTCCCATTTCACAACCAATTATTAAAGATTCAGCAGCTGTAAAGTTGGAGCTACTGGACATTCAAGAGGATGAAGGACTAAAGAGTCTGAAATGTTGTGGTTGTTCAGCTATTGAGTTTTGGAAGAAGGTTACAGAAGAAAAATATCTTGCAACAAGAGAGTAGTGTGCCAAGAGACTAATCTCCATTTTTGGGACCACTTGTACGTTTAAATCAATGTACTCAATTTGCAAGTTTATCAAATTTAAATATCGATCTGTACTACCTGATAAACATTTATGTGAATTTGTCCGCACTGCACCGCTCTCAATTATCAGGCAGATTTCAAACAGCTCTCAGCAAAAGTAAACAGTCAGAAAAGTAAATCACAAATGTTACTTCTATTTTGTATTGAACAATAAAATAGTTCAATGTTATTTTGAAAGTAGTGTTTCTTCATTGATAGAAGTTGAAATTTATTTACAGCTGCGATGGTGGAATGTGCTAATGTTGGCAACTACATGTTCGATTTACAAAAATAATTAATTAATTAAGTGAACAAAGATATCAACAAGGATGTGTCAACCATAGAGCAGGAACAGCATTAATTATTTACTTCATTGCCATCATACAAAGATTCCCCTCATTATATGTGGTCACATTTTCAAAGCATTCAACATTGTTACCAACATCACACTATACTCTGCCGAACCGTAAGTAAAGCCCTGGCCTAGGTCGATCACTTTATCTTCCCAGTCGACAAAAATATTGAGGGAAAAAAAAGAGAGATAGAGACAAAAACAGTGATATAACTCCAATATCCTTGAGTGAGAAAGGGTTTACAAAATTATGCTTAAAGGTTGTTGTAAGTTGCTCACTGCTCTCATTATGAAATACTGGATGCTTTTAGGACAGGTAATTTATGCTTCATTAAAAAAAAAGTGTATTTGACACATCTCATTATTTATGCTGGCATGTCCTGAACTCTGTGTCATACAGTGATATAATTTTGTTGATGTATTCAATAGCATTTGTTGATAATGTCTGCAAAGTGTGCTATGAATCGAGGCAGTAGTTAATAAATTATGAATGAAAACATCATGACAGGTGATGAAATTTGACCACATAAATGCTGCAGTGGAGTGTTCTGCAGAGCACGCGGTTGCTTGCCCTAGGACGTTCGAGTCCTCCCTGGGGAACGCATGCGCGTTTGTGTTTTGTCCTTAGGTTAGTTTAACTTAGTTTAAGTAATTTGCAAGTCTAGTGACAATGACCATAGCACTTTGGTCCAATACATTTACAAACATTTGAACATTTAACAACATAAACAGTGAAATTGTAATAAGTGTGAAACCTTTTTCCTTTCGTTATTTTGTGGGGAGAGTCTGCGAGAATAACTTTTGTAAAGGTTTGAAATTATACTTGAAGTGTATTGGAAGTCGCAAAGAGTTATTATTTTCGAGTAATGTTGTTGTTGTTGTGTGTTTAAAGGGGACTCAACTGCTGGGTTATCAGTCCCCTGTTCCCAGCTAAGAGTAAACTTTTAAAGTTTCCTTTTGTCGCTGTGGTGTCGCACAAGTACAAAGTGCGCGCCGCCTACTTTCGCCGCGCGCCGCCATGCATGCACGGCGCGGCGTTCTTCCGACGACAGCCACGAGCGCCCTCTGGTACAACGCCGCTCGTGGCCACCACTGAAGGACATCGGCCACTTCGCACTTCGACTTCGGACTGAGAGAGCAACGAGTTAGGACCTTCGTAATCAGATAGGCACCAGTGAAGACTTTGCTATTGTACAGGCACTAGGCAGGCCTCTAACAACTATGTATCAACATTCTGCAGTACTATGTAAAAGTTAAGTATTGTTACATTCTGTGCAATATATCTCTTTCTAATTTACTCGAGTGTTTATAGTTTCTGGCTGCTCCCGTCCGTACCTGCACCAGCGTGTCGGTCTCATTCCACTCGGCCACCGACACCTACAACGAGGCTGGGACACAAAAGCGGCGACGAAGTCGGGACACAAAAGTGGCGACGAGGAGTGATAGAACCGTGGACCAGCACGCTTGCAGCAGCCAGACAGCAGCAGTCGGAGCACGCAAAAATTGCTCCCGCCCACCCACCCTTATTATAAGATTTTTGGGGGAACATTTTCAGTTACGTGTTTTGTGGACTTTTTTGTTGCAGAGCGAGTCCTCTTTCATATTGCATTTGTGTTTTGTTATAAGTTACTTGTATACGCGGCGCCTAATCGGTCAGCATGGCCACTACCCCGAACCCAAACTTAATGAAAATTATTCAGTTACAGACGGCGCAAATCACCCAACTTCTCCAGGCCGTGTCGCAGTTGACGACACAGGCTGCTCACCAACAACAACAGCCGCCGCTTCAGCAGCCCACACATGCCGCCGCACCGCTTCCGACGTTCCGCCAGTACAACGAACGTGAGGAAGAATGGAGCGACTATTTCGCACAGTTTCAAGAACTCGTCGCGGCTCATCAAATTACAGGTCAGAGAGTGAAGAACCTTTTCTTATCGATTGTGGGCCCCCAGACTTTCGTACTATTGCAAAAACTTTTCCCTCTCGCATCTCCTCGTGATGTAGACTTTGAACAAATTGTAGATGCACTGAATGCTCATTATGAGAGAAAAGTTCTTGTAGCCGCTGCACGATACCGATTTTTCAGACTTAAAAAAATTACCGCAGCAGTCACACCAAGAGTGGATTACGGAATTGAAGGGCTTAACCCGCCAATGTAAATTTACTTGCTCTTGTGGACTTTCGTATAGTGACGTGATGTTGAGGGATGCGATTACGCAGAATATTCAGGACCCCAGAATTAGAGCAGCAATTCTGAAACAGTCTGACCCCTCCTTAGACAGTGTACTGCAGCTTATAGAAGCGCATGATACTTTTGACTTAGCTGATGTAGAAATGCAAAGCCATAGTGTAAATTCAGTGCGCCGCAACGGACGCTTTCCTAGCCGTAGTTCTCAGTATAGCACTAGTGATTCTTATTTTTCTACCGGCCGTGCTGAACAGACAGTGAACAGTAGCCAGTGTAAAAGTGCGACGCAAAGGTCGCCCCGTAGTGTTAGACACAGTAATTTGCATAACGGGCGCCAACGCTCATTTCAGAAAAATGTACGTAAATCTTGCCCCCAGTGTGTGTCTCGCCACAAGCGTGCTCATTGCCCTAGTCGCAACGCAACCTGTTATCAATGTGGCAAATCAGGTCATGTACAGTCTGTGTGTATGCAAGTTAAAAACTCAAAGAACGGTGCCGTTAGGAATAGTGCTTCGCACAGTGCGAGAACGGTTCATACTGTAAATGTCATACACGCTGTGGATTTGGGCAGTGTTTCTCTTGATTCAACAGTGCAAAACAATTTTTGTGCGCCTATGGCAAAACTATATAGTGCACCACGTAGCAAGCGCCGATGAGCGCGTAAAACAGTGCAACAGAAAAGGGTTCGGGACAAGCAAAATGACTATGAACAGTGCATTCCTGTAGTGAAATTAGTGCCTTCTGCAACTGCTCCTTGTAATAGTGCCCAGTACTGTGTAGCTAGTGACAGTAGAATTGGTGTAGCTACTCAAAGTAATTTTAGTGCAGTAGCCTCGCATTGTGCGGACGCCGATCCGGCGGTAGTGTCATCTAGTGACATTGTGGTTAATCCGCTGTGTGCCGAGTATGCGCCGCTTCCTACCGCACGCAACCCGCGCAAGCGCAGAAAACAATATGTATTAGACGTTGCCCACATTCGCGCACCGGTCGTGCACCAGAAGCACAAGCTGTTTGTTACTCTCTCTATAGAAAATGAGACTGTGCAATTTCAGCTTGATACTGGTTCCGCTGTTACATTAATAAATAAAGACACATATGAACTTCTGGGTTCGCCAAAATTGTCGCCGTCACAGCAAGTGTTAACAGCTTATACAGGTGAAAATATTCCCGTGCTAGGAACATGTAGCCTGCCCGCCTCTTTTCAGGTGTAACAAAAACAGTTGCTTTTGTAGTTCTTCAGGCCAAATCGACACAGAACATTTTTGGACTAGATGCTTTTGACTTCTTTGGTTTATCAATTCAAAGAGATGTGCTTCACATTTCGTCAATAGTGCCTCAGGATAAAATCAATGCATTGTGTGACAAATACAGTGACTTGTTTTCGCCGGAACTAGGTTGTGCAAAAGACTTCGTGGCACATGTAACTTTAAAAGAATCTGCAGTTCCAAAATTTCGTAAAGCTAGACCAGTGCCTATCGCCTTGCGTGATACAGTTGCCGAAGAACTTAAACGTTGGCAAGATAGTGGGGTGATTTCTCCTGTTTCTGCGAGTCAGTGGGCCTCGCCTATAGTAATTATACCCAAGCCGTCAGGAAAACTTCGTCTCTGTGCGGACTTCAAATCAACAGTGAACAGTCAAACAATTGTAGACACTTATCCCCTGCCCAGACCTGACGAACTGATGGACAAATTAGGACAGTCTCGTTTCTTTTCTAAGATTGATTTAGCAGAGGCATACTTACAGATTCCGCTTGATGACGAGTCAAGAAAGTTTTTCGTCATTAATACTCACATGGGCCTTTTTCAATTTCAACGCCTACCCTTTGGCAGTTCTTCCGCTCCCGCTATTTTTCAGCGCTTTTTGGAACAGCTGACAGTTTCTGTACCGTGTTGCTCGAACTACTTAGATGATATTGTGGTATCCGGACGTACAGTTGAAGAACATTTAGCAAACCTGGAGTGCCTTTTCAAAGTGTTGACTGCAGCAGGTCTACGTTGCAATAAAGCAAAGTGTTCGTTTTTTCAAACTGAAATAGAGTACCTAGGCCATGTGATTAATGCCCAAGGAATTCATCCCTTACAGTCACATCTTCGAGCAATCAAAGACTTGCCTCCTCCTAAGAATGTGCACGAATTGCAAGCAGTAATGGGAAAGCTGAACTATTATTTCAGGTTTATTCCCAATGCCTCTCAGATTGCAGCTCCACTGCATCACTTACGTAGGAAGAATGTTCCTTTTGTATGGTCTAATGATTGTCAGGTTGCCTTTGACAAACTAAAGTCTGCACTACTCAGTGATGCATGTTTGATTCCCTTTGACCCACAGAAGCCTGTAGTGTTAGCAGTTGACGCCTCATCGTACGGTCTGGGTGTTGTTCTGTCGCATCGTATTGGATGTCACGATCGTCCTATTGCCTTTGCATCCAAGCTACTGACGCCGACGCAACAGAATTACAGTCAGATAGAAAAGGAGGCCCTAGCAATCATTTACGGCGTCACAAAGTTTCATCATTATCTGTATGGCAGAAAATTCTATTTGTTGACAGACCACAAGCCTCTCACGTCGTTGTTCTCACCCACAAAGCCAATTCCGCCACGAACGGCACAAAAGCTTCAGAGATGGTCCTTGATATTGTCTAATTATCAGTATGAGATTTTGTACCGACCTACCACTAAACATGCTAACGCAGACACACTTTCCCGACTTCCGGTTGGCCAGGATGTATCATTTGATTCTTCCGAAATGGCATGTTGTCAGATAGACTCCAGAGATGCTTCCGCTGTCGCAGACTTTCCTTTAAACTCTCGTCGGGTTGCACAGGAAACAGCTGCGGATGCAGACTTAAGTGTGGTAGCACGTTTTGTTCGCTTTGGTTGGCCTGCCAGAGCCAAAGACATTGATCGGCCTCTGGTTCGACGTTATTTTGCACAACGTCATGCATTATCTTTAAGTCAGGGTGTACTGTTGTTGCATACCGACAACGACCAGGCAAGAGTGATTGTTCCTCGTTCCCTGCAACGAGAAGTGTTACGCCTCCTGCATCAAGGACATTGGGGCATTGTTAGGACAAAGCAACTGGCCAGACGTCATTGTACCTGGGTTGGTATGGACGCTCAGATAGAGAGCATGACATCACAGTGTACAGTTTGTGCGGAGCATCAGGCGGCTCCTCCGCAGCGTTTCTCAGACTGGCCACGCCCCAAGGGACCATGGCAACGTTTACATATTGACTTTGCCGGACCATTCTGGAATACGCGCTGGTTAATTGTTGTAGACGCTTTCAGCAAGTTTCCTTTTGTGATTGCCATGAACTCAACGACGGCGTCTAGTACAATCAGTGCCTTAACATCAGTGTTTTGCATCGAAGGCTTGCCTGAAACTATCGTCAGTGACAATGGACCTCAGTTTGTTAGTGCGGAATTTCAACAGTTTTGTCGTGTGAATGGCATTCAGCATATTACCACTGCACCTTTTCACCCTCAGTCCAATGGTGAAGCAGAACGTTTCGTTCGAACATTCAAGTCTCACATGGAGAAGATGAAAGGTCAGCACTCCAGGCAGCAAGCTCTTCAAATTTTCCTGTCTACGTATCGGTGCATGCCACGTGACGGCCCGTCTCCTGCCGAGCTGCTACACGGCCGCCGTCACCGCACTCTCCTTCACCTGCTGCAGCCTCCCACGCACCGAGTCGGTTCGTATGGCGCTACGCGTTTTCAGGTTTCCACGCCGGTGCTGTACAGGGTGTTTGCTGGAAACAAGAAGAAATGGATGCCGGGCATCATTCAGCGCGTGCTTGGTCGCAATATGTTTATTGTACGTTCTTCCACAGGGTCGGAGCTGCGGCGCCACGCAAACCAATTGCGCCTGCACAGACCGCGCGATCCTGTCTCCGGTTTCTTGATTCCAGACCCAGTTCTGCGCCAGGGAGCACAACCACATCGTTCGTCCCCGGACTACGAGATCCCTATGGACGTCGACGTACATCCGACGCAGTCGTCGCCGCCGCTGTCGCCGCCGCAGATGACAGCGTCACCGAGAGGGACTCCGGGACCGTGCGGGCCCCCCCAGCTTGGGCCACGCACCTCAGAAGAAGATGACCTGCTCCCTCTGGGCGGGGGCGGGCGCCCTTCCCCAGGTTTCGGCGGGTTCCCTGGAGGATCGCAAGGCGGATGCCGGGGCGCGGACGGCGTCTCGATCCCGGCCTCAGCTACGACGCCCGTCCCACCAGTAACGCCCCCGCTCAGGCCCTCCTCCCAGTGCCGCCGACGTGGCCCTCAGCCCTACGCCACGACGGCGCGGCGGTTTGGGGGGGAGGGGTGTGGTGTCGCACAAGTACAAAGTGCGCGCCGCCTACTTTCGCCGCGCGCCGCCATGCATGCACGGCGCGGCGTTCTTCCGACGACAGCCACGAGCGCCCTCTGGTACAACGCCGCTCGTGGCCACCACTGAAGAACATCGGCCACTTCGCACTTCGACTTCGGACTGAGAGAGCAACGAGTTAGGACCTTCGTAATCAGATAGGCACCAGTGAAGACTTTGCTATTGTACAGGCACTAGGCAGGCCTCTAACAACTATGTATCAACATTCTGCAGTACTATGTAAAAGTTAAGTATTGTTACATTCTGTGCAATATATCTCTTTCTAATTTACTCGAGTGTTTATAGTTTCTGGCTGCTCCCGTCCGTACCTGCACCAGCGTGTCGGTCTCATTCCACTCGGCCACTGACACCTACAACGAGGCTGGGACACAAAAGCGGCGACGAAGTCGGGACACAAAAGTCGCTTAGTACTGGAAGTCCAGTATACTCCCAGTACAAAGAGACAGTCAATGGTAAAAGGACGTAACAAAGAACAAGACAAGTGTTGACAAAATAGACAGAAAACTAAAACAAGGCAGCGGAATCGTGTGGCTGGCTGATCACAAGGATAATACAGGATGAGCCAGCCACTCTGCAAACTTTAAAATCCTTAAATTAAAGCAAGTCTTAAACCGTAAAATGACAGCGGCCTATTGTTCTGGAGGGGTGAAGCCCGACAAGGCGGGCCTATAGGCCCCACCATTAAATAGACCAATAGAAGCCAGTTGCACGAATAAAACCTAAAACACGGTCGATCACAGAGACATCGTCAGATAAAATCAATGGGAGCTCACAAGGCAGCGTAAAAGCCTGCCTGAAGTCGGCTAAAAGTAAGCAGTCCACCAGAATGTGGACCACAGTCAATAGGGCACCACAACGGCAAGTTGGTGGGTCCTCTCTCCGTAGAAGGTAGCCGTGTGTTAACCACGTATGTCCGATACGTAGTCTGCAGAGGACTACAGACTCCCTACGAGAGGCTCGCAGGGAGGATCTCCACACAGCTGTGGTGGACTTGACTGTACGCAGCTTGTTCGGAACGTTCAAAGCATCCCATTCCGAGGTCCAAATCCCTAGAACCTTACGGGTTAGGTGTAATCGTAGATCCCTTTCTTGAAGTCCTATCTTCAAGGGCCGTGATGTGGTGGCCTGCTTGGCGAGGCAATCAACCCGTTCATTTCCTGGGATGCCTACGTGGCCTGGGGTCCAAAGGAAAACCACCGAACGTCCTGATTCGCTGAGGGTATATAT
Organism: Locusta migratoria; assembly: GCA_026315105.1. Lineage (NCBI taxonomy): Eukaryota > Metazoa > Arthropoda > Insecta > Orthoptera > Acrididae > Locusta > Locusta migratoria. The sequence continues at coordinate 830,747,192 of CM048744.1, forward strand.
GGTGTCCTGAATGGACCGAACCAACTGGTGCTTTGGCATAAACTGGCCTAGCGCCATCAGCCCACTCAGGGAGTCACTACAGACAACTATGGACTCCCCGGGGCAGTTGCGGAAATGTGAAAGAGCGCGCGAGATGGCCACCAGCTCAGCTGTGAAAACGCTAGTCCCACAGGGTAGGGAATGCTGCTCAACGTGGTCACTATGAACATACGCGTACCCAGCACGTCCGTCCACAATGGAGCCGTCAGTGTAGACGACTTCTGCACCACGGAAAGTATCTACGAGTGCCTGGAACTTTCGACGAAGGACCATTGGCGAAACTGAGGCTTTCGAGTCACCAGACAAATCTAACCGAAGCTGGAAGCGAGGTACGAACCATGGAGGTGTAGGTGAAAGGTATCGGAATGTGGTAGGGATGGGAAGGGATGCGATGGACGAAAGAAGGGAACGAACACGAACCGTAATCGGGAGACCCGACCGTGGACGTCGTCGTGGGGAAGGGAGGACAGCAGCTGGGAACAGAAGCCTGTGGTTCGGGTGGTCAGGTGAGGCATGAATACGGGCGACATATGAAGCCAGTAGCTGCTGCCGGCGGATTCTGAGGGGGGGAACCCCAGCTTCAGCAAGGAGACTTGTCACGAGACTTGTACGGAAGGCACCCGTCGCTAGACGGACGCCACTATGGTGTACTGGGTCCAAGGCCTGTAATGCGGATGGGGCTGCCGAACCATACACAAAGCTCCCGTAGTCTAACCGTGATTGTATCAGCGCTCTGTAGAGCTGCATAAGACTCGAACGAGCGGCTCCCCAACTAGTGTGGCTGAGGCAGCGTAGAATGTTAAGGTACCGCACGCACTTCTGCTTGAGCTGGCGAAGATGGGGCGCCCAAGTGAGCCAGCTGTCGAAGAGCATGCCAAGAAATCGGTGAGTCTCTTCGACATGAAGAAGTTCATCATATAAATATAGCTCTGGGTCCAAATGGACAGCTCGATGGCGGCAGAAGTGCATAACCCGGGTTTTAGATGGAGAAAACTGGAACCCATGGGTTGATGCCCACGACTGCGCTTTTGAATGGCTCCCTGTAAACGCCTTTCAGCTACCCCAATGCTAGCTGAGCTGAAGTATAGGCAGAAGTCATCGGCGAACAAGGAGGAAGAAACCGACGACCCCACTGCCTCAGCAAGTCCATTAATGGCAATTAAAAATAGGGGTACACTAAGGACAGAGCCCTGTGGGACACCGTTCTCCTGGACGCGAGAGGAGCTGAGGGAAGTACCAACCCGTACTCGAAAGGATCGGAGGGAAAGGAATTTCTGAATAAAAACCGGCAGCGGACCTCTCAAGCCCCAAGCGTGCAGTGTAGCCAGAATGTGGTGGCACCAAGTGGTATCGTAGGCCTTCCTGAGGTCAAAAAAGACGGCAACAAGGTGCTCACGCCTGCTAAATGCCAAACGAATGGCGGACTCCAGAGCCACTAAGTTGTCAACAGTGGAGCGGCATTGGCGGAAACCCCCTTGGCGTGGGGACAACAGACCCCGATGTTCAAGTACCCACATAAGCCGCCGGCTCACCATACGTTCGAATAGTTTGCACAGAACGTTGGTGAGGCTGATTGGGCGGTAACTATCAGCCACCTGTGGATCAGCACCAGGTTTGATCACGGGAAGAACGATGCTTTCTCGCCCATTGTGACGGGAAAGCCCCCTCCACCCATAAACGGTTAAACATGGCGAGAAGCTGGTGCTGAAACTCCACGGAAAGGTGCCGAATGAACTGGCTGTGGATCCTGTCCGGACCTGGAGAGGTATCGGGGCATGCAGAGAGGGCAGTGTCGAATTCCCATTTACTAAAAGCAGAGTTATACGATTCTGTTCGACGTGTGTGAAATGACAGCCGTCGCTGTTCTACCCTCTCTTTCAGTGCACGGAAGTCTGCACTGTATGCCGCAGTTGCGGAATTGCGAGCATAATGCTCCGCCATATGCTCAGCAATGGCAGTGGCGTCAGTGCATACAGTACCCCTGATCCGTAAGCTGGGGATCGCTGCTGACGTGCGGTACCCAAAGAGGTGTCGAACGTGGGACCACACCTGAGATGGTGAAGCACGAGAGCCGATGCTGGCTACATACCTCTCCCAGCTGTCCTGTTTGCTCTGGCGAATGAGCTGTCGAGCTCGGGCCCGAAGCCGTTTGAAGGCTATCAGGTTGTCCAAGGTGGGGTGGCATCGATGGCGCTGTAGCGCTCGCCGACGCTCCCGGATGGCTGCAGCAATCTCTGGCGTCCACCAGGGCACAGACCTGCGCCGAGGGGTGCCAGAAGTGGTGGGAACAGTGGCCTCAGCGGCGGAAACGATAGCAGCAGTGACTTGACCAACCGCTATGTCCACATTGGCAGGCAATGGTACAGGAAAAGTAGCAGTGGACGTATAATCCCGCCAATTAGCTCGACAGAGGGACCATCGAGGTGGGCTGCCTGCAGGTTGGAAGTGCAGGTGCGACACAAGGATAGGAAAATGGTCGCTGCCGCAAAGGTCATAATGGGTCCTCCAGCGAAAATGTGGGAGCAAAGTCGGACTACATAAAGAGAGGTCGATTGCCGAGTAAGTGCCTCGCGCCACGCAAAAATGTGTGGGGGCCCCAGTGTTTAAAAGACAGATGTCCTGCTGGGACAGAAGTGTCTCGACGTCCCTACTACGAACCGTCGTCTGTGTTCCACCCCATAACGGGTGGTGGGCATTGAAATCCCCCAAGAGGAGAAATGGCGGGGGCAGTTGCGCTACCACTGCAGCAACATCAGTAGTGGAGACGGTTGCATCCGGGGGAAGGTAAATGGAACAGACGGTGAATTCCTGTCCCGCTCGGATGCGAACAGCAACTGCCTCTAAGGTCGTTTGGAGAGGCACAGCAGCGCTAGGGACAGTTGCGAGGACGTAAACAGCGACACCACCCGAAGCCCTATCGTATATATCGCGGTTACGGTAAAAGCCCCGATAGCCTCGAAGGGCTGGGGTCCTCTGAACAGGAAACCACGTTTCCTGCAGTGCTATACAAAACACCGAGCTGTGGCATAACAACTGCTGCAACTCAGCTAAGCGGTTGAAGAAACCGCCGATATTCCATTGGAGAATAACTTTGTCTTCTAGCTGAGATGCCATAAATAGTAGCTGAGGAGCAGGTTAGTCCATTGCATTGCCGTCTGCCTTGTGTTCAGCATCAAGAGAGTCGTGATCCATACGTTCTATTGGATCAGTAAGTGCAAGATCCTCGGGGGAAGCGAGGATCTTTACCTCATCCTCTGAACCAGAGGATGAGGGTATATGTGGCTTTGGAGCCACCAAGGGTTCTTTTTTTCTTGTTGATTTTTTCTTAGCCTCTCGCTGGCCCTTGGGTTTTAAGGGCCGGGAGGGCTTCTCAGGCATGGTCTCGGGGGCTGACGAAGAGCAGGAGGCCCTTCGGTCAGCAACAAGAGGATCCTGCAGCAATTTGCTGGGATCCTCTTTGCCATGTGGAGAAGCCTCGGAAGGGAGTGTCCCAAGGGACCCCTTCCGAGCGAGAGGGGCAGGAGAAGGCTTCTCCTTCTCCGACTTAGAGGTGGGGACTGGTGTCCCCAATGTTTGTGTGGTTGTTGCTCCCACTGTGAAAAGAGTGGGAGCCACCGAGGAGGAAGTGCCCCCAGCTGGTAAGGGGGCAGGGGTAGTTGATTGGGCGTGGGAGCCCACTTGCAGTGGTTCAGTACGCGGTACTCGAGGCACTAAGGGTGACGATGAGGCTGCTGTGGCTTAGGAAGTGGTCAGATGAACGGGATGGAGCTTTTGATACTTCCGTTTTGCTTCTGAGTAGGTCAGTCTGTCCCGGGTCTTGTATTCCATAATCTTCCGCTCCTGCTGCAATACTGAGCACGTAGATGATCAAGGGGAGTGATGCTGGCCGCAGTTTACACATACTGGAGGAGGGGTGCAAGGGACGTTTGGATGGACTGCACGTCCGCACTCCCGACACGTAGGATTGGCATCGCATCGGGAGGACATGTGCCCAAACCTCCAGCACTTGAAACAACGCATAGGGGGAGGAACGTAGGGCTTTACGTCGATCCGGTAGACCATCACCTTGACCTTCTCGGGCAATGAATCACCCTCGAAAGCCAAGATGAAGGAACCGGTCGTGACCCTATTGTCCTTCGGACCCCTATGGACTCGCCGAATAATATGTACTCCCCTGCGTTCCAAGTTAGCACGTAGTTCTTCATCAGACTGCAGCAACAGGTCTTTATGGAATATTATCCCCTGGACCATATTCAAGGTCTTGTGTGGCGTTATTGTTACGGAAACATCACCCAGCTTGTCACAGGCAAGCAAGGCCCGTGACTGGGCTGGGGATGACGTCGTAATTAAGACTGACCCAGAGCGCATCTTGGACATTCCTTCAACCTCACCGAACTTGTCTTCCAAGTTCTCCACGAAAAACAAGGGCTTTGTGTTCTTAAACGATTCTCCATCAGTACGGGTACAGACAAGGTATTTCGGAGCATAAGCCTCACCCTTCTGTTTTGCCCGACGTTCCTCCCATGGTGTAGCCAGGGAAGGGAACGTTTGGGGATCATACTCTACCGCATTAAAGTCATTCTTACCACGCTTTGAGACGCCATGTTTGTGTGTGGCGACGCTATTGAGTGCTCGTTTCATGTTCGTCCCACGAGCAGCTAGGGAACTAAAGGTCCACCCAGGCAGAGCCCCGCTTGCCTGGGTAAGCCTTATACAACTGAGGTGCGGCAGGTTCCTCAGAGGTTGCTCGCTAGCGGCTGTTCAACCTCAACAGCCATGCATCTCCTCGGCACGTAGCACACCTTGAGATTGAGGTTTTTTTTATAGAGGTTTGTACCGTTCTCGCGACCCGGGCGATTAAGCCAAGATCCCCGGGCTCTGAAACGTACAACGTTCCACCGTCGCGCCGAACGATGGTCGTTGAGGCACGCACAGAGCTTACGGTTTAGCGGACTGTTGGCGCGACACAGCCCACAGCTCAGGACCCCGGGTTCGCCAAGCCCGTACTCAGCAAATAATGCTGAGCCCCTGAGGGGATTTTCGAGTAATAGATGTGCAATATTGGAATAATTTAATGCTAACAGCTTCAAGACAAACACACAGTTTCTAACTGTAGTACTCGTCTTATCGTGTTAAAGTCAACGTAAGATTTTATCTCTTAAAGAGTAAACTGTGTTTGCATTTCAGATTCTTAAATTCAGTAAATAATTACATGCAACATTGAAATTGATTATCAGGACACCAAAAATAGGATTTTATTCCATAAGTTTGCAGCTCCCAAAGGTAAGGTAAGTGACCGCCCCTGGTGTAGTGTGTATGATGGGGCATCTGTATGGTTGTGTGCGTGTGTGTACCATGATTAGAAAATGAGTTTTTGTTTGAAAGCTGGTAATAGTACCGTTTGTCAATGGGTGTGGCTATACTCCACACATCAGTCATCTATAGTCTATTATTGTCTTCCTTTCATTTTATGTAAAATGAGTCCTTTGTTAGTCCACAACCATATGGCAAATTTGAACCATAATTCAAGATGGATATAGAACATTATTAATTATCTTTTGCCAAAGCTAATCTAGAAGAGAGAGAGTTTTCATCCACCAGCAACCAGTCAATGCTCTTGCATACAGAAAACCTGCTTACAAATGTCTTATTAAAATTGAACAATTGGGAAGTCCACATTGGGAAATTGACAAGATTGTGAAAAGGATAGTAGCTTACTTCCCAAAATCATTTTTAAAAAGTTCAAATGAGCTTCTGACCAAAGCCTTCCTCAGAAAAAGAAGCAAGATACAATCCCCCCCCCCCCCCCCCCCACACACACACTACTTCATGCACAGTTGTGTGCAAGTTTTATGCTCCCTTTTGCTATGAAGGCTGTGGTCAAAAGCTCATTTGAATATTCTTTTCATTGTGCTTGTACATTTCTTGATATGAAGTCTTTACAATAATTAACAATCTATCATTTTCAGGATATTGTTTTTATTCAAATTACGAATATAGCACTGTTGTCTCCCTCCATCTATAGAATAAAAACTTAGGTGTTTTGGGACAGAAATTGACTTTAACCTCAATTCCAAATTAATTATTACAAGCTTGACTAAAAACTAATTGGCACATTATATAATTTTAACAATGGATATCACCATATTAGGATTCAGGAGGTCCTCTTATAATAAGAGTGTTACAATTTGTTGGCTTATATTCAAAACCTTGTACCTCAGAATAGTTATTCATGGTTTTCTCAAGTAAAATAATTGCCAATCAATATGTAAGGTGTATTACAAAAGTAAAGTCTGGTGAGAAATATATCACAGATGATAGACGTTAACGACGTTTCACACCTCTAGTGCTGTCTACCAACTCCTGGAAAGCATACAGCAGTGTTGGGGTGTTGCAGTAATGCTTCCCTGTTGATGAGAGCAGATCGAAATGGTTGTGACAATCAAAGCTCCTACCAGTCATGAAGTGCACATTTTGATTACATTTTTGCTGGCAAAAGGATCGTCGACTACAGACATCCATCATGAGTTTTGTCTAATGAATGGATCGGACATAATGAGTGACAAACAAGTTCAACACTGGTATTGAGAGTTTCGAAATGACTGCACAGATGTGCATGATATACAGCGGAGTGGCAGGCACAGTATTCAGATCGATGACACCAATCAAGGTAACCAAAAACTTCCAAGTCATTGGCATTTGAAGATCAGTCAAATTGCCAAATGTTGCTACAACATCACTTTACAGGATTTTCACTGAAGAGCTTGCATTTCGGAAGCTTTGTGCGAGGTGAGTGGCTGGCACAAAAAGAAATGAATGCATTGTGCATGACAGTTTTTGGAGTGCTATAGATAAGATTGAGACAGTTTGTTTACCCACATTGTTATGGGAGACATGCTGTGAATAGTGTACACCATTGCAGAATAAAAACAACAGCCAATGCAGTGGTGCCATTCCGGCTAACCCAAATCAGAAATTTGTAAGCAACTGTTGTACATGAATCACAAAATGATGGCTTCTGATATTCAGAGAAAAAGGGTTCCTTTTGATCAAACTCATAGACCATGTGTCAAAACTGAGACTTGCGATCCAAAATCGATACCATGGGAAACTCATCAGACATCATCCTCCTGCATGACAATCACGGGCACATGCCACTGCCAAAGGAAAGAGAAGATTCACGAGTTTCATTGGGAACTCCTTGGCCATCCTCTGTACTATCAATTTTGCAACAAGCAACCATTTCCTCTTCATGCGTTTGAAACAGAGGCTTCGTGGATAATAATTTCAAACTGATGACGAACTCAATAACGAGCATTACCAACCAGTTCAGGTCCCAGGTAGCAGACTTCTACCTTGAGGGGTTAAAGAAGCTGGAGAAGCATTACAAAAAGTGTATATGTGTGAATGCCGATTATGTGAAAAAGTAAATTAGATATGTAGTCACATATTACCATTAATAAAAACCTAGTCTTATAAGCAATGTTTTCTTTGTGGACAAATGGTAATTTTGGAATATTCCTCATCATGGCTCCTTCCCCCCCTCCCCCCACAATAGAGTATACCACAGAGGTCATTACCTCTTACTGACATACAAATTGTTGGAAAACTAGGTTTTTCCAACTAACAATGCAGTAAAATTGTTTGTGATTTCCTTTTTTCAGATACGAGGTTTTCAATGTAAACCATTGATATCACACATTTCGGTACTTTCTGTTTTACAGAGAATGCCCATGATATCACAGAAAAACTTTTTCTAACCCCGAGTGTTCCCCACCCAAATCAAAGAAGAAAACCACCAATGCACAATTCGTAAGTACCAATTGGGTACCATTCTGAATAAAATGATAAATGTTACAAGTACTGTGAACAGCTTCTTCTAATACCCGAATTCAAGACAATAGTCATGGAAGATATATTCTAATGTTAAAAATGTGAGCAAAGAATTAAGAGCATACGGGCACATTTAAAAATTGTATATTTCAGTATGTTACGAACACATGTAGCATCCAGAACAACATTCAAAGAGCTAAGTCTTCTCATCACAAGGGATGAATTTAATTCACAATTTTGTTATGTTCACAGTGAATCTGAAAATAATTTACAGAATGTTTACAATACCATTTTTCTGTAAAGCATTGAGGCAAACTGCATTAAAAACAGCTACTGACTGAAGAAAATACAGAATAAACTGGCAAGGCAGCTGGACAATGACACAATTAGAAACAACAGATTCAGGGAATTCTATCTGAAGAGACAGCTGTCCAGGTTTTTCAAAATTTGGAGATTTGGCTGCACTAACAAAATGACAGATCTCAAAACACTAGTTATTAGCCAGACATTGTAAAATATTTAACATGAATTTACTACAGCTGATTTTGTATATCTTCCATAAATAAACCATTGAACACCAAATGCACAAACAAGATTCATGCTTTACAGAATTACAGCACAAGCAATATACAGTACATGACTAGTTAACATCTACATTGAAGTCTGCAAAACATAATGCTCACATTGCGCATTTTACCAAGTTTCTGCCTCTCATTTTCTCACAATAAAACTGAAATTTTTAAAATGTTAAAATAACATTAATCACATACTTGCAAATAATAATACTCATGAAAATCTCTTAAATGTTGTAGCAAATTGAGATAGTTCTAAATATGCAAGTATCTTGGAAACCCTTGCCTCAATTGAAATCACTTTTCTAAAATGAAACAATTATTGTTTACAATTTCATAACAAAGACTTTAACAAATATGATCAATATTCTCATATTAGTGGTCACTTTACTAATATCATGATTACTTTGTTGGCAGAGTTGTCCCACTATAAAACAAGGGAAAAATTTCTGTTTCTTTCAAAATAAGAAGTCTACTTGAAACACAGTATTGTCCATACTAGTTATCAAAAGTACTGATATAAGTAATGGACAAGTTTTATCTTTACTACTATTTGAAAGTCTTAAATGACAATACTGACAGTGAATCAATGGCAGCATTTGTGCTCTCCTTTCCAAATCTGAAGGATTACAACTTCTTGGCTGTATATCTCAATTATAGTCTCCCAAAGTGAATTAAATAGTTTGATCAAATTCAATACAACTGCCATAGCTTATTATCACTTCTGGGTTGTGGATGTAATTATTCATTTTGGTACATAAAACATACGTGAGCAGTTAGTTTTGATGTGTGATGGGAGGTGGAGATAAGAGATAGATAGATAGATAGAGAAGGGAGGGGTCCAATATGCACAAATACGTTAAGTGTTCTCAAACCCAACCCAAGAACTCTTCCACTGGAACTGGAAATCAGTGAAAACAGATGTGGAAGAGTTACTACGAGGCTCACTCCGAAAGAAATGCACACTATTTAAAAAAAAAAAAAAAAAAAATAATACAATTTTCATTCTGCATGTTTGAAAGTTTTACAGTGTGTAGATATAACCATCCCATTTGTTTTCACCATCACAGCATGTCTTCATGATGGCTGCTTCAGAAGCAACATGCTGTCATTAAATTCCTGTGCTGTGAAAACGAGACAGTGGGAAACATCCTCAAGAGGTTGAAAAAGGTGTATGGAGATGCTGCTGTTGATCACAGTACAGTTAGTCAGTGGGCAAGCAGGTTACATGATGAAAGTGGGCACGGCAATATTGAAGATTGTCCTTGCAGCGGCAGGCTCCATACTGTACACACTCCTGACTACTGACAGACGCTATGTTGGAATAGGGGAAGGAACTATTTGCAGAATACTGAAAATGTTGGCATTAAAAAGCCTTGTGCCAGATGGGTTTCCAGGATGTTGACAGTGGCTCACAAAGAAACACAAAAAATGGTATGCAACGAACTTTTGGAAGCAATCACAAAACTCGGATGGACAACACTGAAACACTCGCCTTACAGTCCTGACCTGGCTCCATGTGACTATCAGCTCTTTGGGAAACTGAAAGACTCTCTTTGTGGAACAAGGTTTGAAGATGATGACGCTCTTATGCACAATGGCAAATAGTGGCTCCAACGTGTTGGTCCAGAATTTTACCATGCGGATATACAGGCACTAGTTCCAAGATGGTGTAAGGCAGTTGAGAGAGATGGGGATTATGTGGAGAAATGAAAATATTGCTCCTAAAGGATGTATCTACACACTGTAAAACTTTCAAACATGTAGAATAAAAACTGTATTGAAAAATAGTGTGCATTTATTTTGGAGCGACCCTCGTATTATTTACAAAAAAGAATATTGTTAGGCAGGAACACATATGAGAACACTTACATGAAGTAGCTCTTGATCAGAAATACAGGACAGACTGGGCCAACATTACATGATAGTGGTAATGGTAATGCAGATCTCTTATTGGGGCAGTCCATGCTAATAAAATTGGCAAAAGAAATATGTGATCTTCTAATGTCCTAAAGTCAAACAAAAAGGAAGGATTATTATAGTGTAAATTATCATATGTGATAACATTGTTATGAGCAGAGCCCAAGTTCACATTTGGGAACAAAACTGGCAGTGTCCTTTTCAGTGTAATCATTCCAAGATTTGACTAAAACCAGCAAGGAAAACAATGGAAAAGCTAAATATAGGTAACTGCTCATCCCAGGTGTGGGAATCCTGTCACCACGGTTCCACTTTGCAGAGTGGTCATAGAGATTGGTTACCTTGGTTGTAGCTGGAAGACAAAAGGTATTTGCAGTTTCTGAAAAATCTTATAAAATTTGGACATGATATACTTTGCAAATGTTAACTGTAGCTCAGCTGCTATTTAATGTCAAAATTACATAACATGGCTAAAAACTTCTACAGATTATTTTATGATAACTGTTCATTTGATAAGAGCTTGAATAAGTTAATTATGCAATGTATACAAAAATAAGAATAGCCTATACCAATTTATATTTATCTAGCTGATAACATCACACTAAAAGTGAAATTCAAGGCTAGAGATATAATCTTTGGTAAACAAAAAGCAGAGCAGATTCAAAATTAATTTCCTTAATTCCAATAATGGAAAGTCCAGGTTGGAATTAACAATATAATAATAGGACAGTTTACAACTTATCACAAAGACATGATGATGAGCCATGACAGGCACATAAAAAAAGACACATACATACAACACTTTCAGTATTGTCTATGGTCTTCTTCAGAAATACGAACAATCACACAGGTACACAACACAGTCACACAACTGTCGTCTCCAGCTAACACATTTCAAATCACACTCTGCGAAGTGCGGCAGTCAGCGATGACGGTTGTGTGACTGTGTTGTGTGCCTGTGAAATTGTGTGAATGTGCCTATTTCTGAAGAAGGCCATGGCAGATAGCTGAAAGAGTTGTATGCATGTGTCTTTTTTATGTGCAGCTCGTAGTAACATCTTTGCGGTCGTTTGTAAATTGTCCTATTACTATATTTCCTTAATTCCAGGTATTGCATAAATATCAGAAAGGGAAATTACTTGAATGGAACAGTATGTAAAATAAGGAATGGAAACCACTCAACTAAAGTGGATTGATGTATAGAATTCACATTAGCTTGCATGCATGCATTTCACTCTTCTTCTAGCAGTACCACGCACAACCCCACAGACATCCAAATGTATACTTGCAGACACGGCCAGTCTTGCCGGGTGTCTGGAGGGTTGTGTGTGGCACTGCTGGAAGAAGCTAGTGTGAATTCACACAGCAATCCACAGCAAGAGAAAATGTACTATCATTATGTTACTTTTGTGTTCATATGAAAACATTAAAAATAATGAATGATATTATCAGTGAAATGGAGGAAGAATGTAATGCAGAAAAAAAGAAAGCCTACTCAGTTTGAAAAGAAAACATTCATTTAAGAAGAATCAGGTTGACAGGTAGTATACAGACAGATCTCTCTTTATTGTTCTCTCTCCCTCTCTTCTTCCTCAGTATTTCTTTACTAAGATTTTCTATGAATTGACATCCCATAAAGTTGCTTCACTTTACTTGTAACTTGTGAAGTATTCTCTTACCACACTGCAACAAGTAAGAATTATACAGATCAATTGTTCTGGGTCAATATTAGCAAAGTCTTCAATTTGTTTTTCATGTAGCTAAGGAATTAATTACTTTAAATACAATACTCTTTTTTGAAATTTTACTCATTACTGATCCCATTCTTTGTCATACCAATGATGTGGCCATGTAATTAAATTTCTCTCAAAATTTCAGTTCTTGGTTCTGTATCACATGTATGTAGTTCCTTTTTTTTAAAGCCAGTTTTCTATGACACAACATTAGTTGGAATTCTATCACTAACGACAATATAACATCATAGTGCATAATAAATGGTGACATTTCTTCCACAATTTGAATAAAGCTGACCTGTTTTCACAAGGTAAAAACAGATACCAAGTGCTTAATACATTTCAACGCACAATTGTCACAAATGACTTGACTTGGAAAGCATTTTCTTTACAATATTAACATCATAAAGTAGAAGAGTACAATATGTTGCAATCTGACATGATATATTGTATTTCAACTCTTGCCTCCTATTTTATGTAAATCAAGAATAGCAAAATAGTTTCAAAATTAAAACAAATTATTTTACTTCTGATAAAGTGATCAGCTCTATTTACATTACAGTCAAAATTTATTTAGACAATGGAATGAAGCAAATCATTTAACAATTTAACATATGGCATAAAAAAATGCAGTTAGCACATATTTTGATTATCTTATCGTCATCTAATTGCATCTCTTCTCTCTCCCATGAAGAAATTTTTCTTTTACTATTCAAAGTAGTATCTGTCCAATTTTCCATTTCCCTCCTGCCTTTATCCAGCACCTTTTCTAGAAGACATCAAAATCTGTATTTTCTTGATTCATTCTCCTCTGCTCCAGCTACTAAGCCCATTTCTATTCAAACACTGTAAAACTTTATCTTTGTCAGCATACTAATAACACTGTATCCACTAACATTCACATCACATTATTTAAAGGTAGTATGCACTTATTTATACATCATAGCTGTAATGATTACAATTTCTGCATCTGTGATGAAATAGTATTTATACAAGAATAACTGTTCAACTGTAATTTTTACAGCTATGTTTGTCCATAGCATCTGCAACTTGATTATCACAAGTCCATACACACACAAACCAATTATAATACCATTGAGGACAGTATAATGCTGTCAGAAAGACAGTAGGAAGGAAGAAACAACCAAATGCTCAAAAGTATAATTACCAACTAAAAACAAAGATAAATAACAAACTAGCAGACAATTTCTGAGAACAATACCTCCTTATGCTGAAAGTCTTTTGAATGTTTCCCAGGAAATTAAAGCAAAAACTCAAAGATTTTGCAAAAAGTTGAAACAAACACACAATCCGCTGAAAAGTTAAAACTCTGAATAGTGAAGATAATTCAGCACTAATAAAAGCTATTTACCTATTGTTATACAATTGTTTACCAGTAAACAGAATTATTTAATCATCTACTCAATTGTATGTACAAGCTGCAACATTAGAATATTTTAAGTTGAAAGGCAGTGTATATTTCTTAATTTCATTTCCAACTATTCATTATAAAAGCTTTTCTAATTTTTGCAGCAGCACAGGTTTTTCCTTATTTTATCAGTGAACAGTTTTTTTTGTTTCATATGGGCGGCAGTGCAACTAAATGTCTGTTCAGTTTTAAGAACTAAGGAATTATTTTTTTGTTTCAGTCTGCACATGATGACTATGACTAGTGCACCTCAAATAAAAACACTAATACATTATATATATTTTAGTTATTTTACTACTTCATAAACAGTGAAGTTAGAGAAGTGCACCACAGAAGAAAATGTTACAAATTTTTTTTATTACAGAAACATAATCTACTTGTTCACAATGTCCTATGCTGAACTATCTGAAACCAGTAGAGGTTGGTCAACTTCGGGCCAGGAGTGTTCAACGTCCAACTGCTGTCCATATTGGTAATTAACAATGTCTCTCTTACAAAAATACTTTTGTTCCACACTGAAGCAAACCAGTGAGCATGTGAGTAGAGCCAGGGTGTGTGACAAAAGCATGCATTTTCCTGCGCCACTTCTTTCCTTCAACTGACAATCGATGGAAGTTGGTGAACAGAGCTTGCTTCCTCTCTGCACTGCCTTGAGAATTTGTTCAGGACATTGTGGATGAAGTACAACACTAGTATGCAGCTGCATGACTAAACAGTAAAAATTGAGGACAGTTACACTGTAAAATATATAACAACCATTGTGGTACAGTTTAATCATGCTGAACTCTGGTCAAATGGTTCAAAGTATGCTCCTATGTTATGATGTATATTTAATTTACGTCATTTTTTATTTAAATAAAGACGAAGGCAAACATATATAATAAAATTATAGATATCATTTATGTCTTAAAAAGGTATGTTAAGTTGTATTACACATTAAAAATTTAAATTGTTTTCCTATCTTAATTCAACAAATGAGGAAAGGTTCAGGTTACATAAAATCTGAACATTTCAACAGTCTTATAAAAATTTAAAGCATTTTTAACAAACAAAATCATATAAAGTTAAAAATATCTGGAGTTTAAATGACAAGCAAATTCTGTCACCACAGAATAGCAGTAATGACACAAAAACCATAGACTAAATAGCTATGACACTCGATCTTTAAGTAAAATGTAATAAACTCTTTCATAAGATGACTAGCTTACTCCAACTTACAAGAAACTGAACACCCAAAAACAATAATAGTCAAATGATAAGAGAACGAGGTATGTAGCTACAAAGGTTAATTTATGCAAAGATCATCATTAAACTAGTGGCAGAACTTCTAAAAACCATTCCATAGATAAATACACACCTAACAGTAAACATATAAATAATAACGGCCTAATGCAATGAGAATTTGCAGCTGAGACAGTATAAGAATTGTCATCAATTTCAGACGCAGTGAAATACTGTTATATGTTTTTACTGGGCAATACTTAAAGAGTTCTCCAAGCACCAAATTTAGATATGATAAAAATGTGCAGCAGTATATAGAATAATGGGCAGTCCAGATGACAATTTTGTGGAAGAAAATACTAATGTTATTGACTGAACTACATTTTTAAGTTGTATTTCCAAACATACTATATTTAATTATAGTAAACTGTGATACCTCAGCAATGAAAAAGGAATCCAGTGCCACTATGATTTCCGATTTCATTACTATAACCACAGGGAGAGCAGCCAGTCTCTTCACTGCATTACATTTCCCTCAGAAAACAAATAAAAATTACTCAGTGGTTTCCCCTCCCATTTATCAATGGTTGAGGAGAAGGAGGGAGGGAGGGAGGGAGGGAGGGAGGGAGGGAGGGAGGGAGGGAGGGAGGGAGGGAGGGAGGGAGGGAGGGAGGGAGGGAGTGAGGGAGTGAGTGAGTGGGGCAGAGAGAGGGAGAGCGAGAGATGGGGTGAGGGGGTGGGGAGAAGTGGGAGGGGCCAGGGGGAAAGAAGGGAGGGGGGGGGGGGGCAGAACAAATTTATGTTACTACACTGTGATAATGAGGACAAAAACTGCTTTTTTTTCCAAGTTCAAGCATGGTTTTTAATGCATAATAAATATAAAGTAAGAAAAGGTAATACCTTTCCCATTAATTGTCAGCTGCAAAACAGAAGAATGATACTTAGTAACAAGTTGAGAATTTTTTAACCAACCCTTAATTGGCCTGCATTATCATCAATGCTGTTTTTGAAAAATCTGTATCAACTTCCAATGGTATGAAAAAAAGCAATATTTGTAGCATGTGTGCACATAGTAAAGATACGTGTATTCCCTGTTGGTATATATCCAATACTATTATGATAAAGTCTTTAAAATGTTCTTAATTCCACCATTTTTCTAAAGGCGAAAAAGTGTTATGAAGCTCCTCCTCCATTTTCTTAAACTAAATTTCAGTGACATATTTTTTTATGAGATCAGTGCTGTTTAGCAAATAACTATGCGGAAGTAAAATGACTTTTTCTTGGAACCAATTTTTTTCTGACAATTTTAAGTATTCATCTTGATACATGGGAAATTTTTAACATTTTTTTACAAACTACTTCCATTACACAGAATTGATGATTGTGAATATTTGATTTAATCTAACAGAAGTTATTTCAATATTAAATTAATAATCAGTTTATTACAAGACATGGGGATCCAGTGACAGATTCTTTCTTAAGGATTCACTGGACCCAAATACGTCACTTTCCCTTGCCAGTTTTTGCATTCCTAAAAAGACCAAAGAATACCAGAGTTGAAAATTGATATTATCTTCATGAGTTTGAATGACTTATGTTTATAACACAAGAACATAAGTGACAACTGTATATGTGTAATGACATTGTCAACTATCTTGACATTGTGTAATGTAGTGAAACGCATACACAAAAAATAGGCAATGCCGAAACAGAACAACAGATATAAAATTTGTCATGATACTTCACTTTACTCTCAGGTTACTAACACATAGCAGTTACTCTTTTTTTTTTTTTACTAAAGCTTTATTTTTTCTTAGTTTGTATTAAAATTTTATTGATCAGATAAATGCAGCTTTGCAACATATAAATTTGTATAGTGGACTGTACTATTTGTTTTCAGTGCCAATTATCCAAAAAAATATTCTGTGGACACACAGGAAAGAGCACCCATTGCAAAACACACGAAGATTGCATGGTTTTAGAGAATAACAGTGTATTAATATATCTGGATTCAAGTTCAGTCTAATTTATATTTGTTACAAAGATGAAGTTTAATGCACACTCCATACAGAGTGCATTAAACAGAATGGTTTCAAAATAAGAACAAATATTCAACTAACAGAGAACACAGTAACACAGTCCAGCTCAACCCATATCAACTACGTGTTTCATTACTTGGGATTTATACTTGTTTGAAATCTAACTGACTGTGACAACAGGTTTAGTGCATATAATGAACAAGAATACATTCAAAATTAATAATCAATCTCTGTGAGACACTGGCTTTTATTCTTATATTTTGGATATGACTTCTCATGAATGGGAAAGGTAATTGGATGATGTTCTCACCAAAATGAAATAATTACAAGAACCATAAGCTGATGAGCCAAGCAGTGACAAAATTAAGTATTTCATCACAAAGTTTTATGACAAATAATACCTTTTAAAAAAACAAAAATCTACATGAGAAAAAATTTAAACAGTTAATTAACAGGTAAAACTCTAACGTTTTACAAGCACAATTATCAAGGTAGGCTATACTTACTGACAACAAATTTCATCATGTATCTATAGGAAACAAGTGAATTAAAAAAAATCTCTCACAAAAAGATCTTAAAATGGAGAGAATACTTTGTGTTCTCAGAAATAAATAGGTTCATAGCTGGTAATAGATTTAGGAAAATTTAACAGAAATTGAAAGTTTTGGCAGCTCCAATACTCTAATATTCAATTAATCATCCTTTCGTGTCTTTTAATTTGAATGCAAATATGGCAAAAGCTAAAATCTTGGAAGACTAAGGCTTGTAAAATCAATCAATGGCACAGACTGACTTAAATGGTCAAGCATGAATCTATTTGGAATAATTAACTATCTGTCCGTCAATGATTTCAGGAATGCAAGGACTTCCAAGTTACCCTAAAATTGCACAACACAAAAACTAAATGCAGTAACTTCAGTTATACTGTAACAAAACAATAAAATTTATTACACCTAATAACGAGATACGGTACACTCCAATAGCAATAGTGCTACCTAGGACTTCTTATATTAATCTTAATAAATTTTGTAATTCGAACTTCATATTTATAGACAAAATATAAAACAAATACTCATTGTTCAGAAAATTTTGTACATTTTTATATTAAAAATCTGTTCTCATAAATCAGAACAAATAAATTACTCTCAAAAAGTTGTCACCCAGAATACAAATACTTTACATATTTTATCATTATGACATTACTCTGTATAAGAATACTGAGAAGTCCAGAATTATTATGACATGTATTACTTTTTCTTTTACAAATGGAGGACTTGTCAAAAACAGTTGCTATAACATTGCAAACTGTGCTACTACTAAAAATGCTATAACAAAAATCTGCCTAAACAAAAACTGCAAAATGCAAATACAAAATTCATAATATCCTGTAGTGTGTTTACTGCCTGTACCTAAAAGTAAGGCACTTCAACACAATTGCAATTTTACATGTTTTAAAAATTTTGCTTATACTTTATGTTTATATAAGTGTCCATTCTATATGGTACCTGTTACTATAAAATACAATCATAGGGATTTGCAACATGTTGAGAACACATACGGTTTTTTTTCACACTATTTCATTACATCCTGACACCACAATTTTACTTCCTATGATTCACAACATTTAAAACTCTTTAACCCTGAGTGCCTGTAACTGTGGCAATGAATTAGATACTAAATTCAGGCAATTAGTATACCAAAAGCCACAGATTGTGCATACAGGATAACAATACTCACCTTTCTATTCCACAAGCACTCTTCAAGCACGCAATTCTACAATAACCAACTTTCATTATAAAGTGTTCACATCACATCCTGCTTTAGTCCACAGCATACGTTTTAACATTCATTTACAAACACTTCAGGTAGTAAAAATAAGAATTAATCCTTTTTGGTTTCCATTAACCAAGAAGACTGTATGTGAGGATCTCTGTGTTCACGACACTAAGTATTTTGTAGCATCTCAGGAAAGACTTCTATGAATCGAGTTTTGCTAATTCGGCAGCATAAATGCCAATACTTTCCATGTCAAGTAGAACAAAGTATATTTGTTTCAATGATGATGACATCACATTTACGAAGTAGTTGCTGATTGCTTTCAAGATGGTCTGTGCTGCCAATTGTTTAGGAAAGCCAGCTCTGTAATTAAAATAATACAAAACTATAGTGACTCAGTTAAAGTAAGGATACATTCATTTACAATATATATATATCCAGAAGACAAGATGAACTACAACATTAAGATGTAGAAGCTGTAATTCCTGTTTATCTAACTTTATGGAGTTCAAAAGCGAAAAAACATTTCCTTGTAGTTTGCTAAACACACACACACACACACAGAGAGAGATAGAGAGAGATAGAGAGAGAGAGAGAGAGAGAGAGAGAGAGAGATTGTTTTGTGGACCACAGTGCTTTACTCGCCATGCTAACGTTGGGGGTGGTACGCTGTTGCCATCCTCCGATCTTAAAACTGACTTATCCACACAGTTATACAGGGACCTACAGATAATATGGATTCCAAACCAAAATGTAACTCAGCATTTTTCACATCAACAACATTGCCAGAGATGAAAGTGGTAATTAGTGACAGATAAAAATTCTACGAATCACTGGCGATCAAAGACATAACCTTTGGATTTGCACATGCAAATCCAATCTACCAATATGGACAATGGGACTAAAACTGGTCAAATTATTATAAAACACACACACCAACAGCCATTTTTCAATAGTTTTCTTTTTCACACTGGTGTCATCTTCAGGCCCCACCGAGCAGTATAATACCACTTCAGTGTATTCATAGTGCAGTGTAGGACCTCTTTGACATCCATATCAGAACAATAACTGTGTGTGGTGCATGCACATGTTTATGTGGAGATAAAGGGGTGGAGATTGTGAACAGGTTGACAGGTGGTCAGAGGTCAATGAAGACTGACATCAGGACAAATCTGTGGACCTCTGGTACAGAGCCGAGTGGAGGCTCTGAATCAGAGGTTCAGACGGTTCTGCAACCATACACATGATGTACCTGGGTTATTGTGCATGCCCCTTTTACAATTAAGATTATGGTGAAAAATTTAAGTTGTGCTTGTGTGTGTCTTTTTCCACATGCCTGGCTCAGAAATCGTCTTTTCAGTGAGTTGTACCTTATCCTCATTCAGATGTTTAAACCAGGAAAGGTAATTTGTTAATTGGTAGTACAAGTAGCTATTACTCTTTCCCTTTAACTATGACAGGGTGGCCGCCAAATCTTCATTTTCAAATTCAAGGTTTTTTCCCGGTTTTCCAGATTAATAGCTATTTTCCAGGTTTTCACGAAACTTAATTTTGCTCAAAGGGTTTAGCAAACAACTATACCGTAAAGAAACTAGTTACATATTTTTAAGACACATTGCATCCAAGTTGAACCATGTCACGTTGTAATATACACCAAGCAGTGGCGAATCCTGGATTTGCATTGGTGAGAGGGGGAGGGGGGGGGGGCAAGGCTCATACAAATTGTGGCATTATAGCTCAAACTGATCTACAGAGAACCAACTCATATTATGAGGTTTTTCCTCATGGTTTTGGGGGATCTGCAGCCCCATAGACCCCCTCCCCCACCCCAGATTCGACACTGACACAATGTAAAGTACAGGGTGTATATTTTAAGTTGACAAACCAGAATAACTACAGAAAAAAAAGAAAAAGTATATATTCAACAACAGTTTTCACCATTATTAACGGACGACAGAGGCGTAGGAAATGATACTGAATGATACTGAACTGCCTCCACCGTTTGGGAGCTATGTGGGTGGCTGGTGTAAAATTTTAAATGGAAACTCCCATTTTTATTGCAAATTCAGATTCTACAGACTAAACCATGTATAGTTTGGTTGATTTTTTTTAATTCAATTGCCAACATATTGCACCGTAATGGTAAGAATGATTTGCCATACTGCTGAAGAAATGTACCACCCAGGAAAGAAAATAAAGAACCCAGCTTTGAAGTTTTTTCTTACTAGAACTACAGGGATTGCTTATTTACACTTAAGTACATTTCGAACTGGTCATGTAATCTGAGCAATAGGCTATACACGCGAACAATCGTTTAACTCTTAAAGCCGTGAGATCTCATGGGTTAAAAATCCCGGTTTCTGGCTGAAATTCAAGGCTTTCTCCCAGTTTCCCCCAGTTTTTTCAAATTCAAGGCTTTTTCCCAGTTTCAAGGTTCGGTGGCCACCCTGCTATGAACAACTGCAGATTCAGAGAAGTCTGAGCCTTGTCAGCAGAAATCATGGTGAAGAGAAGGAACTGAACAGCAGTGCATTCAAATTCTAAAATTATCATTGATGACCAATGAGATTAAAAGGTACAAAGGTGCAACTCAGTCATTTAAGTGACAGATCATATGAAACATTTACCCACAAACATTACACAGATTTCATAAGGTAACATGTCACCACTCACCCAAATGAGGAAAGACATGTACCAGCAGTAACCTTCTGAGCTATATTTTTAAAATTTAAGAATGTATTCTCTCTCTCTCTCTCTCTCTCTCTCTCTCTCTATCACACACACACACACACACACACACACACACACACACACACACACACACACACACACACCTGCACAAACACTGTCACACTGATTTATAATCTATAGGGCATTTGGGTTTAACTTTTTCGAACCAGTTTGGTTAGTCCACCTCAGTATTTGTAGAGATTATAGTTTTCATGCAAACAGTACCTACTGCATTTGTTGCTCTTCATGTAAACACGAGAAGAAGCATACATTTGTTAACCAAATGTCAAAATACTTTTTCCAAATGTGACTTCAGAAAGCTTGCAACAACAATGTCTGACATTACCAAATAGTTTTCCAGGATAAGTATTTTTGTATAGTCTGAAAGGGGGGTGGGGAAAGTATCACTCAAACAATAAAAGATTTTCACCAATGCAGACTTTCTTGAACTAAACAAAGACTCCCCGCTGGCTGCATTAGACTCTGGTGACACATAGTGGCTATTTGGATGCACTTGAAAATAATGTAACTTTCTTGACCACAGTTAGCAATTTATTTATGCCTTACACATTTAGACTTCCGTTATTTTTGAAGGCAAATCTCTGTTAAAAAGCTACCCTTAAAATAATTTGTGTCACAGACATAACTCATTACATATACAACTGCACTTATCTTTGTAAAAGAGATGGTCAGGGGATACGTATTTTAAACATCAATGCTTGTGGCACTGGAGTCGCCGGACATGATCGTTGTGTGTGTGTGTAGTTGTCTGAGTGATTGCATGAATATATGTGTTTCTTTTTCTGATGGAGGCAATGGCCGAAAATTTAAGTTGTGTGAATGTGATTTACCTATTTTTGTGCATGTCAGCAGCTCAGTGAGCCACTTTATAATGAGTTATTATCTATCCTCCATTACTGATATTTTAAACATCAGTTTTATATGTAATGACTTATGTCTGTGACACAAATTATTTTAAGGGATATTTTTTTACAAAGTTTTGCCTTCGAAAATGATGAAGAGTTGAAACACGTAAGGCATAATTAAATTGCTAAGTGTGTTCAAGAGTAAACAAAGACTGTTCTGAACTTTTCTCTACAGTTTGGAACTCCACATTGAGCACTGAAAGCCATACTGTGTAACATTTGCTATGAAAACTTTCAAACATGTGCTACTGATCTTAGCACTGATGGTCCACTAAGCTCTTCTCACTAGGAGTTAGAGTTAAAGAGAAGTATTCGTTGTACGAGCTATAAGCTGAAAAGTACCAATGTAGTTGTTGACATATTACTTATGAAGAAATCTGGAGTCACTGACTGACCTCCACATTTGTAATCATAAGATCTCCATGTTTCCAGACTAATAAGAACACCCAAACATAAGACAAATTCTATTCCGATGAGACCGTAAGAGATGCAGTTTGTGAGTGGTTTGAATAACTAACATACTTCTTTGCAAATGGAATTACCTGTACACGTGAATAATTGCAAAATTCCTAAAGGATCATGAGCTATTATTGCTAAAATCAGATTTAAACAATGAGATAAAATAAATAGTGCTCCATTAATTTGCTTATATATCATTTTTATTGCTTTTTATGAAGTGATAGATGGCTTGGGTGCTGCTTTCGACTCAGTCGTGCTGAGTCCCGCAGGACGGCTACAGTGGCCAGAGGCAGTGCTCATGTGTGTGTGTGTGTGTGTGTGTGTGTGTGTGTGTGTGTGTGTGTGTGTTTCTCTAACTGACAAAGGCCATAACAGCCAAAAGCTATTAAGTATGCCTTTCTGCAGCTCATTGGACGTCTCTGTGGTGATTAACAACCTATCCTTTTAAAAGATATTGTACCTATTCAATATTGATAAATGAGCTTAGTTATGTAGTTCTTTACAGCAACACTCACCTGTTATGATGAAAGTACATGACTTTGTAACTGACTTCCTCTTAATTCTATGGGCACTTTATTAAAGGGAAAGTGCACAAAGACTGGACAATTAATATATAAGTTTATGTCTTCACTGTAATCTGTTAAAAGGTTTCGTATTTTTTTGTATACTTGTCCATATATTACACATTTAACTCTACAGTCAGTTCATGAAATGTGTAATTGGTATATATTTTATGATGAAACCTGTATTGCAAATTGTTGTTTCTGGACCTACACTCCAGCTGCTATCCAACGTAGCTGGTGTGTTGTAGACCTTTGGGTCCATCTTCCTCTAGCCCACAGTTTATCAGTTTCTGAAATGGTTCTGTGAAAGGCAGCAAGTGTTGTAATCCAATGTTCTTTATGGAGGAAGTCTCCATCATGAACTCATATAAGTTGGCATGTTGTCCCCCTTACCATATCAGTTCCCTGAATACTGGTCTGACTGCTGTTTGACGGTTGTCTTCGTGGTACAAGCAACCTATGCTCATTACATCGTTAATCTTAGATTTAATCAAATGTTTGTAAATCTGTCGGACCAAACTGGGTGGTCATCAGTCCATATCTCACAAACTACTTAAACTAGCCTACGGACAAAACACACACACACACACACACACACACACACACACACACACACACATGCCCCGGGGAGGACTTGAACCTCCGATGGTGAGCAACCGCGCACTCCACAGCAAGGCACCTTAGACCGCTTGGCTACTATGTTATTACTGGCACCAATGCTGCTCTGAACAGTGTCATCAATGTTCATGAATTGTAGGAGGCTTTGATGGCAACTATTGTATTCGAAGAAACTAAATGATTACCTTTGCTTCCACACTAAGCAGTTTGTATGCTGTGTAGTAAGGATTAGAATAAAATGATAAAATTTTAAAAAGTGTATAAATTTCTGACCTGCCACTTCCAATTGCTGGTATAGCAATTGACTTTAGGTTTTTCTGGTCAGCTAATGTGAGGCAGTTCTTAACAGTCTTCTCCAATTTTTCAGTCGAGTCCACATCATTCCATGCTGGACCATTTACATGAATTACCCACTTTGCAGGAAAATTGTGTCCAGCACAAATGGCAGCTGAAAATAATCCAAATACAGCAGTTTCAAAATATATACACTACAGTAGATTAACAATTATAAACTTGTGTATGGTCTGTTATTTGATTGTTTGTAATAAAGTAACACTCAGATACTGTACAAATCTGTGTTGGTTTTTCTTTTTCAAAATTAAATCAATAATTATAAAAATAGATAAAGGTTACTCACCAGGCGAAGGAGCACAGGTGGTGATAATAGCACAAATAAAACACACACACACACAAACGCAAGCTTTCGTAACCCAGTTGCTTCTTCAGGCAGAAGGGAAGGAGAGGGAAAAGGAAATGATGAGGGTTTTAAGGGAGGGGGTAAGGAGCCATTCCAATCCCAGGAGAGGAAAGACTTACCTTGGGGGAAGAAAAGGAAGGTAAACAAATACACACACACCCACACATTTACACATACGCAAACACACCTAGGCAGACATACTGTAGAAAGCAAAGAAGTTGAGGAGTTAGACAGAGATGCCACTTGAGGCAGAGCCTCTGTGCATAGAACCAAAGCAAAGATGTTAAGATGTTAAAGATGGTGGGAGGGAAGTTAAATTTAGCAGAGGTTGAGACCAGATGGGCAACGGGAAGAGAGAATATGCTGAAGGGCTAGTTCCCATCTCCAGAGTTCTGTAGGATTGGTGTTGGTGGGAAGTATCCAGATAACCCAGACGGTGTAACACTGTGCCAAGATGTGCTGGCCATGCACCAAGGCATGTTTAGCCACAGGGTAATCCTCATTACCAACAAACACTGTCTGCCTGTGACCGTTCATGCGAATGGACAGTTTGTTGCTGGTCATACCCACATAGAATGCTTCACAGTGCAGGCATGTTAATTGGTAAATCACGTGGGTACTTTCTCAAGTGGCTCTGCCTTTGATCATGTACACCTTCTGGGTTACGGGATTGCAGTAAGTGGTGGTGGAAGGGTGCATAGGGCAGGTTTTACAACGGGGGTGGTTACAAGGGTAGGAGCCAGAAGGTAGGAAAGGTGGTTTGGTGATTTCATATGTATGTACTAGGAGGTTACGGAGGTTAGGTGGGCGGCGGTGGAGTGGGAAGGACGTCATGAAGGACGGATCTCATTTCGGGGCAGGATTTAAGGAAGTTGTATCCTTGCTGGAGAGCCACATTCAGAGTCCGCTCCAATCCCGGAAAGTATCCAGTGACAAGAGGGGCATTTCTGGGATTCTTATGTTGAAGGTTCTGAATTTGGGGGGGGGGGGGGGGGTGGATGAGGAAGTGGCTCTGGCAATTTGCTTCTGTACCAGATTAGGGAGATAGCTGCAGGATGTGAAAGCTGTTATTAGGTTATTGGTGTACTGGTTCAGAGATTCAGGACTGGAGCAGACTCGTTTGCCATGAAGACCTAAGCTGTAGGGAAGGGAACGTTTGATGTGGAATGGATGGCAGCTGTCATAATGGAGGTACTGTTGTTTATTGGTTGGTTTGAGGTGGACGGATGTGTGAAGTTGGCCATTGGACAGATGGAGGTCGACATCGAGGAAAGTGGCATGGGATTTGGAATAGGACCAGGTGAATTTGATGGGACCAAAGGAGTTGAGGTTGAAGAGGAAATTCTGGAGTTCTTCTTCATTGTGAGTCCAGATGATGAAGATGTCATCAATGAATCTGTACCAAACTTGGGTATGTTGGTATGTCTGGCCCTCCAAAGTGAAGACGTTTTGGGTTAGGATGAAGCTGGCTAGGGTATTAAGGAAAGACGTTTTAGGTAGGGAAGTGGGTGCTCAGCGTGAAAGGAAATACTCCATCGCAGTGAGGCCCTGGGTATGTGGGATATTTGTGTATAAGGAAGTGGCATCAATGGTTACAAGGATGGTTTCTGGAGGTAACAGGCTGGGTAAGGATTTCAGGTGATCGAGGAAGTGGTTGGTGTCTTTGATGAAGGATGGGAGACTGCAAATGATAGGTTGAAGGTGTTGGTCTATGTAGGCAGAGATTCGTTCTGTAGGGGCTTCGTATCCAGCCACAATGGGGCGGCCGGGATGATTGGGTTTGTGAATCTTGGGAAGTAGGTAGAAGGTGAGAGTGCGGGGTGTCAGTGGAGGTGTGGGGTGTCTATGGGGTCATGACGTTAATGGAAATGGGTGAAAGCTTCTGTAGGGGGCCTAAGGTTTTGAGGATTCCTTGAAGCTCTGCCTGGACATCAGGGATGGGATTGCCAAGAAAGACTTTATATGTGGTACTATCTGAAAGCTGATGCAGTCCCTCAGCAACATACTCCCACTGATCAAGTACCATGGTCGTGGATCCCTTCTCGGCTGGGAAAATGACGATGGAATGGTCAGCCTTCAGATCACGGATAGCTCGGGATTATTCAGCTGCGTTAATGTAGGGAGTAGGATTAAGGTTTCTCAAGAAAGACTGAGAGGCAGGGTTGGAAGTAAGGAAGTCCTGGAAGGTTTGAAGAGGGTGATTTTGAGGAAGAGCAGGTGGGTCTTGCTGTGACAGAGGGCGGAACTGTTCCAGGCAGGGTTCAATTTGAATGATGTCTTGGAAAGCTGGATCATTAGGAGTAGGATTATTTTTCTTCATGGCAAAGTGTTATTTCCAGCAAAGACTACGAGTATAGGAAAGTAAATCTTTGACAAGAGCTGTTTGGTTGAATTTGGGAGTAGGGCTGAAGGTGAGGCCTTTGGATAGGACAGAGGTTTCAGAATGGGAGAGAGGTATGGAGTTTGGAGGAGAGGTTGACTTATAGAGTCGATCACCCCCTTTCAAATTTTTGATGCGGCAGCTTCGTAGGCAAAGCAATCTGAATTCTCACTGAAAATTATTTCTTATAGCTCACAACTAAGGAATTGTTACTCTTTCTTTGTATTAATGTCCACAGGTCGACTTAACCCAGTACTCAGTGTTAAGTCAACTACCACACCATAAGTATGGACTAATCCAAAAAGTAAGCCCCCCCCCCCCCCTTTGATCTTTGCACACGCTACAGAAATCACATCACTTCTGTTGGTGCTTTCAGTCTTTGCTTGTCAGCCAGGTATAGTGGAGCTCACGTTAACCTTTACCATGGTGAAAAGTTCACACAGTTACTCGATTTTTGAGTGCAAAAGGCATAAGCCAATCCACATTAATCATCAGTTGACAGAAGTGAATGGAGAGTTGTGTATGAATGTCAAAAACATCTGCAAGTGATTTAGGGAGTTTACTGATGGTTGTAGTGAAATTAATGAAAAGGAAAGAAGTGGGAAACCACCAATTCCTGAAGAAATAATTGCAAAGATTGTATAAATCATGCTTCAAGGTCAACAGATCACTTTCAGTGAGTTCTGCAATGTTGTTCCTGTAGTTACTTTAAGCACCAGCCATCAGACTTTGACAGAAGTCTTGAATTGCGATGACTCACAAGAATGCTGATATAAAAGGAGAAGCAGCAAAATGTTCCAACTTCCTGGCAATATCTCCAACACTATGTATCTGAAAAAGGCAACCTGTCGGATTTAATAGTTATGGGTGATGAAAACAACGCACTCTATTTTATAACTGAGATGAACAACAACCGCACGAGTCACGAGATTCCAGTTCATCAAACTTTAGAATATTCTAAAGAACACAGTCTGCCTGTAAAGTCATGGCAACTGTGTTTTGGGACTGAAAAGGGGATACTGTTGGTCTACTTCACTGTTCCCGAGACCACAATAAATGCTGACAGGTATTGTCAGATTAAAAAAACAAAATAATAATAATAATAATAATAATAAATCCTCAAATGGGAGATTCAGAACCAAAGTAATGTTTAGCAAGGGCATAAATCTTTTCCATGATAATGCTCACTTCCACATAACTCATCAAATTATGGATCTTTTGCAACTGTGGATGGGACATCATCACTGGAGGTCTGCGCAGATAACCTCAGAAGTCTGTCGTATTTGTTATTTGCACATAAAACTTCGAGTGCCACAAAGAACCGCATGTTATATCTAGATAATGAGCGAGATATTTGTCCAGTAAGTCTGTTGCAATATTAGTTGAAAAATCTTGGAATCTTTGTGGGACATTTGAGAAATGTGTCTGGCTTTCTCACACATGTGGCTCCCACCACATAGGCTGCAAGCTGCTACTGTGTGTTCCGGAGTGTCAATGCTTTCCTGTTTTAGAGTTGGTACAGAACAGTTCCTGTGATTTAAGATGTCAAGAGTAGTTAAGTTGTAGCAGAAATGACGCCCTCACAATAATTATTGTCACTACATACCCTGTTTTTAAGTACTACTGTCTATTACTATTACTCATCCACATCTGCGGATGTAGAAAAGGTCCCACAAATATGGTTACAGGTAAAGGCCTTGCAGATGCAGTGCGGATAGTGCTTTTCTTATCTGTGCAGACCTCTAAACGTAACCCATCCACCCGATAGTCCGGACTTACTGCCCAGTGATTAACACTTTCAATTTGAAAGAACATTTGACTCGAATGGTGACAACGAGGTGAAAGATGATCAATAGCATTGCACCAGGGTGGTATAAATGGGTCTACAACAACTTGTAAAAAAATGCCTCGATCAAAATGGCGATTATGCAAGGAAAAAGTTCAAGCTTCAAAACTACATCCAATTTATTGTAAAAATGTCTATTTATATTTAAAAAAAATTGAATCTTACTTTTGGGATTATCCCCATACATACAAATTAAAACTAGTACATACAGCAGTCTATTTTGGCCATCATATTGGATTATTTTCTTCTTTATTTATTTCTTAAAATTTTAACAGGGTTTCTAGGATCAGCAAATGTGAACTTTAAGACATACACTATGAAGGTCCATGCTCATATACAAGACATGTCTATCACCTATTGCATAACAGAGAAGTTTGACAAAGTATAAAAAAGTTACAAAGGCTTTTGTAGAATGAAATTGTGTCATAACGAGAGATGCTGTTTGCCTTGTCAGATGCCAACTCTGTAATCAAATGCTATACTGAGCAGCGACAACCCAGAAAAACAGACTTTTTCAGGGATTTTCTTTTTTTTTAACCTGAAAAATTTGGTTATAGTCATATTTTAAAAATGGAAGATCTGATTGGAAATGTAAATAATGGAGATACACACAACCAACCTGCCTGGACGTGGAGAGTTGTTACCTATCCTCCATTACTGATTATAGATATGTGATTATTTTGCATTTTAGTACAGCTTATAAGGACTTAGCTGATAAAAGCTGGACGACAAAACTGTTTTTACAATTTTTTATGTTGATGACAATGAGTTATAAATCATTGACAACACAAAATACGTTTTGCATTATCTCGGTGATGTCAAAAGGGACATCTTATTAGTCAGCTAGAAGCCAACAGTGGCTGCTAATAACTAAATGTGTTGGCATAAACACACACATTTAGAAAGTGTAAACAATGGGGCCTACTCTACACGCACTGACTGTAGACAGAACACAATAAAGATTTGTAAGTATTACAGGATCAAACAAATACACAAATAGTCATTTATAAAAGTAAATAGCCTATTTGCTGTAACGTGAGTCAGTTGAACAAGACTGGCGGATTGAAATGTAAGGTAAAAAGTTGAATACTATATTTAGCCAAATGCAAGCAGCAATTATTTTCTGATTTTTGCGGTCAAAAAATGCGCCTATGGCTTAGATTTGGGTACAACACCTGTGGAAGTTCTGAAAAATGTTGCTAGATGCTGTCGGAAATGTTATTTTGGCACAGTAGCAGTTGTTTTTATGTTTGTATAGAGTATTAAATGGTAATTCTTTTTGGGGGAATCTGAAATTTAATATTCGTCAACTCTGAAATCAGCAATTTTTCAAATAATGGCAAAAATAAAAATAAATCTCTTTACATACACACAATCAAAGTAATTGTTTTTAATAGTCTGGAAGGAGTTGACAAGTGTAGTGAAACGAACCAAAAACAGTCATTCAAATTGTTTCAGTCTTTATTTGAACTTTAGTGAAGTGGCAGGTTGCAGTTAACCACAATGAAACTAGATCACTACACTGGGAAATTTAAGAGAGAAGTGACTTCGCTCGCTGAGAGGGCTTCAAATCGTTCTGCAGGTCAGTAGTACAGGGTTCTAGGTTTATGCCATGTTTCTTGACTTCCACAAAGTGTTCGATACTGTTTAGCACCCCTGCCTGATGAACAAGTGCGACCATATGGAATATCAGATAACTGTGTGGCGAGATTGAGGAGTTTCTAGCTAACAGAAAGCAGCATGTCATCAAAAAATCAATGAGCTTTTCATGGATGATACTGTGTTCAACGAGAAGGCGCAACACTGGAAAGGGTAGAGAAATGTAGAATTATCTGCAGCGTATTAATGCATGGTGTAGCAAATGGCAATTGAGCCTCAACATAAACTAGTGTCAAGTACTGCATTTGCATAGAAAGATCCTTTATTACATAAGTATGCAATAGCAGGGCAAACACTGGAAACAGTTATTTCTATAATATCAGTCATAGGTAAGGAAGATGCCATATGGATTCATTGGAATAATCCTCAGGAAGTGTAGTCCGTCTACAAAGGAAGTAGAGAGCTCAGGTTGGAATTAATAATGTAGTTATAAGGACAGTTAAAACTCACCGCAAAGACGTGGCGACGAGCTGCGACAGACACATACAACACTTTCAGCTATTGGCCATGGCCTTCTTCAGAAAATAGAACATTCTCACAATCTCACAGGCACACAGTCATACAACCATCACCTCTGGCTGCCACACTTCGAATCACGCTCTGTGGCATGTAAATAAGCAAGGGGACGGGAGAGGAGGGGATAGGGAGGTTGCGTCACGGTAGTGGGGATGGGTACAGCATGGCCTGGATGGGAATAACGAGATGCAGCTTAGGAATGGAATGGGGAGGCGGGTGAGGGGGGGGGGGAATAAAATAAATAAGAAAAATATAGATTTAAATAAAAAATTAAATAAATGCGGCGGCACGCACACACACACACACACACATGTGAGCGAGCATGTGCACACAAATGTGCGCGCCCACATGTCTGTGTGTGTGTGTGTGTGTGTGTGTGTGTGTGTGTGTGTGTGTGGGAGGTGCGGTCGGTAAATGTGTGCGTGTGTGTCTGTGTGGAGGAATGTGTGTGTATGCGGTCATGCGGTGTGCATGTGTTTTATTTATTTTATTTTTATTTGTATTTATTCATTTAAAGCTATATTTTTCTTATTTATTTTATTTTTCTCCACTCACCCGCCTCTCCACTCCATTGCTCAGCTGCATCTCATTATGCCCATCTAGGCTGTGCTGTACCCATCCCCACCACCGTTACACAACCTTCCTATCCCCTCTCCTCTCCCCTCCCCTCCCCTCCCCGATTTACACGCCGCAGAGCGTGATTCAAACTGTGGCAGCCGGAGGTGATGGTTGTATGACTGTGTGATTGCGTGAATGTTCTATTTTCTGAAGAAGGCCGTGGCTGGCAGCTGAAAGAGTTGTACGAGTGTGTCTTTTGTATGTGCCCGTCTCAGCTCGTCGCCACGTCTTTGCGGTGAGTTGTAAACTGTCCTTATAACTGCATTATAAAGGAAGTGGGTTACAAAACTCTCATTTGGCCGTTGCTTGAGTACTGCTCATTAGTGTGGGATCCATACCAGGTAGGGTTAATAGAAGACAGAGAAGATCCAACGAAGAACAGCAAGCTCCGTTATAGGCTCATTTAGTATGGGTGAAAGCATTACAGAAGTGATTAGAAAACTCCAGTGAAAGGCGCTGTGAGGGAGACATTCTGTATTGTGGTGCGGGCTTCCGTATAAATTCCGAAAGCGTATGTTTAATGAAGAGTCAACCAATATATTGCTTCCTCCCACGTATACCTCTTGAGACCACACAGAGGCATATGGGCAACCATATTTCTCGCAAACCATATGTGACTGGAATAGGAGGAAGTGACAATGGTACGCAGAGTACCCTCTGCCACACACCTTGTGGTGTGAATGTAGAAGTAGTTTGATGAAAGCAATGTGAGATGGTGGAAATAGCTGAAGGATCAACTTTTAGCTTGTTCCAGCAGCAGAAAAGCTTTTACTGGACCGAAACATTGTGTGTTAGAAAGTGTGCTGAATGATTTTGCTAAGGAGCAGCGACAGAAGTGCTTACTGATGACTGCAGAACTAAGGAAAGTGCACAATATTGCTCGACAACAGAATATCACAGATTTTAAAGCAAGCTGCAATAGGGTTACTCGTCGTGTGAAACGTCGGGGATTTTCCCTTCGTAGGTGTACTTCAACTGCACAGAAGCTGCTGGAAAATTACGAGGAAAAATTACCCAAATTTCAGCGCTGTGTACTGAAAATAATTATATTCTCAGCAGAGAGGCAATGCTGATCAAATGTCAGTGTATTTTGACATGCCTGCTAATTACATAGTGTAAGAAAAAGGAATAAAGGTATCAAAGTAATGTCTGGGGGTGGGGAAAAGCAGCACACATCTGTCATGCTTGCTTGGACAGCTGATGGCCACAAACTGCCTCCATTTACTGTTTTACTGTTTTTAAGTGCAAGACATTACCAGAATCAGGGATCTTTCCGAAAGGTGATATTTTACATGCAAACAAAAGTGGCTGGTGCACAGAGGACATGGTGTCAGAATGGATTTGACTTGTTTGGCAGCGTCGTCCAGGTGCCTTGCTACATTTGCCAAATATGTTGTTTTAGAGTCATATGCGGGTCATACCACTCCAACCATTAAGAAAAAAATAATAGAAGGTGTTATTCCAGGAGGAATGACATCAATCTTACAGCCATAGATGTTCCTTTGAACAAGCCATTCAAGGATGAACTCAAAAATATGTATGCACAATGGCTAATAAAAGATAGACAATTAATGCCTACTGGACATGTTAGGCATGCAAGTTTGGCATAACTTTGTGGTCGGATTGATCAGTTATGGGAATGTAAACCAAGTGAAACTGTCTGCCACTCATTAAAAAAATGCTGTATATCAAATGCGCTTGATGGTACAGATTGTACATAATGCTCTCTACAAAGGTAGTGACAAGGAATCAACTGACGGTGACACAAAATCCTCTGAGTAATGATTAAAAGCACTACGTATACAGCCAGAATGTGTGTGTGTGTGTGTGTGTGTGTGTGTGTGTGTGTGTGTGTGCGTGCGCAAGTTTATGTGACTGTATTCTTGTTTGCCACGTTATTGGAGGTTAGTCGTGTCCTCATAGATGATGAAAGAGGTTGATCTGCTTAAGAGGCTTTATACTAAGATTTCACCGACCACACCGAGAAAACAAAAAGTCTGAACTAGGTCATTCCCAAGAATGTTTGCCTATAAAATGCGTAGATCCAAAGCTTATATTGAACATACAATTATAAATCGACCATGCTCCTTCTGCTGCGCGAGTGTGTTCTCATGGAAACTTGTTAGATATAGTTAACTTATGCATAGTAATAAGTGATAATGTTGATGTTTGTGCCACTGCTTTAACATGGAAGAATTTAATTCTTAATAGTTCTGTCTAACTTAGTTGAAATTTGGGTTAATTCCAGATGGCAAGAAAAATTGTATAGATTGTACTGCAGTTGCCTCGGTAAAACTTTTCAAGAAAAGTTCCGCCCCATTAGAATTAATGTGTGTGAATCTTGGGAAGAGGATGACTGTTTAAAAATATTTGACTGCTCAAATTTGTCAATTGAGAAAAACATAATTTTAGTTTCAAAGCTATCCTGGTTGGGGATGAAAAGAACTACTTCTGTTAGCATACAGTACAAATGATCTAGCCCAAAACAACACCAATGACAAATGAAGTAAGTAAAGTGACTAATTCAATTTCTAATTACTCGTGTTATTAAACATTCTTCTTGCTGAGCCACTGAGAGGCACGAAAAACAATCACATTCACAGGGCTTAAATTTTTGGCCATGGTCTTCATCAGAAAAAGATGGTGGTTGTGTGTGTATAGTTGTCTGAGTGATACTGTGAATGTATGTGTTTCTTTTTCTTATGAAGGCCATGGTCAAAAATTTATGCTGTGTGAATGTCCATTTTTTGTGACTGTCAGCAGCTCAGCAAGCCTCATAGTGAGTAGATATCTTTCCTCCATTATTGATATTCCCATTTGATTTTCCATTGTTAAACATTCTTCTTTTGTCTTTGCTTCAGTGAATACTGTAAACATAGTCCAAAGCATGTGCAACAGTAGTATATTTACAATCACATGTTCAATATATTGGGTCTGTGCATTCTATAGGCAAACATTCTTGGAAATTACCCCAAACTGTGTTGTGCCAGTTCTAGCGGTGCAAATTATGCCAATACTCACTGAATTCTCACTGCTGTCAATGTCTGTCATGTAATAGTAATTTTAAGTGTCCCACAAATACATGGGAGGTGGGGGCCAAATTTTGTTTAAAGTGCAGCTTGCAATTGGGTCAACAAAATCCTACCCCCCCCCCCCCCCAATGTCTCATTTCTGGGGTGCAACTTACATTTGGGAAAATACAGTAACTCTTTAGCTTTTGATAAATTTGAAAGTATTTTTTGTAAGTAGAAGATAGGATATAGAAAAACAAAAGGGCAAACTACATACTTGACAGAGATGTGGCTCACCGATTTGTCACAAATACACCATACTCAAATATCCTATTGTACCCATTTCCCTTTCTCTCAACATTTGAATTTTTGAAAGACAGAGGTTCAAGTGTGTACTTTAATCTGTAGGTCTGTCCATTCTGTTTCAGTTGTTCCTACATTGCTAACTGACATAGAAACAAGCCTTTCAACTATAGCTAATATTTGGTTTTACTTTCATTGGAAAAGTAATGCCTTCTTTACTTTCTACATATACTACCAATTTATATGGGCATAGAGGTACCCAAACAAAACATTCAGTTTTTTTCAGGGAGATATAGCTTGATTTTCTGACAATTCAAGAGTGCTTACCATTTGTTGAATCCAAGCTGCCTTGACTTGAGCGTAGATCATGGACTTCCTGAAACGTGAATAATTTTAAGCATAAAGATATAATAATGTATTATTATAAAAATCTAATGGTAAAAATAATTCTGTACATTTCATTCTATAAAATATGAAAATAGAGACTTTTCAGAGTATTTTGTGAATTTCTGTGTCACTAATAATCATTCCCTCAAACAAAACATTGTAACAGTGATCTTTTGGTATGACTGTGGTAAAATCTTCATAGCAGTGTTGTAAAGTTCTGTCATGAAGGAGAGTCAAATGTAAACATTAAATATTACTGGACACAAGTAGTATAATTAATGATAATTTTACAAAAATCACTTACACTCTAAACATGTTTAACAGCACTTGAAAACTGCCTGAACTCCCACTGACCAGCATTTGTTTGAGGGTCTAATTTAATGAGTAACGCAGGTTGTTATCAGAATATACTGCAACTGTAACTTCTTACTGCTGTTAGCTGGAGTTGCAAACAACAATGGTCAAATTCAGGCTTGTTCTGAGCACCTGGACTCACACATTCTTCAACAGCCAATCAGCTTTCTGTAATGTTTTAAGTGCTTTGCTGTGAACATTATAGCTGCACAAGAATTAAATGTGAATGCAGAGTGTTGTTATATTTCAGCAGTGCACCATTCAATATTTTGACCAACTTTGTTGTATTGAAGACAAAGATAAGTGTACACATGGTGTCTCATTAATAAGGTTGAAGTTACAGATATGAAAGTAGCAAGGGCGGCTGTAGGAACAAACAGATGGGAACAATAGCTGGAGGGTGTCCATAAATAGTAAACTAAAGAGAAACCAGGAATGGACACCATGGTTGAAGCAGTTGCTGTATTTGATCAAATATAGACCACTCTTTGTTTTTCCAAATTTTGGCTTGCAAAATCGGGGCCGGCCTATAATCAAGATTCCAACCCCCCCCCCTATTCCCCGTAACTAAGTAGTTTCAAAAATTACATGCTAATGTTTATTTTGATTTGAGAAACATAATAAACTATATAGTCTATACATAAATAAATAAATAAATGGGTACAGTAAAAGTTTCGCAGAACTGCTTCTACGTTTTTGTACATGTTCACGGACACTGCGCTGCAATTTGTGAAAATCGATGTTTCAATATAACTTGAATGGAGTCATTCTGTACTGCAGTCAACCATAGCAGACAACTTTTTAACATGTCTTTGTGGCCTTAAACAAAAACAGTACACAACACACACAGTTCCTAAGCACAGAAATTATTTTAATTTGATGTTGTCAATGCAGCTAATCTTCGCGATAAAAATTTAGTGCGTTCCGCAGGAGTTCTTACTGCGACATTTGTGTTGGTAACACCTACTGCAAGCAGTGACGGGAAGTTAAAATGGCGGAAAAACTGATTTTTGCAGCTCATGCCAATACTGAGTTCAAATGGTACATTTTAAAAACAACTTATTTTACCACAACCAGATTCACTGCTTTGACATTTATTAGGGTAATTTCCATGCAACAATGTACATGGAACCTGAGAATATTTTGTAGTGTCACAACTGAATAATTTCTGTTATAATAGCACAACCACAGTTCCTATTTTGAATTATGGAGTCAAGCAAGTCGTTTCTACTTCGGGATATTTACATTTTTGCCCTTGAAATGCAGGACTCTTCAAACATTTTAATAGTTTGCCCTCACACACTAGCGACAAACATTTTTTCATCAACGTCAAATTTACATCTAGATTCCCACTTTCCATGTTCCTTACTGTGACTAGGCAACCTGAACCTTACAGTTGGCAGTGTAACTCATGATTTCTTTTCCCACTACCACATATAAGCCAAAACATTGTAACACACACACTTTGAAGAGCTCAATATTTCTGCAGCACACGTCTACACTACACAACACTTGAAACGCCTGGTAACATTCCGTGGTTCGTTCCTCCCCTCATTTGGAGCACTGCATGGCAATCAGCCTGTCATCTCTTTCTTATTCGTTGATTTACAATTTTCCATGTTTGTTATGAATTTGTTGAAAAAAGAACATGATGTCATTAACATTGTTTTTCTCTTTATGAGAAAGTTCGATTAGACAAAAAAGTAAAAAGAAAAACCTGCAGCCTATACTCAAGATTTATTCTTTTCTGTAACCTCGTGTCAAAAGTTTAGGTGCGGCCTATATCTATGCAAATAAGGTATAGCAAACAGGCCAAGACGATGGAGTCATATCACAGGCATGGGAGAAGCAAGATTACCCAATAAACACATGTGTTCAACAACAGAGGGTAGGAGGAGTCGAGGTAGACCAAGGAGAAAGTACTCGGTTTCAGTTAAGAATGATTTTGAAGTACGAGGCTTAAAACCAAACAAGGCATTAATGTTAATATTGAATAAGGGATAATGGAGAAATATTATATGGGGTAAGGTACGATGCTCCAGACTGAATGCCAAAAGGCATAATTAGTAATAAATCTAATATATAAAGCAGAGTGTCCGTATATTTGTATGTGTTGCACACAAATCTACAATTTTGTTCTGTAGGACAGATGACGCGCGATCAGCTGATTGCCTAGCATGTCGACGAGTTTGCATACCGGCCACCAGGAGCGTTGATGTGGCAACTAGAATTACTCCTTGCTACAGCGTGGCCTGTGTGTCTAAAGACATGCTTATTCTCAGCTTGTTTATTACTGTTATTGTCTTTGCTTAACGTGGTTTAATAAATGCTTTTTCCTAGTGTTCCTTCACGATGTTTAGTAATGTTTGTAAGGGGTGTTATATTTATGCAAATAATATAAAGTGCTTGAATTATATATTCACTCGCACTTCATTCTGAAGCCGCTAACGTTGTCGTATCTCAAAAGTACTTTATTGAATCACATGAGATATAAATGGATCCGACGCCTTCTTGGATGCATGGTCGGGCCACCCATCCCTGATGTGCCAGAGAACTTGTCGCATCACTGGATACACAGCCATGGCTGCAGCTAGCTGTTCCCCCGTGATTGGAAATCCGTCCACCACAAGTTGTTCTGCTTCATCAATGTG
Organism: Locusta migratoria; assembly: GCA_026315105.1. Classification (NCBI taxonomy): domain Eukaryota; kingdom Metazoa; phylum Arthropoda; class Insecta; order Orthoptera; family Acrididae; genus Locusta; species Locusta migratoria. The sequence continues at coordinate 830,785,472 of CM048744.1, forward strand.
GAAACAGAGAAGTTCATACTTATCAAAGGCGGGGTCGGGGCCATGGGTAGGCGAGATAATACATCCGCATTGGCATGTTGTGTGGTTGGCAAAAGTGGATCTCGTAATTAAAGTGAGAGAGGTACAAGGCTCATCTTTGCAGTCGATGTGTGGCCTTGTCAGGTAAAGAAGCAGAAGGGCTGAAGAGCGAAACCAGGGGTTTATGATCTGAGATTAGGTGAAACTTTGTGCCATATAGAAAAACACTCAATTTGTGTAGGACATACACTACAGCCAGTGCCTCCTTTTCAATTTGTGAATAATTCTGTTGAGAAGGATTGAGTGTTTTGGACGCATAGGCTATGGGACGTTCTGAACCATCCTCGTATCGGTGGGCTAGTACTGCTCCGATGCCGTGTTGTGAGGCATCTGTAGCAGGAACAAGCAACTGTCCGGGTGTGTATGTAGCTAGGCATGGAGCCTGAAGCAGAAGAGTTTTCAGGCGGTGAAATGCCATTTCACATTCCCCTGTCCAATGATATGAGACATTATTGCGGAGGAGTCTATGAGTGGATGGGCCACCTCGGCCACAGACAGTATGAATTTATGATAGTAGGCAATTGCAACCAGGAAGGCTTGCAACTCTTTAACATTTTGAGGTCTTGGGAGCACCTCTATGGCCGCCACGTCCTCACGGAGTGGGAGTATCCCCTTTTGGGAAAGGTTGAACCCTAGATAAACCACCGAGGGTTGAAAAAAACTGTAATTTTCGTAGGTTGCACTTAACACCAGCAGTCTGTAAAACCGAAGAGTTGTCATAAATTTGCAAGATGTTCCTTGGTTGTTTTACCGGTGACCACAATGTTGTCCTGGTAATTTACACACCCCAGTATGGTGACCAATATTTGCTCTAGGAAATGTTGAAAAATGGCTGGCGAGCTTGCCAGACCGAAGGGAGGACGTTGATATTGAAAAAGACCGAATGGTGTGTTTATAACAAGCATCTGATGAGAAGGTTCGTCCAAAGGCAGCTGGTGATAAGCCTCATAAGTCTATTTTCGAAAAATATTGACCTCCTGCTAGTTTTGCAAACATTTCCTCCGGTCAAGGCTTAGGGTAGGTGTCAATTAAACATTGTGGATTGACGGAGGTCTTGAAATCGGCGCAGTGGCAGAGAGGACCATTTGGCTTGCGTACAACAACAAGTGCTGCCACCCACTCACTTGCTGTAATGGGCAATAGGATGCCCGAGACTGTGACCCTGTCCAATTCCTTTTTTATGTAATCGTGCAAGGCTACTGGACGTGGACGCATGCGGAAGAATTTCGGCCTTGCTGTGTTTTTGAGAGTTATGTGGGCTTCAAAGCTGTTGGAGCGTCCTACGCTTGGCGAGAAAAGGTGTTTGAATTCCGTGAACAAAGAGTCTAGATTGGAGTACGGTATTTCTTCTGACACGACATTAACAGTGTCATCAACAGAAAAACCAAACAGTCGAAAGGCATCATATCCAAATAAGTTTTCCGACCCAGTACTGTCAACCACAAAAACGGTAAGCGTTCTGGTTACCGATTTGTAAGACACATCTAATTCCATCTGCCCCAGCAGCGAAATTGTCTGCTTGTTGTAGGTGCATAATTTGCGCGTGACAGGGTTCAAAGGGGGTGAACCTAGCAAGACGTACGTGTCTGACGTGATAAGAGTAGCCGCCGATCCAGTGTCTAACTACATGCGAATTTGCTTTCCCAAAATTGTGACTTCAACGTAAAGTTTGTTAGAAGCAGCTAAAGTAGTGTTGACATAAAGAATAGAATAGTCACCTTGCTTATTCTCCTGAACTACTTGCACTAGCTTTGATTTGCACACAGAAGATATATGTCCTAGTTTTTTTGCAACTGTGACAAGTTGCCCAGCGTTGTGGGCAGTCATCTCTAGCGTGTTGTGAAAAACAACTCGGGCAAGATGGTAACGAAAACTGTATATTGCCTTGTTTACCTTGAGTGTGGCCCTGTTTGGCCCGTTTACGGAAAGGCTGCATGCGTATTGCTGCAACTTCCTCATCTCCACCACACGAAATGACGTCAACATGTGTCTTATCAAGATGAACGTCACAAACATCGCCCCAAGACTCCATTTGTGTACCCGCTGCTTTAGTAATTTCAAATGATTGAGCGATGTGCAACACCTCGTCTAAAGAAGGGTTATCCAATTAAAGAACCCTTTGCCGGACGTCTCTATCCGGCGCGGAACAAAGAATGGCATCCCTAACCATATGGTGTGCATGTGATTCTCTGGGTTCGTCCGTTACAAAGTGGAATTTTCTGCTAAGGCCCTGTAATTCGGCCACCCATTCCCTGTAGGACTGGTCCGGTTTCTTTTTGGATTGATAGAATGCCACTCGCGATGCAACTACATGGGCCTGCTTTTGATAAAAAGATGAGAGGGAAGCTCACATTTCGTCAAAAGATAGGACTGAAGGTTCTTTCAACGGCACTAGCTGTGTGAGAAGACAATACAACTTTGGGGAAATCCAAGACAAAAAAAGAGACTTACATACATGTTGATCGTCAACACCGAATGCCTGGAAGTGTTGGCAAAGACGCTTTTCATACTCGCACCAATCTTCTGCAGTCTCGTCATATGGAGGAAACATTGGCACGTGCAGCGCCGACTGTCAAGTAGACTGGACTGACACGTGCAGCTGTTGAAGTGCTGTGTTTTGCATCTTGAGCTGTTCCATCAACTGAGCTAATATCGGTTCCATAGTGGCCCTGATAGCACGTTTCACTGATGCGGGTATCGTAGAATATCCCTTAACTCGTCGCCATTTAGTGTTGTATCTCAAAAGTACTTTATTGAATCACATGGGATATAAACGGTACACTTGTTGACCATCGCAAAGCTCAACTGAAACTGCCCTGCGTCACGCTCGTCTGCCAGGCCGCTCACCTAGGTGGCGCTAGTTGCGGCTGAGGGCAGCGCCATACGTGGCGAGCCGGCAGGCGATTCGAGCGGGGTGCAGCCACAACATACGTAGTTATTATACGGTCGTAATTCCACAACTTTCTACGGGTTATGACAGTTCCAATCTTTATGAAATTTGGTACACGTAAGCTTCAATCTATGAGGACGGTCGCCGTAAGTGTAAGAATCACGTACAACACACTTTTCACGAGATATGATGTCATAAACAATGCGACACACGAAAACTGCTGCATTTTGCGACAATGCTGCTCATTATCTACTAAACCATTGAACCAATTTCAACCAAATTGAGGTAACAATTGCTGCATGGTTAAGAATCACATACGGCACATGGTTCAAAAGATATTACATCATAACCAACAGAAATCGCAAAAAAAATGCCATATAAAGCAGCGAGACTTTCGAAAAACACTGTATGAGAATGACAATACTTAGTGACTTGCAACAAACTCTAAACATAATTTCAAACATTTATTAAACTTTTTCTTGCTGGCAACCATAGTAAAATGATGAAAGAAAAAAGTTTCTCTCTTACTACTTTTCCACTGTTTATGGAGTAAAACTACGACTCTTGGTATGACGTTACAATTTATAATTTGAATACTACAAATTGTAGTGACAGGAAATTTTACAGACAGTATACATATATATAGTTGAATGTACCATAGAATTTGTATCACAGTCCGACGTGTAGTTCGTGAGATATGAGCACATAAACAGTAATGTTCCGCTGTTCGTGGACTGAAACTATGGCATTCGGTACGACGTTACAATTTATAATTTCTACACTACAAATTGTAGCCGCAGGAAATTTTACAGGCAGTATACACATATATAGCTGAATCTACCTTCGAAATTGTATCACAGTACGACACATAGTTCATGACATATGAGCACACAAACAGTAACCTTCGTGGAAAACCGCCCCATCACACACCAAGTTTTAATCTATTACTTATTTACTACTAATTGAATTCCTATGAGATTTTAAAGACATACAGCTCTTATACAAATCAAAATATATCTGAAAAATGGCAACACCAGTTATTTTAGCTAGTGATTATATAAACCTGTTCTTATAATGTTTTGGTTGCTGTAAAGAAACTATAAATATTTCATATATTTGATTGTTGCAGTCAGTACAATCTGAGAGGAAAACTCGGGGTTATTAGCCTGCACGAAATGTAGTTTGTGGTCATTGGTATGAATTGCGAAAACGTCACACATGAAGTAATGATATTTGTTTCAGCAATAATAATTTGTTACACACAGTAATCAATGAACCGAGGACTTGTTTGGGTTACTGTGTGGTGAGTACTTTTTGTTGACCATCCAGTGTGTAATTAGTAGTTAATTAATATTTACTAAATGAGGCTTATTTCAGATGTAGAAATGGTCAAAAATATTAATGAACAGAGCCCACACATAAATTAAAAAGTGTTACAACATATTTCTGTGCAGATTCCATCATTTCTATAATGTAGTTTGGCACCTCAAATTTCAGGTCACATCTGATGACATAAAATGAAAACATCCACCTTTTCAGTGTGTAGTCAGCTATTGTTCCACAATATTGTGTTTCGATAAAAATGTCATACCTGCATGAATTCTTTTCCTCCTTTCTTTTCTAGTGCTTGTCCCACATCACCCATCATTGCTATAGCTGAATTGGTAGGATGAACTAGGGCATCTGAAGAAATATTTGTTATGTCACCCTGTACAACAGTAAGCTGAAAGAGAGAAAGTCAGTTTAGTAACATAATAAAGATAGAAGTATATGAAAAGATGTGTATTACTTAATACCTGGTAACAGAGGCACCTCAACAAAAATATTTTCACATGAAAGTTTGAATACACTCTGAATTTTAGGGTGTGGGAGTGGAAGGATGAAGGAAGAGCAAGGTGGTAACATTTGGAGGTTGAAAATTGTTGAACGATGAAAGCAGGTGTCAAAGCTGAAATATTTAACAATTTCAAAAGACCGTATAAAAAAAATTTACAGTGAATACAATGTATAAAGTCACACAACCAACTGCAATAACTTAGAGATAAAATAAGGTCACAGTCTAGAAACCACTTCCAGTCCCACATTAGAGAAAAGACATTAACACAATTGGTTCTTAAGTTTATTATCATGATAAGTGTTGTTGTAAATTAACCAGAAGAGTCAAATGGCAGTAATTTCATTTAAAAAAATCTATATGAATATGGTTTCCCACCAATGAAATAGTAATCCATTTACAGCTATATGATGTATTCAAATAATCTACAGATTACTTTAGATTAATGTTGGAAATTCTCCACAGAGATGATAAATTATACTTCAAAAGAGATAGTTTGGCTGGCCGGTAGTTACCTTTGTGCTGTACCACCGATAGTCACACAAAGAAAGAAAAAAAGGGACAAAAGAAGAGAAGAACAAGGTTCTGGAATAGGGTCCCTTCATCAGGTAGGAGAGAAGGGAAGAAAAAAGGAATGGGAACAGAAGGGAAAGGTAATTCACGACCTAGGTCATGAATTACCTTCCCCTTCTGTTCCCATTTAGGATTGTCAATCCTAAACATCATCCTCAACCTATGTCGTGAATTACCTTCGCATTCCTTTTTTCTTCCCTTCTCTCCTACCTGATGAAGGAACCCTGTTCCGAAAGCTTGTTGTTCTCTTTTTTCCGACCCTTCTTTTTCTTCCTTTGTGTGACTATCAGCGGTACAGCACAAAGCCAATCTATCTCTTTTGAAGTATAATCTTCGGATTACTTTCTCAAAAGACAAAACACATAATTGTGTGACCTGAAACTTGTAAAATAAAAGATGCAGTCTGTGCTTCCATTAATAATAAATATTTACACAAACTTTATAAGTTTGACACTTGATAATTACACACATTTCAAATACCTCACTTTCCTTTTCAAAAAATACATTTTTTAAACTGTCAGCTGTACAGACTTAACTTTATTCCTATCAGTTTTGATTCATAAAATCATCTTCACAAGAGGAAAAACTAAACATTTACTGATTTAATCACACAATTTATATAAAAATAGTACATGAGCATCAACACTCATTTTCCTTATTACACACTATAAATGTTACTATTATTCAAAGAAGATGCTATATCTTGTCACCAAGTATTTGATAGCTATAAGCAGACACTAAAGGAAAGTAATAAACTTACCTTTTGCCCTAGGAAGAGTTTCTTTTCAGATAATGTTGTAACGCCCGTGTTTACTGGTGCAGTTACTGTATTGATGATGTCTTTGCCTTTGCCTTTCCCTTTACCAGCTTTACCTATTTAAGAACAATAACATTATACATGAGACCTAACAATGCTCACAGTAAATATTTAAGAAATGCAAGACACGTGATGAAAGCCAATGTTTCGATACACTTTAAGGCCATCTTCATTAAGATGGAGCTGGGGGATAGGAACAAATGATAAAACCTATATGAAGAAAAAGTGGCTCACAAAAACTATACATGTAGCAGGCTGATATCTTGGATAAATTAATATTGGTACACATCAACCAGAAACAATAAACAGATATTTATTCCATTCTTATCTCACAAAGATGATCATTAACCTAACTGTTTATGTCATCATATTTCCCGACATATGTAATGTACTATGACATGTTGTGTTGTTGTGGTCTTCAGTCTGCAGACTGGTTTGGCTCTCTGTGCTACCCTGTCCTGTGCAAGCCTCTTCATCTGAAAATACGAACCGCAACTGACATCCATTTGAATCTGCTTACCGAATTCATCCCTCGGTCTCCCTCTACAATACTTACCCCACACACTTCCTTCTAATGCTAAGTTGATGATTCCCTGATGTCTCAGAATGTGTCCCATCAACCTATCCCTTCTCTTAGTCAGGATATTCCAGAAACTTTTTTTCTCCCCAATTCTGTTGAGCACTTTCTCATTAGTTACACGATCTACCCATCTAATCTTCATCATTCGTCTATAGTACCACATTTTGGAAGCTTCTATCATCTTTTTGTCTGAACCCCTTATCACCCACATTTGAATCTCATACAATGCTACACTCCAGACAAATGCTTTCATAAATGTCTTCCTAATATCTAAACTAATATTGGATGTCAACAGATTTCGCTTCTTCAGAAACACTTTTCTTTTCATAGCCATTCTGTATTTTATTTCTTTTTCACTTCAGCCATCAAAAGGTACCTTGCTACCCAAACAACAAAACTCATGTACTACTTTTATCTTCTCATTACATAATCTAATTCCTTCAGCATAGCCTGATTTTACCCTCGTTTTACTCTTGTTAATGTTCATCATATTCCTTCCTTTCAAGACATTGTCCACTCCAATTAATTGCTCTTCCATGTCCTTTGCTGTCCCTGACAGAATTACTATGTCATCAGCAAACCACACACAAGGTTTTCCCTTTCATGCCCTTTGACTCTAATAATTACTGCCTGGTTTTTATATAAGTTGAATATAACTCTTTGTTCCCTATATTTTACCCCTGCTACCTTCAGAATTTGAGAGAGTGTATTCCAGTCAACATGGTCAAAAGCTTTCTCCAGATCCACTAATGCTAAAAACATAGGTTTCCCTTTCCTTAATCTATCTTGTAAGTCGTAATCCAAACTTCTTCCCCAAGGGCAGATTACAACAGTTTTCCCATTTGTCTGTAAATAATTTGTATCAGATTTTGCTTCTATGACTTGTTAAACTGATAGTTCTGTAATTTTAACAATGGAAATTCCAATAGAGAATATCAATAATGGAGGATAGGTAACAACTTACAGTAGAGAGGCTCACTGACTTGCTGACTGACACGAAAATAGGTAATCACATTCACACAACTTAAAATTAGGTGATGGCCTTCGTCACAACAAGAAACACATACATTCACGCAACTATACACACACAACTATCATGTACGGCCACTCCAGCAACACAAGCTAGACTGTCAGTGAGGTGGGGAGTGGAGAGGGAAGGATACTGGGTAAAGGAGAGAATGGAAAGTTCTGCATTGCATGATGGAATTTAAAGGGTCTGATAGGCAGGAATTTGAATTGTGACAAAGAATAAAGTGAAGGGAAGGGGCAGGAAAGGATAAAAGGGAGGTGTAGAGGAGTGTGGTGATTTGAAATGATAAGAATAATAGGGTAACCCGATGCGAAACCTGCCCAATAAAGTCCGTATTCACCTTTTACATTTCCTACTCTTCCCTCTCCTACTACAGTGTTCCAGTACCCCAGCACAATAAAGTTTTCTTCTCCTTTAACAGTCTGAATAATTTCTTTCATATCTCATACATTTCTTTGATCTCCTCATCACTGGTAGAGCTAGTTGGCACATAAACTTTTACCACTTTCATCAGTGTTGGCTTTGTGTCTATCTTTGCTACAATGATGTGTTCACTCTGTTGTTCATAGTACTTTACCCTCATTCCTGTTTTTTTTTTTTTTTTTTTTTTTTTTTCATTATCCGACTTAGTCCTGCATTACCACCAACTGATTTTGTATTTATAACCATGTACTCGCCTGATGAGAAATCCTGTTCATCCTGCCACTGAACTTCACTAATTTCCACCATATCTTACTTCAACCTATCCATTTCCCTTTTCGAATTTTATAACTTCGCTACTCGATCAAGAGCTAAAACATTCCACAATCTGATTCGTAGAATGCCTGTTTTGTTTTTCTTAATGACAACATCCTCCTGAGTAGTCCCCACCCGGAGATCCGAATGGGGGACTATTTTACCTCCAAAATATTTTACCTGAGAGGTTGCCATCATATATATTTATATAGTAAACTGCATGTCCTTGGGAAAAGTAACAACTGTAGTTTCCCCTTGCTCTCAGCCATTCACAGTAACTGCATAACAAAGCCACATTAGCTGATGTTACAAGGCCAGCTCGTCAATCATCCAGACTGTTGCCCTCGTAACTACTGAAAAGGCTGCTGCCCTCTTCAGGAACCACGCATTTATCTGGCCTCTCCAAAGATACCCCACTGCTGTGGTTCCACCTACACTGCAGCTATCTGTATCATTGAAAAACGCAAGCCACCCCACCTCGGCAATGTCTGTGGTTCAAGAAGGTACTATGACATAATTTCAAAAACATATGACATAATTTGAAAAATATAAATATATATATATATATATATGGATATTGTCTGCAAAATGTTGTGTTAATGGCATTAGAAGTAAATATATAATAAATCATAACCCCATGTGTGACGGCGTGGTTTTTCTTAATCCTTCTGTTCATGACCTAATACTTCATTCACTGTGTGTCTTACTACTTGAAGATACTTTCAGTGATGTAAGTGCATACTATCTGTCAAATGAATTGTGAATACAATTAATAGTGTAGAAGTAATAAATTGTAATGTCTATCTGAATGCTGTACTTTTACTGCAGGAACAGTTGAAAAGTAATAAATGATAAATTTCTTTCATCATTTTGGTGGGTGAGACCAGTGCTTTAGTTGGAAAAAAGTTTTAGGCAGTACTCTGCTCTGCGGAAAAGAAATAGGCAGTACTCTGCTCATTCCACATGAAACGAGTGAAATCGACATTTTTAGAAAATAAAGAAGTAAAAATTTAGGCATGTGAATACACCAACAAAATTTAGCTATAATTTAAAAATTTGAAACTCATTTTTTTATTGTAGTCAAGGGTTTAGTGTAGATGAGGATACCACCCATCAGGTTTGGACGACGACATCTTATCGTAACTAATCAGGAGTGCCGTTCCAGAAGACAATAAGAGTGCATGTTGCTGCCATGAATTAAAAGCACACTTATATCACATGAAAACCATTACAAAATTCGGACAATGTAACTGCGTAGAACTTTCAAAGACCAAGCGTTTACCACCGTAAGAAGCAAAACTGGCAGTGTTATCAACAGTTGAACATGTACACATCCAGTCGGTTGAAGAACCATTGGCCAAAGAGATTAAAATTCACTTCTATTTTAGTTCCTACTAGTGCTTCGATACACTATTTTATAATCTTAAACTGCCTACAGTGTGAATAAAAAAGACAGTTAGGTAAACAAAATATTTACGGTGAATATTTTATCTTGACAGTGAGTTGTATCACAATGTATAGTGCTAAGCATGAAAGCATATGTAACTCGTGCAACATTCCATGATTAAATCAATGGAAATTAAGGCAAAATGTTGCTACGTACTTTCCCTTATATTTTTAAAAGAATTTCCGGAATTCTGCACCTGCTATCTTTGACAAATAGGCAATGATATTGCATACAAAACACTTTGTGTATATAGTGGCTTATCTCTTTGGATTAAGGATCTTAAATGCTTTGGAGTCAGTAAGAAACATTTCCTCTGTATCGGTTCAGACTAGTCCAAACTCTCCATTGGTTAATTCAAACATTTGACCGCCAGTCAGATTCCACTGGAATCGTGCGAAAGTGCAATTTGAAGGCTTGAACTGTTATAATCGTAACTCAAACGAACCTAAAACTTTCCAATTTTTTTTTCCAAAACCCCATTTGACTATTTACAGTTGGTCTATTTTTTACAGATTTAAGAAAGAATTTTAGCCGGTTTGCTAATAGCGAGTTTGAATTTTAGTTGGTACGCCATACCACCCCATACCAGCCCAACTAATGCACTGGGTGAGACAGCAAGAAAAACTTTCACAAAGGTTTGAGATCATGTATATTTTATCGTAAGTCACTAAGTGCTTTCATTCCTTAATAATGGATGAATGAAATCATTTTATTCAGGCATCAACAATGTGTCAAGCTTCACACATATCATTGTTTACGACATCATGTCTCCTGAGCTATGTTTGCGTGTGGTTCTTACACCACAACTATTGTTGTTTGACATTAAGGAATATGTGTACACAATTTGGTTGAAATTGGTCATAAGACGATGCAGTTTTCTACACATTTAATTGTTTGTCTCATGATATCTCCTAAACAATGTGTTTCAGATGGTCTTACCCCCCCCCCCCCCCATGGCGATTGTTGACTGATGGTACACAAGTTTGTTGATATCGATTCAGTAGTTTACGAGGAGATGTCACACACATTTTATTATATTCAAAGGAATATTATCAGCTGCAATATAATTCTAGATTGTTCAAAGTAATTTTTACAATTAATGGTGAAATTCTTCAGTTACTCCATTGGTATAATAATTTATGATTTCATTAAAAATATAATTATAATTTTTCCATGAAATAGATTTGCCACAGAATGCAGACATTTGTTTTGAGTGAGTAGAGCAAGTGGCAAAGCAAACTTGCAAATATCATGTAAAATCATTCATGGCACCTACCAGATGTCGGGCTTAAAGGCTGTTTCTTAGCACGGACTCCACTAGACGCACCGATTGCTGCTGGTGAAGGTTTCTTGTGATGAGACATAGGCTTGGTAGCAATCGGTTTTTTATACGGCACAGTCAGTGGCATGTTGTTGCTCATCACAAATTTGCCACCTTTCTTTTTGGCTAACAGCTCAGGATGAATCTTTGGAAGCACTCCTCCTGATGCTATTGTCACATTTTTCAACAACTGCACAAAAAGAAAGTTCAAAGCATAAACATGATGATTAATTTTAAATATTCAAAATGAAGACAATTCCATTACACAAAAGTAATAATAATTTGTTCAATTCTGTATGAAGTTACAAAGGTTCATCACCACAATGGGACAGAAATGTTTTAAGGTGGTGGCAGGGATTGATACGGCATAGCTTTATATATCACGTAAGTACTAAATGGGTGGAAAGAGATGCAACTAAGGAAAGGAGTGGAGATGCAGGGGAGGGAAGCGAAACACACATGACACATGGAATGGGAGAGGTGTAGGATGAAGGGGATGGGTGCAGGGATTGTTGGATATGGAGAAAACAGGGGATAATTTCAGGATGAGACAATGTACTGTAAGCCTAACTGACAATAACTTCTCGCCCCCCCCCCCCCCTCCCCCACACCCAACAATTCCCACATCCTCTGTCCTACACCTCTCTCATACCCCATTGTAACGCTGTGCTGTATCTTCCTACCCCCTCACTGCAGAGCATGGATTGGTGTGAGGTGGCAGAAGATAATGGCTCTGTGTCTGATGGAGGTTGATGACTGAAAGCCCAAGTTCTGTGTGAACAAACATCCTGTCACAGCTCGAAGTGCGTTGTTACGCTGAGTTGTAAAATATCCTCATTATCATAAGAAGATTTGGCACACTGCTCCAAAAAAATAGACATTTCAACATCCTGATAGTAGTCTTAATAATATAAGTGATTTTAATCAAAACTTTTGAAGAATTACTTGTTTTCCTCTCCATCCTACTCCCTTTTGTCATTCCTCTGTACAATGGAGTTCCAAGTGTGGAGTGTCAGCTTGTGACTTTGAAGACATGTAGAGGTCACATACAGAAACAAAAAATGCACTACACACAAGGCAGCATGCTGTCCATTTCCAGAACATGCAATTTCTTGAAATACATAACAAATACTGTAGCTATGGGAAACAAAGATGGGACTAAAGGTAGCCTGAGCTATCTAGTAATGATAAACATACTTCACTACTATGAAACATTTGTTCCAAAGAAGCAGACATTTTTATGGCTTTGCTGCCGTATATATGATTTTAAATAATCAATATTATAGAAGGGGGCTTTCCTGGTGGGAAAAACATGTATAAAAATAAAGATTGTTTGACTTACCCAAAGCACAGGCTCGCCGATAGACACAAAAAACACAAATGAAAACACACACACAAACAAACAGTCAAGCTTTCGCAACCTAGTTGCTTCTTCAGGCAGAGTAGGGAAGGATAGGGAAAAGGAAAGGATGAGGGTTTTAAGGAAGTGGGTAAGGAGTCATTCCAATCCCGGGAAAGACTTACCTTGGAGAGAAAAAAAAAGGAAGGTAAACAAATACACACACACACACACACTCACACAAATACACATGCAAACACACCTAGGCAGACAAATTGTAGAAAGCCAAATAATCCATTATTTAGTCACCATTTGCGAATTCTGTTGGCAATAGCTGTATTATTAAAGATGTTCTATTATTTGGTGACAAATGAAAATTTGTCTGGCCGGGAAGCGTGTTTCAGGTGTTTATTTAATATCACACTTCACTACCTTCCCACCATAATTTAGGGTATGACTCACTTATTTTATTGACAAGTTGTTATTATTCACCTTTCTTTTGTTACTTCACACTTGTTTCTTTGACCATCTTTATTTTGTTAATGTTCAACAACATTTTTGAGAAGGATAAGTTGCTTACTCACCACAAGGATGTCTGATGAGCCGTAGAAGGGCATAAGTAATAGAATACAACATTAGAGTTTTCGGCCATTAAGGCCTTCGTCTCACACACACACACACACACACACACACACACACACACAACCGTCGTCTCTGGCCGCTGTGGCCAGTCAGCGGTACACAGCACGGCTGCGGCAAGAGCAACCAGTGATGGGAGTGAGAAAGTGGCAAGGAAAGGGAAACAGTAGAGGAGGGAGGGGGGGGGGGTTGCACGGCATGGGTGGAGGACTGTGCCAGAGTAGGCCTACAGAGCATTAAAAATTTACAATAAAATACAGGGCAGTAATATAGTTAACATGGACCTGGGTTTACTGAAATGATGGCTCTTCACTTTCCTGGTTCAAAAGTGCTACTATTAATTAATTTTTGAAGAATTTCACTGTTTGAACAAGGAAATTAGATATTTTCATTCTTTGCAACAACAACCATAACAAATATTTTGAAATTGCAACTGATATATGTATATAAATATGCGTACTACAAAAAGCTTGCGTTGTTTAACTTGACATGTCTCCTGTAAACAAATAAAATTATTTGAAAATTGTGTGTAATGGGATGAATAAATCACATTTCACATTACACTCCATGTTTATTTAATTGTCTCACTCGGCTGAAGAGTGGCAGTACATGGTAGTGCCACCCCACCCTGCTCAGAGCAGTGAGTTGTCAAATATCAACAAAGAAAAATGCTTCATAATCTATTGACTTTTATATTGTTTCAATAATTAATTTTTGTTTTTCAAAGATTTTGTTAAATTATGATCAGTTTTAACTGTCACATAGGTATGTGTGATTGCTTACATGGAACAGATTATTTTAAAGCGCTATACTTTTAAATGAACTGTGCTTATATATTTTTCAAACAATGTAAAATCCAATAGGAATGTCATTAATGATAGGTAACAACTCACTGTAAAGAGGCTCGCTGAGCTGCTGACAGACACGAAAATAGATAATCACAATCACACAACTTAAATTTTTGGCCATGGACTTCGTCAGAAAAAGAATCACATACATTCACAGTATCACTCAGAAAAACCACACACACACACACACACACACACACACACACACACGCACAACTATCATGGCCAGCCACTCCAGCGACACAAGCTAGACTCTAGAGTCTAGCTTGTGTTGCTAGAGTGGCCTAACATGATAGTTGTATGTGTATATTTGTCTGAATGCTTGTGTGAATGTATGTGTTTCTTTGCTGATGAAGGCCATGTCCGAAAATTAAAGTTATGTGAATGTGATTATCTATTTTCGTGTCTGTCAGCTGCTCAGCGAGCCTGTTTATGGTGAGTTATTTATTTTTCTTTATGTTACGCAGGCACCTCTTGAATAGCTTGGCACCCTATATACAGTGTTGCTCAAGAGAACCACAAGGTACTTTGGTTATGTAACTGTCTTGGTTGCCAGGGCATTTCTCTCTCTGTGGTCTCACAAAATTTGAAATTTAAATAAAACAGATGGGCACTTCAAAGGAGCAAAAGCTGCTGCTTACTAACAAGATGAATCATTGAATACCAAAGATATTGCCACTACAGAAACTACCAATTCAGTCTCACAGCTTATATTTCCTGTCATGCATTGCCACGTAGGAGGACTACGCATTCAGTGCCACACTCTTACAATTAGCTGTGCAACAAAGATCAAATCAATCGTACATAATGCACTACTGTTTTTTCTTGTTAGTTTCATCCTACTGGAAGACATCAAATTAAATTATATACAAGTAAAACTACAACAATTTTCTATAAAAAGGAGCAAATCACAAACAACCTAATAATGGAATGTCCAGGTTGCAATTAGTAATACAGTAATAAGGACAGTTTACAACTCACCACAAAAACGAGGCAACAAGCTGCAACAGGTGCATACATAAGACACAGACATACAACACTTTCAGCTATCAGCCACGGCCTACTTCGGGAAATAGAACTTTCATAGAATCACACAGGCACACAGTATAGTCATTCAACCATCACCTCTGGCTGCCGCACTTGGAATCGCGCGGTGTGTAAATCAGGGAGGGGAGAGGGGATAGGAAGGTTGCATCACGGTGGTGGGGATGGGTACAACATGGCCCAGATAGGAGTAACGAGATGCAGCTTAGGAATGGAGTTGGTAGGCGGGTGAGGGGAGGAAAATAAAATAAATAATAAAATAAACAAAATACATATAGATATAAAAATAAAATGTGGTTGTGAAGCAGCCATTGAAATCAAGCATGTACTCTGCTGTATGCTGCGCCACAGAGTGGTCCACCTTGTTTTTGGCCACAGTTTGGTGGTGGTCATTCATCCTAATGGACAGCTCTTCAGTGGTCATGCCAATATAAAAAGCTGTGCAGTGATTGCAACCCAGTTGGTAAATTACATGGCTGCTTTCACAGGTGGCCCGGCCTCTGATAGGGAAGGTTAAGCCTGTGATAGGACTGGAATAGAAAGTGCTGGGCAGGTGGATTGCGCAGGTCTTACAGAAGGATGTGATCTCTGTAGCAGTGGGCTGGATTTCGGGGTGGCCTAGGGATGGAGTAGGATGTTATGGAGGGTGGGAGGGTGACGGAACACCACTTTAGGAGGGGTGGGAACAATTGTACTCTAAATCTATTCGTAATAAAACATGTTCCCAATGCGTAGTATGGTTGCATAAAAATGACATGTTAAATTTTACTTATAGCACTGGCCATTTATTGGGTTATTGTTGACAATGGAATGTCCTTGTTTTACAGGGGGAACTATTTAACTGACCAGACAAGAGTGCACACACAAACCTGCCAACCTTACAGCAATAACAGCATTACTGGTAATTAATTTCATGGTCCTCACAAATGATTACTCCCCTCATCCTGTTATAAATTAAGTTTTCAAGGAATATCCCATGTTGTTGCTATTGTCAGCACACTACACCAGCAGTCCTATAAGTAAAATTGTACTAAATGACAGGAGGAGGCAAAGAGAAATCACCCTGACAGTTAAGCAAGAAACATCGAAGGATATAATTCAATCCACTCAGCTTTGACAGTAATGCCTATGTGAATATAAGTTTCTTTTGCCTAGTCTTTATTAGACAGGGAAGAAAATATTGAAACATGTTCAGCTATGAAAGAAATGCAGTACTTGAAAACATCATTAATCTAACAATCACCCTGTTTACATGAGCTCCCAAAACCAGATTTCCCAATTCTGAATTTGGCTGGTCATGCAAACACTCCAAAATCGATTCTGGGAATCCACTTCTGTAAAGCGGTTTTCCAGTTTCACAATTGATTTTTGTGCCCAAGTAAATGCAATCATTTTTTAAATGTTCTTGATTTGTCACAATTTTTGGCAATTTTTGGCTCATATGAACAAAGTAACATTTTCTGCAGTGAAAGAGAAGCACAAATGAAGACCTCGGGGGAAAATAATAATAACCCTCATTTATAATGTGCTGAGATATGACAACTTGTATGTTTGAAAAACAGTTTCTATTTAGCCTACATGTTTCAATATTTATATTTGCCATCTCTCTGCAAGTTCATGTACTACTTGAAGAAAATGAAACATTCTGTAGGATATTATTGTTTGCACCAAAAACATTACAAATACAGAAGTTGAGGATTATCATTATTTATCCCCGAGGTCTTCAAATATTAGAGTGAGTATGAAATGTGTACTTAAACAAAGTAAAACAGCATTTGTACTGACTAAATTAGGACCTGCATCAGCTGTGTTTCAGCAGCCATATTGACTGGAATAGGAAATCCACTTTTGGCTATAGCATGTAAGCACAACAGCGAAAAACAAAAATTGGTTTTCGATTTCCGGAAGATGTGTTACATGTAAACATAGTGAATGGAAAATCCATGACTTAATGTCAATAACAGACAGTAAATAGGACATCACTATAAAGATGATCACTGAGCCACAGGCAGGTTGTAAAATGGACCATCACATACACACAAGGCCATAGCCTTCATCAGAAAAAAACATACATACATTCAAAAAATCGCTCAGACATAAGTCAGGCACAAATGGCCCAGTGCTGGAGTGACCACAGATTGTGTGAATGAATCTTTTTCTGCTGAAGGCAATGGCCAAAAGATTAAGTTGAGAGAATGTGCCTGTTCGGGGCTCAACAATCGTCTTTACCTTGTGTTGCTATCTATCCTCTATAATTGACAAAACATTGTTCATTAATGATGTAGTCTCCAGTGTGAACCTTTACTGTTGACAGTAATCAGAGTCCATATTTTCAATTTCATAGTAATGCCATAATTAGTATCTACTCACTTACGTCTGGTTAGTGAGTGAGCTGCTGGGAGTTTCATAAATGTTGCCCTTTCTTGTGACTTAAGGCAACTGCAGTACAGAGATGAGATTACTGAACTAATGTCTACAGGTAGTTTCTTACCAAACAGTGTCATACTCCCTTCCCAGAACACCAATGTCTTCATCATACAGTGGTGTGCATTTTAGACATGCAATGATGAAATTACATTTTTATTATTACGGTACATACTTCTATATCATTTATAATGTTTACCAGGTGAAGTTCCTCATCATTTGCCACGGCTAGCAAAATGTGCCTTGGAGTGATTCGCCCTTTCCTGTTGTCTCTTGCAGCATTTCCAGCCAGCTCAAGGACTTCAGCTGAAATATGGTAGAATAAATAATTAATAATAAACGGTTTATTAATGGCCTTAACAGATGCCAGTAGGCATTTAGTACCAGTATTGTAAATCACATAAAAAAGATGTTATTTATTTAAATCTGTTTTGTTAGTCATCCTTTACTGAAATGATAAATAGCAGGGCTATGTCTTAATCATATTCACTAAAGCATACATTTGAGAGACCTCTCGGCATCAGTCATGGCTAAGGAGGGAAGACTAGTGTTTAACCTTCTGTTGACTTTGTGGTCATTAGAGACTGAGCACACGCTCAGATAGCTCAGTCAGAGATGGGAAGGAACCATCCCAGCATTGAACTGGAGTGATTTAGGGAAATCACTGTTAGCTAAGATTTCAGTGGACATATTAATGCAGCTCACAGTGCACCTTGCTTTCCGAAATTTAAAGGATATGCTTATTACCCATGTCTTCCAATAAATGCCCTTATGAAGATTCCCACGGAAAATACTGCAAGTATTGTTGTGATTTAATTTGACCATGGGAAAAACCTCAAACTGGTTTTACCAAGCATTTTCATTAACCATAGAAATTGATGTTCATCAAACATTTCAAAATGTATATATATATATATATATATATATATCAATAAAAAATAGGATAGACTGTCACATCAATGTGCTACATATTGCCATTTAACTTTTTCATAGTTCCACAAAACCAAGCCTAATGAACACAGGGATGTACTCAAGTACTGCATAAAGCTAGGCCTTTGTTCTGTGTTTTTTACTAAAAAAGAAATTTTAAGGTAATTAATTACTAGGCCAATTTATCTGTGTAGTCTACTTAATTTTCCACTTGGTGATTGTGTAGCAAGAAATCTGGAGTGGTAAGGAGAGGTAAAGCGATTTCAACATATAGCTTAGGCCTACTATTTTTAATAATATAAAAATTTTGTAGTTTGGGGCATTTTCTGATGACGTAGGCAACGTTACTATGTAATACGATGTAATTTTTAATAATATAAGAGTTTTGTAGTTTTTTGGCATTTTCTTTTGATTTAGGCTACGTTACTATGTATAAATACGATGCAATGTTGTATAATTGATTTTTTAAGCGAACCTTCAGGAATGTTGAATATGTTCAGGTATTACCGTTATTTAATTGATATATCTGATGCTGAGAAAGTTTTCGATTGGCGTTGTTTATCTTTAGTTTGCATACTATTAATGTCAAATTGGCAAAAATTGTCACTCTTAGTTTGCGTGCAGTAGCTAACTACTGTTAAACGGAACCAAGGGAAAAGTCCATTACAGCGACTCTAAAATGTCATTCTCATACTTGAACCACAGTTATTCTGAAGAGATGTCAACTAAATTGTAAATAACAAACTATAGAGAATTTTATTAGACCAGACTACACGAATTTAGTCCACCGCGAAAGTCATAAGTTCGATCGCTTCTTTATTGTATAGAAATAAGCGATGCCTAAGGCGTAAATTGATATTCATAAACTTTAAATGTAGTCTTGTGAAATTTACTTGGAGCGAACTGCAGAAAATACAGCTTACGCACCTAATCATTTGGTTTAATTTACAATCATATGCATATCAATTTGTTTTTCGTTTGCCGGAAGTTTGGAAGCCGCAGTACCAAACACACCGGCATATTTATTGCGTACACAAAGAACATCATTCTTTACAACTTGTCATTTTCATGAAAGTTGTTTATATTACAACCGCTAGACGCTACACACACGCTAGATTCCACCCCCACCGGCTCTCAGTATCGAAGATATACAACTTCGCTGCGACACATCGCACATGTAATGCACAAAACTTTTGAACATACTGTACTGAGGCTCAAACTCATTCAATTAAAATCAACACATTTTCTGTTTTTATCTTAAGTGTGATAACATAAGCCTCCATTCGTAGCATTCTGCAGTATTATTTGTGTTTCTAAAAATCTAAAGAACGGCTTCTATTTAAAATTTCGTCTTACCTGTGAGATACTCGATGACGGCTGCCATGTATACCGGAGAACCGACTCCGATACGCAAGCGGTGTGTCCCCATCTTCAAGTACCGGTGCATTCGCCCTACTGGAAAAGTAACATTCGCTCTTTGCGACTTCGACATCGCCTTTTGGCGCTTCTTTCCTCCTCTAGCAGACATGTTTCTTTGTATCTAGAGACCAAATTTACACTAAAAACGCTAATGAAGCCAAGAATAATGTAAACACAACAATCCGGCACCCCTTGATAACTGGTTTACCCACAGATGTCGCCACCTTCGACGGGATGCGATACACAGTACAAAGTTAGGAAGACAACGAACAGATGTCGCCACAGTCGGTCACCTACAAGTCTTGACTGGTGCTGCAATCTTTCAGCAGCATGTGATACTTGATACCAACTTCGGCGCAACTTCAAATACCCGCAGGAGACCCAACTTCACTTTTAAAAAACTCCTAGGCGAAAGAATCTGAGGCAGGCTAGAGAAAGAAGCAGCAAGAGGAGTACTGGCCTTGTAAACAATTTTCAAGTATTCCTTATTACAATTTCGTTGGTGCTTCGTATTAGGGAGGTTGGATTTAGCTCTGTTCAGCCGTGCTGATGAAGGATTTCGTTATTTATTTCAAATAAATGCCGTAATTTTTCCTTCAACACGGCTACGACATTTTCGCTATTTATTTCCGTTATATTACCACGACAAATCCTATGTAATCGATTCCTGGACGAATAAATGAAATCATATGAGGCACTGCCTGTGAAGGCCCCACATACGAGCGACGAATCGCAACAATTCGTTGTATGCCATATTGTTGCATTCCATCGTTCACGTCCACCTCCCCACACGCTAGCGATTTGTCAAGCAATCTCTACGAGAATTACGAACGCATATGCGTCGGCATATCTTGGAATGGAAAAGGCTCTTGATATGAGAAGGACTGTTTATTCAATTTTTTCTATGACATTCATATCTGACTATTCATATCCACCCGAAGAAATCAAATTTATATTACTCGAAATCACGGGTAAAGGATGGATAAGCTTATTGAGGCAATTTAGTCCGATCTGTCTACAAATAAGCCTTTTATTCCTTCAAACCGTCTTGATTGCAAATTTTTTTTATTAGTTTATGACGCGTTTCGCCCTTTAGCAGGGCATCTTCAGATTATCTGCGTGACAGAATTTACACAAAATTACAAGGCGGAATTACAAACTGTTATAATGGCACATGGGCTTATTTTGTGTTAAGAAGACAGTATAAATGGTAAACAAAGCTTATAATGCGCTCTCCGTGGTGTGGCACCGTAAGTTGTTATTGCGGTGTTTCTATTTTCCTGGAATGTTTTTTGGTTTTCCTTGTGGCCCTACAAATGTTCGGGTAACAAGGAATTACAATTGGAACATACTCGGTAAAGATGTGAGAAACATAAAATCGACTTTTAAGATTACCTTAATCGAAGCGGTGGTCTCTGTTTCTCACATCTTTACCGAGTATGTTCCAATTGTAATTCCTTGTTACCCGAACATTTGTAGGGCCACAAGGAAATCCAAAAAAAAAAAACATTCCAGGAAAGTAGAAACACCGCAATAACAACTTACGGTGTCACACCACGGAGAGCGCATTGTAAGCTTTGTTTACCATTTATACTGTCTTCTTAACCACAAAATAAGCCCATGTACCATTATAACCGTTTGTAATTCCGCCTTGTAATTTTGTGTAATTTCTGTCACGCAGATAATCTGAAGATGCCCTGCTAAAGGGCGAAACGCGTCATTAACTAATATAAGCCGGCCGCGGTGGCCGATGGGATTTGTGGCGTTTCAGTCACGGTCTGCACGGCCACTACGGTCGGGGGTTCGAATCCCCCCTCGGGCATGGATATTTGTGCCGTCCTAGTTCGTAAGTAGTTCATAAGTAGTTTGTAAGTTTAGGGACTGATGACCCCGTAGTTAAGTCCCTTAAGCTTAACAATCATTTGAACATTTTGAACTAATATAAAAAAAATTGCAATCAAGACGGTTTGCAGGAATATTTATTGTAACTGATTGCTGTTGTACACCATGGATTGGAAATCATTTTATAAGCCTTTTATTTACAAAGCACAAACTATTTCGCGTGTTATAGACATATCATCAGGCGTTCTGTAAGGTGTATAAATGAAAGGGTGTTATAAGGGTGTCTTTACAAAATTAAAAAGAAATATACAATGTATTGTTAACTGGAAAAAGCAATGATAAAAATCTTGCGAACAGAACTCATTAAAAATAATAATTGCAATAAAATATGTGTGGCGTTTAGTCACTCCCCAGCGTTCACGTCAGATCTTTAAAATATTGAACGCTACCTAACGTTCACATATCATTAAAACGATAAAACATTCTGATTTGGTCCACTATATCAATAAGGAGGTAATAGAAAAATTGAATGCGAAGAGTAAAATTGCGCTTGTCTGGCTGACATCTGCGTAGTTTCACACTTTTACTCTATCAAATAGACCGATTGCAGATAGCACCTTCCATAGGGTACCTTACTTTGGTGTAATTTCGAGTAGAGGTAGCAAATGCTTGGTTTCAAAAAGTATAGCTCCAGCTTTCTATATCCCAAAGGGTAATGTCCAAAAGCCGGCCGCGGTGGCCGAGGGGACTGAGGCACTCCAGTCACGGTCTGCACGGCCACTACGGTCGGGGGTCGATTCCTCCCTCGGGCATGGATATTTGTGCCGTCCTTAGTCTTAGCTAGTTCGTAAGTAGTTTGTAAGCTTAGGGACTGTTGACCCCGTAGTTAAGTCCCATAAGTTCTATAAACATTTGAACATTTTTTTTAATGGCCAAAAGTTTGTTGTTATGGTCTTCAGTCCGGAGACTGGTTTGATGCAGTTTTGCACCCTACTCTATCCTGAGCAAGCCTTTTCATCTCCTCGTAAGAACGGCAACCTACATCTGTCTGAATTTGCTTACTATATTCATCTCTTTTTCTCCCTCTCCGATTTTTACCCGACGCACTTCCCTCCAACGGTAAATTCACAATTCCTTGATGTCTAAGAATGTGTTCTACCAATCGATAATCAAGGTATGCCAGAAATTCCTTTTCTCCCCAATTCTGTTCAGTACCTCCTCATTAGTTACGCGATCCACCCATCTAATTCTCACTTTAGCATTCTTCTGTAACACCACATTTCAAAAGGGTCTATGCTCTTCCTACCCGCACTGTTTATCGTCCATGTTTCACTCCGATATAAGGCAACACTCCACACCAATGCCTTCAGAAATGACTTCCTTATGCTTAAATTATTATTCGATGTTAACAAATTTCTCTTTTTCAAAACCGCTTTTCTTCCCATTGCCAATCTGCATTTTATATCCTCTGTACTGCGACCATCCTATGTTATTTTACTGCCCAAGTAACAAAACTCATTTACCACCTTTATTGATTCTTTACCGAATTTAATTCCTTCAGCATCGCCTGATTTTCGACACAGAGAAAGAGCTAAACGAGATATTTTTCTGTCATCAGGGGTATATAGCATATCATGTGGATATTGTGAAGCTAAATACATAGGCCAGCCTGGGAGGAATTTTAAAGTTCGTTTTAAAGAGCACATTAATGGTAACAACTATAAATAAGTGGTAAAGTTGCATCTGCGCGAAACGGGACACCATATATCAGATATTCGAAATAACACGCAGATACTGAATGTCGTGGAAAAGGGCAGTGCCCTCAACATTTATAAGAGCTGTAATTATACCGTGCGATAGAGGAATCCATGTTTTTACCACGAATGCACATGCACACCTATGATACAAGAGCCTGTTTTCAAATTTTGATTGTTTAAACATGTAGTTTACTCATATATAGCAATTTTCCAGTTTATTTCAAATTTTTTAGCATTTCGCACCATAAATTTTACGTTTTTTTATTATTCAGCTGCTCGATCTCCTGGTGCCGAGGTTATTACAACGCACAGAGTCCATTCCAATTAGCTTGTCACTAATTTAAATGATAGACCTCAAACTGACTTATTTCTTACACATTAGTTTTACCAGTGCTGTTATATAAGGTGTTGCGATTGGTTTTTACAACGTTTTTTGACCCTTACTAGTATGTGGTCTTATTCAAACATTTATTTTCGTCACTGTAGGGGAGACTGGGGCACGTTTTCCACCATTTTACATTTTTATTTTTGTACTTCTTATTTTTATCGATTTTGCGGTAAACAGCGGATAATTATATTTCCTACACCTTTATTTACAGTCTTGTACAGATATTTTTGAAAATGGTACATATCATTCTTGGTAGCAAATGGTTTTGTCTGACCATGATCCGTTGGAAAATTTGCCCCGTATGTAGAGCAAGTTTTTCAGCTTACTTAAAATGTACAGGGGCAAATATTCAATGTTAAAACAGAGATAATTATCTTGATGTCACTGAATACGTATTTTTATCATGAATTTACAATATATTTACAAAAGAGAATAGTAAAAATAGCCACATTAAATAAAAACAAATGCTATTTAATGGTTTTACAAAATATGTGACTTAAATATTTTACAAATACAGACTTTTTAATAATACTTCTACTGATTGTCTGAATCACAATGTAAGTCTCCATGCGCCCATTTCGTGCACTGTACACACTTTTCATTTGCTTTAGACTTGGCGTAAGACTCAAAGCAATAATAAGGAATATGTGCCCCATATGCACTCGGAAAACGTGCCACGTCGCTATATTCGGAACTATAACACTATGAGTAACAGTGTAAGCTATTTACAAAACAAATGCACAGTTACGTGAAGAAAGAAAGCCACTTTTAGTGTGTGCAATGTCAAACTAATAAGTTTAATGCTAGAATGTGGTTTTTTAAGTTTCAATAAAACCGTGAAAGTTTACTTACATTTGCAAAAATGACGAAAACAGCCCTGCCGACATTATGACTGCTGGCTCAACACTGAAACTTTCGTAAATGAAGCGTGCTTTGTTGCTACTTCCTACAGTATCGCCGGTGGTAACATCTAGCTGTTTGTTTCTAAAATAAACGGATTTGGAAAACTTCCCCCTATGGAAAATGTGCCCCGGTCTCCCCTAGACTGGGCCCTAATGCTAGGAATGGATAAACAAAAGGATTTTATTATACGTACAGCCATCCACGGCCTTCACGCTTTATGCTAACGTCACCCCTGTTACCAGCGGTCGCACCAAGCCAGCACAGAATAACATAACATAGGCCTTACAATGACAGTGAAATGAAGCCGGCAGGAGAACGCGACACCAACCAACATGGCGGCCGAGCGCCAGCCGGCCACAGCTGCGAGCACAGGGTAGTTCATTGAGTGCGCTGTTGTCAGTTCTTTTTCCTATATTTTAAGGCGTTCCTTTTTTGACAATCTAGTTTTGCCATAAATAATTACAAATTTCAGCTAGGGATAGCAAATCATACTAGTTTTTTTTTTTTTTGTTTTTTTTTTTTTTTTTTTTTTTTTAGTTCGTTTCGGCCTACTAGGGACCACGAGGTTTGTCTTAACTCTCAGCTAGGGTCTTCTGCTTTTTCTTGGCCCAGTACGCCTCCATCCCTCCATCTTCTGGCTGTGAGCCTGCTTCCTCTCATCCGTCCATTTAGGTCTGGTGGTGCCTGTACACTTCTTGCTTGTGAGAGATAGTGGGAGGACTCCATGTAGAATGGCCTGACGGTATTGAGTTCGGCTCTCGGTTATCTGTAATGGGATCTGCAGTTCCTCTAAGTTTGATCTAACAGAGGTGAACCACTTGGCTTTGGACGCCTTTCCCCTGTTTGTCACTGTGAGGATCTTCTTGGTTAGCCTTGAGTGATTCAGGCGAGTGATGTGCCCGTAGAAGGTCAGTCGCCTTTTCCTCATACATGTGACTATGTCTCCCTGGTGTTCCTACAGTTCGTTATTGTGCCTTATTCTGTAAGTACCGTCTTCCTCTCCTATGGGTCCTAATATTCTCCTCAGGATCTTCCTCTCTTTAAGTTCTAGTTTCCTGAGTGGGCCCTTTCGATTCATCAAGAGGCACTCTGAGGCATAGCGTACAGAGACTCTTACTACTGAGTTGTAGTGCTTCAGTTACATGAATGACAGGCTCTCTATAACTTGGTGCACCTGGCGTCTATGGCCAAGGTTTCGCTCTCACTTGCTGAAATCCATTCTCCCAAGTACTTGACTGCAGATATTATTGTTTCCTAGTGGGATAGGAGAAGAAGCACGCTTAACATTGTTGATGAACCCTGTCTTCTGTATGTTGATTTTCAAACCGGTTTTTACTGCAACATTGTAGAAGCACATTTTTCCTCTGCCTGTCCCTTTAACCTTTTATAACTCGAGGAGTACCGACAGTGGCGTAGCTATGTCACCTAGGGCCCCGGGGCAAAAATGACATTGGGGCCCTCTTTACACTAATATTGTACAGATGCAAAACTACATCATCATCAGCTTCTTACCGCCCACTGGAAGACATAATAAGGTACACCTAAATACTACTAAGTAAATTATTACGTGTCACGCAGCAGATAATATTTAATCGTACTCTCTAATATAACTGTGAAAGTTTGTTTGTTTGTTATGCTTTCATGCAAAAATTACTAGCTGATTTGGATGAAATTTTGCAGAGGGCTAGAAACAGAGCTGGATCTGGGTAGGACATACAGGTGAAAATGCCCCATGGGATATTTTTCGTCAGCGGTATCAGCGGGCGGACTGTTGTCAGTGCCGACAACTCATTCTCAACTACTGCGCTGTTAGCTCATTTCGTTGATAGCCCAGTCAAAGAAGGAAAATAGGGGAAATATTCGTGTAGGATGGTTTCATCAAAAGTAATTTGTCGGATTTTGTTTGATTAAACACTTTGGATTGAGCCGTGCCCCTACCAGGCTTCTTGATGTTAGTGTCTGGCCAGGAAAAGGTAATAAGTAAAATAACTAAGTCGATATCTTCGCTTATTATCGTGACAATGGAGTAGAGGGCAGCGTCTTGATGCACAATTCACTATTGGGACAAAGTAATTAATAAATGAAACATCTGATCTGCGAATGTAATTAAATATTTAAATGGCAGAATAAACAAATAGTGTGCGGGTAGAGACGTACCTTAAAAGATAGAGTGAAGTGCTAAATTCTCAGCATTACTTTAAAACACAGTGAAGTTGTATGTTTTTCACATATAAGAACTGAGCAGAATGCGGCGGAGGGTATAGTGTTAACATGAACGTAAATTGAAGAGCGAATAGTTCTTATGGTATGGGAAGGCGCCATTCCCAGAAAAAAGACACAGAATGCAGAGTCAATTTCCCGCCTACCATTGCCAAGTAGTGTGTAGAAAAGTATGTAGATTCTGTTCGGTATTACTTTCAGTATTAACGCATTTGTGGAAAATAAACATGCCTGTTTCCTGGCGCAACGCATTTTGTGGATAATGCGCACTCTCCAAGTGTGTCTGCGCAGTACGTCATCTGTGATTTATGAGGTGCACTGTGGAAGGGTCGGTATAACTTTGTAAAACACCTTGTAATTTCCTATTGCGACGTAAGGGGGTAGACAGAGTGGGGGCTCGCTTTCTCGCTATTCGTTTTGCAGGCGCACAAACAACGGCAGTGCCTGACCATTCCAGCGGTCTGCCCTTTCCCGCACCTTCTGCCCTCCAACCCCCCTCCCTTCCACCCCTTCCTGCTGTCACCTGTCACATCCCCACAACAAATCATAGCCCAATACTGTTCTACTGTAATTAAATATGCTGTATACATTTAATATTTTGTCTTAGTCCATTCGGTTTAACAATATCTATATTAACATTTTGGCTTCCAAAGGTATACTCGGGTTACCGACCCCCGGAGATAATTTACTTTACTGAAGTCGGGTTGGTCACTGTGTCTTCGGTGGCGGAATGGTCAACGCGTCTGCCTAGTAAGCAGAAGATCCCGGGTTCGAATCCCGCCGGGCACAAATTTCCATTCGCCCCACTTTGGTATTCCATCTAAACCTAGTACAGCGAAGCCATAACTGATCGCAAACTGCGATTTATTTCAACTAAAATATTATATACAGTATAATGTCTATTATCCGAAGTAATTTGGGGACATGGATATTCGGAAAACCGGTTTATTCGGATATTGGAATTGTACACTTCTATTTGCCAATAAGAAGTACTGTACAGTAAATGTATTTATACTGTATTTGGAGGAGCGCTATCCTTCATACTGTGCCGAGCCGGCACGCCGCAACACTTGGAAGACGCAGCTGTTGCTGTGAGCAGCTTTGATGTTGCCGCTACTTCTGCCGACTGAAGTGTTCCGATTGTTGGACACATTGACTGGCAGGTTCGCCTATCAGCATTGTCTCTTGTGGAGGCCCAATTAGAAGCATCGTTCCGCCAGCCGGTGGCCCGTTGCGGCTACTGTGGGAAACTTAGTTAGAGGGAACGGGGATATTATGGAAGATAGGGTGGGAGAGTAAAAAAAAAAAAAAAAAAATAAATAAAAAAAAATAAAAAAAAAAAATAAAAAAATGATAATAATAATTAAAAAAAAATTCGTCGCTCACAAGGGCCGAGGGGCCCCTGGAGCTCGGGGGCCCCGGGGCACTGCCCCGCCTAGCTACGCCACTGAGTGCCGAACGTATCGTCATGCGGTTTCTTTTATTTTCTTCGTTATAATCCTGGGATAATCTTAGGCTATATTTAATGTCAATACGGAGATACGAAAAAAAAAAAACTGAAATAAGAATCATAACGTAGAATGGTTTACCGCTTCTTCACTTTAGTCATCATCTCTGGAGCCTGAACTGTAGGAGATAGGCCATGGTCCATAGTATAAACTTGCAGAACTCACAAACATCTACAAAAAAAAAAAAAAAAAAAAAAAAAAAAAAAAAAAAAAAAAAAAAAAAAAAAAAAAATCATTTTTCTTTTCTAAAGCGCTGGCGCCAGATGGCTTCAGAGTACAGATTTAGTGATTATGAGAGATCTGTAAAAGTTAAGACATGTGATTTCGCGGCCTTTATTTATTTAATAATTTTTTTTCTTTAAATCGTCGTCAGTTCTATAGTTCTTCACTGCGTACTTCGGCGCAGATCTCATAGTTTACGCTACAAAGGTCACGAAATTCCGAAAGTGGTAAACCATTCTAGTCTATTATTCTTATTTCAATTATTTCTCATTTTCGTATTGGAATTTAATATAGCCTACGTTGAACGTAGGATTATACGGAAGAAATTGAAAGAAACCGCATCACGATACGTTCTACAGTTCTCGAGTTAAAGTAGTTTAAAGATTACCCATGCAAAGCCGGAGCGGCTCAGCTAGTTTACACAAAAAAAAAAAAAAAAAAAAAAAAAAAAAAAAAAAAAAAAGTGTTAAGTCATAATTATTGGATATCGAAAATTGTATCCCAAACTACAAATGTTTATGAGTATTGGTCACAAAGTATAAGGTGAGTGTGCAACAGAATCTGTGCTCGCGGGTGGGAAAGCAAGCTGAAAGTAACGAGTAGAATTTGAAAAGTTCCACCGCTCTATTGTATTTGCGAGAAAACCAGGGGAGCTATGAAAAAGTTGTTTAAATAAAAAGAAAAATTCATTTCATTATCTACAAATTTCTCGCTGACGAAAATTTCCTGACCCCGAAACAAAAAAAGTGGCAGGCGACTAACTTTTTCATGTCGTAATTTTAATTTCGTATGAAAGTAATGGTTTCAATTATTATTTATATACAAACTAAAGACGTATTGTACTTGCTAAGAACACTTCAGTATTCACCTGTCTACGTGAAAAATTTGGTAATTTTTTTACTATCCTAAGGGGTTCAAATGACAATGTAATTAAGCCGAGCGCCACTTGAAGAACTACGCATTTTTCAACCCAACTCCGTTTCTACACCCAACCAAGATGGCTACCGGGCTTCACTGCCTGTACGGCGGTCAGTAGCAGCATGTTCGATGGAGAACATACGTTTCGTGACGTTCAGCTGCTACGGTAGAAGTGCCACACGGAAGTGATAGGGTTTCGTAAAAGCCACTTAAATAATAAGTCATCCATAGATGGAAAATTGGCGTTGTTATAACCAGTGGCAGTTCGTGTAGATTTTTCTAGGAGGTTCAAAGGAAGACGGATAAGAAAATTCCAAACACAAAAAAGGGGTAGCAGAATAATTGCTATACAGAAATAATATTTCGTTCAAAGCAGACATTCACCCTGTCTGTAACTGAGGTTACTACATTCCACCTGAATAATACAGAAGCCCAAAGGAAGCTACATGTGACTTTTGACGGAATTGAAGTGCCACATAACTACAATCCTGTGTACCTAGGTATCACCCTAGATCGATGCTTGACATTTAAAGAACAGTGCTTAAAGCTTTCAAAGAAACTTGCCTCAAGAGTGAACTTGCTTCGTAAGATTGCTGGCAGCAATTGGGGTGCGGACGCCAATACACTCTGCTGCGCTCGCTCTTGTGTATTCTACTGGGGAATACTGCGCGCCAGTGTGGGAAAACAGCGCTCACACAACAAAAATTGACGCCCAACTTAATGAAGTCATGAGAATTATTATCACTGGCACTGTCAGATCTACGCCCATTCAGTGGTTACCTGTCCTGGCTAACACTGCTCCGCAAGGTCTGAGGAGGAAAGCAGCTAAGGTAAAAATTGATAAAGAATGTCAAGGCTCACAAGAACTCTCCCTTGTACGATGCTCTACAGGATCCGCCAGCATGTCGTCTGAAATCAATAAAACCTCCCTGGTGTGACACAGAAAGCACCACTTCCTTCGACGTGACCTCCAAGTGGCAAGAACACTGGAACGAAAATCCACCGCACAACGGCCACCTCGTGCAAGATCCATCCAAGAAGGTTGAGGGATTCCATCTACCACGCCAAACCTGGTCGAGACTGAACCGCATCAGGATTGGTCAAGGGAGGTGTGCTTACAACATGAACAAGTGGGGTTTCCTTCCATCTTCTGACTGTGACTGCGGGGCAGAGGAGCAAACCGTAGGGCACATCGTAAGCAGTGTTCAGTGCGAGCATGTAATGGTGACTTGAAGAGTTTACATCAAGTGACAAAGTGCTCTGGACTGGCTGTTAAATTTGGACATTTCCATTTAATTGTATATATTGTTTGTATACTTGTAAAAACCATACGATAAATAAATAAAATAAACCCTTGCATTGATTAACAGGAAGTTGAAAATTTGCATAAACGTTTGATATACCATTACAACGAAATTGTGGATAGTTACCATCAATCCCGTGTATGCAAAAAGTTTTACACAACTTCAACGTTCGTAAAAATGTTTTTTTTTTTTCGCGAAACGGTTAGTTTTATGATCAAAATAGTTACACACTCTATAATTCTTGTCTGAGCTATCTACAAAAACTGTTCTTGTTCTGATACTTTTCCCTAATATTTACTGTTCTGAGGAAAAGCCGTTTAAAAGTTGTACTCTCAATTATATTCACTCGTTGCCACGCCACCTGTGAAGTACTGTACTTTGCGCGTTTTTTTTTTTTTTTTTTTTTTTTTTTTTTTTTTTTTTTTTTTTAAACTTTGTTTCCGCGGTAGACCTACTCCACGATGTACATTACTGGTTTCATTGAGTCTTAGGACTTATTCGATAATTTTCTTCTTCTTTTACATACTCCAGAGTCGACGTGAATTGTTACAACAGCGAGCTCAAAAGCACCAAAAATTTAATGCAATCCACAATTTTAGAGGGCACATAAGGTAAGGGAGCCATATTTCGGATAGGTTCCCAATTTCGGATATGGGGATTTCTCATATAGTAGGTGCTGCTATGTACTGCAAATCTTTTCAGTTACCTTCTGGTAGTAATAGGAGAGCATGCTGGCAGTTATTCAATTGTTGTTTGAGATCCATTGTAGTTGGAAGCTTCAAATGTGTTTTATTGAGTTCCGAGTTGTTTTGCTGTTTTCTGAGCCAAGTTCCTACACAGAAGGTAAGGCTTTATTATATTTTATTTGATATGTCTAAGCAACATATTTATTCTAATATTAATGTGTGTAGGTGAAGTTATGATCACAGAACCTACACATTCGAATCGGCCATGTTGAATGCAGTGTTGAAAAGTTCCTAATTTCGGATAATTGGTGGTGCCTATTCTTGGATATCCGAAATTAGGAACTATTTTGTGATATTTTAAAGTAGTGTCTATTATAAATTAAGCAGAAATTATTAATATACACGACATATGTTTTAAATAGGAACTAATTTACAATGCTCTGCCCAGAAATTCAAATTCGCGCAAGAGAGGTAAAACTGGTGTGATTTCGAGTTGGAACTACAAGACTTATTAGCGAGCTCCGGGGAAAAAAGAATGAAGCTGAACTTCGGCTCTACAAATTTCAAAGGAAGAACTTTAAAGAAAAGACACCCTATATAAAAGTTGACATCTCAGTCGTCCAGAAAGAGGAGTTATAGAAACAGAAATACCGACTCTGTGCAGATGAGGCATGCCTGTACTGTTCTGAGCTCTAGAAAAATGGTCAACATGCTAAGAAGTGGATTAGATGCATTAAATGTCTCCAGTGGACCCACGAATTGTGTGCAAGTACAGAAAAACATGATTGGAAAACATATGTACGTGATTTACGTTCTTCTGAATAATTTAATGTGCCAGTTAATGCACTTGAAATAAAGTTGTTTCTTTTTATCTTTCAAAAAGCCATGTATTTTAATTAATATCAACCATCCGAAATTAGGGGCCACTAACGTCCGAAATTAGGAACCATTTCAAGGAGTTGTCAAAGGAGCACTTCTTTAATTACATTAAATTAGTTCAAAATATGTTAAGAAAACACAAATTTTGAACATGGATCCTTAAAGGATATAGAATAGTGAGTTCAAGAACGAATTTTCATTTTCTGTGTAACATTACTGTTGGCAAATTTTGTGAAAATGTAAATGATATCCGAAATATGGCTACATTACCTTAACGGTTTTTGCGAATCATATCATTGTGCCTTTCAACTAACTGCCTCTAAGCACTGTCAAGCTGTTGTGTAAGATCGTGTTTACCTAAGAGGTTGTACTCTATCTTCGCAGTCAGATGTGATGCACAACGCTCACGTTTCTTTATCTTCTGTGTTAAATGTCCAAGACCGTCAACCCCTTTTACTCGTCCAAGTTATTTCACATCCAGAATTTTCTTTGGCGAACACGAAAAATAGTAAAACTTCTTTGTAACTTCACAACCACACATCCAATCTTTTCTCCCATAAATGTCTGGTTTGAAAGTTCTTACAGTTTCTTTACTTTGTTATTTCGTTTCTTTACTAACTTGATATCTGGTGTCGTTCTCCCTCTAAGGTCCTTGATACGAAGTTTCTCTTGAATTGAAAGGGAAAAGAAATTAGTTTCTCTTAGCCTCTTCACTGTATTATCACACACATTAACTTTACATTCAACAGAGTACAAAACTGACAACTCACGTCTTCAAACTGACAACTGCATATCGAATCCTCGCGTCGTTGTGCGTGACCAGCTGTAAAAGCTGTTGGCTGAAGAACAGGGGAGGAAGAGGAACTAAACACTTGTGTGGCGTGGTAGCAAGGGGGGGGGGGGAGGCTTTGGCGGAGACACGCTCGGGATAGTGGACGCTAAATACCGAGAGTGCCGCCGGAAGTACTATGCCGGAAGTTCCGTTGAATTGTCTCTGTGGTTGGAGCAGTAGTGTCTGCGGTATGTGTTTTGCAGACGAAATGTGAAATGCAATTCATGACAATATACCATTTTAAGGCGATAGTACGTTGAAGATTTATCACACACACTTCACCATAGTTCATTAAATGTCAATGAAGAACAAATATCTATCAGTGATGCAATAACGATGAAACCGAAACAGTGATCTCTATACAAACTGGATGAATAACTCTGGTTTGTGAGTTTAGAACTACAGCGTGCCTGCACATTCAAATGTTTTGCACGCGATTTTGCAATGTCCCCCATTTTTAAATTTGGCAACCAATGAGCTATATAAACTACATATATAGGTCGTTGTTGGCAACCGATTTTCCATCAGTTATTACGTGACAAATAACTGCTTGATTACCTCGTGATTTGAAATTGATATCAATATGTGGTTAATAGGTGAATATGGGATCGGAATTGAAACATATTTTTCTTTCGTTTTCTTATAATACTTCCTAGTGGCCATATTTAAATTTGGCAAGAAACGAAATATGATCATCTCTGGATGGCACGCTCAGACAGCTGAAGTTCAACATCCAGGTAGTATAGAGATCAGTGAACCGAAAGCAAGACATATGACTAGAAATTTCGGTAATTTGGAAGGACCGTTGTATATCGCTTCGTACGGCCTATCGAAATGACGGACTATCGATAGTTGCGTAGTGTCAATTTATATCGAACATACGAGCATCATAATGCTATCGTAGTTTGTTTACTCGCAAGCGTAGGCGAAATCAATTGCCTTTATGATATAGGAGAAAATTGTTTAGCCTAGACCACGATAATACCTTCCTGAATCGGAGATTCACGTACTAAAAAAATAAATAAAAATAAAAAATTGAAAAAAAATTTGTTTAACCTAAACCTAACCTTCTTAAGGCTACGCTACAGATCAGATTTTTATGTGAAATAGCGTAGACCACGATGATACCTTTATGAACCGAAGATTTCATACAGATAATAAAATAAATAAAACATGCTATACCTGCTCTGTGGTTGACAGGTTCTTTTATGTACAGTACCAACAGCATTGATTATTTAATTTGTTTATATACGTCGAAATGAATATCTGTCTTCATTTGTCCGCCAATATTTGTTTCTTACGACACAGTGGCGTTAGTGTGTTCGATATACTCGCGTCTTCGATACATATCGATAGTAGGTAGGCCGTCCGAAGCGATGATATACAACGGTCCTTCCAAGTTACCGAAATTTCCAACTGTGGATATGGTATCCGTCTGGTCCTGTGGTTAGATGTGTTAGGTTGTAATCTACGATGAGAATAATTTATGGTTTAAGTCGTCTGAGAACTGAAATATTTTTTCTTTCGTAACAGAATCTGGGAACATAATGTATTACATGTATTACAAGTATGCTATACAGTATTCGGAGGTTTTTTTTTTTCCCGAACACTTTGCGACATCTAAGTGTCTCGTTATGCAGGAACCTAACAGTACAGGTTAAATTTATGCGGGTGAAAAGAATGTTATTTACGTTGCTGGCGATCTATTTCGGAATATGTTGCGATTTGCGAGTTTCTATTAAGGTAGGAACCCAAGAAAGTTTAAATCACTGCAGCTGAAACCTGCAAGTGACATTTAAATTCTGCCTTTTAACAAATAGTTGGCTGTTTATAACCGAATATGTGGCGATTTCCGAGCGCGGTAAAAACATTAGAAAACAACTTATATTATTCCTTATAGCTAAATAGGTGTCTGCTTGATCATTTTCATTTGTAGAGGATAACTGAAATACATATTTTTTAAGGACATTAGATTGTCATCAAGTATTTGTAATTCACAGTTACGATTTCTGTTGAAAAGTCAATTTTCATGTGCCACATAACAATTTTAAATTGTCAGACATGCCTGAGAAACATCTCATTGGCACATGAATGTACATTTAGTTTCACAAAACAGATTGTCAGGTTCCGTAATTGAGCACATATCGAAAATTAACTGCATCAGTGCATGGGTACGAGACATTACAGAAAAGTAAAACTTATTCCGTGGTCAACATACCAATATGATTCTGGTTTACTTTACTTTACACAACATGTAGCAACACCATATACAGTAATACACGCTGGAACCATGAATGTGACTTTAAAAACAACTTATCTGGCATTCCCTTAAAAGAAAATAAATCGCAGTTTGTTTCCGAACTAGATGACCCGGTGAACTTCGTATCACTTACCTCTTAATATTGCCGCGAGAGACCACGAACACCGACTGGTGTCTGATGTGCAGCTGGCTTATTGCTGGTTTCGTCTCCATCGTCCTTCTGATAATACGGACTTTTGGAAGGATGTACTCGGTGTATCCCTTGTATTCCGGTTCCAGTCCGTGTAAGCGACGGCTTTTACGTTGCCTAATCGGAGCCACGGTGATGCAGCTGTTGCACAGTGTACCCGGCGCCTCCACCAAACAGTGTCACGTTGCAATGGAAGTAGGCTTGACTTCGAAGGCAACTAACCACAGCACTTATACTGAAAGCACGTTTATTACGAACTCAACATACACGCAGCACTGACTGCCTCTCAGGCAGAGTGCTCTGCTATTTATACACAGAGAGAATTTACCAGAAATTAGAAGAACAGTTAACATAAGAAACAAGTAGAATTTACAAGTGAACATAAGAAAGATGTAGAACCTTCTGGAATTGTAAATTACAAAGAAATAAATTTTTGCTGGTGGGCGGAATTGAAGCGGCGACCTTCTGCTCCGCAGTCCGTGACGCTATCCCCTGCGCCACGCCGGCAGTTGGTGTTCGTGGTCTCATTGACTGTGGAAGATCTAAGCTGCAAATTGAAAAAGTTGTTCCGCCAGATACACGTAATACAGAATTTTCTGGGAAGTTATTCGTCATTGACAATGTGACGATACCGCCGTTGACAATGAGAAGAGTTGCAGTCACAAACACAAATTACATACCAGCGGCTACCATAAGCATTACCGGTGGTCAAGGAGAGATTTGGATCACAAATTGTCACGAGCAGTCACAACTTATCCCCAAGGGAATGTGAATCGGGACAGCTGAACCAATCCAGTACGGTGAGCTCAACGTCATCAATGAAGACCCCTGCCCTGCTATTAGTACAGACAACACGCTGGAGGAAACAAACCTGGAACTGCCAATAGGGCCTGGACTGACCAGGGAACAACGCCAGTGGGTGTTAGGTATACTACGCCAATTTTCGGGTGCATTCACACCTCAGCAGGGGAAAAGTCAGACGAAACGGCCCACGATAAAGCACCGTATCAATACTGGGGATCATCCGCCAATTAGCCAAGGTTCGTATAGGGTGTCGCCAGCTGAAAGACGGATAATTCGGGAGGAAGTGGAGAAGATGTTGCGAGATGACATTATTCAACCTTCGGAGAGTCCTTGGTCGTCTCCGGTGGTCCTCGTAAAGAAGAAGGATGGCACGTGGCGATTCTGTGTCGACTATCGGCGGCTGAACAGTATCACAAAGAAAGATGTCTACCCGTTGCCGCGTATTGATGACACCTTAGACTGCTTGAAAGGAGCTACATACTTCTCAACTATGGACATGCAGACAGGTTACTGGCAAATCGAGGTTGACGAAGCTGACAGGGAGAAGACGGCTTTTATTACACCTGATGGCCTCTATGAATTTAAAGTAATGCCATTTGGATTATGTAATGCTCTAGCCACATTCGAACGCATGATGGACAACTTGCTTCGACACCTATTTAGATGACATTGTCGTTTTCTCGAAAACATTTGAAGAACATCTGAGCCGCCTGTCAACTGTGCTGAAGTGTGTTCAGACTGCAGGTCTCCGCCTCAATCCAAAGAAGTGCCTCTTCGTCGCCAAAGAGATAAAAATCCTGGGGCACCTAGTCAACGGAGATGGTGTCCGTCCTGATCCAGATAAAGTAAGGGCAGTCACAGAATTTCCAACTCCTCAGCACATTCGTGATGTGAGAAGTTTTCTCGGGCTGTGCTCATACTACCGACGTTTCATAAAAGGATTTTGTAACAAGGCACGTCCATTACAAGAACTTCTGCAGGGAGACGCCAAATTTTACTGGGATGAGACAAAAGAGAGAGCTTTCCGAGCACTTAAGGAGGCTCTAACTTCCGCACCAGTACTAGCCTTGTACGACGAGAATGCAGAAACGGAACTTCACACAGACGCCAGTGGTTATGGGATTGGTGCAGTGCTTGTACAAGTTCAGGAAGGTGCCGAAAAAGTAATAGCCTATGCATCAAGAGTACTCTCAAAGTCCGAGATAAACTACTCTACAACTGAAAAAGAATGTCTCGCGGTTATCTGGGCTATCAACAAGTTCCGGCCGTATTTATTCGACAAACCATTCACCGTCGTGACAGACCATCATTCTTTGTGTTGTCTGACTAGCTTGAAGGATCCATCAGGTCGACTAGCAAGATGGGCACTAAGACTCCAAGAGTACGATGTCACAGTGGTATTCAAGAACGGGCGCAAACACAAGGACGCCGACTGCCTTTCGAGGAGTCTATTAGTGGAACAAAACAGCATTAATGAAATTTCAGCTCTCACTAAATTAGATGACGTTACAGCTGAACAGAGGGAAGATCCAGCACTATTAAAAACAATAGAGGCCTTGGAGAAAGGAGAACCGACCAATGGAGAGTTCCAACTTATAAACGGAGCATTGTACAAGAGCAACTACGATCCAGTGGGCTACTTGTTGTTCCAGCTCATCTCCAGCCAGCTATTCTCAAATATTTCCATGATGCTCCAATATCCGGTCATCTGGGATTCGTGAAGACCCTAGGCAGAATCAGACGCAGGTATTACTGGAAAGGTCTCTACCGATCTGTCAAGCACTATGTGAGTCACTGTAAAGAGTGCCAGCGACGGAAGCATGTGCCGCTGAACATCTCGGACATCTCGTACCGATTCCGCCGGCAGCAGCTCCATTCCACCGAGTTGGGATCGATCTTTTAGGGAGGTTCCCGAAGTCGACAAACGGTAACCGTTGGATAATAGTCTGCACTGACTACCTCACACGCTACGCTGTCACCAAACCTGTGCCGACTGCAGAAGCTCCAGAGATCGCAAAATTCCTTGTAGAAGACATTATTTTGAAGCATGGAGCACCACGTGTCATGATATCTGATCGTGGAAAAGTATTCCAGTCAAAACTAGTATCAGAGGTAATGTCACGGTGCAACATTGTCCACAGAATGACAACTGCATACCATCCTCAGACAAATGGTCTTACGGAACGTTTTAACAAAACGTTAGCCGACATGCTGTCGATGTACGTCGATGTTGAGTAGAAGGATTGGGATACAATTCTGCCAGTCGTGACATTTGCTTACAATACCGCAAGACAAGACACCACAGGCTTCACTCCGTTTTTCCTGCTCCATGGTCGTGAAGCTGAGACAATGGATACACTGTTCCCGTACCAACCGGACGACACTCTGGATGACTATGTTAAACAGCTCATCGCCAGGGTCGAAGTAGCAAGACAGCTGGCTCGCATACGGACACTGGACGCCCAGGAGAAGGACCGTCAGCGATATAACGACAAGCACCGACCTGTTGTGTACAGCCCAGGAGATCTGGTATGGATTTTTACCCCTGTACGGAAGGTTGGACTGTCAGAAAAGTTATTGAAGCGATACTTTGGTCCATATCGTGTCATACGCCGCCTGTCAGACGTCACATACGAAGTTGAGGATTATGAGCCGTCGTCGAAACGTCAAAAACGAAGAGACATTGTTCACGTCCTGCGCATGAAGCCTTACTACGATCCTGAAGAGCAGGTAGACGACAATGGCTTCTTGTTCAAGGACTATAAGGACGGTAATGTTCCTGATGAAGCCTCGACAGGAACGTCTGTAGTCGATAATCGCGGAGAAGGGAAGGATTCTCTTGAACTGACATACAGAGGACCCATGACACGGTCAAGATCCAGGACATTGCAGCTGGCTCCACAGGGATCATAACAGTGGGTCGCTGTTTCTCCAGGAGAGGGAGCAATGCCGCGAGAGACCACGAACACCAACTGCTGGCGTGGCGCAGGGGATAGCGTCATGGACTGCGAAGCAGAAGGTCGCCGGTTCAATCCCGCCCACTGGCAAAAATTTATTTCTTTGTAATTGACATTTCCAGAAGGTTCTACTTGTTTATTATGTTAACTGTTCTTCTAATTTCTGGTAAATTCTCTCTGTGTATAAATAGCAGAGCACTCTGCCTGAGAGGCAGTCAGTGCTGCGTATATGTTGAGTTCGTAATAAACGTGCTTTCAGTATAAGTGCTGTGTTTAGTTGCCTTCGAAGTCAAGCCTACTTCCATTGCAACGTGACAATATAAACCATATTAATTTAAATCATACGTATTTTAGACCCAGTAGCTTTATGAAGGCATCAACAGATAGTCTAAGTATCGGCTCGATAGTGGGTGTAAAGAGTGGGTAAATCACGTACACATGTCCAGGATAATGTTCATATCACATTCGTGGAAGTTCAGAGAGGGTTTAAATGGTGATAAAACATAGAAAAATTTAGCTTTAAAACATGTAAAATAATGACTTGGTTGTTGTGTTGGGTGCGTTCAAAAATATACTTTGAAAGAGTAAAGTTCGCTTTACACGATCTGAACTCGTATATGAACAGACAAAGATAAAAATGAATTGCTGTTCGTTAATGTCACTAAAACTCGTGAAGGGCTGAACCGATTTGGCTATATATCATTACATAA
Organism: Locusta migratoria; assembly: GCA_026315105.1. Classification (NCBI taxonomy): domain Eukaryota; kingdom Metazoa; phylum Arthropoda; class Insecta; order Orthoptera; family Acrididae; genus Locusta; species Locusta migratoria. The sequence continues at coordinate 830,825,800 of CM048744.1, forward strand.
ACCACTGAATCTATTGTGATCATACCTGCTGTGCAAATAGCTTGAGAGCTAAAGTACCGGATAAGGTACATAAGAAAGTGTGTAACTCCAGATATTTTTTGATTTAAAGTATATAAAGCGAAATAATGAACAATAATTACTCCCTGGTAAAGCTATTTACTCTTTGACTTCTTAACTATTTTTCAGAAGTTATAATTAACTTTTAAAAATGCATTGTCCCTTTTGAAAAAAGTGGGTAGAACGACAGAACAACAGAAGTACCTGTCAGTTTTCCATAAATTTTCCTATTTTCTGGCCAACTATTCCAAACGTATACTTCACTCAAACCTTCCTCTCGCTTTGAACGTCGAATGTGCCAAATTTTATCGCTATCAGATGAATGGTATTGATATTTCAAAGAAAAATCTCTTTCTATTTTTTCTGAATTTTCCAATTTTCCGGGAAACTTTCCCAAATTTTTGTTCATAAGAACGTTCATCTTATGCTGAACGTCAAATGATCAGAATTTTATCGGAATCGGATGAACTGTTCTCAACTTATGGTGTTGAGTACATCTAAAAACACATTGAAAAAAGAACTTGGTTCGAATTTTGGGACCTTACTTTTTAACTGTCCCTATTTATTTTACTGAAAACTTTTCCAAGACCATAATGAACAAAACAGAAAAAGAATTACCCCTCTCCGTCGTGCGAATATTCAGTTATAGTGATGAATTCAATGAAAAACACATTGACAAAGGCACTTTCAGTTTTTCTGAAATTTTCCGGTAGGTTTTCCAACAAATTTATTTCATACAGACCTTGTCCTCTCAAGCCGTACTTAAGTGATGCTCTTACAACCGTGTGGAAATTGATTTTTACTGATAGAAAAACATCGCTTTCGGTTTTTCCTAAATTTTCCTACTTTCCGGGCGACTTTTCTAAATTTTTATTTGATGCGAACCTTCCTCCTGCTTTCAACATGATATGTACAACTTTTATCGCAACTGGACGAATTGTATTGATAGCTCACTGGTAAAAGCTGTTTCAGTTTTTCCCGCTTTGCCTCTTTTCCGGACAACTTTTTCGTATTTTATCACCGTTTAAACCTTTCCTGGAGGTAGACGAATATTTCAAGACTAAAATTAGCCAAATAATTTCAACCGTTCTCTAGTTTTAGCGAGAATAACGAACAGCAATTCATTTTTATATACGAGGGTAAGTCAATTATTATCCGCAATGTAGTTATATTTTTGTTTATATTGGTAGTACGTTGGTGACGCATGCTTCGTTTATTTGTTGTTATATCTTTGCTATTAATCATGGCTACTCCTCTGTCTACTTGCACCAAAGAGCAACGTTCAGTGATACGTTTTTTGTGGGCGGAAGGTGTATCATGGGTCGAAATTGATAGAAGACTTTCAGTACAGTACGGGGCAGTGTTTTGCCACAACGAAGCGTGTACGACTGGATTGAAAAATTCCGAAATGGTCGCACGAGTGTTAAGGACATGAAGGAGCCGGACGAACGTTTACCGCCGCAAATGAAGAAACCATTGAGCGATCACGTGAAATGATTCTCTTAGACAGACGATTAACTATTGATGAAGTGGCTCATCGTCTTCAAATTAGTCATGGTTCTGCCTACGAAATTATTCACAACAGACTTGGGTTTCGTAAAGTTTGTGCAAGATGGGTCCCAAAACAATTCACACAGTTGCATAAGCAAACGCGCCTCGACATCTGCAAAAAACATTTGGATTGCTATGGTAACGAAGGGGACAACTACTTAGACAGAATCATTACTGGTGACGAAACATGGATCCATCATTACGAGCCGGAGAGTAAACGGCTGAGTATGGAATGGAAACATCCAAATTTGCCGTGCAAGAAAAAGTTCAAGACCCAACCGTCCGCAGGAAAACATGCTTACGGTTTTTTTGGGATGCACGAGGTCCTCTACTGGAACATTATGGTGAAAGGGGCACAACAATAAATAGTGTACGGTACAGTGAGATGCTTACTGACAGGCTAAAGCCTGCAATTCAAAGAAAACGCCGAAGATTGCTGTCAGAAGGTGTTCTGTTGTTGCACGACAATGCCCGTTCAAATACTGCTGTCCACGGTGCTGAATCGCTCCAGAAACTCAAATTCGACGTACTGGATCATCCTCTATATAGTTCCGATTTTGCCCCTTCTGACTATCACTTGTTTGGTCCACTCAAACAGGCATTAAGGGGCCGTCGATTTGACTCGGACGAAGCATTGAAGGAAGCGGTGCATTCCTGGCTCCCAGCTCAACCGAAAATCTTCTTTTATGAGGGCTTAAGGAAGCTTGTAGAGCGATGGACGAAGCGCATTGAAAAGCACGGAGACTATGTCGAAATATGATGTTCTTGTAAGTTTCGTATTTTACTACAATAAAATTTTATAACTACTTTGTGGATAATAATTGACTTACCCTCGTATACAGATAAGTAGCGATTTACGAGTTTGTGATTAGGTATGAACCTAACATCATCTGCGAGTGAAACGAGTTGCAACAAAATTCATATTCGTGCACGTCACAAATCGTCGTCTGTTTGTTTACGTGTATGTTGTGATCACGGCGTCGAGTGCCATGATTCGACCACAAAACTCGATAGTCGATCTAAATTCACCCTCTGGTAACTTCCGGTGGCACTCTCGGTATTTAGCCAGTACCACCTAGAAGACAAGTCCTTACAACTGGCCGCGCCTACGTCACAGGTCACACCAAGAGGCGGCGGACGCAAGCTGACTGGCCAGCCGCTACGAGGCGGTGGGCGTGCCCCAGCGGCCAGCCAGTCAACTGGCAGCCGCCGCCTCTTGCTGTGACATAGGCACGGCCAGTTGTCTGTATTCTAGGTGGTGTCACAGAGTAACATATACAGAGAAGCAGCCCACCCTAAACCACTGTCTTACGCTCCCCTCGTAGTTCCGTAAGATGCTAGCAGGTGTCAGGCGGTTCGCTGGCTTAGGATGCCTCTCGCACGTCAGAGGGTAGCGTGGAGGGGAGGCTGAGGGGAGAGCTCGTGCCGCCTGCCATGAGGCCACGGCTATGTCCGGCGTGCCGGCGTTTGAGGGGAGGTGGTGGTGGGGGCAGCCGCTACCTGCCGCCTGCTCTGGCCAGTTTAAAGAGCTGCTTGTGACCGCAGCGCCATCATGGGACATCTTACGGAACTGCTGGAAACCCTCACTCCCCGCACCCCGGAGCGTAGGACCGGGCCCTTACGGAGGTTTCCCATCTGTATATATTTGTCTGTGGAGGTGTTGATTTAGCGCCGAGTCGCTCGGGATAGAAGACCCCCTGCTCCCCGCTCCCTTCTCCACCCATAGCCTCGAACTCAGTGGCTGGAAATCGGTCGCCGGAGGTGCAGAACTTGATTTTGCACCAAGGCCGAATCAGGCCGGGTAAAGCTGACCGGCAATTTCCAACTTGACTGCAGACGTCGGTAGGGAGGATCATATACGTTACTAAATAATTATCCGTCAAAACGGCGGGAGAGTAGATTATTTAAAGTTTAACTACGTTGTATACCGTAAAGTTCTCTCAGAGGCTAATTTTTCTGTGGTGGTTCATTGCTTCGTTGCGCCATAGGATGAACCTCCTCCAGTTGTGACACGTTTGGGGTAGCCCCAATTCAGACATGAAAAGTGTCGCAGGTATATGATGTCGGGGAGACCGGGACACTGGGGCATAGGGGCAGGATGGCCCAGTCGAATCGGTTCATACAGTAGACGCTACTTTCGTCTTAGGAATCAATCAGAAAGTAGGCGCACAGGGAATTATTTGGACTAAACGCAACACAATATGGTTTCAGAAAGGGAAAGTCAATAGACGATGCTATAAAGGCAGCAACAGAAATGGTGCACACAACAACATTCAAATATGCATTGGCCATTCTCGTGGACATTGCTGGCGCCTTTGATAATCTCTGGTGGCCGGCACTGTTTGCGAGACTAAGGGAGCTAGGGATACCTAAGGCCCTCTACAACAGTCTTCTAGATTACTGCAAACACAGGGCAGTAGAATGGTGCATGGGCACTGAAAAAGTGGTTAAGAAAATCACCAAAGGGTGCCCACAGGGATCGATCTGTGGCCTCGTCTTTTGGGACATCACCTTTGAACCGCTCCTCAACCTCCTTGGGCAACAGGAGACGATCAAAGGTACCGTAGCGTACGCAAATGACCTGCTTGTCTTGGTCACAGCTGACTCAAGGACACAAATTGAAAACAAGGCTACACACATCCTGACAACGATAGACCATTGGTGCCAACAGAATAAATTGCAAATGGCAACACACAAAACAGTGTATATACTACTGAAAGGCACTCTTATTACGAACCCCATAATCAAACACAATAACATCAACATCCGAAGAGAGCACACAACACGTTATCTTGGTGTCCAACTTGACGAAAGACTGACCTTTAACGAGCATATAAAACTGACGACTGACAGGGCTACCAAGATGACGCAGACACTTGCCAGGCTAAACACAACAGAATACAGACTACCAACACAAACACTTAGAGCATACCATATAGCACTTTTTGAGTCAGTGATCTGCTTCGCAGCCAGTTCATGGGACCAACGATTGGCACTACAAACACATATCAATACAGTCAGGAGAGGACAAAGGAGTGCCTTACTCAGGCTATCCAGGAACATCGGGTGAAGCACTATGCGTTGTACTTGGGATACCACCTGTAGATCTCACCATAAGATAAGGGGCTGCCATGTACTGGCTAAAGGCGGGGAAGCTTGACAAAGTCCAGGAAATAGTGGGCCAAGCAATAACCGAGCGACACCAACAACTCAAATGGCGAATGGACACCTGGCAAAGGGAATGGAATAATAGTGAAAAAGGACGTCGATTATACGAATTCCTTCCGGACATAAGGGAACGTCTGAGTATGGGTCATATTAATCCCAGCCGGGGTATGATCCATTTTCTGACAAACCTAACACGAATGGGACTCAGCAACAATCCAAACTGTACATGTGGAGAGACTGGGTCACCAGAACACACGGTATTACATTGTCAGTTATACAGAACACACACACACTGTATGTTAAACAACACACAAGACTTAAACGTACTGATAAGAAATAAGGATGGCTGGGACACACTAAATAGACTGAGGAATGATGTACCATCACTAAAGCGGGAAGAATACGCAAAAACGGTCAGACATAACATCGTACAAAATACCAACACAATGACACAGGACACATGGAACGAGACAAGCAGTGTAAGTACAAGCGACATGGATAACGAAACAGATGACAATCCCAGCACAGAAGATGACTTATTCCTAAACAATTGAGCACCATAAACATTAGAGTCAAATCCCCCTTTAGCTCTTAATGTACATGAAATAAACGACTACCACATATGGAGGGAATTCCATGATGGAAGGGCTCGATGTTCATTCCGAGGCCTTCCACCTTGGTAGACTCTCCCCAACAACTTTTACTTTACCTGCCCTTTCCTATCTTCTTTTATTTACCCTTCTTAAAAATAATGAATTTTGAGTTGCCATTCCTTTTCCTTATAATTTGCTGTGTTAATTATTAATAGATAGTAATCGAATTAAATTTAAAATTGTATAAATAACTAAATATGTAACACCATGAATTTCACCATTAACTTATCTAATTGTTACTATCACTATATATTTAAACTTAACGCTATTAAAATGTAAAAGATAACACAAACCATACTTGGTCCAATTACGACCAGCTATATACCCAAAGGCAGCTGGTCTGGATCAAGGACATTTTATGGACACTAAGTGTTTTGCCCAATCCAAAAAAAAAAGTCCCTCTTCTTATACAGGGCCAATATCGCAGGCGGTGAAGCTTTGGACAAGCTGAAGCCCTTAATTGTTTTTGTGCGTATTTCAGTAAAATTCTACATGTCGGTTAATGTGTGTTTATAACTTTTACTTGCTTTGGATGCAACGGGCTGAGTAGTATAATAAAAGGTGGTACTTTAAGGATTATTTCTGTATGACATACTGACGTAATTGCTTCAGTGAGTTTTCTAAAGAACAGAATTTATTGTAAAGATGGCGATGGGGCAGGTTGGCCCAGAGAGGACGGGGCACGATGGCCAGCCGAGACAACCTGTCACGTCCTATAGGAGCTGTATTTTTGAAACTCGATGAAAGCTTTGTTACTTTTAGTGATAACAATGTTTATAATACTTCGAGTTTATTAAATTATTAACATAATTGACTAAGTTAAACATAGTTTGATACGTTTCAGAGGTCAAAATATCGTCATATTCATGAGATATAAAGCGTTGAATAAACGCCAACCAGTAAATTTTATTTTAATCTTAAACAGTGATCTGACAAGTCAGAATCTTGTTCATTTCCTTGTTTTCAAAACATGAGTTACGGCTCTGTTTTAAACTTTAGTTTTATTTGTAGTATCATAATAATTATCCGAAATTATAAAATAATGAATGGAAATGATTTCTGAAGATAGGATACTAAGAGCACTTTTAGAAGTAAAAGGAAAGGAAAGATCTGTAAGGACTGTTAGCGAAGACTTTGGGGTTCCAAGAAAATCGTACTAGAGGTACTGTGCTAAGTACAGACAGACCTCATGTCAGTCTGCACAGGTAATTGAAACTCAGGATACAGATATTGAATTTCAAACTTACGCACTGGACAAATCATTGGAATGAAATACTGAAGAAAAATTAGATCACAGGCTAGAAAAGCCCTTTTTCAAAAAGGAAACGGAGAACAAGGAATTCAGTTCACGAACTGTAAGCGTTGGGCTCATCAGAGATGCGTCAAAAATGAAATCCGTGGACTATTTTATGAGTATTAAAACTGTGCTGATCCTTTGGAGCTGGACAGTGATTAAAATTGACTGGTTTGTATTAAGACACCATCAAGTTTAACTTGTCCTGTTGTCATAGTCCTCAATGTTAAGCATTTAACTCAATATTCAACTTGATGTTATGTACATTAAAGTATATTTCTCGATAACTGTTAGTTTTATTTTGATTTCCTAGTTATACTTACCAAAAGACTACATGGGTCAACGTACCCCAGCCTCTGGGCCAACTTACCCCGAGGTAATTAATTTTTTCTACTACTTTAACTGATATTTTCAAGTTTAATAACTGCCATCCAGATTCAGTAAAGACCTATCTAATATTTAACAATAATTTCACAAATTTAAATATCTAAAATAATTAATATTAACAAAAATAAAAAAAAATATGGTCAACGTGTCTCGGTCTCCCCTACATACGGCACTTTTGATTTCTGATGATGGCCCTACCGAAACGCGAAACGCTGAAGCCATTTTTCCATCCCATGATGACTTGTTAATTAAGCGACTTAACAGCATTTGTGCAATACTGCTACAGTTACTTTCAATGGTCGCAATCTTTTTGTATGACTGTTATATGTCCAAATATTATGTCACAAAAACAAATAATCACTTACTTAATATTATTGTTAATTGTTCGTACAATTAATGAATCGACAATTAGAAATTTCACGGAAAGTCTTCAGCAGTTAGATTGGGATGAAGTCTACAAGGAACCTGATGCTAATTTAAAATACAATTTATTTCATGATACTTTTGTAAGGGTATTTGATAACTGTTTCCCCAAGAAATTAGTCAAATTTAATTGTAAGGAACCAAGCAAAAAACCATGGCTCACCAAAGGTATAAAAATATCTTGTAACCGGAAAAGGAAACTGTATCTGACAGCAAGAGAGAGTAGTGACCCAGAAATACTCAACTATTATAAAAACTACTGTTCTGTATTAAGGAAAGTTATTAAAAAATCCAAAAGCATGTGCATCATGTCTGAGATTAGTACATCAAATAATAAAATTAAAACAATCTGGAATATTATAACAAGGGAGACAGGGCAACCAAGAACACAGGAAGACAGCATTACCATCAAAGTGAATGAAAAAATTACAAACAAAAAGTCAGAAGTTGAAAACACTTTTAATAATTATTTTTTAAATGTTGTGGAGAATATAGGATCCAAATGTTCATTAGAAGAAGCTAGGCAGTTAATGGAACAGAGCATACCTAGACAGTATGATACAATGGAAATCCCACCCACCTCTCAAAATGAAATTAAGAAATTAATAAACTCTCTCAAGAGTAAAAGCTCTCATGGCATTGATGGCATATCCAGCAGGGTATTAAAAGCTTGTTCCCAAGAAATATGTAGGATTCTTAGCCACATTTGTAATAGCTCACTGGAGCAGGGTATTTTCCCTGATAGACTGAAATATGCTATTGTCAAACCACTTCATAAAAAAGGTGATACATTGGATGTCAACAACTACCGCCCAATCTCACTTCTGACTGCTCTATCAAAAATTCTTGAAAAAGTAATGTATTCCAGAGTAACTTCATATATTAATAAAAATAAAGTTCTAACAAAATGTCAGTTTGGTTTCCAGAAAGGCTTTTCAACAGAAAATGCAATACGTATTTTCACTAATGAAATATTAAATGCTCTGGATAACCGTAAATCACCCGTTGGGATTTTTTGTGATCTATCAAAGGCCTTTGATTGTGTTAACCATAGAATTCTTCTAGATAAGCTTAAGTACTGTGGTATGAGTGGGAAAGTGCACAAATGGTTTAAATCATACCTAACTGGAAGAGTTCAGAAAGTTGATATAAGTAATTCACATAATATACAAAAAACAGCCGAGTCCTCAAACTGGGGAACTATCAAGTATGGGGTGCCACAGGGTTCGGTACTGGGACCTTTGCTGTTCTTAATATATATTAATGATTTGCCTTTCTATATTCATAAAGATGCCAAGCTAGTTCTTTTTGCTGATGATACAAGTATCGCTATCACACCCGAATCACAGGAATTAACTGATGAAATTGTCAATGAAGTATTTCAGAGAATTATTAGGTGGTTCTCTGTAAATGGACTCTCTTTAAATTTTGAAAAAACACAGTATATTCAGTTTCACACAATAAATGGCATCACACCATTAATTAATATTGACTTCAACCAGAAATCTATAGCTAAGGTAGAATATTCAAAATTTTTAGGTTTATGCATTGATGAGGGGTTAAATTGGAAGAAACACATTGAAGATCTGCTGAAACGTTTGAGCTCAGCTACTTATGCTATTAGGGTGATTGCAAACTTTGGTGATGTACAACTCAGTAAACTAGCATACTATGCCTATTTTCATTCTCTGCTTTCTTATGGCATCATATTCTGGGGCAATTCATCATTTAGTAAGAAGGTATTCATTGCCCAAAAGCGGGTCATCAGAATAATTGCTGGAGCCCACCCAAGATCATCCTGCAGACATTTGTTTAAGGATCTAGGAATCTTTACAGTAGCTTCACAATATATATATTCACTTATGAAATTTGTTATTAACAATCCAACTGAATTCAAATGTAACAGCAGTGTGCATAGCTACAACACTAGGAGAAAGGGTGACATACACTATTCAAGGTTAAATTTAGCTCTGTCACAGAAAGGGGTTAATTATTCTGCCACAAAAGTCTTTGGTCACTTACCTAGTAGTATCAAAATTCTGACAGATAGCCAACTAGCATTTAAAAATAAATTAAGAGAATTTCTGAATGGCAATTCCTTCTACACATTAGATGAATTTCTAGATAAAAGTTAGTACTTTAGGAAAAACTTAAAAAATAAAAAAAAAAAAAAAAAAAAAAATAAAAAAAAAAAATTCAAATATTGAGTGTCATGTAATATTATGTATAGACACAATTCATTTAACTGACACGTTCCACATCATTACGAAGTGTCGTATTCATGATCTATGGAACAAGTATTAATCTAATCTAATCTAATTAATACATAGCAGTACCTTTTCACTACTGAATTATAGGCCACGTTCTTTTTGGATAGGCCCTTATCCTTCAACACCGGAAAAATTGCTAACATAATTCACCAACAATGAAAAACAATCTTCCTCAAAGCTTAATTACGCACAGTTCGTCGATCAGCATTCATAATTTAGTGGTAACCAATATTTTGGATTATTTGATGGTTAAGACGTCTGCCTAGTGAGCATGGACGTCCGGGTTCGATTCCTGTCCCAAGCACAAATTTTAATTCAATGGGGTATATAAATTTATAATTATAATGAATCCTAGTAGTTTGCAGCTGCAGTCGGTAATGAGTTTTCAATGCAGTATTATGTTAATATTTTATTAGTGGTTTTCTGCTAAAGTATTAACAGAAGATGACCTACTTTGGACACAATGCGGAGACATGCCTCACTGGAAAAAACATTAATACTGGGGAAGATCGAAGGCACTAGAAGAAGAGGACGGCAGAGGATGAGGTGGATCGACGGCATCACAGAAGCATCGTGTTACAACCTGGAAGATCTACGGGTAAAAGTGCAGGACAGAGGGAAGTGGCGTGCCGTGGTTCATGGGGGTCACAAAGAGTCGGAACCGACTAAACGAATAGAGAGAGAGAGAGAGAGAGAGAGAGAGAGAGAGAGAGAGAGAGAGAGAGAGAGAGAGAGATTAAGAAGTAACGCATCATCTTTGAAGGTTTCATACTTGCACACGAAAACACGTCCCTACACATTACACATTGAAATTTATTATTCGTGACAGCAAAACCTTACGTCAAATACTTCTAATAAAAGGCTTTTTTGTTTCAGTTTTGACTAATTTCCGCTACTGCAACTTTTACCAGTCCTGAATGACAAAGCAGAACTTAGATACATCTAAGAAACAAAATTATGTACTTTGCCTTCGGAATCACTGCAGCTGCTTTATTACGGGCCTAGGGGGTCGCCGAACATTTTTACTTGCAAACGGGGCGCGGGTTCAAAAAGGTTGTAAACCACTGTCCTGAATCGTTTATACAAACTGTCGAAAAATGTTCAAATGTTTATTAAGCTTAAGGGATTTAACTGCGGGGTCATCAGTCCCTAAACTTACAAACTGCTTATGAACTACCTTATACTAAAGACGACACAAACATTCATGCCCGACGGGAGGGGGGGGGATTCGAACCCCCGACGGGAAACGGCCTCGCGCATCGCGACTCAATGCACTCGTCCGCTTCGCCGCTGCATAGTACACGCACTTTGTCGTGCCCCCTCTGTGATCGCTGGAAGTCGGCTGAGTTCGTATGTATACGGAATGTTTATGCTCTCTACCAACCTTACATCGTAACAGCTTGTACACCGCAGACATCGTCAATCGATTGTTGATTTGTGCTTGGTTTTGGTTATTGCCTTCCACTTTTTTATTTGCTAAAATAAGTCCACATACCCCGACGACTTCTTTTAGAAAAAGGAAGGCTGTCCTCGAAAGTGGTATGAAGAATGTTAATTTCGATTGTTATTCAGTTAAGACAGTAAAACGTGGCAGAAAGCGTTGCTACACTCACTTAATCAGTCCCTTTAAAATATTAATATTTCGTAGTATACGTTCCAGTTTTCTATTGCTCAAACATTAAAGTGATAATTTCGTGTTCCATCTGTGACGCTTCAACCCTTTACATGCTGTTTCTTTAACCCTCCTACTACCAGAATTTTTTTGTTACACTGAGTACCGTTGGGGTCAATATGACCCCAAGTAATTAACACGGGATATATTGGCAGTATTTAATTTATTTTAATGAACTGACACAGAAACATACATTACTGATTGAAACCAGGTGAAGTAGATACATAAGCACTTACAGATCTTGTCTCAACACTTGATCTTATAGATCCTTACATGTAAAACAAAGCAAGTCTTTACATTTAAAACAAAGAATGTCTGAATGGTGTTTACAGACAAAGGAAAAGCATCTTCTGCACGTTTCTGAATGTTTTCTATCCCTGAACGTTCGCACAGGTAGCACCGTCCACGTGTTACCCCCGTATGCACTTGTGCTGAAGGAGGAGGAGGACGAGGCAGAGAAGCTTTGCTGCGCAGACTTCTGTTTTTCTGTACTAGACTTGTTCCCAGATCCAGAAGAAATTTTCTTTTGTAGTTGGTTTTTCTTATTCCAGTCAGGATTTAAGTCCAACCAAATTATGAAAGCATTCAGGGCACTAATATCCAAAATATTAAAAAAAAATCACCATGGGCCATCTTCTTGTCATACGTTTTGTGGTGTAGGTTCTGACTAACTTGCCCATAGTGTCTACACCTAATTTTGTTGCATTATAGTCTAGGATTATAACAGGTTTCGCTGATTTGCAGTTACCTATTTCCTCCCTGAAATGCATAGTACTCAGCAATGTCACTATCTTACCCTTTTTTGGGAGACTATTGTAGCTGATTCCTGGAATCCGAAGAGAGATGAACCTGCAGTTCTTCCCCTTGCTTCGATAAATTCAGCAGGTACTTCACTTCGACCTTTTCTTAGTGTTCCTAGCAGAGTCATTTGTTTTCGTTCTAGTTCCTTTGCCGACTCCAAACTTGTAAAGAAATTATCTGTTGTGATATTTCTACCACTTCCAGATAAATGTACCGTCAGTTCTAATACTACTCTTTTCCCCTGATGTATTTCTCTATGCTGACATTCGCTCTTTCCTGTGTACACCTGCAGGTGTGTGACATAGTACTTAGTGCTGTCACATGCAGCCCAAATCTTTATACGATACTTTCCAGGTTTTGAGGGGATGTACTGGCGAAATGGACACCTACCCCCTGAAAGTTACCAGTTGTTCATCAAATGTAATATTCTCATGTGGTTCGTATGCATCATGCAATGTGCTTACCCACTGCTCAAATAAAACCCTTATAGGAGCCAATTTATCAGGACTACGATTCTGCCACCGGTGCTGAGCATCACCAAACCGAATACAGCATGATATTTCTGTAAAGCAGTTCCTAGCCATAGAACTATTGAAAATAGGTCGGCCATGCTCTTCGTTCCATAAATTCACTATGCCCTCATTGTGACCTTTGTACACCCCCGCAAGAATAAGCAGGTCAAGAAAGCATTCAAATTCTTCTCTATCAATATCTATCCATTTGTTACCGAAAGTAATGTTACCCTCTTTGTTGGTCCACTTCAAAATAATCTGGAAAATGCTGGGCTTCATAAATAATTCAAATGCTGACTGCACAGTATTTACGTTCCTTACAGTATGTCTCGTGGGACCTGGAACTGTCTTCAATATATTTCGTGCTGGCTGTCTCCCATGTAATCTAACAGGATTTTTCCCCATGTTTCATTTCCATTTCTCGACATGAAACAATGGGATTACTTACATATTATTATTATTATTAGTAGTAGTAGTATCGGTTTATGCAAACAAATGGCAGATTATTTATACTTACTTGAAAACATTCTGATCTGATACGCCATCTCCAACGTCTTCATCAGAATCTTCAGTTGATTCACTACCTCCAGAAATAACATCATCAATCTGTTCGTCGCCATCAGACGCTGTATCTCCTAATTCCTCTTCTTCATTCAAAATTGCTTGTATTTCAGCACTACTCAGACTTTTTCTCGGCAATGTAGTTCTTGCACACACTGAGACAAAACACTAGCAACAACTGAGGCAACACACAACAACTGCTGAGGCAAGAAACGACAACAGTGGGTATAAATAAGAAGTGGAAAGTGTTAGTTTCATTGTTGCAGGTGTTTCCTATAACATCTGTTCAACGTAATATTCGCTGTTCTGTTTTCATAATGTTACATTCAAGAAACACAACAAAATTTAGATTGGGGTGCAAAGCCCATGAATGAATTTTAATATGTTGTAAATGTAAAACTGAATAATATGTCAATGCATACAAGCAAGTTAGAGAGACAAAGTCATAAATTTTGAAAATAATCGCATTGAAAATAAGAGAGATACATATTTCAAATGTGGCGAGGTTTTTCGCCTGTTAGCCGTGCCTTATAAGAATGCATAACTCCTATTCGTAACTGCTTTGACGTAGTGAAGTGCTGCCGAAGGAATCAAAAATGAAATTTAAACGAAGGCTTCCATGGCTGATGTCATTGTTGATAAAACTCTTCTGGGTATTGGACCGCATCGTCAATATATCAAATATTTTACCGGCGTTTCGGCCACTATTGCAAGCGGCCATCTTCTGGGTGTGACGTTTACTGCTGGATGAGGGAAAGCTGGTGTCTTAAACATTGAATGTTGCTAGTTATGATGGGTGGTTTCAGCTCTCTTTCATTGGTGTTTCCTTTTTTCCTATTGGTGGAAAAGGGAGTCCTTGATTGGTGTTTACATTAATGTTTATCATTGTTTGAAACTGGCGAATGAGGAGCGGTGGTAGCAATGACGTAGCACTGAGGTCTAGCGCCGGATAGAGCGTGCTGTTTGCTCTGTGTACGCGCGGCCGCTGTTGTCTCCGGGCTATGTGGGCCCCTATGGACTGCAATGCGCGCGGTGTCGTCGCAAAGCGCTGCTACTGCTGGCAGCCAAGACGCCGAAAGTCTGCACCCGTCTTTTCTGTTCATAAATCCGGGTCGCTTAGCTATTTCTATTGATTCCCTGATTTTCATCTTCAAAGTGAAGGGTTGTTTTACCAGTACAGTGACTTCCTGAAAACCTATCCATTTGCCGGTGTTCTGCTACTGTCGACTTCGTATGCTGTCCCACCCGAATGTACCTCTCGTGCTCGGCTATCCTTGTGTTAATCGGCCGCCCAGTTTCTCCAATGTACACCTGGCCACACTCACAGCCGATTTCATAGACTCTGGTTTTGTGCAACTTATCAGTTTTGTCCTTCATTGAGCCTAGGACAGCCCTTATTTTATTGTTGCTGCGAAATATAGGTTTGATACCCTCTCGGCGAAGAATTTTGCCCATTAGTTCGGTGACTCCTGGCAATAGAGCGATGGTTTGTTCTTCCTTTTGCTCTTCCATTTTATTTCCATCATTAGATGTCATAGTTTGCTCAATCATCCTCTTCCCATAACCGTTTGCTTCGAAAATGGACCTGATGATTTTTAATTCTGCCTTCAGATGTTGTTCATCGCTAATCCGATGAACCCTCTTAGAGTGTGAAGCACGGACTTCTTTTGCGTAGGATGATGGCGGGAAGTTGCGCGAAGATACCCGCGTGTCCTTTTAGCTTTTCTATATACCCAATGGCCTAGTTTGCCCTCTGGCTTCCGGTAAACCTCTACATCGAGAAAAGGGAGCACCCCATTCTTCTCAACCTCCATGGTGACCTGGATCTTGTTGTGCTGTTGATTGAGGTGTTGATGGAAATTCTGCAGCTCCTCTTCTCCATGAGGCCAGATGACAAACGTGTCGTCTACATATCACAGCCAGCAGTCTGGGCGTAGTGGTGCCGACTGCAGAGCTGTTTCCTCGAATGCTTCCATGAAAATATCGGCTGCAACGGGCGAGAGAGGTGAACCCATTGCAACTCCCTTCTCTTAGGATATGCCAGCATCTCCTCCCCCCCCCCCCCCAATTCTGTTGAGCATTTCATCATTTTGAACTCTTTATCGTCCACGTTTCACTCTCATACAAAAGCCACACTCAAGACAAATGCTTTCAGAAAGAACTTCCTAACATTTAAATTAATATTGGATGTCAACAAATTTCGCTTCTTCAGAAACGCTTTTCTTCCCTTAGCCATTCTGGATTTTATATCTTCTTTACTTCGACCATCAGAAGTTATCTTGCTACCCAAGTAACAAATCTCGTCTACTACTTTTATTGCCTCGTTACCTAATTTAATTCATTCAGCATCGCCTGATTTTCTGACGCTACTTTCTATTATCCTTGTTTTACTCTTTTTTCTAGACATTGTCCATTCCATTCAATTGTTATTCCAGTTCCTTTGCGGTCTCTGACAGGATTACTATGTCATCAGCAAACCGCAAAGTATTTATTTCTTCTCCCTGAACTTTAATTCCCTCTCCAAATTTCTCCTTGTTCCTTCACTGCTTGCTAATTGTACAGCTTGAACAACAATGGCGAAAGGCCACAACCCTGTCTTACTTCCTTCCCAACCTCTGCGTCCCTTTCATGCCCTTCGACTCTAATAACCGCTGTTTGGTTTTTGATTAAGTTGAGTATAATTCTTCGCTCCCTGTATTTTACCCCTGCTACCTCCAGAATTTGAAACAGTGTATTCCAGTCGACATTGTCAAAAGCTTTATCCAAATCTACAAACGCTGAAAACGTACGTTTGCCTTTCCTTAGCCTATCTTCTAAGATAAGTCGTAATGTGAGTATTGCCTCCCGTGTTCCAACATTTATTCTAAATCCAAACTGATCTTCCCCAAGGTCGAATTCCACCAGTTTTTCCATTCGTCTGTAAATTATTCGTGTCAGTATTTTGCAACCATGACTTATTAAACTGATAGTTCTGTAATATTCACATTTGTCTGCACTTGCTTTCTTTGGAATTACTATATTCTTGAAGTCGGAGGGTATTTTCCCTGTCTCATATATCTTGCGTACTAGGAACAATTTCTTCATGACTGGCTTTCCTAACGATATCAACAGTGGAATGTCATCTATTCCAGGGGCCTTGTTTTTAATCAAATCTTTTATTGGTCTGTCAAATTCTTCTCGCAGTATAGTATCTCCTCTCTCATCCTCCTCTATATCATCTTCCATTTCTAGAATACTGCTTTTAAGTTTATTTCCTTTGTATAGACTCTCTATATATTTCTTCCACCTTTCAGCTTTCCTATCTTTGCTTAGTACTGATTTTCCATCTGAGTTCTTGATATTCATACCGCTCCTTTTCTTGTCTCCAAATGTCTCTTTTATTTTCCTGTAGGCGGTATCTATCTTTCCTCTAGTTATGAATTCCTCTACGGTTCTGCATTTTTCCTCTAGTCACTCCTGCTTAGCCAGTCTGCACTTTCTGTCAACCTCATTTTTCAGACGCCTGCACTCCCTTTAGCCTTCTTCATTTGCCGAATTTTTATATTTTCTCCTCTCATCAATTAAGTTCAGTATATCCTGTGTTATCCAGGGATTTCTATTAGACCTTGTCCTTCTGCCAATATGGTCCTCTGCTGCCTTCACTACCCTATCTCTCAGAGCTACCCATTCTTCTTCTGCTATATTACTTTCCCCCGTTTCAGCCAATCCCTGTCTAATGCTCCCTCTGAAACTCTCAACCACCTCTGGTTCCTTCAATTTGTCCAGGTTCCATCTCCTAACCTTTCTACCTTTCTGCAGTCTCTTAAGTTTTAATCTGCAGTTCATAACCAATAGTTATGGTCAGAGTCCATATCTGCCCTGGATATGTCACATAGTTTAGAACCTGGTTTGTAAATCTATTCCTTGCCATTATAAAGTCAATCTAGTATCTTCCAGTGTCTCCTGGTCTCTTCCACGTATACAGCCGTCTTTTATGATTCTTAAACCAAGTGTTGGTGATAATTAAATTGTGCTCTGCGCAATATTCTACCAAGCGATCTAATCTTTCATTCCTTTTTCCCAGTCCATATTCACCAACTACATTTCCTTCTCTTCCCTTTCCTACGGCCGAGTTCCAGTCCCCCATTACAATCAAGTTTTCGTCTCCCTTAACTTTCTGAATGATTTCTTTTATCTCCTTATACATTTTTTCGATCTCCTCGTCATCGGCCGTGCTAGTTGGCATATAAACTTGCACTACTGTGGTCGGTGTTGGCTTCGTGTCTATCTTTACTACGATAATGCGTTCACTGAGCTGTTCATAGTAACTTACCCGCATTCCTATTTTCTTATTCATTATCAGACCTATTCCTGCATTACCACCAACTAATTTTGTATTGATAACCCTGTACTCACCTGACCAGAAATCCTGTTCATCCTACCACCGAACTTCATTAATCCCAACCATATATAACTTTTACCTATCCATTTCTCTTTTCAAATTTTCTAGCTTACCTACTCGATTAAGGGTTAGAACATTCCACGCTCCGACTCGTAGAATGCCTTTTTTGTGTTTCTTGATGACGACATCCTCCTGAGTAGTCCCCGCCCGGAGATCCGAATGGGGGACTATTTTACCTCCGGAATATTTTACCCAAGAAGACGCCATCATCATATATTCATACAGTAGAGCTGCATGCCCTCGGGAAAAGTAACCACTTTAGTTTCTCCTTGCTTTCAACGTTCGCAGTAAATGCATGGCAAAGCCATGTTAGCTGATGTTACAAGGTCAGCTTAGTCAATCATCCAGACTGTTGCCCCTGTAACTACAAAAAAGGCTGCTGCCCCTCTTCAAGGACCACACGTTTGTCTGGCCTCTCCACAGATACCCCTCCGCTGTGGTTGCACCTACGGTACGGCTATCTGTATCATAGAGGCATGCAAGCCACCCCACCTCGGCAATGTCTGTGGTTCATGGGGGTGGATAGCGAGATAACAAAATAAAAATTGTGGAGGACCTTTTGTGTCCTAATACAAGTCAAGCGGTTACGTCGCAACATCAGGTAAGGTGAGTACAGGGTTATGAGAACAAAGTAGGTCTAATAATGAATACGAAAATAGGAATGCTCGTAAGCAACTATGAATAGCACAGTGATTGTATTATCCACAACGGCAGTAAAAGTCTATATGCCATTTAGCTCTGCCGATGATGAAGAGTACGAAGAAATGTGTGAGAAGGTGTGAAAGAAAACCTGATTGTGAGGGGGGACTGGAATACCCTAATAGTTAAAGGAAGGAAAAATAGTGGATTAAATGGATTGGGGGGAAGTAATGAAAGAGTAAGCCACAGAACATAATTCAATCATGACAAAGACTTTGCATAAGAATGAAGAAAGAAGGCTGTATATGTTGAAGAGACTAGGAGTCATGGGAAGATACCAGAGAGACAGACTAGGTAAGACATAAATTTCGGAACCAGGTTTTATACTGTAAGGCAAATCCAGGGGCAGATTGATCACGTCTTATTGGTGATGAACCGAAGAAACTGCTGAATGGTAAGAAAATAAGGTTATGGACCCTGCCTACATTGAAGGAATCTGAAGTTTTTTCAAGTTTCAAGTGGAGCTTTACAACAATTGCCAGAAACGGAAAAGTAATACAGTAGAAGAAGAATGGGTAGCTTTAAGAGATGAAACTGGGAATACCGCAGATGATCATGTAAATAGAAGAACAAGGGCTAACAGAAATCCCTGGATAACGCAAGAAATACTGAACTTAATTGATGAAAGAAGAAAAGATAAAAATGCTGTAAGCAAAGCAGATAAAATGCGGTACAGACGGCTGAAAATGATGTCAGGAAGTGCAAAATGGCAAACCTTTTGCGGCATTGTAGATCTCGTAGTTGAGCTGTAAAACGCGTAACTATTCGCCGACATTGGATGGAGGTTCAGTGAATTTGAAGTCATGGCTCGTGTAGCAATTTTAATTAAAGGCGGAATTATTTGTTAAAGAATTGCGGTGAAAGATGGACATTGACAAACAATCGGACTTCGGAAACATTTACGCCAAAAAGTGATTGCAGGTTCTATGCCAATAAAATATTGAAAAATAAGGAATAAAATTTGGAAAATGAAGTGGCAAGGTACACGAGATACAAAACTGCAATACAACCAAAACCGAACCATCCAACATCGTGACAGTTCGACACAACTGAAAACAGCTTCGTGGATAATGGGTGGAAACGGTAAAAGTTAAATAGCTAAATTAAAAAATTAAAAATAGTAGAACTGAAATTGACTGGGGGGGGGGGGGGTTATTATTGAGGAACAGAAAGCAAATATCATTATAGTCGACATGGTCGATTATAGAGAGTCCGCAACTGCACTACGATATTTTAAATGTGTTTATTTCCGTCAACAGTTGCTATAAAATTGTTTCATAACATGTTTCGATCACTTGGATCATCTTCAGATCTAAAAAACAAAAGTAAAATAGCAATGTACAATTTGATAAATTTACTAAGGGTTAATTGACAATAGTTAATTTATACATAAATGGATAGATTTTTCTTTACCTTATAGTTGCGTCCGCAACTCGTCTGGCTGAGTACTAATTGGTACTGAGTTTTACAGTTCAAAATAGGCATTTTTAATTTGGTTGCAGGTGGTGGTGGGGAGGGAAAGAGTAGGTGGGGGGGGGGGGGGAGGGAGGGGCAGGGATTGTAATGGATAGGTTCAGCCCTAATATTCCGTACATTTGTTTGTTATAAAAATAATTTCTAAAAGTGAGGTTCTTGAATATATCCAGACATAAAAATTATAAAACTGTATGTTATATCAGTTTAAAAATGTGGTACGATAATTAAAAAATGCATACGATATTTAAAACATTGAATGTGTAAAACAGAGATGTATAAAATTACATATGTCATACTTTAAAGTTTTTTAAACGTCAGTTTGTTAAAATATCATTAAAATGTTAAAATATAAAAATATATAAAAAAATTTATAGAAAAAACTTATATAAAATATAGTATGGTATGGGCGTTAGTTGCCTCTGTCGCTACTTGGTGGCGTTGTGCGGCGCGCAGTTTTCCTTGTACGTTCGGAAGCCAGTCTGCACGCCGACCTGCTGCTAGGGCGGTGTCCGGGCCGACGCGCTGCCGCCGCCAGCCACCGGAAAGTGGGGCCGCCGCTCCAACGCGTGCTGCGTCCAGGACGAAGGTTGCAAGAGGCCTTCAAAGTTTTTAAAAAATGCGCTGTTATTAAAATCATTTTGTTGGTTGAGTGTATTTCCAGGTTCTTGAAGCCGGTGTGTGAAAATTTCGATTTCTTCTAGTGTCGTTAGGAGGCGTCCTTTTGGTTCCCTATGAAGCACTTGTAAATGGGTATTAATTGTTCCAACCGTGTGCTTTTCTGTCACTAAATGCTCTCCAAATGCTGTTTTATTATTATGAAGAGAGCAAATGCTCTTTAAAACGTGTTTCGAACGTTCTGCCTGTCTGACCTACGTAGATTTTTGTACAATCTCCACATTTGAGTTTATAGACGCCTGCTGCCGTGAATTTCGAGGATTTTTTGTTCACACGGTGTCTCAGTCTAAAACGAGTGACATCGTTGGTCTTAAATCCGATTCGTATGTTGGTGTTTCGAAATTGCCTAGCAATGATGTCTGAAACCTTTCCTTTGTAGCACATTGGCATGTAGATGATTTTCTTTTCTTCTACGTTACTTGTCAGCGTACTGTCATTATTTTTTCGTTGTTGTTTGTTAATTTTTTGCAGCAACTTATTTATTGTTGAAGCTGGGTAACCGTTGCTTACTGCAACTTGCTTTATGATGGCAATTTCTTTCATCTTCTCATGTTCGCTTAATGGCAGTTTCAATAATCTGTTGGCCATTGAACGAAAATATGCCATCTTTACTCTTTTCGGATGCCAAGATTTTGAATTGATGATAAGGTCTGCACAAGTAGGTTTCCTATATACACCAAAACGATGTCTACCCGCTTCTCTTGTAACTGTAATGTCGAGGTAGTTGATGGATCCATTATTTTCGTGCTCGACTGTGAACTTGATTTTTGGATGAATAGCACTCATTTTTTGCGCAATGTCATTAACATCATTTTGGTCTCCTTTAACTAATAAAATGGCATCATCTACATAACGGTAATAATAGAGAATTTTGTTGGCTATTGTAGGGTTAGTGGTGAAAAATTCGTTCTCTAAATGATTAAGGAAGATCTCGGCCATAATGCCTGCTAGGGAGTTTCCCATGGCAAGTCCTTCAGGTTGGTGATATATCTTGCCGTTGAATGTGAAAAAGTTATAGGAGAGCGTTAGTTCTAGGAGTTCTATAAAGTCAACTATTTCTCCTGTAGCCATTTTTTGGTGTCTTATAAGATTGCGCTTGATTATATCTATTGTTTCACGGACAGGCACGTTAGTATATAAATTCACTACATCTAGGGATGCAAATATGGAATCAGATGGGATGACTGTGTCTTTCACTTTCTCCGCAAATTCGTACGTATTTTTTAGACTATGCAGTTCATGAAATGTGTATAACGTTCTTAACCTTTGTGCTAAAGTGGCATTTAATGGAGCGTTAGGACTTTGTCTTGTGTTACATATCAGCCTGATGGATTTGTCTTTTTTATGCAGCTTTATCTGTGCGCGGGCGTCTGGTGTTTGCGGATTCATGACTGTATATTGCTTTTTCTCTCTGTCTGAAAAGAGAAAGTCAGAATTTTGGATTTTTCGTTTTAATTGTGTATGAAACTTTTTTGTTGGATCTCTAGCTATTTCTTTAATACCGTTATCAGAGAAGAATTTTTCAGTTTTAGTTACATACTCGTCGTCGCTGACAAGAACTACAGTGCTGCCCTTATCTGCCCGTGTAATTAGTGCTTTGTGCCTCTTTAACTTTTTATTTAAATCGTCTATGATCTTGTTCTCATTACTCAGGTTATTTTCCGGCTTAATTTGTGGTTTTAACGCGTTGGTGATCTTGATTGCTATGGTATTCTGTTTATGTGTGGGGACCTTTGCAATATCACTTGCGCATTTGACCTCTGCTATAATTCTCTTTACATCTTCCTGTCCTAGCGTTGGTTTTGGATTATAGTTCAAACCTTTTGACAAAAGAGATATTTCTTCATCTGCGAGAGGAATATCTGTAAGATTTACAAGTTTATCAGAGAATTCGTGTATCTTAGGCACATTAATGTTTTCTTCTTTCTTCCCTCCTATCAAATGTGACAACTTCTTTTGGTGTCTTGCAATTACTTTTGCCCTCTCAGTGTCTACTCTATCGTCAATAAATAAGCGTAAATTGTCAAACTGCGTAGGGGATAATATTTTAGCTATTTTTAAGTGCAATGAGTATAACTCGTCGTTTAATACATCTTTGTTCTTGTATGCTTCCCTAATTTCTGCTTTTACCCACATGATTTCGCTTTTCCTCTTTATTGTACGTGCTGTTGCTATTTTTACAATAGCCAACAAAATTCTCTATTATTACCGTTATGTAGATGATGCCATTTTATTAGTTAAAGGAGACCAAAATGATGTTAATGACATTGCGCAAAAAATGAGTGCTACTCATCCAAAAATCAAGTTCACAGTCGAGCACGAAAATAATGGATCCATCAACTACCTCGACATTACAGTTACAAGAGAAGCGGGTAGACATCGTTTTGGTGTATATAGGAAACCTACTTGTGCAGACCTTATCATCAATTCAAAATCTTGGCATCCGAAAAGAGTAAAGATGGCATATTTTCGTTCAATGGCCAACAGATTATTGAAACTGCCATTAAGCGAACATGAGAAGATGAAAGAAATTGCCATCATAAAGCAAGTTGCAGTAAGCAACGGTTACCCAGCTTCAACAATAAATAAGTTGCTGCAAAAAATTAACAAACAACAACGAAAAAATAATGACAGTACGCTGACAAGTAACGTAGAAGAAAAGAAAATCATCTACATGCCAATGTGCTACAAAGGAAAGGTTTCAGACATCATTGCTAGGCAATTTCGAAACACCAACATACGAATCGGATTTAAGACCAACGATGTCACTCGTTTTAGACTGAGACACCGTGTGAACAAAAAATCCTCGAAATTCACGGCAGCAGGCGTCTATAAACTCAAATGTGGAGATTGTACAAAAATCTACGTAGGTCAGACAGGCAGAACGTTCGAAACACGTTTTAAAGAGCATTGCTCTCTTCATAATAATAAAACAGCATTTGGAGAGCATTTAGTGACAGAAAAGCACACGGTTGGAACAATTAATACCCATTTACAAGTGCTTCATAGGGAACCAAAAGGACGCCTCCTAACGACACTAGAAGAAATCGAAATTTTCACACACCGGCTTCAAGAACCTGGAAATACACTCAACCAACAAAATGATTTTAATAACAGCGCATTTTTTAAAAACTTTGAAGGCCTCTTGCAACCTTCGTCCTGGACGCAGCACGCGTTGGAGCGGCGGCCCCACTTTCCGGTGGCTGGCGGCGGCAGCGCGTCGGCCCGGACACCGCCCTAGCAGCAGGTCGGCGTGCAGACTGGCTTCCGAACGTACAAGGAAAACTGCGCGCCGCACAACGCCACCAAGTAGCGACAGAGGCAACTAACGCCCATACCATACTATATTTTATATAAGTTTTTTCTATAAATTTTTTTATATATTTTTATATTTTAACATTTTAATGATATTTTAACAAACTGACGTTTAAAAAACTTTAAAGTATGACATATGTAATTTTATACATCTCTGTTTTACACATTCAATGTTTTAAATATCGTATGCATTTTTTAATTATCGTACCACATTTTTAAACTGATATAACATACAGTTTTATAATTTTTATGTCTGGATATATTCAAGAACCTCACTTTTAGAAATTATTTTTATAACAAACAAATGTACGGAATATTAGGGCTGAACCTATCCATTACAATCCCTGCCCCTCCCTCCCCCCCACCTACTCTTTCCCTCCCCACCACCACCTGCAACCAAATTAAAAATGCCTACTTTGAACTGTAAAACTCAGTACCAATTAGTACTCAGCCAGACGAGTTGCGGACGCAACTATAAGGTAAAGAAAAATCTATCCATTTATGTATAAATTAACTATTGTCAATTAACCCTTAGTAAATTTATCAAATTGTACATTGCTATTTTACTTTTGTTTTTTAGATCTGAAGATGATCCAAGTGATCGAAACATGTTATGAAACAATTTTATAGCAACTGTTGACGGAAATAAACACATTAAAAAAAAAAAAAAAAAAAAAAAAAAAAAAAAAGCAAATAGATTTAATGTTTACCTGAATTTACATCCCAGTGGTACATCGGCTACAAAGAAGATAATTATGAACAGAGCAAAATACATCGAGCTGTTCTCAGCCTGACATAAGAAACTAAAGTGAAATACATAAGCTTTTGTCTTATTACTTGCAGGAAGGAATAAATTAAGGTAGTAATTACAAGTACTCTTCGATATATCAACGTAAAAAAATTGCTTTGGCTATCGATTATAAGAAATTGCGTAAAAATATTTTGCGTTACAGAAATTGTCTTACATTTTAGAATTTTTTTCTTGCATTGTATACAATGCTCTTTTTATACGTGATAAAAAAATATTTTGCTGGGGTTCTGCAGTATTGTAATCGTAAACCACTTATCGTAGAAGGTAGGTTATGTTGTTGTGGTCTTCAGTCCGGAGACTGGTTTAATGCAGCTCTCCAACGTAATCTATCTTGACAAAGCTTCTTCATCTCCTCATAAGAACGGCAAACTACATCCATTTGAATTTGCTTACTATATTCATCTCTTGGTCTCCGTCTGCGATTTTTACCCCACACACTTCCCTCCAACGCTAATTTCACAATTCCTTGACGTCTAAGAATGTGTTCTACTAATGGATCCCTTCTTTTATTCAAGGAATGCCAGAAATTCCTTTTCTCCCCAATTCTGTTCAGTACCTCCTCATTAGTTACGCGATCCACCTACCTAATATTCAGGAAAAGCAAATCTATGTTTTTAGCCTATGTGGATTTGGAGAAAGCTTTGACTATGTTGACTAGAATACACTCTTTCAAATTCTGAGGGTAGCAGAGGTAAAATAGGGGAACGAAAAGTTATATACAATTTGTACAAAAGCCAAAAGCAATTATAAAATTCATCGGGCATGACAGGGTCGCAGTTGTTGGGAAGGGAATAAGACAGGGTTGTAGCCTTTTCCCAATGTTATTCTACCTGTACACTGAGCGAGTTGTAAAGGAATGCAAGGAGAAAAAGTTCAGGAGGAATAAATAAAAATTTTGCGGTTTGCCATTGACATTTTAAATCTGTCAGAGAAATCTAAGAAAATTAGGCAATGCTGAAGAAATTAAATTAAGTAACAAGACAATGAAGGTGGCAGATGAGCTTTGTTACTTGGGCAGCGCATCAGCTTACGATGGTTGCAGTACAGAAGACATAAAATTCAGAACGGCACTGGGAAGAAAAGCGTTTCTGAAGATAAGGAATTTGTTAACATCGAATATTAATTTAAGTGTAAGGAAGTTTTTTCTGAAGGCATTTGTGTGGAGTGTTGATAGGACACAGTGTTAGACATAAAGTAATCGTAAATTTACTACTGGAGGAAGGTGTGTGGGGGTAAAAATCGCAGAGGGTGCCCAAGAGACGAAGACAGTAATGGATGTGGGCTGCCGTTCTTATCAGGAGATGGGAGATGAAGAGGCTTGGACAGGATAGAGTAGGGTGGAGAGCTGCAACAAACCAGTCTCCGGACTGAAGACCACAACGACAAGAAATGTCATGAGAAGAGGTTGCTGAGCCGCAGACTAGCACAGAGAAAAGACAATCGTACTCAAACGCCTTAGCTTTCTGATTTGCCCCTCCCCCTCTCCCCCCTCCCAACACACAGAAAAATAATTTTGTGTGCTGGAAGAGACGTTTGAAAGAAAAATCAACCGTATGATTATCAGGAGCTCTGATGGTAAACTAGTACTAAACAAAGAAGCGAAAATCGCACTGCCGTGTTTTACGACCCACTTTAGCCGGCCGCGGTGGCAGAGCTGACTGAGGGGCGCCAGTCACGGTCTGCACGGCCACTACGGTCGGGGGTTCGAATCCCCCCTCGGGCATGGATATTTGTGCCGTCCGTAGTCTTAGCTAGTTCATAAGTAGTTTGTAAGTTTAGGGACTGATAGCCACGTAGTTAAGTCCCATAAGCTTTACAAACATTTGAACATTTGAATTTGACCCACTTTATGTTTTCCTGTAGTTTTATGAGTTTTTGCAGACATTTCTGACAAAAATAACAAAAACATAACCAATAAAAAATTATGGACGGTATAATTGCGACTCTACTATTGTGATAATATCGAAAAAAAGTAAAGCAGTCTACAATCCGAAGATTGGTTTGAACACCACAGTGCTTTACTAGGCATGGTACTGTTTGGAGGTGGTATGCCGTGGCACTGAGGCGCTTCAGTCACGGTCTGCACGGCCACTACGGTCGGGGGTTTGAATCCCCCCTCGGGCATGGATATTTGTGCCGTCCTTAGTCTTATGTAGTTCATAAGAAGTTTGTAAGCTTAGGGACTGATGACCCCGTAGTTAAGTCCCATAAGTTCTACAAACATTTGAACTTTTTTTATGCCGTTGCCTTGCTCCGACCTTCGAACTGTCTTACCCAGCCAATTATAGGGGGACCTACAGTTTAACGTGGGTTCCGAACCACGGTGCTACTCGGTATTTTTCACATGAGCAATACTGCCAGAGGTGAAAGAAGTGGAAAGTGGCAGATAAAAATTCTAGGACCTGGCGGGGATCGAACCCGCGTCCTTCGTGCGCCTCGGTTGCACAGTGGTTATGTGATAATATATATGCGTTCAAAACGTAATATTCTCTCTGAATGTAGTTTAACAAACAGCCAAAATTGCATTAAGGTTTCGAGCAGTTAACAATATGGTAATTGCTCCTGCTAGAACTGGTAATGATAATAATAGTAATAAGGCTGTGATTGCTACTGATCAAACAAATAGTGGTGTTTGTTCTAGTGTTATATTATTTGAACGCATATTAATTGCTGTTGTAATAAAATTAATTGCTCCCAGAATTGATGAAATACCTGGTAGATGTAATGAGAAGATTGCGAAATCTACAGAGGCTCCTCTGTGTGCAATAACTCTTGCTAGATAATAATAATAATTTCGTTTGGCTCATTGGCCTGGTTCAAGTCTTTCAAATGGATGCCACTTCGGCAACTTGCGTGCCCCTAGCCTATTACAGTTATCCAACCGGGGAAAGGGGGCCTACAGTTTAACATGGAATCCGAACCACGTGTCGTTTCTGGCGACTCCGCACATCATTGAGAGGTGAAGGATGGGATAAAACGACCGGGTTTCGAACCCACGACCCTTTGGTTTCCACTCGAACGCTATACGCCAAGACCAACGGGCCCGAGATACAAACTCAAAAAGACTATTTACCTCTTTAAACTGTTATTTTAATATCTCTCCAATATTTTCATTACCTTTTCCCAATAAATTATTATCAGCTATCTTGCTGTGGTAGTTTGTCGTCTTTTTGAAGTTTATTCTCTCTGCCTGTACTACTGGTTTACGAAAAATCAAGTGACGGTGTCAAATCGCCGTTATTTTTGCAAACATCTCTGAAACTGCACGAGTTATGGAAATAACACGAAAGAGTACATTTTTTGAGAATATTTCCTCTACAAATAAGTTCATTCCATTTTCGTCTCAGATGAACGGTTAACGTGTTATTTGCAATTAAATTTCCTACCGTCAAACGACCATCACAAACGAGCAATTTTTAGTATTGCTAACCTATTTGTGTCTGAAATATTCGAAAGAGGTAAGTTATGATTGCTGGTGACCGACAATTACGTCTGTAAAACTTAGTGCCGATCGGTTGAACTGCACGATCTAAAAAGTGGGAACACGTTACAGACAGACAGTGTCAATCTCCGTTATTTTTTGCAGATATCTCTGAAACGATGCGAGATTAAGCGGGAAAAAAACCACCGTAAGATAGCAAAGATGTAGAGAATTTTCTCCTCTACTAATTCGTTTATTGAATATTCGTGTTCTATGAAAGTTCAAGCCGTTGTTTTCTTTTAAATTTCGAGCTGCTAAAAGGCGATCACGAAGACCCACTTTTATTGTTACTATCGTAACCTCCATTAGGCCAAATACTCAACGTCGGAATGAATATATGGAAAGGTTATGCACGCGGCAGTGTGGAAAGGGAAGAGGAAGTAGATGAACATGAAATAGGAGATACGATACAGGGCAAAGAATTCGATAGAGCACTGAAACATTTAAGCAGAAACAAGACTCCGGGAGTAGGCGAAATTCCCTCTGAACTGCTTTCCTTGGAAGAGCAAGGCGTTTCAAAACCATTTAACCATAAGTACAAGATGTATGAGATATGCGAAATACCATCAAGAGAAACGTAATAATATCAATTCCAAAGAACGCAGTTGTGACAAGTGTGACTCTTATAGTTATAAAATAAGCGCTGTAACAGATACGGGGGTTGGGCAAAATGATGTGAACACCATGCAGTGTGCCTCATCTTATTACAAGTGGGCATCACTGTGCGTGTGTTAACACTGAGACACGACGACAGTGCACAATTATTAACGTATTCAGTCTTGAACGTTGGCTTACAGCATATTATACATTTTGTTGTGCGACGGTCAACACAGCTGAAGGGTGAAATGCGTGATCTTTCGGATTTCCAAAGAGACCAACTCGATGAAGGGCTGTTAGGGGAGCGTCTGTGACGAATACGACTGCAATGTTTGACGCAAGGAGGTTAGGCGTTACTCTACAGACAGCATCCTTGGAAATGACAGCGTACACAAACTACTTAAAACGTCATTGGCGAAGAGGAATAATGGGCGAAACATATCTGCATATCTGCAACATCGATTTAATATTGTGCTATCCGCGCCTATTGGGAATTTTGTGAACTGACTTGTGTTTATCAGAAGTGCAGAGTTTGTAGAAACTGTCTGTGTTGTTTTTTGTGTCGAGGTTGGCTGCAATGTGAACGTCTGTTAACATCTTTGCTTGTGTTTGGAGAAAACGGCAGACATGCAGGTTTTGACTTTTGTTTTCCATATAAAGAGCCAGTTTTGGAAAGAGGAAAAATCACACCAGCTAAGACAGATATGGAGAAACATAATAAGCACAAAAATTTGTTGATACTATACAACCTTGAAAATTATACATGACGTTTCTGTATGTTGCATATTTGCTTTTTTGGAAAACTCGCAACAGGATTTTTTTTCCTTTTTTTCCCTTCGTTTGTACAACATATAAACACATTTTTTTAAATTAAAAGAATAATGCATTTACAGCTAAGTCAACCAACAATGACCAATAAGCATTCGGAACGATTGTGGGCAGACAACATCAAAAGCGACTGCACAACTGGACACTCGGTCGAGTAATACTGATAGCATTAAGACCACATTTTGTTGTTTGTTTCTGTACAGGGCATGGCACACTTGAGACAGCTGCGATAGTTGTTGTTGGGATAGCTGTGCAGTAACCTATACAGAAATAAACAACAAAATGTGGTCTTCTTGCTCTCGACTTGTTACACCGTGTATACTCTTTTGACATGTAAACCGTTTCAACCCAAAATATTCTGCATAGTCGTCGACCGAAACCGATAGTGAACAATAAATAAAGTTTTTTGAAACAGTTAGTAGGCGATGAGTTTTCTAACATTTTCGCTTCTCAAAGTACCGCATGCTGTTTTATTTTGCATCCCTCAATCCACTCCCTGACGTTATTTTTACAGTTGTTGGTGAAAATCTTTTTGGACCGAATAGCAATCTTCTCAGTCTCGTCTGGGACTGCCCTTTTATTGCACAACACCACAATTACCGGTGCAATATATTGCTAGTGCATGTATATTTCTAAAGCTTTGCAGTTTCTTTCAACATATTGTGCAAATTGTTAATACGAAAAAAAGCAACATAAAAAAATTGCACTGACGTATTTTACGGCCAACTTTAGATTTGTAGTTTTATAAGTTTTTGCAAACATTTTGGACCAAAATAAAAATCTAAATAATAAAAAATTAAATAATAAAAGTGTCTGAAACTCTTTTAGGAAAAAGAAATTTTACGTAGTGGCGGAGTTCGGAACCACCGACCTTCAGCGCCAGAGTCCAACACATCGCCCACTACGCTACGGATAACAAGTACAAGTTGCGTTCTTTAATCTCATACTATTGATGGCCGTTGTTAACTGGTGCTAATATGGCATTTGCAGACACTAGATTATCATTTATCGTACGAAGAACGACGTGTTTAGTTAATTCTTCAGTGCGCCATTGCTTTGAAATGACAACGTGTAAGATACAATACGAAAATCATCAAATACGCAACGCAAAATGGCGTTTGTCAGATGAGTTCTGACATCTGCAAATGGCTGGTTTTCGTTAATTCAACGTAGTGTGTCAAAACTCCGTTATTTTTGGAAATATATCTCAAACGATACGAGATATGAAAGAAACATAAGGGAACAAAGCTGTAGGGAATTTTCTCCTCTACAAATTCGGCTATTCCATTTTCGTGTCAGATGAACGGTTTATTTGCAAATAAAATTACATTACAAACGGCTTTTTTGGTATTACTAACGTATTTCTTGTCCGAAATATTTGAAAAAGCGAGGTTCTGGTCTCTGGTAGCCAACTATTGTGTCTGTCAAATTCGGTGCCGATCGGTTGAACGGTTCGACCTAAAAAGTGGAAACACGTTACAGCCAGACAGACATCGTCAAATCGCCGTTATTTTTGCAAATATCTCTGCAACGATGCAAGATATGAAAAAAACATAATAGAACGACGTTGTAGAGAATTTTCCCCTCTACCAATTAGGTTATTAAATTTTCGTGTCAGATGAACGGTTCGTTTGCAATTACAATTATATTGTAAACGGCTTTTTTGGGTATTACTACCGTATTTTTTGTCCGAAAAATTGGAAAAAAGGGAGGTTCTGGTCTCAGGCGGCCTACAGTTATGTGGGCAAAATTTGGTGCTGATCGGTTGAACGGTTCGTCTTAAAAACAGAGAACACGTTACGGACAGACAGACAGACATACGTCCCAGAATATCTGATATTTTTGCAAATATCTCTCAAACGATATGAGATATGAAAAAACACAGAAAAGAGCAAACTTGTAGAGAATTTTCTGCTCTATAAATTCGGTTATTCTATTTTCGTGTCAGATGAATGGTTAAGCCGTTATTTTCCTTTAAAATTCGAACTGTCAAAAGACGATCGCAAAGGCCCACTTTTAGTGTTACTACTGTAACCTAAAGTGAGCCAAAACTGAGCCCCGAGGACTCCTAGAATAGCTGCGCTACGTTCCACGAGCTACAGATTACAGGAACGGGCATGAAAGGGACGTAAACAGGGCGGTCAGATGTGAGTGCGTCGCTGACGACCGGTGAGTCACGACACACCGTGTGTCATTCTGACGAGGCGGCCGCGTGTCTTCCTAGAATGCGGAAGTAGCTCTGTCACCATCCGGGCTCCCGCCATTATTTCTGGCTGCTACTATATAAAGACAAGTTGGCGTTTGATGTTGCTACCAAACATGTCGTTGATTTGTTGTACAATTTGCTCCAAATTCTTATACGAATTTCTAATAAATATTTGTGCTGACACAGGCTAAAAATATAGAATATATAATTATATCATACTAGCTGAAAACCCGTCGTTGGTCGGGTATTTATTTATTTATTCAAGCTTTGAGTTACTACTTCTCATAGCTCTTCTACCTCCGTCCATCTCTTTTTTTAAAATGTTCAAATGTTTGTAAAGTCTATGGGACTTAACTACGGGGTCATCAGTCCCTAAACTTACAAACTACTTATGAACTAACTAAGACTATGGACGGCACAAATATCCATGCCCGAGGGGGGATTCGAACCCCCGACCGCAGTGGCCCGTGAAGACCGTGACTGAAGCGCCTCAGGCTCCTCGGCCACCGCGGCCGGCTCTTTTTTTAAATAACATGTCCCTTTTCGAAGGCACATTCAGCTATATGTGTGTATACTGTAGAAATTATCAATTGTAACGTCATATCCAATGCCGTAATTTAGTCCATGAACTGCGGAAAAGTTGTAAGCGAGAATCTTTTTTCCTTTCATCGTTTTCCTGTGGTTCTCAGCGAGATAAAGTGTAATAAAGGTTTGAAATTATGTTTAATGTGTGTTGTAAGTCGCTAAGTGTATGAATAAAGTCTCATCACACGATATGGCAGTATCTTGCGAGTCCTATTGTTTATGACGTCATACATCTTAAACCATGTGTTTCTTACCCTTACAGCAATTGTTACCTCACCATAAGGAATATGTGTACCAAATTTGGTTGAAATCAGTGCAATGGTTTAGGAAGAAATGAGCACCATTTTCGCTTAATACAGCAGTTCGTCGCGCATCTCATCATTTATGACGTCATATCACGTGAACTATGTATCCTACAGAAACATCATATCCAGGTTCTCCAGTTTTAGCGACACTAACGGACAGCAATTCATTTTTATCTTTGACAGTTCATATACGAGTTCAGATCATGTAAAGTGAACTTGACTCATTCAAAGTATATTTCTGAACGTGCCCAACACAACTACCAAGTCATTATTTTACATGTTTTAAATCTACATTTTCCTCGCAATTTTTCTCTATTTTATCACCTTTTAAACCTTCCATGAACTTCAACGAATGTGACATGAACATTATCCTGTGTGCGTTATTTGCCCACTCTTTCCGCCCACTATCGAGCCAATACTTAGACTATCTGATGATGCTTTTATAAAGCTAGTGGGTCTAAAATACATATGATTTAAATTAATATGGTTTATATTAAGAGGTAAGTGATACGAAGTTTCCAAAAAATTTATTTCATACAAACCTTGTCCTGTCAAGCCGTACTCAAGTGATGCTCTTACAACCATCTGGCGATTGATTTTTATTAATAGAAAAAAAAATCGCTTTTGGTTTTTCTTTAATTTTCCTACTTTTCGGGTGACTTGTCCAAATTTTTATTTGATGCGAACCTTCTTCTTGCTTTCAACATGAAATGAACAAAATTTTATCGAAATTGGACGAACGATATTGATAGCACACTGGAAAAAGCTGTTTCAGCTTTTCCCGATTCTTCACTTTTCCGGATCAGTTTTCCATATTTTATCACCGTTTAAACCTTTCCTGGCCTTACACAAATATTTCAAGACTAAAATTAGGCAAATCGGTTCAGCCGTTCTCGAGTTTTAGCGAGACTAACGAACAGCAATTCATATATATATATTGGATTCATCGCTCGCTAGTAAATGTATCGCGAATTTTTTGGGCAATTTACCATAAATGTTTACACGATACTGTAATAAATGTTCTTCAAATGTACATTTTAAGAGGGAGGGAGACAAATTAAAATGAAATCTCGAAAGCGATTTGGAATGGAGTGGGTTGTAAATTTCTACAAAAGGAAAATCTATAGTTACCTTTATGTTCTGCACGCAAAAGAAACCTCTAGTTACAACAGAACAAAATTCTGAATTCGCGAATGCAAACTGCAGATACGAAATAGTTAACTGAAATTTTGAAAAGCAGAAATTGAAACTAAATTGATCAGGTGTAGTATCCAAAATAAAATCACTTCTAAAGTCTTACATTTCCTACATGATATTGCTGCATTTAAAGTATTTCAAAATAAGTACCAGCGTAAATACATTTAAGGTGTGAATAAAAAGTTATTGTTGATACTCAGAAAAAAGCAACCTGTGCACCACAATTCAAAAGATACTAATAAAATGCCGATCGCGGAAAAAAAACCTCTGTCGGAGTGCAGATTGCCGATTTATTGAATACTAACCACGGCTACCTCAAAATCACAAAAATTGTTATATTCGCTAAATGGAATCCATGTTACCACAAATCGCAACCCCAAAAATAGTCTTAGTTGCCAGACAAAATGCAGAAATATGAGAAGAAGGCCAAGAGGTTAGATAAATCATTTACGCGAATCGGAATAGTTAAATTTCATTATTATTCGTATTAAGCAAAAGTGTTCAAATGTTTGTAAATCCAAGGGACTTACCTGCTGAGGTTATCAGTCCCTAGGCTTACAAACTACTTAAACTAACTTATGCCGAGGATAAAACACTCACTCACACACACACACACACACACACACACACACACACACACATGCACACACACACATGCCCGAGGAAGGACTCGAACCTCCGACGGTGATTAGATTAGATTAGTACTTGTTCCATAGATCATGAAGACGACACTTCATAATGATGTGGATCGTGTCAGATTAATGAAAGGTGTCTTTAAAATTATTACATTGTACTAAATATTTCATGAAACAATTTCTTTTTATTTTTTTAATTCTATTAATTTTAATTTTAATTTTTTTAATTTTTTTTTCAAATTTACTAATTTATATATAAATTTTCATCTATAGTGTAGAAGGAGTTGCCATGCAGAAATTCTTTTAATTTATTTTTAAATGCTTGTTGGCTATCTGTCAGGCTTTTGATGCTGTTTGGTAGGTGACCAAAGACTTTTATGGCAGCATAATTCACTCCTTTCTGTGCCAAAGCTAGATTTAACTTTGAATAGTGAAGATCATTCTTTCTCCTAGTGTTGTAGTTATGTACTCTGCTATTGCTTTTGAATTCGGTGGGATTGGTAATAACAAATTTCATAAGTGAATATATATACTGAGAAGCTAATGTGAAGATCCCTAGCTCTTTAAATAAGTCTCTGCAGTATGATCTTGGATGGGCTCTGGCAATTATTCTGATCACACGCTTTTGTACAATGAATACTTTTTTACTCAAGGATGAATTACCCCAGAAAATGATGCCATATGAAAGCAGAGAATGAAAATAGGCATAGTAACCTAATTTACTGAGATTTATATCGACCCCTCATCAATGCTTACACCTAAAAATTTTGTATATTCTACCTTTGCTACAGATTTCTGATCAAATTCTACAGTTATTGATGGTGTCCTTCCATTTACTGTATGGAACTGTATGTACTGTGTTTTATCAAAATTTAATGACAGTCCATTTGCTGAAAACCACTTAATGATTTTCTGAAAGATGTCATTTACAATTTCATCAGTTAGTTCTTGTCTGTCAGGTGTGATAACTATACTTGTATTATCAGCAAAAAGAACCAGCTTTGCATCTTCCTGAATATTGACCGGCAAGTCATTAATATATATTAAGAACAGCAAAGGGCGAAAGACCGAACCTGTGGCACCCCAATTTTGATTGCTCGCAAGTTGGAGGACTAAGCTGTTTTTTTTTTTTTTTTTTTTTTTTTTTTTTTTTTTTTGCATATTATGAGAACTACTAATGTCAACATTCTGCACTCTTCCTATTAGGTGTGACTTAAACGATTTGTACACTGCCCCATTCATACCACAATACTTTAGTTTATCTAGAAAAATTCCATGATTTACACATCAAAAGCCTTCGAGAGATCACAAAATTGCGCGCCCCGCAGCAAGGCGGCTTAGATCGCTGGGACACTCCACTCCATCTAAGCAATTACACACTTAAATATTTTGATATTTTCCACAATGTGCCCTACATAAAAATCTAACATAGTCAAGACAAGATAGCAAACACGACCTCTCATGATAACGACCTAAACGAGAGAGAGCAATCTTTTCGTCCGCACTGCACGTGCCAGCTCAGAAGATCGACCACTATATCACAGTTCTTAATTTCTCTCCATCTTCTTGTTAATTAAAGTAAGTCTTTTGCCTGGTGTTAGGAAATTGATTAAATGAAATTTCCTTTACAGTTCTTGGTAGTGGTTTTCCATATTCACATTTTATATTAAATTTATTCAATCGTCATGTAAATTATTACTCATTCCCCGTAGTATTATATTCTGTTACTCTTAGACTAAAATTATAGTTTAGTAAGATATGCGGCAAAGACAAGCAGTTTATCTTCTCTATACAAAAAAATCTCGACCAATTTACTTCAAAAATTTCACAGTGCATTTAAACATTCAGACGGATATACCGTATGTCTTTTCTTAATAAATATATACGGAATATGTAAAACGGATACGTTTTCAGCAAAAACTTCGAAAAGTTAGTGACCGATTTATTTTAAATTTTGTTTAACGCTGTTACCGAACACCTGCAACGTGTAGAGCTGTAACAAACCGAACGTGTTTGGTACTGAGTAACGAATGCTTTGGCTGATTCGAAGTACTAAATCGTTAAATATATTTCGTTACTCGCATCTTCTGTCTCGATACACACTTAGTCATGATACATTTCGTTATTCGCATCTCCCGTATCGATGGGAACTCTGTAACGGAAATCAATACAGATAATGTATAAACTCTTTGATGTGATTTTTTTAGGAATAGTTTATGTACACATACATGACGAAATTTAAGCGCGTATTGCGTAGTTCTACGATTTTAGATGGTCATTCTTCTTATTAAACATTTTGAATTATACTTTTTGGTCGTGTTTGCACAATAATCCTCTATGATCTGACTTCCGCTTTTAATGTAAACGTAGGTCTTATTGTATTTTTTAACTATAAAGGCGTCATTTTAATGGTTAATTATTTCTTTTAATTTTTGTATACTATAAAAAAGTTTTGAGAAAAGTACTCAAAAAATATCATCTACACATTTTCATTAATGACGGTAATATCTTAACTGACATTCCTTGAGCGAACTGCGGGTAAAGCCTATAATAGAGCGCGAGATTTACTTCAAATGGAGTTTCCTGATGTGTCTAGCTAATTTTGATCAAATTTTATGGCAACTTCATTTTAATCACGAGTGAAATGTAGACCAACTGTACTGATCCTTTCCTCAGTAGCACAATTGCCTCAAAAAGCTGCCATACAGTATCTACACGGCAAATATAAATGTTGAAGTAGTATTAACGGTAACAGTTTTTTTCACGTTTTCAAAGACAGTCTAGCGGTCGTATTTCTAGGTAGCACTGGTAAACGAGTAACGATACGTTTGTAATGAGTTGTTGTTGTGTTCTTCATTCCGCAGATTGATTTGATGCAGCTCTCCACGCTACTCTGTCGTGTACGAGTCTCTTCATCTGAGAATACGTTCGGCAACCTACATCCTTTTGAATCTGCTTACTGTATTCGTCCGTCGGTCTCCCTCTAAGATTTTTACCCCACACTTCCTTCTAATGCTAAGTTGACAATTCCTTGACATCTCAAAATATGTCCTACCAAACTATCCCTTCTCTTAGGATATGCCAGAAACTCCTTTTCTCTTCAATTCGGTTAAGCACCTCATTAGATACGTGATCTTCCAATCTAATTTTCATCATTCGTCTATCATTCGTCTGTAGCACCACATTCCAAAAGCTTCTATCATCTTTTTATCTGAACTCTTTATCGTCCACGTTTCACTCCCATACAATGCTACACTCCAGACAAATGCTTTCAGAAAGGACCTCCTAACATTTAAATTAATATTGGATGTGAACAAGTTTCGCTTCTCAAGAAACGCTTTTTCTTCCCATACCCATTCTGCATTTTATATCTTCTTTACTTCGGCCATTATAAGTTATCTTGCTACCCAAATAACAAAATTCATCAACTACTTTTATTGTCTCATTACCTAATCTAATTCCTTCGGCATCACCTGATTTTCTGACATTACATTACATTACCTTCGTTTTACTCTTGTTAATGTTCATCTTATATCTTCCTTTTAAGATACTGTCCAATCCAATCAATTGCTCTTCCAGATCTTTTGCAGACTCTGACAAAATTACTATGTCATCAGCAAACCGCAAAGCTTTTATTTCCCTCTCCAAATTTCTCCTTCCATTCCTTCACTGCTTCCTCATTGTACAGATTGACCAACATTGGGGAAAGGCTACAACCCTGTCTTATTCCCTTCCCAACCTCTTCGTCTCTATCTAGGCTTCCACTCTAATAACCGCTGTCTGGTTTTTGTGTAGGTTGCAGATAACTCTTCGCTGTCTACATTTTACCCCTGCTTCCTTCAGAATTTATAAGAGTGTATTCCAGTTGACATTATCAAAAGCTTTATCCAAATCTACACACGCCAAAAACGTAGGTTTACCCTTCCTTAGCCTATCTCCTATGATACGTCGTAATGTGAGTATTGACTCCCGTGTTCCTACATTTCTCCTGAATACAAACTGATTTTCCCCGAGGTCAGATTCTACAAGTTTTTCCATTCGTCTATAAATAATTCGTGTTTTATTTTGCAACCATGACGTATGGAACTGATAGTTTTCTAATTTTCACACTTGTCTGCACTTGCTTTCTTTGGAATTGGAATTACGATATTTTTCTTGAAGTCGGGGAGTATTTCCCCTGTCTCATTCATCTTGCATACCAGGTGGATCAGTTTTTTCATGACTGACTCTTCTAACGAAATCAGCAGTTTAGATGGAATATCATTTACTCCAGGGGCCTTGTTTCGACTCAAAACCTTCAGCGCTCTCCACAATTCAGCTTTCCTTTCTTTGCCCAGTACTGGTTTTCCGTTTGAGTTCTTGATATTCATACAGCTGTTTTTCTTGTCTCGAAATATCTCCTTTATCTTTTTTTATTTTCCTGTAGGCGGTATCTATCTTTCCCCTAGTCATGCATTCTTCTACGGTTCTGCATTTGTCCTCTAGCCACTCCTGCTTAGCCAGTCTGCACTTCCTGTCAACCTCATT
This sequence comes from Locusta migratoria, assembly GCA_026315105.1. NCBI lineage: Eukaryota > Metazoa > Arthropoda > Insecta > Orthoptera > Acrididae > Locusta > Locusta migratoria. The sequence goes on from CM048744.1 coordinate 830,864,927, forward strand.
TTTCAGACGTTTGTACTTCCTTTTTCCTGCTTCACTTGCTGAATTTTTACCTTTTCTCCTCTCATCAATTAAGTTCAGTATATCCTGTGTTATACAGGTATTTCTATTAGGTCTTGTCCTTCTGCCTATATGATCCTCTGCACCATTCACTACCCTGTCTCTCAGAGCTACCCATTCTTCTTCTACTGTATTACATTCCCACGTTTCGGCCAATCGTTGCCTAATACTCCCTCTGAAACTCTCAACCACCTCTGGTTCCTTCAATTTGTCCAGGTTCCATCTCCTATCTTTTCCACCTTTCTGCAGTTCATTACCAATAAGTTATGGCCAGAGTCAATATCTGCTCCTGGTTATGGCTCACAGTTTAAAACCTGGTTTTTAAATCTATTCCTTACTATTATAAAGTCAATCTGGTACCTTCCAGTGTCTCCTGGTCTCTTCCACGTATACAGCCTTCTTTCATGATGTTTGAACCAAGTGTTGGTGACAATTAAATTGTGCTCTGCGCAAAATTCCACCAAGCGATCTCCTCTTTCATTCCTTTTTCCCAGCCCATATTCACCTACTACATTTCCTTCTCTTCCCTTTCCTACTACCGAGTTCCAGTGTCCCATCACAATCAAGTTTTCGTCTCCCTCAACTTTCTGAATGATTTATTTTATCTCCTCATACATTTCTTCGATATCCTCTTCATCGGCCATGCTAGTTGGCATATAAACTTGCACCATTATGGTCGGTGTTGGCTTCGTGTCTATCTCTGCTACGATAATGCGTTCACTATGCTGTTCACAGTAACTACCCGCATTCCTATTTTCTTATTCATTATCAGACCTACTCCTGTGTTAGCATCAACTGATTTTGTATTTATAGCCTTGTACTCACCTGACTAGAAATCCTGTTCATCCTGCCACCGAACTTCACTAATTCCTACCATATCTAACTTTAACCAATCCATTTCTCTTTTCAAATTTTCTAACTTGCCTAAACGATTAAGTGGTAGAACATTTCGCACTCCGACTCCTAGAATGCCTGTTTTGTTTTTCTTGATGACGACATCCTCTTGAGTAGTCCCCGCCCGGAGATCCGAATGGGGGACTATTTTACCTCCGGAATATTTTATCCAAGAAGACGCCATCATCATATATTACAGTGGAGCTGCATGTCCTCGGGAAAAGTAACAGCTGTAGTTTCCCCTTGCTTTCAGTCGTTCGCAGTAACTGCATGGCAAAGCCACGTTAGTTGATGTTACAAGGCCAGCTCAGTCAATCATCCAGACTGTTGCCCCTGTTACTACTGAAAACGCTGCTGCCCCTCTTGAGGAACCACACGTTTATCTGGCCTCTCCACAGATACCCCTCCACTGTCGTTGCACCTACATTACGGCTATCTGTAACGTTGAGGCACGCAAGCCACTCCACCTCGGCAATGTCTGTGATTCATGGATTTACTAACGGATTAGGGATGATCGATATTCATCGATGTTACGTTCTCTAAAACACCGTTGGTATGAAAACATCGGACCATCGATACTTCCATATTAAAGATACAACTCCATGATCTAATACAAATTTTGGTTTATCATAAGAAAATCAAGAACTGTAGTTGGTATTACCAGTCTAGTTACGTCAGTTGATCTGCCGATGGGCTAAGGACGGCTCCACACATTGGAACCAACGTTGGCGCTAACAGTGTTTGTCCAGTGTATGGTTTGGTGAAATAGCACTGGAGCCCATCTTGGTACGGCTCCGTTGCTTGTCGGAATTTTGACCAATAATTGAAGGACGTTGTGCCAATATTGGATACGTCGTACACACATTGGTGCCAACGTTCCGTTCTACCTTTGTCGTCCGCTCGTCTCGAAATTCGTTCATTCTTCCTTCGTTCTTCCTCGCCGTTTATTTTAAAATTTCAAAATCTCTTTGTAAATATTAGAACTGTATCAGAAAGTGATTAATTTGTGAAAGCAACCACAAAAATCGATATGTCAAGGCAAAACATAGGCGCGATCAGTGAAATTATAAATGTTTAAGCTTTTTGACAAACTCAGTTACGAAATGCAATTTTTAAAATTATCATTATCTAACATTTCCTGTCAAGTTTCACTTATTGCTGTGCAAACTTCGAGCACTACCAGTGATATCAATTACATGTTTTTTTTTTTTTTTTTTTTTTTTTTTTTTTAAGGAAGTGTAGTCTTCTAAACCTTTCTCCTGTAGCAAGAAATCTAAGCGTCAATACGGAATGAACTTTAGCAGATATAACATATGTTCAAAATGTATCTTTCTTTTTTATTTTACGTTCAGTCGTTTAAAGTTACAGGTCTAAGTTTTAATATTGTCTGCCAGTTACTTGTAACATATTTTAAAACTTACTGATTGCGTAATTAATATTCGATAGGAAGTGATACAACACACCCCGTAATATTTTACATATTTTTGGTTTACAAAGACAAAATGTAATTATTCACACTCAAAACCGTTAATGAATCGGCCGCGATTTGTATGTCAGATATGTTTACGTTGCCTCACGACGAATTCAATTGAATGTTGGCTCCAGTGTGAGGCGCTGTCGCATAAATATTGGGGAATGTTGGCTCCAGCGTTGGTACCAATATGTGGACGTGGAGTAAAGTTGAGATACAGCCAACGGGAGTGCTTCCGTATCGCACAAAGGTTGCTAACGCTGCGCATTCAGCTTAGCCAATGGCGCGTTACTTTGATGTGAACAGCGACAGGTGAAAAAAGATTAAATGAGTTTGTAGCACCGGAATTAAAGTCCGTTCTACACGGGAAGCGAGAGCTTACAAGATTACCCATGATGCATCGGCTACTCCTGCCGCGTACCGTGTAGACGTGTCCACTTGCATAAGGTGACGCATACGACCGCTAGTAGACGGAATAGGATGGATCCTGTTCTCTCGCGTATGGAAGTGCTTAGCGCATGCGCAGACGACCGAGTGGGGAACCAAACTGACGAATGGAGCCAAGTCGAGAATTTGTTCGAGAAATGTGTACTTGTCCCCTGCTCAGGGGAACTTAGTTGTATGACTGTTATACAGGACGTCTCAAGAGCTGCCGTAAATATTTTAGGAGGTGGTACTATAGACGAATTACAATAAAAATTCCATATGATATGTGTACAATTTTATTGAGAACAGAGATATAGCTGTTAACATGAAATCCAAACAAACTTAGAGCAAATGTAAGTGAAGACACTTTCACTGATTTTTCCATCGGATCTTGGTAGAACAACATCAGATTGACTTCAAAGTACAATTTTGTGTATATTCTACAAGTTCATTTCTACTTAATTAACCGGTTTTCGGCTTACAAGGTCATCTTAAGACTTTAAAGAAAGTCGAAAACTGGTTATTTAAATAAAAGTCAATATGATGATTTACTAAGAGCCGACAAAAGTATCAGTCAGAATATTCAAATTTATATTTCCTTTACACGCAGGTGCTTGACAATGGCAAAATACTGAAAGAGCTGTAGCGATAAATAATAAATTGTAAGCAATGATTCTGGATCTTTTATTACAATGTCCTTCAATGACATTTACCACACTGCAGGCCCAACAATTGGGAAGTTAAAATGCTTTAAGTTTGTTTGTATTACAAACTAAGAGCTATACTCACTAAAAATTGAACACACATTATATAGCCTTTTTATTGCAATTTGCCTTCATTACCACCTCCTAAAATATTTGCTATTTCTCCTGGAACATGTTGTAGTTAACAGATGAAATATTTGTTTTCTGTGAGCATTATTTGATTGCTTTATCTCAGTGAAAGATCTATCTACATATAGACTTTACACAGACACCTGAGCTTGACTATTATACAGGGTGAATCTAAATTCGCGCACTCGGGCTTCGCAGCGCGATTCCTCACATGCTAGCAATAAAAAATATCCCTCACAAAATTTCGTCCTACACATATTTCCGGCCGTAAATGGACGTCGAAGATTGAGATGGGTGTGTGTCCCATACGTCGGTGTGTTTCAGAATTACACTACTACACCAACAAAATGTGTGAGGTGTCTTGAGGAACAAAGTGGGCATAGAAACCCATGCCCGGAAACGTCATCCAATGTCGCCGATGAAGGAGCTTTTGGTAAGGGAAAGGACGCGGTGTAGGGCAGTAGGGAGCCCCGAATAATAAAAAACAACAACAACACGCTACAGAGCGTCGAAGTTGCTGGAGGGGATGTCTAGCGGCAGGGGCTGGTGCCTGTAACTTGGACACTCCGTAGCGTCGTTGAATGGCGTTTCCGGGCATGGGTTTCCAGGCTCATTTTGTTCCTCAAGACGCCTAATACATCCCTTTCCGGGCATGGGTTTCCAGGCTCATTTTGTTCCTCAAGACGCCTAATACATCCCTTTCCGGGCATGGGTTTCCAGGCTTATTTTGTTCCTCAAGACGCCTAATACATCCCTTAGAAGTTTGGTAGTGTAATTTGGAAGCACACTGACGTATGGAATACACAGCCATCTCAGTCTTTGACATCCATTTACTGGCGGAAATATGCGCAGGATGAAATTTTGTGGGAGACTTTTTTCCTTGTTGGCAGGTGAGGAATCGCGCTGCGAAGACCGACTGTGCGAATTTAGATTCGCCCTGTATACATAAGCGCCTCAAACCACGCGACCTGTAAGTGTATAATCGCCTTTTATAATACTCACTTAAAATGAGCGACGTACTTTCGCATGAGCTAAATGGAAACAAATACAGTTTCACAGAGGCAGTCTAAAACACAAATAAATGTTTTAATCATTACAATAACCACGATACATCTGACAGTCTCAAAAAGTTATCTTAACTGCGATTCATAAAAAAAAAAAAAAAAAAAAAAAAATAATAATAATAATAATAATAATAATTTACTCTTAATTGACAACAAACGAACGAGACACGTGAAACAGACGACTCGACAAACGCGTACCGTGTAAATGCTTCTTTGTAGTTCGGTGGCCTATCGCAAGGGGCGCTGCAGCTGACAACGACTTTCTTGTGCGTGTAACACGTCCCGTGTAAAAAGGACTTAAAGCGATGCCTCATTTGTTGTTTTTAGGAGTGTCTTATGTTGTGGCGTCATGGTAGACCAGTCGATTAAACAGATAGAGGTAAGTGAAATGAAAAATCAATTCTTCCTTTGTTTCTATTTACAATACACACGAGCAATCCACCTACCGAACTCCCTGTTTAAATTAAAGACAGTAATCATTTGAAACATTGAACATTTGCCTTATTTCTTAAGAACGCGTCATTATTTCTTACAATACAAACTGATCCATTTATGTCTACAAAGCCAACTACCGAGCGCCATGTTTCATTTTCAAAATATCCATGTCGGATAGAACTGCAGCTGTAGCGCAAATTGACGGTTTATTTTCTTTAAAAGAAATGCAAACAGCTGCCCTTATGGATGTTTTTTATTATTCCAGAACTAGTTTTCTAGCCACTGCAGGCTCGTATTCAGTGGATACTTTACAGGAACATTTATTATCTTCCGCTAAGTGTAGGTTTACGCTGTCATGGCGATTTGTGTTTTTATTGTAGGTATGCCCCATGTTTTAATTTAAAAAATGGTTACCATTTGAAACAATGATAATTTTGTGGTTAATACTGCGACATAATCACAGGTTGCTACTGGTGGTCTGACCTTTAGGTAGCATTGTTACATTTTGCAATTAAAACCTCGATACTTTCATGTAACAATTACGCATACCATACTTTATTACGTATCATCAAATGGCTTAAAAAGAAATGTACATATAAATTTCTGAACGTAAAAAACTTATCTCTTTTCATTCTCCACTCCGAGGAGTGGAGCGGGCTGTTTGAGATCCGGCCCATAAAGAGTCGCGGTTCTATTCAGCCAATATCAGACAAGCTGTTAGTGGGGCAAAGGAGGATCCCATTCGGGAATGAGTGGGAGGGGCTTACCAGCTCCTGCATACGCCTTACAACCAAGGAAAACCTCCCGAAAACCTTGGTCGGAGCCAGGGGATTGGGACCAATTTAATTTATCTCCGGGACTTGCCCCGGACAAAAATGGGTTAACGAGTTAAATACATTGTAGCTATATACATATTTCTTGCTAAAACCGACTGCGAGAAAGAAAATTCTGCCCTTTAATGTGAGAATGTATGATTTCTTTTATTTCTCACTGTTTGTACTTGGATAGCAGGACATGTACAGTACATTGATCATCCAGAACATAATACTTAATCGTTAAAAGACACGCATCTATCAATTATATGTGTTATTTGACGTTTCAGCAACTTTTCTTTTCTCTGATTTTCTTTGCTTTATCGATGATGGGTCCTTTTCCCCTTTAAGAGTACCTCTGCCTAACTCACCCAACATTGTAGTCACACTTTGGTTTCACCTCCCCCTTTTTTTCATTGTTCAGAGGAGCGGATTTCTGGTTTTCATTGAACCTCCCATGCAGAGTCACATTTCATTTTTCACGGTCCTCCCCCCTCCCTTTATGTAATATGAACGTTCTTTACGTTTCATTATGCCCGTCCTCATTATGGCTGGTCGTTGTCGAGCTTTCCACATATCCAATACACTCCTAGTCGTCTTTAGCTCTATTCCCTGAAAGATGTTATTTTCATTTTGCTGTAATCGACTGGAAGTGGAAAGTGTACTCCTTCGTTTTTGCAGTGACGCACTTCTGTTCCAGAATGCTTCGTTTTGGTTAATTATTATGGAGTATGAAAGTATAAATTAAAAAAAAAGGAGATGGCAAAAAGAAGAGAGAAATGACGCTCTGCTACAAAACCATCCTCATGGTTGAGCACTAAATACGTAATAATAGCGGTACATATTGTAATACATGAATATACAGGGTGTCCCGCTCAACTGTTTCACCCTAGATATCTCTGAAACTACGAGAGGTATTGAAAAACGACTTTCTCGGTAATGAACTTACGGCAGGGGCTTATGAAAGTAGGTACTACGAGACACTCTAAAACGTGAAGAAATACTATTTTCAACAAAAACTTATATATTTTTTTAAAATGGATTCCCCATATTATTTCTTAAGGAATCGATAGGATGAAAAATCACAAAAAGAATGGTGTAATGGTGTTGGCTGCATGGCGAAGCGTCAGTTACATCCGGAGAAACTGCGAAGCGAAGTTGACGTTTGAAATACACGAGGCGCGCTGCTAATGCGTGTCGCTTGAGTCTCGAGACGCGCTAGCACCGCGCCTCATGTATTTCAAACGTCAACTTCGCTTCGCAGTTTCTCCGGATGTAACTGACGCTTCGCCATGCAGCCAACACCATTACACCATTCTTTTTGTGATTTTTCATCCTATCGATTCCTTAAGAAATAATATGGGGTATCAATTAAAAAAAAAAAAAAAGCGGAAACACCTAAGTTTGTGCTGAAAATATTTCTTCACGTTTTAGAGTGTCTCGTAGTACCTACTTTCATAAGCCCCTGCCGTAAGTTCATTACCGTGAAAGTCGTTTTTCAATACCTCCCGTAGTTTCAGAGATATCTTGGGTGAAACAGTTGAGTGGAATGCCCTGTATAAGGTGTTATGAAGGGTGTAATACTTGAGTTCATGACGTGGTGCAATGAGGGCACACACCAGTGGTATGACGTGGGTGGTATGGTAAGGCCAGAGGCAGGCCCAGGACTGGCTTCTGATGGAATGACCAAATTAGGTCACAGGGGAGGCCAGCCTTCTCTTTGGTCGAAGGGTTCATAACTTAAGAACACACAGTAGCGTTATCGAGAGTCAGCAGTTAGGAACCATCGAAGGCGTCCATGTTACGTATTGACTAAGTATTGCCTAGGTAACAAGTTTTTGTAAGACAGTGTAAGGCGTCATTCACACTAAGGCTATACACTGTAAGCGATAGGCCTATACAGTATGTGACAGGCATGGACAGGTACTTGAAATCTAGAGGGAGGAGATGGAATAAGTCCGCGGCAGCGCGATTGCACAACAAATCTTAAGTGACAGATCTCTTTGAGCACTGCTTGTCGGTCTCTTCAGCGATTTGTATCGAACGATATTTCGAGATGTGAACGTCACGGAAAGAGCAGAAGACAACTCTGTACTTCTTGTCATTCATTTATTGAAAGGTCATCATTGCATCTGGAAATACTCCACTGCCGTTACATATGTAACGAGTACCGTAGGGAGAGAAATGGCATCAGAAATAATAGACACAGGTAAGTTTATTGTTTATTTATTTACTGTATAAAAGACAAGGAAGTAATCAAAAATGTTCAAATGTTCAAATGTTTGTAATATGTCGGACCAAACTGCGTGGTCATCAGTCCGTAGCTTACAAACTACTTAAACTAAGGTAAACTAACCTAAGGACAACACACACACCCATGCCCCAGGGAGGACTCGAACCTCCACGGCGAGCAACCGCGCGCTCCGCAGCGAGACGCTTTAGACCGCTCCTCTACCCCACCGCGGCGGAAGTAATCAGAATGGTATATTATTAATTCACAATGTAAATATTTTGAAACTCAGACTAACGAAATAAGTAATTCAATTCAGAGAGTTATCATCATTCGGTTTGACAGAATTAATCATCACAAAAATGTAGCTACAAGATAAATTTTCATTAACGTGATAACATTAAGAATGATACATTATTTTTCAAAAAGTGAAAGATCGGCTGATCAGTACTTACCTTTGTGCTGTACCACCGATAGTGACACAAACGAAGAAAAAAGAAAAAGGACAAGCTTCCAGAACACAGTTCCTTCTTCAGGTGGGAGAGAAGGGAAGAAAAAAGGATGGTAACGGAAGGGGAAGGTCATGAAGAAGGAAAGCTTGTCCTTTTTCGTCATTTTTTTTCTTCATTTGTGTCACTATCGGCGGTACAGCACAAAGGTAAGTACTGGCCAGCCAATCTATCTCTTTTGAAAAATAGTTTGTCATCTCTGAGGAGAATTTCCATCATTAATCTAACATTAAGAATGTAACGTTATTTTATGTTAACAAATAATGAGTACACCTAGAGTTTTGTTGTAAATTCTCGTATTTTTTAAATTTTGATTTCATGGATATACCGAAATAATTCCATCAAATAAATCCAAATAATTAACGTAGCCACCAACAGCCGTAAAATTCATGTTGTTTTATTTAACGACCGGTTTCGGTATTACATTAATAGGCTACCTCCTCAGGTTATTTCATAACATACATCCAAGTGAATTGTCGAAATGGCCATACATACCGGTAACTTAATAAAAATTCCCAGATCCTGAATAAATATGTGTCATCTCACACATGTGACAGAAACTGTCAAAATAAGTATGTTGAAGAGGATTGCTGCTGTTGTATTCATAAGTTGGATTTTGTTGTTCAGGGAACTACGGGACTACATCAATTACATCAACTTCGGTAGTCGTCAGATTACCACATTGCCGCAAGAAAGTGGAACCATTTGTAAAATGTAAGTCGGAAGTTCCGAAAACCGATAAAATTGAATAAATTCAGTTTCCGAAAAATAAAGAATATCAACTACTGCATGTAGCCCATAGAAATGTTTAAATTATATAAGGAAGCGAAGGAAATACAGCTACACGCGATAGGGGGCGATTACAAAGACGGATGAAGTCCAGTCTCAGAAAAACCACAAAATCAAATAATTACAAAGTCAGAAAAATAAAAATAAGAATTACGGCATGCAAGCCAAAAAAATGTTTAGAATTACATAAAGAAACTATTTAAGGAGGTTGTACAAGGCTCAGAGAGACTTACTGACAAAGAGTGCGTACTACAAGTCGGAGAAGACACAGCAAAATTAAAAATAGGCGGGGAGAGAAGATTGCGAAATATTAGTGGAAATCAGAAGGATACCCGCATAGTTACTTGCCGGATGGGCGTGGAACAAACAAGAGTGGAAGCTGAATACTTTGTTCTATGAACCAACCTGGTGGGACACACATCACTCACGGAAGGAAGGGATGAGAAGATTTTTACATGCACTGTACTAAAATGAAAGTATCACCTATTAGAAATCGGCCCCCACAAAGCTAGAAATTATTTACACAGAGTTCACACACCGCCACACGATCACAAAAGGATTTAACATACCAGGCCGTTATCAAACTGCAACTAGAATCACACACACTGCGTTTATCTATTGGAAATCACTGAACTGAAAAACGAGAACACATTCCCGCACACGATCGGAGAAAATATTCCCAAAAATGATTCTAAGTTCACGAATCTAAGTTAAACGTGCTAGTTAATGGAATGCTACCATCTCCAGAAACAAGAGCAGAACCAACCTTACCTCACAAGACGCCAAGAAGAGAATGATTCACCGTGCGGCCACCGGGCCGCGGGGAAAACGACCGGAAATCGGAAAACCCCTGAAAAAGCACTGGTGGGGACGGAGAACTAGTACACTCGCGCTGGTGTAGGTCCGCTAACTAGCCCGCAACCAAAGGGTGTGGAAACCAATTTGGGCCGGCCGCGGTGGCCAAGCTGTCTGCGGCGCGTCAGTCACGGTCTGCTCGGCCACTATGGTAGGGGTTTCGAATCCCCCCTCGGGCATGGATATTCGTGCCGTCCTTAGTATTAGCTAGTTCATAAGTTTAGGGACTGATGACCCCGTAGTTAAGTCCCATAAGCTGTACAAAAATTTGAACATTTGAAACCTCTTTGGTCACCTCAGCAGCTATCGACTCTGAGCTAGAGAGAAGGATGCAAAGTGAGCTATCACTCCCCACATTCAAACAGCCATAGATTCTCGCACATCCACTTAAAAGTAAGACACATTCTCACAGGGACAGTGGCGTACCGGAGAAGTCACATTTATGCCATATTAATTAATATATTAATAAATTATTAACATAACAAAATAAGAAAAACCTAGTAATATTAACTAATATTTTAACACATGAAATAAAAATACTATTCCTCAAGCCTTGAAAGGAGTGGGGTTTAAGTTTTAACGAAATAATAATCTAGCGACATCAAATAAATTATAACTTTACAGAAACTATACAAAAATATATGGAAGACGACAGATGGTCGTCTTTCATAGTTGAAATTATTTTACGTATTAATTTATAAATTTTACACGAATTTCACTTTGCTATATAAGTTCTACAATACATATGGTGTGACATATATAACTCTTGACTTCTTATTTCATATCCCTAACTGCCTTAAGGGTGCGGTGTCCAATTTATTCGACATTTTTTTATTTTGGAAACCAAATATGAAAATTTTTAATTTTGCTCAAATATGCAATATATAGGGTCTTATAGACATGAAAAAAATACAAGAATATGTTTCTATCTTTAAAATAATTCAGGATTGAAGGGGTAAAAACAAGTGCATTTATTGGGTTTTAGGTTATTCTATATGTGTTAATGCAAGGCCTAGCTTCCTAATGAGTTCACTAATTTCATGAAATTCTGAAATATTTTATTGTGCCTAAACCTAGTTGTATTAAGGGTTGTTTAAGGCGCAGTTCGTCTGATGTATGTTTAGCTATGTATTCAAGAGATGTAAATTTGTAAGGGTGTGGCTTAGACCCAATGGTGATTTTTTAAATCCGATTACCAGGAAAGTTGTTGGTTTGGTTACTCGTTCACAATGCCTATTATTTTTTTTTAATTTCTCCTTTTAAACTGTAAATTTCCTTCGATGGTAAGCCTAGCTAATTTTAGAATCTCTCGAGGAAGGGTAAATTCACACTGTGTTTTCCCACACTTACCAGTTTCCTAAAGCAAAGAAATTTTAATAAATTGATTTCGGACTGTTTTGGTGCCCAACAAAGGCGAAACTGAAAATTTGAGGGTGGTGTCCGTTTGTACAATCTTGTGTAAGGTTAAGTCATGTATGGATTGTGTTTTTCCTAAATTTATCAGTTGTTTACGTAGCAGACGTTATCATAAACTGGTTTAAGATAGTTTTGGTGGCTTTAAAAATAAACCTGAATAATGTTAAGTCACAGATTGTTTATGTACCAAAGTTTACCGTTAACTGTTAAATCTTACTACTTATAAAATAGACTGTATATGTGTATGTATGTATGTATGTATGTTCCACATCTCCTCAACTACTAGACCGATTTCAACCAAATTTGTTACACATGTTCCTTACTATGTGGCAACAATCACTGTCGGGGTAAGAATCACCTACGACACATACGTAAGTAGATATGACGTAATAAAAAATGAGATGCGCGAAAAACTTCTGCGTCAAACGACAATGCTGCACATTTACTCCTAAACCACTGAACCGATTTTTCAACCAAATTTGGTACACATATGCCTTATGTGAGATAACAATTACTGTAAGACTACGAACCACATACGACTTATGGTTCAGGAGATATAACATCATAAACAATAAGAGTTGCAAGAAACTCCACGTAAAGCGACGAGACTTTATGAATACACTGTATGAGAATGAGAGTACTTAGGGACTTGCAACAAACTTTAAACATAATTTCAAACCTTTATTAAACTTTGTCTCGCTGACAACCGTAGCAAAATGATGAAAGAGAAAAAGTTTCTCGCTTACTACTTTTCCGCTGTTTCTGGAATAAAACTACGACATTCGGTATGACTTTACAATTTATAATTTGTACACTACAAATTGTAGCCGCTGGTAATTTTACAGGCAATATACACATATACAGATGAATGTACCTTGAAAATTGTATCACAGTACGACACGTTGTTCATGATATATGAGGACGTAAAGAGTAACGTTAATGGAAAACCGCCCCATCAAGCATCACGTTTTAATGTATTACTCCTTTACTATTAACCGTATTCGCAACAGATTTTACCGACACACAGCACTTATACAAATCAATATATTCCTGCAATATTTTATAATTATACAACATATATAAACTAACAAGAAATCTATAAAAGTAGGCTTGTCGCTGTTCGCTTCAATCTTCAAAACTATTGGACGAATTTTCATGCGGTTTTCACAGGAAATTTGAGCTAAGATTGGGGCAACTTATAGTCATCATTTCATCAAAATCAGATCACGAAAAAAAGATACATCGCAATCTTCAGTATTTTCAGTAACTGTCTGTTCATCTATTAGAAATAACTAATCTCCTAAACAACTTCACGGAGTTGCATAGAGCAACTTCGTTTAATAAAAGTGGAATCAGGGAAATTGTTTTAGATGTAGGTTATGCTTGAAGTATGGATTGCGTAGTACAGCAAACAAGAGATAGAGGCGCTGTAGTGCACCAAAGATCTAATAAACATCGCTGCTGCATAATAAGTATGGGGTAGTACAACAAGGAAGCGAACGTCTGTGACAGAATTAAGCAATCTTATGTCTACGAATAACAACAAACATTGAACATACTGTTACTGATTTCGCTTTGTGTATTAAATACTTGACATTTCTTTGCTTATTTTGGCACGTTTGACCCTTTGTATCAAAAACTTTATGAAGATACATCGTTTCGAACAATGACTTTTACTTACATTTTGCATCTTGGCTAGGACAACTGAATTTATTGGCTTAGCGATCCAACAAGAATTCTATTTTTACTGACTGAGGTCCGGAACCCTAAAAATCCATGATACACACAGGCCCTCCTTCAACAACCGTTGCGAAGCACGGGCATATAAGGTAGTAACTAAATATAAAAAGGTGTTGTCCAAGCAGCTCAGTTGCTTCCCACTCTAGGGTGCAACTCATCCTACTTTCTGGTATCTTACCCTTCCTATCTCCTCTTCCTGTACTTCGTCTTCCATTTCTAGAATACTGCCTTCAGATTTAGTTTCGATGTATAGGCCTTCTATATATTCCTTCCACTTTTCAGCTTTCAATGAAGTAGTCATAAAGAGCACAGTAGAATCCGATGATCTCATACCACTTGACTTTTATCTGTGGCACCATTTAAAGCAAATCGTATATGCAGATAGAATGAGAAATAGACACCATATCAAGCAACGCACTGAAGGAGCGTGGACCAGCATTTCTGTGAAAATCCTTCTGCGAGACCACGACGATTGGATTTAATGCCTTAAAAAGTCCATTGAACTCATTGACTTTTCTTTACGGAGAACATCACAAGAACTCCTTTTCCTAAAAAATAATAATAAAAAATAGAACACCTCACTCACCCATGCCTTACAGGAATATTTAGGTCTCCCAGTTTCTACAGAGTTCTAAAAATAAAAGGTCATATTACGTCTTTTGACTCACTCTGTAGGTTAGTTTCGGTGCTATGGACGTAGTCGTATTACAGGCGATGTTTAAAGCATTGTAAATCAAGCGGTGGAGAAGTACGTGGCCACCAATAATAATGGAGAAGACCCACCGTTGTGTAATGAGAATACTACGAAAACGCTGAGAACCAAAGACAGTGGTAATTCAGGTTAAAAGGAAAAAGCAAATGATAACAGGCAAAACTTAGTAGGGTCGTGCGTCTGTAAAAAGAGCGTTGCGTTACATACATCAATTACCATCGTCATACGTTAGCAAAATATATTGGCGAGAACCCGAAAAAATTATAGCACTTACTAAAATTGATAAGAGGGTTGTAGGTCTTGAAATTGCACATGTAAAAAATCTTTGAGAGAAGCAACTGAGAGAATTGAAACGCCAGGCACGGATGGTACCACAATTCGGTTTTACTACACGGCATCGAGCCCTTACTTAGCTTGCATTTATAAATTTATAATTTATAATTAATAAAGAAAAAAGTTAAAAACCGCAGTGATTCCTGCCGTTCATAAGGGAGGCAAAAATCGCAATGACGTGTTTTACTGCCCACTTTAGATCTGTAGTTTTATAAGTTTGTGCAAACATTTTGGACCAAAATAATAATCTAAATAATAAAAAATTAATTAATAAGTGTGTCTGAAACCCTTTTAGGAAAAAAAATTTAAGTAGTGGCGCGTTTCGAACCACCGACCTTTAGCGTCATAGTCCAACGCTTTACCCAATATGCTACGGCTATCGAACAAAAGACGGTCGAAACGGACAGATATGTTTGAAGATCGATATCACGATACCATTTATCTCTGGTTGCTGCCGAATTTTTCAATATATTCTGAGTAAATTCCCTGGATAAAGAAAAAAACCGTCCATGCATGCGGTGTACGTAAAGGTGACGCAATTGAGTGACTGTATTGGGATGCTAGATGACGTACACAAAATTTGTAGTTGGTGTGAGGAACTGTAGCTAGGTCTGTTTTTGGTGAAGGGACATGAAGATGAGTGACGAATTATTAATGTAATGTGATAATGAGGCTGTCAACAGAGATAGGGAGAGAGACAGCAGCCGCTCGAAAGACTTTCCTTAATAGCGCGTACCGCTGTACGTGTAGCCTACTACAACGAGAACCAAAGCTAACTACCACCATTTAACGTTGAGACGAAATCACGTTCGTTGTAGTGTTTCAGTGCATCGAAATAACTGTACCACGTGTGGTAAGGTATTCTAATCTGCTTTCAGATTTTTTGTAAGCTGTAAACTATGCTGATTCTTTAATGGATATAACGATCTCCGAAAACAATTTACTAAAGTTGTAGCGACGTTTTTGTCCAGTGTTGTGCATGTAAAGTAATTCCGTGTGGCTCATTGGCCTGGTGCAAGTCTTTCAATTGGACGCCACTTCTGCGACTTGCGTGTCCCTAGCCTACCCCAGTTATCCAACCGGGGAAAGGGGACCTACAGCTTAATGTGGAATCCGAACCTCGTGTCGTTTCTAGCGACTCCTCACATCGTTGAGAGGTGAAAGACGGGTTAAAGTGCAGACTGAAAAAATCCGAGGTCCGACCGGGTTTTGAACCCGCGACAATTCGGTATCCAGTCGAGCACTTTACCCCAGGACCACCGGGCCCGACTGTTGTGCATCTTGCGAAGCCTTTGTTCAACGTACTTTGCGTGTGATGTGATGCGAGCAGTTTCAACTACACGCTACCATATCCTGTGCAAGTCTCTTCATCTGAGAATACGTTCGGCAACCTACATCCTTTTGAATCTGCTTACTGTATTCGTCCCTCGGCCTCCCTCTACAATTTTTACCCCACACACATCCTTCTAATGCTAAGTTGACAATTCCTTGATGTCTCAGAATATCTATCCCTTCTCTTAGTCAGGATATGCCAGAAACTCCTTTTCTCCCCATTTCGGTTAAGCACCTCATTAGTTACGTCATCTTCCCATCTAATTTTCATCATTCGTCTGTAGCACCACATTTCAAAAGCTTCTATCATCCTTTTATCCCGAACTCTTATCGTCCACGTTTCACTTCCATACAATGCTACACTCCAGACAAATGCTTTCAGAAAGGACTTCCTAACATTTAAATTAATATTGGATGTTAACAAGTTTCGCTTCTTAAGAAACGCTTTTCTTCCCATAGCCATTCTGCATTTTATATCTTCTTTACTTCGGCCGTCAGAAGTTATCTTGCTACCCAAATAACAAAATTCATCTACTACTTTTATTGTCTCATTACCTAATCTAATTCCTTCAGCATCGCCTGATTTTCTGACATTGCGTTCCATTACCTTCGTTTTACTCTTGTTATGTTCATCTTATATCTTCCTTTCAAGACTGTCCATTCCATTCAGTTGCTCTTCCGGATCTTTTGTGGTCTTTGACAAAATTACTATGTCATCGGCAAACCGCAAAGATTTTATTTCTTCTCCCTGAACTTTAATTCCCTCTCCAAATTTCTCCTTGAATTCCTTCATTGCTTGCTCAATATACAGATTAAACAACACTGGGGCAAGGCTACAACCCTGTCTTACTCCCTTCCCAACCGCTGCGGCCCTTTCTTGCCCTTCGACTCTAATAACCGCTGTTTGGTTTTTGTATAGGTTGAATATAACTCTTCGTTCCCTATATTTTACCCCTGATACCTTTAGAATTTCAAAGAGTGTACGCCAGTCGACATTGGCAAAAGCTTTCTCCAAAACTACAAATGCTAAGAATGTAGGTTTCCGTTTTCTTAGCCTATCTTCTAAGATTAATCGTGATGTGAGTATTGCCTCCCGCGTACCTATATTTCTCCTAATTCCAAACTGATCTTCCCCGAGGTCGGATTCCACAAGTTTTTCCATTCGGCTGTAAATAATTCGTGTTTTGCAACCATGACTTATTAAACATATTGTCATATGCTACTATATATATACTTTCGTTGACAGACCTGCAGAATGTCTTACCTGGGCTTGTTTGCCCTTGTGTCAACTTAAGCTGAGGTGTTGGTCTACCAACTTTCTTTATTTCAGAGTCGTGTGATCTTTGTTTAACGTGGTAGCTTCCAAATAAATGTGGCTGCAATGTTTCCGGTCCCTCTTTGTGTTGCATTTTTGATGGCCTGCGGTGTATTTGGAGCACACGGAGAATTGTAAATGCCTGTAAATGCTTTATGAGGACTGTTGTGAGGTGAGCTGTGCGCAACTACGAGTGCTTGTGTTCTGTGAAAGCTGCCGGCGATTTAATTCGTGTTCAACTTGTCTACGAGTTTGGTTCTAAATCTTTTCCTGGAAGAACATCGGAAGCGCTGTTTCCTCTTTGCGAAGGAGAAAGTAGTTGAGTCTGTCCTTCCAGCGCAGCGATTACACTTCATGTAACTTTAAATTTTTTAATTTCTATTTTGGCCCACTTTAGGTTACGGTAGTAACACTAAAACTGGGTCTTTGTGATCGTATTTTGACAGCTCGAAATGTAAATGATAACGGCTTAACTATGCATCTGACACGAAA
Source organism: Locusta migratoria (assembly GCA_026315105.1). Taxonomy (NCBI): domain Eukaryota; kingdom Metazoa; phylum Arthropoda; class Insecta; order Orthoptera; family Acrididae; genus Locusta; species Locusta migratoria. The sequence continues at coordinate 830,882,642 of CM048744.1, forward strand.
ATTGAATAAACCGAATTTGTAAAGGAGAAAATTCTCTACAACTTTGCTCTCTTATTTTTTTTTTTTTTTCATATCTCGTATTGTTTCAGAGATATTTGCAAAAATAACGGCGATTTTGGGATGTATGTCTGCCAGTCTGTCCGTAACGTGTTCCCTGTTTTTAAGACGAACCTTTCAACCGATAAGTACCAAATTTTTCACACATAATTGTAGGCTGCCAGACATCAGAACCTCCCTTTTTCAAATTTTTCGGACAAAAAATAAGGTAGTTATACCAAAGAAAGATATAATTGTAACTGCAAACGAACCGTTCATCTGACACGAATATTGAATAACCTAATTGGTAAAGGGGAAAATTCTCTACAACTTCGCTCTATTATATTCTTTTTTTCATATCTTGCATCGTTGCAGAGATATCTGCAAAAATAACGGCGATTTGACGATGTATGTCTGGCTGTAACGTGTTCCCACTTTCTAGGTCGAACCATTCAACCGATCGGCACCAAATTTTGCAGATATAATTGTTGCCTACCAGAGACCAGAACCTAGCTTTTTGAAATATTTCGGACAAGAAATACGTTAGTAATACAAAAAAAAGCCGTTGGTAATGTAATTTTAATTGCAAATAAACCGTTCATTTGACGCGAAAATTGAATAAACGAATTTGTAGTGGAGAAAATTCTTTACAACTTTGTTCCCATTTGTTTTTTTTTTCATATCTCTTATCGTTTGAGAGATATTTGCAAAAATAACGGAGTTTTGACACCCTCAATTAAATTAACGAAAACCAGCCGTTTGCAGATGTCACGTGACATTCCTCGCCCAAAACTGTCTCTCGCATACGCCATCTTGCGTTGCGTAATTGATGATTTTCTTATTGTAACTTACACACTGTCCTTTCAAAGCAATTTACAAAAAGACGTCGTTCTTCGTTCGATAAATGATAATCTAGTGTCTACAAATGCCATATTAGCAACAGTTAACAACGGCCATCAACACTACGAGATTAAAGAACGCTATTCCTAACTGTTAGCTGTAGCGTTGTAGGCAATGTGTTGGACTGTGACACTGAAGGTCAGTGGTTCGGAACCCGCCAGTAGTTTCAGACACTCTTATTAATTATTTTTTTTATTATTTAGATTATTATTTTGGTCCAAAATGTTTGCAAAAACTTATAAAACTACAAATCTAAAGTGAGTCGTAAAATACGTCAGTGCGATTTTTTTTAATTGGCCTTTGAGTAGTCCACTTACAGCCATGATAAGGACATCCTCTGGTACAGTTATGTAAGCAAGTTGGCAAAAGCAATCAAACAAACATCAAAGATGTGACAGAAAACAAAAACAGAGAGATCAATTTGAAGTAACATAAACATTAAAGATATGACACAAAGACAAGAGCAATTTGAAATAGGATATAGTGATTAAATATGGTCTTATCTTTTACATAACAGTTCATAACTCTTTCTTCGCCGCCGTTATACAGGAGATAAGTTCTTTGTACACTCCAAAGTCTTTGGTTGCTAATAATATTGTTACAGATATTGGTAACTGGTAGTCCCTGCTTACAATATAACTTAGCAACTTTCATGTGAGCTCCCACATGTTCATGCAATAATAATAAAAAAAAAGATAAAGAAAAAGTGATGTGTCTTCTGCTTCGCCGCAGTCACAAAGTGGTGATGTCACTATGCCGATGCGATGTAGGTACTGCGCACTTGGACGGTGGTTGAACTTCAGCCTCGCTATGGTGTCTGCAAGCTTCCGACAACACCTCAGTCCATTGTACCAAGGTCTGGTTGGTAGCACTGGTGTTATTTGTGCATAGTATTTCTTTTGTGTCCCAACTTCGTCGCCGCTTTTATGTCCCAGCCTCGTCGTAGGTGTCGGTGGCCGAGTGGAACGAGACCGACACAGGAACAAAGACAGCACGCTGGTGCAGGTACGGAGGGGAGCAGCCAGAAACTATAAACACTCGAGTAAATTAGAAAGATATATATTGCACAGAATGTAACAATACTTAACTTTTACATAGTACTGCAGAATGTTGATACATAGTTGTTAGAGGCCTGCCTAGTGCCTGTACGATAGCAAAGTCTTCACTGGTGCCTATCTGATTACGACGTCTTTACTCGTTGCTATCTCAGTCCGAAGTGGCCGATGTCCTTCAGTGGTGGCCACGAGCGGCGTTGTCGCAGAGGGCGCTCGTGGCTGTCGTCGTGAGAACGCCGCGCCGTGCGTGCATGGCGGCGCGCGGCGAAAGTAAGTGGCGCGCACTTTGTACTTGTGCGACACCACACCCCTCCCCCCCAAACCGCCGCGCCGTCGTGGCGTAGGGCTGAGGGCCACGGCGACGGCACTGGGAGGAGGGCCTGGGCGGGGGCGTTACTGGTGGGACGGGCGTCGTAGCTGAGGCTGGGATCGAGACGCCGTCCGCGCCCCGGCATCCGCCTTGCGATCCTCCAGGGAACCCACCGAAACCTGGGGAAGGGCGCACCCCCCCGCCCAGAGGGAGCAGGTCATCTTCTTCTGAGGTGCGTGGCCCTGGCGGCGGCGGCACGCACGGTCCCGGAGTCCCTCTCGGTGACGCTGTCATCTGCGGCGGCGACAGCGGCGGCGTCGCGTCGATCTCCATCGGGACGATCTCGTAGTCCGGGGACGCTGGACCCGTTGACGAACGATGTGGTTGTGCTCCCTGGCGGTGAACTGGGTCTGGAATCAAGAAACCGGAGACAGGATCGCGCGGCCTATGCAGACGCAATTGGTTTGCGTGGCGCCGCAGCTCCGACCCTGTGGAAGAACGTACAACATACATATTGCTACCGAGCACGCGCTGAATGGTGCCCGCCAACCATGTCTTCTTGTTTACAGCAAACACCCTGTACAGCACCGGCGTAGAAACCTGAAAACGCGTAGCGCCATACGAACCGACTCGGTGCGTGGGAGGCTGCAGCAGGTGAAGGAGAGTGCGGTGACGGCGGCCGTGTAGCAGCTCGGCAGGAGACGGGCCGTCACGTGGCATGCACCGATACGTAGACAGGAAAATTTGAAGAGCTTGCTGCCTGGAGTGCTGACCTTTCATCTTTTCCATGTGAGACTTGAATGTTCGAACGAAACGTTCTGCTTCACCATTGGACTGAGGGTGAAAAGGTGCAGTGGTAATATGCTGAATGCCATTCACACGACAAAACTGTTGAAATTCCGCACTAACAAACTGTGGTCCATTGTCACTGACGATAGTTTCAGGCAAACCTTCGATGCAAAACACTGATGTTAAGGCACTGATTGTACTAGACGCCGTCGTTGAGTTCATGGCAATCACAAAAGGAAACTTGCTGAAAGCGTCTACAACAATTAACCAGCGTTTATTCCAGAAAGGTTCGGCAAAGTCAATATGTAAACGTTGCCATGGTCCCTTGGGGCGTGGCCAGTCTGAGAAATGCTGTGGAGAAGCCGCCTGATGCTCCGCACAAACCGTACACTGTGATGTCATGCTCTCTATCTGAGCGTCCATACCAACCCAGGTACAATGACGTCTGGCCAGTTGCTTTGTCCTAACAATGCCCCAATGTCCTTGATGCAGGAGGCGTAACACTTCACGTTGCAGGGAACGAGGAACAATCACTCTTGCTTGGTCGTTGTCGGTATGCAACAACAGTACACCCTTACTTAAAGATAATGCATGACGTTGTGCAAAATAACGTCGAACCAGAGGCCGATCAATGTCTTTGGCTCTGGCAGGCCAACCAAAGCGAACAAAACGTGCTACCACACTTAAGTCTGCATCCGCAGCTGTTTCCTGTGCAACCCGACGAGAGTTCAAAGGAAAGTCTGCGACAGCGGAAGCATCTCTGGAGTCTATCTGACAACATGCCATTTCTGAAGAATCAAATGATACATCCTGGCCAACCGGAAGTCGGGAAAGTGTGTCCGCGTTGGCATGTTTAGTGGTAGGTCGGTACAAAATCTCATACTGATAATTTGACAATATCAAGGACCATCTCTGAAGCTTTTGTGCCGTTCGTGGCGGAATTGGCTTTGTGGGTGAGAACAACGACGTGAGAGGCTTGTGGTCTGTCAACAAATAGAATTTTCTGCCATACAGATAATGATGAAACTTTGTGACGCCGTAAATGATTGCTAAGGCCTACTTTTCTATCTGACTGTAATTCTGTTGCGTTGGCGTCAGTAGCTTGGATGCAAAGGCAATAGGATGATCGTAAGAACCAATACGATGCGACAGAACGACACCCAGACCGTACGACGAGGCGTCAACTGCTAACACTACAGGCTTCTGTGGGTCAAAGGGAATCAAACATGCATCACTGAGTAGTGCAGACTTTAGTTTGTCAAAGGCAACCTGACAATCTTTAGACCATACAGAAGGAACATTCTTCCTACGTAAGTGATGCAGTGGAGCTGCAATCTGAGAGGCATTGGGAATAAACCTGAAATAATAGTTAAGCTTTCCCATCACTGCTTGCAATTCATGCACATTCTTAGGAGGAGGTAAGTCTTTGCTCGAAGATGTGACTGTAAGGGATGTATTCCTTGGGCATTAATCACATGGCCTAGGTACTCTATTTCAGTTTGAAAAAACGAACACTTTGCTTTATTGCAACGTAGACCTGCTGCAGTCAAAACTTTGAAAAGGCACTCCAGGTTTGCTAAATGTTCTTCAACTGTACGTCCGGATACCACAATGTCATCTAAATAGTTCGAGCAACACGGTACAGAAACTGTCAGCTGCTCCAAAAAACGCTGAAAAATAGCAGGAGCGGAAGAACAGCCAAAGGGTAGGCGTTGAAATTGAAAAAGGCCCATGTGAGTATTAATGACGAAAAACTTTTTTGACTCGTCATCAAGTGGAATCTGTAAGTATGCCTCTGCTAAATCAATCTTAGAAAAGAAGCGAGACTGTCCTAATTTGTCCATCAGTTCCTCAGGTCTGGGCAGAGGGTTGTTGTTGTTATGGTCTTCAGTCCGGAGACTGGTTTGATGCAGCTCTCCACCCTACTCTATCCTGAGCAAGCCTTTTCATTTCCTCATAAGAATGGCAACCCACATCCACTTGAATCTGCTTACTATACGCGTCTCTTGGTCTCCCTCTGCGATTTTTACCCCACACACTTCCCTCCAATGCTAAATTTACGATTCCCCGATGTCTAAGAATGTGTCCTACCAAGCGATCCCTTCTTTTAGTTAGGGTATGCCAAAAATTCCTTTTCTCACCAATTCTGTTCAGTACCTCTTCATTAGTTATGCGATCTACCCACCTAATCTTCAGCATTCTTCTGTAGCACCACATTTCAAAAGCCTCTATTCTCTTCCTGTCCGCACTGTTTATCGTCCATGTTTCACTCCCGTACAAGGCAACACTCCACACAAATGCCTTCAGAAAAGACTTCCTTACCCTTAAATTAATATTCGATGTTAGCAAATTTCTCTTTTTCAAAAATGCTTTTCTTCCCATTGCCATTCTGCATTTTATATCCTCTGTACTGCGAGCATCGCATGTTATTTTACTACCCAAGTAACAAAACTCATCTACCACCTTCATTGTTTCGTCACCTAATCTAATTCCTTCAGCATCGCCTGATTTTCTAAGACCGCATTCCATTATTTTTGTTTTGCTCTTGTTAATGTTCATTTTATACGCTCTCTTCAACACGCTGTCCATTCCGTTCAACTGCTCTTCCAGGTCCTTTGCTGTCTCTGACAGAATTACAATGTCATCAGCAAAACGCAATGTTTTTATTTCTTCCCCCTGAACTTTAATCCCTATTCCAAATTTTTCCTTGCTTTCCTTCACCGCCTGCTCGATGTACAAATTGAATAACATTGGAGAAAGGTTACAACCCTGTCTTACTCCCTTCCCAACTGATGCTTCCCTTTCATGTCCTTCGAGTCTAATAACTGCGGTCTGGCTTTTGTACAAGTTGTAAATAACTCTCCTTTCCCTGTATTTTATCCCTGCTGACTTCAGAATTTGAAAGAGTGTATTCCAGTCAACATTGTCAAATGCTTTCTCCAAATCTACAAAAGCTAAAAATGTAGGTTTGCCTTTTCTTAATCTATCTTCTAAGATAAGACGTAAAGTGAGTATTGCCTCCCGAGTTCCTACATTTCTCCTGAACCCAAACTGATCTTCCCCGAGGTCGGCTTCTACCAGTTTTTCCATCCTTCTGTATATAATTCGTGTTAATATTTTGCAACCATGACTTATTAAACTGATGGTTCTGTAGTTTTCACACCTGTCTGCGCCTGATTTCTTTGGAATGGGGATTATTACATTTTTCTTAAAGTCTGAGGGCATTTCGCCGGTCTCATACATCCTACACACCAGGTCAAATAGTCTTGTCATGGCTGGCTCTCCCAGATACTTTAGTAGCTCTGAGGGTATGTCATCTACTCCTGGGGCCTTGTTTCGACCTAGGTCTTTCAAGGCTCTGTCAAATTCATCTCTCAGTATAGTATCTCCTATTTCATCTTGATCGACTTCATCTTCCGTTCCTACAACATCGTCTCTAAGTTCATTTCCTTTGTAGAGCTGCTCTATGTACTCTTTCCACCTTTCAGCTTTCCCTTCTTTGCTGAGAACTGGTTTCCCATCTGAGTTCTTGATATTCGTAGAGCTGTTTTTCTTATCTCCAAATGTTTCTTTTATTTTCCTGTAGGCGGTATCTACTTTTCCCCTTGCTATACATTCTTCTACAGATTTACATTTGGCTTCTAGCCACTCCTGCTTAGCCGTTTTGCACTTCCTGTCAGAGGGTAAGTGTCTACAATTGTTTGACTGTTCACTGTTGATTTGAAGTCCGCACAGAGACGAAGTTTTCCTGATGGCTTGGGTATAATTACTATAGGCGAGGCCCACTGACTCGCAGAAACAGGAGAAATCACCCCACTATCTTGCCAACGTTTAAGTTCTTCGGCAACTGTATCACGCAAGGCGATAGGCACTGGTCTAGCTTTACGAAATTTTGGAACTGCAGATTCTTTTAAAGTTACATGTGCCACGAAGTCTTTTGCACAACCTAGTTCCGGCGAAAACAAGTCACTATATTTGTCACACAATGCATTGATTTTATCCTGAGGCACTATTGACGAAATTTGAAGCACATCTCTTTGAATTGATAAACCAAACAAGTCAAAAGCATCTAGTCCAAAAATGTTCTGTGTCGATTTGGCCTGAAGAACTACAAAAGCAACTGTTTTTGTTACACCTTGAAAAGAGGCGGGCAGGCTACACGTTCCTAGCACGGGAATATTTTGACCTGTATAAGCTGTTAACACTTGCTGTGACGGCGACAATTTTGGCGAACCCAGAAGTTCATAAGTATCTTTATTAATTAAGGTAACAGCGGAACCAGTGTCGAGCTGAAATTGCACAGTCTTATTGTCAACGGAAAGATTCACAAAAAGTTTTTGCTTGCGGCGCTCGACAGGTGCGCGAATGTGGGCAACGTCTGCTACATATTGTTTTCTGCGCTTGCGCGGGTTGCGTGCGGTAGGAAGCGGCGCATACTCGGCACACAGCGGATTAACCACACTGTCACTAGATGACACTACCGCCGGATCGGCGTCCGCGCAATGGGAGGCTACTGCACTAATATTACTTTGAGTAGCTACCTGATGTCTACTGTCACTAGCTACACAGTACTGGGCACTATTACAAGGAGCAGTTGCAGAAGGCACTATTTTCACTACAGGAATGCACTGTTCATAGTCATTTTGCTTGTCCCGAACCCTTTTCCGTTGCACTGTTTTACGCGCTCGTCGGCGCTTGCTACGTGGTGCACTATATAGTTTTGCCATAGGCGCAGAACTACTTTCTTGCAATTGAGATCCAAGGAAAGCACTGTTCAATTCCACAGCCCGTATAACATTTACAGAATGAACTGTTCTCGCACTCTGCGAAGCACTGTTTCTAACGGTACCGTTCTTTGAGTTTTTAATTTGCATACACACAGACTGTACATGTCCTGATTTGCCACATTGATAACAGGTTGCGTTGCGACTAGGGCAATGAGCACGCTTGTGGCGAGACACACACTGGGGGCAAGATTTACGTACATTTTTCTGAAATGAGCGTTGGCGCCCGTTATGCAAATTACTGTGTCTAACACTACGGGGCGACCTTTGCGTCGCACTTTTACTCTGGCTACTGTTCACTGTCTGTTCAGCACGGCCTGTACTATTGTAAGAATCACTAGTGCTATACTGAGAACTACGGATAGGAAAGCGTCCGTTGCGGCGCACTGAATTTACACTGTGGCTTTGCATTTCTACATCTGCTAAGTCAAAAGTATCATGCGCTTCTATAAGCTGCAGTACACTGTCTAATGAGGGGTCAGACTGTTTCAGAATTGCTGCTCTAATTCTGGGGTCCTGAATGTTCTGCGTAATCGCATCTCTTAACATAACGTCACTATACGAAAGTCCACAAGAGCAAGTAAATTTACATTGGCGGGTTAAGCCCTTCAAGTCCGTAATCCACTCTTGGTGTGACTGCTGCGGTAATTTTTTAAGTCTGAAAAATCGGTATCGTGCAGCGGCTACAAGAACTTTTCTCTCATAATGAGCATTTAGTGCCTCTACTATTTGTTCAAAGTCTACATCACGAGGAGATACGTCAGGGAAAAGTTTTTTCAGTAACACGAAGGTGTTGGTGCCCACCACAGATAATAGCAGATGCTTCACTTTCTGACCTGTAATTTGATGAGCCGCGACGAGTTCTTGACGGCTGTTGTTGAGTTGTCAACTGCGCCACCGCCTGGAGAAGTTGTGTTATTTGCGCCGTCTGTAACTGAATAATTTCCATTAAGTTTGGGTTCGGGGTAGTGGCCATGCTGACCGATTAGGCGCCGCGTATACAAGTAACTTATAACAAAACACAAATGCATTATGAAAGAGGACTCGCTCTGCAACAAAAAAGTCCACAAAATACGTAACAGAATATGTTCCCCCAAAAATCTTATAATAAGGGTGGGTGGGCGGGAGTAATTTCTGCTTGCTCCGACTGCTGCTGTCTGGCTGCTGTAAGCGGGCTGGTGCAAGGTTCAATCACTCCTCGTCGCCACTTTTGTGTCCCAACTTCGTCGCCGCTTTTATGTCCCAGCCTCGTCGTAGGTGTCGGTGGCCGAGTGGAACGAGACCGACACAGGAACAAAGACAGCACGCTGGTGCAGGTACGGAGGGGAGCAGCCAGAAACTATAAACACTCGAGTAAATTAGAAAGATATATATTGCACAGAATGTAACAATACTTAACTTTTACATAGTACTGCAGAATGTTGATACATAGTTGTTAGAGGCCTGCCTAGTGCCTGTACGATAGCAAAGTCTTCACTGGTGCCTATCTGATTACGACGTCTTTACTCGTTGCTATCTCAGTCCGAAGTGGCCGATGTCCTTCAGTGGTGGCCACGAGCGGCGTTGTCGCAGAGGGCGCTCGTGGCTGTCGTCGTGAGAACGCCGCGCCGTGCGTGCATTGCGGCGCGCGGCGAAAGTAGGCGGTGCGCACTTTGTACTTGTGCGACACCACAATTTCCCTTTAGTTGACTGGGAAGCTTGCCACTTTTTGTCCCGTTCAGTCCGAATTTTCGTTCTGTAAACTGGTAAAAGGTCTTCAGCACTGGAACCTGAGTATATTATTCCCTGAAAATGAATAAGAAAATATGAATGAGGGTGAGTTACTATGAACAGCACAGTGAACGCATTATCGTAGTAAAGATTGTCACGAAGCCAACACCAACCACAGTAGTGCAAGTTTATATGCCAACTAGCACAGCCGATGATGAGGATATCGAAAAAATGTATGAGGAGATGTATGGGGGACTGGAACTCGGTAGTAGGAAAGGCAAGAGAAGGAAATGTAGTAGGTGAATATGGACTGGGGAAAAAGGAATGAAAGAGGAGATCTCTTGGTAGAATTTTGCGCAGAGCACAATTTAATGATCACCAACAGTTGGTTCAAACATCATGCAAGAAGGCTGTAAACGTGGAAGAGTCCAGGTGACACTGGAATGTACCAGATTGACTTTATAATGGTAAGAAATAGATTTAGAAACCATGTTCTAAACCGAAGGTAGCAGGGGTAAAATATAGGGAGCGAAGAGTTATATTCAACCTATACAAAAACCAGACAGCGGTTATTAGAGTCGAAGAGCAAGAAAGGGACGCACAGGTTTGGAAGGGAGTAAGACAGGATTGTAGCCTTTCCCCAATGTTGTTCAGTCTGTACATTGAGCAGGCAGTGAAGGAATGGAAGCAGAAATTTGGAGAGGGCATTAAAGTGCAGGGAGAAGAAATAAAAAGTTTGCGGTTTGCCGATGACGTAGTAATTCTGTCAGAGACCGCAAATGATCTGGAAGAGCAATAGAATGGGATGGACAGTGTCTTGAAAGGAAGATATAAGATTAACATTAACAAGAGTAAAATGAAGGTAATGGAATGCAATGTCAGAAAATCAGGCGGTGCTGAAGGAATTACATTAGGTAACGAGGCAATAAAAGTAGTAGATGAATTCTGTTACTTGGGTAGCAAGATAACTTCTGATGGCCGAAGTAAAGAAGATATAAAATGCAGAATGGCTATGGGAAGAAAAGCGTTTCTAAAGAAGCGAAACTTGTTAATATCAAATATTAATTTAAATGTTAGGAAGTCTTTTCTGAAGGCATTTGTCTGGAGTGTAGCATTGTATGGGAGTGAAACGTGGACGATAAGGGGTTCTGATAAAAAGTTGATAGAAGCTTTTGAAATGTGGTGCTACAGACGAATGATGGAAATTGGTTGGGTAGATCATGTAACTAATGAGGAGGTGCTTAACCGAATCGGGGAGAAAAGGTGTTTCTGGCATATCCTGACTAAGAGAAGGGATATATTGGTTGGACACATGCTGAGACATCAAGGAATTGTCAACTTAGAATTAGAAGGAATGTGGGGTAAAAATCTTAGAGGGAGACCGAGGGACGAATATAATACGCAGATTCAAAAGGATGTAGGTTGCCGAACGTATTCTCAGATATAGAGACTTGCACAGGGCAGAGTAGCGTGGAGAGCTGCATCACACCAGTCTGCGGACTGTAGACCAGAACAACAACCAGTGGTAACCGCTTCCTTGGCAAGTGTGTCAGCGATCTCGTTCCCCAGAACGTTGTTTTGTGCTTTAATCCAACACATGGAAATACTGCTTCCATTCCTTTTCAGGTGGTTTATTTGTGCCATTCTCTCGTAGGCTATTGGTTTGTTTTTGTGCCCTCGCGGAAAATATTTAAGAAGTATGAGCGCAGATTTAGAGTCCGAGAAGATGACAATATGCTCCTCGGGAACCGTTAGGCAGTACTTGAGAGCTTCCAAGATGGTTGTGAGTTCAGCGGTCATTATTGGCATTTCCTTTGGCAGTTTGTATGTACATCCTGCTTGCTCATTGGTATCCCAAAAGGCGCATCCAGATCCGTCCTGGATTTTGGAACCGTCTGTGTAAAGAATCCTCGCCTGTGAATAGTTGTCTCGGAACTCCAGGATCTGGGACATCACATAGATTTAAGGCCTTAAAGTTTAGAACATGAAACTTCAAGTCCAATTGCAGCTTTATCGCACTCACTGTGGTTCAAGAATAACTTCTGCGAGTCTTATCGACATAGATCGCATATTCTTTTTCTTCAGTATTAACAGCGATGTGAAACAAGCGTTATCCATTACACCAATGGTTACAAACATGTGCATACTTTGATAGGAGGGCTAAATCTCGTTTTTTAATAGCGCTAAAGCTTTAAAATAATGACTATGTCGCTGAGAGGGGCCAAAAAGTTATTATCGTCGATTATGTGCTTCGCGGTCAATCTCGCGAAATTGTGACAATCGCTAATTTTCTAGGAGAATGTATCTAGATCAGTTTAATCTTGAAATAGTGACACTAGTATATATTTATTTAATGACTGATTTCAACTGATGTAAATTTATAATGGAAATGTAAACAGATCATCATATTTTCCACGGTAACACTGAAACTGAAAGTAGCGTGATTTACCACGTGTATTTAATTGTGTCGATTTATTGTACAATATTGAGTGGCATGAGTGGTGAACTCATGACAACTGGTTTGTCTAAACATTTATTTCAGACTTTATGTAATACTAGTTAACAATCCTTTTTTGTATTTAAATTATATTAGTAAGGAAGTGGTTTCAGATGGTCAGGGTTTAATTAAAGAAAAGAAGGAACAATTTCTTCAATTTCTTCAGTTCCACCTAGTACGCAAGATTTATGAGACAGGGGAAATACCCTCCGACTTGAATATAGTAATTCCAATTCCAAAGAAAGCACGTGCAGACAAATGTGAAAATTACAGAACATACAGTTAAATAAGTCATGGTTGCAAAATACTGACACGAATAATTTACAGACGAATGGAAAAAAACTGGTGGAATCCGACCTTGGGGAAGATTAGTTTGGATTTAGGAGATTTGTTGGAACGCGGGAGCAATACTCACATTACGACTTATCTTAGAAGAAAGGCTAAGGAAAGGCAAACGTACGTTTTTAGCGTTTGTACATTTGGAGGAAGCTTTTGACAATGCCGACTGGAATACACTGTTTCAAATTCTGAAGGTAGCAGGGGTAAAATATAGGGAGCGAAGAGTTACACTCAACTTATACAAAAACCAAACAGCGGTTATTAGAGTCGAAGGGCAAGAAAAGGACAGAGAGGTTGTGAAGGGAGTAAGACAGGGTAGTAGCCTTTCCCCAATGTTGTTCGATCTGTAAATTGAGCAGGCAGTGAAGGAATGCAAGGAGAAATTTGGAGAGGGAATTAAAGTTCAGGGAGAAGAAATAAAAACTTTGCGGTTTGCCGATGACATAGTAATCCTATCAGAGACCACAAAGGATCTGGAAGAGCAATTGAATGAAATGGACAGTGTCTTGAAAAGAGGTTATAAGATGAACATCAACAAGAGTAAAACAAGTATAATGGAATGTAGCGTCATAAAATCGGGCGATGCTGAAGGAATTAAATTAGGTAATGAGGCAATAAACGTAGTAGACGAATTTTGTTACTTGGGTAGCAAGATAACTTCTGATGACCGAAGTAAAGAAGATATAAAATTCAGAATGGCTATGGGAAGAAAAGCGTTTCTGAAGAAGCGAAATTTGTTGACATCCAATATTAGTTTACATGTTAGAAAGTCCTTTCTGAAGGCATTTGTCTGGAGTGTAGGACTGTATGGAAGTGAAGCGTGGACAATAAGGAGTTCAGACAAAAAGATGATAGAAGCTTTTGAAATGTGGTGCTACAGACGAATGATGAAAATTAGATGGGTAGATCACGTAACTAATGAGGAAGTGCTCAACAGAATTGGGAAGAAAAGGAATTTCTGGCGTATTCTGACTAAGAGGAGGAATAGGTTGGTGGGACACGTCCTGAGACATCAAGGAATCGTCAGCTTAGCATTAGAAGGAAGTGCGTGGGGTAAAAATCGTAGAGGGAGTCCGAGGGACGAATACAGTAAGCAGATCCAAAGGGATGTAGGTTGCCGAAAGTATTCTTAGGTGAAGAGACTTGCATTGGACAGGTTAGCGTGGAGAGCTGCATCAGACCAGTCTGCGGACTGAAGACCACAACAACAAGATGTATAGGATTTTGGAAGGGTTGGCGATCGGCCAATGAGGAAGCAACCAAGAGACAAAAGTGGCGGGGAGTGCGTTTTTGAGAGGGAGGAGGCGAGAGAAGGGTGCCCGCGGAGAAGAATAACTCCATGTCTGGTCTTGACAGAAGGACCCTCCTGGATGATGGGAAAGATTCGATCGAGCAGAGTGCTAAGATTTGCGTAGTGTAACGGTACGGACCCTTAAACTAACTGACTGCGTCTTAGGGGATGACTTATTAATTTTTGTGTCCCAACTTCGTCGCCGCTTTTGTGTCCCAGCCTCGTCGTAGGTGTCGGTGGCCGAGTGGATGAGACCGACACAGGAATAAGATAGCACGCTGGTGCAGGTACGGAGGGGAGCAGCCAGAAACTATAAACACTAGAGTAAATTAGAAAGAGATATATATTGCACAGAATGTAACAATACTTAACTTTTACATAGTACTGCAGAATGTTAATACATAGTTGTTAGAGGCCTGCCTAGTGCCTGTACGATAGCAAAGTCTTCACTGGTGCCTATCTGATTACGAAGGTCCTAACTGGTTGCTATCTCAGTCCCAAGTGACCGGTGTCTTTCCGTGGTGGCCACGAGCGGCGTTGTCGCAGAGGGCGCTCGTGGCTGTCGTCGTGAGAACGCCGCGCCGTGCGTGCATGGCGGCGCGCGGCGAAAGTAGGTGGTGCGCACTTTGTACTTGTGCGACACCACACCCCTCCCCCCCAAACCGCCGCGCCGTCGTGGCGTAGGGCTGAGGGCCACGGCGACGGCACTGGGAGGAGGGCCTGGGCGGGGGCGTTACTGGTGGGACGGGCGTCGTAGCTGAGGCTGGGATCGAGACGCCGTCCGCGCCCCGGCATCCGCCTTGCGATCCTCCAGGGAACCCACCGAAACCTGGGGAAGGGCGCACCCCCCCGCCCAGAGGGAGCAGGTCATCTTCTTCTGAGGTGCGAGGCCCAGGCGGCGGCGGCACGCACGGTCCCGGAGTCCCTCTCGGTGACGCTGTCATCTGCGGCGGCGACAGCGGCGGCGTCGCGTCGATCTCCATCGGGACGATCTCGTAGTCCGGGGACGCTGGACCCGTTGACGAACGATGTGGTTGTGCTCCCTGGTGGTGAACTGGGTCTGGAATCAAGAAACCGGAGACAGGATCGCGCGGCCTGTGCAAGCGCAATTGGTTTGCGTGGCGCTGCAGCTCCGACCCTGTGGAAGAACGTACAACATACATATTGCGACCGAGCACGCGCTGAATGGTGCCCGGCATCCATCGGTTCTTCGTGTTTCCAGCAAACACCTTGTACAACACCGGCGTGGAAACCTGAAAACGCGTAGCGCCATACGAACCGACTCGGTGCGTGGGAGGCTGCAGCAGGTGAAGGAGAGTGCGGTGACGGCGGCCGTGTAGCAGCTCGGCAGGAGACGGGTCGTCACGTGGAATGCATCGATACGTAGACAGGAAAATTTGAAGAGCTTGCAGCCTGGAGTGCTGACCTTTCATCTTTTCCATGTGAGACTTTAATGTTCGAACGAAACGTTCTGCTTCACCATTGGACTGAGGGTGAAAAGGTGCAGTGGTAATATGCTGAATGCCATTCACACGACAAAACTGTTGAAATTCCGCACTAACAAACTGTGGTCCATTGTCACTGACGATAGTTTCAGGCAAACCTTCGATGCAAAACACTGATGTTAAGGCACTGATTGTACTAGACGCCGTCGATGAGTTCATGGCAATCACAAAAGGAAACTTGCTGAAATCGTCTACAACAATTAACCAGCGTTTATTCCAGAAAGGTCCGGCAAAGTCAATATGTAAACGTTGCCATGGTCCCTTGGGGCGTGGCCAGTCTGAGAAATGCTGTGGAGAAGCCGCCTGATGCTCCGCACAAACCGTACACTGTGATGTCATGCTCTCTATCTGAGCGTCCATACCAACCCAGGTACAATGACGTCTGGCCAGTTGCTTTGTCCTAACAATGCCCCAATGTCCTTGATGCAGGAGGCGTAACACTTCACGTTGCAGGGAACGAGGAACAATCACTCTTGCTTGGTCGTTGTCGGTATGCAACAACAGTACACCCTTACTTAAAGATAATGCATGACGTTGTGCAAAATAACGTCGAACCAGAGGCCGATCAATGTCTTTGGCTCTGGCAGGCCAACCAAAGCGAACAAAACGTGCTACCACACTTAAGTCTGCATCCGCAGCTGTTTCCTGTGCAACCCGACGAGAGTTCAAAGGAAAGTCTGCGACAGCGGAAGCATCTCTGGAGTCTATCTGACAACATGCCATTTCCGAAGAATCAAACGACACATCCTGGCCAACCGGAAGTCGGGAAAGTGTGTCCGCGTTGGCATGTTTAGTGGTAGGTCGGTACAAAATCTCATACTGATAATTATACAATATCAAGGACCATCTCTGAAGCTTTTGTGCCGTTCGTGGCGGAATTGGCTTTGTGGGTGAGAACAACGACGTGAGAGGCTTGTGGTCTGTCAACAAATAGAATTTTCTGCCATACAGATAATGATGAAACTTTGTGACGCCGAAAATGATTGCTAAGGCCTCCTTTTCTATCTGACTGTAATTCTGTTGCGTTGGCGTCAGTAGCTTGGATGCAAAGGCAATAGGACGATCGTGAGATCCAATGCGATGTGAGATTACTGCGCCCAGACCGTACGACGAGGCGTCAACTGCTAACACTACAGGCTTCTGTGGGTCAAAGGGAATCAAACATGCATCACTGAGTAGTGCAGACTTGAATTTGTCAAAGGCAACTTGGCAATCTTTAGACCATACAAAAGGAACATTCTTCCTACGTAAGTGATGCAGTGGAGCTGCAATCTGAGAGGCATTGGGAATAAACCTGAAATAATAGTTAAGCTTTCCCATCACTGCTTGCAATTCATGTACATTCTTAGGAGGAGGTAAGTCTTTGCTCGAAGATGTGACTGTAAGGGATGTATTCCTTGGGCATTAATCACATGGCCTAGGTACTCTATTTCAGTTTGAAAAAACGAACACTTTGCTTTATTGCAACGTAGACCTGCTGCAGTCAAAACTTTGAAAAGGCACTCCAGGTTTGCTAAATGTTCTTCAACTGTACGTCCGGATACCACAATGTCATCTAAATAGTTCGAGCAACACGGTACAGAAACTGTCAGCTGCTCCAAAAAACGCAGAAAAATAGCAGGAGCGGAAGAACAGCCAAAGGGTAGGCGTTGAAATTGAAAAAGGCCCATGTGAGTATTAATGACGAAAAACTTTTTTGACTCGTCATCAAGTGGAATCTGTAAGTATGCCTCTGCTAAATCAATCTTAGAAAAGAAGCGAGACTGTCCTAATTTGTCCATCAGTTCCTCAGGTCTGGGCAGAGGGTAAGTGTCTACAATTGTTTGACTGTTCACTGTTGATTTGAAGTCCGCACAGAGACGAAGTTTTCCTGACGGCTTGGGTATAATTACTATAGGCGAGGCCCACTGACTCGCAGAAACAGGAGAAATCACCCCACTATCTTGCCAACGTTTAAGTTCTTCGGCAACTGTATCACGCAAGGCGATAGGCACTGGTCTAGCTTTACGAAATTTTGGAACTGCAGATTCTTTTAAAGTTACATGTGCCACGAAGTCTTTTGCACAACCTAGTTCCGGCGAAAACAAGTCACTATATTTGTCACACAATGCATTGATTTTATCCTGAGGCACTATTGACGAAATTTGAAGCACATCTCTTTGAATTGATAAACCAAACAAGTCAAAAGCATCTAGTCCAAAAATGTTCTGTGTCGATTTGGCCTGAAGAACTACAAAAGCAACTGTTTTTGTTACACTTTGAAAAGAGGCGGGCAGGCTACACGTTCCTAGCACGGGAATATTTTGACCTGTATAAACTGTTAACACTTGCTGTGACGGCGACAATTTTGGCGAACCCAGAAGTTCATAAGTATCTTTATTAATTAAGGTAACAGCGGAACCAGTGTCGAGCTGAAATTGCACAGTCTTATTGTCAACGGAAAGATTCACAAAAAGTTTTTGCTTGCGGCGCTCGACAGGTGCGCGAATGTGGGCAACGTCTGCTACATATTGTTTTCTGCGCTTGCGCGGGTTGCGTGCGGTAGGAAGCGGCGCATACTCGGCACACAGCGGATTAACCACACTGTCACTAGATGACACTACCGCCGGATCGGCGTCCGCGCAATGGGAGGCTACTGCACTAATATTACTTTGAGTAGCTACCTGATGTCTACTGTCACTAGCTACACAGTACTGGGCACTATTACAAGGAGCAGTTGCAGAAGGCACTATTTTCACTACAGGAATGCGCTGTTCATAGTCATTTTGCTTGTCCCGAACCCTTTTCCGTTGCACTGTTTTACGCGCTCGTCGGCGCTTGCTACGTGGTGCACTATATAGTTTTGCCATAGGCGCAGAACTACTTTCTTGCAATTGAGATCCAAGGAAAGCACTGTTCAATTCCACAGCCCGTATAACATCGACTGTATGCACTGCTCTCGCACCCTGCGAAGCACTGTTTCTAACGTTACTGTTCTTTGAGTTTTTAATTTGCATACACACAGACTGCGCATGTCCCGATTTGCCACATTGATAACAGGTTGCGTTGCGACTAGGGCAATGAGCACGCTTGTGGCGAGACACACACTGGGGGCAAGATTTACGTACATTTTTCTGAAATGAGCGTTGGCGCCCGTTATTCAAATTACTGTTTCTAACACGACAGGGCGACCTTTGTGTCGCACTTTTACACTGGCTACTGTTCACTGTCTGTTCAGCACGGCTGGTAGAATTTAAAGAATCACTAGTGCTATACTGAGAACTACGGCTAGGAAAGCGTCCGTTACGGCGCACTGAATTTACACTGTGGCTTTGCATTTCTACATCTGCTAAGTCAAAAGTATCATGCGCTTCTATAAGCTGCAGTACACTGTCTAATGAGGGGTCAGACTGTTTCAGAATTGCTGCTCTAATTCTGGGGTCCTGAATGTTCTGCGTAATCGCATCTCTTAACATAACGTCACTATACGAAAGTCCACAAGAGCAAGTAAATTTACATTGGCGGGTTAAGCCCTTCAAGTCCGTAATCCACTCTTGGTGTGACTGCTGCGGTAATTTTTTAAGTCTGAAAAATCGGTATCGTGCAGCGGCTACAAGAACTTTTCTCTCATAATGAGCATTCAGTGCATCTACAATTTGTTCAAAGCCTACATCACGAGGAGATGCGAGAGGGAAAAGTTTTTGCAATAGTACGAAGGTCTGGGGGCCCACAATCGATAAGAAAAGGTTCTTCACTCTCTGACCTGTAATTTGATGAGCCGCGACGAGTTCTTGAAACTGTGCGAAATAGTCGCTCCATTCTTCCTCACGTTCGTTGTACTGGCGAAATGTAGGAAGAGGCGCAGTGGCAGGTGTGGGCTGCTGATGTGACGACTGTTGTTGTTGGTGAGCAGCCTGTGTCGTCAACTGCGACACGGCCTGCAGTAGTTGAGTGATTTGCGCCGTCTGTAACTGAATAATTTCCATTAAGTTTGGGTTCGGGGTAGTGGTCATGCTGACCGATTAGGCGCCGCGCATACAAGTAAATTATAACAAAACAAAAATGCAATATGAAAGAGGACGCTCTGCAACAAAAAAGTCCACAAAACACGTAACTGAAAATGTTCCCCCAAAAATCTTATAATAAGGGTGGGTGGACGGGAGCAATTTCTGCGTGCTCCGACTGCTGCTGTCTGGCTGCTGCTAGCGTGCTGGTCCACGGTTCGTGTATCACTCCTCGTCGCCACTTTTGTGTCCCAACTTCGTCTCCGCTTTTGTGTCCCCGCCTCGTCGTAGGTGTCGGTGGCCGAGTGGATGAGACCGACACAGGAATAAGATAGCACGCTGGTGCAGGTACGGAAGGGAGCAGCCAGAAACTATAAACACTAGAGTAAATTAGAAAGAGATATATATTGCACAGAATGTAACAATACTTAACTTTTACATAGTACTGCAGAATGTTGATACATAGTTGTTAGAGGCCTGCCTAGTGCCTGTACAATAGCAAAGTCTTCACTGGTGCCTATCTGATTACGAAGGTCCTAACTGGTTGCTATCTCAGTCCCAAGTGACCGGTGTCTTTCCGTGGTGGCCACGAGCGGGGTTGCAGCAGAGGGCGCTCGTGGCTGTCGTCGTGAGAACGCCGCGCCGTGCGTGCATGGCGGCGCGCGGCGAAAGTAGGTGGTGCGCACTTTGTACTTGTGCGACACCACATTACTGCTATTGTTGGCTCGTTGCTGTCCATATACAGATACTTTTATCTGTAAAACGAAACTTTCATAGTCAGGGAATGTTTAATTAGGGCGACATCTACTAAATAACTGACTACAACATGAGGTTTCCGTTTTTACTAAAATTGTTTATTGGCCATTGCATGATTATGTTTGGCGAGAACCATTAAATTCGTCTGGTGTGATTAGCTCAAGCCCTCAATTGTGTGGTGTCGCACAATTCTGAAGGGCGCGCCACGTACTTTCGTCGCGCGCCGCCATGCAAGCACGGCGCGGCGTTCTTACGTCAGCCACGAGCGCCCTCTGCTGCAACTCCGCTCGTGGCCACCATTGAACTGGATCGGTCACTTGGGATGAGGACAGGCACCAGAACAGTCATTAGTAGGCAGGCCTCTATCTAGTTAAACTATGAATCTGCATCCCACTAGTCTTCAGTTAACAAAGTTAAGTATTGTACCATATTTCTATGAAATATATATCTTGTTCTAATCTAGCTTAGTGTTTCTAGTTTCTGGCTGGTCACCTCAGACTCTGTAGCCGCGCACGCGTGAATCCTATTTCCCTGTGTCGGTCTCTCTACTCGGCCACCGACGCCTAGGACAACCGTCGGCGTCGAGACACAAAAAATATTGCTAACAATATAGCTATTGAATATTTGATGATTTGTATAATGTTCCTAAAATGATTTCTATTAAAATTCGTTGTTGTATCCAAGAAAACCAAGTCAGAATGCGATGATAAATTTCTGAGTTCCGACTACTGTTCAAAATCGAAGTCCACTCACGTCCGAAAATTTTTAGAGTCCAGCGCGGCGGATTCTGCGGCTATGTTCATCGCCTATCGTCTCACTCGATTCCAATGCACTCGTAAAACACATCTGCCATCAAGACTGAGCTGCCGTCGACTGATCCTGGGCCGGAGCAGTAGTTGTCTGGACCTCTTGATGGTTCGTCTCAATAAAAGTACAAGCCTTACGGCTACGCCATCACTGGTGATGAGTTTGGCATGGGTGACACTTGTCATCTGGTCTGTCATGGCTTTTCACTGCTATGCATAGATTCTTGAAGATAGAACGAATAGTCAGAAAAATAAAGTTTTTATTTATTTGTTTATTTATATATTATTATACATAATGGCTTGCGATTATATCGCAGTCTGTAACATTCCATTAAAATATATTTACATATACGTTACTCGAAAGTTCATTGATCTGGTGTAGCAACAGTGAATCCATATTTGAATTGAAAGGTAGTCTCTGTTGCAAATTAAAATATTTATTTCTTTTTAACGCGTTTCGCGCTTTTGGCGCATCATGAGAACACTGTAACAGGGAAATATACAAATGTCAGCTTCATGCCACGGACCTATCCACTACAATATTAGGAAACAATGAATTGGGAGCGTGAACATACCTCAGAAACAACTGGATGGCATTACTTGGCGTAAAAGGACATGATGCTCAGCATTTTGGACTCGATAAAATCTGAGGATTTAATCAAAAGCATCGTCAAGAGTTATAAGAGGTGGGACAAAAAAATCCTAAAGTGGAAGTCAGAGAATTTAAAATCAATCGTGAATGGACAGTGGTAAGCAGAGCGAGTGTGGAGATGTATAACTTACCACACCAACAATTCTGTCAGATACAGCAAAGGACCTGGAAGAGCAATTGAACGGAATGGACAGTGTGCTGAAAGGCGCATATAAGATGAACATTAACAAGAGCAAAACTAGGGTAATGTAGTGCAATCTAATAAAATCAGGTGATGCTGAAGGAATTAGATTGGGAAACGAAGCAATAAAGGAGGTAGATGAGTTTTGTTATTTGGGCAGTAAAATAACAAATGATGGTCGCAGTATAGAGGATATAAAATGCAGAATGGTAATGGGTAGAAAAGCGTTCTTGAAAAAGAGAAATTTGTTAACATCGAATATTGATTTAAGGCTAAGGAAGGCCTTTTATGAAGGCAGTTGTATGGAGTGTTGCCTTGTATGGGAGTGAGTCATGGACGATAAACAGTGCGGATAGGAAGAGGATTGAAGCTTTTGAAATATGGTGCTACAGAAGAATGCTGAAGATTAGGTGGGTAGATCGCGTAACTAATGAGGAGGTACTGAACAGAATTGGGGAGAAAAGAAATTTCTGACTAAAAGAAGGGATAGATTGGTAGGACACATTCTTAGACATCAAGGAATTGTGAATTTAGCGTTGGAGGGAAGTGTGTGGGGTAAAAATCGAAGAGGAAGACCAAGAGATGGATACAGTAAGCAGATTACGACAGATGTAGGTTGCCGTTCTTATGCTTGCTCAGGATAGGGTATTGTGGAGAGCTGCATCAAACCAGTCTCCGAACTGAAGACCACAACAACAACATCAACAGCGTTGTGATGGATAGGTTCGCGTTCACAGAATGAATATCGATATATTAGCATATACAGTCACGACACTCCGACTGATTTTTCTTATACGCCACGATAGCAGCGCTCCAAGTGGCTGGCAAGGTATATATCTGAATACGATACGATATCAGATTAACGACAGGAAAGGTACTTAGTGCCATAGAACATCAGTAATAACTAGAAAATAACTCTACATTTGTCTTTATTTACTTTCCTAAGAACCAATGGAAGGTATGAAACAGTACTTAGCAGGGCAGCTTGTTTAAGATTATCATGAAATCTACGACTTTTTAACCAAGAATTTTATTTTCTGTTCAGAACAAAAATGGCTAATAAACTACAGAAAACCGAACCTTCTACAGAAAGACATCGGTTTTCTACCTACAAATGTCAAGTTTTCTTCACTACAATTCCAGTCAAAACAGTAATTGTTGCCGGTAAGATACTTACATGGAATGCAATACCTACATTATTTAATGTACCAGATCAGCCACTAGAGCTGTAGCTGAAGGAAAATCCTCACGAATGTGACAACAAAACATCGAAAGCAAATTACACAGTTTCCCAACAAAGCAGAAACCAATTCCACAATTGTTGTTACACCTGAACCACAAATAGCACGAATCTTCGTCACATTCGTTTTATAAGCTAAAGTAATTACACTCGAAAGTATTTCGAGTTCGGCAACGGCAACGGCAATACGAGTGAAGTGGAAAAATGTTGGAATCATTAGACGCCATACCGAATTTTTACCCGCCAAACGAAGTGACTGTCAATTAAAAAAAGACCACAACAGGAATTAATGTTTCTCGTCCGTTTATATTCTCTTACTTTCAGCGAAGTAGGCTGCAAAATACAAACATATTCGTAAGTATTTCCTCGTTAATAAGTTCGTTTTTTAATACTACTCAGGGAAATTCGTCCTTTTTACTTTTTTATTTTACGATTATTTTATCTTTCGATATTTTAGTAACGCTTGGAACGCAATAATTTCAGAAACTATTTGGTTAATTACATAGACAAGTAATTATAAAGAAACATTATTCCAACAGTCAGTTGGTAACAACTTTTAAAGCAGTGAGTGTCGTGAATGTGTGTGTTATACTGTGTTTCTTAAACGAACATTCCACCACCAGAACATACAGGCTAAATAATATGAAATAAATTAGTCATAACTTCTGAACGGTTTGCACGGTTGGACACAGGGCACAGGGGGGATTACTGCAATGTAAATTTTGTTTGATTTAGCGACGATTCCCACTTTTAATTTGAACGGGTTCCTCAATTAGCGAAATTGGCGCATTTGGGCGGGGGGGGGGGTGACGAAAACAGACTACTAAACCTAGGGTCGCAGGTTCGATCACCACCAGGTCCTCGGATTTATATCTGTCACTTTCCACTTCTTTCACCTCTGGCAGTATTGCTCATGTGAAAAATACCGAGTAGCACCGTGGTTCTGAACCCACGTTAAACCTTAGGTCCCCCTATAACTGGCTGGGTAAGTCAGTTCCAAGATCGGAGGAAGGCAACGGCATACCACCTCCAAACAGGGCCATGCCTAGCAAATCACTGTGGTGTTCAAACCAATCTTTGGATTGTTGACTGCTTTAGCTTTTTACCTGGGGGCGAAGAATCCGCATTTCGCGCTCGGGAAGTCTCTTCACCCTCAATGCGTGACTGTGTGTTGCGCTTTGTCTAAATAAACGTTTATTTCAGTTCGCATTTCTCCATTTACAAAGAAAAACATGATGTTGTGATCTTATGTTACGATCTAACTATGTGCGGCATACGAATGAAAGAATTTCGTATGATGTAGGTGGACTCTGATATGCGCAAAATGGATTATAGACGGTGATTAATGCGAATGTACATATTTTAACGAGGCTGTTTTGTATGTAATTTTCGACACGGCAGGTCAGTTTGTTATTTTAGCTTTGCCCCTGTAGTCGCAATTGCATATCCACACAGGAAGCAATTTTTTATTTGATAGCGTCACAGAATAATTTCCTCCTGTTTCCGAAGCGATTGCTATCTTATAACGGAACAGAATCGAGCGTATGATGAATATATTTGTTACAAAAACACGTAGAAACGACAAGCAAATGCAATTATTGGAGAACAAGTCCAAATGGAACTGCCGCTGTGAAAAGTATCGGGGTGGGGCAGGGGGGGAGGGGGGAGGGGGGGGAGTGGATTTAAGCGGGTGACATGAATAACGGTCGACGAGCCAACATGTGACATCTCTTATTGGAAATATACGTCTCTCTATTAATGTGAATGGACAATCGACTTTAAATTAATATATGCAAAAATGAATCGATATGTATGTATGGATATCTTTCCTGTACGTGTGACTGAACCGTTATTATAGTCCCTTTTTCTAATGTTTATATATGATATTATACCTACAATTCCATAACGATTCGAATTCTCACATACAGAAATGCTTCAAATGTGCGCTTAGTTCTTCTTCAAATGTTTGAAATTCTATCGGACCAAACTGCGTGGTCATCAGTCCGTAGCTTACAAACTACTTAAACTAAGGTAAACTAACCTAAGGACATCACACACACCCATGCCTCAGGGAGGACTCGAACCTCCACGGCGAGCAACCGCGCGATCCGCAGCGAGACGCTTTAGACCGCTCGGCTACTCCACCGCGGCTAGTTCTTCTTCTTCTTTTCAGGTATTAGGCAGGGGTTGCCTCTTACCCATCTCCGTCGGGTTCTTCCTCTATTCTCTTCTTCCATTTCACTTATAATTTTTTGCCTTGAAGTGAAGTCTCTCACTTTCCATTCTCTCTAGGTGTTTGTTCAATTTTCTTCTGTACGCTCGAATTTTCAGTTTTTCTGTAATATCTTTATTTCTTAGCCTGACGTGTGAAACATATAACTCCTCTCAGGAATTTCATTTCTTGTGCCTGAATACGGCTTTTTTGCTTCTTGGTTGTCACCCAAGTCTTACATAGAGCAATTCTTAGAACTGCAACAGTTTTGTGGAATTTAAAGTGAGTGTCTTTTCTGGTTTTGCTTTTTTAGGTTGCTGTTAATTGTTCCACAAACTCGGCTGAATTTACTAAGCTCACAGACATACATTACTAGACTGGCAAACTCGCCTCTGTGACTCAAGCCTGACGCCGCCATCTTACCTCACATCACGTCTAAAAGTTTTTATACGGTAGTACTATGATCTTCCGACACGTTATGACGTTGTAAGCTTTTCGAGTTCGTTTGAACATGATTTGCGTTCAACCTAATACTCCAGCAATAGTTGAATTTGACATATAGGCCTACATTGTCGAATTGTGTTATGAGACGAACGTGTTACGTACGCTTAAATTTTACTTACCGTCCTGGTGGCATCGTGTGATTATGTTGTCAATCGTGTGACATTGGAATTAGCCAATCGCGTGACAAAACAAATGCTTTGTCAAGAAATCTTCGTTTTACGAGGGCAATTACTTTTGTTGAGTGAACGAGGGTACATACAAGAACGTGTCAATCATAGAGAAGGAACACCATTGGTTATGTAGTTCATAATCTGTACGAGAGATTAATAAAGTCGCACTGTGATGATTTCTAAGAATATCAACATCTTTGGTGAGGGCTTCCTGCCGTTTTGTTGCTGTTGCCAACATAATCATACAAGGCCGTCGGGAGGTAAGTAAAATTTTACCGTTACGTACCGGTACATTTGAAGCAGAATGTATTTATCAGAAAACACTAAGAAGAATAACGATTGTGCTATCAACGACAAATAAAACATTTTAACGGTCATATTATTAAAAGAAAAGCCGAAGTTAATCGAATCTGCTAACAGATTAGGCCTAATAAAAAGAGAAAACGCGACGCGACTCATTAGTGTATGTGTCAAAGATTTCGGGTAAAAGTGCAGTTTATGCGGCAGCGGCTAGCCGTCGCGCTCGCTAGGTTGGGAACGGCAGAACATCCAATCAGGAGTCGCGATGCCGCGACCAATAAGAAAGAGTAGTATGTAAACACATCTAAGCGGTGTATTCAAAAGTTTTTGACGATCTATAAGTTACAGTTGCTATCAGTATGGATGTCACTTGATCACTGTTTCGAATATATTATAAAATAAATAAAACATGCTATACCTGCTCTATGGTTGGCAGCTTCTTGTATGTACCCTTGTCCGGTCAGTAAAAGTAATTGCTATAATTTCCAAGAATGCTTGCAATCGAGGTAGCTCGGACTGAAATTATATATATATATATATATATATATATATATATATATATATATATATATATATATATATCGAGCGTACAACTGTAAATTGATTGAGTGTTTTTGAACCGGAGATTCGGGCGCTACGCGCCCTCACATACTAAATAAGAAATTCTCGTTTAACCTATACCTAACTTAACTTTCACTTAAAATGATCAATGTTTCGTACTGGTCATGAAACAAATAAAACATGTTTGACTGCTGTGGTGTATTAATAACAGGTCACTTATGTCCGTAATACGACTATTATCTAAAAATCTCAATCACACAAACGCCGCACCGATATCCTCGAATAAACTTCAAAATTGACGCCAAATTTACTCGTAATGAAACACGCAATCTCATTGGCCACGGCGTCGCGACTTCTGATTGGCTGCTCTGCCGTTGCCAACCTAGCGAGCGCGACGGCAAGCCGCTGCCGCATAAACTGCACTTTAACCAGATTTCGTAAGAACTTTCAAAAGAATAAGGATACTGCTATCCGTGATAAACAACACTTTTAAAATGACCATACTGCTGAAAGAAAATCCGAAGTTGGACGAAATTGGTAACAATAATAACAGCAAATCAATGAAATTCATTTCTGTATGTGTCAAAGCTTAGGGGCCTACTCCAGCTAAAAAATTACAGCCATATACAACACACGGATTTCCTATACGACAAAACTCTGAAGACAGAGTAGTTACGTCAGTTCATCCGTATTTTTACGACTGTTTTCTGTAATAACACACACGACTGCTTGCTAGTTTATAGTATAGAAATATGGCGGCGAGACTTCACTGACACCAATGATACTGTATACGGCATTGCCAATCTAGTAAAGTATGTCTGTGACCAGTGGCGTAACTAGCACTTGGCTTGGGGGGATAGACCTGCTTGACGAGCAAAATTTTAGTCAGTTTCCAGACAGACTACCATCTACCACTCCCGTTGAAGAAACTAATTCACTTCGATCCAATGAAAGCTTATGGTAAAATACCCCAAGTTTCCAAATCTTTACCTTTACCAGATTGCTGTTATACGATTTTTTTTCTTTCTTTTCTTTTTTTTTCCTTTCTTTTTTCTTTTTCTTTTCGGGTTCTGGGGGGGGGGGGGGTTCTATCCCCCTCATCCAAATGTTTAAATGTTTGTACAGCCTATGGGACTTAACTATGGGGTCATCAGTCCCTAAACTTACAAACTACTTATGAACTAACTAAGACTAAGGACGGCACAAATATCCATGCCCGAGGGGGGATTCGAATCCCCGACGGTAGCGGCCGTGCAGACCGTGACTGGAGCGCCTCAGTCCCCTCGGCCACCGCGGCCGGCCCCCCTCATCCCCCCGATAGTTACGCCACTGTCTGTGACTAAGCTTGGTTTTAATATCTTTGCTATGCCGGCCGCGGTGGCCGAGGAGACTGAGGCGCTTCAGTCACGGTCTGCACGGTCACTACGGTCGGAGGTTCGAATCCCCCCTCGGGCATGGATATTTGTGCCGTCCTTAGTTGTAGGTAGTTCATAAGTAGTTTGTAAGTTTAGGGGCTGATGACCCCGTAGTTAAGTCCCTTAAGCTTGACAAACATTTGAACATTTTGAGTCTTTGCTGTAGCCGTATATCATCTCACATCCGAGTTAACTGAAATAGTTTACTTGCTCTAAAGTCTTTCGCTCTATCACTGTTTTGGTTCTAATTGGTTCTTTCCGCATGAAGGGCATTGTCTTAGTTTTTTTCCTTTGAGATTTCCACGTCATATTTTGCGTTTATTTGTTTTAGTAAGTAGATTTCTTTCTGAAGATCATCTTCGTAATCTGCTAGGATCAGTGCATCATCAGCATATAGCATATCATTTAAAAGAATGCTTTTGTCTAGGTAGATACTAGGGTGATCGCAGTGATGTGGGGAATTTTTTTCCGGAATTTTATCAACGGGAACCCCACAATATTACCGGCCTTTGCAGATTTTAAGGTAGTGAAAATTTGAGCAAGATTGGCGAATGTTAACCCGTGTCGCTAGTTGCTCAAAGTTAGAAAAAAAAGTGTGTGAGCTGCCTAGTGACATTTAGGGGTAGTATATCCGGAACTCCCCATTATTCTGTCATGATTTATGAGTCAAATATTGTTGTTAATAACTTATACATGTTTGTTGCTACTTATAGTCGAACTGAGCTATAACAGCCTTTGCCATCAAATACGTGACTAGGAACCTATATTAACGAAATTATGGTATGAGCATTATTTAACACTTTTCAAACTATGAAATAAATTGTAATGGAATAAAATGACAGATTTGTAGATTTTTTTTTTTTTTTTTTTTTTTTTTTTTTTTTACATATATCAATTTATTTTCGTTAGCAAAGAGAGTGACACTTTATCGTGTGTCATCTTTAAGAAATATACAATGACAAATATATTCCATAGGTTTGCTCAAAGTGTTTTTTGAAACATCAGCTTTCCGCATTTGTGTACTACTACTAAAACGTATTGTTTCTGTACCTCATCTTTGCTGAGAAGGTTATTCAAGTCTGTAATTAATTTCACTCCTTGTTCTCCCACATCGTTAACGACCTTTAGTGACTTCACAATCCCTAATACTTCCTTAAAATGTTTAAGGAAGAACGCGAGAGCTAACATTTCCGCACTGAAATACCATAAATGGTTTGAAAATTTCACCAGAGCTCTCTCAGAGATAACCTTGTCAATCACCTGATAGCCCATCAAACATCGCAAGAGGTCAAAGTCTTGCTTGGGAGCCGAGTATTCTTTGTGGGCATTAAACCATGCTTCGCAATACACGCTGACGAGGAAAATACAGACAGTTTTAAGGAACTGAGTTCTTCATCACTCAGTTTGCACTGTCCGCGGAATTGGAATATCTTCAGCCAATAGATGACCTTTGCCATCCACCTTGCATTACTGATGGCACTTTGAAATTTAAATCCCACTTCCTTTCTGTTCAGTGCTCCTACAGAAAGCAATATCAATTGTATGACATCCTTGTAATTGTCTTTGGGTTGTGATTCAAAGAGTTTAGTGTTGAAATCCGCAGTTATGTTGGCAATTAGGTCTGGAGGTAGCTGTTTTCTCACATTTTTGTTACTAACACCCTTGCTGAGCTTCGCCCATACATTTTGGAATCTCTTGAATATATCGGCTTGAGGCCCAAATGTTGATCCGAACTTACATTCGAAAACCCCTTTTAGCATGACTAAGAATATAGTGGCGGCAAAGCAGCTCTAATGAAGCTGTTATAGCTCGGTTCTACTAGAAGTAGCAATAAAAATATATTTAATCTAAATTGCATACAATAATAATTTGACATATAAATCACGATAAATAATGGGGAGTTCCGTAGATACTGCTAGTCGCTGGTCGGCCCACAAGCGTTTTTGCAACTCTGAGCGTCAAGCGGCAAGGGTTAACGTTCTCCAATCGTGCTCAAACTTTCACTACCTTAATATCTGGAAAGGCTGATCACTTTGTGGGGTTCCCGTTGACAAAATTCCAATATAGATTTTTTACGGCCACTCTAGTAGATACCTTTCTGAAATTCTGTTTTCCATATATTTTATTATTTCACTAATGTAAACGTTGAACAAACTTGGAGAGATGCAGCAGCCTTACCGTACTCCTTTGTTGGTTGGTATCACAATAGTGGCTTTTCCATTCAGATCTAGACTGATATTTGTGTTTTGATATAAAGTTTTTATCCCATTTATTAGAAGCTTCGGATATCCGCAATTCGTCATTAGGTGCTCAGGTTACAAATGAATTAATGAGCCTAATACTTTGACTACGAAAAATTCCCTCATGTGTCTAACAATATTATCCGAAACATGGCACTTGAGCTAGTCTGCAGTTTAAACTATTTAGTAAGTGTCAAGTCTGAACATGTTATAACGCTACAGTGGATATCATGCGACACACAAGCATTCACGACACGAAATCATGAAAGTCAAATGTAGCACAGAATACCACCGCAAAGTTAATACGCCCTCACGGGATTTGTTTGATCGTGTTGTGCCTTTTAATAGACAAAGTATCGTTACATAACTTCGCACCTGAAGATTTAATTTCGCCAGGGACCGGCCGCGGTGGCCGAGAGAACTGAGGCGCGCCAGTCACGGTCTGCACGGCCTCTACAGTCGGGGGTTCGAATCCCGCCTCGGGCATGGATATTTGTGCCGTACTTAGTGTTAGCTAGATCATAAGTAGTTTGTAAGTTTAGGGACTGATGACCACGTAATTAACTCCCATAAGCTCTACAAACATTTGAACATTTTTTCGCCAGGGGCTAGTTCAAAGAATAATGCTACCAGGATCAGTCTAGGCTGAACGGTCGCCATCCTGAATAAGGAAATAAATACTTAGCTTGTGTAGTAACTGAAAAGTAGGCTCTACTATTGCCGCGAAACTGCCGACGGTACGCGTGGCACAGTTGTTAGCATCGCAGATCGCTGTGCTTGCCGTCCCAAGTTTAAATCCCGCCACGGGCAGAAAACATTTATTTGTCTGGATTCACTATTTCCTGAATGTTCTACATGCTTCTTATGTTTGATGTACTTGTAAGTTCCAGTAAAATGTTTTATTTATAAACTCCTGGCCATTGAAATTGCTACACCACGAAGATGACGTGCTACAGATGCGAAATTTAACAGACGGGAAGAAGATGCTGTAATATGCCATTGATTATCTTTTCAGAGCATTCACAGAAGGTTGGCGCCGGTGGCGACGCCTACAACGTGCTGACATGAGGAAAGTTTCCAACCGATTTCTCATACACAAACAGCAGTTGACCGGCGTTGCCTGGTGAAACGTTGTTGTGATGCCTCGTGTAAGGACGAGAAATGCGAACCATCACGTTTCCGGCTTTGATAAAGATCGGATTGTAGCCTATCGCCATTGCGGTTTATCGTATCGCAACATTGCTGCTCGCGTTGGTCGTGATCCAGTGACTGTCATCAGAATATGGAATCGGTGGGTTCAGGAGGGAAATACGGAACGCCGTGTTGGACCCCAACGGCCTCGTATCACTAGCAGCCGACAGGCATCTTATCCGAATGGCTGTAACGGATCGTGCAGCCACGTCTCGATCCCTGTGTCAACAGATGGGGACGTTTGCAAGACAACAGTCATCTGCACGAATAGTTCGACGACGTTTGCTACAGCATGGAATATCAACTCGCAGACCATGGCTGCGCTTACCCTTGAGGCTGCATCACAGGCAGGAGCGCCTGCGATGGCGTAAGCAACGACGAACCTGTGAATGGCAAAACGTCGTTTTTCGAAACAATCCGGGTTCTGTTTACAGCATCATGGTCGCATCCGTCTTTGGCGACATCGTGGTGAACGCACTGTATACCCACTAGATTTCTGTGTGATAATGCTGATGCGATAGCTCCTTACTTAACATCCATATACAACCGCTCTCTCAAAGAAGGAGCTATACTAAAACATAGGAAAGTTGCACAGGTCACACCTATATTTAAGAAAGGCAGCAAGGGTAACCCACTAAACTACAGGTCTATTTCATTGACGTCAGTTTGCAGCAGGGTTTTGGAACATATTCTGTATTCAAATATTACGAATAATCTCGGAGTGATCTATTGACCCAAGGTCAACACGGATTTAGAAAATATCGTTCATGCGAAACACAACTAGCTCTTTACTCACACGAAGTGATCAGTGCTATCGACAAGGGTTCTCAAATTGAATCCGTACTTCTTGATTTCCAGAAGGGTTTTGACACCGTACTTCACAAACGGCTTTTAATCAAATTGCGTGGTTATAGTATACCGCCCCAAATTTGCGACTGGATAGGGGATTTCCTGTCAGAGAGGACACAGTAATCGATGGTAAGTGATCGACTAAAACAGAGGTGATATCGGGCGTTCCACAGGGTAGTGTTATTAGTCCTCTGCTGTTCCTTATTTACATAAACGATTTGACAGAAAATCTAAGCAGGTCTCTTAGGTTGTTTGCAGATGACGCCGTCATTTACCGTCTAGTAAACTCATCTGAAGATCAAAACCAACTGCAGAACGAGCTAAATAAGATATCACTATGGTGCAAAATTGTGAATTTTCTCTAAATAATGAGAAGTGTGAAGTCGTCCACATGAGTACGAAAAGAAATCCGTTAAACGTTGTTTACTAGATAATCCAATCAAACGTGAAGGCCGTAAACTCCACAAAATATCTAGGAATTACTATTACTTCAGACTTAAACTGGAAAGAACGCGTAGATGATGTAGAGGGAAAGGCGAACCAGAGACTATGTTTTATTGGCAGAACCCTTAAGAGATGCAACAGAACTACTAAAGAGATTGCATACACTTCGCTTGTCCGTCCTTTTTTTGAGTATTGCTGCCAGTGTGGGATCCTTTATCAGGTGGCGTTGACAAAGAACATCGAAAGAGTTCAAAGAAAGGCCGCTGGTTTTGTATTGTCACGATACAGACGAGACAGCTCACCGAAATGATACAGGACCTGAGATGGGAGTCATTACAACAACGGTGCTTATCGCTGCGGCGTGGGCTACGTACGAAACTCCAATTGCCAACATTCTCCTCCGAATGCGAAAATATATTGTTGACTCCCATTTACCGTGGAAAAGATCGTCAGAATAAAATACGAGAAATCAGAGCTCGAACGGAGAGATTCAGGTGTTCTTTCTTCCCGCGCGCTATTCGAGAATCGAATGGGAGATAAATAGTATGAAGGTGGTTCGATGAACCCTCTGCCAGGCACTTAAATTTTATTTGCAGTGTATCCCATGTAGATGTAGGAGGTCTTACATGTTTCTTAGTTTCGTAACACAACGTGAAGTTACTTAATCTAAGAGCTCGATTATGTTTGCACGTGGACTTCACCGAGGAGGTGAATTCAGTTTGATGATCTGGTATTCACGAACTCATAACCATTTTTAACATATATTAAGTCACACATACTTCTGTTTCAATTTATGCTCAGTTAACTTTGGATCATCTGGAAGTGTCAACATTCGAAACAAAAGTAGCCTGTTTAAACCATAACGTCTATTTCTTTGTCTCTTTTGCCGCTGAACACTGTCGACTTCTGTCGTAACGTTTTTAAAGAACTTAAAGTAGCTTCTAAGCACTTCAAATGTTCAAATGTTTGTACAGATTATGGGACTTAACTACGGGGTCATCAGTCCCTAAACTTACAAACTACTTACGAACTAGCTAAGACTAAGGACGGCACAAATATCCATGCCCGAGGGGGGATTCGAACCCCCGACCGTAGTGGCCGTGCAGACCATGACTGGAGCGCCTCACTCCCCTCGGCCACCGCGGCCGGCTCTAAGCATTTCCATGAACGAAAGATTCACTCTTCGTGTCGGCCAATATTTCATGGAATTCTTGTGCTCAATGTCTACTGAAAACGTGTATCGTTCCACTCAAATTTCTACACTGTGTGATTAAAAGTATTCGAACACCCCCCCCCCCCCGAAGAAACATACGTTTTTATATTAGGTACATTGTGCTGCCACCTACTGCTATGGATCACCGACTTGGCGCGAAGACTCACCGACTCTCCTTAGTGCAGCACCCAGTGGATAATGAGTTGCCGTTCCCCCAGAAAGCTTCCAGCACCTGATCGGATGCATGCCTGCGTGAGTGGTGTGACCTGTGCAACTTTCCGATCTTTTGGTACAGATCCTTCTTTGAGAGAGCGGTTGTATATGGTTGTTAAGTAAGGAGTTATCGTTTCACCATAATCAGGTAGAAATCTAATGGATGTACAAGACTTGTTCTTGTTAATTAATTTTAGTTTCTGCACTACTCCGATGATATGTACTTCTAAGTTACTCATTACGGCCTCTGTTCGTAATTCGAAATCAGGAATATTGGTTTCGTCTTCTTTGGTGGATGAGTTTCTAAAAGCTATCTTTAGTAACTCTGCTTTAGTTGCGCTGTCATCGGCAGGATCGCCATTACTATCACGTAGTGAGGTTATTGTTTGTGTTTTGCCTCTAGTATATTTAACATGCGACCAAAATCGCTTTGGTTTTC
Organism: Locusta migratoria; assembly: GCA_026315105.1. Taxonomy (NCBI): domain Eukaryota; kingdom Metazoa; phylum Arthropoda; class Insecta; order Orthoptera; family Acrididae; genus Locusta; species Locusta migratoria. Next base: position 830,917,227 of record CM048744.1, read on the forward strand.
AGTCAAATTTCGAGGAAGACTTTCGTTGTGATAAGTATTGTAGGCATCTCGCATTGAAGTCCTCACTATATGTCGACCTTCAGTTTAGGATCGCCAATCCTGGAGATTTTGTGTTCGTTTTCCGTTGGTTTTACAAGTGTCCTGACCTGTTTCGTGTACCAAGGGCTCATTACAAACAGTATTGTAAGGTTCTGAAAAATGTCATTAAGAATGCAAAAAGTATGTGGTACGCAAAAAGAATACCAAACTCTCGGGATAAAATTAAAACTATCTGGTCAGTCGTGAAGGAAGTGTCTGGTCAGGAGCAGCAGGTAGAAGATATAACGTCAGTGCGTAGTAGGAATGTTTCTGTTACTGACAAGTTAGATATATGTGCAATATTCAATAATCACTTTCTGAATATAGTAGAGGAACTAAACAAAACTCTAGTTTCTACAGGTAATCATATAACGTTTTTAGAAAATGCCTTTCCGAGGCTGTTACCTGAAATGATCCTTCATGATACTTCCATAGGTGAGATTGAGTCAATAATTAAATCACTAAAAACTAAGGACTCTTGTGGATATGATGGGGTATCTAGCAGAATTCTAAAGTACTGTTCTCCATATGTTAGCTCAGTACTAAGCCATATTTGTAATTTTTCCTTTCAGTATGGTCAGTTTCCAAACAGATTAAAGTACTCAGTAGTGAAACCGCTTTATAAAAAAGGAGAAAGGGATAATGTAGACAACTATAGACCTATTTCTATGCCATCGGTTTTTTCCAAAGTTATTGAAAAGGCTGTATATTCAAGATTAATTGATCATTTCAGTTCACATATTTCCTGTCAAACGTACACTTTGGTTTTAGAAGTGGTTTAACGACTGAAAACGCTATATTTTCGTTTCTCTGTGAGGCACTTGATGGGTTAAATAAGAGGCTACGGACATTAGGCGTCTTCTTTGATTTAACAAAAGCGTTTGATTGTGTTGATCACAAAATATTGTTGCAGAAGTTGGAACATTATGGAATACAGGGAGTACCCCACAACTGGTACACCTCTTACTTTAATAATAGACAACAGAAGGTAATTCTCCGCAGTGTAGAAAATGGCTATGACGTGCAATCCCAATGGGGCACAATTAAGTATGGGGTGCCCCAGGGGTCTATTTTGGGACCATTGCAGTTTCTTATTTATATAAATGATATGCCTTCGAGTATAACAGGTGATTGTAAAATATTTTTGTTTGCTGATGATACCAGCTTGGTAGTGAAGGATGTTGCTCGTAATATTGACACAGTATCAAATAATGCAGTTCAAGAGATAAGTTCATGGCTAATAGAAAACAAGTTGATGTTAAATCACAATAAAACTCAGTTTTTACAATTTCTAACACATAATTTGACGAAATCTGACATTATGATTACACATAATGGCCATGTGATAAGTGAGACTGAACAGTTCAAATTTCTAGGTGTTCATATAGACAGTAAGCTGTCATGGAAAGCCCATGTTCAGGATCTTGTTCCAAAACTAAATTCTGCTATATTTGCCATTAGAACAATATCTGAGATAAGTGATTTTTCAACACGAAAAGTAGTCTACTTCGCTTACTTTCACTCACTTATGACGTACGGCATTGTTTTCTGGGGTAACTCGCCTGATGCAAAAAGGATATTTCTGGCTCAAAAACGTGCGGTTCGAGCAATATCTGGTGTAAGTTCGCGAACGTCATGTCGACCCCTTTTCAGTAGTCTGGGAATTTTGACTCTGGCGTCACAATACGTTTTTTCTTTAATGTCGTTTGTTGTTAATAATATCAGCTTATTCCCACGAGTTAGTAGCTTTCACTCGGTGAATACTAGACAGATGTCTAATCTACATTTGCACCACACCACCTTAAAACTTGTGCAGAAAGGGGTGCAGTATTCTGCGGCATCCATTTTCAATAAGCTGCCACAAGAACTAAAGAATCTTAGCACTAATCCACATGCTTTCAAATCTAAATTGAAGAGTTACCTCGTGGCTCACTCCTTTTATTCTGTCGAGGAACTCCTAGAAAAGTTAAACAATTAAGCTAATTCATTTTTTCTTTATTGATTCTTTTCACTTTGTCTTAAGATTGTCGTGTGCAAAGGACTACTTAAAATTTTTCTATTACCATTCTTGTGTAACAATGTATCGACTTGTTCCATGATCATGGAGTCTTACTCCTCAAGTGGGTCCTATGGAACAGAAAAAAACCAATAAATAAAATAAAAGGGGGATCACCTCCTTCTACCATTAATTTTTTTCGTATAAAACTGTCAATTGCTGTCGCTACCACTTCTTTGAATTAGAGTGGTAGGAACAAGTGGAAGCTGTCTTTCAAGAAGCAATTTATTTTATTTCCATCTGATTTCCTGAACAAATATACTTTTCGTATATTTTTGGTAACTTTGGGACTTTCGATATTCAATCTCGCTACGACAGCTCTGTGTTCACTAGTACGTGTATCCGTTTCGATGCTCGTTATGAGCTCAGGATTATTTGTTGCTAAGAGATCAAGTGTATTTTGACATCCATTTACAATTATAGTTGGCTCATGAACTAATTGTTCGAAGTAATTCTCAGAGAATGCGTTGAGTACAATTTCACACGATGTTTTATACGTATCTCCTAACTTGAAAATATGATTTCGCCAACACATTGAGGGTAAATAAAAATCACCGCCTACTATTATTGTGTAAGTTGGGTACGTGTTTGCAATTAGACACTGGTTTTATTTGAACCTTTCTGCTATTGCATCATCAGAGTCGGGGGGCCGGTAAAAGGAACCAATTACTAACTTTTTACAATTTTCGAGTACAACCTCTATCCGTAACAACTCACAGGAACTGTCAACTTCACGATAGATTACATTTGACTGCGACAAACATGCTTCCCCTAGTGTGTTTAATCTATCCTTTCTGGACACAGTTAGATCTTTTGAAAAAACTTCTGCTGAACTTATTTCCGATTTAAGCCAACTAACGCTACCTATAATGATATGTGTACTGGTGCTTTCTACTAACGCCTGGAGTTCTGGTACTTTCCCGACACAGCTACGACAATTTACAACTGTTATAACGATAGTTCGTAGATCTATATTTCTGCTGTTATCCACCTGCACCCTTTGAGATTGCCTATTTTGTTTTCCCACGAAGTCCCTTATCCTACAAAAAACCGCCAAGTCCACGCCACACAGCCCCCGCTACCCGAGTAGCCGCTTCCTGCGTGTAGTGGACTCCTGACCTATTCAGCGGAACACGGAAACCCACCACCCGATGGCGCAAGTCAAGGAATCTGCAGCCTACACGGTCGCAGAACCGTCTGAGCCATATATATATATATATATATATATATATATATATATATATATATATATATATATATATATATATATTCAGACCCTCCACTCGGCTCTGTACCAGAGGTCCACAGTCGGTCCTGTCAACTATGCTGCAGATGGTGAGCTCTGCTTTAATCCTGCAAGCAAGACTGGCAGTCTTTACCACTTCAGGTAGCCGATCAAAACCTGAGAGAGTCTCTTCAGATTCGAAGCGAGACACATCATTGGTAGCGAAGTGAGCCACCACCATCAGTTGGTTGCACCCCGTACTCTTCATGGCATCCGGAAGGACCCATTCCAAATCTGGAATGACCCCACCCGGTATACACACGGAGTGCACTTTGAACTTCTTCCCCTCCTTGGTAACTATCTCGGTATGGGGCTCCATCACCCGCCTAACGTTGGAGCTCCCAACTACAAGTAAACCAACCTCTGTAGCCCAGATCTTGGAGGCTGAGTGGTGACCTCAGGATGAGAGACACCATTCGACTCAGGAACGTTGTCCTGAGCAGACAGCGCCTCAAGCCTGTTCGCAAGACGAACCGGGGAGCCCTCACAATCGGTTCCAGGGATTGTCTTGCGCCGTCTGCCACGCACTGGAGAAACCTCCCACGTAACCAACGGGGTGTCTGCATCAATGCTTGCAGTATCGGGGCATGTCACTGGCGCAGGCCGATCCGTGGCGACAACTGGAGTCCGTTCGGTCCCCACTACCGGCCAACAACAGCGACGCCCCTCGATCGGAGGCCTCCAGCTGTGCAGCCGAGGTTAACAGAGCCTGAAGCTGGGAGCGAAGTGTCACCAGCTCAGACTGCATCCGCACACAGCAGTCACAGTCCCTATTCACGATTACAGTGCCGACAAAACAAAAACTAGAGTCGGTATGTGCTCAAATGAAGACTACACTATTTGTTAAAACGCCAATTTTATTCTAATATGCACGAGAGCACAGTATAAATTTACATACTGAAACGCGCAGACAAAAGTCCAAATACTATACGTCGCTTCTAATCAGAAGCCGGTTTCACTTACAGAATATGAAAGCGCCGTCTGCTGCTCATCGGCCGACTAAACAGACACTGACTGAACTCTACCAACAGCAGGCAAACAAACTCCTGTCTTTTTATTATTATTATTTTTATTGTGCAGAATACATACAGAATTTTTTTTTTGATTCAAATGTTCAAATGTTTGTACAACTTATGGGACTTAACTACGCGGTCATCAGTCCCTAAGCTTACAAACTACTTATGAACTAGCTAAGACTAAGGACGGCACAAATATCCATGCCCGAGGGGGGATTCGAACCCCCGACCGTAGTGGCCGTGCTGACTGTGACTTGAGCGCCTCAGTCACCTCGGTCACCGCGGCCGGCGTTTTTTTTTTTGATTGTGCAGAATACATACAGATTACTACACCACAGATAAATGTACTGACACAATATTGCATTGAAATAGGCAAGTAATAGATGCATTGAAAGTCAAAGTAAATAAATAATTGATTATGAATAACATAGCAACAAACGGTGAAATAAAGGCAAGGGGAAAACTTTGAGTGTTACATAATGTGTGAAACTATAAACGAAACATTAAAAATGTAGTAGGAAAAAACACAAATTTGATCTAATATAAAATAATGATAGCGAAGCCTGCTTCGAGAGAAAGCTTTAGAAAAATGACATACATTCAGCAAAAATGAGATTTATAAAAAAAAAAAAAAAAATAATGGCATCGGACCAGAATTGGGAATTTATAATGTAAATAATAAAGATTCAAGAATACAAGGAAGAATGGAGACCACACGTTTGAGAATACAGAATTCCAGTCACTGTAAACAAGTAGAAGCGTTGTAGGACGACCAAGAAAGAGATACTCTCCAAAAGACTTTGATCGGGAAGCTCAATTTTCTACAGCACATTCCAGTAGGAAATCTCGTGTTAGAACTATCGAGCGAACGCTGTCTTCCTCGTAGCTTATGACTCATGATGCTCCGATTCGTGTCTCTGAATCATAGATGATTCGCTTATCAAAGAATTCCTTCTGACTTTAGTCTGAAAGACTTGGTGACCCACTGATACTACTGAAATGACTAAGCGACCGGAAAGCATTAGCCAGACAGCTACTGCAGACATGAACGCCTTCCTACAGCTCTAGCTGGCGACTGTTATTCGAAAAGTTAGTTACATTGCCGCATTGTGTCTTCATAGAGGATTGACACTTTTCATCCTGAAATGTTTATTCGCTTTGAATTCTTTTAGTAAATGGTAATACCGATATTTTTTCTGCTGTTGTAGGTACGGCCTCCACAAATCTTCTCAAATTGAAATGCATTATTTAAGATCAGTTTCATTAGGGAATATAAACAGTCTATAATTGCGAAGATGCTTGAATTACGAGAGTGATGTAGGTAACTTACCACATACTTTGGCTATTGCTCGCTTTCTGTAAACAATTATTTCTCACCAAGTGAAATGTTACCACAGAAAATTATTCCTTAGCGGAAATCGGAACGCCTTATCGCGGCAGTGTTATGTTTGTTAACTTAATGTCCCTTTTTGACTGGAACTGTTGCAACTAAAAGTTTGAACTTTTATTTGGTTTCAACATGTTAGCCCACTAAAATAGAATCAATGTTTTTTGTTGTTGTAATATTTTCGATTTTTTTACCCTTAAGTCATAATCCAACTTTAATTGGCAAACTTTTCATAAATCTCCTGTTCGTCTCATGACTCTAGTTCAATATAAACTTTTATTTAACTAATATATAGCATTTACGAACATTTCAATATACTTAGTTTATTGGTTTTTCAGATGAATATACGTTTAACACTGAAAATTAAAAGACTCTGAAATAGGATTAAAATAATTTTCTATGAAAATTCACAGCTACCTTTTATCTAAAATAAAATTGTTTTGCAGAGTAATTTGGGCGATCTTCTGGGTCTTCTTCTTCTTCATTTTGGTTCTGTACCACAGACATTGCCGAGGTGGGGTGGCTTGCGTGCCTCAACGATACAGATAGCCGTACCGTAGGTGCAACCACAGCGGAGGGGTATCTGTGGAGAGGCCAGACAAACGTGTGGTTCCTGAAGAGGGGCAGCAGCCTTTTCAATAGTTACAGGGGCAACAGTCTGGATGATTGATTGAGCTGGCCTTGTAACATCAGCTAATGCGGCTTTGGCACACAGCTACTGCGAACGGCTGAAAGCAAGGGGAAACTACAGCCGTTATTTTTCCCAAGGACATGCAGCTCTACTGTATGAACATATGATGATGGCATCCTCTCGGGTAAAATATTCCGGAGGTAAAATAGTCCCCCATTCGGATCTCCGGGCGGGGACTACTCAAGAGGATGTGATCATCAGGAAAGACAATACTGGCATTCTACGGGTCGGAGCGTGGAATGTTAGATCCCTTAATCGAGTAGGAAAATTAGAAAATTTAAAAAGGGAAATGGATAGGTTGAAGTTAGATATAGTGGGGATTAGTGAAGTTCGGTGGCAGGATGAACAGGATTTCTGGTCAGGTGACTACAGGATTATAAATACAAAATCAGTTGGGAGTATCACAGGAGTAGGATTGATAATGAATAAGAAAATAGGAATGCGGGTAAACTACTATGACCAGCACAGCGATCGCATTATCATTGTCAAGATAGATACGAAGCCAACACCGACAACAGTAGTACAGGTTTATATGCCAACTAGCTTTGCCGATGATGAGGAAATCGAAGAAATATATGAGGAGCTAAAGGAAATTATTCAGACAATTAAGGGAGAGGAAAACTTAATTGTTATGGGAGACTGGAATTCGGTAGTAGGACAAGGAAGGGAAGGGAAGATAGTGGGGGAATATGGTCTGGGCAAAAGGAATGAAAGAGGAAGCCGCCTGGTAGAATTTTGAACGGAACATAATTTAGTTATAACAAACACCTGGTTTAAGAATCACAAAAGAAGGTTGTATACGTGGAAGAGACCAGGAGACACCGGGAGATACCAGATAGATTTTATAATGGTAAAACATAGATTTCGGAACCAGGTTTTGAAGTGTAGGACATACCCAGGGGCAGACATAGACTCTGACCATAACTTGTTGGTTATGAACTGTAGGCTGAAACTGAAGAAACTACAGAAAGGTAGGAAAATAAAGAGATGGGACCTGGATAAATTGAAGGAACCTGAAGTTCTTAAGAATTTCAGAGGGAGCTTCAGGCAACAATTGACAGAAACAGGGGAAAATAAAACAGTTGAGGAGGAATGGGTAAAATTGAGAGATGAAATAGTGAAGGCAGCAGAGGACAAAATAGGTAGGAAGGCAAGACCTACAAAAAATCCTTGGATATCACAGGAGATACTAGATTTAATCGATGAAAGGAGAAAATATAAAAATGCAGTAAATGAAACAGGCAAAATGGAGTACAAACGACTAAGAAATGAGATTGACAGGAAGTGCAAAATGGCTAAGCAGGAATGGCTAGAAGGCAAATGCAAGGATGTAGAAGAATGTATAAATAGGGGAAAAATAGATACAGCCTACCGGAAAATAAAAGAAACATTTGGCGATAGGAAGGGCAGCTCTATGCATGTCAGGGACACTGATGGAAAGCCGGTTCTCAGCAAAGAAGGGAAAGCTGAAAGGTGGAAAGAGTATATAGAGGGGCTCTACAAAGGAAATGAACTTCGAGACACAATTGTAGGAAGGGAAGAGGATGTAGATGATGATGAAATAGGAGATATTATACTGAGAGATGAATTTGACAGAGCACTGAAAGATCTAAGTCGAAACAAGGCCCCTGGAGTAGATGATATCCCGTCAGAGCTACTGAAGTCTCTGGGAGAACCAGCCATGACAAAGTTGTTTCACATTGTGTGTAAGATGTATGAGACAGGTGAAGTACCCTCAGACTTTAAGAAAAATGTAATAATCCCCATTCCAAAGAAAGCAGGTGCAGACAGGTGTGAAAACTACAGAACCATCAGTTTAATAAGTCATGGTTGCAAAATATTAACACGAATTATATACAGAAGGATGGAAAAGCTGGTAGAAGCCGACCTCGGGGAAGATCAGTTGGGTTCAGGAGAAATGTAGGAACACGGGAGGCAATACTCACTTTACGGCTTATCCTAGAAGATAGATTAAAAAAAGGCAAATCAACATTTCTAGCTTTTGTAGATTTGGAGAAGGCTTTTGACAATGTTGATTGGAATAAACTATTTCAAGTTCTGAAGCAAGCAGGAGTAAAATATAGGGAGCGTAAGGTGATTTACAACTTGTACAAAAACCAGACAGCGGTTGTCAGAGTTGAAGGGCATGAAAGGGATGCAGTGGTTGGAAAGGGAGTAAGACAGGGTTGTAGCCTTTCCCCAATGTTGTTCAATTTGTACATTGAGCAAGCTATAAAGGAAAGCAAGGAGAAATTTGGAGAAGGAATTAAAGTTCAGGGTGAAGAATTGAAAACATTGCGTTTTGCCGACGACATAGTAATTCTGTCAGATACAGCAAATGACCTGCAAGAGCAATTGAACGGAATGGACAGTGTGCTGAAAGGTGCATATAAGATGAACATTAACAAGAGTAAAACTAGGGTAATGGAGTGCAGTGTAAGAAAATCAGGTGATGCTGAAGGAATTAGATTAGGTAACGAAACAATAAAGGAGGTAGATGAGTTTTGTTACTTGGGCAGTAAAATAACAAATGATGGTCGCAGTACAGAGGATATAAAATGCAGAATGGCAATGGGTAGAAAGGCGTTTTTGAAAAAGAGAAATTTGTTAACATCTAATATTGATTTAAGCGTAAGGAAGTCCTTTCTGAAGGCATTTGTATGGAGTGTTGCCTTGTATGGGAGTGAAACATGGACGATAAGCAGTGTGGACAGAAAGAGGATAGAGGCTTTTGAAATGTGGTGCTACAGAAGAATGCTGAAGATTAGGTGGGTGGATCGCGTAACTAATGAGGAGGTACTGAACCGAATTGGGGAGAAAAGAAATTTCTGGCATACCTTGACTAAAAGAAGGGATAGATTGGTAGGACACATTCTTAGACATCAAGGAATTGTGAATTTAGCATTGGAGGGAAGTGTGTGGGGTAAAAATCGCAGAGGGAGGCCAAGAGACGCGTATAATAAGCAGATTCAAGTGGATGTGGGTTGTCGTTCTTATGAGGAGATGAAAAGGCTTGCTCAGGATAGAGTAGGGTGGAGAGCTGCATCAAACCAGTCTCTGGACTGAAGACCACAACAACAACAACAACAGTTGTTGTTGTTGTTGTGGTCTTCAGCCCGCAGACTGGTTTGATGCAGCTCTCCACTCTACCTTGTCCTGTGCAAGTCTCTTCATATGAGAATAAGTTCGGCAAACTACATCCTTTTGAATCTGCTTATTATATTCATCCCTCGGTCTCCCTCTACGATTTTTACCCCACACACTTCCTTCTAATGCTAAGTTGACAATTCCTTGATGTCTTAGAATGTGTCCAACCAATGTATCCAACGAATGTATCCCTTCTCTTAGGATATGCCAGATTCTCCCCGATTCGGTTAAGCACCTCTTCATTAGTTACGTGATCTACCCATCTAATTTTCATCATTCGTCTGTAGCACCACATTTCAAAAGCTTCTATCATCTTTTTATCTGAACTCCTTATCGACCACGTTTCACTCCCATACAATGCTACACTCCAGACAAATGCTTTCAGAAGTCCTGGACTTCCTAACATTTATATTTGATGTTAACAAGTTTCGTTTCCTTAGAAACGCTTTTCTTCCCATAGCCATTCTGCATTTTATATCTTCTTTACTTCGGCCATCAGAAGTTATCTTGCTACCCAAATAACAAAATTCATCTACTGCTTTTATTGTCTCATTACCTAATCTAATTCCTTCAGCATCGCCTGATTTTCTGCATTGCATTCCATTATCTTCGTTTTACTCTTCTTAATGTTCATCTTATACCTTCCTTTCAAGACACTGTCCATCCCATTCAAATGCTCTTCCAGATCTTTTGCGGTCTCTGACAGAATTATTATGTCATCAGCAAACCGCAATTTTTTATTTCTTCTACCTGCACTTTAATGCCCTCTCCAAATTTCTCCTTCCATTACTTCACTGCCTGCTCAATGTACATATTGAGCAACATTGGGGAAAGGCTACAACCCTTTCTTACTCCCTTCACAACCTCTGCATCTCTTTCTTGCCCTTCGACTCTAATAACAGCTGATTGGTTTTTGTATAGGTTGAATATAACTCTTCGCTCCCTATATTTTACCCCTGATATCTTCAGAATTTGAAAGAGTGTACGCCAGTCGACATTGTCAAAAGCTTCCTCCAAATCGACAAACGCTAAAAACGTAGGTTTGCCTTTCCTTAGCCTATCTTCTAAGAGAATGTGAGTATTGCCTCCCCTGTTCCTACATTTCTCCTAAACCCAAACTGTTCTTCCCGGAGGTCGGATTCCATAAGTTTTTCCATTCGTCTGTAAATAATTCGTGCTAGTATTTTGAACCTATGACTTATTAATCTGATAGTTCTGTAATTTTCACACTTGTCTGCACTTGCTTTCTTTGGAATTGGAATTACAGTATTTTTCTTGAAGTCGGAAGGTATTTCCCCTGTCTCATACATCTTGCATACTAGGTGATACAATTTTTTCACGACTGGCTCTGCTAACGACATATGCATTTCAGACGGAATGTCATCTACTCCAGGGGCCTTGTTTCGACTCAAATCCTTCAGCGCTCTGTCAAATTCTTCTCGCAGTATCATATCTCCTATGTCATCTTCCTTCACTTCGTCTTTCATTTCTAGAATACTGCCTTCAAGTTTATTTCCTTTGTATAGGCCCTCTATATATTCCTTCCACAGTTCAGTACTGGTTTTCCGGATGAGTTCTTGATATTCATACAGCTGGTTTTCTTGTCTCCAAATATCTCTTTTATTTCCCTGTAGGCGGTATCTATTATTCCCCTAGTAATGCATTCTTCTACTGGTCTGCATTTGTCCTCTAGCCACTCCTGCTTAGCCAGTCTGCACTTCCAGTCAATCTCATTTTTCAGACGTTTGTCTTGCTGAATTTTTATATTTTCTCCTCTCATCAATTCAGTATATCCTGTGTTATCCAAGGATTTCTATTAGGCCTTCTCCTTCTGCCTATATGGTCCTCTGCGGTCTTCACAACCCTATCTCTCAGAGCTACCCATTCTTCTTCTACTGTATTACTTCCCCCTTTTCAGCCAATCCTTGCCTAATGCTCCCTCTGAAACTCTCAACCACCTCTGGTTCTTTCAATTTGCCCAGGTTCCATCTCCTAACTTTTCTACCTTTCTGCAGTTTCTTGAGTTTTAATTTGCAGTTCATAACCATTAACTTATGGTCAGTCTATATCTGCCCTTGGATATGGCTTACAATTTAAAACCTGGTTCTTACATCTATTCCTTACCATTATAAAGTCAATCTGGTACCTTCCCGTGTCTCCTGGTCTCTTCCACGTATACAGCCTTCTTTCTTGATTCTTAAACCAAGTGTTGGTGATCATTAAATTGTGCTCTGCGCAATATTCTACCAAGCGATCTCATCTTTCATTCCTTTTTCCCAGTCCATATTCACCAACTACATTTCCTTCTCTTCTCTTTCCTACGGCCGAGTTCCAGTCCCCCATCACAATCAAGTTTTCGTCTCCCTTAACTTTCTGAACGATTTCTTTTATCTCCTCATACATTTTTTTCGATATTCTCGTCATCGGCCGCGCCAGTTGGCATATAAACGTGCACTACTGTGGTCGGTGTTGGCTTCGTGGTTATCTTTACTACGATAATGCATTCACTAAGCTGTTCATAGTAAAGTACCCGCATTCCTATTTTCTTTTTCATTATCAGACCTACTCTTGTGTTAGCACCAACTGATTTTCTATTGATAACCCTGTACTCACCTGACCAGAAATCCCGTTATCCTGCCACCGAACTTCAATAATCCCTACCATATCTAACTTTTACCTATCCATTTCTCTTTTCAAATTTTCTAGCTTACCTACGCGATTAGGGGTTAGAACATTCCACGCTCCGACCCGTAGAATGCCTTTTTTGTGTTTCTTGATGACGACATCCTCCTGAGTAGTCCCCGCCCGGAGATCCGAATGGGGGAATATTTTACCTCCACAATATTTTACCCAAGAAGACTCCATCATCATATATACATACAGTAGAGCTGCATGTCCTCGGGAGAAGTAACGACTGTAGTTTCCCTTGCTTTCAGCCGTTTTCAGTAACTGCATGACACAGCCATGTTAGCTGATGTTACAAGGCCAGCTCAGTCAATCATCCAGGCTGTTGCCCCTGTAACTCAAATGTTCAAATGTTTGTAAATCTATCGGACCAAACTGCGTGGTCATCAGTCCGTAGCTTACAAACTACTTAAACCTAGGTAAACTAACCTAAGGACAACACACACACACACCCATGCCCCAGGGAGGACTCGAACCTCCACGGCAAGCAACCGCGCGCTCCGCTGCGAGACGCCTTAGACCACTCGGCTACTCCACCGCGGCCCCCTGTAACTACTGAAAAGGCTGCTGCCCCTCTTCAGGAAGCACACGTTTGTCTGGCCTCTCCACAGATACCCCTCCACTGTGGTTGCACCTTTGGTAAGGCTATCTGCATCGTTGAGGCACGCAAGCCACCCCACCTCGGCAATGTCTGTGGTTCATGGGGATACTACCGATAAAAATCCTATAGATCTAGATTACAATTAAATTTAAATTCTTTATTTTTTATGCTGAATGGATTCGTCTCATCGAGCCGGCTCTAGGTCTTTCGTTGTTGTTTGATGCCTCTTATCGGCTGACGTAGCTGTTAACGTTGTTCAGGTTCACATACATATTGCTGTAGTATTAAATTCAGCTACTAAATAAACATTGCGTATTCGCACCTTGTCCAGAAGTTGAAGACTTTTGATGGTATTTGCACCAGGAACACTGCCAAGCATTTCCAGGATCTTTATCTTACCCAGACAACCATCATTGAATGTGATAACAGCGTCACTTACTCCCTCCCCACCCAATTTCAAAATTTGTACTTTAACAATGCATTCTTCAGCACACGACCCCACAGAAGGTTGCTGTTGCTGTCGTTTCGATTATGGGTACAACCTTCTGAAGATCAAAACCAACTGCCGAACTATAAATAAGATATCAGTATGGTGTAAAAATTGGCAATTGACTGTAATTAATTAGAAATGTGAAGTCGTCCACATGAGTACGAAAAGAAATCCGTTAAACTTTGTTTACACGATTAATCAATCAAAAGTGAAGACCGTATACTAAATACCTAGGAATTACTATTAATTAGACTTAAACTGGAAACAACACGTAGATACTGTCGTGGAAAAGGGCAACCAGAGACTGCGTTTTATTGGCACAACGCTTAAAAGAAGCAACAGAAGTACGAAGGAAACTGTATACACTACGCTTGTCTGTCCTTTTTTGGAGTGTTTCTGGGTTTGATGGAGGACATCGAAAGAGTCCAAAGAAGGAGGCAGCTCGTTTAGTATTTTCACCGAAATGATACAGGATTGGGATGGGAATCATTACAACAACGGAGTTTATCGCTGCGGCGTGTGCTACTTACGAAACTCCAATCGCCAACATTGTTCTCCGAATGCGAAAATATATTGTTGACTCCCACTTTCATAGATAGAAAAGATCACCAGAATAAAATACGAGAAATCAGAGCTCGAACGGAGAGATTCAATTGTTCTTTCTTCCCGCGCCCTATTCGAGAATGACAGATAAATTGTATGAACGTGGTTCGATGAACCCTCTGGCAGGCACTTTAATGTTACTTACAGAGAATCTCATGAAGAAATAGACGTAGAAATAATGATGAAACTAGCTGGTCCCAGTTCGGTTCATTGGCGTTTAATCAAAACACAGTGAAATTTGAACGAACGAAGCAAATACATTAAATAGCACTCACATGATCCTCCTGCAACAAGAATTTATGGTTACATCTACCGCTTTTCAATTTGCAATTTCCCATTTAGGTAAAAGCTCCTATAGTTGACACGTTAAAAGAATTTTTTCTACCATCTAATATTATGGTTTCCTTCAAAGATTGTGAGTTCTAAAATTATTTCCTTCAGAGCCGCAACTAGCTCCAAAAATCTCATTTTTGTTAAACTGATAAGGTACACTTCAGTTTTTATAAAGAATCTGAACTTTTGAATTGCACCTAAAATAGACATCCTAAAACAGATCTGCTCCTAAGGTTGACAAGTTCGGCAGCTATATTGTTGAAATAATTCCAATATCTCCAAAATTAGACAAGGATAGAAATAACTTTACAGTAGATGTAGATCTCATGAAGCATATTTAGCTGTAGTCCTTAAAAATTAAAATTATCTTTAATCAGGACAGTAAAAACTATTGCAACAAGTCAAAGAGCTTAATAATTGTTACAAAATAATATCATAAATGTATTAGACATTTTTTATGCATTATAAACTTTTTGAAAACATTTGATCATTTCGTCTGCAACATCACTTATTAGATAGGGTGATTTGCATTGCATCACCAAAGGTATCTGCTTCTATGTTATGTTTGCAGCAGTTCTCATTTCGAAGTGTGGAATATTTAGTTCGTCTCCTTTGGTGAAAGAATTTCTTAAAACTGCATTTAATAACTCCGCTCTAGTGGCATTGTCGTCAGTAACATTACCAAATCAAATGTTCAAATGTTTGTTAAGCTTATGGGACTTAACTACGGGGTCATCAGTCCCTAAACTTACAAACTACTTATGAACTACTTACGAACTAGGACGGCATAAATATCCATGCCCGAGGGGGGATTCGAACCCCCGACTGTAGTGGCCGTGCTGACCGTGACTGGAGCGCCTCAGTCACCTCGGCCACTGCGGCCGGCTGCAGCATTACCTTCGCTAAGAAGCATTAAAGGTATTCATTTAGTTCAAATGTTTGTAGAGCTTTGGGACTTTACTAGGGGATCATCAGTCCCTAAACTCACAAACTTCTTATGAACTACCTGATACTAAAGACGGCACAAACATCCTTGCCAAGGGGGGATTCGAACCCCCGACCGTAGCGGCCGTGCAGAATGTGACTGGCGCGCCGCAGACCGCTCGGCCACTGCGGCCGGCAGTGAGCTAGTACACATATTACATTACAATTTCCTTACGTTGTGCTGTTTGTTTATTTTGTACTGCAGATCTTAGGAATTATGGCTTTTTCTCAAAAAACTAGGGTGCTTCCTCTGCGACTCAGTAGATACCAAAGCTACACAATGTAGAACAACAATGTACATTAGAAGCATAGAATTATATATTCCTCCATTTCCTAATTTCAAATATTTTAAACCTGTATGTCGACTTTAGGTGACCTGTCAAACATAGACGGTCTTATCTCCATTTTTTAAACGTATTTTCTGTCACTGTTTTGAACACTGTCCCAATACACTTTATTAACTAATGTTTCGCCGCACAAGAGTAAATTTAAGAAGTGTATCGTTCTTCTATCTCTTTTTTCTTTGTTTGTCATGCAATTGTAGCAATTAATATATGTTCAAATGCAGTGATGTCACTTGAATGATCAAAGAACATTCGAATTATCTTTATATCGTTCCTTTCGTGGACTGCTTCTATCGCAATCAGGAAGTGTGGAAGAAAGATATTGTACAGACGGAGAGAGAATGGATAAATATTTGTGGTTGGAAGACCTAATTACACACTGGCATAGCCGGCGGTATTGCTTTCGTTTTCACAAAGTTATAAATATTTCGATTTCGGGATATTGAAAAGAAGCTGTACATTTCGGCGAGTTGTCGAAGAAAAAGATGTCTTTCGTATTGGCTGTATCGAGTAATATACGGAGACGGAGGTGTGGAAGCAAACAGCAGAAGTACGGGCGTCCCTTGCCTGAGGGTTCGCTAATCCGACTACCTGTCGAAGGGTCAGGTGTGCAAGTGTCCGGCGTGGCAAGTGTCCGGCCACAGACAAATATATACAGACGGGAAACCTCCGTAAGGGCCCGGTCCCACACTCAGGGGTGCGGGGCGAGGGGGTGCTGAAGCAGTTCCGTAAGATGTCCCATGATGGCGCTGAGGTCAGAAGCAGCCCTTTAAACTGGCCAGAGCACGCGGCAGGTAGCGGCTGTCCCCACCACCACCTCCCCTCCTCAAACGCCAGCAAGCCGGACACAGCCGTGGCCTCGTGGCAGGCGGCACGAGCTCTACCCTCAGCCTCCTCTACACGCTACCCTCTGACGTGCGAGAGGCACCCTCAGAAGTGCCTCTAGTGTGGTCTACCGGAACCAAACCAGGGAACTGCCTGACATGTGCTAGCATGTTATGGAACTGCGAGGGGAGCGTAGGACAGTGGTTTGAGTGGGCTGCTGCTCTGTATATGTTACACTATGGTTCGGCATTCCACACGCTCAGGGGTGCGGGGAGAGAGCGTTTCCAGCAGTTCACTGGGATGTCCCCTGATGGTGCTGCGGTCAGAAGCAGCCCTTTAAACTGGCCATAGCGGCTGTCCCCACCACCACCTCCCCTCAAACGCCATCAAGCCGGACACAGCCGTGGCCTCGTGGCAGGCGGCACGAGCTCTACCCGCAGCCTCCTCTCCACGCTACCCTCTGACGTGCGAGAGGCACCCTCAGAAGTGCCTCTAGTGTGGTCTACCGGAACCAAACCAGGGAACCGCCTGACATGTGCTAGCATGTTATGGAACTGCGAGGGGAGCGTAGGACAGTGGTTTGAGTGGGCTGCTGCTCTGTATATGTTACACTATGGTTCGGCATTCCACACGCTCAGGGGTGCGGGGAGAGAGCGTTTCCAGCAGTTCACTGGGATGTCCCCTGATGGTGCTGCGGTCAGAAGCAGCCCTTTAAACTGGCCATAGCGGCTGTCCCCACCACCACCTCCCCTCAAACGCCATCAAGCCGGACACAGCCGTGGCCTCGTGGCAGGCGGCACGAGCTCTACCCGCAGCCTCCTCTCCACGCTACCCTCTGACGTGCGATAGGCACCCTCAGAAGTGCCTCTAGTGTGGTCTACCGGAACCAAACCAGGGAACCGCCTGACATGTGCTAGCATCTTATGGAACTACGTGGGGAGCGTAGGACAGTGGTTTGAGGGGGCTGCTGCTCTGTATATGTTACACTGTGGTCCGGCATTCCACACGCTCAGGGGTGCGGGGAGAGAGCGTTTCCAGCAGGTCATTGGGATGTCCCCTGATGGCGCTGCGGTCAGAAGCAGCCTTTTAAACTGGCCATAGCAGGCGGGACGTAGCGGCTGTCCCCACCACCACCTCCCCTCAAACGCCATCAAGCCGGACACAGCCGTGGCCTCGTGGCAGGCGGCACGAGCTCTACCCGCAGCCTCCTCTCCACGCTACCCTCTGACGTGCGATAGGCACCCTCAGAAGTGCCTCTAGTGTGGTCTACCGGAACCAAACCAGGGAACCGCCTGACATGTGCTAGCATCTTATGGAACTACGAGGGGAGCGTAGGACAGTGGTTTGAGGGGGCTGCTGCTCTGTATATGTTACACTGTGGTCCGGCATTCCACACGCTCAGGGGTGCGGGGAGAGAGCGTTTCCAGCAGGTCATTGGGATGTCCCCTGATGGCGCTGCGGTCAGAAGCAGCCTTTTAAACTGGCCATAGCAGGCGGGACGTAGCGGCTGTCCCCACCACCACCTCCCCTCAAACGCCAGCAAGCCGGACACAGCCGTGGCCTCATGGCAGGCGGCACGAGCTCTACCCGCAGCCGCCTCTCCACGCTACCCTCTGACGTGCGAGAGGCACCCTCAGAAGTGCCTCTAGTGTGGTCTACCGGAACCAAACCAGGGAACCGCCTGACATGTGCTAGCATCTTATGGAACTACGAGGGGAGCGGAGGATAGTGGTTTGAGGGGGCTGCTGCTCTGTATATGTTACACTGTGGTCCGGCATTCCACACGCTCAGGGGTGCGGGGAGAGAGCGTTTCCAGCAGGTCATTGGGATGTCCCCTGATGGCGCTGCGGTCAGAAGCAGCCCTTTAAACTGGCCATAGCAGGCGGGACGTAGCGGCTGTCCCCACCACCACCTCCCCTCAAACGCCATCAAGCCGGACACAGCCGTGGCCTCGTGGCAGGCGGCACGAGCTCTACCCGCAGCCTCCTCTCCACGCTACCCTCTGACGTGCGAGAGGCACCCTCAGAAGTGCCTCTAGTGTGGTCTACCGGAACCAAACCAGGGAACCGCCTGACATGTGCTAGCATCTTATGGAACTACGAGGGGAGCGTAGGATAGTGGTTTGAGGGGGCTGCTGCTCTGTATATGTTACACTGTGGTCCGGCATTCCACACGCTCAGGGGTGCGGGGAGAGAGCGTTTCCAGCAGGTCATTGGGATGTCCCCTGATGGCGCTGCGGTCAGAAGCAGCCCTTTAAACTGGCCATAGCAGGCGGGACGTAGCGGCTGTCCCCACCACCACCTCCCCTCAAACGCCAGCAAGCCGGACACAGCCGTGGCCTCGTGGCAGGCGGCACGAGCTCTACCCGCAGCCTCCTCTCCACGCTACCCTCTGACGTGCGAGAGGCACCCTCAGAAGTGCCTCTAGTGTGGTCTACCGGAACCAAACCAGGGAACCGCCTGACATGTGCTAGCATCTTATGGAACTACGAGGGGAGCGTAGGATAGTGGTTTGAGGGGGCTGCTGCTCTGTATATGTTACACTGTGGTCCGGCATTCCACACGCTCAGGGGTGCGGGGAGAGAGCGTTTCCAGCAGGTCATTGGGATGTCCCCTGATGGCGCTGCGGTCAGAAGCAGCCCTTTAAACTGGCCATAGCAGGCGGGACGTAGCGGCTGTCCCCACCACCACCTCCCCTCAAACGCCAGCAAGCCGGACACAGCCGTGGCCTCGTGGCAGGCGGCACGAGCTCTACCCGCAGCCTCCTCTCCACGCTACCCTCTGACGTGCGAGAGGCACCCTCAGAAGTGCCTCTAGTGTGGTCTACCGGAACCAAACCAGGGAACCGCCTGACATGTGCTAGCATCTTATGGAACTACGAGGGGAGCGTAGGATAGTGGTTTGAGGGGGCTGCTGCTCTGTATATGTTACACTGTGGTCCGGCATTCCACACGCTCAGGGGTGCGGGGAGAGAGCGTTTCCAGCAGGTCATTGGGATGTCCCCTGATGGCGCTGCGGTCAGAAGCAGCCCTTTAAACTGGCCATAGCAGGCGGGACGTAGCGGCTGTCCCCACCACCACCTCCCCTCAAACGCCATCATGCCGGACACAGCCGTGGCCTCGTGGCAGGCGGCACGAGCTCTACCCGCAGCCTCCTCTCCACGCTACCCTCTGACGTGCGAGAGGCACCCTCAGAAGTGCCTCTAGTGTGGTCTACCGGAACCAAACCAGGGAACCGCCTGACATGTGCTAGCATCTTATGGAACTACGAGGGGAGCGTAGGATAGTGGTTTGAGGGGGCTGCTGCTCTGTATATGTTACACTGTGGTCCGGCATTCCACACGCTCAGGGGTGTGGGGAGAGAGCGTTTCCAGCAGGTCATTGGGATGTCCCCTGATGGCGCTGCGGTCAGAAGCAGCCCTTTAAACTGGCCATAGCAGGCGGGACGTAGCGGCTGTCCCCACCACCACCTCCCCTCAAACGCCAGAATGCCGGACACAGCTTTGGCCTTGTGGCAGGCGCCACGAGCTCTCCCCTCAGCCTCCCCTCCGCGCCGCCGTCTGATGTGTGAGAGGCACACTCAGAAGCGCCTCTAGTATGGTCTGTCAATACTAAGCCAGGGAACCGCCTGACATCTGCTGGCATCTTACAGAACTACGAGGGGAGCGCAGTACACTGGTTTAGAGGGGGTTTCTTCTCAGTATATGTTACTCTGTGGTTTAGCACTCGCTGGAAAGGCCGCGACGTCATAGGGAATCCGCCGTGCAGCTAGCGAGGCGACAGTGTATTGTATACGATGAAGTGAAATTTAAAAATAGAACGTAATTGAGACAGAGAAGTGCGACACAGTTTCTGAAAGAGTTTCATATGACACGTCTAGTAACACACAGACATCCCTTCTTCTAAGTACATATAAAAAGTTTTAATAAAATAAAAATACGGCAATTTAGTGTTTAGTTAAAAATTCACAACTTGTAAACCATTTAACATACAGAGTTGAGCGAGGGCTCACATAAAAGGTCTCAACAAGGTGCATCACCTGATATGCTTACAGTTGACATAAAAATAATATTTATAACAGAAAACCTCTTTCACTAACACGATTGTATAAATTTGTTAATAACATAATGTACAAGACAAATACACGACCAACATGGCAGTGTTTTTTCATAGGTGCTCTGTTAGAAAATGATTATACCATAAAATCACATTGTACAAATTTACTTACACAAGTTTTATTTCTTCTCTATAGGAGAAATGAAATGAAATGTCAATTACGATGATCAATACCATCTTTATCTGTGCTTAGTGTGATTAAAGATGTATTTGTATGAAATGTGCGGTATACTTCGCAAAAGCGTTGTACGTTGGAGAGGGTTGGCAATGGGCAAGTTCGTGACGTAGAGGTTTCTCCGGTGGACAGGTATAAAGGCTGGCCGGTGGGCCACGTGCTTAGTCTGTGTTTGGCTAGCGTTCCCGACGGTGAAGCTATGCCGGTCTGTGATGCGACCTTTGGAAGAGTGAGACTTCAGAGTGTAAAAGTGCGGTCGAACCTAGAAAGATTTATCGAGTATGGCGAGTCACTGTTAAACTTGCAAGATTTCTTCTTGAGTTGCCGAGATTTGGAGATGGCAGCGTGTGAAGTTTAGGCACTGTGACTTCAATACATTTCCGTTGGAAACTGATTGTGAAAGTGCATCTTTTCAGGAAGTGTTAACTGTGTTCTCATAAACATTCACTCATTCGATATCTGTTGTTGAACATTGTTTTTGTCAAATAAACTGTGAATATAAAGACAAAGTATTCGCAGCCAGGCACAGACTAATCGAACTTTTTTTATTAAATGAACGGTAGCCTAGTAGGCTAATTCAGAATATTTTCAGCAAAGTAAATTTTGTCTGGGGCTCACGAGCTATATTAGATACGTCAACGAACAGTCCTTTTACCGCTGACAGTGTTTTGATCCAATAAAATAAACAGACTATTTAGTAATTTTAAACAAAGTGTTGTGACAGTTATTTGTATGAAATGCACCCTTCTTCTCAATTTTAGTTGTGTTTTAATTAATCACATGCAGGTGGGGACTGTGGACGAATTTTTATCATCCCCTAGAGAGAGCAGAACTTAGAATGCGGTGAAATTGTTTGTGTAAATATAAGATTGTCCACAGAGCCCTCATATATAACCTCACAAGCTGAGTAACATGTTTCTTTCAGCTCAATTTAAACAACATGTACACTCGAAGTTGGAATCATTATGTTTTGTTTACAGCCTGCTGTTCATGAAAATGCCTCATCAGTTGATGGTAGGCATCTACCCTGCTCCATTTTCTGAAACAAGCTCGCTCGTCACTCGTAAGCGCAGCCGCTGCTTGGGAGTGGAGAAGCTATCGGCTCGAGCACAGGACTAGCGAGCGAGCGAGGTGACTCGGTCAGATTCGTAGCGGAAGGGAAATCGGCCAAGTGTGGGATACCGTCTGTTGGAATGTGGCGTATGAAGACTTAGTAATAATAATAATAATATAATAATAAATTCGTGTGGCTCATTGGCCTGGTGCAAGTCTTTCAATTGGACGCCACTTCGGTGACTTGCATGTCCCTAGCCTACCCCAGTTATCCAACCGAGGAAAGGGGACCTACAGCTTAACGTGGAATCCGAGCCACGTGTCGTTTCTGGAGAATCCTCACATTGTTGAGAGGTGAAGGATGGGTTAAAGTGCAGACTGAGAAATTCCGAGGTCCGTCCGGGTTTCGAACCCGCGACTCTTCGGTTTCCAGTCAAGCACTTTACCCCAAGACCACCGGGCCCCGACTATAATAATAATAACAATAAACATGATTAAACTGTTAACAGCTGTACTGTGTGTAGACAAAACATACCTTCTGTGTAAAAATACGGTGATAATATAATGTTACAAAAGAGAATGACTGAATACTCATGAACGACGGCAGAGATAAGAAACAACAATACCAGTACAGCAGATGATAGAAAATGGCAGTCTTTTGTCTGGTAGTACTGATGTCAATCTGCTCATGCCTCTGACAACTAATGTGTTTAGTCGCAGTCTTTGCTAGCGATATTAGCGGCATCAGTACATTTTTTTCAATCCAATGTCGTTGATTGCCACCAATACATTTTCACTTAAATAGGACCACAAGAACAGCTAACATTTAAAGGACAATACTTCATTGCTCCCCTTTTACAAAATCTAAGCCGGCCGAGGAGACTGAGGCGCTCCAGTCACGGTCTGCACGGCCACTACGGTCGGGGGTTCGAATCCCCCCTCGGGCATGGATATTTGTGCCGTCTCTAGTATAAGGTAGTTGATAAGTAGTTCGTATGTTTAGGGACTGATGACCCCGCAGTTAAGTCCCATAAGCTTAACAAACATTTGGACAACATTTGGACAAAATCTACACAAGAAGGACTGCCAAATCATTTAGAACGACAATAGGAACATCTTACGTATAATGTCATGTGTGTGTGTGTGTGTGTGTGTGTGTGTGTGTGTGTGTGTGTGTGTGTGTGTGATGAAAACCACCGTCTACAGAACATTTAGTATGGTCTGTGGCAGAGGATACTTTGCAACAGACGTCTCTTCGGCATTGTACGCAACCCACAGGATTACAAATATCCATTTCTGCCACTATCTGGTATTGAAATCAGCAATAACAAACATCTGGACTGTCAATAACAAGTCCTATTTCTTTCTTATATATGTTTGAAACAATGCAACATTGTTTTCGAAACTACAAATCAACAAAAAGAAAAGAGCAAAATATGATTATTAGTTCCATTATGGTTTCAACCACCCTCATGAACTACACACGTTGCCGAGGTGGGATGGCTTGCGTTCCTCAACGACACAGATATATCTGCACAGTTCTTCCAGGCAATCTTATCAGTGTCTTCAATTGCTTGTAAAAGCGACAATCTGTACGGTTTCAAATGCAAACGTTTTCTCGACACACGCCAAACTGTTGTATGTGGGACTTGCAGTTCACGAGATGCACGCCGATTTCGTAGGGCTGTTGACAAAACCGTCTACTTGCTCAACGACTTCGTCAGATGTGCTTGGACGGCCTGGTACTTTCTTATGTCTTACTAAGACCCCGTTTCTACAAAACATTTATGCCACTCATAAATTGTAGGCCTACTAGGAGGATCTTTATCACACTTGGTACGAAATTTACGTTGAACTGTTGTCGCCGATTTTGATTCTAAACCAAAACACACAGCTACCATGCTCGGATCCAGTGAAGGCAGCCATCTACAGGGTGTTACAAAAAGGTACGGCCAAACGTTCACGTAACATTCCTCACACACAAAGAAAGAAAATATGTTATGTGGACATGTGACCGAAAACGCTTAATTTCCATGTTAGAGATCATTTTAGTATTTCTCTTTAAATGTAAATTTCATTCTAACGTGATCAATTTGTAAATTTTCACAATCAGCATGTGTGGGCTGATGAGAATCCGCACGGAATTGTGTAATCACGTGGTCAACACAGATTTCCTGTGAACGTTTGGTCAGGAATTGCTGGTGATATCTTGATTGGGCCTCATGTTCTTCCACCTACGCTCACTCGAGCACGTTATCATGATTTCATATGGGATACTCTACGTGTGCTGCTAGAACATGTGCCTTTACAAGTACGACACAATATGTGGTTCATGCACGATGGAGCTCCTGCACATTTTAGTCGATGTATTTGTACGCTTCTCAACAACAGATTCAGTGACCGATGGATTGGTAGAGGCGGACCAATTCTATGGCCTCCACGCTCTCCTGACCTCAACCCTCTTATTTATGGGGGCATTTGAAAGCTCTTGTCTACGCAACCCCGGTACCAAATGTAGAGACTCTTCGTGCTCGTATTGTGGACGGCTGTGATACAATACGCCATTCTCCAGGGCTGCATCAGCGCATCAGGAATTCCATGCGATGGAGGGTGGATGCATGTATCCTCGCTAACGGAGGACATTCTGAACATTTCATGTAACAAAGTCACACTGGTACGTTCTGTTGCTGTGTGTTTCCATTCCACGATTATTGTGATTTGAAGAGAAGTAATAAAATGAGCTCTAACATGGACATTAATCGTTTCCGGACACATGTTCACGTAACATATTCTATGGCCTCCACGCTCTCCTGACCTCAACCCTCTTATTTATGGGGGCATTTGAAAGCTCTTGTCTACGCAACCCCGGTACCAAATGTAGAGACTCTTCGTGCTCGTATTGTGGACGGCTGTGATACAATACGCCATTCTCCAGGGCTGCATCAGCGCATCAGGGATTCCATGCGATGGAGGGTGGATGCATGTATCCTCGCTAACGGAGGACATTCTGAACATTTCATGTAACAAAGTCACACTGGTACGTTCTGTTGCTGTGTGTTTCCATTCCACGATTATTGTGATTTGAAGAGAAGTAATAAAATGAGCTCTAACATGGACATTAATCGTTTCCGGACACATGTTCACGTAACATATTTTCTTTCTTTGTGTGTGAGGAATGTTTCCTGAAAGATTGGCCGTACCTTTTGTAACACCCTGTATATCTGTCTGTTTGTTTCCTGTCTCTCCCACTGCCGCTTTCTGTCTGTGTCAAACTTCAATGTCTTCATCCCTTTCCCTCGCGATTCCAGACCGCTTCTGTTTCTGCCACTTTCATCGTCTCTCTGCCCCTCTGACGTTGTCCCATTCACTTCCTGTCCTATTGCCAATATCCTTTCTCACTTAGAGTCGGCTTTCAATTGTCTTCAATCACGATTGTCGCCTTTACACATATGTTCATGGGGATGGTTTGCTTGGTGTTTGACCTGTAGACCGGAAAACTTTAGCACGCGGGTACTGGGGATGAGAAAAATTGGACAAATTGTTTCTTGCTATAGTATTGGAGAATCGCACTCTCATGCTTTATGTATGGTCTCCATTCGTCTCAGTTCATGTCATATGTCCACATGACATATTTTCTTTCTCTGTGTGTGAGGAATGTTTGTCGAAAGTTTGGCCGTACCTTTTTGTAACACCCTCTATAAAGTAACTGCCGCTAGCGTTTGTTGCGGCGCAATTCTGCACTAGCGAATTACCCAAGTCAAAACTTGATGTGTTTTCCATTGAAACAACACTAAAATCATATCTGTACCTCTTTTTAATAAATGTATATTAATTTTCGAACTTGTAAAGTCCCTTTTGAAACACCCTCTATAATGGTCGAACACTGTAGGCGCGACACGAATTTTTGTTAGAAATGTTTTTGTTCTTCTGTTCAAGGGATCACGCTGGAAAGTCCAACTGAGCGAATTTTCCTGCGCGTTGTAGAAGTATGCAAAGAAAATAAAAATCCGTTTGTACCGTTATTTCGTGCGTGACAGAACGAGCACAGCACGACACGGTGATAACAATGCAGATCGCTGGTCTGCTGAGTGTAAGCGGGGGGGGGGGGGGGGGGTGGTAGCTGCTGGCGCATCACACACACACACACACACACACACACAGTGACAGAGGATTACTGCCCGTGTGAGGCAGCATAGTTCAGCTGCGCTGATGGCTGCCCGCGGCTGTTGTGGCTCAGGCAGAGCGGCAAATATCCCGCCCGTACAGAAGCGACGCATCTGCCTTTCACAGAATTCCACACAGCAGTGTGGAAAAGATCGCCCTTTTCGACGGCTGCTGGCGTCGGCACGGCGACATACGGTGGCCTACTCGCTTCGCAAGCTGGGCAAAACGGAAAAAAAAATATAAGGCGCGAGTGCCAACTTGTTGTTGTTGTGGTCTTCAGTCCGGAGACTGGTTTGATGCAGCTCTCCACAATACCCTATCCTGAGCAAGCCTCTTCATCTCCACATAAGAACGGCAACCTACATCTGTCTGAATCTGCTTACTGTACCCATCTCTTGGTCTTCCTCTCCGATTTTTACCCCACACACATCCCTCTAATGCTAAATTCACAATTCCTTGATGTCTAAGAATGTATCCTACCAATCTATCCCTTCTTTTAGTCAAGGTATGCCAGAAATTTCTTTTCTCCCCAATTCTGTTCAGTACCTCCCCATAAGTTACGCGATCCACCCACCTAATCTTCAGCATTCTTCTGTAGCACCATATTTCAAAAGCCTCAATCCTCTTCCTGTCCGCACTGTTTATCGTCCATGTCTCACTCCCATACAAGGCAACACTCCATACAAATGCCTTCAGAAAGGACTTCCTTAGGCTTAAATCAATATTCGATGTTAACAAATTTCTCTTTTTCAAGAACGCTTTTCTAACCATTGCCATTCAGCATTTTATATCGCCTGTACTACGACGATCATTTGTTATTTTACTTTTCATAGAATATATGACTTCAACTGCTATTGGGCAAAGCTGAAAATGTGTACCCAGCCGGGATTCGAACCCGGGTCTCCTGCTTTCTAGGCAGTTGCGCTGACCCCTACACCACTGGGGACACAGTGATCACCGCACCTGCAAGGACTACCCATGCACGCCCCCCGTCAGATACAAATTCCCAGCTTCACCCTGCCCACAGTACTCAAACTCGTAGTTTAACTAATTCCCGTAAGAGTAAGGGCTTCAAACTTGCCCACCCCTCCCCACTAACGATAGGATCATTGCCCGTCACCGGCATATTATATATATACATGTGGCGTCTGTTCGGAAAGAACAGAAGTCACATTCTGATCCTGCAGTTGTTATTATTTAATATTCATAGAATATATGACTTCAACTGCTATTGGGCAAAGCTGAAAATGTGTGTGTGGGTAGTCCTTGCAGGTGCGGTGATCACTGTGTCCCCAGTGGTGTAGGGGTCAGCGCAACTGCCTAGAAAGCAGGAGACCCGGGTTCGAATCCCGGCTGGGTACACATTTTCAGCTTTGCCCAATAGCAGTTGAAGTCATATATTCTATGAATATTAAATAATAACAACTGCAGGATCAGAATGTGACTTCTGTTCTTTCCGAACAGACGCCACATGTATATATGTTATTTTACTGCCCAAGTAACAAAACTCATCTACCTCCTTTGTTGCTTCGTTTCCCAATCTAATTCCTTCAGCATCACCTGATTTTCTTACACTGCACTCCATTACCATAGTTTTGTTCCTGTTAATGTTCATCTTATATGCACCTTTCAGCACACTGTCTATTCCGTTCAATTGCTCTTCCAGGTCCTTTGCTGTATCTGACAGGATTACTATGTCGTCGGCAAAACGCAATGTTTTTAATTCTTCCCCCTGAACTTTAATTCCTTCACCAAATTTCTCCTTGCTTTCCTTTATAGCTTGCTCAATGTACAAATTGAATAACAATGGAGAAAGACTACAACCCTGTCTTACTCCCTTTCCAACCACTACATCCCTTTCATGCCCTTCAACTCTGACAACCGCTGTCTGGTTTTTGTACATATTTTGTACATATTTTACTCCTGCTTGCTTCAGGACTTGAAAGAGTTTCCAACTTAAGTCCCGCCAAATCCTGTGTAGTAGAGTTGCCTACGGTTTCATGGTTTCGAAACCAGGTATCAATACACTCAAAAGTTTCAGTGTTTCAAAACCGGCAAGTTTCACGGTTTCGAAACCATGCGTTTTCATTCCGTTCTGTTTCGGATCACACTCGCGGTCGATTGTCGATACACTGAAACCGATTCTTCCTGTTGGTTTCACGGTATCGTGTCGGTTTCACGATTTCATGTCGGTTTCACAACACTGGTGTTTCAAACCACTAAGCAGAAAGGCGGAACAGACTAATGGTATCGAAATGTGGTGTTTAATTTTACTGAAGCTCCACACAGATACACATATAACTTACTGGTATATAAACCATTTAGAGAGTGTCAAATAGTGAGTCTGCAGCTTATGATTAGTGAAATCAAGATTTGTTTCAAAGAGACTGCTGTATTCCGAAATGACATTAAATTTTGTCTGCTTTATAAATGTAAAAGAACAATAAAACAACGTTCACTATTTGCACTGAAATAATCACTTACATTCTAGGTTTATCTACCATATTAAAAACACACGAGTGAAACTACATTTTTAAAATAAGATACAACATGAAGCCTGAAATGACATTTTTTATACTAACAAGGGTAGATCGCATATTTAATCTCGTGTTAAAGAGTTAGTTTCTTACGAGCGAAAACGAAGTTACCTACTGTCGTTATAATTTTTCGATAGTAATATTAAAGGAATTTCGGCGGTGGTGTAACGGCCAAGACGTACAAGTGGTGAACTTGTCTCTTATTTTATTATTTTTGTAATTTCATAGTATTATTTGCGATTATTTAGTGAGTCCTTTATTCCCTGTAATTTATTTAATGTGTATAGAAAGTAGCATTTATGATCCATCACTGTAATATGCGTACCGTATTGGTGACTATGTTGGCAACATCAACAACACGGAAGAAAATCTTTATCAACATGTTTCGTACAGATCAAGAAGTAAATATATACTCTATGGTTGACAGGTTCTTGTATGTACCCTTGTCTACACAGTGAAAAATATTGCCCTCTTAGAACGAAGATTTCATGACAAAACATACATTACTTTACGGTTTCATGGTTTCGAAACCACAGATGGTACGGTTTCATTTGTTTGGAAACCGTCAGATGTTTCAGTTTTCCCATCTCTACTGTGTAGATGGCACTGATGCATACTTGGGCGCAAAGCCCTGAACAAAGGAAGTAGAGCCAACACAGCCAGGGTTGCCAACTTGGGGATTTTCCCCCCAGATTTAGGGGGTAAAATTTTTTTCAGGGAGGGAGTTTAGGGGAAAAGAAATGTTAGGGGGATTTTCAGGGAGAAAAAGAAGTGTCGGGGGATTTTTAGGGGGGAAGAGGGGAATTTATTTATTTTTGCATCAAATGTGTGTGTAGCAATCGGAAGACGTGTTGCCGTACTGATTGCAGATGTTCATTGCCAACCGCGCAGCGTACTGTCAGCCTGTGTTGATTACATTGTCGCTCCTCTGTCACTACTGTCGCGCTGTTTTCATTGTTTCTTCAGTTCATGTTGGCTGCACTGTTTACTTACAGCGCACGGAGGCGGCGCATATTTTCCCTCTCTCCACCCCCTCTTGTCACTCAACAATACCAGTTTTTTTCTGGTATTTTCAGAGGACACTGCACTGAAAAACCGTTAAGTCACTTGCTATGATCGGCAATTTAGTGCGTTAGCGATCATTGTGTTGTATTGGTGATCCATAATTATTTTTACTTTAATGACCAGCTCAAGTTGTGATGTAAATGCATTGTTTTATTGGTCAAAATTGCTACCAAAAATAAGAGAAAGTATGTACAAAAGTATGCGAAGATCTGGGAATCAGATTCTTTGCTGAGAGGTAAGATTGTTAATATTTCTTATTATGAGCTGTCTTTCGGTCGGGATGCATTGATTGAGGCGGGAGAAAGACAGGGTTGTAGCCTTTCTCCAATATTATTCAGTTTGCACATTCAGCAAGCTACAAAGAAAAGCAGGAAGAAATTTGAAGAAGGAATTCAGAGTGAAGAAATAAAAACATCGCGTTTTGCCAATGTCATTGTAATTCTGTCAGAGACAAAAAAAAAAAAAAAAAAAAAAAAAAAAAAAAAAGGACCTGTAAAAGCAACTGAACGGAATGGACACTAATAAAAGGAGCCTGTAAGATGAACGTTAACGAGAGCAAACCAAGCGTAACGGAGTGCACACTAAGAAAATCAAGCGACGCCGAAAGAATTAGGTTAGGTAACGAAACAATAAAGGTGGTAGATACGTTTTGTTACCTGAGCAGTAAAATAACATTTGATGGTCGCAGGATATGGCAATAGGAAGAAAAGCGTGTTTCAAAAAGAAAAGTTTGATTTTAGGGTAAGGAAGTCTTTTCTGAAGGCATTTGTGTGGAGTGTGGTCTTGAACAGGAGTGAATATGGACGATTAAGAGTTCGGAGAGAAAGATGATACAGACTCTTGAAATGTGGTGTACAGAAGATGGGTGAATCACATAACTATTGAGGAGGTACTGACCAGAATTGGGGAAAAATGGAATTTTTGGCATACCTTGACTAAAAGAAAGGATCGATCGGTAGGACACATTCTTAGATATGAAGGAATCATGAATTTACCGTTGGACAGGGTATTCCTCTGCTGAAATGTTTCACTGTAAGCAGGAAATGCCTCAAAAAGCGGTGACACGAATGGCTTTAAATAGGGGAGTAACTATAGTGTCTGACGCAGTTGAAAGAAGATCTAAAATATTAATTTTTATTACGTAATACGTAAGCCACTGGTTCCTAACATTTTTTAACCAGAGACCACTATGGTTACTTTGTTGTGAGCTTGGAACAGAAGGTTCATGATAAATCAGTAGTGTCAATGTAAAAATAAACTTTAATCAAAACTTTTAACATATTCGTTGGACTCTAATGTAATATGTATTAAGTGTAGTATTGGAAAGTTTTAGTAGAAAATTAAATTCGATTTGCAGCAATGTGATTCTAGAACTTAAATATTACTCTGAAGTCGCGGTGGAGTAGCTGAGCGGTCTTAAGGCGCCTCGCTGCGGAGCGCGCGTTTGCTCGCTGTCGGAGGTTCGAGTCCTCCCTGGGGCATGTATGTGTGTGTATGTGTGTGTGTGTGTGTGTGTGTGTGTGTGTGTGTGTGTGTGTTGTCCTTAGGTTAGTTTACCTTAGTTTAAGTAGTTTGTAAGCTACGGACTGATGACCACGCAGTTTGGTCCGATAGATTTACAGACATTTGAACATTACTTTGAAGTTCGGCAATTGCTCAAACCTGCCACCATATCATCACTTACTCTCATTGGATTTCTGGACTTGTTTCTAAGCAGTTAGCCCTCTTTCTCCCAACTAAATAGCGAAGAAAATCTCAACGGAAAGCGATTTACAGAATGTTATTGCGTGAGTTCTTCGATTTTTAAACAAAACACTAGGAGAGAATGGATTCAAATGTGTTCTTATGGTTTCCATCATTATGGAATTCAATAAGCGTTCACGAAACTAGGAGACAGATGAATATATTGCAAATGGTACTGATGTAATCCATTTCTGTCAATAGTAGAGAAGCTGTCAAGTAACATGGAATTAATAATTTTAAACGAATAAAAGTTTACAATGTTATATCTTTCTCAGGCCATATCTTAGGTCATCTTTGTCAGGCCATATCTTAGGTCTTACGAACCACTTCTGGCCTGGTGGGGACCAGAGTTTGGCAACCGTGGACGTAAACAAATAATAATAATAATAATAATAATAAAGGGTATTTAACGTGCTCCTCACGCATCGATGTTGTTACCAATAATTCATGAATATTGCCATTATCCTTACTGAAGATAATATTGTTTTATTGGATTGAAAGAACTGTCATTTCTTTTCGTCTATGCAAGGTTTGCTGTTATTCTTTCTGTTGTAGTCCCCTTGTGTAACTCATACGAACTAGCAACATACAGCGTCACTGATTGCAGTAAACAAATAAAGTAAAGCTTTTGTGCACCTAAATGGAGTAGGACCGGTATCAGCGTAACTGGTGTTGTCAACTGATAGCTACAGACTTGCTATTTAGAGACACATAAATCACACAAACGTCAGTGGCTATAATATCCTGCCAGTTTCATCACCAGAATGGCAAACACATACCAAGAGTAACTTGAAAACATTTCACGTCAACTGTGCAGCTGACAAGCGTACGTCATTCGAAGACACAAAGAGAAATAAAATAATAGCTGCAGACAGTGACTTCGTCAGATGAAACTGTCAAAAATTTTTATTTGTAGCAATCGTTTGAGCACGAGATTTCCGTATGTAGTTCTTTAATACGCATCTCTATAAAATAAATTCAGCTGTATCCCGTTTTATATTAAGTTCTGTTCTTCATGAATATACGGTGCACTTCGAACTGTGTCAAACAAACAATATTTTTACCCCCACAGTACAAGTATTTTCCTCAGAGATGTAATTAAGTAAATCAACGTAGATTTTATCTTTCTTACTTTGCCAGATTAATGTTGCATTTTCATCTCATATTGGATTGAAGTGATTAAAGAATTTCATTTTTCCTCTTTTAAAGAAACCAACACTCTCCCTTCTAATTAATCAAATTATTTCAGTTTACTCAATATTAATTAAATTAAAATATGATGCCTTTCATTGAAAGAAAGATTTTGATTCCTTCATTCCTTTTCTCCTTTATAGTACTTCGAAGAAGTGTACAAATACTTGATGGTGGCTTATGCAGAAAATTCAACTTCCTCATTTAGTATTTTTTTTCGTAATAATGAAAGCCATATTACAGTATTGGGTAACTGCAGTTCACATTTTCGGCTTTATCCAAGTGACACGACCTACCTCTGCGGAACTCTGCACAGTTCTAGTATTTAACATTACGTTCACTACATATAATCATGAAAAAAAAAAAAAAAAACGTTATGTGCGTGGGAAGAAACGTTAATATAATTACGTAATTTAAGTTTTTCGAGGTGATCAAACAGAACTACCGCTCGTAAAATGTATTGTCGATACCAGGGTGACTTTTAATTTCTACTCTGATGCTGTTCTTTAATACCACTGACCACTATGCTATGAAGGGTATCTACATTTAAGTGGACACAGCAGATCCCATCTTATTGCCTTATTGTCATCGAATGACTTTCAGCCTGTTTTTCTACCATTCCATTCGGGAATAACGATAATATAAAACGAGATTTTTTGTACTCTTTTGATGTGCACCGCTAATTGTATCTCACAAGGATTCTACACAGTACATCTACATGGGATACTCTGCAAATCACATTCAAGTGCCTGGCAGAGGGTTCACCAAACCACCTTTATTCTATTCATCTCCCATTCCACTTTCGAATAGCGAGCGGGAAGAAACAACTCCCGAATCTCTCCGTTCCAGCACTGAAAAAAAAAAAAAAAGAAAAAAAAAAGAAAAAAAAAAAAAAAACACGGGCAAGCGTAGTGTATGCAGTCTCTTTAGTAGTTCTGTTGCATCTTGTAAGAGGGGTTTGCAAATAAAATGCAGTCTATTGTTCGCCTTTCCCGCGAAATTATCTACGTTTTCTTTCCCGTTTAAATCTGAAGTAATACTGATTCTTAGGTATTTAGTGCAGTTTACGGCCTTCACATTCGATTGGTTTATCTTGTAAACAAAGTTTAAAATATTACTTTTCGTACTTATGTGGACCACTTCACACTTATCAATATTTAGAGTCAATAGCCAATATTATTTAAATCGTTCTGCAGTTGTTTTTGATCTTCAGATGACTTTACTAGACGACAAATGACGGTGTCATCTGCAAACAACCTAAGAGCTGTTCAGATTTTCTCCTAAATCGTTTATGTAGATAACTAACAGCAGAGGACCAATAACACTACCCCGTGGAACGCCCGATATCACCTCTGTTTTTGTCGATACCTTACCAACTATTACTACGAACTGTGTCCTCTGACAGGAAATCTCCCATCCCATAGCAAATTTGGGGCGATATACCATAACCACGCAATTTGATTAAAAGCCGTTTGTGAGGTACGGTGTCAAAAGCCTTCTGGAAATCAAGTAATATGGAATCGATTTGCGAACCGTTGTCAATAGCACCCATCACTTCGTGTGTATAAAAAGCTAGCTGTGTTTGAATGAACGATATTTTCGAAATCCGTTTTGACGTTGCGTCAATAGATCACTCTGTTCGGCCGCGGTGGAGTAGCCGAGCGGTCTAAAGCGTCTCGCTTCGGGTGTGTGTGTTTGTCCTTAGGTTAGTTTACCTAGGTTTAAGCAGTTTTTAAGCTACGGACTGATGACCACGCAGTTTGGTCCAATAGATTTACAAACATTTGAACATTCTGTTCGAGATAATTCATAATATTTGAATACAGGATATGTTCCAAAACCCTGTTGCAAACTGACGTCAATGAAATAGGCCTGTAGTTTAGTGAGTTACTCCTACTGCCTTTCTTGAATATAGGTGTGACCTGTGCAACTTTCCAATCTTTTCGTACAGATCCTCCTTTGAGCGAGCGGTTGTATATGGCTGTTAACTAAGGAGCTATCGCATCAGCATAATCATATAGGAATCTAATGAGTATCGATCCGGACCAGAAGACTTGTTCTCGTTAAGTGATTTCAGTTGCTTCACTACTCCGATGATATCTACTTCTACGTTACTCATTCTGGCCTCTGTTTGTAACTCGAAATCTGGAGTATTGGTTTCGTCTTCTTTGGTGAATGAATTTCGAAAAGCTGTGTTTAGTATCTCTGCCTTAGTAGCGCTATCATCGGGATCGCCATTTGTATCACGTAATGAGGGTATTGTTTATGTTTTGCCTGTAGTATATTTGACATGATATGACCAAATTCCCTTTGGGTTCTCAGTCAGATTTCGAGAAAGAGTTTCGTTGTGGAAAGTACTCTAAGCATCTCGCATTGAAGTCCTCGCTAAATTTCGAGCAAAACTCCAACAGACGACAGACAATCGTAGTGTATCCAGTCTCTTTAGTGATTT
Source organism: Locusta migratoria (assembly GCA_026315105.1). NCBI lineage: Eukaryota > Metazoa > Arthropoda > Insecta > Orthoptera > Acrididae > Locusta > Locusta migratoria. The sequence goes on from CM048744.1 coordinate 830,952,246, forward strand.
TTTATATTTTCTGTGTATTCTGCAAGGTATAATGTAGTCTTTGATTCGACTTCTTCGGAATATTTTTCACGTTTTGTTTTCAGTTTAAATTGGCCGTAATTGTAATTCAATTACCTTGTAAAGGGCGTTTAGCGTATTTCTTTTAGTACTCATGTGGGCATCACGCCATGGAGTACTGAAGATGAGTTCACACAGATTCAGCAAATGGAAATACTGCTCCTTGAAAGCTGCATTTCAACTCAAGCAGTCAGAAATGGTTGCAAAATACTTACACGAATTATTTACAGACGAATGGAAACACTTGTGGAATCCGACCTCGGGGAAGATCAGTTTGGATTTAGGAGAAATGTGGGAACACGGGAGGCAATACTCACATTACGACTTACTTTAGAAGATAGGCTAAGGAAAGGGAAACCTATGTTTTTAGTGTTTGTCGTTTTGGATAGAGCTTTTGACAATGTCGACTGGAATACACTCTTCCAAATTCTGAAGATAGCAGGGGTAAAATTTAGGGAGCGAAGAGCTATATTCAACCCATACAAAAACCAGACAACGGTTATTATAGTCGAAGGGCAAGAAAGGGACGCAGAGGTTGGGAAGGGAGTAAGACTGGGTTGTAGCCTTTCCCCGATGTTGTTCAATCTGTACATTGAGCAGGCAGTGAAGGAATGGAAGGGGAAGTTTAGAGAGGGCATTAAAGTGCAGGGAGAAGGAATAAAAACATTTCGGTTCGCCGATGACAAAGTAATTCTGTCAGAGACCGCAAAAGATCTGGAAGAGCAACTGAATGGAATGGACAGTGTGTTGAAAGGAAGATATAAGATGAACAGTAACAAGAGTAAAACGAAGGTAATGGAATGCAATGTCAGAAAATCAGACGATGCTGAAGGAATTAGATTAAGGAATGAGACAATAAAAGTAGTTAATGAATTTTGTTATTTGGGTAGCAAGATATCGTCTGACGGCCGAAGTAAAGAAGCGAATCTTGTTTATAAAACTCTTCTGGGTGCTGGACCGCATCGTCAAAATATCAAATACGTCACCGACGTTTCGGCCACTATTGCAAGTGGCCATCTTCTGGGTGTTACGTTTACTGCTGGGTGATGGAAAGCTAGTGTCTTAAATACTAAATGTTGCTAGTTGTTATTGGTGATTTCAGCTCTCTTTCATTGGTGTTTACTTTATTTCTTCCTATTGGTGGAAAAGGAAGTCCAGGATTGGTGTTATAACCTGCAGCAGAAAACTACGGGTAATGGACAAACAATGGACACGCAACGAACGGTGGTCAACCTTTCCAGTCATGAATTAAGTGACGCAGCAACACAAATACTGTCCAAGGGGATGAATTTCGCGATCACACCACGACGAGTCCCTAAAGAAGACATCATAGAATCCGTGGAGGCATCGCTACGTCACCTTCCACAAGCAGAAGCAGAGAAGATCCGACAAGAGACAGCTCGAGTCTTGGCGCATGCAAAGCCACCAAAGCAGAACATCAGCAATGAGGAACGTCGTGCTATCATAGAGTTAAAGAACAACCCTGGCCTAGTAGTGGTACAGCCCGACAAGGGGAACGCCACAGTGGTGATGAATACTACAGATTACGACGACCGGATGGAAAAACTTCTAAGTGAACGCATCTATAAGAAGCTCAAGGGGGATCCGACGGCCAAGGTAATAAAACAGACGCAAGCACTGCTTAGGATAACCAGAATGAACTTCGACACGGCCAGACGACTCAACCCGCAAGTCCCACAGGCACCAAGGATTTATGGGGTTCCGAAGATCCACCGGGAGTCTTTTCCTCTAAGGCCTATTGTCTGCAGTATAGACTCACCGACTTACCGACTTGCAAAAGAACTAGTACCGAAACTCCAACATCTCGTGGGCCACACGGACTCTTACGTCAAGGACTCAACCCATTTTGTAGCACTTTTAGAAGAAAAACGAATCTCCACCACGGATTTGATGGTCAGCTTCGACGTGAAGCCCTTATTTACAAATGTACCAGTGTCGGATACCATGAGCATCCTAGAGGAACGTGTTCCACCCGACGTTTGCGATCTGGTGCAACATTCTTTAACGACCACCTATTTCAGGTGGAAAGAGAAATTTTATGAACAGACGGACGGAGTTGCAATGGGTTCACCTCTCTCACCCGTTGCAGCCGATATTTTCATGGAGGCATTCGAGGAAACAACTCTTCAGTCCGCACCACTACGTCCAGACTGCTGGCTGCGATATGTAGACGACACGTTTGTCATCTGGCCTCATGGAGAAGAGGAGCTGCAGAATTTCCATCAACACCTCAATCAACAGCACAACAAGATCCAGTTCACCATGGAGATTGAGAAGAATGGTGTGCTCCCTTTCCTCGATGTAGAGGTTTATCGGAACCCAGAGGGCAAACTGGGCCATCGGGTATTTAGAAAAGCCACCAGCACAGGCAGGTACCTTCACGCAACTTCCCACCATCATCCTACGCAAAAGAAGTCCGTGCTCCACACTCTAACTAAGAGGGCTTACCGGATTAGTGATGAACAACACCTGAAAGCAGAATTAAAAAACATCAGGTCCACCTTCGAAGCAAACGGTTATGGGAAGAGGATGATTGAGCAAACTATGACACCTAATGATAGAAACAAAAGGGAAGAGCCAAAGGATGGACAAACCATCGCCCTATTGCCGTACGTAAAAGGAGTCACCGAACGAGTAGGCAAAATTCTTCGTCGAGAGGGCATCAAACCTATATTCCATAGCAACAATAAAATAAGAGATGTCCTAGGCTCACTGAAGGACAAAACGGATAAGTTGCACACAGCTGGAGTCTACGAAATCGGCTGTGAGTGCGGCCAGGTGTACATTGGAGAAACTGGGCGGCCTATTAAAACAAGGATAGCCGAGCACGAGAGGTACATTCGGCTAGGACAGCATACAAAGTCGGCAGTAGCTGAACACCAAGAAGAGTGCGGCAAACATATGGATTTTCGGAAAGTCGCTGTACTGGCAAAACAACCCTATACTTTGAAGAGGAAAATCAGGGAAGCAATAGAAATAGCTAAGCGACCCGGAAATATGAACAGGGAAGACGGGTACAGACTTCCCGCGTCTTGGTTGCCAGCAGTAGCAGCGCTTCGCGACGACACCGCGCGCAGTGCAGTCCATAGGGGCCCGCCCGCAGACAACAGCGGCCGCGCGTACACAGAGCAAACAGCACGCTCTAGCCGGCGCTAGGCATCACTGCTACGTCACTGCTACCACCGCTCCTCATTCGCCAGGTTCAACCAATGGCAAACATTAATATAAACACCAATCCTGGACTTCCTTTTCCACCAATAGGAAGAAATAAAGTAAACACCAATGAAAGAGAGCTGAAACCACCAATAACAACTAGCAACATTTAGTATTTAAGACACTAGCTTTCCGTCACCCAGCAGTAAACGTAACACCCAGAAGATGGCCACTTGCAATAGTGGCCGAAACGTCGGTGAAGTATTTGATATTTTGACGGTGCGGTCCAACACCCAGAAGAGTTTTATAAACAATGACAACGGCCGCGGAAGCCTTCGTTTACAAGCGAATCTTGTTAACATCCAATATTAATTTAAATGTTAGGAAGTCCTTTCTGAAAGCATTTGTCTGGAGTGTAGCATTGTATGGGAGTGAAACGTGCACGATAATGAGTTCAGATAAAAAGATGATAGAAGCTTTTGAAATGTGGTGCTACAGACGAATGATGAAAATTAGATCGGTAGATCATGTAACTAATGAGGAGGTGCTCAACCGAATCGGGGAGAAAAGGAGTTGCTGGCATATCCTGTCTAAGAGAAGGGATAGATTGGTTGGACACATACTCAGAGTTCAAGGAATTGTCAGCATTAGAAGGAAGCGTGTGGGGTAAAAATCGTAGAAGGAGAGCGAGGGACGAATATAGTAAGCAGATTCAAAAGGATGTAGGTTGCCGAAAGCATTCTCAGGTGAAGAGACTTGCACAGGACAGGGTAGCGTGGAGAGCTGTATCAAACCAGTCTGCGGACTGAAGACCACAACAACAACAACAACAGTCAGAAATCGCAGTAGGGAAACTGACGCCTATGCATGGGGCCTATAGTGTTTGCCTCATGAAAGCCACGACACTGGGCGGAGGAACATTAGGATGGGAGTCGTAACGAATTTAGTCAGCCTTCTCAGGTACCGATTTAGTTGCAGCTACCGGTCACTTTAGTTGCAGAAAAACTGAGCTTTACTACTCCTCTGCCACCTTCCCCTGCGCCTTCTCTCAAACCATCACTAAAATTAATACTTACTAATTAATCCCCAATATGTAATGATTCATTTCGCTTTTACATACAGTTAGTTAGGTGCATGGGTTTAGTTTAGTTTATTTAATTATTTCACCTCTATGTATATCTGTTCCTGCTCAACTACTCTCAGTCACATCTCTTTCAGTACTTCCATAAGCCCCCCCCCTTCCCCTTAATTCCTTTATCAAGCTTTTTTCCCACCCTCTGAGTCCTCACCTAGCAAAATACACCACTAACACCACCCACGTACCAAAATTTCTATCACCTTAAAAGTTGTGTACGTGTTGTTTGATGTTGAACCTATCGTTTAATCAGACAACAAAAGTAGTTTATTTTAAAGTTACTCATTCAAAACCTGATCTTGTATTAGTTGTAATCCAAATGGTTGTCATATATTGATGTTTAACAATCAAGAACACTAAGTCATCAGATATCTTCATCAAAATGTAACTGAACACGTACATTATTCATTAACACAATAATTTGGTTTATTTATGGTCATGACATTGATGTATATACTGTTAAATAAGAAACAGTGCATTAAACTGATTATGTGCGCAATGAATCTTTTAAAAAATCAACTGTGTCACGTAACCTGCATAAAACACACACGGACTATGCTAAAAAAAATGACTGCCCGGAAAGATATTAAAAACACAAATCACTTTCTTAATGTTTGACTACGAAAATTTTATGCAGATCAGTACTTGATTATCAAAATTCAGTATCATAATTAACTGCAGTGTTGCATAACAATCATTTACTACGATACCATTAAAGAAACCTGTTCAACATGATTACCAAAATCAATACTGCACTTTAAATCCACAAATAACTAATAATCAAATAAAGGAAGTAGGTTAATCTTCTAACTATGTAAATGAAACAGGAAAGAAAGGTCTGTTACTTATTATTAATAATCACCATTACATTACCTAAATAATACAACCTTTTATAATTACATGAAATGCAATTACATTCATTCCAGTGGTGGTATAACGTTTTCACAATAATAAGAAATAATTATATTCCAAATACAATCAAATCAACTTGCTGGCACAGCAGCCTCTGCTCTACATCGGAGCCATATACACAACACAACTGCTCCATAAGCGAGTTGAGTCACAAGTCCCACTCTCTGTCTCTCTGCACGAGCTTCAGTGCTATGCGATATATAATCTTTGCCAAAGATGAAACTTCACAGATTTATGTACACATATCGATAAACACAGTAGAAGCAATATTATAAATTTTCTTACAAGCAAGTTACTAGACACAAAATAGGAGGCACAATATTAGAAATTTTCTTACGAATTCAGCAGTATACATTTTCTATAGACACGTTTCAACCTTGATTTTCACCATATTCAATATGTTACGTCAAGTCCTGTAATTTATTGGTTATCCGCCCCTGCCCACTAAAAAAAGTAAAACAGTCAACAATCCGAAGACTGGGATGAGCACAACAGTGCTTTACTAGCCATGGTCCTGTTTGGAGGTGGTATGCCGTTACCTTCCTCCGACCTTCTAACTGACTTACCCAGCCAGTTGTAGGGGGACCTATAGCTTAACGTGGATTTCGAACCACGGTGCTACTCGACATTTTTCACATCAGCATCACTGCAAAAGGTGAAAGAAATGGAAAGTGACAGATAAAAATCCTAGGCTGTGGTGAGGATCGAATTCATGACCCTCGGATTCATAGTCTGACACTTTACCACTCTGCTATCGAGCCAATGTTTTGCACATCGTTTCGAACTGAACTATGCTATACTGTGTTATAGCAACTTTATTATATGTATTGTGTTGCAATTTACTTACAATAATACAAATTTACCTTCTACAACAACAATTTCTAGAAAGCTGCTTTACTTTTATGAACACAGATTTGTCATTCAACACACAGATTTTATTATTAATTGCGGCCAGATACCATTTTGTATATCTTCTTAAGCACCAGCTAATTAGCTACCTTACTGTTTGGTATGCTATGATAGACATTTTATTATGTCAGCTACCTTCCTGCTCATCGTAGTACATCCGTGCTAGCTGTTAATAGCGAAATATTTCATTCCATAGTTCCACTTAACTTTGATATCATCGTCCTTTACATTATAAGGTAGTACATGACTGCTAGGCGGTTAGTAGATTGCTTCATGACTCTGTTGGGCAGTTAGTATGCCGGTTTTGGATACTGAAAATTCCGTTCTCTTCTAAGACTACAGTATTATATGACCCATACATCTTATTACTTTATTTCTTTTTTAAGCCCATTACATGGTTCATCCAAACAGGCACAAATTAACAACTTAGCTCACGAGTTCTAGTATAATCTCTGCATTTGATGTTCAGTGTTATTACACGATGCTCTGAGTGAACAAATAGGGCACAATTAATGTAAGTAACAATTTTTTTTCGTTTTTATGAACTTAATGCTTTCTATAGTTCCTTGCTTTATCGGAATACAGCAGAATAGCATATTAATTTTCACATTTTGTCACTTATCAATAACGCTTTATATACACTGTACCTCTTGCCCCTTTAATTCTGTGATTCTACTTCGAATTTCCTGCAATACTTGTAAAAAGTGATTTCCAATCCACGGTGTAACAGCAATCAATTAGAATAAATATTCTTTCAACCCGTCTTGATTGCAAACTTTTTTATTAGTCAATGAGGCGTTTCGCCCTTTAGCAGGGCATCTTCAGATTATCTGCGTGACAGAATTTACACAAAATTACAAGGCGGAATTACAAACGGTTATAATGATACATGGGCTTATTTTGTGTTAAGAAGACAGTATAAATGGTAAACAAAGCTTACAATGCGCTCTCCGTGGTGTGACACCGTAAGTTGTTATTGCGCTGTTTCTATTTTCTTGGAATGTCTTTTGGTTTTCCTTGTGGCCCTGCAAATGTTCGGGTAACAACGAATTACAATTGGAACATACTCGGTAAAGATGTGCGAAACATAAAACCGATTTTTAAGATTACCTTAATCGAAGCGGTGGTCTCTGATGACACAAGATAAGCCCATGCTTACAATTGCGCTCACGGGCGGTGGGCGGGCGTGGTGTGCTGCTCCGCCGACTTGTACAGACTAAGGGAATGTGGGTAGGGAGTGACATAGGAAGCCGATATATAAGACGGGACGGGTGAAATCTAGCTATCTGAATACAAATTTAACGAAAGGGAGGTTATTAAGCAGGACAGAAGTTTATAATTTATGTTGGTATTTGTGAATGAGAGGGGTTTTAGTTGAACAGAGACATCATAATATCTAAGAATGTTTGATCTTTGCATGCCAACTGATCGTTTAGGAGGTGTGGGTGTCCAAAGTAAGCGCGCTTCGCTATCTCAAACTCTTCCAGTAAATTTAGCTTACGCCCCTTCTGCGCTATATGTAAGATTTGCATGTTGTCAATGGTAGGTGGTTGATGATCGGATGCTTTAGTGCGTTCTGCAAAAGGGGAATGTTTTTTGAGTTGGCCTTTTTTGTAAGAAGGTGCTCAGTAAAACGTACTTTAAAGGTCCGGCCTGTCTGCCTATATATTCAGCTGGGCATTCGGGGCATTGTAATTTGTAGACTCCTGAGGAAAGGTATCTGTCCTTATTGGTTTCTTCGTTGTGTGGGAGAATTTGCTGTATGCTCAAAGGGCTACAAATACAACTTGTACATTTGTTCCACGAAAGAGTTTAGCCAGGTCATAAGAAAAATATCCCATGAAAGGAATGGGGATACGTATAACTTCATCGTCAGGTGTTACCGAGTGAAGCTGTGGTACATCTTTAGAACGTTTTTTATTGTACATTTTGCGAAGCAAGGACGGGTTGTAACCATTCATTTCGGCGATTGGAAATCCGATTATTTATTTCTTTATTGACGGAAGTTTCAGAAAGGGGAATCTCAAAAATTCTGTTAATCATAGATTTAAAAAAGCTCATTTTGTATTGCCATGGATGGCATGAGGATGCATGTATGACTGAGTCACTTGTGGTCGGTTTCCTGTAGATTTGGAATACCACCTTGTTTTCAGCTAACTGTAACTGTAGGTCCAAAAATTTAAGACACTGTAGGAGTTCATTATTTCATGTGTACAGGTTAGTTTCGGGTGTAAGTTGTTGAATTCATAAACTAGTACTGTTACATCAGCTAGTGTTCCATTGAAAATAATCAGGATGTCATCGACATATCTCTTGTAGAAGAGTATTTTTCTGCTTATTGGAGTTTTTTGTTGGAAGTATTGAGATTCAATGTGATTGACAAATATATCGGCAAGGAAACCTGACAGACAACTACCCATGGCTAAACCGTCGTTTTGTTTATAAAAGGAGTTGTTAAAAGAAAAGTAGTTGTATCTGGTAAGTAGTCGTAATAGTGACACAATTTCAGCAATTTCGTCTGGAAGAAGGTTTTCTTTCATGGAGAGGTTTTGCTGGATGATATCGATGGTTTGTTCAAGAGGTACATTGGTATATAAATTTTTTATGTCCAATTACAAGAGGTAGCAACCATCCGGAAACATTTGGTTATGCAATAAATCCACTAATTGTTTTCTATTGCTCAAAGTAAAACTTTCTTCAGGGAGTAGTAGCTTCTTCAACAAACGTAACAGAAATTTAGAGGCAGGTTCTCCCGGATTTCAGATTCCATTAATGACAGGATAGTTTATTTTGTGGGTCTTAATTTGGGCTCTTAATGTAGGAGCTCTAGGGTTCATAACCTTTAGTTTGAATAGTTCTACAGGGGGGATGATGTAGAGGCACGATTCAAGGTAATTTTTTAGTTCTTTCGAGTAGTTTGCAGTGGGGTCAGAATCTATCATTTCTATGCCATTCTCCTGAAAGAAAGCTAAGGTCTTATTAATATAATCTGCTTTGTGTATTACGACTCCTGTGTTGCCTTTATCGGCCCGCACGATTATTGCGTTTTCGTCTCTGAGTTTTTTCGTAATTGATTTTAAAATGATTGAATCAGAGTACGGTGGACGTTTTGTTAACGCCTTCTGGATGATGTCACTAGCCTTACAAGCTTTAAGCTTTGTTTACCATTTATACTGTCTTCTTAACACAAAATAAGCCCATGTACCATTATAACCGTTTGTAATTCCGCCTTGTAAGTTTGTGTAAATTCTGTCACGCAGATAATCGGAAGATGCCCCGCTAAAGTGCGAAACGCGTCATTGACTAATAAAAAAGTTTGCAATCAAGACGGTTTGAAAGAATATAGCAATACTTGTATGTTATTTTGTAACTTTCCCTGTACAGATACCTGAAACCGGTTGTTAACAAATCTGTTACCATGCGACTGGTAGCTGTTTCCTTTTCAACCTATAGTCCACAGTTACTGCCAAGGACAAAACATTTGTTTATGATACATTTATATTCTTGTAGTAATACGAGAAGTTTCGTTTGGTTGTATAAAACAAACGTGTGCAAATAGAGAAAAAAGTTTATTGTAATCTACAACTGTTACACTACTTTTCTACATGGCTTTAGAAATTTTGTAGGCACTTGTCGTATCATGGCGCAAGTTTTTGTATGCCTTCTTCATAGAAGATTGCCGCTTGTTTACACAACTATATCGTAACATGTTCTTTCAGCTCGTCATCATCGTTGAAGTGTTGATCACCAAGGACAGATTTTAGGTATAAGAAGAGCTGAAGAGCGAAGTCCGGGATGTACGGAGGATGATCAAACACGTTGGAGCTGCTTGGTCACATTCGCCGTGTGAGGTCGGGCATTAGCGTGGAAAAAAATCAACACCTTTTGACTAATCCTCGGCGCTTGTTCTGAATTGCGCGGCGTAATTTCTTAATGATCTCGCAGTAACCATGTGCATTGATTGTTTGGCCTCGTGCTAAGAAATGATTCAACAACATGTCTCTTCTGTTGCAAAAAACGGTGTGGTTGGCTTTTCGCCTTTTTATACGCATGGTCGGTCAACCACATTCATTGGCTCTGTCATTTTTGTCTCGTATTTGTTACTGTGTGTCTGGCGTCTTTCGCATTGTCTCTTGTTGACTCTGTCAATATTTCATTGACGGTGTATTCTTTTATTCTGCGCTGTTTTAAATTTCGCTCAGGAACATTTTTCGACTATTACGTTTTTATACGTGTCGCCTAGCTATGAAGTGGGGGACTGATGACCATAGTAGTGTAGTCCCCCTAAAACCCTCCATACCAACCAACCAAGCACATGACTTTTCGATGTGTCAAGATTTGCTTAGGCTTAACCTTCGTTGGTAATGAAGTGTGCCTCCATTCCATTGATTGCCGTTTTATTTCAGGGGTGTCGTATGATACCCAAGTTTCATCCCCCGTGAATATCCGAGAAAGAAAACCATTGCCTTCTTCATTGTAGGGTGTCAAAAACTGAAGTGCAGTGCCCATTCGTTGTGTCTAGTTCAGTAAGAATTTTGGGTATCCAACGTGAGCAATGTTTCGAAATTTGAGTAACAATTTCATGAATTAGCGATCATGAAATTTTCAGATCTTCCATATCAAGAAAACTAATTGTAAACATACGGTTGTGCTCATTTTTCTCCTCAACTGTGTGTACCAGTTCATCAGTAACCACAGACGGGCGTCCACTTTGTTCTTCATCGTGCACTTGATCACGTCCTTCATTGAACAGTCTGACCCAGCTTATAACCATTTTGTCCGTAAACCTAGCAGATTTGCCGATGAATTTCCTTTTGTTTAACTTTCTTTGCATTTAGAACACGAATCGCAGATCTAATTTCACACACGGTATTTTCAATTTCGGCTGACATTATAAAGGTGCACTACAAAGCACACGTCGGCAGCAGCGATCTGAAAATAGCGTACATGTCTTCTCCTTCACCCCGTTTACATCGGCTACCAAAACCGGATTTCGTAAACTGATTTCCCAATTCCGCTTTTGGTTGCTCATGTAAACACTCCAAAATCGATTCTGGAAATCCGCTTCTCTAAAGTGGTTTTCCAGTTCCACAATCGATTTTCGTGTCCAGTAAAAGCAACCGTTTTTGAAGCGTTCTTGGCTTGTCAGATTGTGTTTTCTTGTTAAGAATTTTCGTCACATATCGACAGAGTGATATTTTCTAATGTGAAATGAAAGTATAAATATTTAGAGTGAGCATGAGTCTGTGTATTTAAATGAAGAAAAATTGCGATTTTGCTGACAATCAAGAACTGAATCACCTGTTTTTCAGCCGCGATGTTCAGGTGGGCTTGGAAAATCCGATTCAGGCTATACCATGTAAACACGACAGCGTAAAACGGTTTAGGAAATTCGGTTTTCGTCTTCCGGAAGATGTGTTGCATGGAAACGTAGTGCTTGAGCCAAAGTAACTGCCGCGCATGTTCGAAACTGCGATCGTAGCGCTGCCGCGGATAGAAACAGAAACGGAACTTACTTTGTGGAAGACCCTAGTATAACAAGACAACAATGTTATCATTATTTCAAGATTTTTATAAAAGTGTAATTAAATGAAAGTATTTTTACAGAGAATGGTCAAGACGATGAAGTTTAATGTGTGCTTTACAATATAATTATGTAGATTCAAAAGACTTTTAGTTCTGAACAAGGATACGTTTTGATGTACTTGCTACATTAATATTTCTAAAATTAATCTGGTTAATTACCGTATTATTATCTATATTTTCGGCAAATTTCGAATGAAAATAAAGTACTGACAGATAAAGGATTCTCTCATTAATCGTGGTACGCACAAAATGACAGTATCTGTGTCCCTGTAGCCTATGGGTATAAAAACGACTATAAATTAGTGATCGTAGAAGAGTGTATCATTAGGGGAAAGGTAGATACCGCCTACAGGAAAAAGAGAGAGACATTTGGAGACAAGAAAAGTAGCGGTACGAAAATCAAGACCTCAGACGGAAAACCAGGACTATGCAAAGAGTGGAAAGCTGAAATGTGGAAGGAATATATAGAGGGCGTATACAAAGGAGAAATAAACTTGAAGGCACTATTCTAGAAATGAAATAGTAAGTAGAGGAAGATGAGATACGAAATATGATGCTGCTAGAGGAAATTGAAAGATCACTAAGAGATTTGAACACTTACAAGGCACCTGGAGTAGATGGTGTTCCGCCTTAACTAGTATTATCGTTTGCAGAGCCAGTCATGAAGAAATTGTTCCACCTGATATTCAAGATGAATGAAACAGGGGAAATATCCTCAGACTTCAAGAAGAATATTGTAATTCCAATTCCAAAGAAAACAAGTACAGACAAATGTGAATATTACAGAACTATCAGTTTAATAAATCATGAATGCAAAATACTAACAGGAATTATTTACAGGCGATTGGAAAAACTGGTGGAATCCGACCTTGGGGAAAATCAGTTTGGATTTAGGAGAAATGTAGGAACACGGGAGGCAACACTAACAATGCGACTTATCTTATAAGATAGGTTAAGGAAAGGGCATTTCTGGATCTGGAGAAAGCATTGGACAATGTTGATTGTATTACTCTTTTTCAAATTCTGAAGATAGCAGGGGTAAAGTATAGGCAGCGAAAAGTTATATTCAACTTGTAGAAAAATGAGATAGCAGTTATTAGAGTGGAAGGGCAGCACGAAAGGGTCGCCTTGGTTGGGGAGGGAGTAAGACAGGGCTGTATCTTTCCCCCAATGTTGTTCAATCTGTACACTGAGCAAGCTGTGAAGGAATGCAAAGAGAATTTTGGAGAGCGAATTACATTTCAGGGCGAGGGAATAAAAACCTTGCGGTTTGCTGATGACGTAGTTATTCTGACAGAGACTGCAAAGGACCTGGAAGAACAATTAAATGGAATGGGCAGTGTCTCGAAAGGAAGATCTAAGATGAACATCAACAAGCGTAAAACGAGGGTAATGGAATGCAGTGTCAGAAAATCAGGCGATGCTGAAGGAATTAGAATAGGTAATGAGACGATAAAAGTAGTAGATGAGTTTGTTATCTGGGTAGCAAGATAACTTCTGACGATATAAAAGAAGATATAAAAGATATAAAATGCAGGAATGGCTATTGGAAGAAAAGCGTTTCTGAAGAAGCGAAATTTGTTGATATCTAATGTTAGTTTAAATGTTAGGAAGTCTTTTCTGAAAGCATTTGTCTGGAGTGACGTCCTTTTTATTTAATATTTTGGTTGGTGGTGCAAATTTATTTGGTTTGTTGTAGTGCTTCGGGACGATAGAAGCGACGTCAGCAGTAGTGCAAGCTTTCGTCGTCTACACATAAAGTGTAGGCACGTAAAATTTTTATTTGAGGCTTACGTTGGGTATTTAAGTTGGTACACCTGATAATATTTCATATATTCAGTAACGGATGCCTCTGGTTTAACCTTTCGTAACCTATCACAGTTTATGGATTATATTTTAAGTGATGAAGGAGCTTGTTTAAAAAATTATTAATTCTTTTTGTAATATAATCTTTTCTTTCCCGGCAGTTCCATTTAACGAAGCACGTCACATAAACATTCACTAGTCTTTACCTATAAAAGTCATAACATTGATTTTAAATTGCAAGTCTTTTTATTGAGTATTTACATCTTTTAATTATTTTTAATCACTTTAATTCACAGATAATTCAAAGATGTTATTTTTAAAAGTTCTTCAATTAACATTGGGAAGGTCAGGTGTTAACTACGATTGATGTGGTCGACACAAAATTTTAAATTAATATTTCTCCTATATTTCACCTTAAGCACATATTTACAAAACACTATCAAAGTCATACGATATATTTAAAATAAGCAGTTCTCTATAGTTCATTTCACAAAATCGCAGTTTGATATTCTTGGCAAAGTCAATATTTAAAAATTATTCCTTTTTTTAATCAAGTTAAAGTTATTTTATTTAATATTTGTCAACGAAGAAAATCTTTTTAGCATTGATTAATACTTCTTGATTATTACGTTCCTATCGGGAGGCAGACTTTTTAAGTCCATAGCATATCCCGAATTAAAAGTCCACAGATATTATTTACGCGTATAAGTTCGATTTAATTAAGCCTTACACATAAATTCAATCATAGTAAGCCAAAAGTTCGGAATATTTTTGCACCTGACTACCTATTTCAGATACGACCAGAACAATCTAAGTCCGAAAGTTGACTAAGAAATGTTAATACATCGAGGAACAAAGACTGAGAGAGATCTTATCGTTACGAGAAACAAATACTGAGAGCTGTTAACGTTGGGAGAATCAAAGACTGAGAGAGCGAGTAGCTATACTGCGAAACTATTTATACTACTATTGCGACAAAAGATTACTCTGATTTACGGTATTTAGACGCGGTTATCTGAGGCTGTACTGTTTCGATACTTCGAAGATATATTGACTGTTACTGAAATTTTGACAAATACGTAAAAATTCTGCCTCTTACAAATTATTAGAACTGAATCTGGATGAAAATGGCTAGTTTGTGCTGTGATTGCGATGTAGTGTTACACATTGTATGGGAGTGAAACGTGGACGATAAGGAGTTCAGAGATAAAGATGATAGAAGCTTTCGAAATGTGGTGCTACAGACGAATGTTGAAAATTAGATGGGTAGGTCACGTAACTAATGAGGAAGTACTCAACAGAATTGGGGAGAAAAGGAGTTTGTGGCATATCCTGACTAAGAGAAGCGATAGGTTGGTGGGACACATTATGAGACATCGATGAATCATCAACTTAGCATTGGAGGAGCCATAAATGTTAATCGGCTCTTGAGGGAGCCGATCACAAATGGCATTCTGACGGCCAATAAGAATGCATCTTTACGTTTCGCAATACGTTCTTCGTAATAACGTTTACATCATCAACACCAATTTGTTTACAAAACGTCCTATTTATTTGAGTGATTTATGGAGTAAATGAAGTGGTCATATGGTTGACTTTGTAGAGGGAGACCGAGGGACGAATACAGTAAGCAGATTCAAAAGAATGTGGGTTGCCGAACTTATTCTTGCACAGAACAGGGTAGCTTGGAGAGCTGCATCAAACCAGTCTGCGGTCTGAAGACCACAACAACAGTGAACCTTTATAAAGGGTATCAAATACTTCTTTAATCAAGACAAATGATTTATCTAAGGCTATATCCAGTAAATGCTGATTCCACTCCCTTATCCATCCCCCCCCCCCCCACCGTCCCTGCTGTATAATACAGATTGTTGGAACACTAATCAGTCAGTATTTCATCTCTTCAAGTGTTTGGCCCTTTTGTCCTCGCATGCCTTCGTAGCTTGCCGACGCCCACAGTGCAGCAGGATAATCCGCTATCACACGTGGCACGCAGTATTCAGCGCTTCTCCGTCCCCATGCGATTGCACTGCAGTTCGACCTCCCTGTTCTCCCGATATGTCGACTATAGAAAACGGCTGGTGGTCGATTGCGGAATGACTGGCGTGGGATTAATACCAGCTACTACACCAGATCAACGTGTCAATATGTGGTATCATTTCGGACTGACAACTTCGGCAACACACCCAGATACACTTTGGTTCAATGCCGAGGTGTGTAGCAATCGTTGTTGGGTCCAACGGCACTTAAATGTGATTTGCAGAGTATCCCATGTAGATGTAGAATGGCGGCAGAGTAGTGAAGTAACTGAAATAACTTAACAAGAACAAGTCTTGTGGTCCGGACTGTATACCCCCCGATTTTTATTTAATTATACTGTAGCTCCTTATTTAACAGCCATAAACAACCACACGCTCAACGAAGGATCTCTACCAAAACACTGGAAAGCAGCACAGGTCACGCCTATATACTAGAAAGGCAGTAGGAGTAACCCACCAAACTACAGGCCTATTTCATTGACGTAAATTTGCATCAGGGTTTTGGAACATATCCTGTATTCAAATATTATACAGAACAGAATGATGTATTCACCCAAGGTCAACACGGATTTAGAAAATATCGTTCATGCGAAAGAGACCTAGTTCTTTACTCCCACGGAGTGATGAGTGATATCGACAATGGAACTCAAATTGGTTCCGTATTTCTTGATTTTCAGAAGGCTTTTGACACCTTATTTGTCGATTTACAGAAGGCTATTGATACCGTACGTCATAAACGGCATTTAATCAAATTCCGTCGTTACGGAATATCGCCCCAGATTTGCAACTGGATAGGGGATTTGCTGTCAGAGAGGACACAGTTTGTAGTAATCGATGGTAAGGCATCGACTAAAACAGAGGTGACATCAGGCGTTTCACAGGGTAGTGTTATTGGTCCTCTGCTGTTGCTTATTTACATAAACGAGTTAGGGGAAAATCTAAGTAGCTCTCTTAGGTTATTTGCAGATGACGCCGTCATTTACCGTCTAGTAAAATTATCTGAAGATCAAATGCAAATGCAGAACGATCTGAATAAGATATCAGTATGGTGTAAAATTGGCAATTGACAGTAAATAATGAGAAGTGTGAAGTCGTCCACATGAGTACGAAAACAAATCCGGTAACTTTGTTTACAAGAAAATTGATCAAGACAGAAGGCCGTAAACTCCACATAATACCTAGGAATTACTATTACTTCAGACTTAAAACTAGAAAGCCATGTAGATAATGTCGTAGGAAAAGACCAGAGACTGTGTTTTATTGGCGGAACCCTTAAAAGATGCAACAGAACTACTAAAGAGAGCCGCCCGCGGTGGCCGAGGAGACTAAGGCGCTCCAGTCACGGTCTGCACGGCCACTACGGTCGGGGGCTCGAATCCCCCCTCGGGCATGGATATTTGTGCCGTCCTAGTTCGTAAGTAGTTCATAAATAGTTTCTAAGTTTAGGAACTGATGACACCGTAGTTAAGTCCCATAGACTATACGAACATTTGAACTTCATTTACTAAAGAGACTGCATACACCACACTTGTCCGTCCTATTTGGAATATTGCTGCCCAGTGTGGGATCCATAGCAAGTGGATTTGACGGAGGACATCGAAAGAGTCCAAAGAAGGGCAGCCTGTTTTGAATTGTCACGGTACAGGGAAGATAGCGTCACGGAAATGATACAGGAGCTGGGATGGGAATCATTACAACAACGGCGCTTATCGCTACGGGTTGGTCTACTTACGAAACTCCAATCATCATTGACGTCCGTAGTGGCTTAGCGGTCTGCGGTACTCCAGTCACGTTCTGCACGGCCACTAAGGTCGGGGGTTTGAATCCCCCGTCGGGCATTTGTGCCGTCTTTAGTATTATCTAGTTCATGTTCGTAAGTTTAGGGATTAATGGTCCCGTAGTTACGCCCCATAAGCTGTACAAACATTTGAATATTTTTTCCAATCACCGTTATTGTGCTGCAAATGCTAAGATATATTGTTGACTACCACGTACATAGGAAGAAATGAGCATCAGAATGAAATACTAGAAATCAGAGCTCGAACGGAGAGATTCAGGTGTTCTTTCCGCGCGCTATTCAATAATGGAATGGTAGATGAATAGTATAACGGTGGTTCGATGAACCCTCTGTCAAGGACTTAAATGTGATTTGCAGATTATGCCATGTAGATGCAGAACAGTGGGTGGTGATTATCTTCCTTACATCAGATGGGACTGTCTTGAAGCAGCGTACGTATTCAGAATGAAACTTTCACTCTACAACGGAGTGTGCGCTGATATGAAACTTCCTGGCAGATTAAAATTGTGTGCGGGAACCGGGACTCGACCCCTGGGACCTTTGCCTTTCGCGGGCAAGCGCTCACCGATTGAGCTATCCCGACACAACTCTCGATGCCGGCTCACAACTTTACTTCCGCCAGTACCTCGCCCCCTACTTTCCAAACTTCACAGAAGCTCTCCTGCGAAACATGCAAGACTAGCACTCCTGGAAGAAGCGATATGGTGGAGACATGGCTTAGCCACAGCCTAAGGGATGTTTCCAGAACAGAAACATTTGAACATTTTTGAAGCCTCCTACTTTCCAAACTTCACAGAAGCTCTCCCTCGAACCATGCAAGTCTTGCACTCCTGGAAGAAAGGATGTGGTGGAGACATGGCTTAGCCACAGCCCAAGGGATGTTTCCAGAATGAAACTTTCTCTCTGCAGCGGAGTGTGCACTGATATGAAATTTCCTGGCAGATTAAAATTGTGTGCGGGAACCGGGACTCGCACCTGGGACCTTTGCCTTTCGCGGGCAAGCGGTCTACCGATTGAGCTATCCCGACACGACTCACGATGCCGCCTCACAACTTTACTTCCACCAGTACCTCGCCCCCTACTTTCCAAACTTCACAGAAGCTCTCCTGCGAAACATGCAAGACTAGCACTCCTGGAAGAAAGGATATGGTGGAGACATGACTTAGCCACAGCCTAAGGGATGTTTCTAGAATGAAACTTTCACTCTGCAGCGGAGTGTGCGCTGATATGAAACTTCCTGGTAGATTAAAATTGTGTGCCGGAAACGGGACTCGAACCTGGGACCTTTGCCTTTCTCGGGCAAGCGCTCTACCGACTGAGCTATCCCGAAACGACTCACGATGCCGCCTCACAACTTTACTTCCGCCAGTACCTCGCCTCCTACTTTCCAAACTTCACAGAAGCTCTTCCGCGAACCATGGAAGGCTTGCACTCCTGGAAGAAAGGATATGGTGGAGACATGGCTTAGCCACAGCCTAAGGGATGTTTCCAGAATGAAACTTTCACTCTGCAGCGAAGTGTGCGCTGATATGAAACTTCCTGGCAGATTGAAATTGTGTGCGGGAACCGGGACTCGAACCTGCGACCTTTGCCTGCGTTTCATTGTGCGTATTATCTTGCAAATGAATTTGGCTGTAATGCCTCCGGTTGTTTCGTTGATACTCTGGCTGGCCACGAGTGTCCTATGTATTGAGGTAAGTGGCAGTTACAGAGCGTATTTTAGCGCCTGTGAGGCTCTCGGCGCTGTGCCCTTTAAGGGACTCCCACGTCCCTTCACGAGTGCCCTGCGTGACCCCTGCAATGGAACTCGCCCACGAGTAAGGGCAGCCGGCCACGGAAGTAAGCAGCCGTCACTTTCATTACACCCACCGACGTTACTCTTTAAACAAACCGGAGAGTGGGAGATGCCTGAAATCTACCGCCTGCAGTTATTGTATATAAAACTCTTCTGGGTTTTGGACCGCATCGTCAAAATATCAAACACTTCACCGACGTTTCGGCCACTATTGCAAGTGGCCATCTTCTGGGTGTTACATCCAGAAGATGGCCACTTGCAATAGTGGCCGAAACGTCGGTGAAGTGTTTGATATTTTGACGATGCGGTCCAAAACCCAGAAGAGTTTTATATACAATGACAACGGCCGCGGAAGCCTTCGTTTACGCCTGCAGTTAGTTCAAAGCTCACAAGGAAAGTACTTGGACTCGAACAAACACACATATACCAAAATCGTATGAGAGATAATGTCCCTTATTGCACTAGTGACACTCTCGCATCAGCAAAAGTCTGTAGTCGTCCGTTAGAGGCCTCTGCGTGTTCAAATGTTTGTAGAACTTATCGGACTTAACTACGGGGTCATCAGTCCCTAAGCTTACAAACTACTTATGAACTACCTAAGACTAAGGACGACACAAATATCCATGCCTGAGGGGGGATTCGAACCCCCGACCGTAGTGGCCGTGCAGACCGTGACTGGAGTGCCTCAGTCTCCTCGGCCACCGCGGCCGGCCCTCTGCGTGTGCCATGCCATATTGCACTTTGACCTGTCGGTTCGTCAGTAGGGACGGTGCAGTGTGCCTCCGAAGTTGCGGTTTGTGATATTTGTGTGGTGAAGTTTCAGATTGGGCGGCGATTTCTAATCAATCCTGCTAATGTATTGCGATTAGTTGAGATGAAGTTACGAAGAAACCCTCTTCGTGAAGATGGTATTAGTGTAGAAGATGAATCATTCGCATGATTTGTAGTTTCTGTTATGGTACAGAAATATGTACTATTGTAACAGTAACACATAATGATGATAATAGGGGTGATAATGACGAACAACTGATTGCAAGCGGTAGTGCTACGGTAAGTGTGGGAAGACGCGATGGAAGCAGTGGCAGTGAATACCAACAGTCTTCCGAGAAGAAGGTTAAAGTTGCAACTATCATCATGGCTTTTGATGACAATACGCTAGAGAACATGTACGATGATTATTACATAAGTTTTAGTTAAGATATCTGCATTACGTATGGCGTCTACAATTACATCTACAGTGCTATACAGAGCAAGATTGCAAAATTTTGCATAAAAACGACACCCACCTCCGCATTGAGGTGTACGTAGAGATCCTGTAAGCAAACATTCATACAGATATGTTTGTTTGAGCCCAAGTACTTTCCTTGTCAGTAACATTTCAACATTTCTACCCACCGCCAAGTCACTCAGCGGGTTAATTCACAGTTTCATTCGTGAATGAATGACTTGGCTTTCACTACTCCTCTTCGTTGCCTCATTTTAGTTATCCTCAAGGAAAGTGAAGCAAAGTACACTTGTGAAAATGAAACAATGATGCATAACAATAAAAGACAAGTTCTTGGTTTTGTGATAGTGTATTTACTATTATAGACGGGCCGAAACACGAGGATCCCTGGCTCCGCCTACTGGGGTGGGATACCGCCCCGGTCGGAGAAACGGGATGAAACCATGTTGCCAAATAGTTAGTTCGCTGTCTGCGAGTATGGCTAAATCTGTGGTCACAGTGGCTCCGATATCGGTGGGTTTTACCGACGACAGACATCGGCGGAAAACGGCCGATCGTTTCAAATTTGTACTCCTCTATGGGCACGGTCACAGTGTAGCCGATCTCATCGCCCGAACGTAGACATTTCGGACGACAATCGGTGAATTTAAAAGCAGTTTGTTTTCTTCGGTCAAATCGATCGACGTTCTCACATGCTAGATATGGACAGAGATAAACTGATATGCTTAGTGAATGAAAGAGAGAGATTGCAGCACCCAGAAGACGATAAATATCACAATCGGGATATAATTTGGAATCTATGGTCTGATATTATAGTTTACTGGGAACCCCAGTTTGGTTAAATCCTTTATCGCAAATTTTAAGCGTAAATTATAACCTCAAAAATGTGTTCTATTCGGGATTGTGGCTTATCTTAATGTTATTGTAGTGGCTGTCTTACGTTGTTTTACACTGTGATAATCGAGTATTAGCTGTCCACAAATTATTCTTACTGGTTCTGGCGTTCTTTAACAAGGTGATGAGTGTTCTATGAAGTGACCTGCAAATGTGGTGCAGTCCTACGTGTGCTTCCGCTTTTCAGTCGTTTTTGTGTTCAAAATTATTCTTAATTTCACACTAGTCTTTCACAAATATCTCGAATAACAGTCATTGAAGTTCAATGTACCGTACCTTCAATTCTTTCGACATAATCGGATGTTTCTGGGTGGCCTTATACTGCGTTCTTCATGGATTTAAATACTGAAAAACTGCATTGTTATGTATTTTTATGCTTGGCACAACGCATTTCGAGAATTTTTCTTGTCTTTAGTGTATTTGTTTTCATAAATACATCGTGACGTTTCCATGTCTGATTTTATGCAGCTCTTGCACAGATGTAGTCTTCTTGAGGTTATTGAGGGAAATCGTAGCATACATAATAAAATCTTGGCAACTTTTTTACATACTAAATAGTACGTCTGTCTATACTTGCAGGTATTGTGTCTGTTCCATTAAACAGGATATCACAACACAAAAATTGTCACATTGGGTTTTGTACACAGGTAGGTCTAAGTCATGATTACTATGTTGCATATTCTGAGTAATGGAAGAGGCACAACACCTTTAAGCAGACAGAAAAAGTTAGGGTTTCTAACATTAGGATAAAACACACACCTCAATATTTATTCTGTTCGATTTTCTGAACTTATGTAGCTAACCTAAAAGAGAGTGAAAGTGTAGCGTACTTATCTAAACAAATACACTAGAAGATGCGAATAAATTCTCGAAATTCGTTGATGCGCAATAAACTTCACTAACTGGTGTAGTTTCTCATTATTTAAAGCATGGGGGTTAACTGGTGTATGTCTGCACAACTTAAAATAAATTCAGCAAAACTGTAATACTGCTTGTCAGTGACACCACGAAATATCAAGTATGTAATAGACTTTTCCCCTTTTACCGGTACCTCACATATTCGTAAAGATTGTCGGGGAGTATCAGTAACTGAGAACAGTATACAATCCTCGTTACTTTCTTCGTTCCATACCGGTGTAGCATTTGGAGTCTTTATTAATAACAAAAGCCACATTGTAGCATCAATTTCGAAGCATAAAAATGTCTGTGGGATCCATTGCACCCAAGGGAATTGAAATCTAATATACTTCAGACACAGAATACATTCAAACCTAACCTAACTTTCTCCATTAACCGGACCAAGTGACAAGCTATATCGGATGAGTGTGACCACATCATCAGTCGTGTGTTTTTTTCAGTCGAACGCGGTCGACGACGTCTGACGACGGTCTGTCGGTGCCACTGTGAACACAGCCTAAGTGCACAGCGCACCCGGACGCGCGCATGCGCAAAGTTCGCCTTTGACTTACTCCAGTGATCTGCGGGAGCAGCCAGCGCTGATAGCCGATTGACGCAAGCACCAGGGATCATCGTGTTTCGGCTCGACTATAGTAAAAAGGATAAAAACTGACTCTGAATCACACACACACACACACACACACACACACACACACACACACGCACGCACACGCACTCTCCTTCTACTATCTGCTCTTTACGTTTTAACATACTACCCCTCCTTTCCCTCCCTCGCCCCCCCCCCCACCCCCGCACCTACTACCTCCAGTCACTTTCTCAGAATTCTTCATCCTGTGTGCTACAACCAGGGCCGTATTTAGGCAGGCGCAACATGTGCAGTAGCACAGGGCGGCAAAATTTTGCCATCGAAAAATATTTTTAAACAATATCTCTACATGAAAATATCTCTTGTTACAATCTATTTTGTTGTAAAACTACATCACTGTACTGTGTTAGCTGTAAATACTTGTAACCGACTTTTGTATGGTATGTATGCTTTACTGTAATACTAATAGGTACTTGTTTGTCTGTATAGAGGCCAGAAGAAGGGTACTCAAGCGCCGAAAGTCGTCAAGGATAAATTATTACAAGCAACTGGTTGCTGCATTTTATTAAATAAAACCTGAACAGTTGCTACCATGGATAAAATTCATTAATGAAAATCTATTTAGTGTACACACTGAAACAAATGTATTATAAATTAGAAATATTGAAACATTTTGACCGTTTCAGGGCGTTAAAATTAATTAAATAGGGAAGTTTTGTGCTGGATAGGGATTCGAACCCAGATCTTCCGCTTCGGGCCAGAGGTCGCCTTAACCAATTAGGCTACCCAGGCACACTTCCCTACCAACCCAAATTCTCAACTTGTAGCTCCCTGCCTATTTGATTCTACTTAGTCTCAGCCTTTACTGGATTCCCGGAAAGGACCGAGCTTATTAATGGGTCCGCACTGAAGCTGTCATTGCCTGTTGCGGGCGTATTTACGATTATTGATATGGTGTCTGTTGCGGGAATTATAGACTGTCAGCAAGAGGAACTAAGGGACAGGGGGTACTACCATCACAGTTTGCTAAAAGTAGAGAATTTGGGTTGCAAGGGGTGGCCTAAGTGCAGCCAGTCGCCGTGGCTCAGTGCGTCCAGTAAAAGGGCTCGACGCACTCTGTAATGAAAAGCTGAGACAAGTAGTGAACCAATAATCAAGGACGAACATGAAAAAACGACCGCAGGTCAACACGGATTTAGAAAATATCGTTCATGCGAAACACAACTAGCTCTTTTTTTACACCAAGTGATGGGTCCTATCGACAAGGGTTAGTAAATCGATTCCGTATTTCTTGATTTCCAGAAGGCTTTTGACACCGTACTTCACACACGGCTTTTAATCAAATTGCGTGGTTATTGGTACATCGCCCCAAATTTAATTTTGGATAGGGGATTTCCTATCAGAGAGGACTCAGTTCGTAGTAATCGATGGAAAGGCATCTTCAGTCACGGTCTGCACGGCCACTACGGTACGGGGTTCGAATCCCCCCTCGGGCATGGATATTTGTACCGTCTTTAGTATAAGGTAGTTCATAAGTAGTTTGTAAGTTTAGAGACTGATGACCCCGTAGTTAAGTCCCATAAGCTTAACAAGCATTTGAACATTTTTTTTTTTTTTTTTTTTTTTTTTTTTTTTAAAGAAAGGCATCTACTAACACAGAGGTGATATCGGGCGTTCCACAGGGTTGTGTTATTGGTCCTCTGTTGTTCCTTATTTACATAAACGATTTAAGGGAAAATCTAAGTAGCTCTCTTCGGTTGTTTGCAGATGATGCCGTCATTTACCGTCTAGTAAAATCATCTGAAGATCAAAACCAACTGCAGAACGATCTGAGTAAGATATCAGTATGATGTAAAAATTAGCAATTGACTCTAAATAATGAGAAGTGTGAAGTCGTCCACATGAGTACGAAAAGCAATCCGTCAAACTTTGTTTACAAGATAAATCAAACAACAGTGAAAGCCGTAAACTCCACAAAATACCTATCAAATACTATTACTTCAGACTTAAATTGGAAAGAACACGTAGATAATGTCGTGGGAAAGGCGAACCAGAGACTGCGTTTTATTGGAAGAACCCTTAAAACAAGCAACAGAACTACAAAAGAAACTGCATACACTACGCTTGTCCGTCCATTTTTGGAATATTGCAGCCCAGTGTGGGATCCTTATCAGGTTGGTTTGACGGAGGACATCGAAAGAGTCCAAAGAAGGGCAGCTCGCTTCGTATTGTCACGATACAGGGGAGACAGTGTTACGGAAATGATGCAGGATCTGGGATGGTAATCATTACAACAACGGCGGTTATCGCTGCGGCATAGGCTACTTACGAAATTCAAATCGCCAACATTCTCCTCCGAATGCGAAAATATATTGTTGACTCCCACTTACATTGGTAGAAATGATCATCAGAATAAAATACGAGAAATCAGAGCTCGAACGGAGAGATTCAGGTGTTCTTTCTTTCCGCGCGCTATTCGAAAGTGGAATAGGAGATGAATAGAATAAAGGTGGTTCGATGAACCCTCAGCCAGGCACTTGAATGTGATTTGCAGAGTATCCCACGTAGATGTAGAACATTAATCTACCTGAATGAAACTTTCAGTCTGCCTTTCGCGGGTAAGCGCTCTAACGACTGAGCTATCCCGACACGACTCACGATGCACCCCAAAATTTCAATTCTGCCAGTACCTCACCTCCTACTTTCCAAACTTCACAGAAGCTCTCCTGCGAACCTTGCAACACTAGCACTTCTGGAAGAAAGGATATGGTGGAGACATGGCTTAGCCACAGCCATTCTACCTAACGGAAAAAATAAGGTTAAGGCGACATCACTACTTCCAGCACTCCTCATGACGTCTTAATTCTTTGACCCTAGAAACAATTTTTTACTTGCTTAGGTCCCATAACATAGGTCAAGAGTGCACGTCCACTGGATATTCATGAACGAAAAAACGGGTACTCAGAGTGGCAGATTCAGCGGGCTCTCCGCCCAACCACTACATCACAACCTGTGGAAACGGATGAAAACACGAGGGAGGATGTAGGCACTACGTTCCTTCCATATACCGGCACACTCTCGGGGAAGGTCGCCCGCATTTTGAAAAAACACCAGGTTGGAACTGTTTTTTGTCCGCCGAATAAAATTCGTGCACTGGTGGGGAGCGTCAAAGATGATCTCGGTTTGAGGAAGGCCGGCGTGTACCAGATTCCGTGTCAGTGTGGAAGGTCATATATTGGACAGACGATGCGTACCGTCGAGGATCGATGCGTTGAACGCCAGAGGCACACACGATTGATGCATCCGAGCAAGTCGGCGGTCGCTGAACATTGTTTGTCGGAGAATCATGCGATGGAGTATGAACGCACTAGGATTCTGGTACAGACGTCGAGATACTGGGACTGCGTCGTTAGAGAGGCCATTGAAATTCGCACAAGTGACGACTTCATAAACCGTGACTGTGGCTATAATCTTAGCAAAGCTTGGGAACCAGCGATTGGGTTAATTAAGAGTAAATCTAGCAAACGTAACGAAGTAGCGACCACGGCGGACAGAGCCCTCACACCGACGTTAGCTCAGACGCCGCCGCAATCGGTTCCACTGCGCGGCCGCGGAGCGGGGCGCTGACCGCGAAGGGGTCGCTCCGAGGGCCGAGGGTATTTAAATCGCCCGTTACCGGGCTAGAACCCAGGGCGTTCATTCGGCTGCTCGACTCGCTGCGGGTCGGATCTTCGCTACTACAGCTCTCGTCTCGCACCGACTTCTACAACCAGCCATGTCCGGACGCGGAAAGGGCGGTAGAGGACGGTGGAATGGCGGCCTACTGTCGGCTATCATGAAGCACCTCGCAAGCGAGGTGCTGTCTATGGCTGGAAAGGATGGTAGAAGGAAGCAGAAGAAGAAGAAGCAGAAGATCTTGCAATGCTTTCGTTGCCAAAAGCTTGGCCACGTTGCCAAGGGGTGCAAAAACGCAGCCGCGTGCCTGAAGTGTGCTGAAGCACATGACACACGCGATTGCGGGAAAGCTGCAACCGAGAAGAAGTGCGTGAACTGCGGCGGCCCTCACGCCGCAAACTTTCGTCGATGCAGTTACTTTAGTGACTGGAGCGGCGGAAAGAAGAAGAGGGTCACCGAAAAGGTTTCCACCGAGGAGATGGAGACAGAAGACGCACCGCGGGACACCCAGGACACTCAGCTGCCCCCACCAAGCGTGGTGAGCGGACCGAGTGTCGGAGCGGTGTCCAAAGGCGTCGATGTGTGCGCAGATGAAGACCGCATGCGCACGTTTGCCAACGCTCTCAAGACCGCTATGGCGGAGGAGAGAGCGTTGCTCCGCGCCGAGATCGACGCAGCGCGCTGCCAGTTGGAGGCACTGGGGCGCGAAGGAAAGAAATGGCCGCCCTCGCTATCTCCCCACAAGCGGGGACTAAAGCGGGGGTGGATGCTGCGACGCAAACGGAAGAGGCAGAGATCCCCGCAGGCGCCGACACAGCGCCTATGGAGGTTGATACACCCTCCCCTGTACAGGCTGCTAACGTGGAGCAAGCAGTACAGACGGAGGCCGAGAGGGAAGAGGACCAGGACGAAGAAGAATGTTTGCCCATGCCGGACAAGTACAGCGTCCAGAAGGTCCTCAACAAGATCGCCTCCTCCGTAAGGGACGGATCCTATCCTCACCATGATAATCCCTATCCCTTCCTTCCCCCCTCCAAAAAACCAACCGATCCCTACCGTCCACACCAGCTAATCCCTTGCGAGCGTGATTTCCTCCTGGGAATCATTACCGCGAAGAAGTACAAGCTGATAAATTCCCACCCCATCTTCTCCCTAGTTGAGTGGACTACCTGCATGTACCTCGCGGACCATGTGAACTGGGTGAGAAGTGGGAGACCGGGACGACACCATATTCCTGCAGCCGAGGCAGCGTTCTCGCTAGTAAAAACTAGCAGAAAGTAGATCAATTTCATCTCTGTTATTTTCCAACAGGTTTAAGGCAATCCAACACGCCAGGACGAAATACAACCTATCATTTAGGAATGAGGAGGCATAGCAGATACATGCGTGAACTCCACTCAGACGGGCCATGGTCGAGGCCCGCCAAGAAGAAGCGAAGCGAAGGCTAGAACCCAGTTCCCTTCGAGCAGCCGTAGCATGCGGATCTCCGTGCCGGCGCGTTTCCAGGAGCTCAGTCCGTCAGTTCGCCTGATGATGGCGACATGTATGATCGCCGAAATATTGTGCCAGTTGGACACTATAGACCGGCAGTACACCCCTGGATATTTTGAAAATATTCTTTCTACATTGGCATTACGAGTTGGTATTGCAGATATGTTGCAATTATTACCATCTCTGAGTAATGCTGAACTGGTCACAGGTTTAACGAAAAACGTCATCCACTTCTCATGCAGTTTGTCTGATACAATATCAACAGCTATACTATTACGAAGACGATACTGGAAGTGGTGCGAGAAATGGATAGTTTTCATGACTCTCTTCAATTTGCTGCGCCTGTAACCGTTACAACACTACATCTATTCTCCAGCCATAGTACCACTCAAAATAAATTGTTATTGACCTCCTTCCATGTTATTTTCATATGCATACTCGTCTTTCCAATTAATTTGATACCCTACACATCATATTTGTTAAAGTAATGAGTCAGCGGTAATTGTGCTTGAAGTTGTCAGTAGCGTTTAATGCTCACAGATTACACACACATACATTTAATGAAGCCCGCGTTCCGCGTCGCCAGACAATTCTTCCCAACACAGACGGCGTCATGCCCGGGGAGCGTCGACTGTAAAAGCTTTTAGTCGGCCAATGGGATGTTTTAGACAAAGACCTTGTTTTGCTATCCACCACTCAGGGGCGGGCAAACACCACCCACCACCCATGTTTTTCATGAGGGAACCAGGTGACGGAAAAATACGTCAGCGCACCTGTCAACAGAATCCCATGCGGGGAAAAGAGACATGATTTCATTGGCTGATGGCAAAATATGGGAGGACCCTCATGCGCCTCTTATTGGCTACTGGAGGACAGGCGAGAGTTCTTTGTAACTGTGCAAAAATTACAGGCAAACAGCAGAGCCAGAGAGAGCGGTCTGTCCCTGTTATATTGATACATAATGAAAATTAAATAGTTTATATGTTGTTGTTATGGTCTTCAGTCCGGAGACTGGTTTGATGTAGCTCTCCACCCTACTCTATCCTGAGCAAGCCTTTTCATCTCCTCATAAGAACGACAACCCACATCCACTTGAATCTGTTTATTATACTCGTCTCTTCATCTCCCTCTGCGATTTTTACCCCACACACTTCCCTCCAATGCTAAATTTACGATTCCTCGATGTCTAAGAATATGCCCTACCAAGCGATCCCTTCTTTTAGTCAGGGTATGCCAAAAATTCCTTTTTTCACCAATTCTGTTCAGTACCTCTTCATTACTTATGCGATCTACCCACCTAATCTTCAGCATTCTTCTGTAGCACCACATTTCAAAAGCCTCTATTCTCTTCCTGTCCGGACTGCTCATCGTCCATGTTTCACTCCCGTACAAGGCAATACTCCACACAAATGCCTTCAGAAAAGACTTCCTTACACTTAAATTAATATTCGATGTTAGCAAATTTCTCTTTTTAAAAATGCTTTTCTTCCCATTGCCATGCTGCATTTTATATCCTCTGTACTGCGACCATCGCATGCTATTTTACTACCCAAGTAACAAAACTCATCTACCACCTTCATTGTTTCGTTACCTAATCTAATTCCTTCAGCATCACCCGATTTTCTAAGACCGCATTCCATTATTTTTGTTTTGCTCTTGTTGATGTTCATTTTATACGCTCTCTTCAACACAGTGTCCATTCCATTCAACTGCTGTTCCACGTCCTTTGCTGTCTCTGACAATGTTTTTATTTCTTCCCCCTGAACTTTAATCACTATTCCAAATTTTTCCTTGCTTTCCTTCACTGCCTGCTCGACGTACAAATTGAATAGCATCGGAGAAAGGCTACAACCCTGTCTTACTCCCTTCCCAACTGATGCTTCCCTTTCATGCCCTTCGAGTCTAATGACTGCGGCCTGGTTTTTGTACAAGTTGTAAATAACTCTCATTTCCCTGTATTTTACCCCTGCTGACTTCAGAATTTGAAAGAGTGTATTCCAGTCAACATTGTCAAATGCTTTCTCCAAATCTACAAAAGCTAAAAATGTAGGTTTGCCTTTCCTTAATCTATCTTCTAAGATAAGACGTAAAGTGAGTATTGCCTCCCGGGTTCCTACGTTCCTCCTGAATCCAAACTGATCTTCCCCGAGGTCAGCTTCTACCAGCTTCTCCATTCTCCTGTAGATAATTCGTGTTAAAATTTTGCAACCATGACTTATCAAACTGATGGTTCTGTAATTTTCACACCTGTGTGCGCCTGATTTCTTTGGAATGGTGATTATTACATTTTTCTTAAAGTCTGAGGGTATTTCGCCTGTCTCATACATCCTACATACCAGTTCAAATAGTTTTGTCATGGCTGGCTCTCCCAGCTCTGAGGGTATGTCACCTACTCCTGGGGCCTTGTTCCGACCTGGGTCTTTCAGGGCTCTGTCAAATTCATCTCTCAGTATAGTATCTCCTATTTCATCTTGATCTACGTCCTCTTCCCTTCCTACCACGTTGTCTGTAAGTTCATTTCCTTTGTAGAGCTGCTCTATGTACTCTTTCCATCTTTCAGCTTTCCCTTCTTTGCTGATATCTGGTTTCCCATATGAGTTCTTGATATTCGTAGAGTTGCTTTTCTTGTCCCCAAATGTCTCTTTTATTTTCCTGTAGGCGGTATCTACTTTTCCCCTTCTTATACATTCTTCTACAGATTTACATTTGGCTTCTAGCCACTCCTGTTTAGCCATTTTGCACTTCCTGCCAATCTCATTTCTTAGTCGCCTGTACTCCATTTTGCCTGTTTCATTTTCTAAATTTTTATATTTTCTCCTTACAGCAATTAAATTTAGTATTTCCTGTGATATCCACGGATTTTTTGTAGGTCTTGCCTTTCTACCTATTTTGTCCTCTGCTGCCTTCACTATTTCATCTCTCAATGCTACATATTCCTCTTCTACTGTTTTATTTCCCCCTGATTCTGTCAATTGATGCCTAAATCTCCCTCTGAATTTCTCCAGAACTTCACGTTCCTTCAATTTATCTAAGTCCCATCTCCTTATTTTCCTACCTTTCTGCAGTTTTTTCAGTTTCAGCCTACAGTTCATGACTGACAAGTTATGGTCGAGTCTATATCTACCCCTGGGTATGTCTTACAGTTTATGTCCTGGTTCTGGAATCTATGTTTTACCATTATAAAATCTATCTGATACCTTCCAGTGTCGCCTGGTCTCTTACACGTATACAACCTTCTTTTGTGATTCTTAAACCACGTGTTTGTTACGATTAAATCATGTTCCATGCAAAATTCTGCCAGGCGACTTCCTCTTTCATTCCTTCTGCCCAGTCCATATTCACCTACTATCTTCCCTTCTCTTCCTTTTCCTACTACGGAATTCCAGTCTCCCATCACAATTAAGTTTTCCTCTCCCTTAATTCTCTGAATAATTTCCTTTAGCTCTTCATATATTTCTTTGATCTTCTCATCATAGGCAGAGCTAGTTGGCATATATACTTGTACTACTGTGGTCGGTGTTAGCTTCGTATCTCTCTTGACTACGATAATGCTATCACTGTGTTGCTCATAGTAGTTTACCCGTGTTCCTATCTTCTTATTCATTATCAGTCCTACTCCTGTGCCGGCCACGGTGGCCGAGGGGGACTGAGGCGCTCCAGTCACATTCTGTACGGCCACTACAGTCGGGGGCTCGAATCCCCCCTCGGGCATGGATATTTGTGCCGTCCTTAGTATTAGCTAGTTAATAAGTAGTTTGTAAGTTTAGGGACTGATGACCCCGTAGTTAAGTCCCATAAGCTATACAAACATTTGAAAATTTGATCCTGCTCCTGTGATACCCCCAACTGATTTTGTATTTATAATCCTGTAGTCACCTGACCAGAAATCCTGTTCATCCTGCCACCGAACTTCACTAATCCCCACTATATCTAACTTCAACCTATCCATTCCCCTTTTTAAATTTTCTATTTTTCCTACCCGATTAAGGGATCTAACATTCCACGCTCCAATCCGTAGAATGCCAGTACTGTCTTTCCTGCGTAGTCCCCGCCCGGAGATTCGAATGGGGGACTATTTTACCTCCGGAATATTTTACCCGAGAAGATGCCATCATCATATTTTCATACAGTAGAGCTGCATGTCCTCGGGAAAAGTAACAGCCGTAGTTTCCCCTTGCTTTCAGCCGTTCGCAGTAACTGCGTGGCAAAGCCACATAAGCTGATGTTACAAGGCCAGCTCAGTCAATCATCCAGACTGTTGCCCCTGCAACTATTGAAAAGGCTGCTGTCCCTCTTCAGGAACCACACGTTTGTCTGGCCTCTCCGCGGATACCCCTCCGCTATGGTTGCACCTACGGTACGGCTATCTGCATCGTTGAGGCACGCAAGCCACCCCACCTCGGCAATGTCTGTGGTTCATGGGGTGGGTATATATATATATATATATATATATATATATATATATATATATATATATATATATATTATGTGTGAGAATATTATTTGGTTCAAAAATTAGTAATTGAAAATAAGTAATTAATTTTATAGTATTATTATCACCGACAATTTCTATTTTTGGCAACTCTCAGGGCGTGTAGGTTGGCCAATCCATTTTACAGTCTTCACTTCTGACTCCCGTTAACATGTCATAGTAACCGAGATCCTTTATTTCACATCAATAAATTAAACTTTTACAAAATGAAACTTTTACAAGGTTGGCTTGCTCCCACCACTTCAGATAACTAAAGAACTCTACTTTTATGTTTTAATAAGAAAGAAGCACTCTTTTTTATTCTCTAAGTTTATCTTTACCTTACTCATTTTATGAATCATCTGTGGTTTTTAATTGACAGAAAATATATCGTATTCCATCATAATCATAATCATCATTAGAGACTGATTATGCCTTTCAGCGTTCAGTCTGGAGCATAATACCTCTAATAAAATTACTCCATGATCCCCTATTCAATGCTAACATTGATGCCTCGTCTGATGTTATGCCTTTTACTTCAAAATCATTCTGCACCGAATCTAAGTAGTTTCTTCTTGGTCTACCTCGACTCCTCTTACCCTCCGCTGACGAGCTCAAGAGTCTCTTAGGTAACCTTGCTTCTCCCATGCGTGTAACATGACCCCACCATCTCAGTCTGTTCGCTCTAACTGCTTCATCTATGGTGTTCATTCCAAGTTTTTCTTTGATTTCCTCATTATAGACACCATTCTGCCGTTGTTCCCATCTATTAGTACCTGCAATAATTCTTGCTACTTTCATATCTGTAACCTCTACCTTATGAATAAGGTAACCTGTATCCACCCAACTTTCACTCCCATACAACAAAGTTGGTCGTAGGATAGAGCGGTGCACTGCTAACTTAGTTTTGGTATTGACTTCCTTCTTGCAGAAGAGAGTAGATCTTAGCTGAGCAAAGACATTACTTTCGTTTTCGAGATGCTGATCTTCATATCATAATCCTTGCACCTCTGATCGAGCTCTGAAATATTGGTTTGCAACCTGTCAATCGAATCGGCCATTACAACTAAGTCATCCACATATGCGAGACTGCTTGTTTTCTTTTCACCTATTTTAATACCGCCCTGCCAGTCTACTGTTTTCAACATATGATCCATGAATAGGATGAACAACAGTGGTGACAGGTTACAGCCTTGTCTTACCCCTGAAACTACCTTGGACCATGAGCTTAATTTGCCATCTACTCTAACAGCTGCCTGACAGTCTTGTAGAACTGACAATAGCTGCCTCCTAGGAACACGGTCATAAGCCTTTTCTAGATCTATGAAACATAGATAAAATTCCCTGTTCCACTCATAGCACTTTTCCATTACCTGCCGTGAGCTAAAGATCTGGTCCTGACAGCCTCTAAGAGGCCTAAACTCACACTGATTTTCATCTATCTTCTCCTCAGATCCATGTGTAGAATATATTGCCTCCACTGGATGATTTTTACCTCATACAAATGACTCCAATGCTAAAATCACAAGTCTTTGATCTCTAAGAATGTGTTCTACCAATCACTCCATTCTTTTGTTAAAGATATAACACAAATATATTTTTCTACTCAATTTATTTTGTATCTCCCTATTACTTAGCGAATTACCCTTGTAATCTTCATCATTCTCTTATTGCAACAAATTTCAAAAGGTTCTATCATCTTTTTATCTAGTCTCCTTATAGTCCACGTTTCAGTCCCAAACAGTACTATACGCCACACAAGAGGCCTACGAAAAGACTTCCAATCATAGAAGTTAATGTGCAATGACAACAAATATCTACAGAAATGCTTTTCGTTCTATAGTCATTGTGAACTTAATATCTTCTCTACTTTGGGCAAGTTATTTTTCTTGCCAAATAAAAATCTACCTAGCTATTGTAATAAAACGCCCACTATCACTGCTCAAAATTTAATATTTAATGCTGCTGCTGTTTCAGAAGATTGCCATTTAGCGAGTGTACAATGTTCTGATGTTCATAATTAAAATCTGGCGTTACTGTTATAATAAAATTCATGAACTATTCGTGAGGATGCTGTGACGCTAAACTTTATACATAATTTTTACGTGTACGCATTTACAATATTCAATTTTATTATAACAGTCACGCCAGATGTTAATAATGAACGTCAGAATATCGTAGATGTGTTTGAAAATGGCTAGCTGCTGAAACAACTGCAGCTCTAAATAGTAAAATTTCAACAGTGATACTCGACCTTTTATTACAATATCCTTTACATTAACTTCACTAAAGGCCCAACAATCAGGAATTAAAAAGAAATCACAACTTTTATTGCATCCTTTCGTAATCTAACTCCTTACGCAGTACATAAGCCTACATTCCTTCAGCCTTGTTTTACTCTTAAGAAAGTTCATCTTGTACCGTCTTTTCAAGAGACTGTCCATTCCAGGTCCTTTGCTGTCAATGACACGATTACAAAGAAATCGGCAAACGGCAAGGATTTTATATCTTTTCTCTGAACTTTAATTACTTCTCCAAATTTATCCTTTCTTTTCTTCACTGCTTGCTTGAATAACATTGAGGAAAGGGTAGAATGTCTTACTTCCTTTGCAATCACTCCGTTCCTTTCATGCCACTGGACTCTTATAACCGCTGTTTGGCCTTTGTAAAAATTGTACATATCTTTGTGGTGATGGGGCATAGATCCTTTTTTTCAATGCCGCGGTGTGTCCTTTAAGCAATAACGCCACAGAGAGCAGCAGGTACGCCAGTATACGGCAGGTACTGTAGCTTCGGTTACCGGCGACTGGGGCGAGGTGTGCGTCAACCAGTAATTGATTGATGACGTACCCCAGGACGGAGTACCTAGTTACAGGCCGGAACATCTCCCTAGACACTGCATTACGTGGCCACACCGTCGTAGCGTGTGTACCTGACGAGGATCAGCTCCTCATTAAGTTATTATGTGGTCCAGCTTAGCTTGGTACCATTCAAGTACCCACCGCTAGATAACTTGTCTGGAGTCGCGTCTTTTGTTTACAGGTATAACGATTCCTGCCTGGTTGTGTTTAAATAAAATCGTGGTAAAGATAGCAACAATCTATTCTTGAGCCTCTACTTTGATATGTAATAGGCAGGCTACAGAGCTAAATGTTTACTACTTCATCACCCAAATAACAAACTAAACAAATTATTTTATTAGAACCTCAACTATTAAATGCCAGTTTGTGATCTCGGAGTGTGTGTAATATAAGAAACATGATTTCTAGATAAAGTAATGGTTAAGAGAAGATACATACATTGCTAGGAAGACAAACAAATAACATTTCGTCATAAAATAGGAAAATAAACAAGAGCACATGGCCATGAAACTAAAACCTGCTGATATGCACTTTAGGAAAACATAAAGTGAAATAGTATGCCTAAAGATATATTCTTTTGTATATTTGAGTAGGAACTGGCCATGATAAAACAAATATAATAAATGTTTCGAATTTAACCTTTCCAGCATGGACAGCATTGTAGATTAACTAAGCCTATATGAAATATTCCCGTGTTCTTGAATACAGCAAAACAAATGATACTTTATTTTATTATTCTGTACATGGTAGGAACATATGCCCTTCACCATTTTTCAAGATATTAGTATAAACAAACAATGTATTGTTGTATTTTATAGTTAAGCTTATTTCAGATCTGCAGCCCAATATGTGAGAGCAGGATTATTATGAATCGGTGTAAATTAATAATTACTTTAATTTTGAACGTAAAGCTGCTATTATCTTGCCATAACATGGTCAAACTAATTATTTTTCATATCTTTAATAGTTGTAACAATGTATGGTATTTTAGGCCAGACTATAAAAGGAGGCCACACAAAGATCGAAAAAGGCAGTCTTGTAACAGCTTTCCAATCCGCCACTATGCCGGTTTGGGCACCGATGTACATATTTAATTGTTGTAATGCATTGTAGGGTAAAAGTGATGAAATTAAACAGCTTTTCAGATACCCGGTGTTTGCTCCAAGTTCTTGCCTTAATGTTGACGCACACATAAAATAGAGAACATTTCTCTAGCTGCATGTATTCTGAATTAATTCTAGGGATTTCTGTAAGCAGGTTATGTAGATGTTGAGTTTTAAGAAGATTCTACATCCAGGAGATATCAAGGTAACTTTGATGTTGTGGAGATTTATTAAGACGTGAAGACCACAATCACTGAGTCGGTGAACAGAACACTGTAAGGTGGAAACGTTATAACTTCTAATTAAAAGAATTTATATTATTATTTACAGTATGGCGGGGCGGCAGGAAACGTTATAATACGGCATTTTTTTTTTTTTTTTTATCGTGGAATGTTTGTAGTTGGTGGAGAGATTCTATTTTTAAATAAAGGGTACTAGAAAAATGACGTAAAATTTTTCAGAAAGAGTAATTGCAGATTCGTACGTAACAAAATTGAATGGTGATCACTGTTACTCTGAATTATTAAATGATTGAGAAACTTTACCCATAATGATTTTTATAATGTAATGGCGTCCAAAGATTCCAAAGAACCTAAAATAAAACTACTGAGGAATAAAATGTCAAATAATGATAATAAAATATTGTTATTTATATATCATTTTATTTTTATACAGGGCGAATCTAAATTCGCGTACTCGGGCTTCGCAGAGCGATTCCTCACATGCTAGCAATAAAAAAATGTCTGGCACAAAATTTGGTCCTGCGCATATTTCCGAAAGTAAATGGACGTCGAAGACTGAGATGGGTGTGTGTCCCATACGTCAGTGTGTTTCAGAATTACACTACTACACCAACAAACTTCTAGGGGATGTGGGAGGTGTCTTGATGAACAAAGTGAGCATGGAAACCCATACCCGGAAACGCCATCCAAGTTGCTGGAGGGGATGTCTAGTGGCAGGTGCTGGTGTCTGTAACTTGGACTCTCCGTAGCGTCGTTGAATGGCATTTCCGGGTATGGGGTACCATGTTCACTTTGTTCCTCAACACACCTGCCACATCCCCTAGAAGTTTGTTGGTGTAGTAGGGTAACTCTGAAACACAGTGACGTACGGGGCACACACCCATCTCAGTCTTTGATGTCCATTTATTGCCGGAAATATGTTCGGGACGAAATTTTGTGACAGACATTTTTTTATTGGTAGCATGTGAGGAATAGCGCTGCAAAGCCCGAGTGCGCGAATTTAGATTCGCCCTTATGTTATGAAACGATCACACTCACATTTTGTAATGCAGCTAGGCCGAGATAGAATAGTCTTCTGAATGAATCGTTCTTATTATTTGAAGAATAATTGATGACTGTGACAAAGGAGCGCTTTCTCCTTCCTTTTTACAATAGAAAAAAATGATGATCCGTCAGTGATAAAGAAAGGAGAAGGCAAGCAAAGGATAATTATCTCTGTGGGACCGCCAAAGACCGCTCGTAATGCTTCACAGGCTACGAGTAAAATCCAGAGAGCAGCGTTATGTGAGTCATTAATTTCAGTTAACTTACATGGCGGACGCAACACAAGACAGCAAAGTTGTCTGCAGGCACGAACTTGTTCCATATCGCAGCGGCGCGTGTTAGGAGTGACGTCACATAATGACTGGAACGCTTCTTGAAGTAATAACTTTACGTACAGTGTAAGTATTGTGTGGGAATCATGAGTATATGGCAGTATGAAGGATTCAATGTGAATGGCGTTCGAACTTAAGAGAAAAAAAATGCACTGACGTGTTTTACGGCCCACTTTACATTTGTAGTTTTATAAGTTTTTGCAAACATTTTGCACCAAAATAATAATCTAAATAATAACAAATTAATTAATAAGAGTGTTTGAAACCCTTTTAGGAAATAAGAAAAGTTTAAGCAGTGGCGAGTTCCAAACCACTGACCTGTAGCGTCATAGTCTAACGCCTTGCCTACTACGCTACGGCTATCAACCGAAAATTATGCCCTTTAATCTCATACTATTAATGTCCGTTGTTAACTGATGCTAATATGGCATTTGTAGACACTACATTATCATTTATAGTACGAAGAACGATGTGTTTTTGTTAACTTATAAGTGCGCCATTGCTTTGAAATGACAACGTGCAAGTTACAATAAGAAAATCATCAAATACGCAACGCAAGATGACGTATGCAAGAGAGAGTTCTGGGAGAGGAATGTCACGTGGCATCTCTGAACGGCTGGTTTTCGTTAATTCAATGGAGGGTGTCAAATCTCCGTTATTTTTGCAAATATCTCTCAAACGATACGAGATATGAAAAAAAAGAAAAAAAATAAACATAAGGGAACAAAGTTGTAGAGAATTTTCTCCTCTATAAATTCGGTTATTCAATTTTCGCGTCGGATGAACCGTTTATTTACAATTAAAATTACATTACAAACGGCTTTTTTTGGTATTATTAACGTATTTCTTGTCCGAAAATTTTGAAAAAGGGAGGTTCTGGTCTTTGGCGGCCTACAATTACGTCTGTAAAATTTGGTGCTGATCGGTTGAACGGTTCGTCTTAAAAACAGGGAACACGTTACGGACAGACAGACAGACATACATCCCAAAATCGCCGTTATTTTGGCAAATATCTCTGAAACGCTACGAGATATGAAAAAAACATAAGGGAACAAAGTTGTAGAGAATTTTCTCCTCTACAAATTCGGTGTCAGATGAATAGTTAAGCCGTTATTTTCATTTAAATTTCGAGCTATCAAAAGACTATCGCAAAGGCCAACTTTTAGTGTTACTACCGTAACCTAAAGTGGGCCAAAATGAGGAAAATAAAATAATGCACGATCTACATGTTGAACTCTTGAAACAGCACTACTCCGGTGAAACTTGAGCTGTCTTAGGGTCACGGAATGAGGAAAGTCCACTAGGAATTATTGGGTAAAACAACTGTCAAGATTGGCAATTATTTTCTTTTTTATTCAGTTAACCGCTTTGGGCAAGTTACTCTGCCATCATTGGATGGCGTCTGTAACATCGCCAACGCCACATCACAGAGGAACCACGCTTCAATTTTTTTGAAACGTCACATTCGCTTTGTATTTTCTCCGAATGTAATTGTCTTATTGCGAAGCAACCAACGCCATTCTTTTTGTTATTTTTCATTCTATTGATTGTATAAGAAATAACATGGAATATTCATTAAAAACATGTTTGTGTTGAATTGTGTTGAAAATAATATTTGTTTACGTTTTAGACGGTCTCATAGTACTTACGTTCATGCTCCTTAAAGTTATTTTTCAATAACTATTGTTGTTCCAGAGATATTTGTGGTGAAAACTTCAAGTGAGATATCCTGCGATGGGGTATACAGTCCGGACCAGAAGACTTGTTCTTGTTAAGTGATTACGGAGGGCATGTATCATACTGCAGTGGTGCCAGTTGAGACGATTCAAAGGTCGGATTTCACTAGGCACGGTCTGCACCTCAATATGAATGGGAAGGGGAGGTTGGTAAAGCTCATAGGTGACAGTGTAGTATGGGGTGGTGGTGTCACTCATAGAAAAATTCCTGTACTAGTTGGTGTTAGGGCTGCACCTTTTTTAGACTGAGGACAGCTGGTAGGTATTCCTGCTTACAGGAAGTCTCTCTAACAAAGGACCTAATTTTTAAAAAGCTTAAAAATTAAGGGATTTACTATTTTTCATCAAAATATACAGGGTATCAGACATAAAGTTAATGAACTGCTTATTGATGTTGACTGACATTATTGGTATTTCAGAGCACTTATTAAGTGATGTGACTATTCAGAGATTTCCTTTGCCAGGATACGGGTTAGCTGCCTTCTTCTCTAGGAGTTCCTTGCAGTGTTGGGGGAGTGGCCATGTATGTTAAAAACGATTTTTCATCGAAGTCAATCGACTTTTCTCTACACAGCACAGAAAAGATATTTGAATATTGTGCAGGAGTTGTTAATGTTAATGAAACTAAACTAGTAATTGTTATTTATAGGTCCTCTGACTCAGATTTTAAAATGTTTCTGCCCAAGCTGGAATTGGTTCTGGGTTCACTTTATAGGAAGTACAAAAATTTAGTTGTGTGTGGAGATTTCAACATTAATTGTGTAAGTGATAGCTCAAGAAAAGTCAACTGATAGATCTATTTAATTCCTATAACCTGATGCAAACCCTACTTTTTCCAACGAATGCAAGGCAGTAGCAGTTCTACCACTGACAATATTTTTGTTCATTCTTCATTATTAGAAGGCACTCTGTCAGCAGAATAGTAAATGGCCTATCAGACCACGATGCCCGAATTTTAATTCTAAAAAGTATATGTTCT
Organism: Locusta migratoria; assembly: GCA_026315105.1. Taxonomy (NCBI): domain Eukaryota; kingdom Metazoa; phylum Arthropoda; class Insecta; order Orthoptera; family Acrididae; genus Locusta; species Locusta migratoria. The sequence goes on from CM048744.1 coordinate 830,993,014, forward strand.
CAAAAAATGTTAAACATAATTATTAACTACTTAGAAAAATTAATCCAGTTGCAATTGACACCTTTTTAAGCCTAATTAAGGAACAAGAATGGCAGGATGTTTATAGTGCTGATAATGCAGATGATAAATATAATACTTTCCTAAACACATTTCTTACGCTGTTTGAAAGTTGCTTTCCGCTAGAACGCTCAAAACAGGGTACTTCCAGTAACAGACAACCAGGGTGGCTGACAAAGGGGATAAGAGTATCATGTAGAACTAAGCGAGAATTGTATCAAAATGTTAGAAGCAGTCAGAATGAAGATGCAGTAGCTCATTACAAACAGTACTGTAAGGTTCTGAAAAATGTCATTAAGAATGCAAAATGTATGTGGTATGCAAAAAGAATAGCAAACTGTGGGGATAAAATTAAAACTATCTGGTCAGTCGTGAAGGAAGTGTCTGGTCGGCAGTAGCAGATAGAAGATATAACGTCAGTGCATAGTAGAAATGTTTCTGTTACTGACAAGTTAGATACAAGAGCAATATTCAGTAATCACTTTCTGAATATAGTATGAACTAAACAAAACCCTTGTTTCTACAGGTAATCATATAACATTTTTAGAAAATGCCTTTCGGAGGCTGTTATCTGAAATGGTCCTCCATGATACTTCCACAGGGGAGATTGAGTCAATAATTAAATCACTAAAGACTAATAACTCTCGTGGATATGATGGGGTATCTAGCTGAATTCTAAAGTACTGTTCTCTATATGTTAGCCCAGTACTAAGCCATATTTGCAATTTTTCCTTTCAGAATGGTCGGTTTCCTGCAGATTACTCAGTAGTGAAACCACTTAATAAAAAAGGAGAAAAGGATAATGTAGACAACTATAGACCTATTTCTATGCAATTGGTTTTTTTTCTAAAGTTATTGAAAAGGCTGTGTATTCAAGATTAATTGATCATTTCAGTTCACATAACTTGTTCTCAAACGTACCGTTTGGTTTTAGAAGTGGTTTAACGAGTGAAAATGCTATATTTTCGTTCCTATGTGAGGTACTTGACGGGTTAAATAAAAGGCTACGGACATTAGGCGCCTTCTTTGATTTAACAAAAGCGTTTGATTGTGTTGATCACAAAATATTGTTGCAGAAGTTGGAACATTATGGAATACGAGGAGTAACTCACAAGTGGTTCACCTCTTACTTTAATAATAGACAACAAAAGGCAATTCTCCGCCGTGTTGAAAATGGCTATGGCGTACAATCGCAATGGGTAACAGTTAAGTGTGGGGTGCCCCAGGGTTCTTTTTGGGACCGTTGCTGTTTCTTATTTATATAAATGATATGCCTTCGAGTATAACAGGTGATTGTAAAATATTTTTGTTTGCTGATGATACCAGTTGGTAGTGAACGATGTTGTTCGTAATATTGACACAGTATCAAATAATGCAGTTCAAGAGATAAGTCAATGGCTTGCAGATAACAAGTTGATGTTAAATCACAGTAAAACTCAGTTTTTACAATTTCTAACACATAATTTGACGAAAGCTGAGATTTTGATTACACATAATGGGCATATGATAAGTGAGACTGAAAAGTTTAAATTTCTAGGTGTTCAGAGAAACAGTAAGCTCTAGTGGAAAGCCCATGTTTAGGAGCTTGTTCCAAAACTAAATTCTGCTTTATTTACCATCAGAACAATATCTGAAATAAGTGATTTGTCAACTCGAAAAGTAATCTACTACGCTTACTTTCACTCACTTATGACGTACGGCGTTATTTTTGGGGGTAACTCGACTAAAAAAGGAAATTTTCGGCTCAGAAATGGGCGGTTCGAGGAATATGTGGTTTAAGTTCACAAACTTTATGTCGACCCCTTTTCAGTAGTCTGGGAATTTTGAGACTGGCGTCACAATACGTTTTTTCTTTAATGTCGTTTGTTGTTAATAATATCAGCTTATTCCCACGAGTTAGTAGCTTTCACTCGGTGAATACTAGACAGAAGTCGAATCTACATTTGCATCACACCACCTTGGCACTTGTGCAGAAAGGTGTACAGTATTCTGCAGCATCCATTTTCAATAAGCTGCCACAAGAACTAAAGAATCTTAGCACTAACCCATACGCTTTCAAATCTAAATTGAAGAATTACCGCATGGCTCACTCGTTTTATTAGGTCGAGGAACTCCTAGAAAAATTTGGCAATTAAGCTAATTCATTTTTTTATTGATTCTTTTCACTTAGTCTTAAGTGTTGTGTGCATAGTACTACTTAAAAATTTTCTATTACCATTCTTGTGTTAAACTTCATGTATTGACTTGTTCCATGACCATAGAGTCTTACTCCTCAATTAGGTCCTGCGGAACAGAAAACCATATTATTATTTACGTTGCTTCACTGCTCCGAGAATGTCTACTTCAACGTTACTTATTCTGGCCTCTTGTTTGTAATTCAAAATGTGGAATATTTATTTCGTCTTCTTTGGTGAACGAGTTTGTAAAAGCTATGTTTAGTAACTCTGCTTTAGTAACGCTATCATTGGCAGGATCACCATTATTATCACGTAGTGAGGATTGTTTTTGTTTTGCCCCTAGTATATTTAACATATGACCAAAATCTCTTAGCAATTGTATATTTTTGACGACGTTACAGCGTTCATTTTTAATGAAATAAATCGCAATTTGCGATCACTTATGGCATCACTGTACTAGGATTAGATGTAATACCAGTGTGCGGCGAATGAAAATTTGTGCCCGGCCGGGATTCAAACCCGGGATTTCCTGCTTACTAGGCAGACCCGATGACCATTTCGCCACCGAGGACACAGTGACCAACCCGACTGCAGAGGACTCTTCCCTGCACGTCTCCCGCATTTTACATTTTTTTACACTTTTTAAAAAATGTTTGTAAATCTATCGGACCAAACTGCGTGGTCATCAGTCCGTAGCTTACAAACTACTTAAACCTAGGTAAACTAACCTAAGGACAACACACACACCCATGCCCCAGGGAGGACTCGAACCTCCACGGCGAGCAACCGCGCGCTCTGCAAGGAGACGCTTTAGACCGCTCTTTTTTTTAAACGCTCTCGTCAGCCTGTGTAGAAACGGAATATGTACACTCTTTGACAAAAACCCTGGCCGCCGGCCGGCCGCCGCTGAGCCTAAGTCCGAGCTGTTCGCGACATGGGACAATAAAAGTGGCCGCGCTGATTCGCTCTAAGTCCAGCTATCTGCACAATCTGGCAACACTGCAGACTGCGGGAGTTCATACAGTACTTCCTGTGTGCAGTTAGAAGATACCTGGGTCAGCTACATCCGTGGTCTTGCGGTAAAGTGCGCGACTTGCATGTTCAGTATTAGCGATCGAAACCGACTGTTGACAAAAAATTTTAAATTAACGTCACTCGTTCATGTTCATGCCCCATGTGTAAGGGGAGCATATGTGTAACATATTTCATTTTTTGGTACACTGGTAATAACATTTCGGCCCAATAACATTGCCACCTCTGGCCGCAGCACTTGGCAGAGCTCTCCGCGGCCCACTCGCCGGCAGCAGCGGTGGCGGCGCTACACAGCGCTGCCTCGCCCTCTGCCCACAGCGCCTGCCGTCGCTCATCGCCCTGGATACGTAAAATGCTGTAGTGTTGCTAAGTGGTGAGCCACAAAAAAGGTTGCGATTCGTATTTCACACAGGATATAACGAAGCAGACCACCTATTTGGAATGATGAGCATATAATACATTAGAGAGGCAAAAAATTGTCATTGTCCAATCGAATGGCACTCGACGATGGTTAACACTGATTTGTGGTTTAAATCTCGATCCGTTTCCTTTCATAAAAGCCTTTCATGTAATTTGTTATTGTCATCAGTTCATATGTTTTCATCAAGACACAATATGTAACTCACTAAAATGTTTTAGTGTCGTTGTTTCACTCCGTACGGTAAATGTATGAGCTAAATTATGGGAATACGTTTCAGTGCACGTTCTAAAGCAATACAGGCACACTGCAAGGTTCGTGTCTTCATGTCTCATTTCTACAGGAGATATTTCACATCAATGGAGGAGAATTCGAATTTATTCGAAGGCGTTTGTATGGTGAAGCAAAGAAGACATCTAATACCATTTCCGTAATTTGAAGTCGACCTTTCTGAAAGACTTATTGTATAAAGTTTTTCTTATGATTTTCTTCTTGCAATCTGCAGCGTATAAAGTAAAATAAAATGAAATTCCATCCCCAAACGCTCTTTCTCCAACCAGGATTAGAACAGCCACCTCACACGAGACTTGCAGCATAAGACACAAGCAGAACCACACAGCCAACCACACACTGCAGGAGATTGCCTTCAGTCTCTCACATACTCAATGCTTAGCCTATAACGCATCGCGAAAGAACCTAAAGGACACCTACACAAATAACTACATTTCTTGAGTGCAAAAGTTAAATTTCTGTCTCTCATTTCACGTCGGCATTACAAATCATTAGTCATGAAAGTAGAAAAGGAATGTCAAGTGAACTTAGTGAGACAATTCAGTACCACTTGAGGAAGTAACTGCACTGTCACAGTGTTGCCAAATATCAGCAATGATGTTGCCAGTTCTTAGCTGTACTAGGAAGACCTGTGTAGCGATAAGCGACGCGAAATCGCGCTGGTCTCATGCGGGTTTCTAGAGGGGAGTCGCGCATTTCAGTTAACATGCGCTATCTCCTGATAGATTCCGTCGTCACATTTACGATGCTGATATTAAATTCGTCCAATGAGGCCGAAACTAGCGTTTAAATTTTTTGAAGCTTTACTGCATTATGATATATTTTCAGCAAATGACTAGAGAAAAAAATACTGATATTGTGATTGCAACATACGGCAGGTCAAAGACTGATATATGTAAACATGCATCACGATTGCAGTTTTATCCCCCCCCCCCCCAAAAAAAGACAAAAACAATTGCTTTGATACATTTCGACAAAAGCTAATTTTTTGATGAAAAGTTACTGGAAATCAATGATGCCCCATCCGTCTCGAAAAAGTTCGCAACTTGAAAGCGACTGCGTTTCAAAATGCAGCCTTACGACTGTACAAGTAATATTTCATGTCTTCTACGTGTTGGTTTGCTTGAATTGCCAGAAGAAACATAGTTAACTGATTATTTGTGCAACACAGTAATTATTTCACTAAAGTATTTAGAAGACTGGATATTTAAAATTACGGCCATGAACACAGAAACTAAACTGTATATGTGGGAAACGTGCAATTCTGATGTTTTTCCTCTGCAAACATATACATATAATCTATAGACTACTAAGCAGCTTATTGATTTCGTAGTGTTACAGCCTTGATGGGCCAACAAATGATGATGAGAATCCGAATCCATGTGTCTGATGGATTTTTCGAACGTTGCAACCTATGACTTGCAAGTGTTGTTGCTTATTATCTGTCGTCACGATGTAAAATCAACAGAAATTGTCACAAACATTTTACCTACTTTCTCCTATTGTCCTATTTTTCGTCAAACCACACATTCTTTCTGGTCTCTTGGCCACATGGGAAAGAAAGCTTTTGCAACTGAATTAATGATAATAATGATGGTAATAATGATAGTAATCAATGATGTTTAAGGCATTACAGCAGAATGATAAAGATTACAATAACATTAGAAAATGACGATCTCTTGGTTGATACACTGCAATGAGTTTTGGTATTTCGTTGCTGAATGCCATTTAAAATATTTTTCAGAGGAGAAAAATAGACCTGTAGCCACACACATCACTAGTACAACGATACCTCACTAATCAACTATGCTTGCTGTAGATCAGGAGACGAGAATGGCGCCACCGAGCTACAATGAGATTACTCTTTCAGTTATCTGACATTTGTTGGCAGTTAATACAGACAGTCCCGACATAAAACACAAAATTGTTTGCAATTTAAGGAGGGGTAGACCTTTTTGTGGTCGAAAATTTAATTCAGGATAACAGAGTCATTTAAATGCAATGAATAATCTCATATCCTCATGAATATTGGAAAATACCTCGAATTCTGGAACTAAGGGAACGATCAGTTTCCGAGCATCGTAAGCAATACTGCTAAGCTATAGGAAGAATTTCTTGGCCATCCCACAATATCCTCATTCCTACAAACAGCTTGCTTCAACTGGCTTTTATCCATGCTGCGCTGCCAACGCCCATTTTAAGTAAGGCTTCAGTCCGAAAGCAGACAAATCATTGAAAATGCTGATGAATAGATGACTTACGTTCATCAACTTCCGGGGAGAGTTTCTTTCAACGAAACGGAGAAAGTGTGAAATGACTACTTTCTCCAAAGTTCCTACGGACTTTTGTCCAAAATTGGACGTATATACGTTAAATCTTGTCATATGCGGCTCACATTCCAGAAATATCACCAAAATGAGCATCTGGCGGGTACCGTCCTAGAGCAGCTATTACACAAGTTTTTACCGATAATCATAAAATTGACAAGACTGCTTTTGCTGCAGAATATAGTGACTTGTATTACATCCGCATAACCTTTCCCAATAAGAAACTGTTTTCTTCGTATAGTGATGCCTCTGTTTAGGTGCATTATAATGTTAGTGTTTAATGTTGCTTCAGAAGTACTTTTTGTCTTAAATATTTTTATATTTGCAGGTGATTCAAAGTAATTGTAATAATTAGTTTCCCTTCAAATTACTCCATTCATTCGATCTGTTATTTGTAAAGTAATTGCAACCGCCAAAAGTGAAATTGTCCTATAAACGAAACCGTTTGGTTATCTTAGGTCATTCGTATATGGGCAGAACACTTTCATCTGAAATATCTCCACGAAAGGCAGAGAAGCGGACGGTTCTCTGTCATAGTAGAATTAGGCTCGCGTAGCTAGTCCTCTGTGCAGAAGAGATGGAATTATATGTTAAAGAAAGAAGTCATATCTAAGAAACTTGCATATTAATTTTATTTTTCTCGTGTATTTACATTCTTTCACTTTATATTCACCTTTACTTATCACAAAATAATGAGATATATTTTTCTCTGTTAGTAGCTACCTTTGGTCGTTTCCGAACGCATTACATTTTCCGTTGTCTCTAGGTGGATAATACTTTATCTCTGCCGATCCCAGATTTCACGTCGAAAGAAAACATGTGCTCCACATAATTTATTTCGCAGTAGGCGGTCGTATTTCCACCGTTGGTATATTTACTTGTACGAATATTGTTCGTAACCGCAAACAGTTTGCTCTTGCTGTTCGTCTCCTTAATATTGTTAAACACATATTTTCCCTTTACTTCTCCTCGTGAAGTGTTTGAACTGCTGTGCTTTATTATTGTTAGTACCATTAGTTTTTATTTCAAGTTGATCTATGAATTTGTATTTTGTATTACCGTTATATTTGTTTGTTCAATATGTTTCACAATATTGAAGATCAACAAGTTCTCATATCCATTAATATAAGCGACTTAGAGCTAATGTATAACGTTCATTTTAGTCTTGTTTCATCCGTAAAAGTTCCTCTGAAAATCTGGAACACTTCTTTTAACACCCTTAATTTGAAAACCATACGTAGGCAGAGGACATTCAAGGATTGCTCATTTATTAACTTCATTCATAATGATAATTTGGATCAAATTTTACAAATTTTGTACTTAGTCCATTTAATTTTTATGATAGCGGTAAAATTATAGCCTTGCGCAACCTAGGGCATCTGTTCAAAATCAATGAATAAGAGATACGTCAATACTTTTATTTACTATCTTTTAACAAGCAACAGTGCAATTGCTTTCCCTAATATTGTTCTAAACCATGGCACAATTCATCGATCAATTTTAATCGTTGTAACACGTGATTATTAGGTTGCTTTATTGTCTATTGTGTTTTTGTTACAAATTTTACATTTGATTTTGTACTAACGATAGGCGAGAAACTTAATTAACGTATCTCAGAACCGCGTGATAATGCAATATTTACTCACATTCGTTTTTGCTACGGAGCAGTTGGTAACACACTGGACTCATATTCGGCTGCACGGCGCATCGAACTGGCCATTTGGATTTGAGTTTTCCATGATTTTCCTAAATCAGTCTAGGCAAATGCCGGAATGGTCCCTGCGGCAGGGCACGGCCGATTTCCTTCGACATCCTTACGAACTAGGACGGCACAAATATCCATGCCCGAGGGGGGATTCGAACCCCCGACCGTAGTGGCCGTGTAGACCGTGACTGGAGCGCCTCAGTCCCCTCGGCCACCGCGGCCGGCTTTTGCAGTTGAACATTGAACTTAACTTAGAACTGGATGACACTGCTTCATTAACGCCATTTCTTAATTGGTGTGTGGTGGACGGCAATTTTTATACAACTGCTGTTTCCGCCTGTTTCTCTTCCAGTCGTGAATGGTTCGCTTAGTGTGAGTTCATATTGCCCTATCTTTTACCTTCGCGATCTTTTCGTGACTAATACATAAGAGGGGTCAGGTGAAATAGAAATAAAACAAATGTATCGAATGTCTCTGTTGTATTCTCATAAAAACGGTTGAAACTGAATGAAAAATTTCACACATATAAAATTTGAAAAGTGTAAAATAATCATTCAGATGGAAAATGCATAGAAACGTGGTTTTAAAATAGACTAAGACGTATGAAGTAACTTTTGTCCACTCGATAATTGCTACCGCGTTAAGGATAGTTCCAATAAATTTTCGAATTTTTAGTAGCTATGTCAGACATCATAGTAACACTGGAACATAAAGTGTTCTTGCATCATGAGTAATGCTAACAGTAGCGTTTAGTGGCCACCAACGTGAAGGGTAATTTATTTCATTAACGTTCTGAAGTCGATAAGAGGTATGACGCGGTGGCGGCAGCCACGGTCGTTTCGGTAAGTGCGGCACAACGAGCGAGCGAAGGCGCGCGCGTCTGGAAACGGAGAAGGCGGAGCGCGCCTGCTGGAGGGATAGTTTTCGTTCTGAACAGAGGAAGCTATCAAAAGGAGCCTAACAGATATTCGGTGGACCTCTTGGAACTTACGCGTTTTGACTTTAACATAAGAAATAAATGAAATTCACGAATTGCATTGAACATTGCAATGTATATTAAATTAATGTCGTCCGCTATCTGCGACGACACCGATCGAATGATAATCTATCGACGTGAGATACCTGGCACTTTGTATTTTGAAACCTATCACCACGCTGTAATGAACACGTTGCAATTAAAACTATGTTTAAATCGCATCCGGCCATGAGACTACGTAACATTTTATGAAATCAACGAGGCAGGCAACAAAGACAGGTACGGAATCCATTGAGCACCTCATCAAGGAACGTGCTCAAAAAATTCAAATGGAACGCTATTTATCGTAGCAAGATGTTCTGTCAATAACAGGTCGCTTGTAATTTCCATATTGACCTGTGGACATTTTATTTTATTAGGAAGCAAACTCGAAGGAAACTGGACAAATTTTGGTATTTAGGAAGATTTTTTGCGACAAATTGTGAGTCTTATTGTTACTTAATGGAGTACAGTAAACATAACGATAAGTCCTGCATATGAATCAACCATAAACCGAGAAACAAAACTGGTAATACGCTCAATGAGGTATTCAATGATTTTTTTTTTTTTTTTTTTTTTTTTTTTTTTTTTTTTTAATAGCTGGCCACGTGACATACGTGCAATTTGGAGAGCACAGTATCTCGAGCCTGAGTGGATCCGGATCCTAACATGTAGGACGCCAACTACAAAAACTCGTTCATCAGGCCACCATTGTAATCAAGATTTTCGAACGTCGCAGTAGGGCCGATTGTTTCGCAACTTCGGCATCGTTTAGATGTGAGTCTGATATGTAATTTTGCAGTCAGTTGACTTTTTCTTGTCACCTACATTAAATGTTTTGAAAAATTAACATCATAATGTGCTCGTTGTAGTAGTTAACATGAATTTGTGTTCAAGAAGGTCGTTTCATACATTAACTACTCCTACTCTTTTTCACGTTGCGAGCAATCTGCCTCAGCTGTGAGTAAATAAATGAGGTAGGATTTATAGTAGTAATGTCTAGATGTATAATAGTCACTTTCTGAAAACCTAGCCAATTTAGAAATCGGGGCCGTTTTGTTGCAAAAGCTGGATCTCATCATTTCTTCTCATTACGTCTTTAATTTATCCGCTTACTGTCAAACAAAATCATCCGGGCCAACTGTCTCATGAAAACCTCATAGCAGATGCTGTAGCCACCTACTTCAAGAATATCAAGTGACATCAGAAACAAAACGAAAGAACATTTTCTTAAATGAATTTATCAATTATTCTAAAATGATGGTAAAATTTTAAATATAGGTAGAACAAATTATTTGGAAATCACTTCAAATGTAGTCATCCCATAAAGTAAATAATAAATTCTGAAGCCGGGTTAGCTGTTTTTTTTCTTTTTTCTTTTCTTTTTTTAAATTAAGAATGTTGCTTTACAAGTCCAAGACCGTTTTCACGTTTTTAAAGACCCATCTTCAGATGTTAATTTTTTTCATATGAAAATTCATTATAGAGACACAAGGTTGTAATTGCTTTCATCTGTCATGGGAATAAAATTTCATTAATTAGGCTCAAATATATGGAACCAGTCCAACAGAAATCATCACTGTCATTCAGAACAAAATCCAAGGACATTAAAATGTGGGAAAAATAGTCGCGTAATTTTGATTACTGTATTTTCAATGAAACCAGTAGATCGCCGACGAAGTGAAGGAGTACAAACCAAAGAAAACTGTCCAAAGAATCGAAGAAACCGACAGATGATGTATTTGTATTATGCTCATCTTTGCATCAAGTATTACGGCAAGGTAAAAAAACTTACGAATATGCGCAACCACCCAGATTCTCTGTTTCGTTACAGCTTCATGAGGACTAAATTCATTTAGGTAATATTCCTTGAATGTGAGACGCGTTTGACAAGACTCAACGTAGATACAGTCAATCTTCAGACAACAGTGCCTAGTATCATTGGAGAAAATGATGGTTCGTATTACTTTTTCGTTTTGTTATAAAAAGCTCTCACTGAAAGTTGATGAGGGAAAGTTATCAATTCATCATCATTTCTTCTCAATGCATGGCTAAAAGCCAGTTTAGGCCATATGCTAGTAGGATTGAGAATATTGTGGTCTGTCGCTTTCAAGATGTGAAGTGTTTGATACCTTACTGTTTAGTGACTGATGATGCAACGTTCATTACCAGTAACTCATAAAAAATGCTTTTGTAGATATCTAACAAAGTAATTGTTTTAGTCTTTTTTCGAGGGGGAGGGGGGTGAAACTGAAATCGTGATGGAAGTTTATGTATCTCAGACTTTGACCTGCCGTATGTTGCAATCACAATATCAGTATTTTTTTCTCTAGTCATTTGCTGAAAATATATCATAATGCAGTAAAGCTTCAAAAAATTTAAACGCTAGTTTCGGCCTCATTGGACGAATTTAATATCAGCATCGTAAATGTGACGACGGAATCTATCAGGAGATAGCGCATGTTAACTGAAATGCGCGACTCCCCTCTAGAAACCCGCATGAGACCAGCGCGATTTCGCGTCGCTTATCGCTACACAGGTCTTCCTAGTACAGCTAAGAACTGGCAACATCATTGCTGATATTTGGCAACACTGTGACAGTGCAGTTACTTCCTCAAGTGGTACTGAATTGTCTCACTAAGTTCACTTGACATTCCTTTTCTACTTTCATGACTAATGATTTGTAATGCCGACGTGAAATGAGAGACAGAAATTTAACTTTTGCACTCAAGAAATGTAGTTATTTGTGTAGGTGTCCTTTAGGTTCTTTCGCGATGCGTTATAGGCTAAGCATTGAGTATGTGAGAGACTGAAGGCAATCTCCTGCAGTGTGTGGTTGGCTGTGTGGTTCTGCTTGTGTCTTATGCTGCAAGTCTCGTGTGAGGTGGCTGTTCTAATCCTGGTTGGAGAAAGAGCGTTTGGGGATGGAATTTCATTTTATTTTACTTTATACGCTGCAGATTGCAAGAAGAAAATCATAAGAAAAACTTTATACAATAAGTCTTTCAGAAAGGTCGACTTCAAATTACGGAAATGGTATTAGATGTCTTCTTTGCTTCACCATACAAACGCCTTCGAATAAATTCGAATTCTCCTCCATTGATGTGAAATATCTCCTGTAGAAATGAGACATGAAGACACGAACCTTGCAGTGTGCCTGTATTGCTTTAGAACGTGCACTGAAACGTATTCCCATAATTTAGCTCATACATTTACCGTACGGAGTGAAACAACGACACTAAAACATTTTAGTGAGTTACATATTGTGTCTTGATGAAAACATATGAACTGATGACAATAACAAATTACATGAAAGGCTTTTATGAAAGGAAACGGATCGAGATTTAAACCACAAATCAGTGTTAACCATCGTCGAGTGCCATTCGATTGGACAATGACAATTTTTTGCCTCTCTAATGTATTATATGCTCATCATTCCAAATAGGTGGTCTGCTTCGTTATATCCTGTGTGAAATACGAATCGCAACCTTTTTTGTGGATCACCACTTAGCAACACTACAGCATTTTACGTATGCAGGGCGATGAGCGGCGGCAGGCGCTGTGGGCAGAGGGCGAGGCAGCGCTGTGTAGCGCCGCCACCGCTGCTGCCGGCGAGTGGGCCGCGGAGAGCTCTGCCAAGTGCTGCGGCCAGAGGTGGCAATGTTATTGGGCCGAAATGTTATTACCAGTGTACCAAAAAATGAAATATGTTACACATATGCTCCCCTTACACATGGGGCATGAACATGAACGAGTGACGTTAATTTAAAATTTTTTGTCAACAGTCGGTTTCGATCGCTAATACTGAACATGAAAGACGCGCACTTTACCGCAGGACCAAGGAGGGAGCTGACTCAGTTATCTTCTAACTGCACACAAGAAGTGCTGCGTGAACTCCCGCAGTCTGCAATGTTGCCAGATTGTGCAGATAGCTGGACTTAGAGCGAATCAGCGCGGCCACTTTTATTGTCCCATGTCGCGATCGGCTCGGACTTAGGCTCAGCGGCGGCCGGCCGGCGGCCAGGTTTTTTGTCAAAGAGTGCACCTTTTCTCTATCAAGCAGGCAAATCAATCCCAGCATCAATCAACTTCTCTAAGTGTAGTTTGTTGTTTGGAATGAGAATATAGATTGATAACTGATTGTCGGCCGCGGTGGCCGAGGGGATGCCTAGTCGCGGCCGAGCGGCCGTAGCGAGCGGAAGCGTGGTGTTTACGCCTCGCGGCTGGTGTCCGGGCGCTGTTGGTGAGTTTAACGCCGTAGCGCGTTGCACTCTTGTCTCACCTAGAACACATAGTAGACGTAACCACAATGGAACCTAAAAGAAAAGACACTTTGAAGATCTCATTTGATAATACCCTTCCGCGACCGAAATCATTTGATGTAGAAGACTTTTTGATGGAAAAATTGCAGTTAACTAGTGACGACGTTATAGGAATACATATCTCGATTAGTAGCAGTACTTTGTATTTGAAGTTGCGTAATCCTACCAAATGTGATCAAATTGTCGAATTATATGCGAACAAATTGAAGTTTAAACATCCTGACGGAAGTATCGGTGACGTTCAAGTTACCCATGCAGGACTTGGAACGAGAACTATTCGCATATTTGAACTGCCGTTCGAAATCACAGACGAGGAAATTAACGCTGTTTTGAGACCGTACGGCACTGTACTTATCAATGTAGCTGAAAAATGGTCATCTGCTCATAAATTTCAAGTTTTAAACGGCGTAAGACAGGTCAGAATTGAGATGATTAAACACGTTCCGTCATATATAACCGTCTGTGGATACAGGGCTATAGTGATCTACGAGGGCCAGCCGCGAACGTGTTCTGGATGTGGTGCCACCGGCCACGTGCGTGCTCAGTGTTTACAACGGCGAGTGACGCAGCTGCCGCGAGGCGAGATAGTAGCACAACCCGCTATGACGCAGTTTCCCCTGACCTATGCAGCGGCAGCTCGCGGAATTACGGAACCGACGACAGATGCGCCACTCCAAGACACTATTAGTAACACCGAGGAAGACGCACGCATGGAAACCGTTCGAGTAGACGAACCAGTCGGAGATGCACTTCCTGAACATTCTACTGAGCGGGGACAGAGCAGTAGTACAGAGCCAGCACGGGACCGTCCACGGAATGAGGGCTTGCCCCTCGCACGCACCACTGACTCGCAGCCGGCCGACAACAATTTGTCATCGCCGTCAGTTCAAGAGATGGCTGAAAACTATTCAAAAGACACCAAAAAGAGGCGTATCGCCCATCAAGGATTGGACAAAACGGCGCCCGCCCTACGGGAAAAGGCCAAACAAGTCAAACAAAAATTACAGGGCGTGCCAACCGCAGGGCAAGAAGACAATCTGCAAACAGTCAAAAAATCACGGACGACGAAATTGACGAACGAAGTGACGAAACAAGTTGGGCGGAAAGCAACGGCCGCTGATATTTTGCAGGTTACAGTCGATACAGGTGACGAACCTGCTGAAGCATCGACGGAAAAAGAGTGCCAAATGCCAGCTTGGGGGGATGGTGAAGACAGCGGCGCTTCGGATGAAGAAATGCCTGAAGCTCCGAACGAAAAGGGACTAAGGATGAAATAAAATAAAATCAAGCCAACACAACGCCATGCATATCTGGATGCACATACAGCGACTACCGCGTCTGACGACAGGGATAATAATAAGGAATCACCGATGGATGTAGTACACCATGATAGTCATGATGCAGTTACTCCTGCCAACGGCGTCACCACATGTGCATCCTCATTTAACAGCAGGCATTGTCACGTGGACAGGAACGCCAGTCGTTCGTCGGCGATACAAAGTGCCGTCGCGGGGGCTGACAGGACTGATTCCGACATGGAAGACAACTTTTATTAATAGGAGCACTTCATCTTATTACAATGACAGCTAATATTCCTCTACAATCATACAGTATAGCCACCGTTAACATCAACCGAATCGTAAGCCAAACGAAAGTAGAATGCCTACGCGATTTTATCTACGCTTTTGACATAGACGTTATCCTGCTTCAAGAAGTGTGTACAGACAGGGTTGAACTGATCGCGGGATACAGTGCAATTCTCAACCGGGGCACTGAAAGTGGTACTGCCACATTATTGAAAAACGGCATTATACCGCGGAACGTGAGAAAGCTAGTGACTGGACGGGGAATATCAGTGGAAAAAGACACAGCACAGGTCATTAACATCTATGCACCGTCGGGTTCCAATGCCAGACAGGCTAGGATACATTTCTTCCAAGAAAGTATAATTGAGTTAATAAATCCTGCGACCGCAAACACCATACTAGCTGGTGATTTTAACTGTGTCATTTCCGCAAACGATCAGATGCCGAATCCTAATATATGTATTCAACTGGGAGATTTGGTGGAAGGATTGCACCTTGCCGACATCTGGCACAACCATCCACGCGCGAACGCAGGGTTCACGTTTATAACCAGCCACTCGAAGAGTCGGATTGATAGAATATATATTTCTCCTAGTCTGACCCGGAGTGTACTCAGTGTCGAAACCTGTCCAGTCAGTTTTTCTAACCATCTGGCAGTTTTAGCAAATATTAACATGGCCAGACAGAAGACATATCAAGGTAGAGGAGTGTGGAAATTTAACACTGCACATTTAATGGACAGTGCATTAGAAACGGAATTACAGCGAGTCTGGGAACTGTGTCTGAGGAACTCACATCGATATAGATCTAAGCTCGAATGGTGGGTCACACATGTGAAACCCAAACTTCGATCATTCCTCAAGAGGTACTCATTTGAAAAGAAGCAATGGGAAAGACACACTATGGAATTTTACTTTCGGTGCTTACGCGACTTACATGCCGATGAAGTCAATGTGTCTCGCCATACCGTCGAAATCAATAGACTCAAGGCCAAAATAACGGACTTGAAACGAAAACAGTTGGAAGGCATGAAAATACGATCGAGGGATTACTGTGGAATTGAGGACGAAAAACCAGCACTCTTCCATCTCCTGTCGGAAGTCAAGAGGGGACGGCGTCAGCATATCAGTGCTCTCACCGCGGACGACGGCAGAGAGATCACTTCTCAACGTGAGATCTTAATGTTTGCCCAGGACTATTATGCTAAACTGTATGCTTCGAGCGACACTTCTGATATCACCAGATGTGAAGCGTTTTTGAATGTTATTCCACCAACGGTGACGGACAAAGAAAATGTTGATCTGGAAGCACAATTCACAGAAGAGGAAATCTTCGACGCTTTGAAAGCAAGCCCTCGGAACAAGTCCCCTGGACCCGACGGTTTGCCTGTTGAATTTTATGTAAAGTATTGGTCCTTATTTGGCGGTAAACTGACGGAAATTTTTAACGAACTACATACTATTGATATGGTTCCCAGTGAGTTTTTAGAGGGCATCATAGTATTGGTCCCTAAAAAGTGTGGAACAAAAGAATTGCAAAATATGCGCCCTATTTCACTGCTAAACGCGGATCTCAAGATAGTTGCTCGGGTTTTGCTTCAAAGACTGAAAGCTGTTGCTGGTCGCATCATCGGTCCCTATCAGTCGTGCGCAGTCCCTAGAAGATCTATACAGCAAGCGCTCGAGGAATACCGCGATATCACGGCCGTCAGCGCGGCATCCAACTGTAGAGCGGCCATCTTGTCATTAGATATGGACAAAGCATTTGACAGGGTTCAACATGAGTACCTGTTTCAGGTGATGTCCAAGATGGGTATGCGGCCGTATTTCATAAATATTATCCGGCGACTGTATACTGGTGCGGCTTCCCGAATTCTTGTGAATGGACATTGTACAGCAAAAGTACCCATTCTAGCTTCGGTGAGACAAGGTTGCCCCCTTTCAATGATGCTTTTCGCCATTTCAATTGAGCCATTCCTACGAACCCTGTACGTACAGCTGCCGGGTCTGGAAATTGGAGGCCATAAATACGTCTGTCGAGGTTATGCAGACGACCTGGCTGTGTATATGAGTGACCCCTCTGACCTCACTACATTACCGAGAGGTAATCGGAACGTATAGCTCTTGTTCGGGAGCGCAAATCAATCTACGCAAATCTCATATTCTGCAGTTGGGGAAAGGGATAGAATTCGTCGGAAATGGCCCCTTCGAACTGAGCGACGTTATCAAATTACTTGGGATCAGTTACAATAACTGCCCTGTCAAGACGGCAGCTTGGAACTGGAAAATGAGGCTCAACAGCTTACGGGCGATTTTAAGGGAGAATTCCACCCGCTCTTTAAATATATTTCAGAAAACCATGTTGATTAATCTTGTGATATTGCCAAAAGTGTACTACCTCGCGAGCATATTTCCCGTACCTGCAACAATCGGGGCACGTATTGAATCCACGCTTGCGTGGTTTATATGGCGAGGTAGTCTCCTCAGGGTAGCCTACTCCACGGCGACCCTCCCTGAAGCAAAAGGCGGCCTGGGACTCACCGACGTCAAGAAGAAATGTAAAGCGCTGCTTATATCTAGAACAGGTAAGGCCCTAGCTACTGGAGACGGCAATCTTACAGCGTACATAGTAAACGCAGTGACTCCGCCTGACAGAAGGGCGCCAGTTATGGTCGGACACATCAATTACAAGCTACGACATGTTCAACAATACATTCTTGACAACAGTTATATTCAAGAAAGATTAAGAAACTATACTACCACGGAAATATACAAAGTGCTGACAGAAGATAGTGGCGTCAGTAAAGTACAGAGGAACAATCCCACAATCGCCTGGAATAGAGTGTGGAAAAATATACATTTGAAAACCTCGTCATCACATGTACGGGCTACGTGGTACTGTGCAATTCACAACATCATAAGCACAAATGAGCGCCTCTGCAGGATAGGCATGTCAAACACTGACAAATGCCTGGACTGCCAGCAGACCGACACCACACTACATCGGTTCACTTGCGGTGCTGCTAACGACGTATGGCAATGGGTACGGCACAAGATAGCAGTTATGAACCGTACATCAGAAAGTAATGTAACTGTAGAGGAACTGTTAGCGCCTACCAGGTGGCCGTATCCAGACCAAAAAAGGATGTCCACCTACTGGTTGATGGGCAGGTTCATCAATTACTGCCTGGGCAATGAGAGGAAGTCCCTACTGGAATTTCAACATGATATCTTGCTAGAGTACTCAAAATACTCTAAACTCCGGAAATGGAAAGAGATGATGGGAGGCTATTTACCTGCAGTTCTTGAAATAAGGTGACCAACGGATAAGTGAAGATTACATTTTCGACTACACATGAGCATGATAAACTATTGTTCTCTTACGTATCCCACTGGAAGAAAGGTTTTGTTGGACATACATTCGAAGGAAAATGTTATGCATCGAATCGTTTTTGTTCGTCACTTTTGTTTATTTTAAAGTAGCAGGAGTATTGCTCTTTATTTGTAGGAAGATACTTTCTCATTTAGTTACGAAGTTATTTTCGATGCATAAAACCACTCCGGTTTCCTCAAAAATGATGAGGTAAAGGAATCCTATATACTTTTGTTTGGAAGATTTCTTCCTCGTCGGTTGGTTCAACGTGAACGGGGGTGTGGAGCAGTAAGCAGTACAGCGCTTTGAGTAGCGAGAAGACAAACACGTGAAGTCAAATTCAGTAACTGATAATAGGAGATTAACGCGATCCAGCATATACCGGAAACCAAATTTTCTTCGAGAAGACACTCTCAAAGCAAACACGTAAATGCGACTGTTCCCTTCCGACGTCCAGCGACGACATCACAGAAAACGGCATGGAAGCCAGGCCGAGAAGGCAATTCATGGAGAGCGAAAGGATGGGCTAGAAGGGGAGTTGGGAGGCCCAAAAAAAAAAAAAAAAAAAAAAAAAAAATGGGACTGAGGCGCTCCAGTCACGGTCTGCACGGCCACTACGGTCGGGGGTTCGAATCCCCCCTCGGGCATGGATATTTGTGCCGTCCTTAGTATTAGCTAGTTCATAAGTAGTTTGTAAGTTTAGGGACTGATGACCCCGTAGTTAAGTCCCATAAGCTCTACAGACATTTGAACATTTGCTTTGATAACTGATTCATTGAAAATTGTAATGCAAGCACAGCGCCACTTTTCTTTGTGCATGCCATGTCGCTATGTGCTCCAATCTTCTTGATCTCTTGCTAAAGGTTATAATGGCTTTATATAATAGTGTAAATTATTAATAATTCCATTGGTGAAATAATCCATTGATTATAGGGACCAAATTTAATGTAGAAATCATTCCATGATGGATATGTATGTTTGACACATCTGTTTAACTGGGATTCAGATAAAAAAATTAAATGAAAAAACAAAATCATTTGTCCTGAATAAAGAAGAAGATAATTTCTGGGACGAGTCTTCACTTTGCCATCTCGTATGTCCGGTGAAAGAATCTTAGGATGATCTTGTTGTTGTGGGTCTAAATTAAGGTCGATTGTCGTCAGTATCGAGTTATTCAATTATTTTGTGTGTCTTCCATCATTTAACCATTAATTACAATATTTAACATATTTCGAAATGTGAGTCTGTAAGTCTTATGCTGGTATATCTTCATATGTTCTCTCGCTATGTAGGCGTAGTATTCATGGAAAGTTGTTCCTCTATTGCGTATGATGAAAGAAGCTGTGTGGCCGATGATCCACGTTGCTGTGTTATTTTTGGACCGTGGATATCGCAGTTTCTGTGGTCGAAGAACCTCTTCAAGGTCGACGCAGTTTGGTGCCGTTCGGTCCAGCACCGATAATCTTTGACGAAGAAAGTTCGAAATTTCTTCTGCATGTCCACACGTGAATCTATGAAATAGCGTGTCGGTTCGTCCACATACAGTGCAAGATGGTACGTGATGAAGACCTATCTTGTGTAGCTCTTCGTTTGTCGCTATTTTGTCGTTTACGACAAGATACCAGTCAGCTGTTACGTATGACGGTAGTATATCGTGGTGCACATTTCTCCAAACGATATTCCATTGCGTCAATGCTTCGATACGATTCCTGTGGTTTGTGACCGTAAGTAGTTCATACAGTTTTTTGTTATTGAAGTTCCTGGTATTGTTCGACACAGTGCCGAATGTAGCTCATTTTCGTGTAGTAGCGTCTCACGTGACGGTAATCAAGTGGAATATTACTGATGTTGATCGGAGCATCGAGACTGTGTGGTTTCCACCGCGTGGTGAGGTATTTGTTGCGATTGTAGACCGCTGCCGGCCGCAGTGGCCGAGGGGATTGAGGCGCTACAGACACGGTCTGCACGGCCACTACGGTACGGGGTTCGAATCCCCCCTCGGGTATGGATATTTGTGCCGTCCGTAGTATAAGGTAGCTGATAAGTAGTTTGTAAGTTTAGGGACTGATGACCCCGTAGTTAAGTCCCATAAGCTTAACAAACATTTGAACTCCACCGCGGCACGTCTCCCGCCACACCCAAATCTCCATTCGCCACACTGTCTCTTTCCTATTACCACAGCCTCTTAATTAAGAGGTGGCGGAGTGGTCATCGCGTCTGCCTAGTAAGTAGGAGACCCCGGGTTCGAATCCCGGCCGGGCACTAATTTTCATTCGCCGCACACTGGTATTACATCTAAACCTAGAACAGTGAAGCCATTAAGTGATCGAAAATTGCGATTTATTTCATTAAAAATCGCTTTGGGTTTTCAGTGAAATCTCGAGAAAGTTTCTTTATGGAAATTATTGTAAGCATCTCCCATTGAAGTCCTCGCTAAATTTGGAGCTTCCTGTGTAGGACCACCAGTCCTGTGGATTTTGTGTTAGTTTAAATTTAGCATGCCTTTTCCGTTGTCCTCACTTCCTCGATGTTTTCGTGACTGACGGCGGTCGCCGATCGTCCGCTTTTCCGGCCTCCACAACGAGCGAACCACTCGTATACAAGGATGGGGCTCCTTCAAGCCCACACCAACGTGGTGACCATCACAAAAGTTCTACTGTCACCTCCGTGTTTGGTTAGTTTCGCTAAGGTGGATCACGAGATGTGGGAACCGCGATGTTGTCCGTACGTGTGGGCACGATCACCCATTAATACGGTGCATCTGGAGATAGAATTGGTCGAAAGGTATACGAAGGGTAAAGGTATGTAAGGGCAGAGGAAAAAAGTGCCAAGGCAAGAGCCAAAGGAAAAAAAAAAAAAAAAAAACCTTGCCGGCCGCGGTGGCCGAGGGGACTGAGGCGCTCCAGTCACGGTCTGTACGGCCACCACTGTCGGGGGTTCGAATCCCCCCTCGGGCATGGAAATTTGTGCCGTCCTTAGGATAAGCTAGTTGATAAGTAGGGACTGATGACCCCGCAGTTAAGTCCCATATGCTTAACAAACATTTGAACATTTGAAAAAAAAAAAAAAAAAAAATCTCAGCGACAGTGGGCAGGTATTAAGGGCAGTCTGCGACAGATCATGCAAGGTTTGGTAATGTTAGTAAAGGGTATATCTGAGTACCGTTAACTTTGCTAGGTTCGTCATAAAGAATCAGTACGGTTGATGCGAGGTTCTGCTGCTGCTGAGCTCCTGTGATGTCTCCTGAGTCGGCTGCGGCAGAATACCTGTGAACATAGCCAAGTTTGTCATAGTAGTTAGACAGTTCGGTCATAGAACTGGCTAAGTGTGTGGGACTGAATAGGTCTGTTTGCGTTTAGTGCGTTGAATATGGTTTCCCTGCCTCGCCTGTAGGTCGGCTGTGAGCTCAGCTGGCGTTGCCAGTCAGTTTGCTGTTCTGCAGGGGTTTGCCATCTTCATCGTGTTTGCGAGTTGGTGGTTCCTATGACCGTAGGTGGTTAGTCTCTGAGGAGAAGTGTTTTGGGTCGTTTATGTTTCCACCTATGGTTGTGATCGTAGTTCCCCAAGCGTAGAATGGATTGTTCGAGTGTCTCGAGTTCTTGCACAGTCGTGTGGCGAGTTTCTTGAATACCACAGGACGCGCTCTAGGCGGTATTCATTCTGAAGATCCACGGTGCGTGTGTATCGTGGAGCGTTGCTTATGATGCGTAGTACCTTGTTCTGTATGAGCTGCAGGCGGCGTAGCCGTGTTGGCGCCGCGTATGACCAGCACGGAGCACCGTACTTCATCAGAGGTCTAATATGTGTCATATAGACGTTCCTCGACGCCCGGCTATTCAGTTTGCTTTTCCTGTTGAGCATCGGGTAGAGTTGTTTGAGCCTCGCGTTTGCTCGGTTGGTCGGTACAGACCCTTCGCGGACAGTGCCTGATCCCCATATACACTTACCAGCACCGCGCGTGTTTCTCTAGGTGTCTTTCCAAGCATGAAACAAAGCTTTAAGCTGATCCCTTGCTCGTTCATTGTCCTGTTCTCAGATCATAATCAAAGCACCGCAGAAGCACTTCGTTCAGCAGATCTAAAGGCTAGTCTACACAACGACACTAGGTTGCGACACTCGTTGCATGAAATGAATTGCGCGCATCTGGTTTCGTTTATGTCTGTAGACACGGCACCAGTACTATACACTTCAGTTTCGTCGTTTTGTGAGTGTCGTAGTCGCCGTAGAATGAAAGTTTTGGTAGCAGTAAAAGAAGACGGCAGCTCAGTTGCTCAGCAACCTTGCTGAAAGAAATTGTGGTTGAAGACCCTAGAAGTTATTTTAATCAACTTAGAATGTCACCAGAGCAGTTCACGTTCCTTGTAACGGAGTTAATAATGCAACAAAGAAGCAAGGTACTGTTAAGCGTGAAGTATTGTTACCAGAACTGAAATTACAAATTAAATTACGTTTCTTGTCAAGTAGATATTCGTCTCTACAGTACCTGTACCGTGTTCCGAAATCCACAATTGCCATAGTTCGTTTGTACAGGTATTTCGCATTGAATGTATTTCAGTCTGCAATTCACTAATCGTCAACCCATCAATATTTAATTCACGAATAATTGCTCCAAGGGCACTAACACGCCGCTGCTTATTCCTGAAATTTTCATCATTAAAATAGCACAAACACCTGCGCATCGCATATATGTTCAAAAACCAAATCATTTCTTCCGTTCCCCCCTTTATGTTGTATTTTGTTCTGTATTATTTTTAATCTAACTAAAAAAGACGTGCAATCAGTTTCGCCAAAGTCGGAAGGTGCCGAAACTGTTTAGTTTCGCCAACGCCTGCCGCGCATGCGCACCGGCCAGTACCGCAGTTTCATGAAACGTAGTGTCGTCGTAAACTAGCCTTTAAGGCTAGTTTAAACGACATTACGTTTCATGAAACTGCGCTACTGGCGAATGCGCATGCGCGGCAGTCGTTCGCGCAACTCGTTATGAAACTAAACAGTTTCGGCCCCTTCCAACTTTGGCGAAACTGATTGCGCTTGTTTTTAGGTTAGGTTATGACCAATACAGAACAAAATACAATATACTGGGGGAGGGGGGGGACGGAAGAAATAATTCAGTTTTTGAACATATATCCGTTGCGTAGGTGTTTGTGTGATTTTAACGGCGTGTTAGTGCTCTTCTGGCAATTATTTGTGAAATTAAATATTGATGGGTTGACGATTAGTGAATTGCAGACTAAAATACATCCAATTCGAAATATCTATACAAACGAAGTTTGGCAATTGTGGTTTTCGGAACACGGTACAAGTACTGCAGAGACGAATGTCTATTTGACAAGAAACGTAATCAATTTGTAATTTCAGTTCTGGTAACAATACTTCACACATAACGGTAACTTGTTTCTCTATTGAATTACTAACTCTGTTTACAAGGAACGTGAAATGCTCTGGTGACATTCTAGGTTGATTAAAATAACCTCTAGGGCAGTGGCGTAACTAGGACTTGGCTTTGGGGGGGATAGATCTGCTTGACGAGCAAAATTTTAGTTAGTTTCGAGACAAACTATCATCTACCACTCCCACTGAAGAAACTAATTCACTCCCATCCAATGAAAGATTAGGTAACACACCCCAAGTTTTCAATCTTTACCTTTACCAGATTGCTGTTATACGATTTCTTTTTTTTTTTTTTTTTTTTTTTTTTTTTTTTTTTTTTTTTTTTGGAGGGGTTCTGGTGGGGGGGGGGGGGAGTTCTATCCCCCTAACCCCCCCCCCCCCATAGTTACGCCACTGCTCTAGGGTCTTCAATCACAATTTCTTTCAACAAGGTCACTGAGCAACAGAGCTGACGTCTTTTGTTAATCCATTCACGAACCCAAACACGTTTCTTATTCTTTTTATGTTTAGTCTTATGCAGCGACATCACATAGACAAGCAATAGATTCGACACAACTCTTGCAGCTACAAAAACTTTCATTTTACGGCAACCACAAGACAACGAAACTTACGTGTGTTGGCGCCGTGTCTACAGACATACACGAAACCCGTTGCGCAATTCATTTCATGCAACGAGTTTCGCAACCTAGTGTCGTCGTGTAGACTAGCCTTCACACGCTCAGCTGAAATGCGGTGGGGGCAGGTTGTGAACGCCGGCCGCTAGGCGGCAGCAGCGTCGCGGTTTGCCTGCGGTGCGCGGACGACCGTTCCGACTTCTCACCGAACTTTCTCATATGTCAGAGGTTGTAGATATGAAATCTTATATTTCCTTGTCCCACTCTTTCCGGCTACGTAAACACTTGATTTTTATTTTGTTCTCACATATAATAAAGTACATTTTGAATTGTATTACTATAACGTTGCTCTTGCTTCGTATGATGCCACAATTGTTATAGTAGATTTCGCGATTATATTTTGGACGACAAGGAAATGATAGTACCGAATTTTTGAATTTGAAATAAGTTAGTTAAAGTACAGCACAAAATGAACATTAAAGCAAATAAACCGCGGGTTGCATATTAAAGTCGGGCACCATACAAGCGACAGCACGTTATAAGACTTAAGGAAAGCATCTAGCTGGATCCTGCGCTTCGGATTGTAGAAGCTGGAAATGATAACATTTACGTATTTAATATACGTGAACTTTGGAGATACTTTCCGTAGGAGATCAATGTTCAGACTGTTCACTTCGCTTTTCATTGTGACCGTGGGTGGAATATGAAGTTACTGGTAATGATAGAATAATAATTAAAAAATGATCGGACTTCGTGAAATTACAAAAGAAATGATTGCAGGTTCAAAAATCAAGCAAAGTATAGTATAAGGATGATTGATTGTGATTGAAATTTTGCAGACAATGCGATGCGATTGTAATGGCGTCTGAACATTAAACTATTACGGATGATGAGGAGCTTAAAAACATTAAGAAATTAAATATTTGACAGGGAGGAGTTTGATTTAAATGAAAACCAATGAGAGAGAATGTTTTTAAATTTAAATAATATATTTTCAGTAATAACTTGTATTATTCTTACTTACATGAGTGGATACAGGTATGAAAGACGTCTTCACGCTTCAGATACAGACCAGAGAGTGAGTAAAACTACTATCACGGTTCCGTCTTTTCGCTTGTTCGTAAGTAAAAAATAACGAACGAAATTAAATTAGTTTCATTGCGAGTCAGAGGGAACCGGAGGCGATAAGCATCGCTGATCAAAGATAAAAAAAAAGATAAAAAATTGGTGTATCGTTACATTACTTTCATTTATATAAACTAGATGTAATTCGAATACCATGTAGTACACTTTCTCTCTTTCCTTCGATGCAACAGAAATTTTAGTGTTGTGATTTTTTTGTTTTGGTCCACTTTTAGGTTACGGTAGTAACACCAGAAGTGGGCCTTTACGATCGTCTTCTGATAGCTCGAAATTTACGTGAAAATAACGGCTTAACCGTTCATCAGGAACGATAGCTGAATAAACGAATTTGTAGAGGAGAAAAGTCTCTTGAACTTTACTCTCTTATGTTTTTTTTCTCACAAATCGCACCGTTACAGAGATATTTGGAAAAATTACGGCGATTTGACACCGTCAGTTTTTAGACAAACCGCTGTTATCTTTCAACAACTCGGAACAGTGGCGTAACTATGGGGGGATGAGGGGGAAAGAACGCGAAAAAAAAATATATAAAAAAACGAAAAAAGAACAAATAAAGAAGAAAAATCGTATAACAGCGATCTGGTAAAGGTAAAGATTGAAAACTTGGGGTGTTTTACCATAATCTTTCATTGGATGGGAGTGAATTAGTTTCTTCAACGGGAGTGGTAGATAGTAGTCCGTCTGGAAACTGACTAAAATTTTGCTCGTTAAGCAGATCTATCCCCCTCCCCACCCCCAAAGCCATGTCCTCGTTACGCCACTGACTCGGAATGATGCAGAATATAGTTGTGTTCAATTAACGAAGTGCGCGGAAATCTTTTCGACGCAAGTTAAGGAAAAAAATGCCAGTGACGTTTTTTTATATTTTTTTTCTTCAGATAGATCGATGTTTTACGGTCGTTTGTTCATGTTCGTCCTGCGTTGTTCGTTGAGAATTTTGCTCAGTTTATTACAGATGGCGTTGAGCCCATTTTCTTTTTCTCTCTTTTCATTGGTTCTTCGGTTTGATAAGTTCTTTGTGGACGTTGGTTTTTGTTATATTGCGATCGTTTCTTCGTTGACTGTTTTTTCGTTACAGAGGGCGTTTAGCTCTCTGAGCACGCTGAGCTACCACGCCGGCCACCCTCTGAGCGAGCGCTGAGCCACCGCGCCCGACAAGTTCCGAACCACCGTCTAACACAGTTTAATAAGCCATGGCTGCAAAATACTAACACGAATTATTTACAGACGAATGGAAAAACTTGTGGAATCCGACCTCGGGGAAGATCTGTTTGGATTTAGGAGAAATGTAGGTACACGAGAGGCAATACTCACATTAGGACTTATCTTAGAACATAGGCTAAGGAAAGCGTTTTTAGCGTTTGTCGATTTGGAGAAAGCTTTTGACAATGTCGACTGTAATACAGTCCTCCAAATCCCGAAGGTAGCAGGTGTAAAATATAGGAAGCAAAGAGTTATATTCAACCTATACAAAAACCAGACAGCGATTATTAGAATCGAAGGGCTAGAAAGGGACGCAGATGTTGGGAAGGGAGTAAGACAGGGTTGTAGCCTTTCCCCAATGTTGTTCCAGCTGTACATTGAGCAGGCAGTGAAGGAATGGAAGGAGAAATTTGGAGAGGGAATTAAAGTGCAGGGAGAAGAAATAAAAACATTGCGGTTTGCTGATGACATAGTAATTCTGTAAGAGACCGCAAAAGATCTGGAAGAGCAATTGAATGGGATGGACAGTGTCTTGAAAGGAAGATATAAGATGAACATTAACAAGAGTAAAACGAGGGTAATGGAATGTGATGTCAGAAAATCAGGCGATGCTGAAGGAATTAGATTAGGTAATGAGACAATAAAAGTAGTTGATGAATTTTGTTATTTGGGTAGCAAGATAACTGCTGATGGCCGAAATAAAGAAGATATAAAATGCAGAATGGCTATTGGAAGAAAAGTGTTTCTAAAGAAGCGTAATTTGTTAACATCTAATATTAATTTAAAAGTTACTAAGTCCTTTCTGAAAGCATTTGTCTGGAGTGTAGCATTGTATGGGAGTGAAACGTAGACGATAAGGAGTTCAGATAAAAGATGACAGAAGCTTTTGAAATGTGGTGCTACAGACGAATGATGAAAATTAGATGGGTAGATCACGTAACTAATGATGAGGTGCTCAAGCGAATCGGGGAGAAAAGGATTTTCTGGCATATCCTGACTAAGAGAAGGGATGGATTGGTTGGACGCATTCTGAGACATCAAGGAATTATCAACTTAGCATTAGAAGGAAGCATGTGGGGTAAAAATCGTAGAGGGAGACCGAGGGACGAATATAGTAAGCACATTCAAAAGGATGTAGGTTGCCGAACATTTTCTCAGATGAAGAGACTTGCACAGGACAGGGTAGCGTGGAGAGCTGCATCAAACCAGTCTGTGGACTGAAGACCACAATAACAACAACATCACAATCAAATTCGCTGCCCTTTACCCTACGCCGAACAGTTGCGAGAGTAATCATTCTCGTACCATCAATGGTAGGTGTTATGTGCTAACATTTCATTTTTAGACATTAGATTATAATTCGTTGTACTAAGAACGAAGTGATTTTGGTTTTCTTTCAGTGCGCCATTGCTTTGAAATGACAACGATTGATTAATGATTAGAAAATCATCAAATACACAAAGCAAGATGGGCAAATGAGAATTTCGGGTAAGGTTTCGAGGGAGGGTTGTCACGTGACTGAATTCCGAACGCCAAATGTTTGCTACGTTCCTTGCAGGCTACAGTCATTCGTAAGCAGTACAGGAGAAGAAAATAAACTTAGAACTACCAGAGCAATTAAGGTGGTATTATTTTAACGGAAAAAGATAGTAAAAATGTGGGAGAAATATTAAAATAATAAATTAAAGAGGTAAAAATTCAAAAAAGAGTATGATTTCAAAGCTAAGTCCAAGTATCCAATAATTTTTGCTGTTTGTTAAAAAACGGCCAGAAAGAATATTTCGTGTTGGGTGCATAGATATTATCACAATAATCGTATTGTCCATCATTTTTTATTATTTATATTTTTATTATTTTCGTCCGAAATGTTTGCAAAAAATCATAAAACTACAGGCTGTGAGGATACAGGGTTTTAGTTTAGCAATCTCTTTGGTACGTTTTGGTCGACCAGTAGTTATCGTTGGCGTGCAGCTTAGGTTTGAAGGTTTCTTGTTTGTTGACCGGTGTGCGGCACAGTGTCTCCAGATTAGGGTTTTTCTTCCCAATTTTGGGGTAAAAATGTTTGTGGGGAACTTTTGGGGAAACGAAAAACGTGGGGAAATTGTTGGGGGAAAAATTCTGTACTCGGAAAATTTGGGATTAAATTTTTATTTTCGGCAGTGGCAGTGTTGTTTGGTCATGTTGGCAATGAAATGTTTCATTTACGAGACTAATTAATTTACTGAGCAAAACAAGATAGATACAAGAACCTGTCAACCACAGAGCAGGGAAAGCATTAATTATTTACTTCAAGCTCAACACGAAAGATTATTCCCCACAGTCTATTGCGTTTTCAAAGAGCAGTCAATGGTCGTTAAAACATTAGCACACTACACTGCCACTGCCGTCAGTAAGATTGCACTTGTGTTTGGTGACAGCTGCATGTCAACCGCTGCAAGACGTCACGCCTAACTTTGCTAGTATAAGTTAGTTCATAAGTAGCTTGTAAGTTTAGGGACCATCAGCAAGTTCTTGATGGGAGTTTTGTGCCTGCTATTCTCGAATGGTAGTGTGGAAAGAGCATTCTCTATAATGAATTTAATAAAAAAGAAACTGAGAAATAGAATGCACACATCCTGTGACATCCACAGATGATCACATACTCAGAGTGCGGTACAGTTTGAAAAACGAAGGGTGTAATAAATTAGAGCGAAGCACTAGAATGCTTATGCAATTTAAATCAGAGGATGTGTATAAAAATCAAAACTATGTTGATGTCGTGTCTTTTCTGGCATAATAAATAGGTTATACTGATGTTCTTTATATTTCATTTCAATATAAATGACAAGAAACAGTGTTGGCTTTTGTACAGTAATTACAACAGATGACACAATTTCATTCATTGTAGAATGTAACTTAATATTTTTGTGATAATATATCAATCTATTGTGATTGTAAGGACAATTTATGTTTTGTATTGTTAGAAACTTAAGTAATAAAAAATTAAACCTGCTGCCGTAATTATACTTTTATCACTCACTAATAGCTCTCTTATCTATATATAAAGTTGTTATATCATGTACTGGTAAATCAATAGAACAATTAAGAAAGCAAATGTGGCACCTTTGAAGCAGGTTTTCTATTTTTCTTGCCAGGCTCTATGTTTTCATCGATAAATTAATACTTTTGTTTTATGTACTATAATTTCTGATACATACGATAATTTTATGACATTTAAGACATAGTTACACCCCTTCATGTTGCCATTGCTGACAATGATTGTTAATTTGAAGAAAAACGTAGTTCTAATCTATTTGGGAAAAAGTTGCCAAAATAGTGTCATTTTGGGGAAATTTTTTGTCTGGTATGGGGAAAATTCGAAAACTCAATCTGGAGACACTGGTTCGGCAGTCTCCCACCGACGGCAGAGCGAGGCAGT
The DNA here is from genome assembly GCA_026315105.1 of Locusta migratoria. Classification (NCBI taxonomy): domain Eukaryota; kingdom Metazoa; phylum Arthropoda; class Insecta; order Orthoptera; family Acrididae; genus Locusta; species Locusta migratoria. The sequence continues at coordinate 831,023,085 of CM048744.1, forward strand.
CTCACGTCGACAGTGAGACCATACTGCGCGTTTAGCGGTGGCTCAAGTTTGGCCCATCGGTCGTTTCGCATATGAGTTTCGGTCGCAGTTGCGTATGGAAACGTTTCAGTGTGACTTTGTAGACATTTATCGTAGTGGCACGCGTTTATTTAATCAGTGTACTTAAAGAAAGAGTTATTAACATTTGTCGTTCCGTAATAAAGGAAGTTAACAAAGTTTATTGTTATGTATCAACCAGTGGCGTAGCTATGTCACTAAGGGCCCCGGGGCAAAAACGACATTCGGGCCCTCTTTACACTAATTCTGTACAGATGCAAAACTACTTCATCATCCGGTCCTTACCGCCCACTGGAAAACATAATAAGGCAAACCTAAATACTACTAAGTAAATTATTATGTGTCACGCAGCAGATAATATTTAATCGTACTCTCTAATATAAGTGTGAAAGTTTGTTTGTTTGTTATGCTTTCACGCAAAAATTACTAGGTGATTTGGATGAAATTTTGCAGAGGGATAGAGATAGAGTTGGACCTGGGTAGAACATACAGATGAAAATGCCCCATGGGATATTTTTCGTCAGCGGTGGCAGCGGCCGGACTTTGTCAGTGCCGACAACTCACTTTCGCTAAACTACTCCGCTGTTAGCTCATTTCGTTGATAGCCAGGTCAAAGAAGGAAAATAGGGATATATTCGTGTAGGAGGGTTTCATCAAAAGTAAGTTGTCGGATTTTGTTTGATGAAACACTTTGGATTGAGCCATGCCCCTACCAGGCTTCTTGAAGTATATGTTAGTGTCTGCCCAGGAAAAAGTAGTAAGTAAAATAACTAAGTCGATATCTTTGCTTGTTATCATGACAGTGGGGTGGAGGGCAGCGTCTTGATGCACAATTCACTATTGAGACAAAGTAATTATTACATGAAACTTCTGATCCGTGAATGTAATTAAACTTTTAAGTGGCAGAATAAACAAATAGTTTGCGGGAAGAAACGTACCTTAAAAGATTGCGTGATGTGCTGAATTATCACCATTACTTTAAAACACAGTGAAGTTGCTTTGTTTTTCACATAGAAGAACTGAGGACAATGCGGCGGAGAGTATACTGTTAGTATGAACGTAAATCGAAGAGCGAATAGTTCTCATGGTATGGGAAGGGCGCCTTTCCCAGGAAAAAGCCACAGAATGCCGAATCCATTTCCCGCCTTCCATTGCAAGGTAGTGAGTAGAAAGGTATGTAGATTCTGTTCGGTATTCCTTTCAGTATTAACGCATTTGTGGAAAACAAACATGCATGTTTCCTGGAGCAACCCATTTTGTGGAAAATGGGCACTCTCCAGGTCGGTCTGCGCACTGTTCTACTGTACTTAAATATGTTGTATACATTTAATATTTTGTTTTAGTCCGTTCTGTTTAACAATAACTAGGGCCTATATTAACATATTGGCTGCCAATGGTATACTTGGGTTACCTTCCCCCTGGCACCATTTACTTTTTTTCCGTATTCTGCTTTAGTTTGCTTGAAGTAAGCAATTTAAGTACAAATAAGTTGAAAATATTGCAATTTAGTACCTTAGTTTATGTTTTCTGTGTGAGTTACATATGACTCACATGGCACCAGAGTAAAGTGCCAGATGTGTCATTTGCTATGTCGCTAATAATTTTTGGTCAGTACTCTTGTCTTTCATTCCACAACATTACTTGTGTACAGTTCCATTATTGTTTTTCTGCATTGTTACTACAGTCTTTAATCAGTGTTGTTTGCTCCGTAACACAGTGATATTGTAGCAGGAGAAAGTGTCTCGTAGAAGTTATGTAGATGAACAAAGGCATGTGCAGAAGCTTTAAGATGAAGTAATGGACATTAGTGAAGAAGATGAAGATACTACTGAAATGGAAAAATAGGAGGAATGTGTTGATGCTGAGTACTGTTCATGTAGAGGAAGAAGCTAAAGTTCGAACCAAGAGGGGCACAAAGAAAAAACCAGGAATGATAACAGACTTTAATCAGTCATTTATAGATCTCTCTGGCCAAATGAACTCCTATATTGTCTAAGGAGGGGTGTGGAATTGTACAGGAAGCTTGAATTGAATTGTTGACAGGGTCAGCACTGGTAAATGCTTTTGTGACTTACCGATACATCAACAAGATCATCTCAATCACAGAATTCAAAGAGGAAGTGACTTTGAGAATACTCCATACAGAAGATGCCGATGCCCCTGAGAAATCTCTCACCGTAGCCACCAAGCTGCCTGCAGATTGTGCTCTTGTGAACATGGGAGTAGCAAGTCATAGGTGTACGGATGCTACGAAAAACTGAAGAATGAATTTGGACGAGAGCAAGCTGTCAAGAAATGTAAACAAACTACATGGAAATGCAAGAAATAGTGAATCATATTTTTGCGAAGAGTGTTTCTTCATAAAGCAGAGAGCATCTAGGTGTTAGAGATACAAAGTGGAATTACCCAATTTTTCAGTCTGTTTCATTTTTGTTGTAATTCAAACTGTATGTGATATATAATCTACTGTATATGTAATATGTTAACACCAAATAATAAATTATAAAAACAAGGAAACTCCACTATGACTGGGCCATGTGACTTATATGTTGTTGTTGTGGTCTTCAGTCCGGAGACTGGTTTGATGTAGCTCTCCACAATACCTTATCCTTAGCAAGCCTCTTCAACTCCTCATAAGAACGGCTACCTACATCTGTCTGAATCTGCTTACTGTACTGATCTCTTGGTCTTACTCTGCGATTTTTACCCCACACACTTCCCCCCAATGCTAAATTCACAATTCCTTGATGTCTAAGAATGTGTCCTACGTTTTAGTCAAGCTGTGCCGGAAGTTCCTTTTCTCCCCCATTCTGTTCAGTACCTCCTCATTAGATATGCGATCCACCCACCTAATCTTCAGCATTCTTCTGTAGCACCACATTTCAAAAGCCTCTGCCGGCCGCGGTGGCCGAGCCGTCTGCGGCGCGCTAGTCACAGTCTGCATGGTCACTACGGTCGGGGGTTCGAATCCCCCCTCGGGTATGGATATTTGTGCCGTCCTTAGAATTAGCTAGTTGATAAGTAGTTTGTAAGTTTATGGATTGATGATCCCGTAGTTAAGTCCCATAAGCTCTACAAACATTTGAACATTTTTTCAAAAGCCTCTATCCTCTTCCTGTGCGCACTGTTTATCATCCTGTTTCACTCCCGTACAAGGCAACACTCCACACAAATGCTTTCAGAAACGACATCCTTAGGCTTAAATCAATATTCGATGTTAACAAATTTCTCTTTTTCAAGAACGCTTTTCTATCCATTGCCATTCTGCATTTTATATCCTCTATACTGCGACCATCATTTATTATTTTACTGTCCAAGTAACAAAACTCATCTACCTCCTTTATTGTTTCGTTAGCTAATCTAATTCCTTCAGCATCACCTGATTTTCTTATACTGCAGTCCATTACCGTTGTTTTGGTCTTGTTAATGTTCATCTTATACGCACCTTTCAGCACACTGTCCATTCCGTTCAACTGCTCTTCCAGGTCCTTTGCTGTCTCTGACAGAATTACAATGCCATCAGCAAAACGCAAGGTTTTTATTTCTTCACCCTGAACTTTAATTCCTTCTCCAAATTTCTCATTGCTTTCCTTTATAGCTTGCTCAATGTACAAATTGAATAACATTGGAGAAAGACTACAATCCTGTTTTATTCCCTTCCCAATCACTGCAACCCTTTCATGCCCTTCAACTCTGACAACCGCTGTCTGGTTTTTGTACAGGTTGTAAACAACCTTACGCTTCCTATATTTTACTCCAGCTTGCTTCAGAAGTTGAAAGAGTTTATTCCAATCAACATTGTCAAAAGCCTTCTCCAAATCTACAAAAGCTAGATATGTAGGTTTGCCTTTTCTTAATCTATCTTCTAGGTTACATTTCCTACATTTCTCCTGAAACCAAACTGATCTTGTCCGAGGTCGGCTTCTACCACCTTTTCCATACATTTATATTTCACGATTTCAAGTGTCAATAACTACGCTTGAGCTCTTGAAAACTGGAAGATGATGTGTTACTCGTGCCATAACGTACTGTAACACCAAGTCACAGCACGCTACTGTGTGTTACAACTGCACCACGGAGCTTTAAATGGAAAAATGTCCGTGAGTCGTATTTACTTCACGTGGCCCGAAGAGAAGACTTCCTGTGACTTATATTTAACTCACGTGGCAGTCAATGTGTTAAAACATTGTTTTCTAAAAGTTGGGAATTTTTTCTATTTCTAGTAAGACGAATACTATTAGTCCTTGAAAAAAATTCATAATTAGTTTTCGCGCCTCACTGTGTATCACGCATTTAATGTGTGGCGTTTTTCAAATCGTGGGGATCTCGTTCATGTTTCCTCACGCACCCAAGTCAGAATGAAAGATTACCTACTGGAGTAATACAATGCTTCGAACTGTTAGACTGCAGATGTTGGCAAATATATGATTTCTGATCGGTAATTACCGGTAAGCGATTTCATGACTGCAGTATATTATTGTAATAATATGGTCACACAATTAAAAAGTAGTCAATTTTATTTGAACAATTATTTTACAATGTTTTCCTGACTTTGGTTTTTGCAAAATCATCAATAAGGTCTGTTAAATCTAGACTTGATGCAGCCTTGTTTTCGCTTGTTATGAGTGACAGATGTCCGAGTCAAGCTTGATCCATACTGTACCACAGGTGCTTTCTGATAATTTTTAATTTGCTGAACGACATTTTGCCTGCTACAGAAGACTAAAACTGCGGTAAATACTTCCGTAACCTCACATTCTAATAAAGCATATTTTGTTACAATTTGCTTATATAATTGGCGAACTGTCCATGTTGGGGACAATTTCGGCAGGAGAAATTAAAAGTCGAAATTCCTTCATTCAACAAAATATTTTATACAGTATAACGTCTATTATCGGAAGTAATTTGTGGACATGGATATTCGGAAAACCGGTTTATTCGGATATTCGAACTGTTCACTTCTATTTGCCAATAAAAAGTAGTGTACAGTAAATGTATTTTTACTGTATTTGGAGGAGCGCGATCCTGCACATTGACGCCACAACACTTGGAAGACGCAGCTGGTGCTGTGAGCAGCTTTGATGCTGCCGCTACTTCTGCTGCTACGCCGACTGGAGTGACTGACTGGCCGCTTCGCCTGTTAGCAGCGCCACATAGTGGCGTCTTGTGAAGGCCTAATTAGAAGTATTGTTCCGCCAGCCGGTGGCCCAGTGCGGTTAATGTGGGAAACTTGGTTTGAGGGGAAGGGGATATGATGGACGATAGGGTGGGAGGGTAAAAAAAATTAAATAAAAAATTCGACGCTCTACTGTAACTTTTTCGATCGTCGCTCACCGAGGCCGAGGGGCCCCTGGACCTCGGGGGCCCCGGGGCACTGCCCCGCCTAGCCCTATGATAACTACGCCACTGGTATCAACCCAGTCATTGTCCGCATCCCATACCGTCATACCATTGGGACAATGATTAAGGATTAACCCTAGAACTGTCGGCCGAAAAATAGTTTCAGGAACGGTCGGGCTGGGTCTGAGGGACCCAACAATTAAAATTCTTATGACAAGTGCCAAAACAGTGTATTTACACCAAATGACGATTTTCTATATTGTTTAGGTCCTGCCAAATGTTGTAGGGACATTATTTTAACGTTCTGAATTTCACAATTGCTGTAAAATAAAAAAAAAAGTAGAAAAGATACTTCTTTGTAGTAATAAATGTAACCACACTAGAAGTACAAGTAAATTGGATTGAAATACAAATATAAATGAGAATAATTTGTAGAACTTAAAAGCAGACTTGTTGAATTTATGTTATATAAATCGAAATTGTGCATATAATGAATAGTTTGTGTCATATCGTCCTCTAAAGTCGTCACGTTTTCTAACAAACGACACAAACCATTTCTGCATGCACCAATCACAACTATATTTTGCAAATTTTACAGAAGTATTTCGTTTTGCTGTCCTTCCACTTATAGCATCTTCCCCTTCATCCCCACTTATTTCACTATTGCTATCATGATCACTGTTTATTTCGAAGTCCGGATCCGCGTCAGAATCGTCAATTTGATTATCATCATCGTATAATATGTTGAAAATTTCACAGTATGAAACACTTTCTCTTTAAATTTTATATTTTAAATCATTGGCATCAGAAATACTTCACAAATTCATTTGAAACTGGATGAAACACCAAATACAAATACAAATACACCCGCACTAGTAGAATTCAATAACGTAAACGGTCGGGCTGGGTCTGACAGACCCTCCCGATTTTTAGAGAATTGCCGAACATTGTCTAAACAATTTAAAACCTTATTCATGATGTTAACGCTTTCTCTTGCATGTTTCAGGAAGCTAGCAGAGCGCTCGAATCAGATCAGCGACTATAAGCAATAAATTCGTTGAAATAGAATCTAGTGGGTCCAGCCCAACCGTTCTAGGGTTAATTAAGCACCAAATAGAATATAACGGTACCTTCGCCCATCGAGGACTAGGTGGGCGCAGCTGTGTCGTTATAAGGCAAATGTAAAGTGAGCCGTAAAACACGCCAGTACGATGTTTTTTTTGTATCCTTCGATGTAACATAAATGTTAGTGCTGTCTTTTTTTTTTTTTTTTTTTTTTTTTTTTTTTTTTTTTTTTTTTTTTTGTCGTTGACGCTGTCGCATGTAGGCATAGGTACAGACAATTGCGAAGCGGCCACGTTTCGGAGTTGCTGGTGACTTTTGTCACTCTGGAGACGGCCATTGTGTGGTGCGCCGGCACGCTTCTTTCACGGCCGGGACGGGACACGCGCGGGTGACTGGGTCAGCGGGCACGCCTGCTACTTGCGCGGCTCCGCTTTGATCTCGCGTGCCATTGTCGACCTGTAACGCGCCGTTACGTCGCGAATAGAACACGCCCAGTATTTATAAGCGACGTATTTCAGGACTAAACTGCTGCTTCCCGCAACCTCTCACTGTCCCAGTAATTCCATACACGTTGTAAACAAAAGATTTGAGTAACTTCTTCTTAGGGTTACCACACGTGCTCTTTTTCCCGGACACGTCCTCTTTTTGATGCAAGAAAATGTGTCCGGCTGGAATTTATAAAATTCTACAAAATATCCTCTTTTTTGGGTTCCGAGAAAGAAAATTTATTTTTGGTGTCATTGGCAACAACGGGTTCGTTCGCACTGCAGTTCCAAACTGTTCGCAATCATCACGCGCTTACGGAGATCGAAACTGCCTTTCACAATTTCGCTCTCCGCATGGGTCTGACAGTTGCAAACGATTCGGAACTTTTCTGCGAAGGTCCCCGATTGTCTATCCTGTATTCAACCAATGTATACTGTCTTCTGCATTATGTTCTTTGGTGTTGCTTTTGATATACTTTGTGGTTTAGGTTAAAGCTGTAGTGTGTGTTCGAGATCGCAGGTAGCTTTTGCTTCGAAATAAATTACGAACTTAAATACAAATACAATAGCTAGTCATAATGCCAACACAGAACGTGCGTTTTCTCTTGTGAACACACAGTGGACAAAAGACAGGAATAGATTTAAAATAGTAATTATAAAAGCTATTGTATGTGTACAGTATAATTTCAAAGATTTGAAATGCCTGAGCTTTTATCAGTACTAATTCAAAAACAAAAACCTCATTAGAGAGATTTTGTGGTCCTTCAAATATAGTTGGTTCAAAAGTGAAAAAGACAAGAATGAGACAATTGAGTGTAGTGATGATGAATAAACTGTCATGGTTCATAATACTTTTTTCTACAATAACCACACAAGGTTATTGTTTAGTTTGTAGTAGTTTTACGTGGTTCATTAATAAAGACGTGAATTACATTATGTTAACAATAAAGTGTCCTCTTTTTTATATGAACTGTCCTCTTTTTTTTATGATGAACATATAGTAACCCTACTTCTGCTTATCATTACAGCATGTTAATCTCTCTATATAAAAATGTCCTGTTTGTTTGTTTACGCTTCACAAATTCGAAAAGTCCTGGACCGGTTATCGTTTGCCACAACATTGAATTCTAATGCAGGAACGCTTTAGGCATCTATTTCTTTAATACATTATACATAATTTATTTAAATGATTTTAAAATTTCTTGTAGGTTGCTTTTATGGACAACACTAAAGCCACATTATTAATACATGACCTTTTTTAGTTGTTCAGTGGTCTCGTAGATCTCTTAGCTCGCCTTCGGTTGTTCAGTGGTAGATGTTTAAACTGCTCGCCTGGCTTTAAATCTTCGTGAAAATAATGGGACGTCGGGTTTTGATACGTCATGGAAACTTCCAATATGACACGTTTCATTTTAAATAAATTTATTTTTCATTCTTGATGAAGCACAAATAAAAGTACAACTTTAAGACTGCTTGTTACTTAATAACAAAAATAAGACTGAATGTTAACAACATAATGACTACAATTAGACTGACTGACAACTAACTCATACTAACTCCTGCCAATGCGCGCATGTTAATATCCATCATAGTTTTCTAGAACATTCTAGAACACGGAAGATACAATGTTTTATGTTACATACTTTCTTTATGAAACATAAATGAATCTTGCTTTACGTAAAGATACACAAAATTATCACAAATACTATAATAGGTTTTTCGTATAAAAACAAAACAATACAAAGATCGTAAGTAAATAACAATTAGTGTAGTGTTAATCTATGTTTACATTATTTAAAATTGTTAAATCAAAGCAACTAATCAGTTATTCAGTCCGCTAAGTATTAAATTACGGTCAATACATTATAGAGGACCTCAGGTATTGTTAGTTAACAATTTCATTAACAAACACATTATTGCCCAACATTAAGCTTACGACTTTCTATAATTAATTTATTTATTTAGTTCATTAAAAGACCCTAGTAATGAAAGTGCTAATCAATGTGACTTGGCAGAAGCGCCATAAAATGCTTATATAATACAAACATGGAATATTAGGGCACAATATAGCAATCAAATATGGTATTGTAATTTGCATTAATCAAAACAAACGAGACTTTCCAGGGCATATACATTACAGTTGCTTGAACAATCACTTAGATGTTGTTAGTGGATTATTCATTGTCAAACCACAACATGTTTCGGGCTTAGCCCATCATCTGTTGACCTGTCAGTAAGATACATATACAGCCAGTAAATATATACATAACATTATTTGCAATTTATAATTAAAAATACCAAATTTTTATATATAGTAATGAATTTTATATAATTTAAAATTACATACCGATATATTATTCAGGCATTTAAATTTGTTATGTATTGCCATACAACATCAAATGTGATCAAGATAATGTTTACATGAAATTATCATAACTAGTATAGCCTGTGGTCGAAAATCGACCAATTGCGTTCACAATGGTCACAGGGGGTAAAATTTTACGTATCATGTCGGCGGCCTCTCTTGATTATGTTGGCAACATCAACAACACGGTAGAAAATCTTTGCCCATTTGTTCGAACCACATAGAATGGCTCGATTAGTGTATCGTACAGACCATGATGTAAACAAATAATGCTGTTCCTGCTTTATGGTTGACAGGTTCTTGTATGTACCCTCGTCCGCTCAATAAAAATAATTGCCCTCGTAAAGCGAAGATTCCATGAGAAAACATCAGCGTTGTCAAGCTATTGGCTGAAATGAAGACTCACATGATTCTCACTATTCAGCATCTGTTGCCAACATTATCATAGGTGGCCGCTGGGATATTTGATAAAACTTAACTGCCACTGGGAGGTATGAAATGGTATCTTTTACGTGTTAAGGAAAATGCCTGACACAATAACAACAAATAAAAACGGAAGTATATACTTCTCATGCCATTTTGGAATTATATATCTTTCATTAGCCTAGTATTTGAAATGGAACTACAATTTCGGTGTTCGTATATTTATACAACGCCAAGAAATAATGTTATTTCGATACTGCGATATTCAGAATTTCAGAGCTGACAACAAAGTCGACTTCGTAGTTCCACCCGTACACCGCTACATGCCTCTCCCGGCGCATCATCATTTATATCGGCATTCTCGACTTCGTAGTTCCACCCGAGTACCGCTAGATGCCTCTCCCGGCGCATCATCCTTTGTATCGGCATTCATATGAACACATCTATTTCCTTTAACCACTCTTAATCACTGCGAAAATGAAGCATTTGAACGGCACAAGAAAGTGACTCCATGTTTCGATATTCACTTATTTTAATACTGCTGATGCGCTGCATTTCAGCGTCTTTGGTCGAGGCGAATAGCCAATCAGTGAGCTGATTGTTGGAGAATGTAGAACTTGATCCAAGCTGTAGATAGGAAAATTTCTACTTCCTTTTACCGCTTTTAATGGCTAAATGCACACATAATATTTATATTCGTGAAATCTACGACAAACAGTCTTTCGAAATATGTAACTTTCGTTGGCCTTCTTGTACGAATAAACTAGTAATCCGTACCACAATTTTTGTGTTAGCGTATTTACATAATGATGTATGTATACAATATTTTAGGAAATAAAGATTCTATAGCACATTATCATGCCAGTAGCATGGAAGTTAGAGTAGAGGCCGAACAGTTGCCTAGTATAAATAGAGCGATCGGTTCCACTAGTGAAACGTGAAAAGAGGTTAGTGTACTGAAGGAAGAGATTAAAACCATGTACTCCATTGAACAACGCGTTTTTCTGGTGCTAGAGTACCACAGGTTAGAAGAGAGTCCTACGGCAACAAGGCGAAGTTTTCAAGCACGATTTAATGTTCCAAAAGGACCCGATGCGAAAACCATTCGTACGCTGTTCGCAAAATTTCAACGAACAGGCAGCGTAACTGATGATCTAGTGGTGCAGGCTGGCCGCAAGCAAACCGCAGTTACGCCTGAAAATATCGCCACAGTTTCTGGAATAATTCAGCGAAATCCAATGTCATCCGTCCGTAGAATTGCATCTAAGACTGGTTTGAAGCGTTCCAGCACGCAGAAAATACATAGTAAGAGCCTACACATGCTTCCATTCAAAATTCAAACGCACCAGGCCATACCCGTACGAGATGTGCAACAAAGGGTTGCCTTTGCTAAACAGTTGCTCACAATGATTGATAGTGAAGGATTTGATGTTGGCTGCATCTGCTTTACAGATGAAGCACACTTCCACCTGAATGGTTACGTGAATAAGCAGAACTGGCGATTTTGGGGTTCCGAAAAGCCATATTGGTGTGAAGCGAAACCCCTGTATTCTCCTAAAGTTACTGTGTGGCCTGCAGTATACAGTAGAGGCATTATTGGCCCTTTTTGCATTCGAGAAACGGTCACTGGTGCACGTTAAGTTGCAATTTTGGAACAATTAGTCGCCACACAGCAAGTGTTGGAGGATCGACCAGGTACTGAATGGTTTATGCAAGATGGAGCCCGACCACATCGGACCGAACAAGTGTTTCGCTTTCTTTAGGAATACTTCGGGAATCGAGTCATTGCTTTGGAATATCCCAAATTTAGTGGTGCAGGCATAGATTGGCCTCCATATTCGCCGGATTTGACTCCCTGTGACCTTTTTTTGTGGGTGACATTGAAAGAGATGGTCTACCCGAAGCATCTCGCCACGCTGGACGAGCTTGAATCGGCGATCTCTGTGGCATGTGAATCCATTTAGGTTGAGACACTACGAAATGTGATGGCGAATTTAAATCTTTGTTTTCGCCACATCTGTAGTGCCAATGGTGAACATTTTGAAAACATTGTGATGTGATTGTTTGCAAAGAGCGTTTTCATTACGATTATTTCCCTTCTGTATGCTGATAAGAGCTGTACAGCGTACAGCGCCATCTATTAGCAGCTTTTGTAACTATTATTTCAAACTGTTGTATAAACTTCTTACAGCTTTCACAATAAACATACCGTTTACTGCATACCTCTATCGATCTTTGTTTTCGAGATATTTAATTTTGAAACCAGGGAGCCCTTTTCTGGACACCCTGTATATCGTTCCTTCTCAATGGTACAATAGAGAGTGGCTAGTTGTATCAAAATACTTGATTAAGAAAGCATTTTTAATGCTAAACCTATGAAAATTTATATTTAGAAGTAGAAACAACCAATGCAGGGCATCGAGCCTACGCTTGCGAAGCAGTGGGAATTAAGCTAGTGGTAGACATAATTTTGCTCTTGTCTTTCAGCGAACACACCTCACTTGCCCCAGTTCATGGTAGTGGTTGCAAATCGCTAATAACTGACTGCTCGATAAACAGATAATGTGTTTACCACGTTGAATAACGCGACTGTTTTGTTCTTTCTCTTTAGAGGTAGCCTTATCGACAGTAGCTTACAACCGCACTAATTTACGAACGCGTTCGGCGCTGTTTACGGCTGCCCGTTATCGCCCCGCTGCCATAATTAGCCGTATCGTGCGTGGGTGGGGCGGATCATTCAGGCTGTGCAGCTGAAATGCACCGCATCGGCGCGTCCCCGCCGCCCGCTCTGCCTTTGCAGTGGGGTCGGTGTCGTCGCTACCTGCTGTGCGGGAACGCGCCACGGCTCATAATGAAGCTGTTGCACGGCCCATTAGCCTCATAACGCGACCGGTGTCGCCTTTAATTGACCTCCCGGTGGGGCGTAGGGGACTCCGATTGCGTGTACTGGAGGGGTTATCGATTGTAAATTACTCGCTGAAAAGTCGGCGTTGCCCGGCTATTTATTCATTTATTCCTGTCTTGAATTTTTCCTACGCCTATTCCTTCTCTCTCTGTCCAGCTCCATTTTTCTACATCTACACAGATACTCTGCATATCATATTTAAGTGCCTGGCAGAGGATTCATTAACCACTTTCATAACATTTCCCTACCGTTCCATTCTCTAACAGCGCGCGTGAAGAAAGAACACCTAAATCGTTCCGTTTTCGATCTGATTTACTTTACTGGGATGGTCATGTCTCCCTATGTACAGTGAATAACTTTAATATTCGGACACTGTGATATTTCAATCTTGGAACATCATAACTTTATTTACAACAAAACAAACAAAACATATACGCAATTATTGCATTAACTGGTGTGTCTTGTAAGTAATAATATAAATTTTATTAAGATAACTTACATAACTTCCTTAATAATACAATTTAAAAACAACTCGGTCCTATATTCACGTTACTTTAATATTCGGACACTTTGCAGAACTAAGTATTTCAAAACAAAATTTTATGGAAAATAAATGTTTCAATATGTTGTTGGGTAGCCATTCTGTTTTATCACTTCTTTCAAACGCTGCGGCATACTGCTAATGATATTTTTTAAATAGTCCGCACGTAGACCGTCCCATTCTTCTTTTAGTCGACGCTTCAGACTTTCTTTGGAAGATATAGGAGTACTTCTAATACATCGGTTCAGTTCCCCCCACACATTCTCAATCGGGTTGAGATCTGGTGACTGAGGTGGTAGTTGTAGGACTTTGGGGCAGCTGTACAACAAATATTCCTGCACAATGCGAGGCTAATGTTTCGGGACATTGTCCTCGTAAAATTTGAAGGTGTTTGATATCCCCGTGGTTTCATCACTTTTCGTAAATTGTTCTTTAATTTGTTCAAATAGACATATTTGTCCATAGTATTGTCGATGAACACCAATTCGTCCGGTCCAAATGTCGATATACAGCCGCAGACAAGGACGCTGCCACCTCCATGCTTTACAGTTGGTTTAATATTGGTGACTGTAGATTCCTCATTATTCTTCCGCCACACCATGCTTCGCTATCCGACCCACAAACTTTAAATTTACTTTCGTCGGAAAAAAATGACGTCACTCCACCAAATTGCATCCTTCGTAATAAACTCCGTAGCAAAGTCCAATCTTTTCTGTCGATTCTGTTGATTCAAATACGGTTTCTTCCTAGCCACTCTTACATTGTAACCACATTCTTTCAATGCTCTACGAATCGTTTGAGGATGTACCTTCTTGCCAGTTTCGTTTAGAAGCTCAGGTGCTAATCTCGGTGCACTGAGTGTAGGATCCTTCTTTATTTTCCGTGTTAGATTTCTCTTGTCACGTTCATCCAACTTCTGTGGCTGTCCCATTTGTGGTATGCAGTCTACACGGTCCTCGTTTCTGAAACGCCTGACAATATCTGCCACAGTACTCTTACTCATGTTGAGAATGGCAGCAATTTGTCGATATGATTTTCCTTTCGCATTGTGAAAAATCACAAGTTGTCGTATCTCAAAGCTCATATTAGCTTTGCGTGGCATCGTACCGTCCGGACAGTCGACCGCGCTTGTAAGCACACACTTGCCTTCTGACTAGAAGCAGCCCTACTCTTCCCGGCGTGAACGGTGACAAGTACGACACCGCAAACTGTCCGGAACTGTTTTACGTTATGTAAACAACGTTCATACTGTTATTTACATGACATGTACCTTCATATAATATTTGGTAATATTATATTTTTGTTTGTTCAGAATACAGTTATAAAGCAGCAAACTAAAAATATCTTAGTGTCCGAATATTAAAGTTAAACACTGTAGGTTAAAAGTCGACTACTGTACGTAAAACAAGAGCCTTGCTTTGTCACTAAAATTAGTAAATAAGATCCGTGTGAACAATTGGTTACTCCCTGCTACAAAGCCTTGTTCCCTGGCCGAAACTGAGAACAGACTCGTTTCAAATTACTTCAATAACAGGAAGTTAATACTACAGTGGTCAATATACATAGCAGCTCACACGTTATTATACACAAACATTAATAAGCAAGCCAACCACAATTAAAGTTATCTTAGAAAGGTGGCTAAGAAAACATTTATGACGCAACGGAATTTAGTCGTAAGAAACATTGCATCTCAGCATGTTCTCAGAACTTGTGAAACAAGATTAAATAAAAGAGGGAAGGTGCTCTAAAACTACAATTTATAGGCAACTGACGGAATATGCCGAACTTCAACTTTTTTTATTCAGATAGAAAACAAGCAAAATGGGGAACCAATTTTGTTAATACAATAAAATGCATCTCTTACATGGATTAATGCGGACGGTGTCCAGCCTAAATTATACATGATATAACGCTACTGGGAGGAAGGATTCACAAACAACACTCATTCTCTTACATACACGCAATGCCACAGCGAAACAGCTGGCTCTGGTCTGTCGTGCCTGTTTTGAGATCGTGCGTGTGTATAACAAGTTAAATTACATCTGAACTGGACCGCGAGCAAACACGCTAACGGCGACACACGGCTACGTTACAAGAACGCACTCCACCGAAGGTGAAGTGGTTGAAAGTCGGATTCATTATACAAAATCACGGTGGTTTCTTAAGTTGCCGTCTGTTATAAATCGAACTAGGTACTGGTTTTATAAGAGAAGTGGCGTGAACTTAGGCGACTAGCTGCATACCCCGGAAGTCGGAACTCGAACCCACGTGGTTCCGAAAACCGATAAAATTGAATAAATTCTGTTTCCGAAAAATAAAGTAAATTAACTACTGCATGTAACCCACAGAAATGCTTTGAATGATATAAGCAAGCGAATGAAATACAGCTACATGCGATAGGGGGCGATTACAGAGAGCCGGCCGCGGTGGCCGAGGTAACTGAGGCGCTCCAGTCACGGTCAGCACAGCCACTACGGTCGGGGGTTGGAATTCCCCCTCGGGCATGGATATTTGTGCCGTCCTAGTTTGTAAGTAGTTCATAAGTAGTTTGTAAGTTTAGGGACTGATAACCCCGTAGTTAAGTCCCATAAGCTTTACAAACATTTGAACATTTGATTACAGAGAGACGGCCGCGGTGGCCAAGGGGACTGGGGCGCTCCAGTCACGGTCTGCACGGCCACTACGGTCGGGGGTTCGAATCCCCCCTCGGGCATGGATGTTTGTGCCGTCCTTAGGATTAGCTAGTTCATAAGTAGTTTGTAAGTTTAGGGACTGATGACCCCGTAGTTAAGTCCCATAAGCTATACAAACATTTGAACATTTGATTACAGAGACGGACGAAGTCCAGTCTCAGAAAAACCACAAAAATGAAATAGTCGGAAGAATAAAATACGAATTACGGCATGCAACCCATAGAAATGTTTAGAATTATATAAGGTTCAAATGTTCAAATGTTTGTTAAGGTTAAGGGACTTAACTACGGGGTCATCAGTCCCTAAACTTACAAACTACTTATGAACTACCTACAACTAAGGACGGCACAAATATCCATGCCCGAGGGGGGATTCGAACCCCCGACCGTAGTGGCCGTGCAGACCGTGACCGAAGCGCCTCAGTCCCCTCGGCCACCGCGGCCGGTATTATATAAGGAAGCGAAAGTAATGCAGCTACACGCGATAGGGAGCGATTACAGAGACGGATGAAGTCCTGTCACAAAAAAACTCTTAAAAGTGAAATAATTACAAAGTCGGAAAAATAAGATTAAGAATTACAGCATGCAACCCATAGAAATGTTTAGAATTACATAAGAAAGCTATTGAAGAAGGTTGTACAAGGCTCAGAGAAAATTACTGACACAGACAGAGTCCGTACCACAATTCAGAGAAGAAACAGCAACATTAAAATATTAATGGAAATCAGAAGGATGCCCGCATAGTTGCTTGCCTGATGGGCATGGGCATGGAACAAACAAGAGTGGAAGCTGAGGGCTTTGTTCTATGAACCAACCACGTGAAACACATATTACTCACGATGAGAAAATTTTTTACATTCACTGTATAAAAATGAGCATATCACCTATTAGAAATCGGGCCCCACAAAGCTAGAGAGTATTTACACAGAGTTCATACACCGCCACATGATAACAAAAGTTTTAACATACCAGGCCGTTATCAAACTGCAACTAGAATCACACAGACCGCGTTTATCTATTGGAAATCACTGAATTGAAAAACGAGAACACATTTCCGCACACGATCGGAGAAAACATTCCAAAAAATGATTCTAAGTTCACGAATCTAAGTTAAACGTGCTAGACAATGAAATGCTACCATCTCCAGAAACAAGAGCAGAACCAACCTTACCTCACCAGACGACCAGCCGAGAGTGAATCGCCGTGCGGCCACGGGGCCGCAAGAAAACGCGGGAAGCCACCGGAAGATGGAAAATCCACGAAAACTGCTGTGGTGGGGGACCGAAAGACTCGCCAACCAGCAAAAACCAAATGGTGTGGAAACCTGTTAGTATCAGCAGCTATCGATACTGAGCCAGAGAGAACAATGCAAAGCGAGCTGTCACTCCCCTCATTCAGACAACCAGAGATTCTCGCACCCACTTAAAAGTAAAACAACTGCACATTCTCACAGGGACAGTGGCATAGCGGAGATGCCATACTTATGCTACATTAATTAATATAATAATAAATTATTAACATAACAAAATAAGAAAAACCTAGCAAACCTAATATTCTAACACGTGAAATAAAAATGTTCTTCCTCAAGCTTTGAAAAGAGTGGAGTTCAAGTTTTAACAAAATGATAATGTAGCGACATTAAATAAATTATAACTTTACAGAAACTATAGAAAAATATATGGAATACGACAGACAGTCGTCTTTCAAGGTTGCTAGCAACATATTTTCACATTCAGAATTAAATGTCGGTGATTGAAATAGATCTCGCCGCAACTAATAACGTCGTTCTTTTAATGATTTCCACCTCAATTCGTGCAACATTTCCGTGACGCTACCTCCCTGTGATAAAACAAAACGAGCTGCCCTTCTCTGACCTTCTCAGTGTCTTCCGTCAGTCCAACCTGATGAGCGTTCCACAATGGGCAACAGTACTCCAGGAGAGGACGCACAAGTGTGATGTAGGCAGTCTCTTTGGCGGAGCTGGTGCATCTTCGAAGCGTTCTGGCGATGAAACGAAACTTTGGTTCGCCATCCCCGCAATATTTTCTATGTGTTCTGTCCAGTCTAGATTGTTCCTAAATGTAACTCCCAGGTATTTTGTAGAATTTACGACCTTAAGGCTTGACTGATTTATCGCGTAATTGAAGTTCAGCGGATTTATTTTAGTGGTCATGTGTATTACTTCTCACTTTTCATTATTTAGTGTTATTTGCCAATTTTCCCATCATGTAGAAATTTTGTCTAAATCGCTTTGCAGTTGCTTTTGATCCTCTGTTGTCTTCACTAACCGATAAACGACAGCTTCATCCGCAGTCTAAGGGAGCTATTCAGATTGTCTCCTAAATCGTTTATAAACACAGTAAGTTCCATCTGGATTTCAGAAAGGCTTTTGACACTGTACCTCACAAGCGGATTCTAATGACATTGCGTGATTATGGAATATTGCCCCAATTGTGCGATTGGATTCACGAGTTCCTATCAGAAACGACTCAGTTCGTGGTAATTGACGGTAAGTAGACGTTTCTGCAGTAGTAAAACAAGTTCCTTGGGGAACGCCAGATATCACTTCTGTTTTACTCTATGGCGTACTGTCAATTACTACGAACTGTGTCATTTCTGATAGGAAATCGCGAATCCAATCGCACAATTGGGAAGATATTCCATAAGCACGCAATTTCATTAGAAGCCGCTTGTGGGGTACAGTGTCAAAAGCCTTCCGGAAATCCTGAAACATGGAATCGATTTGATATCCCTTGTCGATGGCACTTATCACTTCATGTGAGTAAAGGGCAAGCTGTGTTTCGCAAGAGCGATACCTTTGGTTCGCCTTCCTCACATATTTTCAAAGCATTCTCTCCCGTCTAAGTTGTTCGTAATTGCAACTCCTAGGTATTTGGTAGAATTTACGACCTTACGGTTTGAACGATTTCTCATGTAATAAGACTGTCAGTCTTGCTTGCAAGATGAACGCAGAGCTCACCATCTGCAGCATAGTTGACAGGACCGACTGTGGGCCTTTGGTTCAGAGCCGAGCGGAGGGTCTGAATCAGAGGCTCAGACGGTTCTGCGACCGTGTAGGCTGCAGATTCCTTGACTTGCGCCATCGGGTGGTGGGTTTCCGGGTTCCGCTGAATAGGTCAGGAGTCCACTATACGCAGGAAGCGGCTACACGGGTAGCGGGGGCTGTGTGACGTGGACTGGGCGGTTTTTTAGGATAAAGAGCTTCGGGGAAATAGAAAATGGGCAATCTCAAAGGGTTCAGGTGGATCACAGGAGAAATGTAGATCCGGAAACTATCGGTATAACAGTTGTAAATTGTCGTAGCTGTGTCGGGAAAGTTCCAGAACTGCAAGCGTTAATAGAAAGCACCGAAACACACATCATTATAGGCAGCGAAAGTTGGCTCAAGCCGGGAATAAGTTCAGAAGAAGTATTTTCAAAAGATCTAACGGTATTCAGAAAGGATA
Source organism: Locusta migratoria (assembly GCA_026315105.1). Taxonomy (NCBI): domain Eukaryota; kingdom Metazoa; phylum Arthropoda; class Insecta; order Orthoptera; family Acrididae; genus Locusta; species Locusta migratoria. Next base: position 831,042,425 of record CM048744.1, read on the forward strand.
GATTAAACAAAATAGGTGGGGGCATGTTTGTCGCCGTCAAAAGTAGTATTTCATGTAGCGAAGTTGAAGTTGATAGTTCGTGCGAGCTATTATGGGTAGAGGTTGTACCCGAAAATCGTAATAAGTTAATAATCGGTTCCTTTTACCGGCACCCGACTCTGACGATACAATAGCAGAAAGGTTCAAAGAAAACCTGAGTCTAATTACAAAAACGTACCCGACTCACACGATAATAGTAGGTGGTGATTTTAATTTACCCTCGATCTGTTGGCGAAATTATATTTTCAAATCAGCAGGTAGACTTAAAACATCGTCCGAAATTGTACTCAACGCATTCTCTGAGAATTACTTCGAACAATTAGTTCATGAGCCAACCGATGGATGTGAAAACACACTTGATCTCTTAGCAACAAATAATCCTGAGCTCATAACGAGCATCAAAACGGATACAGGTATTAGTGAACACAGAGCTGTAGTAGCGAAATTGAATATCGAAAGTCCCAAAGTTACCAAAAATAAACGCAAAGTATATTTGTTCAGGAAAGCAGAAACAAAATACATTGCTTCTTGAAAGACAGCTTCCACTCGTTTCTAACACTAAACGTAGGTGTAGACCAGATGTGTCTCAAATTCAAAGAAGTGGTATCGACAGCAATTGAAAGTTTTATACCTAATAAATTAATAAAAGAATTAGGCGATCCCCCTTGGTACACAAAACAGGTTAGGACACTGTTGCAAAAGCAAAGGAAAAAGCATACTAAATTTAAACGAACACGAAATCCCCAGGATTTGCGACTGTACTCAGAAGCTCGAAATTTAGCGAGGATTTCAATGCGAGATGCCCACAACATTTATCACAACGAAACTCTTTCTCGTAATTTGACTGAAAACCCAAAGAGACTTTGGCCATATGTTAAATATACACAAACAATACCTTCACTACGTGATAGTAATGGCGATCCTGCCGATGACAGCGCTACTAAAGCAGAGTTTCTGACCTTAGCTTTTAGAAACTCATTCACTAAAGAAGACGAAACCAATATTCCAGATTTCGAATTACGAACAGATGCCGTAATGATTAACATAGAAGTAGATATCATCGGAGTAGTGCAGCAACTAAAATCACTTAATCTCTTGTTGTTAAATGTTAGATAGGCATTTACTGAATCTCGGTGGCAGTTATTGAGCTTGAAAATATCATTTAAGATATTAGAAAAAAATTAATTACTGGACGTATGTCAAGTGGGCCAATCTGCCCCTGCCTTCGGGTAAGTTGGCCCAGAGGCTCTGGCACGTTGACCCATGTAGTCTTTTGGTACGACTAGGAAATCAAAGTAAAACTAACATTTATCAATAAATATACTTTAATGTACATAAAATAAAGTTGAATATTGAGTTAAGTGATTAACATTGAGGACTGTGACAACGGGACATGTTAAACCTATGACGATTTATAGTGTCTTTATACAAACCAGTCAACTTTAATCAATGTCCGGCTCCAAAGGATCAGCACAGTTATAACCCTCATAAAACACCCTACGGATTTCATTTCTCACGCATTTCTGTTGAGCTCAACGCTTACAGTTCGCGAACTGAAATCCTTGTTCTCCAATTCACTGTTTCAAAAAGGCACTGTGACCTTCATCGTCATCATTTTTTAAAAAAAGCTCTTTTCTAGCCTGTGATCTAATTTTTATCCAGTGTTTATTTCCAATTCTTTGGTCGATTGGAAAGGGTTGAAATTCAATTTCTGTTTACTGAGTTTCAATTACCTGTGCAGACTGACATGAGGCGTTTCTGTACGCTTTTATCTCGTGAATATAACGACCTTTTGGCCTCTGAAACGTATCAATATGTATTTAACTTAGACAGTGATGTTAATAACTTAATAAACTCTAAGAATTATAAACGTCGTTATCACTAAAAGTAACAAACCTTTCATCGAGTTTAAAGAAGTACAGCTCCTATAGGACGTGACGGGTTGTCTCGGCTGGCCATCGTGCCCCGTCCTCTCTGGGCCAACCTGCCCCATCGCCATCTTTACAATAAATTCTGTGCTTTAGAAAACTCAATGAAGCAATTAAGACTGTATGTCATATAGAAATAATCCTTAAAGTACCACCTTTTATTATACTACTCACTCCGTTGCGTATAAAGCAAGAAAAAGTTAAATAACACACCTTAACCGACGAGTAGAATTTTACTGAAACACGAACAAAAACAATTAGGGCTACAACTTGTCCAAAGTTCTCCGCCTGCGGTATTGGTCCTGTATAAGGATAGGAACAGTGTTATTTCCTTTCTGACTGATTCCTAACACGATCTAGCGTCTATTGTGTGAACTAATTCGACTGGGCCATCCTGCCCCTATGGCCAACGTACCCCGGTCTCCCCTATACACGCATACAGATGAATGTACTTTAGAAATTGTATCACAGTACGACTCGTAGTTCATGAGGTATGAGAACAATAACAATAACGTTCATGGAAAACCGCCTTATCACGCAGCATGTTTTAATCAGTTACGTCTTTACAACTAACTCTGTTCGCAACGGATTTTACGGACATACAGCACTTATACAAATGAAAATATAACTGCAAAATTATACTATTGTAAAACATATAATTCAATAAGTATTAGATCATATTTACTGCGATTGGTAAAAATCTGCCACATCATTCAACAAGTATTCCGCTCAGCTTAAAGAAATTCCTGGAAAGGTGACAGTAGTGGTGACAACTTTGAGCTCTGCAGCGCACACGGATGCAGGCGATGGCAACAGACTTCTATATAAGGAAAGGAATAGAATGAAACAGAGTACATCCAACGAATACCCATTATTTACGACAGATAAGGCTTTACATTTTCTATTATGATTAATAAATCACAGGGCAATCAATTCAGTGCTGTGGAGTGGATTTGTCATGCCCATGTTTCTCATCGGACAAGTTAATTTCACTTGCTCAGGGGTGGCAGCGTTTTTCCTTCTACATCTACATCTACATGGGATACTCTGCAAATCACATTTAAGTGCCTGGCAGCGGGTTCATCGAACCACAATTATACTATTTATCTCCCATTCCATTCTCGAATAGCGCGCGGGAAGAAAGAACACCTGAATCTCTATGTTCGAGCTCTGATTTCTCTTATTTTATTCTTATGATCATTTCTACCTATGTAAGTGGGAGTCAACAATATATTTTCGCATTCGGAGGAGAATGTTGGCGATTGGAGTTTCGCAAGTAACCCACGCCGCAGCGATAAACGCCGTTGTTGTAATGATTCCCATCCCAGATCCTGTATCATTTCCGTAACGCTGTCTCCCCTGTATCGTGACAATACGAAACGAGCTGTCCTTCTTTGGACGCTTTCGATGTCCTCCGTCAAACCCACCTGATAAGCGTCCCACACTGGGCAGCAATACTCCAAAAATGGACGGACATGCGTAGTGTATGCAGTTTCTTTTGTAGTTCTGTTGCATGTTTTAAGGGTTCTGCCAGTTAAACGCAGTCTCTGGTTCGCCTTTCCCATGACATTATCTACGTGATCTTTCCAATTTAAGTCTGAAGTAATAGTAATTCCTAGGTATTTTGTGGAGTTTACGGCCTTCATGTTTGATTGATTTATCTTGTAATCAAAGTTTAACGGATTTCTTTTCGTGCTCATGTGAACGACTTCACACTTCTCATTATTTAGAGTCAATTGCCAATTTTTACACCATACTGATATCTTATTCAGATCGTTCTGCAGTTGGTTTTGTTCTTCAGATGATTTTACTAGACGGTAAATGACGGCATCATCTGCACACAACCTTAGAGAGCTACTTAGATTTTCCCCTAAATCGTTTATGTAAATAAGGAACAGCAGAAGACCAATAACACTACCCTGTGGATAGCCCAATATCACCTCTGTTTTAGTATAAATAGTATAATGGTGGTTCGATGAACCCTCTGCCAGGCACTTAAATGTGATTTGCAGAGTATCACATGTAGATGTAGATGTAGACTTACGTAATTACGTATCAGATGCACCAAACCAGTCTTGGAATTGAAGACCACAACAAAACTACAATGAAACAAAACCAAGGTCCTTTCCCTGCTGGAAAGCATTCATGAATAATTTTATATCATAGCTCATTATTACTTTCCATACGCTCACTGAGGTTGATTTCGCTCGTATACGTACTGTTTGCATACCACAGCTTACCTACACGAAAGTATACAAACGAAATGTATCTGAAATAATTAAGATCACAATTGGCTGCGCATTGGCGGTCGTCCTCTGCAATCCAGCGGTGGTGTTAGAAATCCTGCTGCAGATAAAATATTATATATTTACACAAGTGGCAGAGCGTGTTACGTGTACAGTGAATCCCGGGTAAAATAAAAAGTGTTTTTAAATTATCATTCTTCGTTTATTTCTTCCATCAGATCATTTTATATGCACATTCAAAGTATTTTTATCGCAGGAGAAACGTTTTACTTCACGGAGACAGCACGTATACGAGTCGCTTAATATAGGCGGCAGTGCCCGCAGCGTTGTAGTGCGCAGGCGCGGCTGTGGATCAAATTCTCTTTTGTACCCCCTGGAGGCAGCATTTGGGCGCTACCGCAGCAGGGAGGGGCGAGGGGAAACGACGCTTTTAACACGCGTTGGAGCTGGTAGAGACGCCAGCTCCTGGATACTCCAGTTCGGGTGGTTACGCACGAACCGTTCCAAAGCAAATACAATGGAGCTACTGCACACCTCGCCTTGCGCATGCAAAAATCATCCATGAAGGTAACATCTTCCACTCATATTTGTTTTTTTGCGCATAGAAGATTTACCAAAAACACGTCGTATTTGGTAAAATATCTTATAACTATCAATTAAAGACGCATAACTCTAAAAGCCTATAGAAGATCGGACCATGCATAGTAATAAAGTCACTACTATCCACCTAGCAAGAACAGCCAGTGGTTAGTGTCGTTGCGTAGCAGTGTCAAATGTAGTGGGTTCGATCCTCACTGCAACCAATGTTTAACCCAATCTTCTTTTTAACAGACACGGAAACGACAATGATATTTCTATTGTTACTAACCACATGCCTTTCGACGTTTTTGCTGGTAAATTACATTTATACTAGAATGAAACTTTCACTCTGCAGCGGAGTGTGCGCTGATATGAAACTTCCTGGCAGATTAAAATTGTGTGCCGGAACCGGGACTCGAACCTGGGACCTTTGCCTTTCGCGGGCAAGCGCACTACCGACTGTGCTATCCCGACACGACTCACGATGCCGCCCCACAACTTTACTTCTGCCAGTACCTCGCCTCCTACTTTCCAAACTTCACAGAAGCTCTCTTGCAAACACGCAAGACTAGCACTCCTGGAAGAAAGGATATGGTGGAGACATGGCTTAGCCACAGCCTAAGGGATGTTTCCAGAATGAAACTTTCACTCTGCAGCGGAGTGTGCGCTGATATGAAACTTCCTGGCAGATTAAAATTGTGTGCCGGAACCGGGACTCGAACCTGGGACCTTTGCCTTTCGCGGGCAAGCGCACTACCGACTGTGCTATCCCGACACGACTCACGATGCCGCCCCACAACTTTACTTCTGCCAGTACCTCGCCTCCTACTTTCCAAACTTCACAGAAGCTCTCTTGCAAACACGCAAGACTAGCACTCCTGGAAGAAAGGATATGGTGGAGACATGGCTTAGCCACAGCCTAAGGGATGTTTCCAGAATGAAACTTTCACTCTGCAGCGGAGTGTGCGCTGATATGAAACTTCCTGGCAGATTTATATACTCTTTATACTCTTTGTTGTGAGATATATTTAACTGAATGAAAAGAGGTGGGGGAGCAGCCTGCGTGTGCGTTAGTCTTGTGTAGTTCGCAGATACCTCGCCTCTTAGTTCGTCCGCTCCTTTTCCAAAGACTAACGGGTAACAGCGAGAGGACGCGAGAGCGCGCAGAATCGCGTGATTCAGTTCTGTCAGTTGCCGCCATTTCGAGCTGAGATGCAGCTCAGCTGTAGCTTTAGTAGCGGTAAATGGCACCGCATACCATCACGCCGGGTGATACGCCAGTATAGCGATGACGAATACACGCTTCCTATATGCGTTCACTGCGATGTCGCCAAACACGGATGCGACCATCATGATGCTGTAAACAGAACCTGGATTCATCCCAAAAAATGACGTTTTGCCATTCGTGCACCCAGGTTCGTCGTTTCGTACACCATCGCAGGCGCTCCAGTCTCTGATGCAGCGTCAAGGTAACCGCAGCCATGGTCACCGAGCTGATAGTCCATGCTGCTGCAAACGTCGTCGAACTGTTCGTGCCGATGGTTGTTGTCTTGCAAACGTCCCCATCTATTGACTCAGGCATCGAGACGTGGCAGCACGATCCGTTACAGCCATGCGGATAAGATACCTGTCATCTCGACTACTAGTGATACGAGGTCGTTGTGATCCAGTACGGCGTTCCGTATTGCCCTCCTGAACCCACCGATTCCATATTCTGCTAACAGTCATTGAATCGCGACCAACGCGAGCAGCAATGTCGCGATACGATAAACCGCAATCGCGATAGGCTACAATGCGATATTTATCAAAGTCGAAAACGTGATGGTATGCATTTCTGCTCCTTACACGAGGCATCACAACTACGTTTCACCAGGCAACGCCAGTCAACTGCTGTTTGTGTATGAGAAATCGGTTGGAAACATTCCTCATGTCACCACGTTGTAGGTGTTACCACCGGCGCCAAACTTGTTGTGAATGCTCTGAACAGCTAATCAGTTGCATATGACAGCATCTTCTTCCTGTCGGTTAAATTTCGCGTCTGTAGCACGTCATCTTCGTGGTGTAACAAATTTAAAGACCAGGAGTGTATTTGGCAAATAATTATCGATATGGTATATGAGTCTCACTACCAATATATTTAATTTTTTTCCTTTAAAATGCCAAGATCGCAATCAATTATTTATTGTTCGACGACCTGTTTCGGTACACTTAGTGTACGACATCTGGTCACTGGTGTCGTATGATTTACACTTCGTGAAGGCGCTCGACATTTTAACGTTACGTCAATCATAATTCTTTTAACTGTTAACTTTTTTTATGTTTGAAATTACCGTTTATAAAAGTTGAAAGATTTATGATTGTCGTATCGTTAAAATGTCGATCGCCTTCTCGAAGTGGAAAGCACAGGACACCAGTGACCAGATGATGGTACCCTAAGAGCACCGAAACCTGTCGTCAAAAATAAATTAATTAACAGTGATCTTGGCATTTTAGGAAGGAAAGAAGGAAGGAAGGAAGTTTTTAGGGTTTAACGTCCCGTCGACAGCCTGGTCATTAGAGACGGAGCTAACGCTCGGAGTTTTGGGTAAGGATGAGGATGGTAATCGGCCGTTAGATTTAGATTAGATTAGATTAATACTTGTTCCATAGATCATATATACGACATTTAGTAATGATGTGGAACGTCTCAGTTTAGTAAATGTTGTCTATACTTGACAATCAATATTTTAAGGACTTTTTTGGGTTTATTTTTTTATTTTTATTTTTTTTTTTTTAAAGTTTTATCTAAAAATTTATCTACATTGTATAAGGAGTTGCCATTCAGAAATTCCTTTAATTTCTTTTTAAATACTAGTTGGCTATCTGTCAGACATTTGATGCTACTTGGTAAGTGACCAAAGACTTTTGTGGCAGCATAATTCACCCCTTTCTGAGCCAAAGTTAGATTTAACCTTGAATAGTGAATATCATCCTTTCTTTCTAGTGTTGTAGCTATGCACACTGCTATTACTTTTGAATTGGGTCGGATTGTTAATAACAAATTTCATGAGTGAATATATATATATATATATATATATATATATATATATATATATATATATATATTGTGAAGCTACAGTGAGTATCCCTAGATCCCTAAATAAATGTCTGCAGGATGCTCTTGGGTGGGCTCCAGCAATTATTCTGATTATACGCTTTTGTGCAATGAATACTTTTTTACTCAACGTTGAATTGCCCCAGAATATGATCCAATATGAAAGCAGTGAATGAAAATAGGCGTAGTAAGCTAATTTACCGAGATGTATATCCCCAAATTTTGCAATGACTCTGATGGCATAAGTAGGTGAACTCAGACGTTTCAGGAGATCTTCAATATGTTTCCTCCAATTCAGTCCCTCATCAATGCAAACACCTAAAAATTTTGAATATTCTACCTTAGCTACAGATTTATGTTCAAAGTCTAAATTTATTAATGCTGTTATGCCATTTACTGTATGAAACTGTATATGCTGGGTTTTATCAAAGTTTAATGTCAGTCCATTTGTAGAGAACCACTTAATAACTTTCTGGAAGATATCATTTACAATTGCATCAGTTAATTCCTGTTTGTCAGGAGTGATAGCTATACTTGTATCATCAGCAAAAAGTACTAGCTTAGCATCTTCGTGAATGTAGAATGGCAAGTCATTAATATATATTAAGAACAGCAAAGGACCCAAGACCGAACCTTGTGGGACCCCATTTTTGACAACTGCCCAGTTAGAAGAATTAATTGTTTCATCTATATCATGTGAACTGCTTATTTCAACTTTCTGCACTCTTCCAGTTAAGTATGCCTGGAGTGATTTAGGGAAAACACGGAAAACCTAAATCTGGATGGCCGGAGGTGGATTTGAACCACCATCCTCCCGAGTGCGAGTCCAGTGCGTTACCACTGCGCCACCTCGCTCGGTTCGGCATTTTAATTCACTATCATTCTTTCTTTATAATTACCTAAACTGCTGCCCATCAAGTCACTGAGAAAACGACAGGGGACGCTACACTTAGTTGCTCTCTATTGAAATATCGCTTGTTTTAGAACGGGACAGTTTGCATCTTTTTTAATTTTTTAAAATGATACAGTACGGGAATATTTCAACTCTTGACCTGTAGCCTGAAAATGAATCCTCGTCATACTCCTGCCCTTTTGGACGTAAAAGTAAATCGCTCATTTCCACGTTACGACACTGCACTGTTGTGCGCTTTATATACTGTCGACTGCTAGTGCGGTTATTGCATATTGATGACAAATGCAGGGGGTGCTCAAATTGCTGTGACTCTGCCGTGCATTTGTGTGCCTGTGATGCTGTTGTCACACACGCCGTATATATCTACATGTGTGTCGTTTAGAGGACCAATAGCAGTCATTTCATGTAGTGTGAGCTCAGTGGCAGAGAGCCTGAAATTGAGATCTGTTTTATTTTCACGCATGAGGACCCCAATTATTCCGATATGAATTAGCCAACGGCATTGATCGACAGGACTGTGTCGTGTTCACCGAACGGTAATAATTTTTATTGCACGGGCATGCACAGCCGAAGTTTTTGCGTTACGAATAAAGCAACTGCCGGGAATCCTTTATTAGACGCATGACCGGGTTCGTAATTTTAAATTACTTATCACTTGCAAATCCGAACAGAGAGATATAGTAAGCCGTATTACGGAAGGAAGGTTAGGGTTTAACGCCCCGTCGACGGCGTGGTCCTTAGAGACTGAGTTCGCGCTAGGATTTTTGGGTTACGAATGGGGAAGGAAATCGGCCAGGCTTTTTCAAAGATCCTGAATTTATATCACGGAAAAAACTAAATTTGGTTGGCTGGAGGTGGATTTTAGGATTTTAACCGTCGCTGCCCCCATCCAAACTCATATCAAGCAGGGAATATGTCATAAAGCTAACAAGTAGCGGACCGCAGTTCCTTGTGTAAATCGTCACACGAAAGACAAATGTCAGATTTCGATATAAGAACAAACGAATACAAGAGCAGTTGGAATCGCTGAAAACAGGAAAAGGCCACTGGACGTGACAGATGCCAATTTAATACTAAGAAGGGAAACTTCCCATCGCACCCCTCCTCAGATCTAATATATATAGCAGAGTGCCCGTATGTATGTACGTGTTGCATACTGTGGTGATACTGCCGGCCCTCTCATCTCAATGTTATTGTACGATACCGTCTGCGACCCGGAATCGTGTGGTTCAATGGTGATACATGTTGTGTGTGAAGTTAGTTAAAAACACAATAGCCAGCCTAGGAATCAGTGTAGGGCAGTGTCTCGGTGATACTGTGATTAAAACAAGTCATAGATTTCATTAATTAAGAGATTCTTTTAGATGCTTTCCAGACAGTTCTATAAACAATATTTTTGTCATTGTGCATTATTTCAAGAACAAGATAGACGAATTTTAGAAACTTTATGTAAATGAAAATAAATAGAATTGTATATATGTTAGGCTCATAAACAAGTTGTGTTGACCGGTTAATTGTGTTAATTAATGTAATAGTCGAGATTTAAATATTATGATTCGTTGTATATATGGACTGACGTGAGATTTTAAACTTAGTTTTAGAACTGCCAGTATATTTGATAGTTCAATATATGTTAGGAACATGTATGATGTACTCGTTAACTAATTAATTGACATTTAACATTTTGGTTTGTTGTCAAACAAAAAGTAGCGTGACTAAAACTTAAAAAGATATGCGCCATCTAAAATTATTGTATGTATAGTTTTCATTTTATATTGTTATTATTTTCGTGTACATGAAATGTTTTACTTGTGTGTTTGGTAATTGTAATGAAAAATGCATAATGTAATGCCATTATTGTCGATGTTATATATTTGCCTCACCGCCTTGGAGTTGGAGTTTTAGTCGTTTGTCAAGTGCTCTGGAAGCTATGTCAGTCTGTTGTTTAAAATGGAATTTCTGTTAACCAAGTTTGAATTTGTAGTGTTTTGGTGAAGAAGAAGTTTGCTTCAAATTAAAGAAGATGTGAAAATTTTTATCTGCGAGTATTTATTTCTACTACGACGCCCCAGGAGAATAATTTTGCAGCGAGCAGAACCACAAAACATCGTAATGTTGAAAATCTGAGTATTATGTTTGAAAGTGGTAGAATGTTATTACTTAAGAAGCATGTAAACATTAAAATACATATCTACAGTTTTGTTCCAATCTTTATGAAATGTTGTACACGTAAGCTTCAATCCATGAGGACGGTCGCCGTAAGTGTAAGAATCACATACGAAATATAGTTCACGAGATATGACGTCATAAACAATGAGATGTGCGATAAACTGCTGCATTTTGCCACAATGCTGCTCATTTTCTCGTAAACAATTGGACCGATTTCATTCTGGAAGTTTTTATCTATTTCTTCTTTACTACTAATTGCATTTCCAAGAGATTTTATAGACATACAGCCCTTATACAAATGAATATATACGTCAAAAATGGCAGGTATAAATAAATACCCGGGGAAAGCCGGGTTTTCAGCTATTTTAGTTACAAGTTGGCGCAGTGGATAGGCCTTGAAAAACTAAACAAGGATGAATCGAGAAAACTGGGAGAAGTTGTGTGAAACTATGAAAAAATGAGGAAAATATAAAAACTGAGCAGTCCATGCGAAAGAGAAGCAACGTCGAGAACGGTGCGAGCACAGCAGCGCCGTGGTCCCATGTCTTGCCGGGCGCCGTGGCTCAGCGCGCCTGGTCAGGGGGCTAAACGCCCTCTGTAATAAAAAAGCTGAGCCAACCATTCAACGAACAACCACGACTAAATTACTGAACGAACGACCGCGAATCATACCATACATCGACCAGCTTTTTTTTTAAAAAAAAAAAAAAAAAAAAAAAAAAAAAAAAAAAAAAAAAAAAAAAAAAAAAAAAATTATTACCGCAAAAGAAACAAGCCTCTCTCAATTACATTTATAGACTTTTAAAAAGCCTATGATTCTATCCATAGACCCTCATTGTTAAAAATTTTGAGACTTTTCGGACTCCACCTAAAATTAATCACACTGATAGAACTAACCTTGACAAATACAAATTCAAAAATTAAGTTCAGAGGGAACTTTCTGGATCATTCATGATAAAAACTGGTCTAAGGCAGGGAGACGGCCTGTCACCCCTTCTTTTTAATTGTGCCCTTGAATACATAACGTGAGAATGGTATAAGGCCAATCCAAAGAATATTAAAGTTGGAGCACAAGAAGATAACATAAAGTTGAAATGTTTAGGAATTGCTGACGACCTCGCTCTGCTTGCAAACAACATTTAAGAAACCAAACAACAAGTACGATCATTACAGGAAATAGCCCAGTGCATTGGCCTTAAAATATCTTTTGAAAAAACTGAAATAATGGTAACAGAACCGCCACTGACAAACAAAATTAGAACTGGAGTACACAACATAAAAATGGTTGAAAAGTTTAAATACTTGGGAGAAATAATAACCCTTAACTTGAACGAGAAACCATCATGGCAGAGTAGAATAAATAAACTTATTAAAATGCATCATGTTACCACGAACACATAATAAAAATGCCTCTCAATAGCCACAAAACTGAAACACTACAAATCAGTCACACAGCCACAAATAACATATGCCAGCGAAACTATATTTTTTTATACAACCAACACTGTAACAATAGACATGCTACTCAAAATAGAAAGGAGAATAGTCAGAAATTGCATAAATAAGAAATACCGAAAAGACGGGATTTGGAGAATAGCTTCAAATGAAACTGTTTATAAAGAAGTAGAACCAGTGACAAGTATAATGAAAAAGAAACGGATCTCTTTCCTAGGACATTTGATGAGAACACCAGAAAATAGAATCAGTAGGAAGATAATTGAAAAGTTATGGAACAGCAAGAGCAACATAAGATGGATCACAGAAATCAAGGAAGACATGATGAAACTACAGATAACGATGGAAGATTTGAAAGACAAGACAGACACACTCAAGATACTCCACGACAAACACGTCACACTACCAATAAAAATTAACAGAGACTGGGAAGGGTGATTTCGGAAAAATGTAATGTTTAATTATTTTTGAACTAAAGTGTGTTAATGCATAACAACAAATTGTAATAACATTCGTAATATTGACTAAAGTGGTCCAATGAAGGCCATAAAATAAATTACAATAAAAAATATCTAGCGTGAGGAGCTGTGGAGTGAGAGGTCCTTGGTTCGAGCCTTGTCAGAGGGAAAGATTTTCATTTTCAGAACATTATTACTTGTCCGTCCATCCGTCCGATGCGGGGTAACTGCGCCATAGTATGTGGACATGTTTAGATTTGCTTCGACATATGCAGGATTTGACAGTCTACACACGGAAACATTCGAAAACATTAAACCATACAGTTTGTCAGAGCACAGGGAAAACTGAGCGATTGTGAAACTGTTGCATTCATTTGTTGCAGTATATGACAAACTTAAACTTTTTCGTGAGTGATTATCACAACCAAAAGAAAACCTAAATCGGGCAAGGTAGAATCTCTTTACCCAGTCAGCAAGTGTACAAGTTAGGTGGGTCAACAAGAGATTCCTGTAACATGACGCACATACCGTCACCAGTGTCGTATACAGGGTGTTACAAAAAGATACGGCCAAACTTTCAGGAAACATTCCTCACATACAAGGAAAGAAAATATGTTATGTGGTCATGTGTCCGAAAATGCTTCATTTCCATGTTAGAGCTCATTTTAGTATTTCTTTTTAAATGTAGATTGAAATAATTCGTGCAGACAATTGTCAAAATACCCAATTGTTTCGTTAGTATGTACTGTACTTCCTCGATTCACCGCCAGTTGGCCCAATTGAAGGAAGGTAATGTTGACTTCCGTGCTTGTGTTGACATGGGACGGATGAGGCTTCATTACAACGTGATCAAATTGTAAATTTTCACAATGAACTTGTGTGGACTGACGAGAATCCGCACGCAATTGTGCAATTACGTCATCATCACAGATTTTCTGTGAACGTTTGGGCAGGAATTGTTGGTGATGTCTTGATTGGGCCTCATGTTCTTCCACCTATGCTCACTTGAGCACGTTATCATGATTGCATACGAGATACTCTACTTGTGCTGCTAGAACATGTGACTTTACAAGTACGACACAACATGTGGTTCATGCACGATGGAACTCCTGCACATTTCAGTCGACGGGTTCGTACGCTTCTCAACAACAGATTCGGTGATCGATGGATTGGTAGAGGCGGACCAATTCCATGGCCTCCACGTTCTCCTGACCACAACCCTCTTGACTTTCATTTATGGGGGCATTTGAAAGCTCTTGTCTTTGCAACCCCGGTACCAAATGTAGAGACTCTTCGTGCTAGTATTGTGGACGGCTGTGATACAATACGCCATTCTCCAGGGCTGCATCAGCACATCCAGGGATTCCGTGCGACTGAGGGTGGATGCATGTGTCCTCGCTAACGGAGGACATTTTGAACATTTCATGTAAAAAAGTGTTTGAAGTCACGCTGTTACGTTCTGTTACTGTGTGTTTCCATTCCATGATTAATGGGAGTTGAAGAGAAGTAACAAAATGAACACTAACATGGAAATTAAGCGTTTATGGACACATGTCCACATAACATATTTTCTTTCTTTGTGCGTGAAGAATGTTTCCTGAAAGTTTGGCCGTACCTTTTTGTAACACCCTGTAGTATACATCAGATGTGCTTTCCTGTGAAGGAATCTGTTGACCTATCACTTTGCAATCAAATGTTTTAGGTTCCCATTGGAGATGCACTTCCTTTCGTCTGCTAATCGCACGATTTTACGGTACGGTTGCAAAACACAGACACTTAACTCATTACAGCGAGCAGAGATGTCAATGAACGGACGGTCAGACCATAATTTTGCGAAACTAATAAAATTAAAATTTTCGTTCGAGGGAAGGTTTGAACCAAGAACTTCCCGATCCAAAGTTCCTCACGCTAGCCACAGGATCACTGCACTCCTATACTCTCCGGTTGCGCGTCGTTGCTTATTTCTCCCATGGACTGCTCAGTTTTTATATTTTGCTTATTTTTTCCACAGTTCCACACAACTTCTTCCGGTTTTCTCGATTGATCTGTGTTCAGTTTTTCAAGTCCTACCCACTGCGTCAACTTATAACTAAATCTGAGGGAAGAGCGATGGGGAGGTTCCCTTGTAAGCAGACTATGCGAAGAAACTTGCCCCTTTACTCGCTGCATTTTACATAGGTTTCTACAAGGGCGAAGCGTTCCTAATGACTGTACAAAAGCGATGACATTACTGTTTTAAGAAGTGTTATTTTAAGTGTTTCTTCGTCTCCAGTGCTTCGTCTTAATGTATGTTTTTAACGTCGCCGTGACGCAGGTTTTTATTTTCCATCTCTATGTGTTTTAACTTATGTGCTATGTATGTTTTACCTCCATCATTACTCCGTGTAGGCTGCTGCCAGCCTACCTGTATGTGTGTATGTATGTATGTATGTATGTGTATCCGGGTGTGAAATAACAATAAAGAAAAACAAATAGGTGCTGAATGCGAGAACCCTGACGCATACAGAATGCTGGAGGATCCAAATGAATTCCGGAATTAAATCTAATTTTTCCTTTCTGGCATGCAGTAAAAATATAAAGAAACCTGATGTTGCTGTAACTTGCGGCGGAACGACCTCTTCGTACGGCGGAACGTGTGCTAAAACCTTATCTTCAAAAGCACTCGTCTTGTATGATTAGGGTTGAATGTGGCCGTGTCAGACTTCGTAACCCTTGAGGTGTCCACTCGCCCCTAAAAATTTATATAAAATAATTAAAAAAATGTTCATGTAAAATAATTATACGTTGCAATATTTCAAAATCAGATTCTTGCGCCGAGGGAAGAAGTCTTTAACAGTCACTCTTGTTAAAATATTTCTAAGTTCTCTCATAGATAAGACGGTCAAAAGAAATTCTTCAGTTTGTGGTCGTTGCTATAGACACAGATAAAAAAAAAAAAAATATTTCTTCAATGATTATCGATCGATGTGTATGATCGATTAATCAAAGTTCTAAAAGAAACATTTATCGAAGTCTTCTTGACGTAACTTTTCCACCAATAAAAATTCATAAAAAATCTTCCATCAGATTGAAGAATATTTAAATTAAATATTCTTCTCGTTTCATTAATATATTATTTATCGTAAAATAATTCTTCATGAATGATGTACTCTGACACTTCCGTCAAGTTTAAACATGATAACATTTATTGCTTTCTATGACATTACATATGTAGTCATTGACAGACAAAAGGGAACTGACTTTTAAAATTTGTTGTTTTAACATAAAACGTCGATAATAATGTCAACTCTTGCGACGACAACCGCAGAGATCAACATCATCTTGCCTCGTGGCCGTCGACCCGCGACTTGATGTGGCCGGATATTTACTCCTTGGAATCGGCGTCGAAGATGTTGCTCTCGTAGGTTGAATCGTCTCAAAGCACGTGAAACATAAAAAAACATACAAAAAACTTCTTTAAGAATCATTTAAGAACACAAATATAAGTAAGTTATCCTGTACAAACTGAGCTGACATGAGATATGTAGCGGAGACAATAATCCGTCCCACTACAAACTTCAAGCTTTAGTGACGAATATTTACGAGTTTCTTTGAGCGAAAAAAATACGTACCTTATTATGATACAGGCCAGCGATTCGCAACCTATGGGCCGCTCATAGAGAATCGAAGAGAAGATCAAAATTATCGGTAGGTTCACTCGTCAGTTGCCAATGTCATCGAGTAAAAAATGAAATAATAGTTCAGCGTCCTATAGATCCTATATCACAAGTAAGTCTTCAGTTAGATCAGTCGTTCCCTTGGTTCAGCGAGCACACATTACAACAAACATAGAGAGCGTCTTGTAGTGAAACGTTTGGACGAATCTAAATTCTTGACGATGCAGTAAAAGTCGTTAATTTTATTAAACCAAGATCAATAAATTCGACACTGTTTAGTGTTTTGTGTGAACACAAAGAACCTCTACTTCGCTCCGAAGTTCAGTGACTGTCGAGACGTAAAGTATTGTCAAGGTTGTTTGAACTCCGTGCGAACTAAGGATTTTTCTTATGTTTGAAGATTGTGCTGGAAAACGTCCAAGTTCCCACTTACACAGTGTGACCAAACAAACATTGTTGACACGCTTAGTTTATTTCTCTTATTACCTCACTTCTGTAGCACTCATCAACCTTCCGCATCCTACCTTCCCTTTGCTACCTCAGGGTTTGTCAAAAATTGAACAAGTTCTAGTGGTATGCCAAAAATTAAAAAAAAAATGCCAATAGTACATGGTGACAAAAAATTTGCCCCTGCTGACTAGATACTACAGCAGTGTGTAAGCAGTTTCATGTTTCTTTCAGAGACTACTTTCCTAAAACTTAGGGTGAAATCCAGGAGATTAAAAACCCCTTTGAAGTAGATTACTTTAAAAAATTGAAAATTTCATGTGGCGAGGAAGACTCATTCCAAAGAAAGCATTTCAAAGAAAGCAGGCGCAGACAGGTGTGAAAACTACAGAACCATCAGTTTAATATGTCATGGTTGCAAAATATTAACAAGAATTATTTACAGAAGGATGGAAAAGCTGGTAGAAGCCGACATCGGGGAGGATCAGTTTGGATTTAGGAGAAATGCAGAAACACGGGAGACAATACTCAGTATACGGCTAATCCTAGAAGATAGATTAAGGAAAGGCAAACCTACATTTCTTGGTTTTTTAAGATTTGGAGAAGGCTTTTGACAATATTGATTGGAATAAACTCGTTCAAGTTCTGAAGCAAGCAGGAGTAAAATATAAGGAGCGTAAGGTTATTTATAACTTGTACAAAAACAGACAGCGGTTGTCAGAGTTGAAGTGCAGTGGTTGGGAAGGGAGTAAGGCAGGGTTGTAGTCTTTCTCCATTGTTATTCAATTTGTACATTGAGCAAGCTATAAAGGAGAGCAAGGAGAAATTTGGAAAAAGTTCATAGTGGAGAATTAAAAACGTTGCGTTTTGCCGACGACATAATAATTCTGTCAGAGACAGCGAAGGACCTGGAAGAGCAGTTGAACGGAATGGACAGTGTGCTGAAAGGTGCATATAAGATGAACATTAACAAGAGAAAAACTAGGGTAATGGAGTGCAGTCTAAGAAAATCAGGCGATGCTGAAGGAATTAGATTAGGTAACGAAACAATGAAGTTGGTAGATGAGGTTTGTTACTTGGGCAGTAAAATAACAGATGATGGTCGCAGTACAGAGGATATAAAATGCAGAATGACAATGGGTAGAAAAGTGTTTTTGAAAAAGAGAAATTTGTTAACATCGAATATTGATTCCTTTCTGAAGGAATTTGTGTGGAGTTTTGCTTTGTACGGGAGTCAAACATGGACGATGAACAGTGCGGTCAGGAAGAGGATAGAGTCTTTTGAAATGTGGTTCTACAGAAGAATGCTGAAGATTAGGTGGGTGGATCGCGTAACTAATGAGGACGTACTGAAGAGAATTGGGGAGAAAAGGAATTTCTGGCATTCCTTGACTAAAAGAAGGGATCGATTGGTAGGGCACATTCTTAGACATGAAGGAATCGTGAATTTAGCATTGGAGGGATGTGTGTGGGGTAAAAACAGCAGAGGAAGACCAAGAGATGGATACACTAAGCAGATTCAGACAGATGTAGGTTGCCGTTCTTATATGGAGTTGAAGAGGCTTGCTCAGGATAGGGTATTGTGGAGAGCTACATCAAACCAGTCTCCGGACTGAAGACCACAACAAAAACAACGAAGAAGACTTGTTAACTGAACTATCATGTGACCAGTCTTTAAAATCGTTTTTTATAACAATGCAATTGGTACCATTCTGGATAAGGGTTCGACAAGACTATCCAGCATTGCCAAAAGTGCTCTGAAACACTCAATGGGATTTTCGACAACCTATTTATGTGAACGACCCTTTTCAACATTACTCTTTTCGAAAAAGAAAAGTACAGGAACAGATTGAATGCAGAGAGTGATTAGTGGCTAAAGTTAACCAGTTTTAGTACAATTATTGACAGTCTTGTGACAAACAGTGTCAAATATCCCACTGAGTTTTTTTAACATTGCCTACTCGATTTTGTAATTAAATTAATATAATGAAAATCTTTCCTCTATATTACATTCTTTCTTCCTCTTGAGCCATGTTCCCGCACGTGCAGGGTCGGCTTTGTTAATAAGATTTGGAGTGTTAATATTTACAGGGTGGCCGGATACCCTACCTGTCACCACCCCATGCCCCCCTGTGGAAAAATGTGTACCCCAAATATCTGTTTATAGTGTTATATGGGTGTGAAAGTGTAAAGTGTTACGAAATGTTTGCGAATCGTGTAACTGAGGTGGAACGTGGAAACCAGCCCGGTATTCACCTAGGGGGATGTGGAAAACCGCCTAAAAACCACATTCAGGCTGGCCGGCACTACGACCCGCTTCGTTAATCCGCCGAGAGGATTCGAACCGGGGCCGGTACGCCTCCCCGTCGCGGTGCGTTAGACCACACGGCTAACCGAGCGGGTCTTTCCTCTATCTTACTGTGTGCGGGGGCGCGTCGGCACACCTATATTTGTGTGTTGGTGATTTTTACTTTTTACTTAGTTACTGGGCCTCCCAGATATTTTTATGCAAAGGGTGGGGTGCATAGCAAAAAAGGTTGGGAACCGCTGGTACAGGCTATTTCCAACATCGAAAAGGGCTTGGTCTTCGTCATACGCCTCTTATTAAAAGTGTAACAGCAGCTTTGTCCATTCCGTAACTCATACAACAGCAGTAGCGATTTTATATTAGCACATGATTAAATCATTATGAAATTTACGAAGGTTTAAAAACTTTAACCCATTTCTTCCGCCGCGGTGGATTAGCCGAGCGGTCTAAAGCGTCTCGCTGCAGAGCTGTGGGGGTTCGAGTCCTCCCTGGGGCATGGGTGTGTGTGTGTTTGTCCTTAGGTTAGTTTACCTAGGTTTAATTAGTTTGTAAGCTATGGACTGATGACCACGCAGTTTGGTCCGATAGATTTACAGACATTTGAACATTTTCCATTTCTTCCCAAAAATAGAAATTGTGAAAAGTGTTATATTTACTCATCAGGTTCTCTTTAAAATAATTGAAATAACATTACAAATATTACAAACTAGAAGTAGGTGTTGTAATTTGCACCACCCATAATGTTGCGCTGTTTCCTAGTAAAAAAATAGAAAAATTTATTTTTTGTAATCACATTCTTCTATTTGTTCAAACTGTGCAATATTGTCTATTATATGATAACTCTGACTTACATTGATGATACCACTCATGAAATATTGAAAAACACTCTGTGTGAAGCTGAACTTGACATTTCTTGTGTATGTAGATCGTCTGACGTTTGTAAATCTTGCATCTTTTTACGAAGTGTTGTGGTAATAGTGAAACTTTAACACATAATCAGAGAACTCTTGCATGCCTTTTAACACATGTGTGGCGATTTTGTATAGTAAGTCCATTTCGACTGCATTTTGTAAGGCTAGATTTTGTGTTGCGTGTACGCAACACTGGGAAGAAATGGGTTAATATAATATTTACGAAAAATACAGTACAATCATTTGCTCTTAAAGTTCCTTGCGACGATTAAGGAACCACAAACTCCGGCCAAAGTCAGAATACACGTAAAGGCGGTCATAGTGGCCGAGCGGTCTGCGGCGCGCCAGTCACAGTCTGCACTGCCGCTACTGTCGGGGGTTCGAATCCCCCCTCGAGCGTGGATGTTTGTGCTGTATTTAGTATAAGGTAGTTCATAAGTAGTTTAGGTACTAATGACCCCGCAGTTAAGTCCCTTAAGCTTAAGAAACATTTGAACATATGATTTGAATACACGTAACTAGGAAGCAAAATGGCAGACTAATAGGAACGGACAGCTGCTAACTGGCGTATGCGCAGTGAAAGCAGTACTATTGAATTTAGGACTGGCTCTATTTACTTCCGCTACGATTACCGGGCGTCGATTCTAGCGCGTTCATACTAGTGACGCCGTTCAAACAACAGATGGTCCCCACTAACTCATTATCAATCCATTATAAGTTCGTTCGTCGATTGAAATGTGTAGGCCTTACTGTTCCTTTATAGACAATTTAGGAGACAATGCTTGCAGCTGTCTTAGACTGTCGGCAGGTGATGCTGTCACCAGAAGATCAATCGCAACTACAGCATGATTTAGATAACTGCATGGTGCAAAAATTGGCAATTACACTACTGGCCATTAAAATTGCTACACCAATAAGAAATTCAGATAATAAACGTGTATTCATTGGACACATTATACTAGAACAGACATGTGATTACATTTTCACGCAATTTGGGTGCATAGATCCTCAGAAATAAGTACCTAGAACAACCACCTCTGGCCGTAATAACGGCCTTGATACGCCTGGGTATTGAGTCAAATAGAGCTTGGGTGGCGTGTACAGGTACAGATGCTTATGCAGCTTCATCATGTTACCATAGTTCATCAAGAGTAGTGACTGACGTATTGTGACGAGCCACCATTGACTCAACTAGTGAGAGATCTAGAGAATGTGCTAGCCAGGGCAGCAGTCGAATATTACGGTACCAAAAAGGCCATACAGGACCTGCAACATGCGGTCGTGCATTATCCTGCTGAAATGTAGGGTTTCGCATGGATCGAATGAAGGATAGAGCCACGGGTCGTAACACATCTGAAATGTAACGGCCACTGTTCAAAGTACCGTCGATGCGAACAAGAGGTGACCGACACGTGTAACCAATGGCACCCAATACCATCACGCCGGGTGATATGCCAGTATGGCGATGACGAATACACGCTTCCAATGTGCGTTCACCGCTATGTCGCCAAAAACGGATGCGACCATCATGATGCTGTAAAAAGAATCTGGTTTCATCCGAAAAGATGACTATTGCCATTCGTGCACCAGCTTCGTCTTTGCATACACCATCGCAGGCGCTCTTGTCTGTGAGACAGCGTCAAGGATAACCGCAGCCATGGTCTCCGAGCTGATAGTCAATGCTGCTGCAAACGTCGTCGACCTGTTCGTGCAGATGGTTATTGTCTCGCAAACGTCCCCATCTGTTGACTCAGGAATCGAGACGTGGCCATGCGGATAAGATGTCATTCATCTCGACTGCTAGTGATACGAGGCCGTTGGGATTCAGCAAGGCGTTCCATATTACCCTCCTGAACCTACCGATTCCATATTGTGCTAACAGTCATTGCATCGCGACTAACGCGAGCAGTAATGTCGCGATACGATAAACCGCAATCGCGAAAGGCTACAATCCGACCTTTATCAAAGCCGGAAACGTGATGATACGCATTTCTCCTTCTTACACGAGGCATCATGACAATGTTTCAACAGGCAACGCCGGTCAACTGCTGTTTGGGTATGAGGCATCGGTTGGTAACTTTCCTCATGTCACAACGATGTAGGCGTCGCCACCGGCGCCAACCTTGTGTGAAAGCTCTGAAAAGCTAATCAGTCGCATATCACAGCATCTTCTAACTGTCGGTTAAATTTGCGTCTATAGAAGTGTGAAGTCTTCCATTTGAGCACTAAAAGAAATCCGTTAAACTGCATTTAAACTATAAATCAGTCATATCTACAGGCCGTAAATTCAACTAAATACCAAGGAATAACAATTACGAACAACTTAAATTTGAAAGTTCATGCAGAGAATATAGTAGGGAAGGCGAACCAGATGCTACGTCTCATTGGCAGAACACTTAGAAGCTGCAACAGTTCTACTAAAGAAACTGCCTACACTACACTTGTGCGACCTGTTTTGGAGTATTGCTGCGCATTGTGGGATACCCACTAGGTTTGTCTGGCGGAGGGTATAACGTTCAGATAAGGGCAGGGTTTTTTACTATCGCGGTACTGGGATGTCACGGAAATGATGCACGAGTTGGCGTAGAAATCATAAAAAGATAGGTGTTATTCGTTGCAGCGAGATCTATTTGTGAAATTTCTTTCACTAACTTTGTTATCTGAATGCGAAAATATACGTAGAAAGACATGAAGATCAAAAGTAAATAAGAGAAATCAAATGCAAAAGAGAAAGATTGTGGTGTTCCTTTACTTGCATGCTATTAGAGAATGGAACAATAGAGAAATATTACGAAATAAGTTCGATTAACTTTCTGCCAGGCACTTAAATGTATATGCAAGGTTAATATGTAGTTACAAGAAAAATTCCAAATGTAATGTCAATAACTCATTAGCAAGGGGATAAAAGCCGTGATCTGCTGTGGCCCGTTTTAAGAATACAATATTTAAAGTAAAAGAGAAACTAAAAAATGAAAAGAACAAATAAATAAATAAATAAAATAAAATAAAAACCGAATGGACCACGAAAAGGTTCTTCGACGCTGGGAGATGGAAGAGGACGTTTGAACCAATCTTTTCATTACAGTAATCAGAGCTAGACAAAATAGTTTTACACAATAATTCTCGGTGGATTACTGATAGAGTGCAAATCGGAAGTTCGCGGTTCGACCTCAGGGCTATCGTAGGCTTTATGTGGTACTTCTCACTTCTTTCCTTATTTGGCAGTGTCGTTGACGTGAAAAATACCGAGTAGCACCGTGGTTCGTAATCCACGTTGACCTGTAGTTCCGCCTATAACTGGCTGGGTAAGTCAGTTCGAAGGTCGGAGGAAGGCAACGGCATACCACCTCCAAACAGGACCATGCCTAGTAAAGCACTGTTGTGATAAAATCACTCTTATAAATGATAACTTCTTCACGTTTTTTACCTTAATTCGGTTTGGGATTTGTCTTATAAGACATTTTTCTAACACTGATGTTTGACCCACGACTATCTCTTATTGCCAAATTTTTCTGTTTTCAATAAAGGGCTGTGGCGTGATTACAGTAATTTTACACAATATAAGTATGCACTCTTTCGATTATTTTTTAGAATTGTGATATGTTAACTGCGCAATATTATTTATGGTTTATTTGTATTCAGATTTGTACCTGATGATATAATTTAAAATTACAAAACCGGCCGGTTTACAATAGCTTCGGCAGTTTTCATTGAAAATTAACGACAATTCACGCGGGAAAAATGTTTACGTGTCAACCTCCACTAACAAGATAAAAATTCCAACAGAATTCTCTGATATGCAATACTTTTACGAGAAAAAGACTGAAAGCAGTGTTACAGACTTTCCTCCATACTAGTACTATTGCTGGCAATGAAGACTTGCAATAAATTCTACACATTTAGTATTATCAAAAGCCAACTAAAAAGACTTATTCTATAACCTGAATGCAATGACGGAGATAATGAAGCGCATTACTCCTGCACAATAAAACGGCCACTATGATCTCATACAGTTGCAAACCGAAATTAATTTATATTTCGCTGATGCTAATAATTTGCGGCATACCACTTGTTACAAACACAAAGCAACAAACAGGAGCCGTCTCTGACAGCCAAATATTCCAAATATTAGTCAGAGTTTCAAAGAGCTGTTTTCAATTAAACCAGAACTGAAAACGTTTTTCATTATTTTCGACTTATTTTTTATCTAATGTTTGTCCTATAAAGGTAATCAACATCTAATAGGTTAATATGTGTGTGCTGGACAATTATGCTTTCAGCTTTACAGATAAACAAGTCTGAAATTTATTTATTTTATACAGGATAGTCATATAAAAGATATTATTGCCCAAAAGAAAAAAAAAATTAAGAACAGATATTTCCAGTCAAATAGAGGGAATTACAGTTACCGTATATATTACAACATTTGCGGACTTTATTTCCTCATTTAACAAGTTTATACTGTCTGTATTTATCGCAGACTAAGGCCAATTTGTTAGTGACCATTAGCTGATAAAAAAGTAGAAGGAACTGGTAAATTTTTTACCAAGTTTTTCTGTCACTATAAAAGGCATCTCGTTTTAGGAAAGAGATAGTTGCTTCGTCATTGTTCAAGAATATGCCAGTCAAATTTGCCTTGTTTTGAAGCCGTTTTGTATACGGTTCATGCTCTTTTGCGTAAGATTACAGAATGTACCGCTTACTTCACGGAACGCAATGAACAGAGGAGAAAGAAGTCTACTTTGCGTGGAAATAATTGACTGAATGTGATATTCCAGACTCTGATTTTCAGTCAGAAAATCAAATGTTCAAATGTTTGTTAAGCTTATGGGACTTAACTATGGGGTCATCAGTCCCTAAACTTACAAACTACTTATGAACTACTTACGAACTAGGACGGCACAAATATCCATGCCCGAGGGGGGATTCGAACCCCCGACCGTAGTGGCCGTTCAGACCGTGACTGGAGCGCCTCAGTCTCCTCGGCCACCGCGGCCGGCTTTCAGTCAGATAATCGTATCTCTCTCACCCATGATAGTGTGCGGTCTCTGTGAATGCAATAATTGAATCCAGATTGGACAGTACTGAGAATTGCAGTTGTTGAATTATTAGGAACTATGGTGTACGTTACAGTTGCACAATTATGTACACTCCTGGCCATTGAAATTGATACACCACGAAGATGATGTGCTACAGACGCGAAATTTAACCGACGGGAAGAAGATGCTGTCATATGCAAATGATTAGCTTTTCAGAGCCGATGGCGACACCTACAAAGTGCTGACATGAAGAAAGTTTCCAACCGATTTCTCATACACAAACAGCAGTTGACGTTGTTATGATGCCTCGTATAAGGAAGAGAAATGCGTACCATCATATTTCCGGATTGTAGCCTATCACGATTGTGGTTTATCGTATCGCGACATTGCTGCTCGCGTTGGTCGCGATCCAATGACTGTTAGCAGAATATGGAGTCGGTGGGTTCAGGAGGGCAATACGGAACGCCGTGCTGAATACCAACGGCCTCGTATCACTAGCAGTCGACAGGCATCTTATCCGCATGGATGTAACGGATCGTGCAGCCACGTCTCGATCCCTGAGTCAACAGATAGGGACGTTTGCGAGACAACAACCATCTGCACGAACAGTTCGACAACGTTTGCAGCACCATGAACTATCAGCTCAAAGACCATGGGTGTGGCTACCCTTGACGCTGTATCACAGACAGGAGCGCCTGCGATGGTGTACGCATCGACGAACCTGGGTGCACGAATGGCAAAACGTCATTTTTTTTTCTGTTTACAGCATCATGATGGTCACATCCTTGTTTGGCGACATCGCGGTGAACGGACATTGGAAGTATGTATTCGTCTCCGCCATACTGGCGTATCACCCGGCATGATGTATGGGGTGCAATTGGTAGTGCACGCCTACCGCCTAATATTTATCCTGATCACTTACCTTGTTAGAGTCCTATTCCAATGTGCAAATGTCCCGTGTCCTGCATGAATGTAAATTGATGAAATGTTAAAATAATTCAAATATAAGTAAATAATTAAAGTAAAAAAGAATAAAGCAGTCTACTATCCGAAGATTGGTTTGAACACCACAGTGCTTTACTAGGCATGGTCATATTTGGAGGCGGTATGCCGTTGCCTTCCTCCGACCTTCGAACTTACTTACCGAGCCAGTTATAGGGGGACCTACGGCTTAACGTGGGTTCCGAACCACGGTGCTACTCGATATTTTTCATTTGCTTAACCGACGCTCCTCATAACTTTAAAAATGCGTAATATTCAAGTTATCATGGCAACAGCTATCCAACAATCTTGAATATAATGAGCCCATAGTTAAATAAGCTTACAGCAAAATGCCATACCAAATCGTAATGTAGCATGCTAAAACAAAGTATAATATCTTGTAAAATCTGCGATAAGGCGCCTCATACCACGTGGCTATCCCGTGCGGTCAAGAATATCTTACCTAGCCAGACACCTTTGAACTCTTTGACTGCTCGTACCGTCTAATGAGTTCTCCATTATGACAAAACATTATGCTAACACATCTGTAATTCGGTGGTAGACCGGGGTGAGGTTAACTTGTAATGGCTAAGGTATGGGTCCCATTCCCGCTGAGGGTAACATTTTTAACAGCCAAAAAAGTACCATCTCCACCTCTAGTAATGACAAGTAAAGAACGCAGGACTCTGCCTTGTGTCAAATCAACATTGCACATTTCCATGTGCTACTAAGTTAAACAGAGTTTTCGTAGTCTCCTCAGAATACCAAACCCCTCCACATCTCTACAAATGGTGTGATCCTAACTAGTAGTGAACGACAATGTGACAGTTGACGCCTCATAGTGTCAGGTCAAGAGAGACGGTATGTGCGGGGGTGGAGTCCCCGGAAGAAACAATAAATATATCAGCAGTATTCCTTCCTAATATAGAATAGCAAATGGTGCTGGGTTCGAGTCTCTGCCGGGAAAAATCAATATATCATCAGTTCAGGTTCCAGTATAACGCTACTTGTGAACATGTTTAATATCTGACATCTGATTGTGCTTAGTTTAACAATTCATCAATGTACTGCATTCTATTCCACAACTTTATAATGTATTACATCTATCAATTGCACTATATTACATATCTTCAGCGGTGGCCTCTCAGCAACAATATGAGCTTCATGTAATTCCTGGTGCAGTGCTAAGATTATCATTGTTATCCGGATTTTAACGTTGGTCTTGGAAACCGATACTAATGAAAACGTCAGTTATGTCTATTTATGCCTAATCGCGTCCCCATCAGGCACACAACTTCTGTTTGATTAACAGTGCGTCAAATTAAGATCACGAACAAAAACATAACATGTTATTAAAAATAAGTGTGGTAATTTATCTGACTTTTAACTTGTTACAATAAAATTTAATTTACAGATGTTACTGTCTCATCTCTAATAACTTGTACTCTAATATTTGTTGCACGACACTACTGGTTTGCACCTTGACTAAGTGCCACAAGTACTGGACATTGTGCAAGACTGGTGCAGAAAACAGGATCTGGGGTCTAGTCCTAAGAAGACTGTTGTTGTACCATTCACAAAGAAGCATATACAACATTCAAATTGGAATCTAAAGCTTTTCAATGAAGCGCTACCTGTGAAGGGGACAGTGAAATATCATCCTAGATGAGAAACTAACATGGACCCCTCACAACAGGAATATTTGCTCCAAGGCAAAAGGTACTCTTGTGAGTACCAGGAGAGCTTGTGGCAAAAATTGGGGCCTGAGCCCCAAGGGTATGCACTGGATATACACCACAGTGATTAGACCCAGGATCACGTATGGGGCGGTCGTGTGGTGGAAGAAGGTAGAACAGTAGGTTACTGCTAAGGAGCTTGGTAAGGTGCAGAGATTAGCCTGCTTAGCCATAACAGGCGGAATTAGCAGCACACCAACTGCTAGGATGGAAACCATGCTGGATATGCCCCCATTACACCTTTGGGTCAAGATAGAGGCAGCGGCTGGTGCAAACAGACTCAAATATGGCAACAACTGGAACTCTTTGGGATATCCAGAATTACACACTAAAATAGTGAGTGAGGTAAATATAGGAAGGGTTGGGGAAATGCCAGCCGACTATATTATAACCCCATACTGCTTCAACAAGCCTTTCAATATAACAATTGGAAGTAGACAACAGTGGGAGAAAATAGTTCGACACCGTACGGGGGATATTGTCTGGTTCACTGACGGGTCAAAATCAGACCAAGGTGTTGGGCTGAGGTATATGGGGTGCAGCCAAGACTGGAGGGCGTCATCTCTCTAGGAAAACTGGCCTCAGTATTCCAGGCGGAAATCACTGCCATCAGAGCGTGTGTGGAGGAGATTTGCCTAGGTGCTACAATGATTGTAGAATCTATATCTATTCAGACAGCCCTGAGATCACTGCCATCTGCTGCAACAAGGTCTAAAATTGTTGCAGAATGTCACAGGGTTCTAGTGGAGCTAGGGGAAAGCAATAGAGTAAACCTATTGTGGGTCCCTGGCTACTCGGGGATCAGTGGCAACGAACATGCCGACAGATTAGCCAGGATGGGGGCAGAGACGCAATTTATTGGACCGGAACCTGTCCTGACAATCACCAAGGCAATGATCAAATTGGAGCTACGTAACTGGCTCAGAAGGCAGCACGTAGAGTATTGGACCAAAGTCCATCACCAAAAACATGGCAAGGTAATGATGCTAAAGCCATGTTTTAAAAGAAGCTGTGCAATCCTGGGCCTGAACAGGAGAGAGATTAGACTCATGGTTGGATTGCTGACAGGCCATGGGAATTTCAAAAAACACCTACATACAATGGGAATAACAGAAGAGGACCCTAAATGTAGGATCTGTGATTACGGTGATGAAACTGCATCACATCTAATCTTCGAATGCATTGCATTGGAGAGTAAAAGGCACAGAACATTTGGGACAATCAGACCCGAAGAAATTGTGTCTAATAAAGAACTGGTAAAGAGACTCCTTGCACTGTTCAAGGGCATTGTTGGCTTTACTAGACATACAGACGATCAAATCAAATCAAAGTGCCACAAGGAGAAATAGTCTTGTGTCTTACTTAGGACCTATTATGACTGTACTGTGGAATGATCTACATCTACATCTACATCTACATACTCTGCAAATCACATTCAAGTGCCTGGCACAGGGGTTATTAACCACTTTCACAACTTTTCTCTACCGTTCCATTCTCTAATAGCGCGCGGGAAGAAAGAACACCTAAATCGTCCCGTTTTCAATCTGATTTCTCTTATTTTATTGGGATGGTCATGTCTCCCTAAGTAGGTGGGTGCTAGCCAAATATTTTCACATTGAGAAGTAAAAGTAGGTGATTGAAACTTCGCAAACAGATGACGCCGCAATGAATAACGTATTTCTTTCAATGATTTCCACTCCAATTCGTGCAACATTTCTGTGTCGCTCCCCCCCCCCCCCCCCCCGTAACGTGATAAAACAAAACGAGCTGCCCTTCTCTCAACCTTCTCAATGTCTTCCGTCAGTCCCAACTGGTGAGGGTCCCACAAGGGGCAACAGTACTCCACGAGAGGACGCACAAGTGTGATGTAGGCAGTCTCTTTGGTGGAGCAGGTGCATCTTCGAAGTGTTCTGCCAATGAAACGTAACCTTTGGTTCGCCTTCCCCACAATATTTTCTAAGTGTTCTCTCCAGTCAAAGTTGTTCGTAATTGTAACTCCTAGGTATTTGGTAGAATCTACGACCTTAAGGTTTGACTGATTTATCGCGTAATTGAAGTTCAGCGGATTTCTTTTAGTAGTCATGATTATTACTTCACACTTTTCTTTATTTAGTGTCAATTGCCAATTTTCGCACCATGTAGAAATTTTGTCTAAATCGCTTTGCAGTTGCTTTTGATCCTCTGTTGACTTCACTAACCGATAAACGACAGCATCATCCGCGAACAGTCTAAGGGAGCTATTCAGATTGTCTCCTAATTCGTTTATAAACACGAGGAAGAGTAGGGGACTTTAACGCTTCCCTGTGGAACGCCTGATATCACGTTTCTTTTACTCGATGACTTACCGTCAATTACAACGAACTGTGTCCTTTCTGATAGGAAATCGTGAATCCAATCGCACAATTGGGGAGATATTTCATAAGCACGCAATTTCATAAGAAGCCGCTTGTGGTGTACAGTGACAAAAGCCTTCCTGAAATCCAGAAATATGGAATCTATTTGAGATCCCTTGTCGATGACAATTAACACTTCATGTGAATAAAGGGCAAGCTGTGTTTCGCAACAGCGATACTTTCTGAATCCGTGTTGACTATTGGTTAATAGCCGGCCGCGCTGGCCGAAGGGACTAAGGCGCTCCTGTCACGGCCTGCACGGCCACTACGGTCGGGGGTTCGAATCCCCCCTCGGGCATTGATATTTGTGGCGTCCTAGTTCGTAAGTAGTTTGTAAGTTTAAGGACTGATGACCTCGTAGTTAAGTCCCATAGACTGTACAAACATTTGAACAATTTGAACTATTGGTTAATAGGTCGTCCTCTTCGAGGTAGTTCATAATATTCGAACAAAGTATATGTTCCAAAATCCTACTGCAAATCGACGTCAATGAGATAGGCCTGTAATTTTGGGGATCACTCCTATTGCCTTTCTTGAATATTGGAGTAACTTGGGCAACTTTCCAGTCTTTGGGTACGGATCTTTCGCTGAGTGATCGGTTGTAAATGATAGCTAAGTACGGAACTATTCCATCAGCATACTCTGAGAGGAATCTAGTTGGTATACAATCAGGCCCGGAAGATTTATTTTTGTTTAGTGACTTAAGTTGTTTTACTACTCCAGGAACATCTACTTCTAAGTTTCGCATTCTGGCAGCTGTTCTTGGATTGAATACTGGAGTGTTCACTTCGTCTTCTTTGGTGAACGAATTACGGAAAACTGTGTTTAGTAATTCTGCCTTAGCAGTACTGTCATCGGTAGTATTACCATTGCTATCGCGTAGTGAAGGTATTGTTTGTGTTTTGCCGCTAGTGTACTTCACATATGACCAGAATTTCTTTGAATTTTCTGCAAGATTACGGGACAGGATTTCGTTGTGGTAACTACTATAGGCTTCTCGCATTGAAGTCCGCGCTAGGTTGCGAGTTTCAGTAAAAAATTGCCAGTCTTGTGGATTCTGTGTCTTTTTTAATTTTGCATGCGTTTTTCTTTGTTTCTGCAACAGTGATCTGACCTGTTTTGTGTACCACGGGGGTCAGCCCCCTCTTTTATTATTTTATTTGGTATAAATCTCTCGATTGCTACTGATATTATGGTTTTGAAAGTAAGCCACAACTGATCTACACTAGCATTTTTAGTTTTGAAAGACTGGAGACTATCATTGAGGAAATCGTGAAGCGAATTTTTATCTGCTGTATTGAATAGATATATTTTTCGTTTATTTTTGGTGCATTTGGGAATTTCGATATTCAGTCTCGCTACTACAACTCGATGTTCGCTAATCCCTGTATCTGTTTTGATGCTCTTTACTAGCTCAAGATTATTTGTTGCTAGGAGATCAAGGGTATTTTCGCAACCATTTACTATTCTAGTGGGTTCATGAACTAACTGTTCGAAGTAATTTTCAGAAAAAGCATTCAGAACTAGTTCGGACGATGTGTTATACTTGCCGCCGATTTTGAATACGTAATTATGCCAACATATCGAGGGTAAATTAAAGTCGCCACCGATTATAACAGTATGCTTCGGATACCTATTTGAAATGTGATTCAAGCTTTCTTGAACATTTCGGCAACCGCATCGTCTGAGTCAGGGGGCCGATAAAAAGATCCAATTATTAATTTATTCCGGTTGTCAGGTATAACTTCTACCCAGACCAACTCACAGGAAGTATTTGTCTCAATTTCTCTGCAGGATAAACCGTTAGTAACAGCAATAAACACGCCACCCCCGTTTTTATTTATTCTATCCTTTCTGAAAACCATTTGGACCTTTGAAAAAATTTCGGCCGAAACTATCTAAGGCGTCAGCCAGCTTTCAGAACCTATAACGATTTGTGCCTCAGTACTTTCTATCAGCGCTTGGAGCTCTGGAAATTTCCCAATACAGCTACGACAACAATGGTTTCTAGATCTGCTTTCATCCTGTGTCTGACCTGCCCCCTTCGAGACTGAAACCCATTTTGTGTATTCCCGAGGCCCTCTAACCTAAAAAACCGCACAGCCCCCGCTACCCGTGTAGCCGCTTCCTGAGTATAGTGGACCTATTTAGCGGAACCCGAAAACCCACCACCCTTTGATGCAAGTCGAGGAATCTGCAGCCCACACGGTCGCAGAACCGACTGAGCCTCTGATTCAAACCCTCCACTCGGCTCTGAACCAAAGGTCCGCAGTCAGTCCTGTAGACAATGCTGCAGATGGTGAGCTCCGCTTTCATCTTGCAAGCAAGACTGGCAGTCTTTACCACTTCTGATAGTCGCTCAAAACCAGAGAGGATCACTTCCGACACACATCATTGGTCCTGACATGAGCCACCACCTGTAGCTGGCTGCACCCTGTGCTCTTCACGGTATCCGGAAGGACCCGTTCCACATCTGGGATGACTCCCCCCGGTATGCACACGGAGTGCATATTGGATTTCTTCCTCTCCGTAGCAGCCATTTTCCTAAAGGGCTCCTTCACCCGCCTACCGTTGGAGCTCCCAACTACTAATAAACCCACCCTCTGTGAGTGCCCGGATCTTGAAGGCAGGGAGGCGAGTACAGGACAAGCGACACCATCTGCTTGAGGAACATCCCCTGCCACAGACAGTGCCTCGAATCTGTTGGCAAGTCTAACCGGGGAGGCCTCCGCTTCGGTTCCCCGGGAAGACTTAAGCCTCCTGACACGCACTGAGGGGACCTCCCAATCCACCACGGATTGGGGAGCTACCTCATCGCGGGCAGTGAGCGGGCTGGCCACAGCCGCAGGCCGATCGGAGGGCACAACAGACGCACAGGGCGTCTGCTGCACCCCCGGAGCGGCCCACAACAGCGGCGCCCACCCACCGCAGACTCAAGCGTTGCCAGCGAAGCCAACGCCGCCTGAAGCTGCGAGCGAGGAGTCACCAACTCTGTCTCCATTCGTTCGTAGCAGTCACAGTTCCTAGGTATTCTAAAAACCTACGTTTCTTCCAAGTAAGTATGT
Source organism: Locusta migratoria (assembly GCA_026315105.1). Classification (NCBI taxonomy): domain Eukaryota; kingdom Metazoa; phylum Arthropoda; class Insecta; order Orthoptera; family Acrididae; genus Locusta; species Locusta migratoria. The sequence continues at coordinate 831,075,842 of CM048744.1, forward strand.
CTGAGGACACGACCTGCGATGCAGCTGTGCCATGTTGGTTGCATAGCGTCAGGTGCGGCCTCCACTTTGGAATTCAGGGCTGATCCACTTTTTTTGCTGTCAAATGTACACCTGATTTTGTCGGTATGGAGTGTACTATATATTTGGCTGACTTTCGTATGTAGATAATGCTGCTCCTTTGTTTGATTATCATTTTCCTGTTCATATAATATTTTATTTACTGCTTAATCGTTTTGTCTGGAACAGTAGTTTGTTATCCTTACTTGTTCCTGGGTGTCACAATGTAAGAGAAAGCCTGTGGCCTAGATATGGGGACTATTTGCTCTGCCAACAGAGGGTGCTTATTGCTTATTTCACTTCTGTGTGCTTACCTTATCCCCTAGTTATTTGATCATTGCTACAAACTTTTGAGCTCCTTCTGTAGGTTGTTGTATATTTTTATGTAACGTCAAATATTGCCACTTAAAGATATTTCCATTTAATCATTATTTCTAAAGTGAATATTTTCACTTGGAATATTTTATTATTGTTTTAACTTACACATTTTGTACTTGGCATTTTTTGATTTATGACGTACTTTATCGTTGTTTATCCTTCCCCAAAAACCTATATGTTTTAATGTTTTTTTGCATATATTTTAAGTATAACATTGTTATAAAGACACCCCCTAGCTACAACAGTGAAGTGGTGGCAGTGCAATTTTAAGTCCATGTGCAGTGTAGTCAGTGAGATGTGTTTTATATAACTGCAGCCCTCTGCATCGTGTGAAAAAACCTGAACAGCCGGTATCTTTTTAACAGTGTGCGATCGCTGTCTACATTTTAAATCTTCAAATCTATGTGTTTTAAGCCTCCATTTACAGTCTCCATTTTCATGTATGTGTTTTCTTCTTTTGTGTTCCTGTATTTACTGTATATCTCAAATTGTTCATACTATGTGTCTTTTTAACTGTGTGTAATTGCCATCTACTATTTTTTCGCCGAACATGTGCTTTTATACCCATTACTCTCTCCGTTTGTTTTCTCTGTATTTGTCCTTTTATCTTCTTGCTTCGTTGTTTGTGATATACTTGTCAATATTTTGTGTTAAGCCCTTGGCTCAAGAGCAGCCTTCCGCTGCAATGTAAATTACCAATTAAGGGGAAAAACAGTTTGTACACGCTATAACAGATTCCATTTCGCATTATTCCGTTTTTTGTATCAAAATGCAACTGACAAATTGTTTTAGCACAAAGTAGAGACATCTGACCTCCGTATGACAAAAGTGTAGTTTGTGACTATGAACTACTGTTTGTTGTGAATAGCAGTGCCAACAGAATGATGTTTCTGCGAGCGCTGTGGTCCAGTTTACTCTGTATTGTAAATTCGTGTGATGAAGCTACACTGATGTTACACTTATTTTGTGATAATGCCCCCATGACACCATTTTATTTGGACATTTTGTGAACCAAAAGATACATTGTATTTTACGCACCTTTTTATATCTCCACAAAAGTAACAATTTCCAATATGATATTTTCTGTGATTTAATATGTGGACTGCCTTTTTTTTCATATGTTTTACCACATATCTGAACATGGTCATCAGTGACAGAAACTGGTAATCTAAGATAATTGACTTAAATAAAGACGATAGATGTAGCAGGTAAGGACCTTTTAGAGCAAGATCCAATGGAGTTTTAAATATCAATAGTTTACTGCTGCATTCACAACAAAGTGTCAGAATTTGAAGCTACCCTAAAAAGTTAACATATAGAACGAATAATTCAAAGATGACAACAGTTAAGTAACTTGAACAATGGGTTGCATTCTGTGCTGCATTATTCATAGTGGTTTGCAAGATATAGAGTGAGTGTAGATAGCTCGACTAATACTGTTATTATGTGGTTTGCAGTTACTATTGGACTGGTACGTTCTGATTAAGGAGCAGTTTCTTACTTTTTCTTGTTTTTTGTACATTTAACATGTTAGAGCTAGAGAGATCCGAAAAACCCTTAAAGTAATAAGTGAGTCTTTTTATGATCACTTTTACTTTATTCTTATCTTTCTAAAAAAAGTATATTGGAGGATAGTGATGTGTATTGTCATGTATAGCTGCACATGTATGTAAGTCCAAATACAGGTGTACTATAATGAAACTGGGTTCATGCAGTTGCATAAAAAATTGATGCTATATGTGTGGAAAATATGAATTTATGTAGTACACTCCTTTAAAATAAGTCCATTTTAACTATAACCAAATAGCTTATAAAGATAATAGCGGAAACTCCAAGGCATTTACATGCGTTTGCCAGGTGACACTGCTACCAGTGTCATCTGTTGGCTCGAGTTGTATACTGTACCTGGCTTCATGTGTGCTACTCCGAATTTCATTTCCCTGCATACCACAATTGCAAAACATGTTTTATATTTGCTGCGCCATTTAAGAAATTATGTTGGATGATAATTCATTTAAGATGTAGGGTTAAAAAGAAACTAAAGCAATTGTTTCCATACAGTTTATTTGGGTAGAATTCGAGTTGAAAATTATGCAATATTAAGTTTTAATAATACACATGTAAGCACATTTGGTAAGCATTTAGGCCTATTTGTGAGTTACTTTCCATAACATGAGACTCCTCTTCCTGATTTGTGATGCTGACGAATCATTTTTCTTATTAACAAATGCTTTGATTAGAATTACAAAATATTTTGTCCCAACAACAAATAACTATTACACAAGCCTCCTAATTCGACTCATTCATTCATGAGGAAGGAAACCAACTTGCTTCTCACATCATAAGTGCTTTCAATAACGCACCAAAATGTTGGCTAAAAATTTATGACATTTTATATGACATACTCTGAGCACAACCACTGGGAAAAGAATTTTGTTTGTCATATCACTCACGTGTGCATTGAATGGCAGTTTTTCAGTTCATTTAATTTCGGGAATACTGCTGCATCTACTTCACAGTTACTATCTTGAGAGAGGGACAGTAAACTATTGACCATAACTCTCCTTATTGCACTGCGAAATTTATAAGCATACCAAATCAACAGATTGGTTTAATTAAAAAAAACAGTTATTTATGCTCTAGCTGCAAAGAATATGAATATGAGCAAGCTTTTAGGTGTGACTTGCCATTAAAAGTTTGTTGTTATATTACAATAACCACCTTTTTTAAACACACGCAAAAAAGAACGTACAACACTTACCCTTGGTTTAACAGATTCTTAATTTCTGAAATTTTTCTCCACAAGGTAGTCTGAGCATACTACGTGCTTTTATTCAAATGCTTTTTCAAAATTTAATCCAAGTTAGGTGAAATGGTTGCCTGATTAAGATTACTTATTTGGAGTGCTTTAAGCAGTTATTACAGCTTGTATATACCACAAATACTCCCTCGGTCTCCCTCTACGATTTTTACCCCACACACTTCCCTCTAATACTAAGTTGACGATTCCTTGACGTCTGTAGCACCACATTTCAAAAGCTTCTATCATCTTTTCGTCTGTACTTCCATAGCCATTCTGCATTTCATATCTTCTTTACTTCGGCCTTCAGAAGTTATCTTGCTACCCAAATAACAAAACTGATCTACTGCTTTGATTGTCTCATTACCTAATCTAATCGTTCAGCATCGCCTGATTTTCTGACGCTACGTTGTATTACCCTTGTTTTACTCTTGTTGATGTTCATCTTATACCCTCTTTTCAAGACACTTTATTCTATTCAATTGCTCTTCCAGATCCTTTGTGGTATTAAGTAAGACGACGTATCAAGTACGTCTTCTGGGTGTAACAGTGTAAAGGGGGTGTTAGTGCAGTGTGATAGTTTACAACTCGAGCCACTAGGAGGTGTTCGGATGCGCTGTCGCCCGTTTCACGGCTAAGTTCCCGCTATTATCTTTATAAGCTATTTGCTATAACTTTTTTCTTTTGAATACGTATCATTGAGGTATCGATGGGTGCCATCGCCTTTCGCATCCCACTTTGCTTCATCAACGTTCGGTCGTTCCTGTGTCCTTCATTAAGACCTCTAAGCGTCATCTTTCCAGCATCTCACAGGTCAGCCACGCCTTCTTCTTTGATGTGGATTCCGCCGTCATATTAGTTTTGTCCATCTTGTGTGTGGTATACATTCTAAAATCGTGTTTTCTACTTCCACAACTTCTCTGAATCTGTCATTTCTGACATTATCAAGCCTGTAATATCCAAACTGCGTCTCCACAAATTCATCTCGAATGCCAGTAGACGTTCCTTTTGCCTCTGAGTTAGTTCCCACAACGCTGCACCGTACGTAGTGATATGTCTGACAATTGAGTGGTGGATGATTCGTTTTACGCGTTTTTGTTGTTCCAGAGAATACCATTTAGTTGTTATATGGCTCGCTTGCCGTGAACAGTTATAATGTTTATATCGTTCATACTTCTGCCGTTGGACGACTTTGTCACTCGCAAGTAAATACATAACGTTACGAGACACGTTAACAGCATCAGCGTTGAGCTGTATGCCACTAACAGCATTTTCTCCCACCTTTTAGATATTATCATTTACAGACATTTATGACAAGATTTTGATATTTTTATTTTAGTCTGCGTAGAATATAATTAGCACCTTCCCCATTCGCTGTTACTAACAATTGTTCGCCAGCGGAATCTACAGTGAACAAGATTTCATTGTCTGTGGGCGCACCTATTCCTCCACATTTCATTTCCCAGGATTTCGTTGCCTCCTCTAGGTAGATCGTCAGAGTAGGAACACGTTTGCATACCTAGCGTAGTCCCTTTGTCACCTTAAACTCTGGAGATAGTTGATTTCTCATTTTTACCATTGCCGTATAACGTTTGTCTACATATACATACTGTCTGACAGCTTTCACGTAGCTCAGTTACATACAATTATTGATCAGACTTGTCCACAACTTAAATATCTTCAGTAGCCATCACTCTCTACACTTACAAACTACTTAAACTAACTTATATGAAACACAACACACACACACACACACACACACACACACACACACAAACACACACACACACACACACACACACACATATGCCTGATGAAGAACTCGAACTTCCGACGGGGACCAGATGCGCACTCGGCAGCAAGGTGGCTTAGAGCGCTCGGCCACTCCCGCGTGGCCGTCCACAACTTATGTTGAGGAACTGTGTCACAAGCTTTTCGGAGTTCTACAGGGACAAGGTGGTTGGCAAGGTCCTTTGCTTTCATTTTCTCCACAAGGTTTTTGAGGGCGAATACTCCACCAGTAGTGGAAACACCAGATCTGAATCTATTCCATTCTTCCTATTCAGTTACTTCTTCTTCTATGTTTTTTTTAGGATACTACCATGGACTCTCGCCACGGATGGCATTGAACTAACACCACGCTAGGTTACAAAATTTCCACTGTTTCTCTTCATAAATATTGATGTGATAGCAGCCTTTTTTTCCATTCCTTTTGACCTTTGTCCTCCCTGAGGCCTTTATCAAAATTCACTGCCAATATTTCAGAGTTTCAACGATGCTGCTTTCACCAATTCTATATAAATTAATCCTGGGTCTGCCGATTTTCTGTTTCTCATGACAGTGATTGAATATTGACTGTCCTTAGGGATTATAGATTGAATATTATCATTATTAATTTCAGTTACTGGTAATTTCTACGTGAATTCACCTCTGTTCTCAGAAGTCCTTGGCATTTTTGTACCTATTCTTGTAACCTAATGAGGTTTATATATGCATGATCTTTATCTGTGTTCTCTTTGTTTTTGATACTTTGAGGTTTTTTGGTCTTGAATTTGTTATATCTTCACCAGTTTTCTACTAATCTTCGTATTTTTCCTTAATTATTTCTCTGTGTGTCCTTTCTTCTTTTCTCTGCGTTCCTGCCAGTCAGTTTATAAGCCTTCTTCTTGTTTTTTACTTTCGCTTGTACTGTGTCGTTGTACGACATATCATAAATTCTATTTCTATTTTGGAGTTCTTTTACTCCAGTGCTTCCTAAGCTGCCTTGTGGATGATTTCTTTAACGATCCCATACATCTTATCTGTAGACTTTTTTCAACATAAACAAGTCTTTCTGATAGCTTTCGTTAGTACAAAAACGGGTTGAACTATAACCAAGGGTTTGTAAACTGCGCTGATTTCTTCTTCGATCTCTGGGCCTTTAATAAACATCAATAAAAGATATTAGCTGAATGTAATCTGATCTAAACTCTTCACCTCTCATAGCCCCCACATCTTGCACTACTAGCTTTATTGTTTGCTTGAATATGCCAGAGTCTATAACGGATTTCAGGTTGACACTTGGTTTGGTCCTTGTACATTTATGGTTATCCTTATGCTTGAACAAGCCATTTAGAATTCTTAATTCATTTTGGAGGCAATATTCGTCAACCTCTCCCTATTATTATTTATGATGACTTCCCACTATGTTGTTGTTGGCCTACCTCCTTTTTCTTGCATTTCGGTCTCCTAGTAAAACTATTTCTTTTTTAGCTACTTAATAATCATCATTTGTTGAACAGGCAATAATAATAGCCACAGAATTGCCCTTTAGCTTCATCTGTACTTCCAGATGGGCTCATTGTACTTTTTCTATACCACTATAAATGTATATCTAATCATCTGTCTCTTCTGTACTATGCCGTTCCACTTTGGTTTCTGTTAGTGCTACCATGTCAGTGTCAAGGCACTTCATTTCCTTAAAGACATCACACTTCATTGTGTAAATACCTTGTATGTGCCGTGATTCAATTCTAATTGTACTATTTATGCCGGTTGTCATCTTTGTTTAGTCTTATTCTGTTCTGAAGCTAGTTTGAAGGGCTTTGCATGTTATTCTTTTATTGGGTAGAGTGCAGGTCCAACGCCCAAAAGACCCGTCTTGAAGAGCCGGGTGATTTGTAATCGTGGTTTTCTTCCACTAGACTGCCTTTCTGGGCTCTACCATCTCTTTGATTACTCTGAGAATATGGTGCCACTTACCAATATCCACCATGCCAAAGGAAATCTGTATAATACTTATGTACAACTGTATATGGTTTGTTCATACACTGTTTATTTTTTTTAATTGTAACCAACAAACCATACACCAATTTATATAGTTGTAGCTATAAAAGTTCCTTATTAGCAACATTAAAAAAACGTTTCATCCCCTATTTCACCCCCTTGATGTGTGAAATTCCAAAAATACCAAAACACTTTCTTTTTCGTTTTTAATTGGCCAACAGGCCAAATATTAATTTCCGTAGCTCTAGCCTCAAAATTGTCCCAATAGTAGCATATTTTCAAAAAGAATTTTGATCCTCTATTTGACCTCCTTAGTTGTTGAATTTTCATAAACACCGAAAGAGGTATTTTTTAAATCCTGACCAAGGAATTTCCAACCAAGTATGCAAACGGCAATTTTTGTAATTCTGGGTACAAAATTGGCTTAGTAGTAATGTATTTTGAAAAACACGTTTCATCCCCTATTTCGCCCCCTAAATGATTAATTTTCTGAAAATACCGAGATACATAGCTTTTTAATTCTGACACAGAAAACATATTTATGTGGTTGTAGCTTCAAAATTGCCTTAATAGCAAAAGATTTTCGAAATACATCCCCTCCCAAATTTAATCACCTTGATGGTTGAATGTCCAAAAATTCTGAAACACGTATTTTTTAAATTCTAACCAACAATAGAAATATCAATTTTTGCAGTTCTAGCTTAAAAACCGTCTGAATAGCAACGTGTTTTCAAAAAGAATTTTTCATCCCCTATTTTACCCTCTTGTTGAATTTCCAAAAAACTGACACTCGTGTTTTTTAAATCCTGGCCAAGATTTCATACCTGAAGTTTCGTAGTTGTAGGTTAAAATTTGAGTCAACAGCAACAAATTTTTAAAAATAGATTTTTTGTGTCTCATATTTTACCCTCTTATTGGTTGAATTTCAAAAATTTACTAAACAGCAATGTATTTTCAAAAAACATTTCATCTCATATATATATCAAATTTCCACGGTATAATGTTACAAATATCTTTATGGAATATTCCATCGGTGCTTGGAGGAACAAACACATATTAAAAACTTAAATACAAAATATTTTTGTTCCACAATATCATTTAATTGCTTGTTATTAGCAGCATTTGGCTTCTTAGGCCATCATCAGATAACTTCATACTAAACACACAGCCCACACGTAACATTAATTTGCAGTGCACATATCTTTGAAAAACCATCTTTGTGCATGTAACCTCAGTGTTATGTGTGGACTATCTGTTTAGTATCAAATTATCTGACGATGGCCTAAGAAGCTGAATGCTGCTAATAACAAGCAAATAAATAATATTGTGGAACAAAAATACTACATATTCAAGTTTTTAATTACAAATATGTCTTTATATTACTGCCAAAAGGTTCTTCATATATTAAGAGAAGTTGAATATGGAATTGTCACATCATTTACAAATCATTTATCAGTTTTAAAATTAGAGATTTTTGTAAACTAAATTTAATGACAAAAGTTCTGTCAGCAGAATAGTAAATGGTCTATCAGACCACGATGCCCAACTTTTAATTCTAAAAAGTATTTGTTCTCAAACAAATGTTAAACATAAATATCAACTACTCAGAAAAGTTAATCCAGTTGCAATTGAGACCTTTTTAAGCCTAATTAAGGAACAATGAATGGCAGGATGTTTATAGTGCTGATAATGCAGATGATAAATATAATGCTTTTCTGAACACATTTATTATGCTGTTTGAAAGTTGCTTTCCGCTAGAACGCTCAAAACAGGGTACTTTCAGTAACAGACAGCCAGGGTGGCTGACAAAGGGGATAAAAGTATCATGTAGAACTAAGCGGGAGTTGTATCAAAATGTCAGAAGCAGTCAGAATGAAGATGCAGTAGCTCATTATAAACAGTACTGTAAGGTTCTGAAAAATGTCATTAAGAATGCAAAAAGTATGTGGTACGCAAAAAGAATAGCAAACTCTCGGGATAAAATTAAAACTATCTGGTCAGTCGTGAAGGAAGTGTCTGGTCAGGAGCAGCAGGTAGAAGATATAACGTCAGTGCGTAGTAGGAATGTTTCTGTTACTGACAAGTTAGATATATGTGCAATATTCAATAATCACTTTCTGAATATAGTAGAGGAACTAAACAAAACTCTAGTTTCTACAGGTAATCATATAACGTTTTCAGAAAATGCCTTTCCGAGGCTGTTACCTGAAATGATCCTTCATGATACTTCCATAGGTGAGATTGAGTCAATAATTAAATCACTAAAGACTAAGGACTCTTGTGGATATGATGGGGTATCTAGCAGAATTCTAAAGTACTGTTCTCCATATGTTAGCCCAGTACTAAGCCATATTTGTAATTTTTCCTTCCGGAATGGTCAGTTTCCTAACAGATTAAAGTACTCAGTAGTGAAACCCCTTTATAAAAAAGGAGAAAGGGATAATGTAGACAACTATAGACCTATTTCTATGCCATCGGTTTTTTCCTAAGTTATTGAAAAGGCTGTATATTCAAGATTAATTGATCATTTCAGTTCACATAATTTCCTGCCAAACGTACAGTTTGGTTTTAGAAGTGGTTTAACGACTGAAAACGCTATATTTTCATTTCTCTGTGAGGCACTTGATGGGTTAAGTAAGAGGCTACGGACATTAGGCGTCTTCTTTGATTTAACAAAAGCCTTTGTATGTGTTGATCACAAAATATTGTTGTAGAAGTTGGAACATTATGGAATACGGGGAGTAGCCCACAACTGGTTCACCTCTTACTTTAATAATAGACAACAAACGGTAATTCTCCGCGGTGTAGAAAATGGCTATGACGTGCAATCCTAATGGGGCACAATTAAATATGGGGTGCCCCAGGGGTCTGTTTTGGGACCATTGCTGTTTCTTATTTATATAAATGATATGCCTTCGAGTATAACAGGTGATTGTAAAATATTTTTGTTTGCTGATGATACCAGCTTGGTAGTGAAGGATGTTGCTCGTAATATTGACACAGTATCAAATAATGCAGTTCAAGAGATAAGTTCATGGCTAATAGTAAACAAGTTGATGTTAAATCACAGTAAAACTCAGTTTTTACAATTTCTAACACATAATTTGACGAAATCTGACATTATGATTACACATAATGGGCATGTGATAAGTGAGACTGAACAGTTCAAATTTCTAGGTGTTCATATAGATAGTAAGCTGTCATGGAAAGCCCATGTTCAGGATTTTGTTCCAAAACTAAATTCTGCTATATTTACCATTAGAACAATATCTGAGATAAGTGATTTTTCAACACAAAAAGTAGTCTATTTTGCTTACTTTCACTTACTTATGATGTACGGCATTGTTTTTTGGGGTAACTCGCCTGATGCAAAAAGGATATTTCTGGCTCAAAAACGGACGGTTCGAGCAATATCTGGTGTAAGTTCGCGAACGTCATGTCGACCCCTTTTCAATAGTCTGGGAATTTTTACTCTGGCGTCACAATACGTTTTTTCTTTAATGTCGTTTGTTGTTAATAATATCAGCTTATTCCCACGAGTTAGTAGCTTTCATCAGTGAATACTAGACAGATGTCTAATCTACATTTGCACCACACCACCTTAACACTTGTGCAGAAAGGGGTGCAGTATTCTGCGGCATCCATTTTCAATAAGCTGCCACAAGAACTTAAGAATCTTAGCACTAATCCACATGCTTTCAAATCTAAATTGAAGAGTTACCTCGTGGCTCACTCCTTTTATTCTGTTGAGGAACTCCTAGAAAAGTTAAACAATTAAGCTAATTCATTTTTTCTTTATTGATTCTTTTCACTTTGTCTTAAGATTGTCGTGTGCAAAGGACTACTTAAAATTTTTCTATTACCATTCTTGTGTAACAATGTATTGACTTGTTCCATGACCATGGAGTCTTACTTCTCAAGTGGGTCCTATGGAACAAAAAAAAAAAAAAAAAAAAAAAAAAAAAACTAACAGAAGTTTGTCATATATCTGAGTTCACTAATAAAGTACTATTGGGTATAATGATTGTTTAATTTTCCATTCTAAAATTAAGTCAGAAATGTTATTCTGGTGCAATGAAGCCTGTTTTGTCTTCATGTAATACAAATGTTTTGTTTATTTCGTTGTGCCCACCTATTTGGTCTTTGAATAAAAGAAGCAGCCACCATTTAGGAGGATTCTTTATCATAATTTGTAATAATATATTACTTAAAAAGTATCTCTTCCAATGTGATATAACCAACAAAAACTTTTAATGTAAATTAAGTTATTTATGATGATGCAAAATAGTTGTCTCATCATTTACATATTTCAAGATCAATCTCTATTTTGATGTAAAAGTTCTCTCTAGGTCTGCATCTGCTGTGTTTAATGTTTGGGTCATTGGATATTCATATTTGCCAGTCTTAATGATTTCTGTTGTATTATTGTGGGATAATTTATAAGAGAGAGTGCTTATAATGCAGTAAATCACTTCTTTTGTACGCTGTAATAACAACTATATGTTGAGGTTTAAAGTGTTGATAATAATGGCATATCTGATTAAATTATACAGGCATTAGGAATTAATTTGAAATTATAAGTACAGAGTCAAATTAATGGTATGATTGTTTATTTATCATGTTGCATATTACAAACACTTAAAAAATTCATCCAGTTTGATTGAAATAACAACAATGAAATTATTCAACAGCAAAATGCAATATCCCACAACCATTATCAAATAATCAATGTAACATATAACGTTTATTATTTATGTCAGATTTCACAGTCAACAAAATGACATGACCAAGATTTATATGTATAACCTTCTATAAAGTTTAACATCAAATCGATGAAAATATTTTAGATCTCATTTTAAAATAACAAGTGTTATTTCTTTCAAGAATAAGAGTGACTGATTATGCTTGTAGATTTACTCTTGAAATTACAGCTACTAAGTATTACACATCACTGTCTCATTTATAACATGCATATAGATTAAAAATATATAAACTGACTATCAGTACAAACTTGTTTAATTGAGGAACACATTTATCACATAACTATAATAGGTACAAGTATCATTGTTGATGCACTAATTAATATTAAACAGTTTTTATAAGTCTGTTTTGCTATACAGTCTGTAGAAACGTCAGGAAGTCTGTAAAATTAACAATATGTAAAGAATTTATTCTTACAGAATGCTCATCACACTTTTTTCATTTTTCTTTATTTCTTTCTTCTAACAAGAAATGAGTTGAAAGACTATATACTGTTGGGAACTTGTCATGGAAGGATAGCAAGAAGTTTCACATGGCCCTTATTAAGGTTATAAATGTGTTTATAACTTGTTTTGAAACTTAAATCACAGCCAAAAGACATCTGTTGCTTTGAATGTATTTCAGATTGACTATAACTACCAAAAGGACATTTTGACTTAAAAATAATAGTTACAGGTAGAGGCATGATTGCATTTTATATTTGTAAATTCTCTTATTCTCCAGCACCATATCTCATAATACTATTTTGTCAGATTATACTGACAGTGACAGCGTATAACTATTATGTACCTGATGCATCTGTCCTGGAAATGTCAACAGTAATTTATGTATTATGGAATTATTTTCTAAATTACTCAGGTTGATAGATGAGACCTTTCCGGGAGTAAATTTAATGAGTACCAATAAATCAAAATAATTCTGAAATCACGATTTAATATTTTTTCATTCTGAGCCCATGTAACTGAAACTACCGTATTTCATTTATACTTTCTTTACCACATATGGCTTTTTGAGAACTAAGTGACTGGACACATATGAAAATCACCTAAGTATCTTCATTGCACACCAGCGACTTTTTTTGTCCAAACAGTTGTTGACAAATGATTAACTTATGAGATTCAAATATTGATCAATTTGATATCTTCTAGTTGGTAGATAAGCTCCAATAAAACATATCCAAACTCAGCGTATAAACACAACTAAAAGTTTAACTACAGTTTGTTGATGTCTATGTTGTTCATAATGCTAATGTCAAGGACATTGGTGACATTTTTTGTAATGGGAACAGAACTTTCATATTATATAATTTTTCTAGGTTTCATATTGCTTGTCATCAATTGTTAGAAATGACTTCTATTGCATGGTCTACAAACACATCATTAAAGACGGGAAAAGGATACCACAGATGTATAAACTGCATCTACTATTGTGACTATGCACATTGAAAGTGAACTAAAAGATCTACACTTATCATTTAGAATATAATTAAAAATATTCCATATTCAAGTTCTAGTAGCATTGTGTAACTGATGAAAAGATTTTATATTGTGAAATAAATGTAGCAGTAACATTTTTATTAGTTGATGTCTACTAATTTTGTCGTCAAATGATGGTACTTGAAAAATAGGTGGAATTTTGTAATGGCATGGTCAACAATTTCAGTAATCTGAACCTGAAAGTATAATCTTGCAAAATTTTCAATAGCTGGGGTACAGATTGCAATCTTTTTCAGGACAGGTAAGGAGAAAACTTATATTGTCAAGCAAGTCAACAGTGTGTTCAGTGTAGCTGTTAATATCAGAAAGGCAACAAAAAATGAATAGAGTGTCTACAATGGATCTGTGTCATTTGTCTGTCTGATGTGTGGATTCAAATCCAAACATTTGCACTTGTACTCAGTCTTTCTAAATTATTTTCTACAAATAAGTAGCATAAAGGGAGAAATTACTTTTCCCAAATGTTCCATTAAAATATTATGTCAGTTAGTTCATAGCTCTTGAACTGATAAAAGAGCCCAATATGCTGGAAACAATTTTCTTCATATTTAGTGAGATTTATTTTCCTCATTAAGATTGTGAAAAGACAAAGTAAAGAGCAATTCAGTGTATGTTCTCCATACACTGCATTTTTAAGAAGGATACTTCCAAATACTGCAAATAGTTTCGAAATGGCCGGAGGTAACAGTAACTATATGGTTTTGCAGAGATGAAAATTTTTGCATTGGATAATTCTTACTTTAAAAAAAAAAATTATCGGTGGTTGAACATTTAGGATTTGGAAGTAATTCTTGCCTTTCCTTTAAGAAACAAAGATTTTCATCCTGTATTTTTTATTTGGAAGATTATATTAGAATGAATAAATAATTTTGAAATATTAGAGAAAATACTGAGGCCTATGTCCAAACTAATCATCCTATCATTACGCAGTCCATCTCATAAAAAAGAAATACTTCACTGTAGTTCTAATGAAGGAAATCAATTATTACATAATTCATCAGTATAAAAGACATGTTATTTGGGAGAGACTAAATGAAGACTCTATAAAGATTTAATTAGTCAAATTCTTTTTTTTTCAAACCTTCTTTGTTTCATCGTGGACAATATCTTCGAAATACACTACTGGGAATACATTGGAACACTACAAAATTTATATGTCATCATTATACTTTACAGTACATACATACAGAGCAATATGAATAGAAAATTATTTCTACAACAGTCATATAAAAATATTGCCAGATGTCAAGTTTAACTAGTAGCAAGCAAGATATTACAAGTAACTCTGTGCTTGTCTAATTCTACTGTATTTTTGTGCAGGTAAGAAGACACTTTATTCTGTTAATAGTTATCAATAATAATAATAATATCAATGTAGTAATTATTATCATTAAAGATCGACAGAGATAGATAGAGAGAGAGAGAGTGAGGACATTAATGTTTACAAAATCTTTCCCTGGATATTCGCGAGCGCAACGGTGCACAGCCCCAAGGGCTGGCGGTCCGTTAGCGCGGTTACCGGGTTTAGAATAGAACGCCTTTCACTTCGTGTATTAGATTAACAACACCAACTACAGTATTTAGAGTGTCCGCCATAGCTCACAGTCTAGGTCAACTCGCACAGTCTTTTGTGGGCACAGGGAGTCTCCTGCCACTTGTGTTGCAGTGCTCTGTAATTGCGCCTTTGAGCTGTAAGAATTTTCTTCTGTTTTTTTTTTGTCCACCCATAGCACAGCAGCAGTCTTCTACATAAGCAGAGAACAAAGCATACACTTCTGCAGTCTGTTGTCCATCCTTGCATTTATTGACACCACTAACCATTGGTTACAAATACTAAGGAAAACACATATTTTACATAGAACAGAGAATAATGTCATCATTAATTTGTTGGTTACCAGACTGTTCCACAGAAATGGCTTGTTAACTGGAGACCCATTTTCGAATCTCAGTTTGGTACTAATTCTCAATTTCGACACTGATTTAATTAAGTTTCCACTAGCTACTGCCACTGTAAATTCCTTTGTGTGTTAAATTATTTTAGAAAAATAAACGAATTAATCGAATTTCCATACAAGTTGCTTTTGACTTTGAAATATAGCGCTATTTATCTCTTCAGTTACTTTTTGTTTTCCAACAATGCGACTCAGACTATGGCAGTTTTGGGTTGACTTTACGGCTGATGCTCTCCTCCCACAAATAAACCTACTGAAGTGTTGCTCTCCTGGTTTTTTTTTCTGAAATTGGATTATGTTATAATACGTGAACAACCAAAGCACACGTATTTTTTAGCGGATTTGCAACGTATGTAAAGGGTGAATGGTTCCTCCAAAATGGAGGATAAACTGTAAAAATTGCGATGGCTTAAGAGACTGGTGAAGCGATTTTAATAAGTTTTGTTATGAAAGTATCTATTGATAAAAGACGAAAATTGGCATATGTATTTGGAGGGGGGTGAAACAGACCTATTTTTCTGTAAAATTATGTTAGATTTCAATGCAGTAGAACCTATTAAAACTTCAAAAAGAAGCCTAATTAAAAACACACTCGTTTCATACAGTGCATGAAAACCTTGTGTATCTATCCTTTTTGAGCTGTTTTAGCTCTTAATGTACTGGAATTTAAAGGCGCTGAAACCGAATATGTTTTACTGGATTTTATTCGATATTATTTCAAAAGTATGTTTTATAGATTTTAAAGTCGCATTTCAGCATTTTTCGAGTTTTCGTCCGCTGTGCTGGCTCGACGATGTTCAATTTTGAGAATTTGATTTCAGATTCGGACTTTGAATACCCGTGTATTAAAGAGATGCAACAGTTCAAAAACATAGATTCACAAGGTGCTTCATAGTCAGAATCAAACGAATGCAGCAATATCAGGGTTCTTTACCCCTTAATCAGCCTTCCTCTTGAATTTTTAATAGATTCTACTTGGAGTAAATCCAAACTAGTTCTTGTAGCAAAAAAATGGTCACTTTCGGGATAGTTGGCACCATAATTTTTACTCTCCCACCAATATACCTAGGCCTATTTTTGTCTTTTATCAAAAGATAGTTTCATAACAAAAATTATGTAAATCGCTCTGATGGTGTCTAAGTGGTAGCAAAGTTTCCATTTGAGCATCCCTTTTTGGGGGGCATTTTACCCCTAAAATATATTTTATCATCACTAAAACAAATTACATGAGATTTAGTTTTTCATGTATTATAACATTTCCAAATTTCAGGAAAATCGGAGAAGTCTGTAGATTTACTTGTAGGCACAGGAACTGAACACTTGAGTGTACTATCAAAAGTATAACTGAAAAACCGCTTCCGCTGTCTCTGGTGTTCACTAGTCACTGGGGGAGAAGTAAACAGTGAAGTTCATCACCTCTGGTACAATACACTCCCACCAGTCAACTTTCCCGACAGATCCAGTGGAAGACTTCAGACGAGATCCAAGTAGTGTAAGCTGAAAGATGGCTCAGAATGGTGAGTAGGTATTTAAGCAGTATTTAAACAGCTAGTTCTCACAATCATAATCATATTTTCTAAATCTGTTATTTCGATTGCAATGCACCAGTTACTAGGTCGTACTTTGTTTAGTTTAGCAGATATGCTTCAGCACTGGATATATCTTTCCAGTTGAGGAGAGACCGACCGAAGTTGTGTGTGAGGTAGGGGAATGCTTTCAGCCCCTGTGACACCCTACAGTGGAATGTTGCAGAGTGGGGTGGTTCTAAGGAAATCGACATTGTTGAACGGGCAGTGATATTATATTGAGTTAAAGTACTAGGAAACTGATTTGATGCTGTCGGAAAACTTCGAATAACCAGATATCACGCGCAGTGGGTGAAATTTCATGTTGCATGGTGAACAAGTATCGAAAAAATGGTCGATCTCTGTCTCTCTCTAAGACCGTGACGAAGAATGTCTGCGAGGGTGTGGCAGTGGAACATTTTCCCATTCGCTCGAAAATGCGAGCAGTTGAAGCAACGAGTGCAAGCGGTAGAGCCTAAAAGCAGTTCTGCCAACCGCTGCGGCGCCTCCTCCATATTTGTACGCCCGGCATTCGGCGGACGCGCCTCTTAGGCGGGATCAATAAGTTCTTTGCCGCGCTACCTGACGGATGTCCCAAATGGCCGTCACACTCTAGAACCCTCCCCCCCTCACCGTCACCCTGAGCGTGCCTCTCTCTGCCCTCTTTCAGTCAGGACAATGGCGCGTTTTGTCACGTCGCCGACAGAAACGTCGAGGGAATATTTCCTGAGAAACTGCGCAATGTGCCCGACCGACGGTGTGTCCAGCTGCCTCGGCGCATCAGCGATATTGCATCAGAACATATCACAGCAAGGGAAAAGGTGAATCTTCAAACGGGAATCTTTAATGTGGCTGCTCACTGGCAGCGGTGTAAGCAAAGCCGTTTGTAGGTGTAATAACAGCTAGTAAGATGTGGAAAACAGCTATGTTACCCTTTACCAGTAATTTAGACAAAAATGATTTTGTCTTTTTTACAAGGATACCCGCCACGTAAAATAACATTGGAATGACTCTCAAAAAATTGAGCCAAAAATTTCTTGTCATTATAAGTACTTCACTGCCGACTAATAAAAATGCATGGATCTATGTAAATAAAAATCAATTGCCCCATGTACGTAAGAACATCACTTGAGAACTTCTCGAGTGATTTGGTAGAAGTTTTTCTTTATTACGTTCGTAATTCTGAGGACAAGGTGTGTACAAAAAGAAATTTTTCGAAAATCTAAAGGGAAATGTAAAGTTAAAAGTGTATTTTTCAATTAACTCCAAACTGTAACTCACGATTGGGACGAGGGACAGGAATATTTCATTTTTCTCTCAGTTTGTTATGGCCCCAAAATATTGTCAAAAAAGAGAAAAAAAGAAAATTTGCAACAATTGGAAAACAAAGCCGGAAATATTAGCAGAGAATGCAAAAATAATATATTCTCATATATGAATTTATCAATTATTTTAAAAAGATGGTAAAATTTTTTTTAAACATTGGTAAAACTGAAACTTCCTGGCAGATTAAAATTGTGTACCAGAACCGGGACTCAAACCTGGTCCCAGCATGAAGAGCGAAAGTTTCATCCTGGATTGGTAAAACTACTATTTAAAAATAGCTTCAAGGATTGTTAGTCTGCTTTTATTAAGATCACTGATAAGGCGCCAGAATTTATCTATGTTATAGAGTGACAATCCTTGAAGCTATTTTTAAATAGTAGTTTTACCAATATATTTTTTTAAATATCATCTTTTTAAAATAATTGATAAATTCATTTATGAAAATGTATTTTCTCAGCTGCGGATGCCCCAATTACAAAATTATCTGCAAAAATAATAACTTTTAATGGAGTTTCTATCACAGCTGATGGTAGGGCTTACATATTTGTGTTGACCGATCACTATTGATTTTGGCACATTTCTGTATCTTTTTTATTGAGAAGGTTTGTATGCTTGGCAATCCGCAATATGATATATGACATGATGGTGGTATTTGGTGATCGACTCCGTTTGTCCAAGCAATATATTTAATCACCATTTTAGCAACCACTATGAAAATTACCAAGTGTATGTGGGGAGAAGAAGGAGATTAAGGTGTGTGATCCAAGTCCCACACTTATTAGTAATTGGGAAACATTGCTGGGTTCGTTAGTAAATGATAAAAGTTTTTAAAATGACATACAAGGGGCGGATGAGCTTCACCAACTAATTTTTAAAAACTTTTATTCTCTCGAATGTGAATTTCATTATTTTATTCGTTTGAAGCGTTGGAAATGGTGAGCTACATTCACCATTTTCTTGCAAGAGCATTGTTACTAGAATAAATCTCATGTAATTTCAACAGTTCTTGTGAAGAAGGCAATACTAATTCTTTCGAATCCTTTGGTAAAGGGTAGTAAACCTATTTCCCACAGTTGTTTGGTTGTTATATAACGTACAAACTGTTTAAGCTTTAACAGCTTAATTTTTCTGCACTGCCTTATGTCTAGTTTACAAATAAACAATTACCTTGTTTAACCGATGTAACTATACAACCTGAACAATTACCAGTATCCATGGGAAAATCCTTTTTGCTGTAATTGTTTTTCAGGATTGAAAAATATTTTTTACTTGATTCGAGACTGGTAACCAACAAATTTTGATCGTGTTACACCTGTGTTCCTTTACTAGCAAATCAAAACTATGGCGATATGTTATCGCTAATCAAGTAACTGTGCCTATTCATTAGCATTTAATGTCCTTATGGTTCAAATCTTCAGGATGAGAAATGTCAGATAAGCATACGGCTGAGATGGAAATGGTGCACAAATGAATAAGTCAGTATTTAACTGGAAACAGCTTCTGGTTGGAGACTAGGACACAGGCTAGAGAAACAAAAGTACTTAAATTATACAGCAGGTACTTAGAGGGTAGTAAATATGAAATTTTGGCTGAAAGACAAGATAAAACTAGACAGAATTTTCTTAATAACTGCGGATAACATAACTTATCTGCTACTTACTATTTAACAATATAGTACCAAAGCAACAAATATATAACAATAATATCAATCCAGTCTCACTCAAATAGCCTAAACGCCGACAGTATAATCAGTCCAATAGAAAACTAAGCGCATAATTCACAAGTATTAATACATAAGTAAATAAGTAAAAATTAAAGGGAAGTATTTATAATACTTGATATTTCTGCTGATTGGTTGGGTGTAAGGTAATAAATGATTGTATGAAGAGATGAAGTCAGAGAAAAGCTGGGTGCCTGCCGAATTACACTCCGTACATGTTAGTGTGTTCCTACATACAAAAGACACCAACGAACGAGGCAAGGTCTTTGAGGCATACTCGACGATAATCCTTAGTTTTGACTACCTATAGATCTCAATATCTTGGACCAGCTAGAAATCACAAGCCTCGCAAATTTTAAGCAAGTAGACATCGGAACCAAATAGTAATCAACACATAATACACATGAAAAGATACGCTTGTGTCTGAAGTCATCAGTGCAAAAATCTAACAGAAATGCTTGAACAAAATAAAGTCAGCCCCCATGAACTGGGTTGCTTGACAGTTGGTGCGTCAACATATTGTTGTTTTTAAGTTTATAACACAACTGGATGTTTCTGCGAATGCTATAAATCTAATATATCACATACAATGATGGTACACCCTTACTTATCAATGTGCAGAAATGGCAAGAATCGTAGTTTAACATATGTAGTACGCTGCTCGCTGCTGTTGGGGAAGCACATTAGAGTCCTCTGATCCAGCGACAGAAGATTTTATTTACATGATCATTATCAACAGCACCATCTCTTTGCTATCATCCGCTGATGAAACTGATGCATAGTCATCAACCTTATCGCTGCAGCTTATGGATTGTTGCAACAAGTGGAACAAAACTTGCTTTATGTAGTACGAACGATTGTCACTAGAGGGCACTGACAAACACATTTACAGTTGAGGCGCATTTCAACCGCTGTAGCGTCCTTAACCAGTCGTCTTTGCTCTGAAACAAGAGTTTCTTGTGTGCGATGTGTTGTACTTCAGTACTCAGTTATTTGCGACGAAAAAAATGGCGCCAGCGCTCATATTTCTCGCAAGCTAGTGGACGTCCACAACGAAGTCACTTTTATCACGAATACAAACGTTCTCTCCTCAAAAGTTAAACACAGTTTTTAAGTTTGTGAGAATCTTTCTCGGGTAGGGACACATCATGACGTAGAAATAACTGTCACAATTTCTTGCACTGGGGTGTACTTTCCACTTCTTTGCTTACGACAAAAAGTATGTATTGACGTCTATAATTTTTCAACTCTTATCTCGGGTGAGAGTGTCATTTATTGTACAAAATAGTGGGAAATAATAATCACTGTTATGCATTTCTCATACTGTTAGAAAACAGAAAAAATGATGTGAATTTATCCTTTAGACACTGTTTTGTTTGCCAACATTTACATTTCGCGAAATTCTCAGTGAAACTAAACGACCATACCTGACTTAGCGAAACTTATGAGCAGAACCCTTCTCTCCGAGAATGATAGGATTTTATCAGTCGAACTCATGCACTCCTATACAGATGGTTCTGCCAGTTGTTTCTCGAAATAAGCAGTCTCACAATTTATAAACGCAAACAAGAACGCAAATTCGACACTGTCGCTACTGAACATAAGTAAAGTTGGTTCCAAGCCTCAAATGAGTATGTAGGAGTCCTTTGTACGAAATGGGCATTACCTTGCGGAATGTATCTTTCTTCACAGTTGAAGGATATTTAGATGGCCAAATGTTTCTGCTTAGGTCATCGGTCAGTAGAGTTACAGACATTTTAAGTGCGCTAAGGACGACACTCGCGCCTATTCCCGAGGGAGTACTTGAAGCTCCGACGGGACCGGCAGTGCAGTGTGTGACATGGTGCCTCTGATCGCGCAGCCAGTTCAGGAATTATTGCGCGTGAATATCCGACTGAGAACTGATACGTAACAACAGACTTGACTTTACTCATAAAACTGAGCCATCTGGAGAAGTGTGCGTAAGAGATTCTCTAACTGAATCTGTATTAAACAGTCAAAATAACGCTTAGGAACTCGTAGCGCGTCTCGACTGTACACGGGAGGTGACGCATATACGTCAGAAGAAGGCACTAAGGGCGAGAAACCGGTAAGTAACAAATACTTTAGTGTGAACCTGGCTACTGTTTTTGATGAGCGATTGGAACAGTTGCGGAAGATAGACAAAAATCTCTTAGAGTTGGGAATATAAATTACCGACGGGTGAGAAAAAAGGAGGAAGGAATAAAACCATTAACATCTTCCTGAAGCACTCAATTAGACTATACAATAATTCCGTTTTCTTAAATTTATCCATGTTATATGGATATTTCTTCATGCGTGCGACGGTACTGTATGATTTTTTGTGAAATAATTACTACTGCATCAGTCACTTTTTCCTAATTTTTAATTAGCACGACCCGTTTCGGAAGCATGCTGCCATCATCAGGTGCAGTATACAATTATTTATACATGTGTATGGTTCACTTTGTGTGCCACAGAGTTTATGGATCGAACAATAGACCTAAAGTATAAATTATGTTATTAATTGTTTATCTGTAAAAATCATTGTTATGTTATAGGTAACTTACATGTAAAGAAATACTGTATGTGTAAAACCCTGGTCAGATGTAAAAGAGGGCCTGATGGCCCTAATCTGACCACGCTAAATAAACAAATAAATAAATAAAATAAACAAGAGACTAATTCTGTTACAGAATCTACATTACGTGTTTAGGATGATTAGCAATTTATATTACGTTTACTTACATTTGGTTGGTATTTTTGATATTTACTAAATTACTAATCATCATAAACACATATGTACCTTCTGTAACAGAATTGTTCTCCTGTTTAGGTCTGTTGTTGAATCCGTAACCTCTCTGGCACACAAAGTGAAACACACACAGCAGCTGATGATGGCAACATGTTGCCGAAACGCGGTTGGCTAATTACACATAAGTAAAAAGTGACTGATACAGTAAACGCGTCGTGATACTTATATATTAGTAAAAAGTGACTGATACAGTATTAATTAGTTCATAAATTTAAATTCCGTTTCCATTTTAGTTACTTGACTGTCGCCCCAGTACAACTATAAACTGTATTTTATTTTTCCGTGTTATGGGTGTTATGATGAAAAAGTACTTTTTAAGTGTGTATCAAATTACTGATGCCGCCACCCACAGTATTTTAAAGATCCGAAGATGGATCGAAATGTTCAAATGTTTATGAATCTATCGGACCAAACTGCGTGGTTATCAGGCCGTAGCTTACAAACTACTTAACCTAAGGTAAACCAACCTAAGGACAAACACATACACCCATCGCGGCGATGATGGACCGAATGGAGGCGAAACGTAATAAAAATAAAATAAATTTCTCTTTAGCCGTGGCAGAGTAGCCGTGTGCACTAAGGCGCCTTGCTGCGGTGCGCGCGGCCGTTCGCCGTCGGGGCGGGATGAGCAAAGTAGTTAATTCCCTTGGATTAAAAATAAATAAATAAATAAATTTCTCCGCGATCTTGACTGTGAGGTTTAAAGCCTTTTTTTATATAAAATACAAAAGGCTGTTAACAATATCGACAACCACAAAAAGAAATCACGATTTGACGGTTGAGATCTGTGAAGTAGAAGAAAGGCCAGACGACTTGTGGAACATCAGTGAGTTGGGAAGGGAGACAGATCTAGTTCTACAAAAATAAAGTTTAGCCAAAATATATCTGCGGTTCGGTAATAAAAAGATTTATCGCGGGGATTGTTGTTGGATTCGCGTTCCGTTTCTCGTGGGAGATCGGCCACCTAACTTTGTCACCTCAACTGTGAAGAAAGGGAGACAGAGAGGGAGACAGGAACAGGTCTAAGGCGCGAGGCACACTGTTAGTCCAGCGGCGATGCTTCAGTGGGAATAATACCGCGCTCGAAGGGTTACTGTCCGACTTTGGGGTCCAAGTTCGGTACACATGATTTCCATTCACTATACAGGTTCAACACCATTGTAAACCTTGCGAAAAGTAATTAAAAAAAAATGTCTCGGCTGCGTATCGTGAGAGCAATGTCGGGCGCGTAGGTGGCGGTGAAGAGCGCTGGCCGCTCTCTGGAGTGGAGCCGCTGAGCTGAGGAAGGCGTCTGGTCGCAGCTGACCGTCCACCAGCTGGCAGGTCAGGCCTCAGTGCTCCGTGTGGTTGGACAGGTTGCAGGGGTGCTCGTGCTGCCCGTGGGACGCCGAAGCTGCAACACACAAAGCGACGGCGAACGTTACCATCAGGCAGCTTTGCCACAACAAGTACGAAAGTCTACAAAAATAAATAAAATAATAAAAACAATTTATCAGCACTGAGTATAAAGTCCGCCACCGGTCACATTAAAGATCGTATTATTTATTTATGACATGACCGGTTTCGGACTTGTGTCCATCTTCAGGTGCTTAAAACATTCAGAATTTTACTCTTGTAGCCATGGGAGTAAGACAGGGTTGTAGTCTTTCTCCATTGTTATTCAATTTGTACATTGAGCAAGCTATAAAGGAAAGCAAGGAGAAATTTGGAGAAGGAATTAAAGTTCAGGCGGAAGAATTAAAAACATTGCGTTTTGCCGATGACATAGTAATTCTGTCAGATACAGCAAAGGACCTGGAAGAGCAATTGAAAGGATTGGACAATGTGATGAAAGGTGCATATAAGATGAACATTAACAAGAGCAAAACTAGGATAATGAAGTGCAGTGTAAGAAAATCAGGCGATGCTGAAGGAATTAGATTAGGTAAAGAAGCAATAAAGGAGGTAGATGAGTTCTGTTACCTGGGCAGTAAAATAACAAATGATGGTCGCAGCACAGAGGATATAAAATGCAGAATGGCAATGGGTAGAAAAGCGTTCTTGAAAAAGAGAAGTCCTTTCTGAAGGCATTTGTATGGAGTGTTGCCTTGTATGGGAGTGAGACATGGACGATAAACAGTGCGGACAGGAAGAGGATTGAGGCTTTTGAAATATGGTTGTATGACCATGCTGAAGATTAGGTGGGTGGATCGCGTAACTAATGAGGAGGTACTGAACAGAATTGGGGAGAAAAATTTCTGGCATACGTTGACTAAAAGAAGGGATAGATTGGTAGGGCACATTCTCAGACATGAAGGAATTGTGAATTTAGCGATGGAGAGAAGTGTGTGGGGTATAAACAGCAGAGGAAGACCAAGAGATGGATACAGTAAGCAGATTCTGATAGATGTAGGTTGCCGTCCTTATGTAGAGATGAAGAGGCTAGCTCAGGATAGGGTATTGTGGAGAGCTGCATCAAACCAGTCTCCGGACTGAAGACCACAACAACAACAACAGCCATTAAAAGTGGTAAAAGGAAGTAGAAATTTTGCTGTCTACAGCTTGGATCAAGTTCTACATTCTCCAACAATCAGCTCACTGATTGTCTATTAGCCTTGACCAAAGACGCTGTAGTGCAGCGCATCTGCAGTATTAAAATAAGTGAATATCGAAACATGGAGTGCTCCCAACTCACTTTCTTGTGCCGTTCAAATGCTTCATTTTGGCAGTGATTAAGAGTGGTTAAAGGAAATGGATGTTTTCATATGAATGCCGATATCAAGGATGATGCGCCGGGAGAGGCATCTAGCGGTGCTCGGGTGTAACTACGAAGTCGAGAATGCCGATATAAACGATGATGCGCCGAGAGAGGCATGTAGCGGTGCACGGGTGGAACTACGAAGTCGACATGTTGTCAGCTCTGGAATTTTGAATATCGCAGTATCGAAATAACATTATTTATTGGCGTTGTATAAATATACGAACACCGAAATGGTAGTTCCACTTCCAATATTAGGCTAATGAAAGTCATACAATTCGAAAATGGCATGAGAAATATATACTTCTGTTTTTATTTGTTGTTATTGTGTCACTGATTTTTCTTAACATGTGAAAGATACCGTTTCATAACTCCAAGTGCCGGTTAAATTTTACCAAATATCACAGCGGCCTCCTATGATAATGTTGGCAACAGATGTTGAATAATGAGAATCCTGTGAGTCTTAATTTAGGCAATCGCTTGACAACGCTGATGTTTTCTCGTGGAATCTTCGCTTTACGAGGGCAATTATTTTTACTGAGCGGGCGAAGGTAAATACAAGAACCTGTCAACCATAAAGCAGGAACAGCATTATTTGTTTACTTCATTGTCTGTACGAGACCCTAATCGACTCATTCTATGTGGTTCGAACAAATGGGCAAAGATTTTCTATCGTGTTGTTGATGTTGCCAACATAATCACGCGAGGCCGCCAATGTGATACGTAAAATTTTACCCCAAGTGACCATTGTAAACACAATTGGTCTAAAAAGTACATCGCCTCCTTCTTTCCAAACTTCACAGAAGCTCTCCTGCGAAACTTGCTAGACTAGCACTCCTGGAAAAAAGGATATCGTGGAGACATGGCTTAGCCACAGCCTAAGGGATGTTTCTAGAATGAAACTTTCACTCTGCAGCGGAGTGTGCGCTGATATGAAACTTCCTGGCAAATTAAAATTGTGTGTCGGAACCGGGATTTTGATATGATTTTCTCAGGGAAGCCAAAACAGTCTTGGTCCAACCCGCCACTGCCCGCACAGAAACTAAGTTAATTGTGCGGTGTCGCTCCCTGTATAACTAGTAAAACCAACCAATGCCCTTGAACAGTGCAAGGAGTCCCTTTACCAGTTCTTCATTAGACACAATTTCTTCGGGTCTGGTTGTCCCATATGTTGTGTGCCTTTTACTCTCCAATGCAATGCATTGGAAGATTGGATGCGATGCAGTTTCATCACCGTCATCACAGATCCTACATTTAGGGTCCTCTTCTGTTATTCCCATTGTTTTTTTTGTATTGTTTTGTATAGTCTATGGGACCTAACTACGGGGTCATCAGTCCCTAAACTTACAAACTACTTACCAACTACCTTATACTAAGGACGGCACAAATATCCATGCCCGACGGGGGATTCGAACCCCCGACCGTAGTGGCCGTGCAGACCATGACTGGCGCCTCTCAGTCCCCGGGGCCACCGCGGCCGGCATTCCCATTGTATGTAGGTGTTTTTTGAAATTCCCATGGCCTGTCAGCAATCAAACCATGAGTCTAATCTCTCTCCTGTTCAGGCCCAGGATTGCAGAGCTTCTTTTAAAACATCGCTTTGGCACCTTACCATGTTTTTGTTGATAGACTTTGGCAGAGACTCCATTTATTGGACTGGAACCTGACCTGACAATCACCAAGGCAATGATCAAATTGGATCTACGTAACTGGCAGAGAAGACAGCACGTGCCGGAATCAGGACTCGAACCTGGGACCTTTGCCTTTCGCGGGCAAGCGCTCTACCTGCTGAGCTGTCCCGACACGACTCACGATACCGCCTCACAACTTTATTTCCGCCAGTACCTCGCCCCCTACTTTCCGACCTTCACAGAAGCTCTTCTGCGAAACTTGCAAGACCAGCACTCCTGGAAGAAATGATATGATGGAGACATGGCTTAGCCACAGTCAAAGGGATGTTTCTAGAATGAAACTTTCGCTCTGCAGCGGAGTGTGCTGTGATATGAAACTTCCTGGTAGATTAAAATTGTGTGCCGGACCGTGGTACGAAGGAGAGCTTCTGTGAAGATTGGAAAGTAGGAGGCGAGGTACTGGCGGAAGTAAAGTTGTGAGGCGGCATCGTGAGTCGTGTTGGGATAGCTCAGCAGGTAGAGCGCTTCCCCGCGAAAAGTAAAAGTCCCAGGTTCGAGTCCCGGTTCCGGCATACAATTTTAATCTGCCAGAAAGTTTCATATCAGCGCACACTCCGCTGCAGAGTGAAAGTTTCATTCTGGACAATTGGTCTATTGTCGACCACAGGCAATACTAGTAAAAATAAAACTCTAGTGCATTGGTAAACTATGACTGGATGCACTAGCTTTTATTTCCGGCTGTGTACTATTGACGATCGCATCACGTGACCCCCCCCTCCCCTAGGTGTTGCGAAATTACGCGCTCCGCGTTCAGCTGCTGCACAGCGGATGCTGGGGTGGAGGTAGGGGTGGATTCATGATTCGCGCAGGGGCAGGTCGGCGCTATTACGTCGTCGCGAGCAGGGATGGGGGTTGTTTATCGGCGCCGCCGTCTGCTTCGCGTCCGCGCGCTGCTCGGAATTTCTGGCCTTGGAGAGGTGCCCGGCTGGGAATGCAGTGTTCGGTGTTGGTGTCGCTGTTGGTGTACGCGACGCTGACGTATGGCGGCGCCTGCTCCAGCTAGCCCGCCTGTTTATGTGGAGACAGCGCTGAGCGGCCTGAGTTATGGCCGCCTGCCGTGTCCAATGCTGCGGCCTTCTGCCCGCGTCTTCACATTTATCTCCGCTGGCCCCGAAAGGAAATCTCCCACAGCCCTAACGGCTGCACCGAGCACGTCGCGGGACCCGAAGTTGTCTGCACTGCCATCTCCATTACCGAATCGCAAGGTCGCGCTCTGACGTTGCCTGTAGGGGCGACAAAATACCGTGACGTTTCTCCACATGACCAGATAGGTGCATGGAGAATACGGGACAGAGAGAGGTACGCAAATTTGGCACAATGTTCTCAGTAGTGATATAGATTTGAACAAGTTTCAGCCGGCCGCGGTGGCCGAGGAGACTGAGGCGCTCCAGTCACGGTCCGCACGACCACTACGATCGGTGGTTCGAATCCCCCCTCGGGCGTGGATATTTGTGCCGTCCTAGTTCGTAAGTAGTTCATAAGTAGTTTGTAAGTTTAGGGACTGATGACCCCGTAGTTAAGTCCCATAGACTACACAAACATTTGAACGTTGATTACTTATACGAGGGTTGGATATACGCCGACACCAGCTTTCACCGTGTTCAAAATGGCGCGCAATTTAAAAATGTTCCGTGTTTGTGCAAGACACAGAATGGATAAACCCGAAGAAAAGACGTATACATTTAGTTATAAATTGAAACATAATCTTCCCACAGTTGCTTTTTTAAATTATAAAGTGGAGATTATCGTACACCGTCTATGCAACTGAATTATGCAGGTTTTATATTTCCATATGTATTTCGTCTTTATTTGAAAGGCATCATCAGTGGCCTGTAATATAAAAATGTTCAAATGTTTGTTAAGCTTATGGGACTTGACTACGGGTTCATCAGTCCCTAAACTTACAAACTACTTACGAACTACCTTATACTAAGGACGGCACAAATATCCATGCCCGAGGAGGGATTCGAACACCCGACCGTAGTGGCCGTGCAGACCGTGACTGGAGCGCCTCAGTCTCCGCGGCCATCGCGGCCGGCGCCTGTAATATATCGTGATTATGTTTTACAATATTTCGTCTTTTATGTTTATAGGATTTTAGGTTATAAACAGTTCTGGTGCGCTATGTAAGTATAATCAATGATATTTGAATGTTATTACTTACAATATTTGGTGGGTGGTGGTTTACATTTAGTGCTGCTTGGTGGCTTCAAGTTGTTTTCATTCAAATTCCTTTTTTTAGTTGTTGTCTTTTTTTGTTTGGTGTTCCCAACTGTTGGATATGTGTTTGTCCTTCTTTGTTTTATGTCTGTCGTGTGTGTGTTTCCGATGTAGTTGCATAAAGAACTGCACCAGTAATTGATTCATTTTATATGACTCTTGCTCGTGAATGGAGATAGGGAGGGAGATATGGGGTTGTGGGTTTATCTCAGTTTTTTTAACTCATTATAAAATTGTGTGTGAATTTTTCTTCTTAATTACTGTCTCATTTCTTTGACTAGGTTTATCAGTGAGTTCTCATTGATCTCGGCTATGGCTTTCTGGATGTGGTAGTTTCTTGTGTTTGTATGAGGTGTTTGTTGAGGTTGTCGGTGCTGATAATTTTCATGTCTTGGTCTATATTGGTTGGGTAGCGGTTGTGCTCTTTCAAGTATTCGCCAAATGTGCAGTGGTTTGTTTCACATTCCCAACATCTGATGTCTTCATTGTATCTTGTTTTGAAGTCTCTCTCCCTGTCTTCATTAGTGCACTTCTTTATGCAATTACATAGGAAACTCACACATGCACAGACATAAAGCAAAAATACGACAAACACATATTCAACAATTAGCAACACAACGCCCCCCCCCCCAAAAAAAAAGAAAGAAACACAACACGAACAAAATGACATGTGCCAAGAGAATATACAATGAAAGAAATCAACCTGAAGTCACAAAGCAGTACTATAAGCTAATGTCTCCACCATAATACACTCCTGGCCATTAAAATACTACACCACGAAGATGACGTGTGACAGACGCGAAATTTAACCGACAGGAAGAAGATGATGTGGTATGCAAATGATTAGCTTTTCAGAGCATACACACAACATTGGCGCCGGTGGCGACACCTACAACGTGCTGATATGAGGAAAGATTCCAACCGATTTCTCATACACAAACAGCAGTTGACCGGCGTTGTCTGGTGAAACGTTGTTCTGATGCCTCGTGTAAGGAGGAGAAATGAGTACCATCACGTGTCCGACTTTTATAAAGGTCGGATTGTAGCCTAATACGATTGCGGTTTATCGTATCGTACCGTTACCAGATGGAATCGGTGGGTTCAGCAGGAGGGCAATACAGAACGCGGTGTTGGATTCCAACGGCCTGGTATCGCTAGCAGTCGAGATGACAGGCATCTTATCCGCATGGCTGTAACGGATCGTGCAGCCACTTGTAGATCCGTGAGTCAATATATGAGGACGTTTGCGAGACAACAACCATCTGCACGAACAGTTCGACGACGTTTTAGCAGCATGGACTATCAGCTCGGAGACCATGGCTGCGGTTACCCTTGACGCTACGTCACAGACAGGAGCGCCCGCGATGGTGTACGCAACGACGAACCTGGGTGCACGAATGGCAAAACGTAATTTTTTCGGATGAATACAGGTTCTGTTTACAGCATCATGATGGTCGCATCCGTATTTGGCGACATCGCGGTGAACGCACATTGGAAGCGTGTATTCGTCTTCGCCATACTTGGCCTATCACCTGGCATGATGGTATGGGGTGCCATTGGTTACACGTCTCGGTCATCTCTTGTTCGCATCGACGGCACTTTGAACAGTGGCCGTTGCATTTCAGATGTGTTACGACCCATGGTTCTACCCTTCATTCGATCCCTGCGAAACCCTACATTTCAGCAGGATAATGCACGACCGCATGTTGCAGGTCCTGTACGGACCTTTCTGGACACGGAAAATGTTCGACTGCTGCTCTGGCCAGCTCATTCTCCAGATCTGTCACCAATTGTATACGTCTGGTCAATGGTGGCCGAGCAACTGGCTCGTCGTGATACGCCAGTCACTACTCTTGATGAACTGTGGTGTCGTGTTGAAGCTGCATGATCATCTGCACCTGTACACGACATCCAAGCTCTGTTTGACTCAGTGCCCAGGCGTATCAAGGCTGTTATTACGGCCAGAGGTGGTGGTTGTAGGTAGTGATTTCTCAGGATCTATGCACCCAAATTGCGTGACAGTGTAATCACATGTCAGTTCCAGTGCAATATACTTGTCCTGTGAATAGCCGTTCATCATCAGCATTTCTTCTTGGTGTAGCAATTTTAAAGGCCGTTAGTGTAATTGGCCGAATAATACAATAATATTCAACACTGCTACATGCACGATCATACGAGGGTGGTTTGATAATTCTGGTAAATAAAAATTATATTAAAGGCGAAAACTCACTTGATTTCTTGATGTAGTCTCCTTGCAAGGGTATATACTTGCTCCAGCGAATTTCCAATTTGTTCAACCCATAGGCAAAGTACGCTTTGTCAATCTTTTCAAAATAGTCTGTCACAGTGGCGCACACTTCCTCTTTCGATGAAAATTTTTTCCCACCAATCCAAATTTTCAAATTCGGGATCAAGAATAAGTGACTCGGAGCCAAGTTAATTCGAATGCTAAGTCGTGCTATTTTGCCTTTGCGATTGCTGCTGTGTGGGCTGGAACATTATCCTGATGAAACTGCACTTCCTTCCGTGGCAACCTTTTCTAAATAGTTTCTGTTTCAAACGCTCCAGCAGAGTAGCATAATAGGGCCCAGTTATAGAGCTGCCTTTTTCCAAATAATCTATCAGGATTATACCCTGGGAATCCCAAAAGACAGTGACCGTCACCTTTACAGCTAATAAAACCATTTTCGCCTTCTGGTCATTACTTGAAATTAAAATTTAAAACTTCAAAGTGTTCTTAAGATCACAACAGGGGTGAAATAGGGCATGAAACATTTTTTTTTCTTCGTCTGATTTGATTTTCTCAGGAAAACCAAAACAGTCTTGGTCCAACCCGCCACTGCCCGCACCGAAACCAAATTTTATTGTGCGGTATCGCTCCCTGTATATCTAGTAAAGCCAAACAACGCCCTTGAACAGTGCAAGGAGTCCCTTTACCAGTTCTTTATAAGACACAATTTCTTCGGGTCTGGTTGTCCCAAATGTACTGTGCCTTTTACTCTCCAATGCAATGCATTCGAAGATTAGATGTGAAGGAGTTTCATCACCGTCATCACAGATCCTACATTTAGGGTCCTCTTCTGTTATTCCCATTGTATGTAGGTATTTTTTGAAATTCCCATGGCCTGTCAGCAATCCAACGATGAGTCTAATCTCTCTCCTTTTCAGGCCCAGGATTGTAGAGCTTCTTTTAAAACATGGCTTTGGCATCATTACCTAGCCATGTTTTTGTTTATAGCCTTTGGTCCAATGTTCTACGTGCTATGTTCTGAGCCAGTTGTTGTTGTGGTCTTCAGTCCGGAGACTGGTTTGATGCAGCTCTCCACAATACCCTATCCTGAGCAAGCCTCTTCATCTCCACATAAGAACGGCAACCTACATCTATCTGAATCTGCTTACTGTATCCATCTCTTGGTCTTCCTCTGCGATTTTTACCCCACACACTTCCCTCTAATGCTAAATTCACAATTCCTTGATGTCTAAGAATGTGTCCCACCAATCTATCCCTTCTTTACGTAGCTCCAATTTCATCATTGCCTTGGCGATTGTCAGGACAGGTTCCGGTCCAATAAATGGAGTCTCTGCCCCCCAACCTGGCTAATCTGTCGGCATGTTCGTTGCCACTGATCCCCGAGTGGCCAGGGACTCACAATAGGTTTACTCTATTGCTTTCCCCTAGCTCCACCAGAACCCAGTGACATTCTGCAACAATTTTAGACCTTGTTGCAGGAGCTGCCAGTGATCTCAGGACTGCCTGGCTGTCTGAATAGATATAGATGCTACGGTCTTTGTAGCACCTACGAAAATTCTCCTCCACACATGCCCTGATGGCAGAATCTTCGTCTATTATTTGGACCGTTGTTTGGTCTCTGAAGTGTGATGTTGAATCCAAGTGTCATCCATAATTATGAATCTGCGCAAAATGTCCTGTGGATTAGTCGGATTTGATCTGTGCAGCTGTCCAACCCTCCAAATGAACATGCTTAATGACCGCACGAAACACGTTTTTCTCTTTCCTAAGAAACAAACTATGCAGTTACCATTCAGCAGGCAGCCAACCATCAACTAATAACAGCTGCCGTGAAAATATCAGGTTTACCAACAACAGTGCATGTCCCTAAAATTTCCCGCTCTTCCGTACAAATTTACCAGAGTTATGAAACCACCCTTGTATGGCTAGAGGTGTGAACACAACGTGCGCCCACGAACATTGCACAGGTGTGGGTGGGGGCTACTGGTTACTGTTTTGTTTGATTCGCGAACCCTCCAGAAAACAACGAAGCGAATACCTCGTGCTGTTTGATTTCGGTACTGACCTTTGGTTTTAAACTGACAGAATAGTTTTTACGATTTTCCCTTAGCACAGAAGTTTCCAGTAGCAACGCTCGACGCAGCTAATACCACCACAATGCGAGATATTTGCTTTGGTCGCCAGTTTTTTTAGCCCCGCTGGTGTATTTAGATCTGCTTTGTTCGTGTGTTTATTTCAATTACGCTGCAGGCAACTGACTAATTACAAAGCTCACACGTAGTGTTCTCTATTTAACTAAAACCGATTCTTATGCCCTTTTAATTTGTGGATTTATCATGATATGTGCCGAAGGGGAAAACTGAGCAGCTGTCAATTGAATGAAATTAGCTGTAAATGTTGTTTGAAAAAGGATCTGGACTGAAACGTCGACAGTTGGGTTTTATTCTTGCGACTGAAGTACGGCCTCAGTTCATAAAATACCTCTAAGTTATAATGCGTGACATAAATTTGGCCACTCTTTTGTAGATCATCCTTGCTTAAAGCTCGCTGTTTCGCAAGCGTAGGCTGGTTGGTCTGCACCAGTTGCTTCTCCCTCTTAATATAAATTTTCATAGATACAGCTTAAGTACTGTCATAATGAAACGTTGTGATACTACTTGTAGCCGCGGAAGAATAGCCTTGGGTATTGAGACGCCATGCTGCGGGTGCGCGCTGCTGTTCGCCGTCGGTGGTTCGATTCGCCCCTCGGGCATGGGTGTTTGTGTTGTCCTTAGCAAAAGCTAGTTAAAGTTAGTTTAATTAGTTTGTAAGCCTTAGGAAAGTCTCTTAATAGGTACAAACATTTGATTTTACTACTTGCAACCCCCTTTGGCACCCCTTAACAGTTGAATTTCGAAAGTACCCCAACATGTGTCTTTTAAATTCCAACCAAGAATGCAAATATCATTTTTTGTAATTCTGGGTCCAAAATTGGCTTAGTGGCAACGTATTTTCAAAAAAAAAAAAAAAAAAAAAAAAAAAAAAAAAAAAAAATGTTTCATGCCCTATTTCACCCCTGTTGTGATCTTAAGAACACTTTGAAGTTTTAAATTTTAATTTCAAGTAATGACCAGAGAACAGGGCTAGGCTCGATAGCCAGTCAACATACAAAAGTTCCACCAGGAAGTACTAACAAGATAATGTCGCTGAGGCTGCCACGCACGAATTGCCAATCAAATAAGTTAGATTTGACTGTCGGCCAGAAGAAGCCACGTGAGTCGAACTTGCGTCATTCAGGACGCAAACAGGATGCTCCACAATAACTGATAGTAAATAGTGTCGTGTGGAATCATAGGCGTTCTTGCGAAACAAATTAGTTATAAATGAAAGTGTCGTGCGGAACCAACAGCTCTCGTGTGCAACCAGATCACTCAGGTTTTACAGGGTCGTGTGAAACTCAGTAAGCACAAAATTAACTAAAAGGCTAGTCAGCCGAACAGAGTTGAGTTCGGTTGGCAGATTGAGACAGAAGGTTAAACGACGAGGCGACAGCGGGGCCGCTGAAGTCCGCAGCAGCTGATGCAGCAGCTAAATACTTCAACTACGAGAAGACGGTGATAGACTCGAGTGGACACACTACTACCAATCAAGTAGTTTCAGTGGAACAGAATTGAACAGAGGCTGTCAGTCCCTGACTCTAGTAGTTAGAGGAATCTCAGAACTTAACAAGAAAAGTGACTGTCTGATACTTGTCTCTTGAGGGTGCAATCCTCAATCTTCCACATCAGCTTGTTCCGTTAAATCCGATATTAAGGCATCACGTTTCTTCTCCTTGATATTTCCAATAATCATTTGCTTGGTACAACGAATATTGACTCTGTAAATTACTTCTCTTCATACTTTCTGCTCCTCTGGTACACGCCAAACATTTCGCACCTTAACGGTAATTGAGAAATGGATTTTCGCGCTCTTGAAGAAAAGTCGGTCGCTCCGTTTTGCTTATACTCTCCACATTCCTGTCGTAAGAGACCGCCGCGGTGGAGTAGCCGAGCGGTCTAAAGCGTATCACTGCGGAGCGCGCGGTAGCTCGCCGTGGAGGTTCGAGTCCTACCTGGGGCATGGGTGTGTTTTTTTTTTTTTTTTTTTTTTTTTTTTTTTTTAGCTTATGGGACTCAACTACGGGGTCATGAGTCCCTAAACTTACGAACTACTTATAAACTAGCTAATGCTAAGGACGACACAAATATCCATGCCTGGGGGTGGGGATTCGAACCCCCGACCGTAGTGGCTGTGAAACCGTGACTGAATCGCCTCATTCCCCTCGGCCACCTTGGCCGGCAGTGTGTGTTGTCCTTAGATTAGTTTACCTAAGTTTAAGTAGTTTGTAAGCTATGGACTGATGACCAAGCAGTTTGGTCCGATAGATGTACAAACATTCGCAACAGACCACTGACCCCTCCGACTCGCACTCACAGCCCCGTCTATGTAGGCAACACGGCGGCACACACCTCTCGCCTGACGTCACAACTGAGGGACTTGCTTGCTGTTCGCTTTCTACCTCTGCTTTAATGTAACAATGGAAAGTAGCGGATGGTATTCAACGATATAACTCATCGCAAAGACGTGCGTCGAGCTGCGACAGCCACGTAAAAGAAAATTCATAAAATTTCGGTTTTCGGCTATTAATCTTCTTCAGAAATTTGACTGAAAACCCAAAGAGATTTTGGTCATACGTTAAATATAATAGGGGTAAAACACAAACAATACCCTCACTACGCGATAATAATGGCGATCCTGCAGATGACAGCGCTACTAAAGCAGAGTTACTTAACATAGATTTTAGAAACTCATTCACCAAATAAACGAAATCAATATTCCAGATTTCGAATTACGAACAGAGGCCGTAATGAGTAACGTAGAAGTAGATATCATCGGAGTAGTGCAGCAACTAAAATCAGTTAACAAGAACAAGTCTTCTGGACCGGATTGTATACCCATTAGATTTCGATCTGATTATGCTGATGCGATAGCTCTTTACTTAACAGTCATATACAACCGCTCTCTCATGGAAGGATCTGTGCCAAAACTGGAAAGTTGCACAGGTCACACCTATATTCAAGAACGCAGTAGGAGTAACCCACTAAACTACAGGCCTATTTCATTGACGGTAATTTGCAGCAGGATTTTGGAACATATAATGTATTCAAATGTTATGAATTATCTCGAACAGAACGATCTATTGACCAAGGTCAACACTGATTTAGAAAAAAAAGCTCATGTGAAACACAACTAGCTCTTTATTCACACGAAGTGATGGGTGCTATCGACAAGTGTTCGCAAATCGATTCCGTATTTCTTGATTTCCAACAGGCTTTTGACACCGTACCTCACAAACGGCCTTTAATCAAATTGTGTGGTTATGGTATATCGCCCCAAATTTGCAATTGGATAGGGGATTTCCTGTCAGAGAGGACACAGATCGTAGTAATAGAGGGTAAGGCATCGTCTAAAACAGAGGTGATTTTGGGCGTTCCACAGTGTAATGTTGTTGGTCCTCTGCTGTTCCTTATTTACATAAACGATTTAGGGGAAAATCTAAGTAGCTCTCTTAGGTCGTTTGCAGATGACGCCGTCATTTACCGTCTAGTAAAATCATCTGAAGATCAAAACCAACTGCAGAACGATCTGAATAAGATATCAGTATGGTGTAAAAATTGACAGTTGACTTTAAATAATGGAAGTGTGAAGTCGTCCACATGAGTACGAAAAGAAATCCGATAAACTTTGTTTACAAGATAAATCAATCAAAATTGAAGGCTGTAAAGTCCACAAAATACCTAGGAATTACTATTCTTCAGACTCAAATTGGAAAGAACACGTAGATAATATCGTGGGAAAGGCGAACCAGACACTGCGTTTTATTGGCAGAACCCTTAAAAGATGCAACAGAACTACTAAAGAAACTGCGTACACTACCCTTGTCCGGCCTTTTATGGAGTATTGCTGCCCAGTGTAGGATCCTTATCAGGTGGGTTTGACGGAGGACATCGAAAGAGTCCACAGAAGGGCAACTCGTTTCGTATTGTCACGATACAGGGGAGACAGCGTTACGGGAATGATACAGGATCTGGGATGGGAATCATTACAACGGCGCTTTTCGCTGCGGCGTGGGCTACTTACGAAACTCCAGTCACCAACATTCTCCCCCGAATGCGAAAAAATATTTTGTTAACTAATACTTACATAGGTAGAAAAGATCATCAGAATAAAATACGAGAATTCAGGGCTCGAACGGAGAGATTCAGATGTTCTTTCTTCCCTCGCGCTATTCGAGAATGGAGATAAATAGTATAACTGTGGTCCTATGAACCCTCTATCAGGCACTTAAATGTGATTTGCAGAGTATCCCATGTAGATGTAGATGTAGATTTTCCTGTATTCTCGAATAAAATCTTCGTTAAATCTAGTAACTTTCATTCTGTTAGTGCTAGGCGATAAACTAAACGAATTGAAAGCCTATTAGTTTCTGAAAAAGGAGTTGTAGCTCTGAATCGCGCTGGACAACAAAAACTTTTGTGACTGATGTAGGAAAACCCGTACATCAATTAATAAAACCCAAACCTTACTTTCTTTTATTAAATAGTCTACACTCCCCCTGGCCACTACGAATCCCTCCAGATCCTCGAACGCCACGCCCTCCGCCTCGCTTACCGTATCCGCCTCCCGTCCCCCATGTGGATTCTTTACGATTCGATTCCCTTTCCTCACCTCCTGAAGTTCCTGAAACACCTTCGCCTCCGCTATGTGTCTCGTAAAATAGACTCCCGCAACGCGGTCGTCTCCCACCTCTTGCTGCATCCTGGGCCTCTGCCACGATTCGGAAGATGGTGGTTCAAATCCACCTCCAGCCATCCAGATTTAGGTCTTCCGCAATTTCCCTAAATCACTCCATGTAAATGCCTGGATAGTTCCTTTCCAAGGGCACGGCCGAATTCCTTCCCCCACCCTCACTCAAAAATCCGAGCGTAAGCTCCGTCTCTAATGACCACACTGTCGACAGGATGTTAAACCCTGAGATTCCTAAGTAATAGATCGCAGTACGTTGTTCTCGACGGCAAGTGTTCATCAGAGACGAGTGTATCTTC
The DNA here is from genome assembly GCA_026315105.1 of Locusta migratoria. NCBI lineage: Eukaryota > Metazoa > Arthropoda > Insecta > Orthoptera > Acrididae > Locusta > Locusta migratoria. The sequence continues at coordinate 831,114,500 of CM048744.1, forward strand.
AGGCGTGTCCCAGGGGAGTGTGATAGGACCGCTATTATTTTCTATCTATATAAATGATCTGATGGACAGAGTAACTTGTAATTTACGGCTGTTTGTTGATGATGCTGTGGTGTATGGGAGGGTGTCATCTTTAACTGACTGCAATAGCATACAGGATGACATAGACAAAATTTGTAGTTGGTGCGAAGAATGACAGCTAGCTTTCAGTGTAGAAAAATGTTAGGTGATGCGCATGAGTAGGAAAAATAATCCCATAATGTTCGAATACAACATTAGTAGTTAGCTTCTTGATGTTGTCGCGTTGTTCAAATATCTAGGCGTAACATTGCAGAGCGATATGAAGTGGAACGAACATGTAAGGATAGTTGTGAGTAAGGCGGACAGCCGACTTCGGTTTATTGGGAGAATTTTGGGGAGATGTACTTCACCTGTAAAGGAGTATTGCTCAAGTGTTTGGGACCCGCAACAGATCAGTTTGAAGGAAGATATAGAGGCAGTTCAGAGGCGAGCAGCTAGGTTTGTTACTGGTAGGTTCGACCAATGCGCGAGTGTCACGGAAATGCTCCGGGAACTCAATTGGGGATCGCTGGAGGAAAGACGACGTTCTTTTGGTGAATTTCTGTTGAGTAAGTTTAGAGGGCCGGAAGCTGAAGCTGAGTGTAGTACGATCTTGCTGCCGCCTACTTACATTTCGCGTAGTGATCACAACGACAAGATAAGAGAAATTAGGGCTCGTACGGAGGCATGTAGGCATTACTTTTCTCCTCGTTTAATTTCGGAGTGGAATAAGATAGGAAATGCCTAGTAGTGGTACAGTGTACCCTCCGCCACGCACCTTACCGTGAATTGCGGAGTATATATATAGATGTAGATGTAGATTCTTTCCTTCCTTCCTCTGCCAGCCTCCCTCCCCCCCCTTCACTTCCACACTCTCCACGTCCTCACCGAGGGTAACTTCCGTCAACACCCTCTCCAGGATGACGCCCTCCGTCCCGACACCTACCCCTACTTTCAACCTTAGTCCATCACCGCTTCTCTTATGTCTCCCTTCCTCCCCCCCCCCTGCCATCGCTGTCCCCTCCCATGCTTGGCTCTCCCCTGCTCTCCCCTCCCCACCCGCCATTCTCCCACCATGCTTTCCCTTCCTCCCCTTCTCCCAATGCAGGGCCCCTGTGTTCACATATTTGAACAGTGCACCTTTTAGTGTTGTGCCAGTGTTTGTGCTACGTGCGCAAGTGATGTATTAGTGCCCACGATCGGGCTGAATATTCGAGTTGCCATATGTTTCAATTTTGTGCTTCGTAGCCGTGGCTCTTTTAATTTCGGACTATATTTTTCGATTCTCCTTCATCATCATCATCATTAGAGACGCTTTATGCCTTTCTGCGTTGTCTGGAGCATAGTACCTCTAATAAAATTCCTCCATGATCCCCTATTCAATGCTAACATTGTTGCCTCGTCTGATGTTATGCCCTTTACATCAAAATCATTCTGCACCGAATCTAAGTACTGTCTTCCTGGTCTACCTCGACTCCTCTTAACCTCTGCTGCCGAGCTCATGAGTCTCTTAGGTAACCTTGCTTCCCTCGTGCGTGTAACATGACCCCACCATTTCAGTCTGTTCGCTCTAACTGCTTCATCTATGGTGTTCATTCCCAGTTTTTCCTTAATTTCATCATTATGGACACCCTCCTACCATTGTTCCTATCTATTAGTGCCTGCAATCATTCTTGCTACTTTCATACCTGTAACCTCTACCTTATGAATAAGGTAACCTGTATCCACCCAACTTTCACTCCCATACAACAAAGTTGGTCGAAAGATAGAGCGGTGCACCGCAAACTCCTTGTAATTGTTTCACTTCCTGGCAGATTAAAATTGTGTGCCGGCACCTGGACTCGAACCTGGGACCTTTGCCTTTCGCGGGCAAGTGCACTACCGACTGTGCTATCCCGACACGACTCACGATGCCGCCTCACAACTTTACTTCCGCCAGTACCTCGCCTCCTACTTTCCAAACTTCACAGAAGTTCTCCTGCGAACCATGTAAGACTAGCACTCCTGGAAGAAAGGATATGGTGGAGACATGGCTTAGCCACAGCCTAAGGGATGTTTCCAGAATGAAACTTTCACTCTGCAGCGGAGTGTGCGCTGATATGAAACTTCCTGGCAGATTAAAACTGTGTGCCGGCACCGGGACTCGAACCTGGGACATTTGCCTTTCGCGGGCAAGCGCAGGAGAACATCTGTGAAGTTTGGAAAGTAGGAGGCGAGGTACTGGCGGAAGTAAAGTTGTGAGGCGGCATCGTGAGTCGTGTCGGGATAGCACAGTCGGTAGTGCGCTTGCCCGCGAAAGGCAAAGGTCCCAGGTTCGAGTCCCGGTTCCGGCACACAATTTTAATCTGCCAAGAAGTTTCATATCAGCGCACACTCCGCTGCAGAGTGAAAGTTTCATTCTGGCCTCACTTTTTATTCGCCTTCATTTTGTTAATTCTACTTTTATTTTCTCCTTTAAGACTGTATATGTTCACATTTTACCACTTTGGACTACTCTCGGCTGCAGAGCAGCGATGAAGCCTGCCCCACACGGGGCGTGAGATCCAATAAAGACAACAACAGAAAAGTTGAGCTGGAGTTTATAGGAGTCTTGGGGCAGGTTAAGTCCCAGAGTGTGTGGAGTGGTGCGAACGGCTGGTGGGGCAGCGTCTAGGCGCCCTCGTGCAGTAAGCCACGCCGTCTGCTCCCGTGCGAAGCATGGCCCGCTCGGGACAGATAAAACAACCGACGAGACGCAACGAACCGAGCCGAGCCGAGCCGAGCTGAACCGAGCGTAATCGCCCCCACCCGCTCTGCTGCCGCCGACTCCTTAATCCCTTTCGGCGTTCGGCGCAGCGACGCAAAAATGGCGTAAAAAAAGTTTAAAAAAAATTGAATCGAGCAGTAGTGTAGGTGCGCAGCAAAGCCATTCACGTGAATTATTCCCCTCCGTTACGCGCTGCTATAATCGCTGAACTGTTTCCGTCCCGTCGCGTTTTGGTCCGATTTCTGATAAAAACCGACTTTTTGCTGTCTCTTTTTTTTACTCGTTCTAGTATTTTCGACCAATTGTGTTTACAATGGTCACTGAGGGTAAAAAAAAAAAAAAAAAAAAAAAAAAAACCACGATAGAAAATCTTTGCCCATTTGTTCGAACCACATAGAATGACTCGATTAGTGTATCCTACAGACCAATGAAGTAAACAAATAATGCAGTTCCTGCATTATGGTTGACAGGTTCTTGTATGTACCCTAGTCCGCTCAGTAAAAATAATTTCCCTCGTAAGGCGAAGATTCCATGAGAAAACATTAGCGTTGTCAAGCGAATGGCTAAAATAAACACTCACAGGATTCTGACTATTCAGCATCTGTTGCCAACATTTTCATAGGATGCCGCTGGGATATTTGGTAAAATTTAACCGACACTGGGAGGTATGAAACGGTGTCTTCCTGACACAATAACAACGAATAAAAACGGAAGTGCCATTTTCGAATTATATAACTTTCATTAGGCTAAAATTTAAAATGGAACTACAGTGCTCGTATATTTATACGACGCCAAGAAATAATGATATTTCGATACTGCGATATTCAGAATTCCAAAGCTGACAACATAACAACTTCGTAGTTCCACCCGTGCACCGCTAGATGCTTCTCCCGGCACATCATCCTTTATATGGGCATTCATATAAAAACATCTATTTCCTTTAACCACTCTTAATCACTGAAAAAACGAAGTATTTGAACGGCACAAGAAAGTGAATTGGGAGCACTCCATGTTTCATTATTCACTTATTTCAATACGTTATTTTAATGCTGCAGATGCGCTGCATTACAGCGTCTTTGGTCGAGGCGAATAGCCAATCAATGAGCTGATTGTTGGAGAATGTAGAATTTGATTCAAGCTGTAGATAAGAAAATTTCTACTTCCTTTTACCACATTTAATGGCTATATGCACACATAATATTTATATTCGTGAAATTTACGATAAACAATCTTTAGGATAATATAACTTTCATTGGCCTTCTTGTACGAATCTATTAGTAATCTGTACCACAATTTTCGTGTTAGCGTATTTATATAATGATTCTCTACATCTACATCCCTACTCCGCAAGCCACCTGACGGTGTGTGACGGAGGCTACCTTGAGTACCATTATCGGTTCTCCCTCCTATTCCAGTCACGTATTGTTTGTAGAAAGAAAGATTGTCGGTATGCCACGGTGTGGGTTCTAATCTCTCTGATTGTATCCCCATGATCTCTTCGCAAGATATACGTAGCAGGGAGCAATATACTGCTAAACTCCTCGGTAAAAGTATGTTCTCGAAACTTCGACAAAAGCCCGTACCGAGCGAGAGAGCGTCTCTCCTCTGCAGCGTCTTCCACTGGAGTTTATCGATCGTCGCCGTAACGCTTTCTCGATTACCAAATGATCTTGTAACGAAGAGCGCTACTCTCCGTTGGATCTTCTCTACTTCCTCTATCAACCCCACCTGGTACGGATCCCACACCGGTGAGCAGTATTCAAGCTGTGGGCGAACAAGTGTACTGTAACTTACTTCCTTTGTTTTTGGATTCCATTTCCTTTGGATTCTTTCCATGACTCTAGTCTGGCATCTGCTTTACCGTCGATTTATTTTATATTGTCGTTCCATTTTAAATCACTCCTAATGCCTACTCCCAGATAATTTGTGGTTTTAACTACTTCCAGTTTCTGACCAGCTATAATGTAGCTAAATCATAAAGGTTCTTTCTTTCTATATCGCAGGGTTTCCGGGTAGTTGATTGAAAAATGCAAAATAGGAATCGATACGAACAGGTATCGCTTACAGCACTGTAAAAAAATCGCATTAACGTGTTTTACGGCCCACTTTAGATTTGTAGTTTTAGAAGTTTTTCAAACATTTTGGACCAAAATAATAATCTAAATAATAAAAAGATAATTAATAACAGTATCTGAAACTCTTTTAGGAAAAAAAATAGGTAGTGACGGGTTGCGAACCACCAAACTTTAGCATCCAATGCCTTAGTCACTACGCTACTGCTATCAATCAAAAAGTAAGTTCTTTAATCTGATACTATTGATGGCCGTTGTTAACTGATTTTAAAATGCCATTTGTAGACACTAGATTATCATTTATCGTACGAAGAACGACGTATTTTTGTTAATTCTTCAGTGCGACATTGCTTTGCAATGACAACGTATAAGTTAAATAAGAAAATCATCAAATACGCAATGGAATATGGCGTATGCCAGAGAGAGTTATGGGGGAGGAATGTCACGTGACATCTGCGAACGGTTGGTTTTCGTTATTTCAATGGAGGCTGTCAAATCTCCGCTATTTTTGCAAATATCTCTCAAACGATACGAAATATGAAAAAAAAAAAAAAAAAAAAAAAAAACCATAAGTGAGCTACCAATTAGGTTATTCAATTTACGTGTCAGATGAACGGTTCGTTTGCAATTACAATTATATTAGAAACGGCTTATTTTGGTATTACTACTGTATTTTTTGTCCGAAAAATTTGAAAAGGGGAGGTTCTGGTCTCTGGCGGCCTACAATTATGTCTGTAAAATTTGGTGCTGATCGGTTGAACGGTTCGTCTTAAAAACAGGGAACACGTTACGGACAGACAGACAGACGGACAGACAGACATACATCCCAAAATCGCCATTATATTTGCAAATATCTTTGCACCGCTATGAGATATGAAAAAAACACAAGAGAGCAAGGTTGTAGAGAATTTTCTCCTCTACAAATTCGGTTATTCAATATCCGTGTCAGATGAATAGTAAAGCTGTTATTTCCATTTACATTTCGAGCTGTCAAAAGACGAACGCAAAGGCCCACTTTTAGTGTTATTACCGTAACCTAAAGTGGTCATAACACGGTAATAACACTAAAAGTGGGCCTTTGCGATCGTCTTTTGACAGCTCGCAGGAGTAAAATACAGGGAGCGTAAAGTAATTTACAACTTGTACAAAAACCAGACAGCGATTGTCAGAGTTAAAGAGCATGAAAGGGATGCAGTGGTTGGAAAGGGAGTAAGACAGGGTTGCAGTCTTCCTCCATTGTTATTCAATTTGTACATTGAGCAAGCTATAAAGGAAAGCAAGGAGAAATTTGGAGAAGGAATTAAAGTTCAGGGTGAAGAATGAAAAACATTGCGTTTTGCCGACGACTTAGTAATTCTGTCAGATACAGCAAAGGACCTGGAAGAGCAATTGAACGGAATGGACAGTGTGCTGAAAGGTGCATATAAGATGAACATTAACAAGGGAAAAACTAGGGTAATGGAGTGCAGTGTAAGAAAATCAGGTGATGCTGAAGGAATTAGATTGGAAAACGAAGCAATAAAGGAGGTAGATGACTTTTGTTACTTGGGCAGTAAAATAACAAATGATGGTCGCAGTACAGAGGATATGAAATGCAGAATGGCAATCGGTAGAAAAGCGTTCTTGAAAAAGAGAAATTTGTTAATATCGAATATTGATTTAAGCCCAAGGAAGTCCTTTCTGACGGCATTTGTATGGAGTGTTGCCTTGTATGGGAGTGAGATATGGACGGTAAACAGTGCGGACAGGAAGAGGATTGAGGCTTTTGAAATATCGTGCTACAGAAGAATGCTGAAGATTACGTGAGTGGATCGCGTAACTAACGAGGAGGTACTGAACAGAACTGGGAAGTAGCTTCTGGCATACCTTGACTAAAAGAAGAGATCGATTGGTAAGGCACATTCTTAGACATGAAGGAATCTTGAATTTAGCAATGGAGGGAAGTGTAAAAATCGCAGAGGGAGACCAAGAGACGCGTATAGTAAGCAGATTCAAGGGGATGTGTGTTGCCGTTCTTATGAGGAGATGAAGAGGCTTGCTAAGGATAGCGTAGGGTGGAGAGACGGATCAAACCAGTCTCCGGACTGAAGACCGTAACAACAATAACCGTAACCTAAAGTGGGCCAAAATTACAAGTCTGGTTCGGCATTGAGACACAAGTAGCGCTGCGCTGTACTTGGCACAATGTAGTCGCAGCCGCGGAGTTTGGCAACGAGAGGGGTAGTGTCAGAGCTCCTAAAAATACAGGCTGGCGCATCCGCCATTTTCATTCCGTGCGAATGCTAAACACAACACGTAACTTATATGAACAGTGTTGTTTTGTTCGAGTTTATTGAAATATTTTGGAAGTGCCGGCATAGATCCTTAGATCGTGCTACTTTGAGTTTGCATCCCGCTCTTGTTTACATCAATATGTGGATTAGACACACAAATCTCGCGTTTTCTTTACAGATCTCGCACTGAAACGTGGCCCCTGAGCGGAGAATGTTGGCACCAGAAGCTTGCATTCAGCTCGTAGCACATTGGCTGTTAGAACAAGCCCCGCCTCTTTCTCCCAGTGCTGCCAGCTCATGACCCATAGCTTACAGGTTTTAAAAGAAACATGTACGGGCTTAAAGCGTCACAAATTGAACAAGAAATTATCACTGTAATGTTTGAGTAATAGAAAACTGAAACGTATATTTTTAAGCGACGTATTAAGCGGGTTTAGCAATGCTTTCTACCATTTGTATTGTCGCAAATGAATAACAATCGGAATTATAAAATTCCTCACACCTCTTTCAAGAACAGCACTCCTTTTTGTAAAAGAAGTCGTCGAGATATGTGGACTTATTTTAGCAAATAACAAAGTGGAAGACAATAATCAATAGCGAGCACAAATCAACAATACATTGACGAGGCCTACGGTGTACAATGCTGTTACGAGGTAAGGTTGGTAGAGAGCATAAACATTCCGTAGACACACGAACTCGGCCGACTTGCGCCGATCACAGAGGGGCCACGAAAAAGTGCGTGACCTGTGCTTATTGCTGTTTTTCTTTTGTGTCCAAATAAAGAAAAAAGCGCAAGAAACATATATATCTATGTGATAAAATCGCGTACTACGTTTAATTCTGCCGAAGGTGATCACCTAGATAAAAGTTTAAAGCGATGTTGGCTTGTATTTGAACAATGACTGTCAATATGCGATGTTTGTTTGCCGCCCTGCAGTGTTTGTTGTCTGCTGTGACAAATACACCACATCTGATTGTTGTACTCAAATTGCTGAATATACTTCTATTACGTTATTGAAAAATGTTTCAGAACATATTACAAACACTAAAACGAAAAAGAATATTAGTGAATAGGATCCAAACTTTACGGTCGTAGAGTCACACGGTGCCGATGTTGGCAACTACCGTTCGATGTTATAGGAAATCCTAATCGTATAGAATGAGGGGAATAATCCTTTGTGTTGACAATCAAATAAATAACTCTGCGCCTTCTCTAGATTGACAGGATTTTATATGTAATAGTACCGTTGTCTTGTCAGTAATGTAATAATCCTTGTAAAGCAAACATTTCGTTGCCAACATTAGTACACTATGGCGCCACAGCCGTAAGTAAAATTTACACAGTATTCTTTGTCAGTTATGTTATAGTCTCTTATAGATAAGCGTCAATATTGGCATTTAAAGACACACATATTGTCCTCTATAAACAGTATGTTCTGGGATGTTTTGCTGTCCTATAGGCAGCTTCCCTGTTAAGAGGTAGTACTTCCAAGAGATATAAACAAAAACTTACGTTCGAGAATTTCTCGGGAAACTAAACATTCCGTAGCCACCTCTGGAATGGATCTGAGCAGTTTATGGCAACACAACTACCCGTAATGGTGTGCTGAAGTGCCGTGACGCAAATCCTATAGCACCGCAGTATGTTGAAGTTAAGAGCTACCGGAATGAAAATGGCGAATGCGTCAGCTCATACTTCTAGGAGCCTTAGGTGGTGTGGGAGTGAGAGGGAGGGGTGTGGTAGAGGGCGCCGGAAAGGGAGGAAGGAGTGGAGGGGTTGCAAGGGAGGGAGTGGGGAAGGGGTAGGCCGGTGTTCCAGCCCCCTCCCCTCGCGGCGGGTAATATTTCACGGGCCTCTGGCGGGACCTGCGACGCAGAACAATGCGCGCCGATTTTTCATCCCCTGCGTCCGCCCCGCCCCGCCCCCCCCCCCCCCCCCCGGCGCACGGCACGTGTTTCACCCGCGTAGCCTGACCCGCCGTGGCGAGCTTGCTAGCGCGGCCCGCGCGGGAATTCGTGTTTTCTTTAGGGAGGGGAGGTCGCCCCTACAGGCGTTTATCTCCCCCCACCCCTCGCGTGCTTGGCGAGCCACGGTGCCTGTCGCAGAGCACAGCCCTGGGGCCCTGACCTACTTCACAAACTCCTGCCTCACCTAGCCATCTACTGTACCGAGTAGAGATGGTAAAACTGAAACATCTGACGGTTTCGAAACGAATGAAACCGTACCATCTGTGGTTTCGAAACACTGTTTCGAAACCATGAAACCGTGAAACAATGTATGTTTTGTCATGAAATCTTCGTTCTAGGAGGGCAATATTTTTCACTATGTGGACAAGGGTACATACAAGAACCTGTCAACCATTAGAGTATATATTTACTTCTTGGTCTGTACGGAACATGTTGATAAAGATTTTCTCCCCTTGTTGTTGATGTTGCCAACATAGTCAAACGAGGCCGCCGGTATGGTAGGTAAAAGTTTACCCCGTTAGGAACTCACAAACTGCAATATGGTACGCATATTACAGTGATGGATCACAAATGCTACTTTCTATACCTACTAAATAAATTATAGGGAATAAAGGGCACACTAAATAATCACAAGTAATGCTATGGAATTACAAAAATAATAAAGTAAGAGGCAAGTTCACCACTTGTACGTCTTGACCATTACCCCACCGCCGCAATTCTTTTAACATGAGTGTCGAAAAATTATAACGTCAGTAGGTAACTTCATTTTCGCTCATAAGAAACCAACTCTTTAACAAGAGATTAAATATGCGATCTACCCTTGTTTTTTATAAAAAATGTCATTTCAGGCTTCATGTTGTGTCTTATTTTAAAGAATGTAGTTTCACTTATGTGTCTTTAATATGGTAGATAAACCTAGAATTTAACTGGTTTTTCAATGCAAATATTGAACGTTGTTTTATTGTTCTTTTACATTTATAAAGCAGACATTAACTTATGTCATTTCGGAATACAGCAGTCTCTTCCAAACGAATCTTGATATCAGTAATCATAAGCTGCAGACTCAAGAGTGTGAACTACTATTTGACACTCTCTAAATGGTTTATATACTAGTAAGTTATATGTATATCTGTGTGGAGCTTCAGTAAAATGAAACACCACATTTCGATACCATTAGTCTGTTCCGGCTTTCTGCATTAATGGTTTGAAACACCGATGTTGTGAAACCGACATGAAATCGTGAAACCGACACGAAACCATGAAACCGACACGATACCGTGAAACCGACAAGAAGAAACGGTTTCAGTGTATCGACAATCGACCGCGAATGTTATCCGAAACAGAACGGAATGAAACCGCATGGTTTTGAAACCGTGATAGAAGCCGGATTTGAAACACTGAAACTGTTGTGTGTATCGAAACCTGGTTTCGAAACCATTAAAAACCGTAGCCAACTCTAGTACCGAGCCATGCCTACTGAAACATCTGCTTTCCGGTGGGAGACTTTCTTCGGTGACGATGTGCGGTGTAAAGAAATTGTACTACGCTACTTCCATTACTACTCAAATCTCTAACACATTAAAAAATGTTCAAATGTTTGTATAGCTTATGGGACTCAACTACGGGGTCATCAGTCCCTAAACTTACAAACTACTTAGGAACTACCTTATACTAAGGACGGTACAAATATCCATGCCCGAAGGGGGATTCGAACCCCCGACCGTAGTGGCCGTACAGACTGTGACTGGAGCGCCTCAGTCCCCTCGGCCACCGCGGCCGGCGTAACACATTAAGGTGCCTTCACACTCACTACGTTTACATGCAACACATCTTCCGGAAGACGAAAACCGATTTTCGTAAACAGTTTTTCGCTGTCGTGTTTACATGGCATAGCCTGAATCGGATTTCCTAACCAACTTAAGATGGCGGCTGAAAAACAGCTGATTCAGTTCCTGATTTACTCAACACAATCGCTAATTTTTTTATTTACAGACACAGATTCATGCTCACTCTAATATTTACAGTTTTATTTCACATTTGAGAAAGTCACTCTTTCCATATGTGCCGAGAATTCTTAACAAGAAAACACAATCTGACAAGCGAAGAACGCTTCAAAAACGGTTGCGTTTACATGGGCACGAAAATCGATTGTGGAACTGGAAAACCGCTTTAGAGAAGCGGATTTCCAGAGTCGATTTTGGAGTGTTTACATGGCCAACCAAAATCTGAATTGGGAAATCGGTTTACGAAATCCGGTTTTGGAAGCCCATGTAAACGGGGTGACTGACAACCAACTCCGACAAACTCTGTTGACAACTGTTTTCAACTCGAAGTCTGACTTTGTTTCCAACTGTTGTCAACAGTTGTGTCAAATCACCAGTTTGAAAAACTAGTTGAGGCAAGTTTTGCCTCGAGTTTGTAGTTTATGGTCAGTGAGCAAGAACACAGCAGAGTTGGACAATGTCTACATGGGCATTGCCGTGTTACCATGACGTCTGCTGTGCCGTTTAGGCCGGTATTTCACTGCAAGTATGAAGAATACGAAAAGTACCGATGTCAGGAGTTTCGTTCGTATAATAGTATAGTAAGAACATTGTTTTATTTATCATTATTTTTTTTTTCTTTTTAGGAAAGGTAAAGTAGAAGAAGCAAGTGTGAAGGGGAGGGCTGTAGCTCACCCCCTGGCTTCGCCACTGATAAACTACTTAAACTAACTGAAACCAACCAATGCCTGAAGGAGTTCTCGAACCTTCGACAGAAGCGGCTTCGAAATCCGTGATAAAGCCTCTCAGACTGCATGCCCATTCTCACGTGGCACCGACTAATTACTCTAATTGAAGAATCAGCGCTGCATGGTAGCAAATCATAGACAGCGAGAAGACGGATCAGTAAAAAACCCAAACTTCTGTGATGTGGAAATGAGGCGAACTGAAGACTTATAGAATGAGGAGGTTCTCCGCAGAATGGGCGAAGAAAGAAATGTATGGAAGACACTAACAAGAACGAACAGGGTGATAGAACAAAGAAGTAAGGGAGAGAGGAACTGTGTGGGATGCGACTTAAGAAGAAGTAGTTGACATATCTAGGTTCTGAAGTATTGTCATCAGCAGATTGAACTCAAATGGTTCGAAATGTTTCTGTTGGCTTTTGGTTCTACACAGTGAAGACAACAACATTACGACAACCGAGATAGCGGGAATAACACAACGTAGTTCTTATTTATTTATTTGTTTAATTCTTAGGGGACTAAACTACGTTGGTCATCAGTACCTAGTATTAGAAACTACTCAAAGTAAGTTAAACTAATCTAAGGACAACACACACATGCATGCCCTAGGAAGGATTCGAACCTCCGACGCGGGAGACTGGCAATTCGAAACGTGGCGCTCCAGACCGCTCGGCTACTTACGCGCGACACAACGTTGCTGCATCTACATCTACATCTACATCTACATAGATACTCTGCAAATCACATTTAAGTGCGTGGCAGAGGGTTCATTAACCACTTTCATAACTTTTCTCTACCGTTCCATTCTCTAATAGCGCGCGGGATGGTCATGTCTCCCTAAGTAGGTGGGTGCTAGCAAAATATTTTCACATTCAGAAGTAAAAGTCGGTAATTGAAACTTCGCAAACAGATCACGCCGCAATGAATAACGTCTTTCTTTTAATGATTTCCACCCCTATTCGTGCAACATTTCCGTGACGCTTTCCCCTCCGTAACGTGATAGAACAAAACGAGCTGCCCTTCTCTGAACCTTCTCAATGTCTTCCGTCAGTCCCACCTGGTGAGGGTCCCACAAGGGGCAACAGTACTCCAGGAGAGGACGCACAAGTGTGATGTAGGCAGTCTCTTTGGTGGAGCTGGTGCATCTTCGAAGTGTTCTGCCAATGAAACGTAACCATTGGTTCGCCTTCCCCACAATATTTTCTATGTGTTCTCTCCAATCGAAGTTGTTCGTAATTGTAACTCCTAGGTATTTGGTAGAATTTACGACCTTAAGGTTTGACTGATTTATCGTGTAATTGAAGTTCAGCGGATTTCTTTTAGTGGCCATGTGTATTACTTAACACTTTCCTTTATTTCGTGTCAATTGCCAATTTTCGCACCAAGTAGAAATTTTGTCTAAATCGCTTTGCAGTTGCTTTTGATCCTCTGTGGACTTCACTAACCGATAAACGACAGCATCATCCGCGAACAGTCTAAGGGAGCTATTCAGATTGTCTCCTAAATCGTTTATAAACGCCAGGAACATTAGGGGACCTATAACGCTTCCCTGTGGAACGCCAGATATCACTTCTGTTTTACTCGATGACTTACCGTGAATTACAACGAACTGTGCCCTTTCTGATAGAAAATCGTGAATCCAATCGCACAATTGGGAAGATATTGCATAAGCACGCAGAGCTGCAGAGGGTGTTGGTGTTGTGTTTACTCTAGCAAACGCATTACAGAAGCAGTTGGGTTCTGATAATGTAGTGAGCAGGTAGTGCAATGCAACAACAACGTGACTTACCCGAAATTATTGCACAGAGAGTCACAGGAAGTTTGGAAGTGGGACAGACACAGAGGGAGGTGGCTGCAGCTATCAGTGAGTGTAATTTCTAGGGCCTGGACGCGATTTCATTCAGCATGAAACGTTAGGAGAAGGCAATGCTTACAATGACCGGTTAACAGACCCTCAAGACGGGAGGCTGAATGCAACTCAGCTGCAACGCACCCTCCAGGCAGCAACAGGACGCGCGATATCAGCACAAACGATCTGAGATCGCCTACGGGAATGTCGCCTATGCGCACGGAGAACTATGGTGTGTGTCCTATTAAACCCAAGACACTGTTTAGCCCACAGAAACTGGGCGGAGGAACATCAGGATTGTAGTCGTAACGAATGGCGTCGGTTTCTGTTGACTGATAAGGCAACATTTTGTCTTCACTCGGACAATCTTAGATCCCACATCATGGTGGTTGACGAATGGTGTGGCCAGGAGGCAGTATTGCTGGACGTATGCATCTCTACGTCATTCAGAATGGCGCTTTGACTGCTCTGAGGTATAGAGACGAGATCCTTCGACTTTTTGTCGTGCCCTATGCTGGTGCCAAAGGAGGTGGACGTTAACACTCGTCCCCACAGAGCTGCACTGGTTCAAAAAAATGTTCAACTGTTTGTTTAGCTTATGGGACTTAACTACGGGGTTATCAGTCCCTAAAGTTACAAAATACTTATGAACTAGCTAACACTAAGGACGGCACAAATATCCATGCCCGAGGGGGGATTCGAACCCCCGACCGTAGTGGCCGTGCAGACCGTGACTGGAGCGCCGCTGTCCCCTCGGCCACCACGGTCAGCAGCTGCACTGGTGGACAACATGCTTGAGTCTGATGGAACTGAACTGAATGGAGTGGCCAGGTTGTCACAGGACGTAAACCCAACTGAGGACTGCAGCCAGTCCAGTACCTCCCACAACAGTTCCAGAGCTCGATACTGCACTCATGGAAAAATGGCCAAATATCCCTCAAGAGCTGATCGATAACCTCATACTGTCCATGCCACACAGGTGTGCAACTCTACTGGCTGTCCGAGGTGATCACACACATCATATTAGCGGGCAACGAGAATGACGTTTTCACTATTATGGTAGACCTATGGTGCCACGCTCGCCATGTAAACCTCAAGTACAGGTTTATTTTCTTTCGGGCCCGCAGCAATAAATATGTCAGAGAATGATATTTCAAGTCAATAATTCGTCCAGTGTGCTGCTATAAATATTTATATATAATATACTACAGCTGTTTCGGCTTTTGTAGCCATTGTCAAGTATCTGCAAACAGCATACTGCAATACATTTCGTCAATTTCATATACAATTTGATTACAGATAATTAACGAATTTTTTTACTTACGTCTAGATGGGCCTGACGTCCATATTGTGTCAGTGGTATTCTGTCATCTAACTGCCAAACGTATAAGGTGGTAATTCTATTTTTATTTTGATAAATTACGTACTATTTGACAGTTACGTAGTTTGACAGTTAACTACTAGGACGCTCTATGTTTATATACAAGCTATAAGCAAATAAGCAACGATGATGTTATTATCATGGGTCGTATTTTTAATTGTGGTTTATCTTTGATTATTATGGACGCCAAATAAATAAATCTGTGGTTGTTAATGTTTATGTTTCTAATCAGCCGTTATATAGATATGAAGAATTATCCAGAACGTATATTAAAAGGACAGACTTCAAACATAAATACTACCTAAAAAAATTTGACATAATAAACGATAACGGCTGATTAGAAACATAAACATTAACAACCACATATTTCCTTATTTTACCTCCATAATAATCAAAGATAACCTACAATTAGAAATACGATTCGTGAAAATAATATCATAACATATGCAAAAGAGCATATGAATTATGGCAGGATGAATTGATTCTGAGCTCACAACACAGAGGACGAACATATGCAAAAATTCAACCCCAAATTCCTAAAAGGCCATGGTCTGAACTTATTAGTGGACCACGACAAGCAACCTCTACGATAAGTAGATTAAGATTCAATCATGGATCATTTCCAGACCACCTTTATAGAATACATGTAAGTCAAACACCGTCTTGTGATTGAGATGGAAGTACTCTGGAAGATGCGAACCACATATTATTTCAATGCCCCAAGTATCTAGAGACGACGATCAGATTTATAGCTTCGACAATTAAAAATAAAGTGTCACAACCGGTGTTAACCACATCTTTGTTATATGGTAACGATATGATGGTATACAGTAAATTAATTGAATTTTTATGTATCGAAAATATTAAGATATGAAAATTGACTCTAAACAACGGGTAATATAAGGATAAAAAGAAGAACTTTATTCAATAATACACAGAAGTGACTAAATGGTATAAAACCGAAGTCAATAAATAAATTACATGATAATAATAATAATAATAATAATAATAATAATAATAACATCGTTGCTTATCTGCATATAGGTTATATGTATACATACAGCATCTTAGTAGTTAACTGTCAAAGAGTACTTAATTTATCAAAATAAAAATAAAAATGAAATTACCACCTTATTAGTTTGGCAGTTATCTGACAGAATACTGCTGATATAATATGGGCGTCAGGCCCATCTAGACGTAAGTAAAAAATTCGTTAATAATCTATAATCAACTTGTATACGAAATTTACGAAATGTATTTCAATATTTTCACCAATGTTGTTTGCAGGTACTTGACAATGGCTATAAAAGCCGAAACAGCTTTAGTATATTACAAATAAATATTTATAGCTGCAAACTGGACGAATTATTAACTCAAGGAAAGGGTTGAGACAGCAAAATATCGTACTGAATCACACAAAACTTACAATTGGTATCTTTATATTTAGACTAAGTGCTATGTTGCACATACTATTTAATCTCCATTTTTCAAATAAGGTAAGACGACCAACTTGTAAAATTAGATATGACCAGATAATGGTGACATAGCCCAAAGAAACCAGTCGTCATAATGTAAAAAAGAATTTTGCGATCTATCCTTTTTACTTTTGAAGATTATTAATCTATTATATCGCCTCCACAATAATGTCAACAATATTCACCAATATGTGAATAAAATAGCTTACTGTATGTATATTGTGTATGATGGCTCATCTGATGCCCTAATTGTTTTGAACAGTGTAGAAGGCGTGGGTGATCCGGTATTAGAGTTTGAAAGGAGTGTGATAAAGTCAGATAGAAGGCATAGGCATTTATGAAGTAGATGGTGACAGTTGTAACCATAAGACTATTCAAGTGATGAGTAGAATCCATGATGTCGGAGACATCCACACAATACTAAAGACGACAGGTTTAAATAAGTACCAGAACTATCACACAGTCACCGTAATATCTTGTGCTTACCCTGTGTCAGAGTGGCAGTTGAGACGCTGTTGTAGTCAATTCAGTGGGTAAAATTCAAAATTCTACCCGAGGACTACAATACTCTTAATTTTCTTCCAACTGTGATCAATAATGTTCCCTTTTAGAATATGGGACTTTTTTTTTGGAAGACTGTTACTGGACACACTCGTTAATCAAATATTGCTAGAGTCGAGACGTAGAACGACTAGCTGCATTATGCTTTATAGTTGCTAGCTGTAGGAATGTGACGGAAGTCAAAAGCCGCCCACCAACATGGTCAGACGAACACTCACCGTCGACCTTGTTTGATACTGAAAAACGTTAAAGCAAACTCGTTCGGTTTTGTTTACTTCATCTCATTACCAAACAAATAGAAACAAATCAAATACGAAATACGTATTTCAGGTTAACTGGCAATTAGCGTCCAACAGAGGCGTGGTTTGTGTCTATATGCATACTGGCCGACACTGTGAGCAGATACCGCTTCTGCTTGCGTAGTCAAACCGTTTCTCTCGATTTGTTTTCACAGCGCTTGCGGTATTGGCAGTTTTTTTTGTTCTGTTCAAACACTTCGGGAATTTAAAATAAACAATCCCGATATCGTTTGGACAGTATTTGGTTCGCAGAACACTGGTATTTCGTGAAAAAACTGGTTCTCTTACTACACGAATGTTGATAGAAAACGAATGAGTATAGTACACCTTTCTGGGTTAGTAACAGTGGTGAAATTATTTGACTGCAAATAAAGAAGTATTTGCGTGTAATATAACTGAAAAACCATCTTGTACGTCGTTCATATTAACACTCGAGGAAATTTCATGAGGTTTTCACAGGTACGTTTTGCAGTGTTTGGAACAATGTGTACATTATTATTGCCGCGCGTACTGGAGCGCCGTGTTGCGGTGCGCGCGGTCGTCCGCCGTCGGTGGTTCGATTCCCCCCTCGGGCATGGTTGTTTGTGTTGTCCTTAGTTTAGTTTACCTTAGGTTAAGTAGTTTGTAAGTTAGGGACTAATAACCAAGCTGTTAAGTCCCATAGATATACAAACATTTGAACATTCTGAACACTTTTATTCATCAAAATCACGCGGTGGAAAAAGAAAAATTTGAGGTTTTATCTATTTCAATTGTGCCCGACTGCTTGTATGTTTGGTCAGCATAAGTTCCGAAACTGATAGAAGAATTTGCATGGGGGTTTCACAGTGTTGGAAACGTTACCCGTAACAATGTGTGCAGCACCAGTTCTATGGTGTAATGGAGGTATTGATTGTGTTTTACCCTTCCTTACTTTACATACATCCCAACCACCTAAGCCTGTTCGCTCTAACTGGTTCTTCTACTGTGTTTATTCTCAGTTTTTCCTTGATTTAGTCCTGACGGATACCCTGCTGCCATCTGTTAGTGCCTGCATTCGTCCTTGCTAGTTTCAAATCTGTAACCTCAACCTGTAGCCATCCAACTTGCAGTCCCATACATATTAACAGTTATATTAATTAAGTTACAAGGAGAAATTCTTTAAATGACACATTTCAGGACACTTAAAACTTAGTCTGTGCATGACACATATTTCAAGATATTCAAAACTGTTTGTTTTTATGAACTATGTAAACAGTGGTATCCCACAAGTCTGAAGTGCGCACCACGTACTTTCGCCGCGCGCCGCCATGCAAGCACGGCGCGGCATTCTTACGACGTCGGCCACGAGCGTCCTCTGCTGCAACTCCGCTCGAGGCCACCACTGAACTGCATCGTTCACTTGGGATTAGGACAGGCACTAGACTAGGACTCTCCTCAGTAGGCAGGCCTCTACCTAGTTAAACTATGTATCTGCATTCCACTAGTCTTCAGTCAACAAAGTTTAGTATTGTACTATCTCTACGAAATATATATCGTGTTATAATCCAGCTTAGTGTTTCTAGTTTCTGCTGTCCGACTGGCTGGACACCTCATACTCTGTACCCGCACACGTGTGCATCCTATTTCCCTGTGTCAGTCTCTCTCTACTCGACCACCGACACCTAGGACAACCGGCGGCAACGAGACACAAAATAAACCATTTGAAGAAGTGATTTATTAAGTTTTGTTCCTGTTATTGCTAGGGGAAGATCCTAGGCATTTGTTTTTCTTGTTGTCAACCGCCTCCCACCATAAAAATTTCATTAACCCAACACTGGTTCAACAGCTACGCCACGCTGGCACGTGTGGCGTGAAGTGCCTTGACCTGGGCCCTGCACCCGCTTCAGCGACCACTGCCCACGGTAGACACGTGAAGGCCACGTGCGTCTGTCGCATCACACACGCACACTGGCGCGGCTGCTGTCTGCGGTTGGCCGCCCAATATTGCGCCAGTGGCCTGGCGCCACCGCAACCGCAGGGGCTGCGCCGCCAGGTTCCGCCGCAGTCGGCGCTGCCGTCGGCCAACCAGCTAACTCACCTGCCCACTGCCCACTGGCACAGAGTAACGTATACAGAGGAGCAGCCACCACTGTCCTACGCTCCCCTCGTAGTTCTGTAAGATGCTAGCAGGCCGTTCCCTAGCTTAGGGTGCCTCTCGCACGTCAGAGGGTAGTGTGGAGGGGAGGGTGGGGGGAGAGCTCGTGCCGCCTGCCACGAGGCCACGGCTGTGTCCGGCTTGCTGGTGTTTGAGGGGAGGTGATGGTGGGGACAGCCGCTACCTGCCGCTTGCTCTAAAGGGCTGCTTCTGACCTCAGCACCATCATGGGACATCTTACGGAACTGCTGAAAACCCTCCCTCCCCGCACCCTTGAGCGTAGGACCGGGCCCTTACGGAAGTTTCCCGTCTGTATATATTTGTCTGTGCCACTGGACAGCTTCCCCAGTACTGTAATGGCGGGGATTTGGCTGCATAGTCACTCGCCAGGCGCAGGTTTACTGTGCCACAATGATGACGTGGGGATGAGCGGAAGCTGTTTGCCGGATATGTGGCGACACCGTGTTCAAAATGGCGAGCAATTTAAAAATTCTCCTTGTTTCTGCAGCGCCCAGGATGAATAAACCCGAAGAAAAGTCCTATATATTTAGTTCTTGATCGTAACATAATAATACATCCAGTACCTAATGTATATACACCACTGGCCATTAAAATTGCTACACCAAGAAGAAATGCAGATGATAAACGTGTATTTATGTGACAAATATACTACAACTCATATGTGATTACATTTTCACGCAATTTGGGTGCGTACAACCTGAGAAATCAGTACCCAGAACAACCACCTCTGGCCATAATAATGCCCTTGATATTCCTGGGCATTGAGTCAAACAGAGCTTGGATGGCGTGTACAGGGACAGATGCCGATGCAGCTTCAACAAGATACCACAGTTCATCAAGAGTAGTGACTGGCGTATTGTGACGAGCCACTTGCTCGGGCACCGTTGACCAGACGTTTTCAATTGGTGAGAGATCTGGAGAATGTGCTGGCCAGGGCAGCAGTCGAACATTTTCCGTGTCCAGAAAGGTCCGTACAGGACCTGCAACATGCGGTCGTGCATTATCCTGCTGAAATGTAGGGTTTCGCAGGGATCTAATGAAGGGTAGAGCCATGGGTAGTAACACATCTGAAATTCAACGGCCACTGTTCAAAGTGCCGTCGATGCGAACAAAAGATGACCGAGTCGTGTAACCAATGGCACCCCACACCATCATGCTGGGTGATAGGCCAAGTATGGCGAAGACGAATACACGCTTCCAATGTGTGTTTACCGCGATGTTGCCAAACACGGAGGCGACCATCATGATGCTGTAAACAGAACCTGGATTCATCCGAAAAAATGACGTTTTGCAATTCGTGCACCCAGGTTCGCAGGCGCTCCTGGCTGTGATGCAGCCATTGTCTCCGAGCTGATAGTCCGTGCTGCTGCAAACGTCGTCGTACTGTTCGTGCAGATTGTTGTTGTCTTGCAAACATCTCCATCTGTTGACTCAGGGATCGAGACGTGGCTGCACGATCCGTTACAGCCATGCCGATGAAATGCCTGTCATCTCGACTGCTAGTGATACGAGGCCGTTGGGATCCAGCACAACGATCCGTATTGCCCTTCTGAACCCACCGATTCCATATTCTGCTAACAGTCATTGGATCGCGACCAACGCGAGCAGCAATGTCGCGATACGATAAACCGCAATTGCGATAGGCTACAATCCGACCTTTACCAAAGTCGGAAACGTGATGGTACGAATTTCTCTTTACACGAGGCATTACAACTACGTTTCATCAGGCAACGCCGGTCAACTGTTGTTTGTGCATCAGAAATCGGTTGGAAACTTTCCTCATGTCAGCACGTTGTAGGTGTCGCCACCGGCGCCAACCTTGTGTGAATGCTCTGAAAAGTTAATCATTTGCATAACACAGCATCTTACTCCTGTTGGTCAAATTTCGCGTCTGTAGCACGTCATCTTCGTGGTGTAGCAATTTAAATTTAAATCACAGGTTAGATATTTGGAGATATCTGCCGCCAAACATGATGAAATTTTGCGTTGTGGACTTTTTTTTTTCTTTTGTCAACTTTCTGAATCATTATCTCAAAAACTGTAGAAGACACAGTTTTACCATTGTTACACTGACTTACCAGGCAGAACCTGTACACAGAGGGGGATATAAAGGTGGACAACGGATTAGTCATTTAGTAAGAGAGTGTCAAAGTCAGCCTTAAATTTTGGGTCACGATATTTTCCCTGACTTTGGAAAAAAATTAAGAAACAGTTCCTCATTCTTTTCCCATGATAATGTCATTTGTGAATTCTCTGCACAAAACTGATATAGAAACCCTGATCTGAAAATGTGGAGTACCTTAGCTGCTGAGAAATGAAAGTGCGACACATGACACCCTTCCACAAAAGCGACAATGGAGCCTCGACCAGTTCAGATAACGACCTCAAATTTTGTATAACATCCTTTAAGACCTTCAGCAACATTCTGGTAAAATTTGAAAACAAAAAATTGAAGATGGTCGGACTTCCACCCCCTAGGTGATTTGACATGTCAGTTGCATTGACAGTAATTGCAATCAGGCTTGATTTCATGGTGGAAATACGATCAACCATTTCCTTTTCATTATTGTTTCTTTTACAACTGTTATTAGTTTCCCTCTCGACAATCTTATTGACTGATACAGCTATCTTACTTTACTATTTAATTTAGCACTGATAATGAGCACACAATGGTCGAAATCTATATCTGCAAGTAAATAAACGCCGGCCGCGGTGGCCGATGGGACTGCGGCGTGCGAGTCACGGTCTTCACGGCCACTACGGTTGGGGGTTCGAATCCCCCCTCGGGCATGGATATTTGTGCCGTCCTTAGTACGAGGCGCGACCAAAAAGTTAAGTTCCGTTTGGTAATAAAATGAAATTGTACACAGATACAGAAGAAATTTTTATTGCACAAAATTCTACAACCCTTAAAAAACTTTTCCACATAACTGCCGAAATTTTGCAGGCATTTGTTATAGCGTGGCACCAGGTTTTGTATACCTTCTTCATAGAAATCTGCCGCCTGTGTCTTCAACCAGTTGGAAACAGTGAAATTTGGGGGAAGTCTCTAGCGTCAGCACTAATTGTAAACCTACGGTTTTCCTGGATCTTGTAACCAAAGGTGGACGCCCACTTCGTTCTTCATCGTGCACATCACTACACCCGCTATTGTACTGTCGGACCCATCTTCTCACCATCGAATCACTCATCGCATTTGGTCCGTAAACATCGCAAATTTGCCGATAAATTTCACTTGGTTTCCCTTTCCTCGCATTCATAAACAGAATCACCGACCTAATTTCACAGGCGGCGTGATTTTCAATCAACGCCGATATTTCAAACAAGCACAACAAAGCGTACGTAACTGACAGCGATCTCCAAATGGCGCACGTTCTTCACCTTGATACACATCGTCTACAACCCATGTGCGGAACTGCAATCGCAGCGCTGTAGCGGAGAAAAATTGAAACGCAACTTACTTTCTATACGCGCCTCGTATATTGTTATAGTTCAGATATTAGGATAATCAGTGTTTCTAATAAGACTAATTAACCCCTTATTTGGCACACTCAGAAAACACGAACAGAAAAAGTATTATGTTACTTAAATGTGAAAAGCCATGTCAACAGGTTTATACGATTTTGGCCCACTTTAGGTTACGGTAGTAACACTAAAAGTGGGCCCTTGCGATCGTCTTTTGACAGCTCGAAATTTAAATGAAAATAATGGCTTAACCATTCATCTGACATGAAAACTGAATAACCGAATCTGTAGAGGATAAACTTCTCTACAACTTTGCTCTCTCTCTCTCTCTCTCTCTTTTTTCCTCCTTTTCTCGTATCGGTTCAGAGATATTTGCAAAAATAACGGCGATTTTGGGATTTCTGTCTGTCTGTCTGTCCGTAACGTGTTCCCTGCTTTTAAGACGAACCGTTCAACCGATCAGCACCAAATTTTACAGGCATAATTGTAAGCCGCCAGAGACCAGAACCTCCGTTTTTCAAATTTTTCGCACAAAAAATACGGTAGTAATACAAAAAAATCCAACGTTTCGGCCAACGTTACAGTGGCCTTCATCTGAGTTACCCAGATGAAGGCCACTGTAACGTTGGCCGAAACGTTGGTTATTTAAGTAATAGCCTTACATCATGACGCGGTACCATACCCAGAAAACTTTTATGTCATCTGACTCTGGCCGCGGAAGCCTACGTAATTATAACAAAAAAATCCGTTTGTAATATAATTGTAGTTGCAAACGAACCGTTCATCTGACACTAAAATTGAATAGTCTAATTGGTAGAGGGGAAAATTCCCTACAACATCGCTCTATTGTGTTTTTTTTCATATCTTTCATCGTTGCAGAGATATTTGCAAAAATAACGTCGATTTGACGATGTCTGTCTGGCTGTAACGTGTTTCCGCTTTTGGTCGAACCATTCAACCGATCGGCAGCAAATTTTACAGACATAATTGTTAGCTACCAGAGACCAGAACCTCGCTTTTTGAAATATTTCGGACAAGAAATACGTTAGTAATACCAATAAAAGCCGTTTGTAATGTATTTTATTAGTTTGTAATGTATTAGTTACTTTGAAAGTATTTTTTAAGTTTGGACTGATGACTCCGTAGTTAAGTCCCATAAGCTATACAAGCATTTGAACATTTGAGTAATTAAATATTTGTACTACTGATCTCTCTAGGGAAACTGGCTCCAGTATTCCAGGCCGAAATCACTGCCATCAGGGCATGTGTGGAGGAGAATTTGCGTAGGTGCTACAAAGATCGTAGCATCTACATCTATTCAGACAGGCAGGCAGCCCTGAGATCACTGGCAGCTCCTGCAACAAGGTCTAAAATTGTTGCAGAATGTCACAGGGTTCTGATGGAGCTAGGGGAAAGCAATAGAGTAAACCTATTGTGGGTCCTTGGCCACTCGGGGATCAGTGGCAACGAACATGCCGACAGATTAGCCAGGATGGGAGCAGAGACTCCATTTATTGGATCGGAACCTGTAATGACAATCACCAAGGCAATGATCAAATTGGAGCTACGTAACTGGCTCAGAAGACAGCACGTAGAATATTGGACCAAAGTCCATCAACAAAAACATGGCAATGTTATGATGCCAAAGCCATGTTTTAAAAGAAGCTCTGCAATCCTGGGCCTGAACAGGAGAGAGATTAGACTCATGTTTGGATTGCTAACAGGCCGTGTGAATTACAAAAAACACCTACATACAATGGGAATAACAAATAAATAAAATGTTCAAATGTTTGTATAGTATATGGGACTTAACTACGGGGTCATCAGTCCCTAAACTTACAAACTACTCATGAACTACTTACGAACTAGGACGGCACAAATATCCATGCCCGAGGGGGGATTCGAACCCCCGACCATAGTAGCCGTGCAGATCGTGACTGGAGCGCCTCAGTCTCCTCGGCCACTGCGGCCGGCTGGGAATAACAGAAGAGGACCCTAAATGTAGGATCTGTGATGACGGTGATGAAACTGCATCACATCTAATCTTCGAATGCATTGCATTGGAGATTAAAAGACACAGAACATTTGGGACAACCAGACCCGAAGAAATTGTGTCTAATAAAGAACTGGTAAAGGGACTCGTTGCACTGTTCAAGGGCAGTGGTTGGTTTTACTAGATATACAGGGAGCGATACCGCACAATAAACTTAGTTTCGGTGCGGGCAGTGGCGGGTTGGACCAAGAGCGTTTTCGCTTCCCTGGAAAAAATCAAATCAGTCTACTGATTGCTGGAAAATTTCCACAAGTAATTGCAAGTCTGTAAAATTGGGAAAATCTACATATCAAGTGTGGAGAGGGGTGTATGGTGGGGAAGTGGGAGAACGAATGGTGCACTGAATTGATTTTAAGACAATTGGATGGTAAAAATGACGAAAGAAACTGCACCCCGGTGTTAAAGACCGAGTGCGAGGGGGTCTACAGGCTGAAGGTTAAGGAACGGTGTCTATATTCGCAATTTGCGGCTAAAAGTCGGAATAGTGCGAGCGATTCGAGACGTCAGTTGACGGTGCGCCACTTGCCGCTGACAGTTCGGCTGACTGCCTGCGGAGCAAAGTTGTTGGCGACCCGGCCGACACGGCTGCACTGACCGCTGGGCCAGATGGAAACACAATTACCGACGCCGGCTGCGGCTGCGGCTGCGGCTGCGGCGGTGACAGCTCCCTGATCCCGCGGCTGCCACGGCCCACAATGCGCCGATTGGCTGGCGTGGCGGCACTGCGACCGTGGCGCTGCCCGGCGGTCGTAGGCGGAACTGTCAGGGGGGGCGGTGAGAAGGGAGGGAGGGGGGACGTTAGAGGCCGATCTGTCAGCTGATATCCGCTCTGAGACACCCTCAGCCAAAAGCCACTGCCAGTCGCAGGCTCTGTCGCTAAACTGTACTACCGGTATTTGCGAATTATACCTTTTCGAACCTTGACGATGTTGCAAATTGACGACTGGCGTATTGTAGCTTTCCAAAGTATCCTGCGCTCTTCGTCTCCGAATGACTGTTCCAACGTACCACCATTCTCAAATGTTGAAATGTTTGTAAATCTATCGAACCAAACTGCGTGGTCATCAGTCCGTAGCTTACAAACTACTTAAACCTATGTAAACTAACCTATGGACAACACATACACCCATGCCCCAGGGAGGACTCGAACCTCCACGGCGAGCAACCGCGCGCTCTGCAGAGAGACGCTTTAGACCGCTCGGCTACCACCATTCTGACCCACATCCATAGGGTAAGGTGGTACAAATTCGATATAGGTACAATTCCGATCAACGCCATTTGTTAGTCCCGTAGTGTTGGTAGCACTTCCTTTTGTGTGGCATTGTAATACAGAAAGTATTAACAGCTCCTCCTGTGTTTTCCACGAATACACCACTTTGTGCTACGGAGATATAAATTTTTTCCTGTTAAGAAGTACGTGAAGCTACTTATTCTAAAGCGCTCTTATAAATTTTCTAGTCAACGGTGACTGGATTCGTTGCCAAAAGTTCAATGTTTGGTACCATGAAGTATGCGTTGGTGCCCGAGGGAAAAAGTGATTTTTATGCGGAAGAGGCCAGTGATCAAAATTGTACGAGGAAGTGATCACAATTGTACCTAGTGTGGTAAATTTTCGATCGATTTTTCTCAATTACGCAACGTTTTTTGTGTTCATACCAACATTTGTAATTGTCCAATATTTGTGTTACATATTCATTAATTATGCAATAGCCGCGGTGGAGTAGCCGAGCGGTCTAAAGCGTCTCTCTGCGGAGCGCGCGGTTGTTCGCAGTGGAGGTTCGAGTCCTCCCTGGGGCATGGGTGTGTGTATTGTCCTTAGGTTAGTTTAGTTTAAGTAGTTTGTAAGCTACGGACTGATGACCACGCAGTTTGGTCCGATAGAATTACAAACATTTGCACATTTTTTAAATATGCAATAACAAGTGCCATAGTTAAAATTATTCCTTTTCTCAATATATTTCCAGTTTTAATAATATTTGTCCGAAATGATCGCAATTGTACCACCTTACCCTACATCTACCGATAGAAGGATTATGGCCGCGCGGGAGTAGGCGAGTGCTCTAAGGTGCCTTACTCTAGAGTGCGTGGCTGCTCCCCGTCGGAGGTTCGAGTCCTTCCCCGCGCATGCATGTGTGTGTGTTGTTCGTAGCACAAGTTAAAGTAGTTTTTAAGTCTAGGAACTAATGACCATTACAATTTGATCTCATTGCCTTACAAACATTTGAGTTGAACAAACATTAAGTACAAATCACATGGGTGAGTCTTTTCTGGCTACAAGAAGGAGGTCTTTGTTTGTCCGATATGAATGGGACACGACTGTATAATTATAATAGACCAAAATGTTGTAAATTCTTTATTTCTTGTTTCGGTAACTCATTGTTACCATCTTCAGACCGTGTGCAAGAAAACAATAATAACAGAAATAGCAACGTAAAATTTTAAAGATGGCTGAGTTTCGTCAGCGACCGTTTATGAATTCAAATGGTAGTAAGACAGTCCTCGTTCGCAGAGGTAAAAGTATTTGACCTGGTTTCAACAACTACTAAGAGTGCTTTCATCAGAAATTACTAAAATTGTCTACAACATAATTTTTTAAAAAGTTCAAAAGAGATGATGAAAATACTAGTTTGCTGTAGAGAATAAAGGTATTACATACGTTCATACGTACATAACACATGTGAGGGATAAAACGTAAGCTGAAGTGGCTAAGGAGACCACACGTGAAAAAAAATAATAATTGAGGTTCAAAACAAGTTTTCAACTACCCCCATTCAATGTCACACTCCCTGGAATTGTCAGAATTTGCTATTACGTATATTACATTGAACTGAAAAATGGCTAGAAAATACTTGCATTGTTTACTGAAAATTGTGAGGTTGAAACATTCAAAGCCTCGAGTTTTCCCGGCATTACCACTTACACAAGTACGAGGCGTGATTCTTTTTATTTTATTTTTAAACTAAATACCGTTTTGAATTTTTTAAAAAGGACATGGTAAGATATCTCAATAATTTTATTTTTACATGAAAGCCTGTACCTTAATCTACTTTTCAACATAATTTCCGTCAATACTGAAGCACTTGTCAGTACGTTGTACTAGATTTTGAATACCCTCCTCATAGAAGTCTGCCGCCTGACTTGTTAACCACTTTGTCACAACTGTTTTGATTTCGTCATCGTCTTGCTGACACTACGAGAAAAATTAGGAAAGTCATCCTGCAAGTAGGAAATCGTAAAGCGTCTGTTTTCCCTCACCTTATTGTCCACTTCCTGCACCAAACTTTCATTAACGACCGAAGGACGTCCAGTCCGTTATCATCGTGCACATTTGTGCGGCCACCTTTAAGTACTCTCACCCACTTTTCATCCCATCCCATCACTCATAATGTTTTCTCCGTAAACTGCACAGGTCTCACGATGAACACTGATCGCTTTTAGGCCTTTATCGCTAATAAATTTATAAAAGTCCGTACTTCACAGTCGGCGGGACTCACGATTATCGAAGGCATCTTCACCCTCTCATGCGTCGCGTCCTCAAATGAGGACACTTAAATTTGGTTTCATTTCTGTCATCTTTTACATCTGAGGTGACAGTAGAAGCACAGGTACTTCATATGACGACTAATAATGAATGTTAGAATGTCTCCTAGACAGCAGTGTTAGTCTTTGGTCTAACAGAAAAATGGAAAGTAGAGATTACAAGAAAGAGTAGAGGCAGGCCTTCAGATGAAAGGACAGTGTTGTCTCTACATCGGAAAAAAGCGTATTATTCGGTACCAAACGAAAACGCTTCGATGGGGTATAACACTGGCCAGCCAAGTCAGGTGATCCCAATGCCAAGAGGTGCCGACGGAAAACACGTTGCATTTGGGAAAAGTGTAAACATGCTATGTGCTCCGAGTGCCTGAAAATTTCATTGTACGAAAAATACAAAATACTGTACGCGCTTCATGTATTCTTTGATATTATTAATAGATGTTCCATGTAGAATGTAGCAGTTTTCGTAATCAATGTCCTCATTTTGAGGACACCTTCCTATTGGGCTATGAAAGTTTTTTTTTTTTATTAGATAAATGATGAATTCTGCACAAGGTAGCTCATAAGTTACCAAATAAGGTATCAAATTTTCAGTGGTGGCTCGTACAAAATTTGACGAGTGTGCTACAATATTACAAAAATAAACAGGAAACAAAATATACTAAAAAAAGTCAACCTTTGTACGATTCCCTTTAATTAAATATCAATTAATACTTTATTGACAGTAAGACCTTCAGGGGAATCTATAACAGCGTTGCCAACTGCATTTACTCATTGCAAGTAGTAAATATAACGTTTAAAAATATTAATTTTATTTACAGAAATTAAAAATTTAGACTCAGAGGTATTTGAATACGAGCCTCACACAAGTAGGTTTGAGAGACAACGCGCAAGACGCCTGAGCCAGCGCGCTATTTCACTCTGTATGCCGTAATATTCGTCATATATTATTCTTCAGCAGCCGTTGCACGCAGCGCGAAGAGAAATATTGATGTGGTGCTGTAGCCGGTCTCAGCACACACGAGTCGCCAGGCCTGACGTCACGTCCGCGCATGCGCACTAGCGAACAGACGACTGCGCCGCCTCTCTGCGCACGCACCAGCGTGGCTGAATCCCACTTCAGCACACGGAGCTGGTTTCCAGCTATCGCGGCGAGAGCGCTCCAAAATGCGATTTCATCCTTTTACTAGCATTCTAATACGCATTGGAAAGGAATTGGCATAATTTTATTGTGGTATCTGGCTCGTATTCCAAGAGAAAGGATGTAACTTTATAGCGATTTCTCGCTTGCATTCGAAGAGAAATGGCATAATTTTAGAAATATATTTACAGTGTGCTGCAGCACATTAGCACATTATCACCAGCCGCCACTGCAAATTTTGTTCATTGTCGGATTGATAATTCGTGCAAGAGGGGGTTAAACACTCAGTACATAACGTAAACAAGGAAGAATCAGACTGCAATGGCGTCAGGGCGTAGACAACAAATATAGGTACTCAGTGTATGCGCAGAACGCCGACCACAGAGCAGTGTGGCAAAAACGGTACTTTCTTTAAAAAAAAAAAAAAAAAAAAAAAACACGTCGGTTACTGTGACGCACGTATTTTACTGATTGATTACATTTGCGTCGCAGGGAAAAGAGGAAAAAAGGAATCAACTGAATCACACAGGCCGCACACATGGGTCGTAATCTACCCGGAATGATCCGTTACATTTAACGCGATCTCGGATCACCGAAAATCCCTCGCCGGCGCGCCATACACGAAGCGCACCGCGTTATGGGTCGTCGTTGCGTTGCGTAACTCGGTGCGGCATAAATAAAGTCGATCGGGCAGCCGCTGAAAGCCAGTAATGGAAAGCGGTGAATTAGCAGCGCGGTCAACCCTGTTCTCGTCGCCTCTCTGCCTCTCTCTGCCTCGTGGAGTCCCCCGGGGTTTTTCCGCGTGGCTTCAGGAGGCTCGCGGCGCACAATGCGCCGTGCCGCTGTTCCGCCACTTTATTGTTCCCGCCTGTGGAAAACGCAGGTGGCGGCAGTGCCGGGGCGGTTCATACGCCGCAGCTGCTGCCGGGTTATTAACGGGACCCAGCAGAACGCGGGCGGGCCGCTGTTTTTCGAGCGCGGGAGTTTCATTCACAGGTCCCAGTATGTAGGTACCAGCAGTAAGTAATTCCTAAAACGCAGCTGTGGCTATTGAACGGGTGATTATGTAAAGGAAGGTAGTCGTTATAACGCAGCGGCGGCGCCTTCTATGTGTGCACTGGTTCAGTGAACCCCCGCAAAAGACTCGGCGTAAAAAAAAAAAAAAAAAAAATCATCATCATCATTGGAGACTGATTATGCCTTTCAGCGTTCAGTCTGGAGCGTAGTACCTCTAATAAAAATTTCTCCATGATCCCCTATTCAATGCTAACGTTGATGCCTCGTCTGATGTTATGCCTTTTTTAATGAAAGTCCAGCTCCAGTTGCAATTATTTGTGCTTTATTTAAGCCCACACTACCGGTTTCGGCCTCTATGTTAGGCCATTTTCAAGTGTGACAGACCTGCATATAATGTGTAGCAATAAGTTTACAAAAATTACATGGTATAAGATTGAATGTTACATATGTAAAAAGGTACTGTACAGAAGCAGAAGAAAACTTACGTTATACCGTAGAGAAAGCAACGTCAAGTAGTTAAAACAATAGAACTCAGATTTTTTAAAACTTTTGGCGCCCAATGGCGACATGAGAAAAATGGGCGTGTCATTTTTAACATTCCAGAACATTATAATCGGCATGTTGTGATGTGTTCTGATATAAACATTACATCATTGCCGGCTTAAAATTATAAACATTAGTTGATGAAATGTAAAGGTCAATAGTAAAATATTACAATTGTCAGTTAGGATAAAAAACGGAAATGTAGCGGCCAATGAGGCTATGTGAAAAGTGGGCGTGTCGTTAATTTAATTTTTTTTATTTTTATTTTTTTTTTATTTTTTGTACAGGAAGTATAATAATTTAGCTCCACAAAATGAAGAGAGGCTATTTCATGGATTTTTATGAAGAGGTTGCCATATACACTCACCTAAAAAAGTCCAAGGAAGACACGCTTAACGAGCAATGCACTTTAAAGAATACTAATTTCTTAGATATCTGCCGCCCAGTAATTGAAAAAATTTTTTAGAAATGCTCCGCAAGTTCGTGGCTGTTTTCGAAATACGTACATACTACTGTTTGTAAACAGTACAATGTAAGCAATCCACGACGCGTCCAAACAGCTCTGGAGCCCGCACCAGCGTTCCTGGTTCAAATTTCGCTCGCTAGAGGCCGCCCCTCAACTATCGGCTTGGACGCCTCGTTTGTTGCAATCATTTTACATTTTACAACCTAAGAATCTTTGTACCTTGTTTAAACAATACATTCAACTTTAATGTAAACTAAATTGAATACAATTGGCCTTAAGCTAAATTATTACACTTCCTGTATTTAAAAAAAAAAAGAACTAAATTAACGACACGCCCACTTTTCACATAGCCTCATTGGCCGCTACATTTCCGTTTTTTATCCTAACTGACAATTGTAATATTTTACTATTGACCTTTACATTTTATCAACTAATGTTTATAATTTTAAGCATGCAATGATGTAATGTTTATATCAGAACATGCCGATTATAATGTTCTGGAATGTTAAAAATGACACGCCCAATTTTCTCATGTCGCCATTGGGCGCCAAAAGTTTTAAAAAAACTGAGTTCTATTGTTTTAACTACTTGACGTTGCTTTCTCTACGGTATAACGTAAGTTTTCTTCTGCTTCTGTACAGTACCTTTTTACATATGTAACATTCTATCTTATACCATGTAATTTTTGTAAACTTATTGCTACACATTATATGCAGGTCTGTCACACTTGAAAATGGCCTAACATAGAGGCCGAAACCGGTAGTGTGGGCTTAAATAAAGCACAACTAATTGCAACTGGAGCTGGACTTCCATTAAATTGGAACCACAGTTGCGGCAACAGCGACCATCCAATGATGGAGAAACAAATAGTTATGCCTTTTACTTCAAAATCATTCTGCACCGAATCTAAGTAGGGAGACCAAGGTATGAATATGGTAAGCAAATTCAAATTAATGCAGTGTGCCTTTCTTATGGAGCGTTGAAGAGGATTGCTAAGGATAGAGAAGGGTGGAGAGCTGCATCAAACCAGTCCCGGACTGAAAACAACAACAAGACTGTGTGGTACATCTAATATAGGTTCTGTCAGTATTGGTATTAAAACCATAATTGTTGGACGTACTGTTGCTGAATGGCAGATTTTTTAGTATCAAAAGTAATGATAAATAGACATGGAGGCATCGAACGGACTTGAGTGTTCACAAGGATCAGGTGTTGACAAACTAAACTCTCGTGGCAGTGGCGTGGTCTGCGGTCAACTTTCTTCGCGATCGTCAGCGAACGGTCGTTATCACTGCAGCAGGAAAACAAGATTTCCTCGGCGCGGCGTTTTTAAGGATTTCGGCGCTGGCCGCTGGAGCTTTTAGTGGGTCTCTGAACGTGACTGCACTGCAGAGGAACCGAACCGCGCAACAGGCCCGTCTGCGTCGTCCTTAAGGACAGCTCTCATTAGAAGTTGCGTGGCCAATGAAGTGCGGAGGGCACAGCAATGTCGTGTAATTTGCCTCATCATCAACAACAACAACATCTGAACGTGCCTTTCAGCGTTCAGTCTGGAGCATAGTGCCTCTAATAAAATTCCTCCATGATCCGCTATTCAATGCTAACTTTGATGCCTCGTCTGATGTTATGCCTTTTACTTCAAAATCATTCTGCACCGAATCTAAGTACTTTCTTCTTGGTCTACCTCGACTCCTCTTACCCTCCGCTGCCGAACTCATGAGCCTCTTAGGTAACCTTGCTTCTCCCATGCGTGTAACATGACCCCACCATCTCAATCTGTTCGCTTTACTTCAACTATGGTGTTCATTCCCAGTTTCTATTTGATTTCTTCATTATGGACACCAGTAGCGTAACTATGAGGGGGGGATAAGGGGGATAGAACCCCCCAGAACCCGAAAAGAAAAAAAAATAGAGAAAGATAGATAGATAGAGAGAGAGAGAGAGAGAGAGAGAGAGAGAGAGAGAGAGAGAGAAATAAGAAAAGAAAAAGAAATAACAGCAATCTGGTAAAGGTAAAGATTGGAAACTTGGGGTGTTTTACCATAAGCTTTCATTGGAAGGGAGTGAATTAGCTTCTTCAACGGGAGTGGTAGATGGTAGGCTGTCTGGAAACAGACTAAAATTTTGCTCGTCGAGCAGATCTATCCCCCCCCACCCCCAAAGCCAAGTCCTAGTTACGCCACTGATGGACACCTTCCTGCCATTGTTCCCATCTATTAGTACCTGTTATCATTCTTGCTACTTTCATATCTGTAACCTCTACCTTATGAGTAAGGTAACCTGTATCCACCCAACTTTCACTCCCATACAACAAAGTTGGTCGAAAGATAGAGCGGTGCACTGCTAACTTAGTCTTGGTACTGACTTCCTTCTCGCAGAAGAGAGTAGATCTTAGCTGAGCACTCACTGCATTAGCTTTGCTGCACCTTGATTCCAGTTCTTTCACTATGTTGCCATCCTGTAAGAAAATACAACCCAGGTACTTGAAACTGTCCACCTGTTCTAACTTTGTTCCTCCTATTTGGCACTCAATCCGTTTAAATCTCTTTCCCATAGACATTACTTTTGTTTTGGAGATGCTGATCTTCATATCATAATCTTAGCACCTTTGATTGAGCTCTGAAATATTAGTTTGCAACCGCTCAATCGAATCGGCCATTACAACTAAGTCATCCGCATATGCGAGACTGCTTATTTTGTTTTCACCTATTCTAATCCCACCCTGCCAGTCTACTGTTTTCAACATATGATCCATGAATAGGATGAACAACAGTGGTGACAGGTTACAGCCTTGTCTTACCCCTGAAACTACCCTGAACAATGAGCTTAATTTGCCATCTACTCTAACTGCTGCCTGACAGTCTACGTAAAGCCCTTTAATTGCCTGCAGAAGTTTGCCTCCTATACCATAATCTTGTAGAACTGACAGTAGCTTCCTCCTAGGAACACGGTCATAAGCCTTTTCTAGATCTATGGAACATAGATACAATTCCCTGTTCCACTCATAGCACTTTTCTATTACCTGCCGTAACGTAAAGATCTGATCCTGACTGCCTCTAAGAGGTTCATGGTGTGGGTTCCTGTAGTCATGTCCTAGTTCATGAACCACAGGCAACGTATGAGTGGCCAAGTAAGTGGTCCTGACAGTTGGGATACCAGTTACTTTGGAATAAGGTGAGGCATCTCAGACATATTCTGAGTCGTGGCCACCTTTGTGCTCAGACGGCAAAGACTACCAAATCCACTGGTTAGTCCCTCAACCGTTAGGGGTAAAACCCAGTGGGGCCCTAGGCAAGTAAGGCTAGCAACCTGCTTCCTAGGTACTTCAATATCATGCTGGCAACAATCAGAGCAAAGTGCCTCGGACCTTTGGAGGTGATGGACTCCCACCTCTTATTAACAGACCAGGAACTCTTCCGATACGAATTGGCAAAAAGAAAAAAAAAAAAAAAAACAAACCAAGTGTTCTTAAATTAGCATTCATCATTTCGTTCTTCTACAAGATCATTTTATATGCATATTCAAAGTATTTTTATCGCACGAGACAGCACGTATACCAGTCGCAGCGCGATCTCCCAAATACAGGCGCCAGTGGCCGAGGTATTGCAATGCGCACGCGCGGCCTAGGTTCAAACACTCTTCTGAACACCCTGGAGGCAGTATATAGGCGCTCCCGCGGCAGGGAGGGACGAGAGGAAACGATGCTTTTAACACTGGCGTTGGTGGAGCTGGTAGAGACGCCAGGTCTTGGCTACTCGAGCTCTGGCGGTTACACACGAAGCGTCCCAAAGCAAAGACAATCGAGCTACTGCGCACTTCGCCTTGTGCATCCTTCCATTAAGGCAACACCCACGCTTTATATTTGTTTTTGGCGTATTGAAGACTCATCAAAAAATTCTAGAAAGAAATACAGACGATTATGCCAGGATTCCTTTCCACGAATTATCGTAATGCGCCTTGCTATCTTATATGCCTTTATTAGGTTACAACCGGTTTCGCACCATTAAAGGTGTATCTTCAGGTACCTTAATTTACATGAGGTGGAATGACTTATTACGAACTCCCAATATTCATGTTGGGTGCTGGCTTTTATGGGGGCTTTCCGCAATGTTCTTAGATAGGTATATATGGGACACCGTTAAGTAAACGTCTATATGGTTGGAGTTAACAGTTGGTTAAGCCAAGTTTACGGCATAAAATTTTTTATTAAATTAAACGTTGGGGGCGTGTTCTATCTCCCCTGAACCTAAAGCAAAATGAATTGTATCAATTGATTCGCGTCATATCCCGTTAAGACTTGGCAAAACCAGAAGTGTTTTGAAGTCCTATGTCTGCGTTATTATGTATAAGAAGTAATAACATTTTTGGACATAAAATTGCTATTGTCATTAAAAACCATGAAAGGTATTATAGTGCACAATTAGTATTTAACAGATCCAGAAGTGCAATATTTCTGAATACGTATTGCTGTCCTTTAACATGATATCATTATGGAAAATAATGATATGGTGATCAGTGCGGGGGATTTTCCATAATGATATCATGTTATAACGAAATATTTCATTCCATGATGCCATGATCTTCGATATTATCATCCTTTACTTTATACAGTAGTATACTACTCTGCTAGGCGATTAGTAGACGGGTTTATGGCTCTATTGGATAGTTAGTATGCTGGTTTTCCTTACTCGAAGTTCCGTTTTCTCGTAAGAATACTGTATTATACAACCCTTACATTCTGTAACTTTAGTCCCTCTTTTCTCTTTACGCCCACTACATGGTTTATCCAAAGATTCACTTATTAACAACTTACAAGGAAAGTACATGGACTCTAACAATCTGTATGAACGTTTGGTTACAGGATCTCTACGTATACCTCAATGTGCTGGTGGGTGTCGTTTTTCTGCAAAGCTCTGTAACCATGCTCTAGATAGCACTGTAGATGTAATTGTAGACGCCATACGTAATGCAGATATCTTAACTATAACTTATGTAATAATCATCGTACATGTTATATAGCGAATTGTCATCAAAAGTCGTGATGATAGTTGCAACTTGAATCTTCTTCCCGAAAGACTGTTGGTATTCACTGCCACTGCTTCCATCGCCTCTTCCCGCACTTACCGTAGCACTATCGCTTGCAATGTGTTGTTCGTCATTATCATCCCTATTATCATTATTATGAGTTTGTAACAACAGTATCTAACTTATGCTCATATTTCTGTACCATAACAGATACGAGAAAGCATGCAAATGATTCATCTTCTACACTAATACCAGCTTCACGAAGAAGGGTTCTTCGTAACTTCATCTCAACAAATCGCAATACATTAGCAGGATTGATTAGCAATCACCGCCCCATCTGACGCTTCACCACACAAATAACATCACAAAACGCAACTTCGGAAGCACACTGCACCGTCCCTACTGGCGAACCGACAGGTCAACGTGCAATGTGGCAAGGCAGACGCAGAGGCCTCTAACGGACGACTGCAGAGTTTTGCAGATGCGGGAGTATCACTAGTGCAATAAGGGATCTTTACATTATCTCTCATACGATTTTGGTGTATACGTGTTTGTTCGAGCCCAAGTACTTTCCTTGTTAGTTACCAGTTCTAGCATACTCTCTGCACTTGATGTTCAGTGCGATAACAACATGCTCTGTGTACCTAAACGAAGAATTTTTATATGAACTTAATACTTTGTACAGTTCGTTATTTCATCAATATGAAGCAAAGTAGCGTATTAATATTTCACACTTTGTCACTTTTCGAGAAATGTTTGTATACAGTATATTTCTTGCCCCTTTAATCCTGTGATTGTACTGCGAATTTCATGTAATATTTGTACTTGTATGTTATTTTTATTTTCTGCACAGGTACCTGAGAAAGGGCAATAATTGCTCAAAACCTGCTGTAAATAAATCTGCAATCTTGCAACTCGTGGTTGTTTACTTTTCCAACCTATGTACAACAGTTTCTGCAATGGATAAAACATTTCATTTTTATAGATACAGATTTTGGCAGCCTTCACTTGGAAATGTATGGGACGCCAAATCATGTTAAGAGTCCTCCGCCAAGCTGCAGTGTAGTACTTAACAAAACCACTGATTCTAGCGCGGTTCGCGTACCTCGCTACATACGGCGTATCTTACAAGTTCGAGCATTTTACCGTAAAGGATAATTTCCGAGGAAGTCGCAAACTTGCGACTCGTTATCACGCTTTTGCCGGAGGGGCTGGCTGCCCGGGAGGCCAGACTTCTCGCATAAATCACGCTACACGGCACATCTGTATTCAGACCGGCGCCGTAGCGGAACAAGATTCAAGTTCTGCCGGCGAGGAATTCCATAAAACCGTCCAGCAGTCCAGAGGCGGGGAACTGCATGGCCCGCTCGCGTGCATGCATACTGATTGTCGAGGCTTCGACCTGCACCCTGGTGGTGTAGTGGGACGGAAGGTTATCTCTGCTACTGCCGTACATCAGCTCAGGTATGCAGGTAAAACATGTTTATTTATCCAAAAGTCAACACAGTTTCAGCCGACTAGTTGCATAAAATGGTTTAAATGTATAAACCTTTACCTAGGTTTCGGCAAAAGTAATTTTGCCTTCTTCAGAAGTGTACATAAGGCTCACATTAAAAAAGTTGTTAAATAAAATGTGGCTGACTCCATGTCAATAGATTAAAAAGTAAAATTTAAAAACAATGTCACATCATAAAATTGTGGAGCCCGTCCACACACAGGTCGAGTGAGCACTTATGAGTGCACTCATAAGTGCTCAATCGACCTGTGAGTGGTCATAAGTCCGTAGCTTACAAACTACCTAAACCTAGGTAAACTAACCTAAGGACAAACACACACACACATGCCCCAGAGAGGACTCGAACCTCCACGGCGAGCAACCGCTCGTTCCGCAGCGAGTCGCTTTAGACCGCTCGGATACCCCACTGCGGACTACAAAAGGATCATCGGGAGAGCACGAGTGCACGCACGACAATCAAGGATCGAACGCGCGAGCTACTTTCGTAAATTCGTAGAGATCAGCTCTACCAACAGTGGACAAGCATCCCCCTAAGGAACCACACCTGTGAGCACGGTATCCGCTGCGTCGTACCGGTGAGACACTGCGATTGCACCTTGTGAGGCTGATAGACTGAACTGCGAGAGAAAGGGAGAGAACCGCTACGTCGCTTGTGAGCAAAGATGAAAATGTGGCCACCAGCTCAGCATCTCTGACAGCGCGCGCATCTTGGATTTTCTCCGTGGACGTAGACATTCAGTCCTTACGACTTCCCAACTGAAAACTTCACAACACTCGCCTTCCACAGCGTCGGCTTCCCTCAGCCTCCCCATTTCCATATTTCCTGTTCTATTTACATGTTTCCTGCACCGCGCAGCTACCGCGGCGCACAAAAGCCGGCCCCTGCACAGTGGATTGCTTTGCCGCCTCCCACTTTGCAGTTATAATTAAATGAGTCTCAGGGGCAGCACGGATGCTCGTTACACCACGCAGGCCCCTCTGCCCGCGCTCACTTTGCGATATACACAAATGGAAGTGCCCGGCCAGCCATGGAGTACACCAGCACGCATGCAAATGCAGCTGACGATGCTGCACCGCAACTGCTGCTATCAGCAAAACCTCGTCCTGCATCTCCAACTACGTCATGCCCAAGGCTAGACTCCTGAAGAAACTCGTGAAACACATTTCTGGCCTCCCCAAAGGGAGTGTTACAGGACCGTTACTTTTACAGTACGAGGGGGAGTTGGAAAATGAGATTCCCCTGTCGACTGTGATCAGTGTAACGTATGAAAAAAAGTAGAATGACACATTTAAGATAAGACATATCTTTATTCATCTACATAATTTCCAAGTACATTGAGACATTTGTCATACCGCTTTATAAGATTCAAATAGTCGCCCAGAAAAAAAAATCAGGGCTTAGCATATGGAAGAAGCATTGTATACGCATCAAACCAGTACGAAGACTGATGAACACAACAACAACTCGTGCCACAGTGGAAAGACAACCCAAGGAACCTGAAGTTCTTGTGAATTTCAAAGGGAGCTTTAGGCAACAATTGACACAAACGGGGGAAAATAAAACAGTAGAGGACGAATGGGTAGCATTGAGAGCTGAAATAGTGAAGGCAGCAGAGGACAAAATAGGTAGGAAGGCAAGACCTACAAAAAATCCTTGGATATCACAGGAAATACTATATTTAATGAAAGGAGAAAATATAAAAATGCAGTAAATGAAACAGGCGAAATGGAATACAGACGAATAAGAAATGAGATTGACAGGAAGTGAAAAATAGCTAAGAAGGAGTGTCTAGAAGGGAAATACAAGCCGAAGAATGTTTAAATAGAGGAAAAATAGATACTGCCTGCAGGAAAATAAAAGAGACATTTGGATACAAGTAAAGCAGCTGTATGAATATAAAGAACTCAGATGGGAAAACAGTTCTCAGCAAAGAAGGGAAAGCTGAAAGATGGGAAGAATATATAGAGGGACACTACAAAGTAAATAAACTTAGAGACAATATTGTAGGAAGAGATGTAGTTAAAAACGAAATAGGAGATACTTTACTGAGAGAAGAATTTGACAGAACACTTAAAGACCTAACCAGAAACAAGTAGCTGTCATTCCCTCAGAGCTGCTAAAGTTTCTGGGAGAACCAGCCACGACAAAACTATTTCGCTTGGTGTGTAAGATGTATGAGCTATGCGAACCCTCAGATTTTAAGAAAAATGTAATAATAGCCATTCCAAAGAGAGCAGGCACAGAAAGATGTGAAAATTATAGAAACATCAGTTTAATAAGTTATGGATGCAAAATTTTAACTCGAATTATTTACAGAAGGATGGAAAAGCTTGTAGAAGCCAACCTCGGGGAAGATTAGTTTGGGTTCAGGAGAAACGTAGGAACATGGGAGGCAATACTCACTTTACGGCTTATCTTAGAAGATAGATTAAGGAAAGGCAAACCTACATTTCTAGCTTTTGTAGATTTGGAGAAAGCGTTTCACAATGTTGACTGGAGTAGACCACTTCAAATTCTGAAATATAGGGAACGCAACGTTATTTGTAACTTGTACAAAAACCAGACAGCGCTTCTCAGAGTTGAAGAGCATGAAATGGTTGCAGAAGTTGGAGTAAGACAGGGTTGTAGCCTTTCTCCAATGTTATTCTATTTGTTCATTGAGCAATATATAAAGGAAAGCAAGGAGAAACTTGGAGAAGGAATTAAAGTTCATGGTAAAGAAATAAAAACATTGCGTTTTGCCGATGATATTGCAATTGTATCAGAGACAGCGAAGGACCTGGAAGAGCGGTTGAACGAAATGGACAGTGTGTTGAAAGGTGCATATAACATAAACATTAACACAACCAAAACAGGGCAATGGAGTGAAGTCTAGAAAATTAGGCATTGCTGAAGGAATTAGATTAGGTAACGAAACCATAAAGGTAGATGATTTTTGATACTTGGGCGGTAAAATAACACACGATGGTCGCAGTACAGAGGATATAAAATACAGAATGGCAATTCGAAGAAAAGCGTTTTTGCAAAAGAGAAATTCGTTAACATCAAATGTTAATTTAAGCGCAAGGAAGTCTTTTCTGAAGGGATTTGTGTGGAGTGTTGTATGGGAGTGATATATGGACGATAAACAGTGCGGACAGGAAGAGGATAGAGGCTTTTCAAATGTGGTGTTACAGAGGAATGCCGAAGATTAGGTGGATGCATCGGGTAACTAATGAGGAAGTACTGGACAGAATTGGGGAAAATAGGAATTTCTGGCTTACCTTGACTAAAAGAAGGGGGTCGATTGGTAGGACACATTAAAAGACGATCAAGCAATTGTGAGTTTAGCATTGGAAGGAATTGTGTGCGGTAAAACTCGCAGAGGGAGACCAAGAGATGAATATAGTAAGCAAATTCAAATTAATGCAGTGTGCCTTTCTTATGGAGCGTTGAAGAGGATTGCTCAGGATAGGGAAGGATGGACAGCTGCATCAAACCAGACCCGGACTGAAAACAACAACAATACTCTATGGTACGTCTGACATATGTGCTCTCAGTATTGGTATTAATACCATAATTGTTGGACGTACTTTTGCTGAATGGCAGATTTTTTAGTATCAAAAGTATCGATAAATAGACATGGAGGAATCGAACGGACTTGAGTGTTCACAAGGATCACGTGTTGACAAACTAAACTCTCATGGCAGTGGCGTGGTCTGCGGTCAACTTTCTTCGCGATCGTCAGCGAACGGTCGTTATCACTGCAGCGGGAAAACAAGTTCTCCTCGGCGCGGCCTTTTTAAGGATTTCGCCGCTGGCCGCTGGAGCTTTTAGTGGGTCTCTGAACGTGACTGCACTGCAGAGGAACCGAACCGCGCAACAGGCCCGGCTGCGTTGTCCTTAGGAACAGCTCTCATTAGAAGATGCGTGGCCAGTGAAGTGAGTGTTTAGAGGAGGGCACAGCAATGTCGTGAAATTTGTCTCCATCATCATCATCATCATCATCATCATTAGAGACTGATTATGCCTTTCAGCGTTCAGTTTGGAGCATAGTGCCTCTAATAAAATTCCTCCATGATCCCTTATTCACTGCTAACATTGATGCCTCGTCTGACGTTATGCCTTTTACTTCAAAATCATTCTGCACTTTCTTTTTGGTCTGCCTCGACTCCGCTTACCCTCCGCTGCCGAGCTCATGACTCTTTTAGGTAACCTTGCTTCTCCCATGCGGGTAACATGACCCCACCATCTCAATCTGTTCGCTTTACCTGCTTCATCTGTGGTGTTCATTCCCAGTTTTTCTTTGATTTCCTCATTCTGGACACCCACCTGCCATTGTACCCGTAATTTGTCTAAAAAACCTGTTGTCAAAAGGATGCACTTCAACAACGGCACAAACAATCCTGACCATACTTGGCGTAATCTGGTACGCTCAGGAGATATACTTTTTGATAATTGTGAAAGGTAATTAGTTACCTCTCAAATGTACGATAAGATGTGGTCTTTTTTCAGAAAACGTCTTCTGTTTAATT
This sequence comes from Locusta migratoria, assembly GCA_026315105.1. Lineage (NCBI taxonomy): Eukaryota > Metazoa > Arthropoda > Insecta > Orthoptera > Acrididae > Locusta > Locusta migratoria. Next base: position 831,157,324 of record CM048744.1, read on the forward strand.
GAAAACTCCTTCCGTAGTCTGCAATGACAGATATCTACAACTTGTTTTGTCTCATTAGGCCGGAAAAAAAATTGTAAAATTTTAATTGTCTTACTTACGAAAATTTCGTCTGACATCTTGAGGCTCCCGCGTGTTGCACAGTTCACAGCAAGTTTTTTCTGCCCGCACCATTGCTATTCGTTCTACCTTACACTTCACTCTAGCAATGTGCATCTTTTAAGCGTTTTAGCCATCAGTGCAACTCTATCAAACAGATTGGTATACTGGTTTTTGTCTGCGTCAGTATAGTCTGTTTTTTTGAAGTGTTGCCAACAATGCAATTTTCCTTACGTAAGGTTTTTTACCTTTTTTTTGAAATATTTGCTTTTATTATTGTAGTTTTTTAAAATAATTGATTATGGTTAGTGAGTGGTTATGGGTGAGAGGGGAAAGGTGACTGATAGTAGATGCAAAGTAGAGTGGGATATAGAGTGACATGAAGGTAAAATGGGGATTGGGGTATAGGGTAGTCAAATTAGAGAGGAAGGGTTTATAAGAATACTGGCATGTACGCCAGACTGCTTCCCCCTCCCTGTTCCTCCGGCGTAAACACGACGGTCCTGCCACAGTGGCGAGCAAGAAATTAGTCCTCCCCCTCCTCTTGTTCAACAGGGCAGCCGGCAGGTAGGGACGGGCAAAATTTTAGAAATATCGATATATGTCGTACCGATATTTATTAAAAAATATCGATTTTATTGAAATAAGAATACCGATATTTCGATATAGCGGTGAAATCTTTACATAGAATGCTACATTAATAATTTTAATCAAAACGACAGAAATTATCAATATACAATTAAAAATTGACAAATATTTTATAATTTTAAACATTAATCAATAAAAAATCACAATGTATAATCAGTAAAAGAAACACAATGTCGAGTAAGATATTTATTGAAAAAAAAAAAATCAATTGAGCCAGTAGTCATCAGTAACAGACATTAGGAGAGCTCTTTGCTTTATATGTTCACCAGTTATTCTACTTCTGTTGTCTTGCACCACTAAATCGTTTCATTTCTTTTGTATCATCTTCTTAACAGGATCATCTTGGGGAGCCAGTGCTAAGGTTTTGCGTACAACAGCTTTGTCCCTAGTTTACTCTGCAGCTGAATACTGTTCTCCTGTCTGGCTCAACAGTGCTCATGTGAGAAACATTGATGTACAATTAAATAGAGCAATGAGTTTGGAAAACATTGTTTCCTAGTTTGGAATAAACAGCGAACTTATTATTTAATGATAAAAATAACAGTCCAGTTCGCAAATATTTTTACAATTTATTAATATAGGTGACCGGTTTCGATCTAGGTTTAGATCATCTTCAGACCGCCACACGCTCACCGCCTGAACATCTATAGCGAGGTCTGAAGATGATCTAAACGTAGATCGAAACCGGTCACCTATATTAATAAATTGTAAAAATATTTGCGAACTGGACTGTTATTTTTATCAGCAATGAGATTGATCAGTGGCACTCTGATGGCTACACCACTTCAATGGCTCCCAATATTATGCAACATCGTTCCTCCTGATCTAAGACGGAAGGAAGCCTTAATGAGAGAGTATTATAAGATCTTGTCCACTCCTGAGCTTCCTATGCTGCAAGACATTCCACCACAGGTAAGCCGGCTGAAATCACGTAAACCGCCTCTTAAAACAGCTGTGCAACTACATGAGAGTGGCTTCTCGCCAAAATCAAACTGGGCAAGAACCTGGGATTCGTTTAATGGAAAAAAACAGCATCTGGATAGACTAACTCTCTAAGCAACTCCAAGGAATGGACCTTCCCAGGAGTCTTTGATCAACCGCTTCCGAACTGGTGTTGGTCGCTGTAACTATTGGAAATTCAAATGGAGACAGACAGACGACCAGTCATGTGACTGTGGAGCAGACATACAAACGATGACCCACATACTTACTAATTGCCCATTACGATCATTCTCAGGAGGGATGACCGAACTCCATATTCTCAGTCAGGAAGCTGTCCAGTGGTTAAAGAAGTTGGACTTGACTCTGTGACAGAGATATGTTTTATCTTATTAATTAGACACTAGTATATCTTACTAAAGTATTATATGTAGCTGACATTATTCCATACGATATATATATCTTCTGAATTTTGTAGACACGTCTACAAACCGTCTCGTCTGTTTTGTGTCGTTGATCTTGTCACAAAATAGACGAGACGGGTTGCAGACGCAACTACAAGATTCTGAAGTTGATTCAAAAGGATTGGCCTTGTTGATTGTTGTTAGCTAATAGAAGATAATAAATATTTTTAAAGATTACCAACGTGATTCTATGCGTCTCGTAACGCCATTCCGTGTTAAAAGTATTTTAATTTCCGTGATTCCACGACAATCACGTTGTAAGCGGCTTCACATGGATCAAAGGAGAATAAAGGGCAAGGCTCTGGCATTTCATAACTCCCATCGAAGCGTATTTTTATTTTCACCTTAGTAGTCTGTCAGTTCAGCCCTGTACTTCCTTCTAAATATGGCGTTTTGTCTCATTTTGGTCTCACAAGGAGAGTACATGGGGTCGAACCAAAATATCTGTATGAACGTTTGGTTACAGGATCTCTACGTACACTTCAATGTGCCGGGAGATGTCGTTTATACGCAAAACTCTGCAATGATGCTCTAGATGCCACTGTAGATGTAATTGTAGACGCCATACGTAATGCAGATATCGTAACTATAACTTATGTAATAATCATCGAACATGTTCTCTAGCGTATTGTCATCAAAAGCCGTGATGATAGTTGCAACTTTAACCTTCTTCTCGGAATACTGTTGGTATTCACTGCCACTGCTTCCATCGCCTCTTCCCGCACTTACCGTAGCACTAAAGATTGCAATGAGTTGTTCGTCATTATCATCACTATTATCATTATTATGAGTTTGTAACAACAGTATCTTATGCTCATATTTCTCTACCATAACAGATACGAAAAAGCATGCAAATGATTCATCTTCTACACTAATACCATCTTCACGAAGAAGGGTTCTTCGTAACTTCATCTCAACTAATCGCAATACATTAGCAGGATTGATAATCAATCGCCGCTCCACGTGACGCTTCACCACACAAATTTCACAAGACGCAACTTCGGAGGCACACTGCACCGTCCCTACTGGCGAACCGACAGGTCAAAGTGCAATGCGGCATGGCACACGCAGAGGCCTCTAACGGACAACTACAGAGTTTTGCAGATGCGGGAGTATCACTAGTGCAATAAGGGATACAGTATCTAACTTATGCTCATATTTCTGTACCATAACAGATACGAGAAAGTATGCGAATGATTCATCTTCTACACTAATACCATCTACACGAAGAAGGGTTCTTCGTAACTTCGTCTCAACCAATCGCAATACATTAGCAGGATTGATTACCAATCGCTGCCCCGTCTGACGCTTCACCACACGAATAACGTGACAAAACGCAACTTCAGAGGCATTCTGCACCGTTCCTACTGGCGAACCGACAGGTCAAAGTGCAACGCGGCAAGGCACACGCAGAGGCCTCTAACGGACGACTGCGGGAGTATCACTTGTGCAATAAGGGATGTTTACATTATCTCTCATACGATTTTGGTGTATTTGTTCGAACCCAAGTACTTTCCTTGTCAGAGAATGAATTAGTTAGAGGAAGCAGAAAGTGTCTAACTGTAACAAGTACGCACGTATTACTCTGTTATCAAACAGGAGCAGTAGACAGTATTGCTAATGACAGTGGCATCTTCACAGACGTGCGCGTTGCACCAAATAGCACGACAAGCTGCTGATAATTCTGGCAGTTTACTAGATAATGTGCAGCCAACTAAAATAGATTGTAGTTGGGGTAAGCAATCATGGCCGTTACGTTCTGTATCTGTGCGAATGACGCCTTTTGAAACGCGTCACGGAATCTTTTGATGTTCCGCGTCGCAGTGTCCAGTGAGAATGGCAGCCCGCGGCGGACGGAATGCGCTTTCGCAGCGCGCACGCCGCCATTGCGCTGGTATCGACAATTGACTGGCAGCGGGCGCCATAATGAACGCCGTCACTTGTTATTAGAGGCAGAGGCGGCCATGCGCGACCGGCCCGCGCATGCGCAGTGGAGCGCCCGGCTGCCTTGCCGCAGATACCGCTGTTCCTTTGTCCCCGCTTCAACACCAGTGCTCTTCATGTAATCGAAAAGCGAGTTTCCGAACAATACACCTTCAACAAATGGAAAATGTGAATCACAGATCTTGTGTATACAGGATGGGCCACGAAGGTAGACAAATATTTTTATCCCACGATCACTCGCATTGTTAGAAAAAAATCTAACATTTACAATTTTACTTGAATACTCCACCATATTTCAATGATAATGAACTGACCATCTAGAAATGCATTCTTTCATATCTCGGACAATAATTACACACAGACCATTCGTTTGCGTTCTGTAGTTTTCGCTGCAGAGCGAAATATTAACACACACACACGTTAGCATAAGGTCTGTTGAAACTGTCGCCAGATTTTTCCGTAAACATCCTTACGTTATTTCTGACATCGAACTTCTTTCCAACAAGTGATAATTTCGTACAATACACCTTACAATAGAACAGTTTAGTTTACAAGCTAGTATTACCTTTGTTTCTTTTCAATGTTTATTTTCCACTTTTCAGGTTGTCTCAACCACTTCCTACCTTTTCCTTCGGACGCGGGTGATATACTGTGTTCCATTTAAGTCGCTTCAAGATGGCTATTAGTGATAATACTATAAAAAGTTACTGAAAAACTTCTAATACGTGTTAGTATCTGGTACATGCTGTCACCATGTCTGATTTTGGACGTCATGTGATCATATACTGTGTTCCCATTGGTGCACACTGCTTCATTGAACAAGTGTCCGAATTTGATATCAAGCTCTTATGTAGGGGTGCGCTTTTGATGTGAACAGTCAAATTTAACGTGTGATTTATTACATTTACGTCAATTTTTAGAAAAAAACGGGCTTCACCAATGAAAAGAGCGGAAAACTTTCATTAGGATCGACTGCTAACTAAATTTCGACCATTGGGTCAGATGTCCATGTTTGATATTAGGCTACTCCTGTATTTACTGGTTTCTCGACTCCAGCACGGCAAAACCGAATAATAGAAAGTTGTTCAATTAATGTGGAACTTTTAAAGGGACTCGCCATCTTGAAATGTATTTCTTGCGTTATAAACAAAGCAATATTGATACATCAGCTGATCACGACTCATCTCAGTGATGACAACGTAAAGCCATAAAAGTAACCAACTATCCTACCAACATGTAACTTCGTAGGCTTTCCCGGCGTGTCAAATCTTCGAAGTCTCTGCGGGTTTTCTGCCGGATAATAAAATCAGTTTGATTTTATTATCCGGCAGAAAACCCGCAGAGACTTCGAATATCCTACCAACAGTTTTCTCCGCCGACCAATTTCTCTCTTTAATTATTGTGTGACCCTCGTATATTATATAAAACACACTTACTTCAGCCAAGATAGCTTGTTTATTTGTTGTTGTTTTTTTAACCGGTTTCGATGAACTATGTCATCATCTTCAGGAACAATTTTTTATAACAATTTTGTCCTATTTTCACTGCAAAAACTTATAAAGATTGTTAAAATCTGGAAAGTCCATGTTTGTATACAAATAAGATAAAAGTTAACAAAACATGTAGAAAACCTCACATAAAATAGTTACTTGTGAAAATGAAATATAAGAGAAAGAACATTGTCAAACGATTAAAATTTGCATCACCAAAGTGGATCATCTGTATTGCACCTTTAAAAATTGTGTATGTTCTTGCCACAAGTAACAAGGAGACTGAACCAGGTAAACATTCCATACTTGTGTGGCTATAGGTCTCCACCAGGTGGCAGTGGCGTCACAAAATCATGGATACATTACCGCTACCACAGAACGTCTCACTTTAGAATTGCAATACTTTTTTTCCTATATGTATAAGGTGTAACAATTATTTAACACTTCTCATGTTAAGAATCAATAAGAAAGTGAATTATTTGAAAACGGTCTCGTTTAAATGTGAACTCCGAGAGAGCTTTTCTTCTGGTTAAAAATCGTAATCAGTAACGGAATAATGCAAACAGGATAGAGATCAGAATACGTACACTGTGGAAAAGAGAGCGATCTTTCGCCAAGCCAACCAACCCTGATCTCTGTCGGATGGCCTTGAACCGGTAACCACGTCAACAACAGGACAGAGGGCGGTGACTTTAAAACAAAAGCAAATATTCGCCGGCGAAGGAATCCAATGAATAACTTAAAACGCAAATGAAAGCGAACGAAAAACCGCTCATTCCAATTCAGTTGCGCACACCGGATTATAAACCGCTTGCGGCATGGCGAATTTTCCGGGATTTCCGGCCCACGTTGACAGCGACAAAGGAAAAAAAAAAAAAAAAAGTCACAGCAAAGCGGACTTTCATCTGACACATGACCTCTGCTCTGGCCGCGGAAGAATCATTATATTAATACAGCGGACACGAAATTTGAGGTACCAATTTTTTAAATATTATTTATACTAGGCTAATCAAATTATAGAATTCGAAAGGCACAATGCCACAGATGTGCACGAAACATAAATATTGTGTATACAAAGCCCTAAACAGTGGTAAAAAGAAGTGTATGTTTCCATATCGTTTCTCATCTGATGGTGACTTGGTCATTGGAACCGCTAATCAGTAAATAAAGGTGCTTTAAATAAATCGCGATGTTTATCGTGACTTCAACTTGGGATTTTTCATAAAATCTCTCAGATCTCTCTCCTGATCCTGAAATATAAGGTAAGTTTACATGTACATTAATGAATATTTTGATCCGATCACTACCAAACTTAATAATATCAAATTGCTGTCCAATTTTAATAATGATTCTAAAATTGCTAGAGATTGCTTTAATAATCAAAAAGATGTTATCAGTAGATTATTTATTTTCAGTTCACAACATGTGTTGGGCGTAGCCATCATCTGATGATCTGTCAATAAGATACGCATACAGCCAATTACGTATAAATACAAAATTATTTGCAATTTATAATTAACATGTGAAATATTTTTTATAGTTTTACATAATTTGGAATTACATACCTTTAAATTTAGAGTTGATGTATTCAAATTTGTCATGTAAAATACTGTTTTTATGTATTGAGAAATAAGAATAAACATCATTCCAAATTATGTAAAACTATAAAAAATATTTCATATGTTAATTTTAAATAGCAAATAATTTTGTGTATATACTTAATTGGCTGTATATCTATCTTATTGACAGATCATCAGTACACAGTGCAAAGTGTCGTATGTCATTTCTTTGAAGCTCCTCCTTCCATTTTGATAAATTTTAGTTTGTATTGTCGATTGCAAAGTGGTAGGATACGGCTGCAAAGTTGAGCTTCATACAGATGATATTGAAGATTTATTCGTAGTTAGGTTCATATTTTTTAACATTCTTTAATTTTTGCGACATTTATATGCATATATTTTATTTTAAATAGTGTTTTAATAATAATGATACACCAGATGAAAATTCTAAAACATTCATTTTGATATTACCTTGCATAGTCGATTTTGGAGGCGATCTGATCGTTTTAGAGTTTTTAAAACGAAATGCCAAGATCGCACAGATGACCAGCTTGTAAAATATATATGTGAGCAGATGACGGTGACACCGTTCACCGAAACCGGTCGTCGTTGAATAAATTATTAATGTGCGAGTTTGGCATTTCATTTTGAAAACTACGTTCATTTTGACGTCCTTCCAGAAAGATGGGAAATATTCCAAAACTAATGGTGTGATTGTAAAAAAAAAATCACTTATAACGTTTCTGTGAATTCATATGAAGTTAATTTAAATTTATACCTTATGAAATAAAAATTAAACCAAAAATAATTCCGCGCTATCTGGGTTAATAAAAACTTTTGCGAATTTTTTCGGCAAGTTTTGCCATCTAGGCTCGAGTTTTAAAAAATAGAAACGCTATTTTAAATTTAATTTCCTACTCGCTCATATTTCTTGTTTTGTTTTCAGGTAATAATTTTAGCAACTACATCTCCTTAATTCTTGGACTAATGGTGGGCTGTGCAGCTCCGAATTGTTCTAATCGTTCAGAAAATGGTTCTCTGTTTTTTCGTTTCCAATGGTTCCTGAAACGTGCAAAATATGGTTAATAAATTGTCCTCGTGACAAATGGACACCGACAAGGTCTTCAAAACTATGCGAGTTGGGTTAATTCATTTGTAGTTAAGCACAACTTCTACACGTTGTAAACGAGAGTTTACACTTTTTTTTTCGAATTAATACAGTAGTAACATTTAGAGAATAATAATATTAATTACTGTTTAATGATGAACACTGTTTTTACTAGTTACTAGTTATAATGGCTCGCTTCAGGAGGATAATTAATTTACTGACCGGAAAAGTGTACATACACGAGAAGGTAAACATGAAAAATTATTGTCTCTCATTCTACTTGTTCGAGTTTTCGAAGAGCATTCAAAGGTCGCTGCCAACATCAGCTGACTACGCCGTCGAGTAAAAATTGACCAATGAGAAAGTAAATTGTTAAATTAGAAATTAAAATATCTCGTATATATAAATCTTTTACTGCATCCTAGTTTATCATGGTGATATATCTTGTGCATTCAAAAAGTATTTTACATGAATTCTGAATAATACGCCGTAAAAAAGTAGTGACCTGGGAGTGTTTCTGGAGCAAATTTATTGCATTCGAAACCGGAGATTTCTTGCATGTTAGCGCAGCTTTGGTAGTTCAGGTGGTATCCCATAAAACTGAGCTGTCGAATGCGAAGGAGTTGCTCTCAATACACACCCAGGTGGGCAAATATCAGGAAACATATTTAACAATTTGTCAAACCATATTACAATAAGTTACTACGACGAGATTAATTTTTGTTCAAAATATATATTTCCGTTTTGGTATGTGTATTAGAAATAAATCAAGCGACATTTAAAAGCAATAACAGCAGATAAACTCCGCCTTTCACAATCTCAGGCTATCACCGCTTGGAACAAAAATGGCGGCGGAAGCTGCCGCTATAGCAGAAATTGATGCGCATGCCCGTGTATATCTAGGAGCCCTAGCCCTAGAGTGACGTCACGAGAAACTGCCAGCTTCATTCCAAGTCCCCCAGCGGCCACAATTGTTTCAGAAATTGCTATAACTGAGCCCGCCAGTTTTCTCCGTGGAAATGCTGGCCAACGTGACACCAGGTCAATCCTCAGCGATAATGTAATGTCCTTCGTTACTGTAATTATTGTAAAAGCTGTCTGATCCTGATATCAACGATTTCATTTCATGACTGAAATGTAATAAACCCTATTTATGATCGCATATTGTATATAATTTGCTAATAGCAGGGAGCGATCTTATAAATATATTGGCCAACTTTAGCTTACGGTAGTAACACTAAAAGTGGGCCTTTGCGATCGTCTTTTGACAGCTCTAAATTTAAATGAAAATAACGGCTTAACTATTCGAAAATTGAATAACTGAATTTGTAGAGGAAAAAATTCTCTACAACTTTGCTCTCTTGTGTTTTTTTCATATCCCGTAGCGTTTCAAAGATATTTGCAAAAATAACGGCGATTTTGAGATGTATGTCTGTCTGTCTGTTCGTAACGTGTTACATATTTGCAAAAATAACGGAGATTTGACACCCCCCATTGAATTAACGAAAACCAGCCGTTCGGAGATATCACGTGACATCCCTCGCCCAGAACTCTCTCTGGCATACGCCATCTTGCGTTGCGTATTTGATGATTTTCTTATTGTAACTTACACGTTGTCTTTTCAAAGCAATGGTGCACTGAAGAATTAATAAAAACACATAGTTCTTCGTACGATAATCTAATGTCTACAAATGCTATATTAACATCAGTTAACAACGGCCATCAATAGTATGAGATTAAAGGACTCATTTTCTGCTGATTGCCGTAGCGCAGTGGGTAAAACGTTGGACTATAACGCTAACGGTCACTTTTTTTTTTTTTTTTTTTTTTTTTTTACTAAAAGGGTTTCAGATACTCTTATTAATTGATTTTTTATTATTTTGATTATTATTTTTGGTCCAAAATGTTTGCACAAACTTATAAAACTACAAATCTAAAGTGGGCCGTAAACACGTCAGTGCGATTTTTTTTTCTGAGTAATAATAATAATTTCGTGTGGCTCATTGGCCTGGTGCAAGTGAGTAATGAAATGCCAAGATCGCGGTATTTCGTCTTTATTTATAACAGACGACCGGTTTCGATGTACATGGACATCATCTTCTGGTCTCTGCACTAAATTATAACATTATTGCAGAAATACATATTGTAGCCAGTTGGATAGTACTGGTGGGTCGTCACACATTAAAATTTGCCGTTTGGTTGTCAGATATAAAACTCGTGTAATCTTGTATACATAGACAACTGTACAATACGGTGGTTCTCTATGTATACATGATTGCACGAGTTTTATATCTGACAACCAAACGGCATATTTTAATGTGACGACCTACCAGTACTATCCAACTGGCTACAATATGCATTTCTGCAATAATGTTATAATTTAGTGCAGAGACCAGAAGATGATGTCCATGTACATCGAAACCGGTCGTCTGTTATAAATAAAGACGAAATACCGCGATCTTGGCATTTCATTATTCACAAAGAAGCATATTTTATACTTCTAATTGGCTGTTTCATGGAAACTACGCAAGAACTATTTCTTATCAACTGTATAATCAACTTTCTCATTATTTTTTAATGAAGGAATCATTGATTTAACAAGTTATAAAATAATCACTCGAGAAACAGCTCTTCGGTTTCCTTTTTGTTTTTACATCTGAATGTATTGTCAGCAGAAGGTCTTGAGCGATAGGGCTCACGTTAAAAATTAAAAACTTTGCACATAGCAAATTTTAAAAACAAATGAGACAACGTGAGCCCTATCCCTCGAGACCTTCTGCTGACAATACATACATATGTAACAATAAATTAAAAAAAACTGCTTTACTTCTGATGAAGGCTCCCCTAGTGAAGCCTAAACATGATAAAGTAAATATTTCACCAAAACTTCTGCAACCGAAAAGCTGTTTCTCAAGTGATTATTTTATATTTTGACGAACGGTTGCTGTCTTTAATAGCCATGTTTAAAATTGTAATATTTTACATGTTGTTGCTAGAATATCAAAAGAAGCCAGATTATGACTGACTGATTTACCACGCAGAATCGCATCCTAGTGTCACCATTTTAATCGTAAATGTAAATATGACAATACAATTTCACAGTGATTTTCATAACGTAGATTTCGGTCTGCGAGAAATGCAGGCTATGTTTCTTGTTGTTGTTGTTGTTGTGCTCTTCAGTCCGCAGACTGGTTTGATGCAGCTCTCCATGCTACCCTGTCCTGTGAAAGTCTCTTCATCTGACTATACGTTTCGGCAACCTACATACTTTTGAATCTGCTTACTATATTCGTCCCTCGGTCTCCCTCTACGATTTTTACCCCACACACTTCCTTCTAATGCTAAGTTGAAAATTCCTTGATGTTTCAGAATGTGTCCAACCAATCTATCCATTCTCTTAGTCAGGATATGCCAGAACCTCCTTTTCTCCCCGATTCGATTAAGCACCTCCTCATTAGTTACGTGATCTACCTATCTAATTTCCATCATTCGTCTGTAGTACCACATTTCAAAAGCTTCTATCATCTTTTTAACTGAACTCCTTATCGTCCATGTTTCGCTCCCATACAACGCTACACTCCAGACAAATGCTTTCAGAAAGGACTTCCTAACATTTAAATTAATATTGGATGTTAACAAGTTTTGCTTCTTTAGAAACGCTTTTCTTCCCATAGCCATTCTGCATTTTATACTTTTTTTTACTTCGGCCATCAGAAGTTATCTTGCTACCCAAATAACAAAATTCATCTACTTCTTTTATTGTCTCATTACCTAATCTAATTACTTCAGCATCGCCTGATTTTCTGACATTGCATTGCATTACCTTCGTTTTACTCTTGTTAATGTCTATCTTATATCTTCCTTTCAAGGCACTGTCCATCCCATTCAATTGCTCTTCCACATCTTTTGCGGTCTCTGACAGAATTACTATGTCATCAGCAAACCGCAATGTTTTTATTTCTTCTCCCTGCACTTTAATACCCTCTCCAAATTTCTCCTTCCATTCCTTCACTGCCTGATCAATGTACAGACTGAACAACATTCTGAAAAGGCTACAACCCTGTCTTACTCCCTTCCCAAACTCTGCGACCCTTTCTTGCCCTTCGACTCTAATAACCGCTATCTGGTTTTTGTATACTAGGTTGAATATAACTCTTCGCTCCCTATATTTTACTCCTGATACCTTCAGAATTTGAAAGAGTGTATTCCAGTCGACATTGTCAATAGCTTTCTCCAAATCGACAAATGCTAAAAACGGAGCTTTGCCTTTCCTTAGCCCATCTTCTAAGATAAGTCGTAATGTATCGCCTCCCGTGTTCCTACATTTCTCCTAAATCCAAACTGATCTTCTTCGACGTCGGATTCCACAAGTTATTCCATTCGTCTGTAAATGATTCTTGTTAGTTTTTTGCACCCATGACTTATTAAACTGATAGTTCTGTAATTTTCACACTTTCTTATCGAAGTTCAAAGAAATGGTACATTTCCGTTTTGATATAATAGCTTATTTCAGGTAAATGAGTAACAAAACCACTTTAATTGCCAATAAATAGAGTAACCAAAAGTTGCCTGTCTGAAAAGTTACAGAGCGCGCTATTTAGCAGTGGCTGCGGTGGTGGGACAAGATTACGTCACAGACACTAGTAGAGCTCCTAAATACCCAGGCTGAATCGTCCGCCATGTTGGAATCGCGCTGCACTAACAGCATAGAGGCGCATGTCCTGCCATCTTTCTCCAACGATTTCGCAAAACTAATTGGCAGAAATATTTAATTATTCCGCTACTTAAATCTTTAAATGTCAGCATTGTGACAAAATGCTCGTCATTTCGTTAATAGTCATAATAAGATATTGGCTTCGAAATAAGAGACTGCGCATTAGGAAAAGTTTGCAGTAAGAAATCGAGGCTGCTATGATATTCCGTTTGGTGCTTGTTACACCATATATTGCTGCGGATGAAACTTTCCTAATGGCTTGAATTTTATTTTCGACTCAGGAGGAGATCTTTACGTTTCACTCATACCGCTAAACATTATTTTATTTAGCGCACTCATTTCCGATGGTGATAAGGCCAGAATGAATCAATGCATATCTCATACACGGTTAGAGGTATCAAAATGATATTTTGACAAATGATAACATGCAAAGAGGGGAGTATTTTACCACATGGTTACTACGCAAAACTTCATTAACTGTCGCATTATTCAAGGAAATACATAGTTGTAAATAAAAAGGGAAAAGTTAGTGATCTACTATTTGATTTGCAGATATTCCTTCGTCACTCACAAATGTTTATTTCTTTGCTTCTTGTCTATTGTATTTCAGAGCTACTACTCAGTTTCCAAAACCTAATAGGAGTTACATTTCCTTCAGTTTAAAGCCTAGCAGTAACAGGACGGAAGTTACTGGATGTAATGAGAATTTTAGGTGGGAATACTTGAAAATGACAGATAGCAAGGATCTCTTCACTAGCTAACGAACTGACTTGTTCTCATTTCCTTACACAATAAAGCACTCTGTATTGAGATATTTAGAAATCGTTTGTATATAACAGAAAAATTGTAATTGCATATTACAAAGATACACTGTACTTTTGTTGTGTGCAACTATTAAATTTAATGGGTTAAAAGAAGTCAGTACTAGTATCTTCAAGTATGGATGTTATGCAGTAACAACATGTGCCTAATTATTAGGAGCTCTAATACTACTAGACGGGCGTGCGGATCCCAGTGCGTAATATTTAACTGGCATTACCTCAAGTTATACATTTCTCACAGAGTTGCTGTTTGGAGAGGATGATAATTGATGTATTTTGAACATTTCATTCGCTTGATGTGTTCACCTAACTTCAACAGAAATAAAAGTTCCTCGCATGTCGAAAATTCCGTAACGTCGTCAGAAAGTGCATGTTCGTAAACTATCAGTATATGCTGTTTATAAATTATTGCCATAAATAAAACTAAAACGAAAATGTAGTGTAGTTCTTAACGAAAACATTGATGAAAATTCCATGTTCATACAATGACTAGTTTGCGAGTGTGAGCGAGTTGAATGAAACGCGAGGTAACGTGTGAGCTCGTCCGGAACGTGGCAACTCCTACAGCTTGGGGAAAAAATAACGGATAGTTCAGCTCGGGTTTATAGGAGCCTTAGACACTAGTACTCGGCGGGCGTATGTGAACAGTCGCGTTAGCTTAGTTCTCGTCAATGGGTAGTTGTGACAACGGCATAGCCAGTACGTGCTGAGGAAGTCACGCATTTGAGAGACGTGATAGCGAGAGGGTACATCCTTCTCTCTCGCTGGTGCTCTCTCTATTAACGTAGACAATGCATGCGCCGTTGGTGAGACAATTATGCGCTGGCCACTTCCGCGGTTCGCTTGGTAAACACGGCGGTTAATTAACTGTTAATTAAATACTGGAGAGTTGTGTGCTGCAGGAGCAATGTATAAAAAAATAACGAGGTGCCCTAGCTGAGGAAATAAAACAGATTAAATTGAGTGGAAATATTGTTATTGCCACTGAATAATTAACTTCTGGCGAAGACAGAATTTCAGGGCGTTTACTTTATGAAGGGGTTGCCGCCAGGGATGAGTCTGCTGCCACTGTGACATCACTTGCATTAGGGACAAGCGGAGGCTTATGAGATAACTCAAAAATAATAAAACATGTCCCAGTTATTTCAGTGAAAATAAATTCCTTTAAGGTCAGTGCTGTGAAGTATTTCAAATGTCTGTAAATCTATCGGACCAAACTGCGTGGTTATCAGTCCGTAGCTTACAAAGTACTTAAACCTAGGTAATCTAACCTACGGACAAACACACACACGCATGCCCCAGGGAGGCCTCGAACCTCCATGGCGAGCAATCGCGCGCTCCGCAGCGAGGTGCCTTAGACCGCTCGGCTACTCCACCGCGGCGTGAAGTATTTGATTCGCCCGCTAGACGATTTTGAAGGAAAACATTTTCTCTGTTGCAGTTGCTTTCTCTGAAAAAAAAAAAAAAAAAAAAAAAAAAAAACTGCGAAATAATGTCAGAATTTGTTAAAAATTACCCTTACAATTTACAAAACCAAGAGACTATAATAGCAACGACTTAGAACTCTTTTCGGAGAAAATAATTCCAGAAAGACCTTTCTTTAGAAAATGTAATTAATAATGTTTCGAAGAAATTTTTTATTTATTTATTTATTTACTTACTGCGGGCAATACTTTCGGCAAATATTAAGTTTGGGAACTTAAATGTTAAACAGTTACAGATAATCGGAAGTGTTTGTAGCTTTTTTAATTTATTTTTTATTTTTATTTTTGGGCGTTAGCAATAAACTTAATCATAAGCGGACCGAGGTATATGTTTGTTTGAATTTTATAACGCTATTTTTCGTGATACATGGAAAAGAGGAAGCCTTGAATTTCAGTTATTATGGAAAATTGATGACGGGTTCTTATATGGGAAACTGAAAATAGACTGGGATGAGGAGGCCTGGTAGACCACTACAAAATGGGCAATAGGTCCAAAATAAGAATTAAGCAGTTAATAATGTACTGTATGACAGATATAACAATATGTTGTCACTTGACGGATTACGGGCCAAAAGGAATTTGCAAGTTTTGTCTTCAGGGATACTTGACAGTAAGATGTGGAAATTATGGAACTGGTTTGAACTTTGCACCACAAAAAGACTTGTTTTCACACGTTTCAGATAAAGTAGTCCCAAATATAATAATTTCTATAGTCATAAGAACAACACTGTAGTATTGATACTGATGCGAAGTTTTTGGGCAATGCTACTTATAAACCAGAAATTATATTAAAAAAAAAAAAAAGGTCGCACTGGCGTGTTTTACGGTCCGCCTTAGATTTGTAGTTTTACAAGTTTTTGCAACCATTTTGGACCAAAATAATAAAAGATTAATTAATAAGGGAGTCTGAAACCATTTTAGGAAAAAAAATTAGATAGTGCCGGGCTCCGAACCACTTTCAGCACCACAATCTAAAGCATTGCCCACTACGCTACAGCTAAGAGTAGGGAGTCGGTCCTATTGATGGCCGTTGTTAACTGATGCTGCTTTGGGATTTGTAGACACTAGAATATCATTTATAGTACGAAGAACGACGTGTTTTTATTATTTCATCAGTGCGCCATTGTTTTGAAATTACAAGGTGTAAGTTACAATAAGAAAATCATCAAATACGCAATGCAAGATGGCGTATGTCACAGACAGTTCTGGGCGAGGAATGTCACGTGACATCTGCGAACGGCTGGTTTTCGTTAATTCAATAGAGGGTGTCAAAACTCCGTTATTTTTGCGAATATATCTCAAACAATCCGAGATATGAAAAAAACATAAGGGAAAAAATTGTAAAGAATTTTCTCCTCTACATATTCGTTTATTCAATTTTCGCGTCAGATGAACGGTTTATTTCCCATTAAAATTACATTACAAACAGATTTTCTTGGTATTACAAATGTATTTTTTGTCAGAGATATTTCAAAAAGCGAGGTTCTGGTTCTGGTAGCTAACAATATGTCTGTAAAATTTGGTGCCGATCGGTCGAACGGTTCGACCTAAAAAGTGGGAACACGTTACAGCCAGACAGACATCGTCAAATCGCCATTATTTTTGCAAATATCTCTGCAACGATGCAAGATATGAAAAAAACCATAATATAGTGACGTTGTAGAGAATTTTTCCCTGTACCAATTAGGTTATTCAATTTTCGTGTCAGTTGAACGGTCGTTTGCAATTACAGTTATATTACAAACGGCTTTTTTTGGTATTACTACCGTATTTTTTGTCCGAAAATTTTTCAAAAAGGGAGGTTCTGGTCTCTGGCGGCCTACAATTATGTTTGTAAAATTTGGTGCTGATCGGTTGAACGGTTCGTCTTAATAACAGGGAACACATTACGGACAGACAAACGCACACAGACAGACATACATCTCAAAATCGCCGTTATTTATGCAAATATCTCTGAAACGATACGAAATATGAAAGAAACATAAGAGAGCAAAGTTGTATAGAATTTTCTCCGCTACAGATTCGGCTATTCACTTTTCGTGTCTGATGAATGGTTAAGCCGTTATTTTCATTTAGATTTGGAGCTGTCAAAAGACGATCACAAGGGCCCACTTTTAGTGTAACTACCGTAACCTAAAGTGGCCCAAAATCGTATAAACCTGTTCACCTGGCTTTTCACATTAGAAATACTAATTGTCCTAATATCTGAACTATGACAATATACGAGGCGCGTCCAGAAAGTAAGTTCCGTTTCAATTTATCACCGCTGCAGCACTGCGATTGCAGTTCCGCACATGCTCTGTAGACGATGTGTATCAAGGAGAAGAACGTGCGCCATTTGGAGATCGCTGTCAGTTTTGTACGCTTTGTTGTGCTTGTTTGAAATGTCGACGTTGATTGAAAATCCCGCCGTCTGTGAAATCAGGTCGGTGATTCGGTTTCTGAAGGCGAGGAAAGTGAAACCAAGTGAAATTTATCGGCAAATTTGCTATGTTTACGGGCCAAATGCGATGAGTGACTCGATGATGAGAAGATCGGTCCGACAGTTCAATGGCGGGCGTAGTGATGTGCACGATGAAGAACGAAGTGGGCGTCCACCTTTGGTTACAGAAGTACTGGTTCACGCGATTGATGGCAAGATCCAGGAAAACCGTAGGTTTACAATTAGTGCTTGCCGGCCGCGGTGGCCGAGGGGACGGAGGCGCTTCAGTCACGGTCTGCACGGCCACTACGGTCGGGGGTTCGAATCCCCCCTCGGGCATGGATATTTGTGCCGTCCTAGTTCGTAAGTAGTTCATAAGTAGTTTGTAAGTTTAGGGACTGATGACCCCGTAGTTAAGTCCCATAAGCTGTACATACATTTGAACATTTAAATTAGTGCTTCAACAATGACGGCGAGCTGAAAGAAACTGTTCCCAACTGCTTGAAGACACAGGCGGCAGATTTCTATGAGGAAGGTATACGAAACCTGGTGCCACGCCATGACAAATGCCTCCAAAATTTCGGCAGTTATGTGGAAAAGTAGTGTAAGAGTTGTAGAATTTTGTGCAATAATAATTTCTTCCGTATCTGTGTACAATTTCATTTTATTACCAAACGGAACTTACTTTCTGGACGCGCCTCGTATTTCGGGCATCAACTAATTAGAGCGCGCACCACGTAACTTGGCGGGTGGACTGTCTCTTCTGCGCAGGTAGTTGTGTGGTGGTGGGGGGCCAGCTGTCGCAGCGTAGCCGGACTGTGCGTTAGCTGCGCTCCGTTCCATTCCGCAGTCAGCTGCTGACTGCCGCTCAGTTTTAAAGTTACGGCCGCATACACGCGCAAGGAAATGTCAAGCGAGTCTTGAACACACACGGCTGCAGAAAAAGTGTAATGCAGAAAAACAATGCTCGTCTGATTGTTGGGAAAACTGTGGCGCATTTACGAGTATTTATGAGTCTCTTCCTCTTGTACCTATCATGTTTACACGGCATGGCATAATTTTCTGAGCGGCACAGAAATTCATTTCGTAGCTTAGTCGATTAACACGAAATTTCAGGAAATTATATACACAGTTCTTCTGTGTATCTATCCATTATTACTGAAAAACCACATTAGACGTTCACGACAGATTACGAATTCAAAGTAAATTAATTGTGAAGATAAAAAGGCGACAAATTAGAAATTGACAAATTTTAGATTTTTCCCTTAATTATATCTTGAAATCTAGATTTTTCGAAGCAGTTATTAAAATACTTTATCAATGACTTAAGTGACATATCACGTGGAATGACAAAATAATTGTATATGTTTGGCATTGTACAAGACAAGGAGACTATCTAAAAATGTTACAAGCGACACATGTTCAGTCTTCGTAGACTGATGCCCATCAAGCAAGTGCATACTGATCAAAGCAACGTGTTTCACATTTCGTGATTTATTACTACCCAGTGACCATGCTGTCTTGAAGTTCATCTATCGCGTAAGTGGGGTATTTGGGCTTGTATGCATTTACAAGCATGAGCAATTCTGCCCTGGTTTGCGACGCAATGTGAGAAATTTCATTAGATGTTATCCACGAAATAATTTCGTCCTTTCTGGTATTTGAAGTAGGAGCTCTGTCCACTTGCACAGAGTGAAAACTTGCATTGTCCATAACGATAACAGAATTCTCGGCCAGGTATGGAAGCAGTTGACTTGTAAACCACTGACTGAAGACTGCGTAAGTCATTTCAGAATGGTAGTGTTCTGAATGCTTCGTCTTTGATGATTTAAATATTAATTTACTTTCCGGTATGAATCCTGTTTCTGCCAAAACCAGTTATCGCTTCGCTCAGTACGACACGAACTCGAGCGCGTGCAACGGCTGACTGGCGGCTATTGGCCAGCAGGTCACGTGGCGTGACGTACCCGTGCTTCTGCGCATCCAGACCTCACCAGCAAAGTTACGTGGCGCGCGCTCTAATATTTGCTAAATGCGACGAAGAATAATGAAAGAATAACCAATGTTTTGGAAAATTAGTAGCTATTATTATGCAACACTGGTATCGGAAGCTTCAGTAAGACAAGGAAATGGGAATAAATCGCGACACGCTTGGTTACAAGGCGGCTTTCGTAGTGTGCGTGCAGACGGGGTCGGGTGTGGCGGCCTACAATGTCTGTAAAATTTGGTGCTGATCAGTTGAACGGTTCGTCTTAATAACAGGGAACACAGTACGGACAGACAGACATACATCCCAAAATCGCCGTTATTTTTGCAAATATCATTGAAACGCTATGAGATATTAAGTAAACATAAGAGAGCAAAGTTGTAGAGAATGTTCTCCTCTACAATTTCGGTTACTCAATTTTCGAGTCAGATGAATAGTTAAGCCGTTATTTTAATTAAAATTTTGAGCTGTCAAAAGACGATCGCAAAAGCCCACTTTTAGTGTTACAACCGTAATCTAAAGTGGGCCAAAATCGTATAAACCTGTTCACATGGCTTTTCACATTTTAGTAACGTAATACTTTTTTGTGATTTCTGTGTGTGCCAAATAAAGGGTTAATTAGTCTTATTAGAAATACTAATTGTCCTAATATCTGAACTATGACAATATATCTCGAGAATCAACTAATTAATATTTGCTAATTAAACAATGCGACGAAAAATAATGAAAGAATAACAAAAGTTTTGGAAAAAGAAAATGATAAGAGACGAATTACATTAGTACCTATTATTATGCAACACTGGTATCGGAAGGTTCAGTAAGGCAAGGAGATGGGAATAAATCCCAGCACGCTTGGTTGCAAGGTGGCTTTCGGAGTGTGCGTGTAGCCGGGGTCGGGTGTGACGGCACGACAGGCCGGCTTTCGTCGGCGCCTCCAGAGGCGAGATAGGGGACGCCCTGGGGCCACAGTTGGAGTTCCCCAAACGGCCGCCTGTGCAGATTACGACGGAAAACTCGGCGAGGCGCAGCCGCCGGCGGAACGGCCGCTCCAGGCCGCGAAATGAGCCAGGGGGAGGGGGGGGGTGGCAAGGGCAGGAGGGGGGGGGGGGCGAGGGAGGGGCGAGTGGCAGGAAGGGTTGTCCTGGCGTGCGGGGAACGCACCGCCTCACACCAAGTCTGCCAGAGATACGTGTGTGTGGGGAGGATGATGTTACAGCGACGGTACCACCTGGGACCAGTCCCGCTGTCTCCACACGCAGCAGACTTAAAGTCACCTCACTTCTAAAGCCCGTTTTAAACGATGAACGACCTTATAATAGATTGCGGGGTGCCCCAGGGGTCTGTTTTGGGACCATTGCTGTTTCTTATTTATATAAATGACTACTTAAACCCGCGGCTCCTCCCACTCTCGGTCCTCACATTGCCTATTGTCACGTTGTAATGGTGATTCGACGTTCGCCATTGCTGTCTTCCTGTCCCTCCTTCGTGAAAGTCTTATCTCGCGCTGTTCTTCATTTTCGTTTGCTCTTAATACGTTTTGCTCCAACAGTGTTTCTTGATTATGACGTTTTCCTCTCCCGAGGCATGTTGTCTGAATGTGATCTATTGAAAGTAATGTACTGTTGTAATATGTGTAAAGTAACGCAATACACATTTATCTATGAAGTTTAAATAAAGATTAAATTAATGTAATTAATTTCACTAATGTTTGAGAAAATGTCGCTATCCAATGACGAAGTTCAACAATAATAATTGTAATAATATCACAGATCGATCACATGATGTAATGCGCGAAACGTCAAATCGATTTTATTTTAAAGAGATGTATTAAAAGAAATTTATTTTTTACTGCTTTATTTATTTATTCTTATATTTCCTTATTCGTATGCTTATCCTTACAGAGAAGGAACTGAAGAGATTGTTGCACACATAGACCAAATGTATGGTCTGTGGCATCAAGTTTCGCTGTATGTAACCTCCTTGCTATCGAGTCGCAAACGTCATCGTTGGCCTTCAGTCCGATATTTTAAAAATAATTTCACGACTTTTAACCACCATATATTCCACCCCCTTATAGCTATCGGAATGGAAATGGTATGGTGTACAACGTGATACTTCTGACAACAATTACACACAGACCATTCGTTTGCGTTCTGTAGTTTTCGCTGCAGAGCAAAATATTAACACACACACACGTAGAATTTTATATACACCGATAACTTTTCATCCCAATATACTCCACCCTTTTATCATTATCAACCCCCAAGCACAATGCAACCAATTAAACCATTTTCAAAGAGTAAATATAATTTTCATAGAGTAATTATTGTTCCGCATTTCGCGTTATATTCTTCAAATTACTAAATATCTGTCAGATCGCTATAAAACCGTGCCCAAAACCTTGCTCAGGTATAAATTAGTAACTGTACAAATATTTAAGTCTCTGCGTCTTGTCGTTAGGACGTGATAAGCCTACACCGAACAGACATTCACATTAATATATATATAGTTAAATAACTATCCAAACGCCATTAAACCGTGCCTTTAGCCTTTCCCGGGTAGACATTAGTAACTGTACAAATTTTCAGCTCTTTATTTCTTGTGGTTGTGATAAACGTACACCGAACAGACATTCACATTTATACATATAGATAGATAGTCAATCCTCACCTTACGGCTTATCTTAGGAGATAGATTAAGCAAAGGCAAACGTACATTTCTAGCTGTTGTACACTTGGAGAAAGCTTTTGACAATGTTGATTGGAATACACTCTTTCACATGTAAAAGAACGGAGAGATATTTATAACTTGTACAAAACCCAGACAGCAGTTGTAAGAGTTCAAGGGCATCAAAGGGATGCAGCGGTTGGAAAGGGTGTAAGACAAGATTGTAGTATTTCCCCAATGTTATTCAATTTGTACATCTAGCTATAAACGAAAGCAAGGAGAAGGAATGAAAGTTCAAGGTGAAGAAATAAAATCATCGCGTTTGGTGATGACATAGTAATTCTGTCAGAGACAGCAAAGGACCTGGAGGAGCAACTGATCGGAATGGACAGTGTGTTGAAAGGAACATGTAAGATGAACATTAACAAGAGCAAAACAATGGTAATGAAATGCAGTCTAAGAAAGTCAGACGATGCTGAAGTAGTTAAATTAGGTAACGAATGAATAAAGGTGCTAAACGAGTTTTGTTACTTGGGCAGTAAAATAACATATAATGGTCGCAGTACAGAGGATACAAATGCAGAATGGCAATGGGTAGAAAAGCGTTTTCGAAACAGACAAGTTTGTTAACATCGAATATTAATTTAAGGATGAGGAAGGCCTTTCTGAAGGCATTTCTGTGGAGTGTTGCCTTTTATGGGAGTGAAACATGGACGATAAACAGTGCGGACAGGAAGAGGATAGAGGCTTTTGAAATGTGGTGCTACAGAAGAATGCCGAAGATTAGGTGGGTGGATCGTGTAACTAATGAGGAGGTACAAAAATGTTCGAATGTTTGTAGAACTTATGGGACTTAACTACAGGGTCATCAGTCCCTAAGCTTACAAACTACTTATGAACTAGCTAAGACTAAGGACGGCACAAATATCCATGCCCGAGGGGGGATTCGAACCCCGACCGTAGTGGCATACCTTGTCTAAAAGAAGGGATCGATTGGTAGGACACGTTCTTGGACGTCAAGGAACTGTGAATTTAGCAGTGTGTGGGGTAAAAATCGCAGAGGGAGACCAAGAGATGAATATAGTAAGCAAATTCCAATGGATGTGGCTTGCCGTTGTTATGAGGAGGTGAAGAGGCTTGTTCAGGATAGAGTAGGGTGGAGAGCTGCATCAACCAGTCTCTGAACTGAAGACCACAACAGCAAGTCAATATTTACTGAAAAGAGAAAAGAACCGGTACACATGGCTGATGTCGTGTAGAGCAGACGGGAGCAGGCATAGCAGAGAAAGTCGGCCGCGGTGGCCGCGGGGACTGAGGCGCTCCAGTCACGGTCTGCACGGCCACTACGGTCGGGGGTTCGAATCCCCCCTCACACACAGATATTTGTGCCGTTCTAGTTCGTAAGTAGTTCATAAGTAGTTTGTAAGTTTAGGGACTGATGACCCCGTAGTTAAGTCCCATAGACTATACAAACATCTGAAACATTTGAAACAACTTGTGCGAACGATTGAATAACCAAAATATTATTATAGAAAATTAACAACATAAACCCACGGTAGACGGCACAATAAGGGTCGGAACTAGTTTGGGTAATTAAACAAAACAAAAAGTGTCTTGAATAATTTCATAAAATGCATTTTTTAAAAACCATCAGCTGTTTATTAAAAACCTTATACATCTACCAGTTTCGGTCATAGACCATCTTCATGAATAAACTATACAAAATAAACGTAATTGATGTGCACAAACACAGAGAGGACATAATCAGCAAAATTACATGTAAAGAGACTGAAAATAAAGAATCATGTCAATTTAACATATAGTTAAAATACTTACAAGGTATTAAAACAGAATGGTAAAATGCATCAAATAAAATACATCCAACTGAGATAAACAGGAGTCAGTATAACTAAAAGTGTAAAAAATTACTGTTGTCATCTTAGATAAAATCTATCAGTCAAACATGACATAATAGGTGAGAACAGTCTATGAATAAAAATGGAGGGAGTGGCTTGTGCTAATTGCATGAGTCAGAGACGATGAAACCTATGTTACCGATATTAGTAGTACCATTCAGGGATGTACACTATCTTTGGATGAATATCTTTGGATACAAATGTAAACAAAGTTACAAGGTTTAGTCATCAACAAATTACTTGCATAAGGCGGAATCAACCACAAATCTAATACTGCGAATTCGGAAGAGACAAGAGCTGCACCATCACAAGATGATAATTATAGAAGAATTTGTGATTCTTCAGTTCCTCCCGGCGTATTTGATGATCAAAATATCCACGGGTGTACTGCCGGTCTATAGTGTCCAACGGGCACAATATTTCGGCGATCATACATGTCGCCATCATCAGGTGAACTGACGGCCTGAGCTCCTGGAGACGCGCCGGCACGGAGATCCGCACGCTACGGCTGCTCGAAGGGAACTGGGTTCTAGCCCGGTAGCGGGCCATTTAAATACCCTCGGCCCGCGGAGTGACCCCTCCGCGGTCCGCGCCCCGCGCCGGGGCCGCGCAGTGGAACCGATTGCGACGGCGTCTGAGATGACGTCGGTGTGAGGGCTCTGTCCGTCGTGGTCGTCACTACGTTACGTTTCCTAGATTTACTCTTAATTAACCCAATCGCTGGTTCCCAAGCTTTGCTAAGATTATAACCACAGTCACGGTTTATGAGGTCGTCACTTGTGCGAATTTCAATGGCCTCTCTAACGACGCAGTCCCAGTATCTCGACGTCTGTACCAGAATCCTAGTGCCTTCATAGTCCATCGCATGATTCTCCGACAAACAATGTTCAGCGACCGCCGACTTGCTCGGATACATCAATCGTGTGTGTCTCTGGTGTTCAACGCAACGATCCTCGACGGTACGCATCGTCTGTCCAATATATGACCTGCCAGACTGACACGGAATCTGATATTCCTGCCGGCGCGTTTCCAGGAGCTCAGTCCGTCAGTTCACGTGATGATGGCGACATGTATGATCGCCGAAATATTGTGCCCGTTGGACACTATAGACCAGCAGTACACCCGTGGATATTTTGATCATAGAAGAATTTCTTCGAAAAAGAAATCGCGCGCTCGGTCGAGCCCGTTTGTCGCCTTTACGGTGTAGTGTGGCGGTGTGTATCGCCGGCCGTGGCTGCCCCGCTATTACAGAGCGCGGCCCGTTGCGAGACGGCAGGGCTCGTACGCGCCGCGATGGCCTGTGTAGTGTGTGTACGCGGCGCGGCGTCCGCTCTCGCTTTCATCCGCCCGCCCAGTGGAGGGGGTGGTTCGGCAGTTGGGCAGTAGGGGGAGGCTGGGCCGCTCGTTTGGGGAAGCCTTCGCCCCCACAGCGCGTGGCTGGCGGGGCGGCGGCGCGTGCTATCGACGCCGCGCACGCACGCACGCACGTACGCACGCGGTGCGTCAGGCTGGCCTATCGATTCAGCGAGCGGCGGCAGACGCAGAGCCAGAGGCAGCGGCCCGTCACATCACTCCGATTCTGGCAGCGGGCCGCGGGAGCAGCCACTGCATACACGCTCTCTTCTGCAGCACTCCCACCTGCACAACGTGCTGCAAACATGGCCTCGCCACATCACTTTTTTGGCCCACTTTAGGATACGGTAGTAACACTGAAAGTGGGCCTTCGAGATCGTCTTTTGACAGCTCGAAATTTAAATGAAGATAACGGCTTAACCATTCATCTGACACGAAAATCGAATAATCCAGTTTCTAGAGAAGAAAATTCTCTACAACTTTACTCTCTTATGTTTCTTTCATATCTCGTACCGTTTCAGAGATGTTTGCAAAAATAACGGCGATTCGACGATTTATGTCTGGCTGTAACGTGTTCCCAGTTTTTAGTTCGAACCGTTCAACCGATCGGCACCACATGTTACAAGAATAATTGTTGCCTACCAAAGACCACAACCTAACTTTTTGAAATATTTAGGACAAGAAATACGTTAGTAATAGTAATAATAATAATAATAATAATAATAATAATAATAAAGACGTTAGTAATGTGATTTTAATTACAAATAAACCGTTCATCAGACGCGAAAATTGAATAACTGAATTTGTACAGGAGAAAAATTCTCTACAACTTTGCTCTGTTATGTTTCTTTCATATCTCGTATCGTTTCAGAGATATTTGCAAAAAAATAACGGCGATTTGACGATATCTGTCTGGCTGTAACGTGTTCCCAGTATTTAGGTCGAACCGTTCATCCGATCGGCACCAAATTTTACAGGCATAATTGTTGGCTACCAAAGACTACAACCTCGCTTTTTTAAATATTTCGGACCAGAAATGCGTTAGTAATACAAAAAAATATAAATGAATAAATAAATAAAAAAATAAAAAAATAGCCGTTTGTAAGGTAATTTTAATTGCAAATAAACCGTTTATCTGACGCGAAAATTGAATAACCGAATCTGAAGAGGAGAAAATTGTCTTCAACTTTCCTCTCTTATGTATTTTTTTCTTTTTTTCATATCTCGTATCGTTTCAAAGATATTTGCAAAAATAACGGCGATTTTGGGATGTCTGTCTGTCCGTCTGTCCGTAACGTGTTCCCTGTTTTTAAGACGAACCGTTCAACCGATCAGCACCAAATTTTACAGACATAATTGTGGACTGTCAGAGACTAGAACCTCCCTTTTTCAAATTTTTCGGATAAAAAATACGGTAGTAATACCAAAATAAGCCGTTTGTAATATAATTGTAATTGCAAACGAACCATTCATCTGACACGAAAATTCAATAACCGAATTTGTAGAGGCGAATATTCCCTACAACTTTGGTTTCTTATGTTTTTTCATATCTCGTATCGTTTCAGAGATATCTGCAACAATAACGGCGATTTGACGATGTCTGTCTGGCTGTAACATGTTACCACAGTTATTTTCATTTAAAATTCGAGCTGTCAAAAGGCGATCGGAAAGGCCCACTGTTAGTGTTACGTAAAATGGGCCAATAATAGAAACGGACAGCTTTATTGAGTATATTGTCGAAAGACGTCGACGGTCTTCTAATGAATGTCTCCCATCAGAGCATTAAATGTAGTATTCAAGAGTTTATAATGTTTCTATTCCATTACACAAAGTTACATATCGTTTCGAAAAGTTTCAAAAATGTTCAAATGTTTGTAAATCTATCGGAACAAACTGCGTGGTCATCAGTCCGTAGCTTAAAAACTACTTAAACCTAGGTAAACTAACCTACGGACAAACACACACACCCATGCCCCAGGGAGGACTCGAACCTCCACGGCGAGCAACCGCGCGCTCCGCTGCGAGACGCTTTAGACCGCTCGGCTACTCCACCGCGGCCGAAAAGTTTCACTAACAAGGAAAGTACATGGGCTCGAACAAACATATCTGTATGAACGTTTGGTTACAGGATCTCTACGTACACCTCAATGTGCTGGTGGGAGTCGTTTTTCTGCAAAGCTCTGCAACCATGCTCTAGATAGCACTGTAGATGTAATTGTAGACGCCATACGTAATGCAGATATCTTAACTATAACTTATGTAATAATCATCGTACATGTTCTCTAGCGAATTGTCATCAAAAGCCGTGATGATAGTTGCAACTTTAACCTTCTTCCTGAAAGACTGTTGGTATTCACTGTCACTGCTTCCATCGCCTCTTCCCGCACTTACCGTAGCACTACCGCTTGTAATGAGTTGTTCGTCATTATCATCCCTATTATCATTATTATGAGTTTGTAACAACAGTATCTAACTTATGCTCATATTTCTGTACCATAACAGATACGAAAAAGCTTGCAAATGATTCATCTTCTACACAAATACCATCTTCACGAAGAAGGGTTCTTCGTAACTTCATCTCAACTAATCGCAGTACATTAGCAGGAGTGATTAGCAATCGCCGCCCCACCTGACGCTTCACCACTCAAATAACATCACAAAACGCAACTTCGGAGGCACACTGCACCTTCCCTACTGGCAAACCGACAGTTCAAAGTACAATGCGGCATGGCACACGCAGAGGCCTGTAACGGACGACTGCAGAATTTTGCAGATGCGGGAGTATAACTAGTGCAATAAGGGATCATTACATTATCTCTTAAACGATTTTGGCGTACATGTGTTTGTTCGAGCCCAAGTATTTTCCTTGTAAGTAACACTTAAATATATGACCTCAAACAAGTCCACACTCTAGTCAAGTTATCCAACGATTTTTCGCCCAACAATATCTTCTCCGCCACCTAAGCGCCACCTGCGATATGTATCAGCGTTCTCCAAAGATAAAAGAACGCTCTTGTTACCAACATACGAACTACTCAGGGACACTGTAAGTGCGAACAAATAACCGTGACGTGTCACAGTCTGTATTCCGCAAGGGCATTTGGGCATCTGCAAAGAAAATTTCCGAAAGAACAGACAACAACATGCATAATTTTATTCAATGTAGCGCTGCTGTGGGTATCTCGTCAATACACTTTAACGCACGAAAGTTTCTGAACTTCCCGTGCACTGTCTAGTGTAGCGGCGGCCAAGTTCGCCTGCACTGGCTGGTAACGCTGCCCGCTCGGCAGGCGCGCTGTTTGGGTTGCATAATGAGCAGGCGCTGTCCCGTACATCAGAGGAAACGCATCGTGGCGCCGCGCTGCTGCTAAAGTCGATGCCGCCTCCCGCGCCGTTCTCCCGTTCCAAAGCGAATAACACAATTACTGCGTAACTGACGCCAACAACAAAATGGCCGTTTGTTTTCCGCGACGCCGGCGTCGCTTCCAGTGCGCTAAATGCAACGAAATTCGTCACGAGATAGTTTCTTTCTTCTTTTTTTTTTTTCTTTCTCCCATACACCTTTGTGTGTCCTACTGCGCTGTACTGTGTGTAAATGTGTACGGTTTTGTATACCCTTCCGCCCATACGTCTGCGTCCTGCTTCGGTGTGTGTTAATCCAACTTGCCTGGAAAAATAAAAAAAACACACGCGTAGATACGTCATTGCGCCTCTGTCTTTCTATTGGCTGAAGTCTCTGTCTCCAAAAAATGAACACTCATGTAGTCCGTTCACTGAATCAATATACAGCTGAACTCGTTTATTACATAAAACTTCTGCCAAGACAGCAAATTCTTTAATATACACTACTGGCCATTAAAATTGCTATACCAAAAAATACCTTGGACAAATATATTATACTAGCTGAAAATCCGGCGTTGCCCGGTTATTTATTTATTTATAGCTGCCATTTTCAGGTATATATTAATTTGTATAAGGGCTGTATGTCTGGGAATACAATTAGTAGTAAAGAAGTAATAGATTAAGGGACGGTTTTCCATGAACGTTACTGTTTATGTGCTCATATCTCATGAACTACATGTCGTACTGATACAATTTAGAAGGTACATTCAAATATATGTTTGTGTACTGTCTGTAAAATTTCCTCTCGCTACAATTTGTAGTGTTCAATTTATAAATTGTAACGTCATACCGAATGCCGCAGTTTTACTCCATAAACAGCGGAAAAGTAGTAAGCAAGAAACTTTTTTCCATTCATCATTTTACTATCGTTGCCAGCGAGAAAAAGTTTAATAAAGGTTTGAAATTATGTTTAAAGTTTGTTGCAAGTCTTTAAGTACTGTCATTATTATACAGTGTATTTCGAAAGTCTCGGCGCATTATATGGAATTTTTTTGCGTTTTCTATTGGTTATGACGTAATATCTTTTGAACCATGTACCGTATGTGATTCTTAACCATGCAGCAATTGTTACCTCACGGTAAGGAATGTGTGTACCAAATTTGGTTGAAATCGGTCTAATGGTTTAGGAGAAAATGAGCAGCATTGTCGCATAATGCAGCAGTTTTTCGCGCATCTCATTGTTTATGACGTCATATCTCGTGAACTATATATCGTATGCGATTCTTACACTTACTGCGACCGTCCTCATGGATCGATGCTTACGTGTGCAATATTTCATAAAGATTGGATTAAAACTGTAGATTTGTATGCAACACGTGCAAATATACGGACACACTACTTTATATATTAGAAGAAGACTAGAACTGACATGTGATTATATTTTCACGCAATTTGGGTGCATAGATCCTGAGAAATCAGTACCAGAATAACCACCTCTGGCCGTAATAACGGCCTTGATACGCCTGGGCATGCCGGAATAGATCGAGATCCCTTGTCGATAGCAGTCGTCATTTCATGTCAATAAAGCGCTAGCTGTGCTTCACAGGAGCTTTTCACTGTAAGATTTACCTAAACGAAAAACTTGACGTTGCTTCGCTGCTCTGCTACAGTTTGAAACTCAGACTGTTACATTCGTTGCCAGTCCTACTGCTGCAAAATCGTTTCTACTCGGCTGTTTTTGAAAAGTCAAAGACCGTAGCTCCATAACTCGCCTGGAGTACTCCAGTATGAACACACTGTGTAGCAATAAGGAATGTATTCACAATTAAAAACAGCGAACACCTCTAGAGAGTTGTCGACGTATGCCTCTGAAGCTTCGCAAGCGAGTTTATAAATGAGAAATTGGACGCTCAGAACCGTACAAAGGCTGAAAAATTGTCCAGTTGTCAGGAAGTTGCTGCGCACAGTTTTTCTTCCCCATCCGTAAACTGATATAAAAGATAAAAGCCGCATCGCTTCCACAGCCGCTATGTTCTGCAGGTCCAGTAATGCGGCTGCTAAAAGTAAGCGTATGCAACTTCATTTATCTCCGAGGAAGCCGCAAGAACTATTTCAAAGTGAAAACAAAGGGAAATTGAAACTCTTAGAGATACTTTTCAGGAGTAAAAGTCGACGGCAATTTTGTTTTATAAAAGCGCTTTCCCAGTTGTCCAGTGCTTTTTCCCCGGTAAAGTTTTCGCCTTTGTGTACTGTTGTAATTACCGCAGTTGCAGTTTCGACCTTATATCTTCCTTCTCTCGGTATTCATTTTCCAAGTGCAGGTATCGTGCCTACCGACATGCGAAAGCTCTTTAACAGCTGCTCTTTAACAGTGTGTTGGACTGTTTATAAGTAATGATACAGGCGTGTCCCTGTCATCATCGACCAAGACGGACATACAAAGAGCAACCGATATCGCTTGCCGCTGTTATTCGCAGATGAAGAGGCTTGCAGAGGATAGAATGGGGAGCTAACCAGCTTGCGGACTGAGGAGAACATCAGCAACAACAACAACGGTACACGGCTACTATTTGTGGTACGATCATACGGTGAAATGTTAATCTATAAAGTCACGTTAATGTATATAATATTGGCAGTTAATACGTGTAATCTGCAGACTGCTCAGTTGGTCGTAAAGTTGAAATCTGTGAGCTGATCACAATACGATTTTGCTAATCGAACTGACGTATTTTGACGGTGACCTGGCGGCACACATGTTGTTAGCCGAGCGGTCTAAAGCATCTCGCTCGCCGTGGAGGTTCGAGTCCTCCCTGGGGCATGGGTGTGTGTGTTTGTCCGTAGGTTAGTTTACCTAGCTTTAAGTAGTTTGTAAGCTACGGACTGATGACCACGCAGTTTGGTCCGATAGATTTACAGACATTTGAACACATGTTGTTATTGTAACAGACAAGAGAGGACCACTAAACTTGAAATGTGTCAGTTCTACGTGGGCTGAATAAAAACTAAATATTTGAGTAGCCTAATATCAAACCTGGGCATCTCAGCTAATGGTCTAAATTTAGTTAGCAGTCGATCCTAATGGACGTTTTTCCGCTCTTTTCATTGGTGATGGCCTTTTTCCCAAAAATTCACGTTAATGTGATAAATCACACGTTAAAGTTGACTGTCCGCAACAAAACGGACACCTACAAAACAGCTTGATATAAAATTCGGACACTCGTTCAATGAAGCAGTGTGCACCAATGGGAACACATTATATGATCACATGACCTCGAAAATCAGACATGACTACAGCATGTGCCAGGTACTAAGACGTATTAGCACGTACTTAAGTTTTTCAGTAATTTTGTGTAGTATCATTACTAATACCCATCTCAAAGCGAGTGAAATGGAACACATCACCAGCGTTAGAAGGAAAAGCTAGAAAGCGGTTCAGACAACCTGAAAAGTGAAAAATAAACACTGAAAAGAAACAAAGGTAAGACTAGCTTGTGAACTACACTATTGTAAGGTGTATTCTACGAAATGGTCACTTGTTGCAAAGAAGTTCGTTGTCGGAAATAACATGAGGAAGTTTACAAAAATTTGGAGACAGTTACAGCAGACCTTATGCTAATAATTTTAGAGATTTCATTTTCTATATAAAATTAAAAATATTATTGTAGTTCTTCAATATTCCAATATGTAATGGAGTTCAAAATTTAATATTTTCCACTTTATGTCGATATTCCTATAATTTCCCAGATTATACAGCTGTAAAAGACGGTCGTAAGCAGTAATCCAAGTTGTGTATAAAAAAAAAAAAAAAAAAAAAAAATTAAAAAAAAAAAACGGATATCTTAAAGCACGTTTACATCAAAAGCGGACACCTACACGTTTTGGTTTCAAAGACGGACTTACGTATTTTCAATTTGAAGGTGCTTTCAGGTGCTTTCAGGTATAAATATATATCCTCGAGTATTAAATTCGATAATGCCCAAATCAGCTTATAAATATATTAGCTCTGCGTTTTGCAGTAAAAAATGACGTTTATCTCAGTTTCTGGCAAATGACAGATGTCCGTGTCATTTACTTTGAATAAAAAATTGGACTAAACTGGGTATCTTTTACATTGTAACCTGACAGCTCTTTTGAAATGAATGACAACTGCATTTCATTAGTCGACAATGACGTAAGGCTTCTATGCAGAAAGTGATTTCTCTGTTTATGTCGAGTGTATGGCACTGTTCTTGTACTTACATCCAAGTTGCATAATGCTTTCAATGCTATCGCAAGAATTATAGCAACACAGGTACAACAGCAGCAAACAAAATCATAGATAAATAGATAATTCCTGTATGTAAAGTGAATGTGGCCCAAAGTAAACTATGATTAGTCAAAATAGGAGCGCTGAAGGAAAAGTAACTACGTTAATTAAATGATGCAGTCTGACATAAAATTTTACACTTACAAAAGAAATCAATCATGTAATGACGATGAGAGTTCTTTTAAACAATTTACAATCAACATTAACAATACAAAATTTGGGCATAACTTTAACGTAACAATGACAAAATGGGGCGGGGGGGGGGGACATCATGCTTTTACTAGATACCTAACCTGTCATCACAAAATTTCTTATGCTTTGTTTCGCTGGCGCATATTTACCTCCATATTCGTCAGGTCATACTATTTTTATCTGTCACTTTCCACTTCTTTCACCTCTGGCAGTATTGCTCATGTGAAAAATACCGAGTAACAGCGTGGTACACTTTAAGTGTAGGTCGCTCTGTAAGTGGCTGGGTAAGTCGTTGCGAAGTTCGGAGGAAGGCAACGGCATATCACCTCCAAACAGGACCATGCCTAGTAAAGCACTATGGTGTTCAAACCAATCTTCGGATTGTTGACTGCTTTACCTTATTCTTCCTTGCCCAAAAGCTTAATAACAAAGTTCGCTTACAAAAAGCTGCCCACAGAACCGCCACAGACTGACTCAACATACCGACAGCTCCAAACTCTCTCCTTCTCGCTTCAGCCGGCCGTGGTGGTCGAGGTGACTGAGGCGCTCCAGTCACAGTCAGCACGGCCACTATGGTCGGGGGTTCGAATCCCCCCTCGGACATGGATATTTGTGCCCTCCTAGTTCGTCTGTAGTTCATAAGTAGTTTGTAAGTTTAGGGACTGATGACCCCGTAGTTAAGTCCCATAAGCTTAACAAACATTTGAATTTTACTCGCTTCAGTCTCTGCGCCCAGCGATAATACACTCCTGGAAAATTAAAAAAGAACGCCATGATTTCTTCAATTTCAGCAGAGGGAAATTTTGACACATTCTTCAGGTTGTATACAACACAGGATCACACAGGCAGAGTCGTACCCAGGTGAGTACAGTCACCAGAGCGTCCGCAGTGCTAGCGTTATTACAGCGTGTACCCTCCTTTTGTAGCACTGCAAGCTGCAATTCTTCCATGGAAACGATCGTAGAGGTTCCGAACGGGGTTATTTGGAATGGTCTGCCATGCTATTTCCACCTGGTGCCTCAGTTGGGCCAGATTTCGTGCCGCTCATGCAGACGACCCAACATAACGTTCCATGCGGTCCCAAACTTGCTCAATGGGGAAGAGATCTGGGGATCGTGCTGGCCGGGGTGGTTGACGTACACCTTGAAGAGCACGTTGGGTGCTACAGGACAGACGTGGATCTGCATTGTTCTGTTAGAAAAGTATATCACCTTGTTGCTACACGAGTGGTAGCAAGACGGGTTAAATGATGGTTTCAGTGTACAGTGGATTGGTCATTGTTCTCTAGACGTTCACTAGAGGAGAATGGCGAGTGTATAATATCGCTCCCCTCACAGTGATGCACGATCATGACCACCGTTTGAGTGTCCTCCGCTCACGTCCCAACTTCGTTCAGCTCTCCTGCAATGGTGTCAAGGTAGGCGCTTATGAGGGGCCAAATGGAGACGTGTCGTCTTCAGTGATGAGAGTCGTCGCTTTCTCGGTGCCAATGATGGTCGTACGCGTGTGTGGTGTCGTGCAGGTGAGTGCGAAAATCCGGAGTGTACGCGACAGAGGCAAACGGGGCCGACACCTGGCATCATGGTGTGGGGAGCCAGATCCTACACTGGCCGTTCTACTCTGGTGATCGTTGTGGGAAAATTGAACAGTACACGGTACGTTGAAACCACCATTCAACCCGTCTTGCCATCTTTCATGCACCATCAAAACGATATGCTTTTCCAGCAG
The DNA here is from genome assembly GCA_026315105.1 of Locusta migratoria. Classification (NCBI taxonomy): domain Eukaryota; kingdom Metazoa; phylum Arthropoda; class Insecta; order Orthoptera; family Acrididae; genus Locusta; species Locusta migratoria. The sequence continues at coordinate 831,192,504 of CM048744.1, forward strand.
GACAATGAACATGCACATGGCTCTCTTCCAACCCAAGGTACTCTTCTAGGTGTACGTCAACTACCCTGCCCATCATTATCCCCAGATCGTGTCCCCCATTGAGCATGTCTGGGGCTGGATGAAACGTCGTCTTGCCGTGGTCTGCACGACCGCACGAGATCTGGTCCAACTGAGGCATCATGTGGAAATTGCATGGCAGGCCATACCGTAAGACTTCATTCGGCACCTCTACAATCGTCTTCATGAGAAAGTTGCACCCTGCTTTACTGTAAAAGGAGGGTATACACGATACTAGCGTCGACATTGTGACGCTCCAGTGACTGTACTGACATGTGTATGGTTCTGACTGCGTGATCGTGTGCTGTACACATCCTTAAGAATGCGCCAATAAAATTTCGCTCTGCTGGGTTGAGGAATTCATGGTGTTCTTTTTCATTTACGAGGAGTGTAGTGTCATCAAACGGTGTGATTTCGGACGGTTTTGAGATTATTTTCGCTATAACATTCGTAGGTTTTGTCAGATTTAATTCTATTCTACGGAAGTGGTGGGGTATATGTATAATCAGTAAAATATCCTAGAAATAGAAGGTCCACGTGCATCTACTTTTGCCTGAGACAGACAAATGAAGTGTCCGAATCGCCCCATATTCGATCTCTGTCCGGTGTTTCGAAGAGTATGGGGTGATTACGGACATAAATTGATTCTTTTTTTTTCTACTGGCTTCTAGTGACTTTTAAGGACGTCCATCATTAAAATAAGGGATAAGGACTAAAATAAAGGCTTTTATCTAAGTTAATTTGCCACACTGAATATCTGGATCTGTTTTCTTTAAAATTTCTGAGTCTTAATTAGACCGATCTTGAACAACTGTCTCACTTTTATACGTTCTCGGCATTGTCCGAAATCACTCCACATAGTACACAATTTGGAAAGAAACCTCCGTTACTTTGAAATTTAACACCAAACTCATCACAACCTGGTACAAAAATGTCGTTGGTAACGAAAGCTACAATACTTTTCCGCCAGTCGCAACAACAGAAAGTTGTAACACAGCGAGAACTTTCGACAATGAGACTGTCCGACTGATTATTGCGTCGATAAACAATCGATACAAACGCAGGATCGCGGGACGCGGGAAATACAGTCTGGTGCATAAAATAAGCAGCACGCGTAGATGGAAATAAGCGCTAATTCGCTGCTATGCAGCGGGAAACAGAAGATAAACCGTATCGTCAGAAATCACCCCGGTGTCCAATATCACCCCATTTGACGGTACTTCCAAAGATATGAAAACATGCTGAGTAACTTACACGGAATGAAAAATATAAAATTAAAGATACTAACTTTGTCAAATTACATAAAATTTACACAGAATCGGAAAAAAAAATGTTGGTACCTTATATACCGGGTAATTAAAAAGTCAGTAAAAATTTGAAAACTTAATAAATCACAGAATAATGTAGATAGAGAGGTAAAAACTGACACACATGCTAGGAATGACTTGGGGTTTTATTAGAAAAAAAAAGTTAAAAAAAATGAATAATAAAAAAAATGATAGAGTAAACACATTAATGAGAGTCAGAGCAGGTGACAAGCTCTCACCTCTAAAATCCTTCTAGGTCATAGGTTTTACCCTCGTTTAATCTGGTGTTGAATGTTTCGGCAACGAACGAAACGAACAAACGAAAATGTCAAGATTTTTAGATTGGCATGTTTTCGAAGCTGCCAAATAACTGACGTCTCCTCTTAAATATCTTTGATTCTGAGTTGGTTTATGTTCTAGGAGGCGATCCAATTATATTGTAGAAAGATATAAAAAAGCCAAGATCGGTGATCATTAATTTTTATTTACGACGACCGGTTTCGCTGAAGTATGTCAGCATCATCTGGTCCAATAAAATCATTTTACAAGGCCATAATCTTGTAATGTCAATCAGTTGTTATATAACATAATTTACAATGCATAGGTGCACTATGTCATTATAATAAAAATAATTATCACAGCGAGTGACAATAGCAAACAGATAATTATGCTGCATGGAGAGCCTTGGCAGTAGTGGCAATTATCTTTGGAACAAAGAAGCTGAATTAAAGTTTGTGTTGTGGAGGGAAATCGTACATAGACTATTCCAAGGCGCCTTAATTGTTAGTGGTGTGGTAGTCTAACGGTTAACACGTCTGCCTAGTAAGCATGGAGGTCCGGGTTCGATTCCCGGCCGCACCACAAATTTTAATGGATTGCTTCAGATCTAACAATAATTATGTTTTAATTATAATGACATAGTGCACCTGTGCACTGTAAATTATGTTATATAACAACTGATTGACATTACAAGATTATGGCCTTGTAAAATGATTTTATTGGACCAGATGATGCTGACATAGTTCAGCGAAACCGGTCGTCTTAAATAAAAATTGATGATCAGCGATCTTGTATTTTTTTTATATCTTTCTACAATCTTTGATTCTGGCCGCGACATTATTGGCCTTTTGTTGTCCTGTGATATCAAAATTTTTCATTCTCGTTCTATTGTGTTCCAGCGAGATAGTTCACCTAATTCAATCAAATTTTTTTTTTCAGCTCGGTAGGTACAGAGATAACTTGGAATAGCGACGCGATAAGCATCGCAGCAGAGCCCGCTCGCTCATCCAGTACAGCGGGCGAGAGAATGACAAACGACAGTGACGCGGTGGCTTTAGAATTATAGCTCCCCGTTTAATCCGAAAAATAAAATTAAAAAAAAAAGTTTTTAAATTAAGCGATATAAAGTGGATTTGACGGTGACGCGGTACCGCAAGCAATTTCCTGGGAATATGTCGATGGTGGTGGTGGGGGGGGGGATGGATTTATTTTCAGAGGCTCGCCTCCATCGAGCAATAATGGCGCAGCGGTAAAGTTTGGCCGCAGAGGGCCGCGTGGTGTGTGGCGGTGGGCACTTTGTCAGGGGGGGGGGGGAGCAGTCGGCGGTGACAGCGCCGCGACTGAGCGTGACTGGACGGCATCACACCGCCCGACGACGTGACGCGGCGCTTGAAGAGTGAACGGCGGATAATTCTGGCGCCAAAGTGCAGAGAGACAACCGTCTACCTGTACTAATAATGAAACTCATATTCACACAATATACAGGGGTCCAGAAAAGGACTTCCTGATTTCAAAATTAAATATCTCGGAAACAAAGATCGATAGAGGAATGCAGTAAACGGTATGTGACAGCTGTAAGAAATTTATACAGCAGTTTGAAATAATAGTTACAAAAGCTGCTAACAGATGGCGCTGTACGCTGTACAGCTCATATTAGCATACATAAGTTAAATAATCGTATGAAAACACTCTTTGCAAACAGTCACAACACAATGTTTTCAAAATGTTCACCATTGGCACTACAGAGGTGGCGCAAACGAAGAATTAAATTCGCCATCATATTTCGTGGAGTTTCAGCCGAAATGGATTCACATTCCACAGAGATCGCCGATTCAAGCTCGTCCAGCATGGCGGGATGCTTCGGGTAGGCCATGTCTTTCACTGTGCCCCACAAAAAAAGTCACAAGGAGTCAAATCCAGCGAATATGGAGGGCAATCCATGCCTGCACCAGTAAATTTGGGATATTTCAAAACAATGTCTCGATTCCCGAAGTATTCCTCAAGAAAGCGAAACACTTGTTCGGTCCGATGTGGTCGGGCTCCATCTTGCATAAGCACGACACATAGCTCAGGAGATATGACGTCATAAATAATGAGAGGCAAAGGCGTGAGAATATTCAGATTTATGCGTCAATTATTCGAAAATGGGAGTAGTTAGGGACCTGAAACAAAGTTTGCATGTAATTTCGGACGTGTTTTGAAGCGTAACTGACCCTCCCCCACAGAAAGATGAAACGAAAAGAAGTCTACCGCTCACAACAGTTTCGCTGTAGATGCCGTAAAACTGTCGCATCAGGCATGACCTCGTATCAAATAAAGATAGCATTACAGATTTGGATGTTACTATTTATTTTTGTCTACAAGTCTCCCTTAATTCTCTTGCATCCAAAATTAAGCAATCTGTTTTCTTTATCTCTATCTTTATAAAAGGCAAAGGACACTCACTCACTCACTGACTATACACGAAATCTCGAGAACTACTTCACCTACGAAGCTGAAATTTGGCAGGAATGTCGTTTATAGGTAGAAAAGTCAACAAAGAAATTATTTTGTGATTGGTGCATGGCGGAATATACTTCTCCTACAGACTCACGAAATTTATAATTTCATTCCGATCTTCACGAAATTTCACACGCTTGACCTTCAAAACAAGAGGAAGGTCACTGTCTACCTTAAGTTTCATTCGGAGTTTAGGAGAGGGTACTTTGCAACATAATAATGGATCCCTAAATACCTTGGTCGCGCCATAAATTAGAACGGCTCGACCGATTTCTCAGATTATTATTATTTTTTCTCTGAACAAGGATTGTGTTAAATAAAACTGGAATATTTGAGTACAACAAAGTGCGTTTTTCAGTGTGACCTTGGGTTTCTATTGCAGAGAAATCTATAGTTTTGTTCCGATATTGATGAAACTTCGTTAGATGCAGTACTGCGATATGCAATTTATTTGATACCGAAGAAATAATCGACATTTTTATTACTATAAATGATTGTTGGTGTATACTCGAATACTAATAAATCAAGAGGAATGTCACTGTGTGTACAAAATTTTGATTGGTGCATAGTGGAAGATACTTAATTTACGGAATTTTACAAAAAGTACAATTTTGCTCCAATCTTTATGAATTTTGCACAAATGACCTTTAAACCAAGAGGAAGATCACTGGGTACATAAATGTTTGTATGGTACATGACAGAGGTTACCTTGTAGAAAATTTTGCCGAGAAAGGGGAACGGTAGAAACGAACAGAGAGATGCGAAAGAAAGCGGTGGATACAGAGAGAGGGGGGAAGGGATGTGGACTACGAGAGTTTTTGATACATAAACAACCGGGCAACGCCGAATTTACCGCTAGTCTACTATAAATTAATTATCTTCAAATCTACTTCGCGAACTTAAGTTAGGTTGAGTTTTCAATAGATTTTACTTCGACTGAATCAGAACCAATTTTTGTAGTAAAATACTGGTCTCTATCGGAATAGCTGACCCCCTAATTTTCACTCTCCCCCCCCCACCCCACCAATATACCTGGCCGATTTTCGTCTTTTACAAAAAGATACTTTTGTAATAAGAATTATCAATATTTTTTTACTAATCTCTAAATTAAAGAAAATTTTCCATTTTATCGCCCCATTATGGAGGGACCGTTTCACTTCTGAAATATGTTTTACAGCCGGTAAAAATAGTCCAAGTCCCTTAATTTTTAATGTCATCAGTATCATCAGCATTAAAGACTGATTATGCCTTTCAGCGTTCAGTCTGGAGCACAATACCTCTAATAAAATTCCTCCATGATCCCCTATTCAATGCTAACATTGATGCCTCGTCTGATGTTATGCCTTTTACTTCAAAATCATTCTGCACCGAATCTAAGTACTTTCTTCTTGGTCTACCTCGACTCCTCTTGCCCTCCGCTTCCGAGCTCATGAGTCTCTTAGGTAACCTTGTTTCTCCCATGCGTGTAACATGACCCCACCATCTCAGTCTGTTCCCTCTGCTTCATCTTTGGTGTTCATTCCCAGTTTTTCACTGATTTACTCATTATGGACACCCTACTGCCATTGTTCCCATCTATTATTACCTGCAATCATTCTTGCTACTTTCATATCTGTAACCTCTACCTTATAAATAAGGTAACCTGTATCCACCCAGCTTTCACTCCCATACAACAAATTTGGTCGAAAGATAGAACGGTGCACTGCTGACTTAGTCTTGCTACTTACTTCCTTCTTGCAGAAGAGAGTAGATCTTAGCTGAGCACTCACTGCATTAGCTTTGCTACACCTCGATTCCAGTTCTTTCGCTATGTTGCCATTCTGTGAGAAAATACATCCCAGGTACTTGAAACTACCTGTTCTAACTTTGTTCCTCCTATCTGGCAGTCAATCTGTTTAAATCTCTTTCCCACAGACATTACTTTCGTTTTGGAGATGCTGATCTCATCCAAATTTCAAAAAATTCGGAGAGTGACACTTCCATAGGTTTAATTCTAATCCTCATGGTGTAAACATTCCCTGTTAGCTGATACACAGGGATGCCGCTCCCACAACTATGTCTGCCGCGAACGTATCAAATCGGCATCCGGCAGACCTCTGCCAAGTATCTCGAACTGCGAGAAAATGGACTCGGATGAAAAGATTCAGTTACGAAGGGAGGTCGCGTTCTTGTCTCTCGAGCGACTAAAACCTTGAATACTGCCCGTTATCCTGGCATTGTTTTCAAGCTGCCTTAACGGAACAGAGAGAAAAATATTCAAACAACAGCTGCGCGATCCAACGAGAAATTCTTTGCTTGAGTGCTCTTCCAAGTCCTTAAACAAAAAAATCTGGAAGACAGAGCCAGGAAACTTCGTTGCAAAAATCGCAGCACCGTTCGCTCCTGGTAAGAAACATTGTTTTCCGCAACATTCATCTCACGAAATGACCGTAACGGCTTAACTGTAGCAACTGGGTAATTTCCTATTATTCACTACTGCCGCCATAATCGACTTGCCAGAGTCACGAACTGTACTAATAGCACCAGCCAACGGTTGCAAATGTCAGCTGATAACCTGATAATAAATTGTTTCAAATTTGCTAATAGTCTACTACAGCCCAGTGCTATCTTCTGAAAAATTACTTTTAGCACCATATAAAGGGTGTTTCACTAAATGTGTTCGCCTCTGTAACCTATAAAATAATATGTGACAGGAAATTTTATGCGGTAGGTCAACACAAGAAATGTTACACTTTCTGCGGAGCTTATTGTATCAATTTCCAAAGAGTTACACCACAAAGATATAATTTTTTAAATAGACTAATAGTTTTTTCTATCGTGTATTGGATTCGTTTAAACCAGCTGCGTCCAAATCAATTTAAACTATATTGCTATCACTGTTAGTTTTGCAGCTACAACCCTTCTAAGTTCCGGGGGTGGAGGCTGCGATAGCGTATCTGAGTGGCCGAGTGGCTATCCCCTGGGGCACGGCCCACTGTCTCATGACCACCAGCCAGTCAGTATTGAATCACCTTATATGTTTACCTTTGGAATTTGTCATAGTATTTACTTCCACAATTCCTCCCTTACTTTCATGCCAGTGAAAGTCGTTTTTCAATATTGTTCCTGAGACAATTAGAGTGAAAAAATAAAGTGAGGCATATATACGTCTCTCCTATATCTTTGTGCTTCTTCTTATCTTATATCTATCCATCTCCCGTCCTCTCGTTCCCTGGTATCCCCCCCCCCCCAATCGCCATCTATGACAAATTCTACATGTCCATAGATACTCCGCAATCCACCGTAAGGTGCGTGGCGGAGGGTACACTGTACCACTCCTAGGCATTTCCTTTCCTATTCCACTCCCAAACAGAACGACGAAAAAAAGAATGCCTATTTGCATCTCTATAAGACCTAATTTCTCTTATCTTGTCTTTGTGATCACTACGCGAAATGTAAGTAGGAGGCAGCAAGATCGTACTACACTCAGCTTCAAATTCCGGCCCTCTAAATTTTCTCAACAGAAATTCACGAAAAGAACGTCGTCTTTTCTCTAGCGATCCCCAATTGAGTTGCCAAAGCATTTCCGTGACACTCGCACATTGGTCGAACCTACCAGTAACAAACCTAGCTGCTCGCCTCTGAACTGCTTCCAAGTTTTCCTTTAAACTGAACTGCTGCGTGTTGCAAACACTTGAGCAATACTAAAGATGTGGTCGTAAAAGCATTTTATACGCGGTCTCCTTTAGAGATGAAGTACATCTTCCCAAAATTCTCCCAATAAATCGAAGTCGGCTGTCCGCCTTACTCACAACTGTCCTTACATGTTCGTTCCATTTCATATCGCTCTGCAATGTTACTCCTAGATATTTGAACGACGTCTCTGCATCAAGAAGCTCACTACTAATGCTGTGCCGGCCGCGGTGGCCGAGGGGACTGCGGCGCGTCAGCCACGGTTTGCACGGCCACTACGGTCGAGGGTTCGAATCCTCCTCGGGAATGGATATTTGTACCGTCCTTAGTGTTAGCTAGTTCATAAGTAGTTTGTAAGTTTAGGGACTGATGATCCCGTAGTCAAGTCCCATAAGCTATACAAACATTTGATTAATGCTGTATTCGAGCATTATGGGATGCTCATGCACGTCACCTTACATTTTTCTACTTTGAGAGCTAGTTGCCATTCTTCGCACGAACTAGAAATTTTGTCTAAGTCACCCTGTAAGGCATTAGAGTCATTTAAAGACACCCCCCCCCATACACCACAGCATCATCAGCCAAACAGCCGCAAATTACAAGCTACTGTGTCCATCAGATCATTTATGTAGATAGAAAATAATAGCGGTCCTATCACACTCCCTTGGGGCACGCCTGACGATACACACTCTGATGAACACTCGCCGTCGAGAACAACGTACTGCGTTCTATTACTTAGGAAGTCTTCCAGCCAGTCACAAATCTGCGAATCTGTATAAATCCGCTAAATTTCGTGGTGATGAGTGAAGCGAAGTTTATTTCAAGCTACCCTGTCCCCTGCACCATGCGGTGTTTTGCGGAATATAAAACGTTTTGTGGTTGATCACAGTAAATACTCCATTTACGGGCTTCACACTGGAAGGCGAATGCAAGGCACAGCGTTCGGCCTTTGTGTGTATTCCCGTATCCTGCAACAGACGGACGCTAATTCTGTGCGCGTGTTCCTCTGCCCTTTTTAAAAACGGGCGTAACCCGTGCTCTTTCTAAAGTCTACGGGAACAGCTCACTGCACGAGATAAATACACGACAGGCGAACGATTGATTCTCATGTGAAACCCAGCAGGAATTCCGCCAGGGCCAAGAGCCTCGTCTGCTTTATTTGTATCGTTTTCCAATTCTGGGAGATCGTATTTCAATTTCGTCCTCTGTTCTTGCGGTGGTATATATAAAACGCTACTACAGATGGATCGCTGTGGACGTAAAAAGCATTTTCAAACACAGGGTTTAGTATCTCAGTTTCTTGTCATTCCTCCACAACAGCAGACTTGCCTATGAGAACGTTTCACATCAACGTCAGCATAGATTCTCAGTAACTCACTGTGAAGTGTATGGTAGGGTACCAGTTGTCACGGGTTCTTCACATCCCATTCGCGCATGAAATGCGAAACGAATGAGGATGTACATGACTATGTCGACACTATAATTAGGAGGGTACTGTGTCAGACGTCTCTTTTTATTGGTTCAGGGCGGAAAATAGCTGAGGTCATAAGTGCCAAGTGACTGAAATTCTTCTTCTGACATCATGATACTTATACGTGAACACGGAAATTGAAATAACTAATTTTCGTGCTAGTTATACATGGAGCACAATGACACATTTTCGTATATTTGGAAGTGTGCTCTGCCATAAAACTAACTATCTAACACATTGGGCGTACTGTGACGTTAGCATACCGATGTGTATTTCAACTATGTATTAAATTTTAAATGTATATAGGTTCTGTTATAGCTTTTACCGTAACTAATGTATATTGTAGTTTTGTTTAGTATGTTTATGTGAATTTATGTAATTTATTATCTGTGTATCTGGGTAATCGCCGATAGGGAAGTAGGAAACATCTTTGATGTGTGTGGTATGTGGTCTTTGGAGCAATAGAGCGGGAGTCAGAGAGGGAAGTCGAGCTCTGTCGTTTGAAAAGTTCGGACGCTAGCAAGTGCGCGGGAGCGTGCAGCGCCTCGCTCTTTGCAGTTACCAGGCCTTGTTGGCGGAGTTCCATAATTAGCGCACATGTTTCCAATATGAGCGGAGGCACATGGCAGTTCATCTGAATGTCAAGATTTCGCCCTCAAATTGCTCACTGGATTGAACTTGTGCCTGTATTGTGACCTGCAGCATTGTCGGAGTCGGCGCGTCCTGCTCTTCAACAACGAGGACGCAATGTAAGACTGCTCCAATAATTTCTGACCACACAGTGTTTAGACATTTTGTAAGGCGTTACCCAGTTTTGTGCTCGAGAAACTATTTTTCCTAATAATAACCTAAAATTTAAAGAACTTCTACCACATCATTGTCCTAAGACAAGTAGGGTCCTATCCTTTCCAGAAGTTTCCCGAGTGTCGTTGAAAGTGAAAAGAATATTAAATTCAGTGCCAAACTATAAAATTTAAATAATTAAAGTTTGAATTTTAAAGCTAATTTCAACTTATTACAACTTTGGAAATAAGGAATTGCTTTGTTTGAAACAAAGTTGGCACAATTAAGTAACTAAACAAAATTATATATTAATTCCAAATTAATTGGTTAATTACTATTTAATATTTCATTGGTGCAAAAGTTATATGTCAAGTTGATTTCCTATGTTGGTTCATATTTCGGCGTTGTCCAGTTGTGATCTAGTTGCAAGTCATTTTGAGTAATTTCTTCCTGGTAATCTTAACATTAATTATTCTGCCAACCGAGTGTTTTGCTGCCTACTGTGTAATTCTCATGCAGGTGAGTGTTAGTGAAGGGACGTTGATAATTGAGTGCAACATTGGTCTCCGATCCAACACTGTTTCCAAACTAATCCAGTTTAATCAAATAATAATTACGTGAAACTTCCTGGCAGATTAAAATTGTGTGCCGGAACCGGGACTCGAACCTGGGACCTTTGCCATTCGCGGGCAAGCGCACTACCGACTATGCTATCCCGACACGACTCACGATGCCGCCTCACAACTTTACTTCCGCCAGTATCTCGCCTCCTACTTTCCAAACTTCACAGAAGCTCTCCTGCGAACCGTGCAAGACTAGCACTCCTGGAAGAAAGGATATGGTGGAGACATGGCTTAGCCACAGCCTAAGGGATGTTTCCAGAATGACATTTTCACTCTGCAGCGGAGTGTGCGCTGATATGAATATATGATATGATATTACGTGATTTATTTTCTTTCTTGTCTTAACTGATAATACCAAAGCATCATTTTTCGTAAAAGTTACTCGATTGCAAAAGTATTTGCCAACATTCTGTTGTGCAACACTAACGTATGTGATTACCCATTCATGATTGTCGTGGTTAATTACAAAACACCCTGAGTACCCCATTGGGCTGGCGATCGTGTTAATTTATTAATTTTTTACTCTTTCACTGTTTGTTACTTCCTATAATTTGCAATACATACGTGTCTAAGTGAGATTGTTCCATAATTAAATCAGTTCAATTAGTAATTAGTAGAGTAGAAAGAATGGACTATCTGATGTAGTATTTCGTTGTGGCAGCATTCCCTCACTAGTTGGTTTTCGTTTGCACAATAGTTTTTCGGTAAAGATAGCCTCGTCCAACTTTATTTTGTACGCAACACATGGGTCAATTTTAACATTAATCTGTCACAGGATTAATCGACCGGTTAGTGAGGGGAGTGTTACACTACCATATCACACTGGTCCATTACCGCAGCTACATGTTTTCGCCATCTGCCCCTATCCTGCGCTGTTTCCTTCAATACCTGGGTTCCTCAAATCGGCCTCCACATTGTCCTCCCATCTACGCCTCGGTCACCGCAGTGGCCGTTTTCCCTCTAAGAGTCCTACCAATTACGTGCTGCCTGCCTTCATCCATGCGAGCTACATCACCCGTCCATCGCAGCCTACATGATTTAATAACAAGTTTCATAGGTCACACCTGTTATCAAGAAATGCAGTAGGAGTAGCCAACTAAACTACAGGCCTATTTCATCGACGTCAATTTCCAGCAGGGTTTTGTAACATATCCTGTACTACAATAATATGAATTATCTGGAACAGAATGATCTATTGACCCGAGATCAACAGGGATTCAGAAAAAAATCGTTCATGCGAAACACAACTAGCTCTTTACTCACACAAAGTGATGGGTGCTATCAACAAGGGTTCACAAATCGATTCCGTATTTCTTCATTTCCAGAAGGCTTTTGACACCGTACCTCACAAACGGCTTTTAATCAAATTGCGTGGTTATGGTTTATCGCCCCAAATTTGCGACTGGATAGGGGATTTCCTATCAGATAGGGCACAATTTGTAGTAATCGATGATAAAGCATCAACTATAGCAAAGGTGATATCGGGCGTTCCACAGTGTAGTGTTATTGATTCTCCGCTGTTCCTTATTAACATAAACGACTTAGGGGAAAATCTAAGTAGCTCTCTTAGGTTGTTTGCAGATGACGCCGTCATTTACCGTCTAGTAAAATCATCTGAAGATCAAAACCAACTGCAGAACGATCTGAATAATATATCGCTCTGGTAATTGACTCTAAATAACGAGAAGTGTGAAACTTCCTGGTACATTAAAACTGTGTGCCGGAACCGGGACTGGAACCTGGGACCTTTGCCTTTCGCGGGCAAGCGCACTGCCGACTATGCTATCCCGACACGACTCACGATGCCGCCTCACAACTCTACTTCCGCCAGTGCCTCGCCTCCTACTTTCCAAACTTCACAGAAGCTCTCCTCCGAACCATGCGAGACTAGCACTCCTGGAAGAAAGGATATGGTGGAGACATGTCTTAGCCACAGCCTAAGGGACGTTTCCAGAAGGAAACTTCACTCTGCAGCGGAGTGTGCGCTGATATGAAACTTCCTGGCAGATTAAAAGTATGTCCCGGAACCGGGACTCGAACCTGGGACCTTTGCCTTTGCCTTTGAAAGGCAAAGGCCCCAGGTACGAGTCCCGGTTCCGGCACACAGTTTTAGTCTGCCAAGAATTTTCATATCAGCGCACACTCCGCTGCTGAGTCAAGTTTCATTCAATGAGAAGTGTGTTTTAAAGTATTCCGCACTCTGCAATATCTGACTTAAAATTAAATGCGTTTAATCTTAAACGCGAGAAATTATCCCACAAACTGTTGCTTTTGGTTTGCGTGATATCGTTGGCGGCTCAAGCAGCAAGCGCATGAAGCAGCTTGGTGGGGGAGCTTCGCTCTCCACCTGCGTGCGCAGACGACGCCGCTCAGCCGTCACTGGAAGCGGACGAACTAAAAGAGCGAACTAGTTCGCGACAGAGCTGCGAACTAAAGTGAGCGCTCTCGATCGCGAACTATTAAGCGCAAGACTAGTCTGCGGACTCGAGACGACAGCAGCAACAGGCAGTGTCAGTGGTCTCGGTGTGGAGAGAATGTCCAGCCCAGTGGCCTGCAAGGCGGGGTGAGCAGCAGGTGCTGAGTTGCTGGCCTCGTGGCTGCGTGGCGCGCGGCCCGCTGCGGAGGCGGCGCAGCGCGCGGTCCTGGGATCGATACCCGCGGCGACTCCGCCGGACGCGGCCTCGCGGCTACAGTGGCCAGGCCGAGCCGCCTCCGCTCTGGTGTCTGAGGCGTCTCAGGAAAGCCGAACTGCTCTTGCGTGCTCCATGTTAGCTGCGTCCAAAGTCTAATTATAAGACACCCTTACGTAATGCACTCAAGCCAAGAGACGTGTATTGTGTAATTCCTTGGCTGTTTTCATTGTTGAGTGTCTGGATCGCAGTCTATTTTTTTTCTAGGTCAGGCGTGTCATGGCGTATGGGGAGCCGAGGATTGTTACTTCTCTTACTGTATGACCGGAGCAGCAATGCTCTCCTCATACACCATGACACGCCTGACCTAGAAAGAAATAGACTGCGATCCAGTAACCCAAAAATTAAAACAGCCAAGGAATTACACAATACGGACTTTAACCTAATACAGTTCTGGAAGGAAAGATGGCGGCAGGCATGTCCTGAGCAAGGTCAAGCCCTCCCCTGCATCACCGAGAGTCCGCCTGGATACGAGCTGCCCCGTAAAGCCTGGTCAGCCCTGAACAGAATTCGCACGAACCATGGAAGATGCGCAGACTCTCTCTACAGATGGGGTAAAATTCCATCTCCCAACTACGACTGCGACTGTGTCGCCGATAAGTAAACCAAACACCACATAATAGGAGACTGCGAGATGAGGGCGTACGATGGGAACGTCTCCGATTTCCTGACTGCAAAAGACGCCGCAATAGACTACATTCGCAGCCTTGATGTTTGTATCTGACTGTGTTAATTTATTCTTTCTACATCTACATCTACATAGATACTCTGCAAATCACATTTAAGTGCCTGGCAGAGGGTTCATTAAACACTTTCATAACTTTTCTCTACCGTTCCATTCTCTAATAGCGCGCGGGAAGAAAGAACACCTAAATCGTTCCGTTTTCGATCTGATTTCTCTTATTTTATTGGGATGGTCATGTCTCCCTAAGTAGGTGGGTGCTAGCAAAATATTTTCACATTCATAAGTAAAAGTCGGTGATTGAAACTTCGGAAACAGATCACGTCACAATGAATAACGTCTTTCTTTTAATGATTTCCACCCCAATTCCTGCAACATTTCCGTGACGCTTTCCTCCCCGTAACGTGATAAAACAAAACGAGCTGCCCTTATCTGAACCTTCTCAATGTCTTCCGTCAATCCCACCTGGTGAGGGTCCCACAAGGGGCAACAGTACTCCAGGAGAGGACGCACAAGTGTGATGTAGCCAGTCTCTTTGGTGGAGCTGGTGCATCTTCGTAGCGTTCTGTTGATGAAACGTAACCTTTGGTTCGCCTTCCCCACGATATTTTCTATATGTTCTCTCCAGTCTAAGTTGTACGTAATTGTAACTCCTAGGTATTTGGTAGAATTTACGACCTTAATGTTTGACTGATTTATCGCGTAATTGAAGTTCAGCGGATTTCTTTTAGTGGTCATAAGTAATACTTCACACTTTTCTTTATTTAGTGTCAATTGCCAATTTTCGCACCATGTAGAAATTTTGTCTAAATCTGTTTGCAGTTGCTTTTGATCCTCTGTTGAGTTCACTAACCGATAAACGACACCATCATCCACGAACAGTCTAAGGGAGCTATTCAGATTGTCTCCTAAATCGTTTATAAACACAAGGAAGAGTAGGGGTGGAACTTCACATAAAATATTTACACTCCTGGCCATTAAAATTGCTACACCACGAAGATGACATGCAACAGATGCGAAATTTAACCGACGGGAAGAAGATGCTGTGATATGCAAATGATCAGCGTTTCAGAGCATTCACACAAAGTGGGCGCCGCTGGCGACACCTACAACGTGCTGACATGACGAAAGTTTCCAACCGATTTCACATACACAAACAGCAATTGACCGGCGTTGCCAGGTGAAACGTTGTTGTGATGCCTCGTCTAAGGAGAATAAATGCCTACCATCATGTTTCCGACTTTGGTAAAGGTCGGATTGTAGCCTATCGCGATTGCTGTTTATCGTATCGCGACAATTCTGATCGGGTTGGTCGCGGTCCAATCACTGTTAGCTGAATATGGAATAGGTGGGTTCAGGAGGGCAATACGGAACGCCGTGCTGGATCCCAACAGCCTGGTATTACTGTCAGTCGAGATGGCAGGCATCTTATCCGCATGTAGCTATGTAGTCTTTCCCGGAGTATTAAATGATGGCATTCTTGTCAGGTTTCCTACCGGATCATACTGAAATCTGTACACAATATTTCTGCGGTCCAACTAGCCGCCATCATCAGGCGAGGAAACTAAGCCGTCACTGACTGAAACTGTTTTTTTTTATTTTTATATTTTATTTTTTAATTGTGTCTTAATGCCCTGTTACAGGCAGGCTGACAGCAGCCTATGTCGCTGCTCTACAGCCGAATGAATGGAAACAATGGACATCAGGATATAAAATTAACAAGGTGATAAAACGGCGTTTTTTCAAATTCAAGATGAGAAAATGGGAGTATGTTAAAAGTACATGACAGTGGAGAGACATACGTGGTTAGCGCACGTCCTGAACAGCATGGGGTTCTCGCCTGAGTCTCAGGACGTGCGCTAGCCGCGCGTTTCGCGTATTTCAAGCGTCAACTTCGCGTCGCAATATCTCGGGATGTAATTGGAATATTGCGATGCAATCAACGCCATTGTATATGTGATTTATCATGCTATGGATTGCTGTAGAAAAAATATAGTGTGACCATTAAAAAAACATAAGTTTGTGTTAAAAAACACATTGCTTTCGTTTTAGAATGTTTCCAAATATGTACATTCATGAGCCCCAGCCGAACATTGTGACCGGTGAAACTCGTTTCGCCGGCCGCGGTGGCCGAGGGGACTGAGGCGCTCCAGTCACAGTCTGCACGGCCACTACGGTCGGGGGTTTGAATCCCCCCTCGGGCATGGATATTTGTGCCGTCCTTAGTATAAGGTAGTAAATAAGTAGTTTGTAAGTTTAGGGACTGATGACCCCGTAGTTAAGTCCCATAAGCTTAACAAACATTTGAACATTTTTTGAAACTCGTTTCCCAATAGCTGTTATTGTTCCAGAGATATTTTGGGTGGACGAGATAGCTGGGACACCCTGTATATTTCAATTCGACATAGTTTCCGCGACTTAAATGAATACTCTCTCTAATCAAAAGAATCTTACGCACATTTAAAGTTCGCGCGGAAGTTTGCCACCACAATGGCCGCCGAGGCGCTCTTCAATTTGTCCGCTGTTCGCAGTCGGCCGCTTACACGATTGTGGGGGCTTGCAATAAACCGAAGTCGGCCGGTCCTTGTTGGTGTCGCATTTTGGATGGCCGGCAGGGTGGTTTTCGGGGGATTGTTTGTGGAGCCTTTGCTGGTAATGCAAATGCAAAAGCTGTGTGTGCCGGTCGCCTTACCGGCTATGCATATTCGCCGACGCCTACGGTGTGGGCGAGGGCGGTGTGCTTATCCGCCGGTAGGCACTAACCCCCTGGCGCCATGTGACGTCACGGCCCGGCCAGAGATCTGGCCGCCAGGGAAAGTGAGTAGGGGTAGGGGGTGGGAGGGAGGGTCGGTGGGTCGATATGGCGTCCGGCCGGGGCGGTCCACCCCTAGCGGCCGGCGTCGCTCTAATTGGAAGCCGTCTGCACCCCCACCGGACTCCACTCGCCGTTACCTCAGCCAAGCGACACGCCGTTAAGCACCTGCCAGCGGAGTAAACGAGCGGCGAATAATTACTGGCGCAAGTCCCCGCCGCGCCTTGTGGAGAGGCTGTGCTGCCCCGGTATACCAGCCGTACTTCACGTGGCGTGCGCCTGCACGTACAGAGACTGACATACCAAAAAATGTTGTTGAATGTTTGTAAGGGCTATGGGACTTGACTACGGGGTCATCAGTCCCTAAACTTACAAACTACTTATGAACTACTTACGAACTAGGACGGCACAAATATCCATGCCCGAGGGGGATTCGAACCCCCGACCGTAGTGGCCGTGCAGACCGTGACTGAAGCGCCTAGTCCCCTCGGCCACCGCGGCCGGCTTATTTTTCGACATAGTCTGTTTTTAGACTTACAAACTTCGTCTGTTCTAATTTGTTGAACCCTTCCGAATAATAGGAATTTATAACGCTACCTGCGGGCAGTGTTGCCAGACGTAGGGAGTTTTCCCTACACGTAGGTACTTTTAAGCTTTAAAATCATGTAGGGAATTTTCATCCAAAAGTCAACGACGCGTAGGTACTTTTGTAAAATTTTACAATCGCCGACACAGGCCTAGCGGGTAATGTTGGCAACAGTCAACACGCGGGAATAAAGCCGAAAAATGGTGGCGATTTTGAAGTAGCCCATGATATTTTAGTTGTTTTCTGTTCATAGTAAACAATATTATTAAAAAATGCTCAGTCTCTGTTGCAGTTTTTTATTCTCCAATTACGCGTTTCGCGCTGTTAGCGCATCGTCAGATTGGGCGGAGATGGAGCCACAGAACTATCTATAGATGTGGTGGAGGTATCTTAACAATTTGTGTTGTAATTGGGCCCCATATCAGCAGAGGAGTTGCTGTCGCGGCAGGTCCACGTTTACAAAACTTACTTACTTACTTACAGTTTACTTACAGTTTATTTACCAGTTGTAAACGTGGACCTGCCGCGACAGCGACTCCACTGCTGCTATGAACCCCAATGATAACACAAATTGTTAAGATACCTCAAAAAAATGTTCAAATGTTTGTAGAGTCTATGGGACTTAACTACGGGGTCATCAGTCCCTAAACTTACAAACTACTTATGAACTAGCTTATCCGAAGAACGTCACAAGTATCCATGCCCGAGGGGGGATTCGAACCCCCGACCGTAGTGGCCGTGCAGATCGTGACTGGAGCGCCTCAGTCCCCTCGGCCACCGCGGCCGGCTAAGATACCTCCTCCACAGCTATAGATAGTTCTGTGGCTCCATCTCCGCCCAATCTGACGATGCGCTAACAGCGCGAAACGCGTTATTGGAGAATAAAATACTGCAACAGAGACTGAGCATTTTTTAATATTCAACACTGTTGCTGCACCAGCCGCCACCACCACCATCATGGAATGGAATGAAATGTGTAAACAATATTAATTTGAAAACTTAGGTTCAGACACATTGAAACTGATGCGAAATATGATGATTTCAAAATATAACAGTGAAACGGAGAGTCGGTTTGGAAATAGTGTTAGAAAATGTCAGTACAAGAAAAATTCATTATTTCCATGAACGAAAGACATTAGATTACCTCACTAGACTTTTATTTACTTAAGCCAGGACGATATACTTGTTAGTATTTGTAAGTGAGAAGATGTTGACAAGAAGACGCTAAAACATTTGCGACAGTAACTTTATAATGAACAAAACGCGAGACATTTGTTGTCAACATAGCATTACTCTCTCAAAATCATTGCCTTACAGAAAATGAAAAGGCAAACCTCTTAAAGTTACTTACTGTACAGTTTTGGGACAAAGTGTCAGAGTGCAAGAACTTTAATGACATTATACAGTCTCAAAATATAGGTATGTTAGCTAACATTGTGCATTGTTTGCCACATTCCAATGCTGTAGTTGAAAGAATGTTTTCAATGGTGACAGATATTAAGACCAAACAAAGAAACACACTTTAAAAGCATTACTGAGAGTGAAATTCGACAAGAAGAATGAAGGAAAATATTGTTGCGATTATTTCATTCCAAAAGACATGTACTCACTGTTTACTTGTGTTACTGTTGGTGAAACTTCAAATGCAACAACTTCAACTGCAACAGGGTCCACAGTGAGACATATGTGGGTATCAGCAGCTTCGAAATGTAACCAGTTGATTCCATAGTCAGGAGTGTGAAACATGGACTGCCAGAAATTGACTTTGAAATAATCTTAAAAATATTCCTTTCAAAATTCCGTCTTTTAATACTAATTTTTTGTAATTGCTGAAAACATATTTTTAAGAAAAAACCGTGTAACAGGTGTGACAAAATTGAGAAGAGAAAAATCTGGGTAATTATATTGTTACTGTATTCACATGCCTGAATCTTTACTTTGGTGATTTTCTAAAAATTACCACTTGGCTCATTTCATATGGAATGTGCCAGTTACCCGGATTTCAAATTTGTGACAGCAAAATAGCAATCAGCCGCGAAATAAAAGTCGCTGCTGCACACCGTTCCAGAAATGTATTTATATAAAAGAAATACTATTTCATATAGGTAAGTAATTACGACATTCAACTTGTCCGGCTGCAGCCCCCCCCCCCCCGAGACATATTTCTCCACAAAACAAAAAAGCATCATCACGGAGGGAGCGTCTTCGTAAATAAAACTAATATATATATATATATATATATATATATATATCAGTTTGCGGCATGATTTCAAGCCCTCCCTTCAGGCCAGAGTCCTGGATTCAGCCCCTCCCAGACCCAAATCCAGACTACGCTCCTGACGTAGGTGCTTTATTGAGGTGGTAGGGAGAAAGTAGGGAAAACGTTGGTACATTTTTTTGAGACTGTAGGTATTTTCTCCGTCTGCCATCTGGCAACACGTAATCTACCGGGACAGCAAAATAAATTTGATTTTTTTTTTTTTTTTTTTTTTTTTTTTTTTTTTTTTTTTTTTTTTTTTTTTTTTTTTTTTTTACATAACCGTCGTGAGATATTGGTGGGTTTCGCGAAAATAAAAAATAAATATTGATCGAGGGGAAAATGAACCCTGGATGTGAATAATGTAACGTAATTGAAATAATAATAATAATAATATGACTGATAGAATTTGGAATAATTAGGGGGTTCTTGCAGACAACGTTATAAAAACCTTACGACACACAGATACTTACAAAATTTCAGGAAGGGCGGGAATTTTATAACTCTTGTAGGCTCTGAAATTGTTAACCTGTTGACAAGTAAGTACACTTGGTGCCGTAACAAGAATTGGTAGCCAACAGTACGTAATAATGTCGGGGCCGGATTTTGTCATACGTGATAGTATTTTAACGGGGGGCGTGTTGCTGAATTTATATGTATCAAGGCATCGGACTTCGAAAGAAATGTGAAAAAGCTTTAGGTTCTTTATGATGGGTCCCGGTGGAAAGGTAATTAAACATGAATCATTGACTTTACACTGTAATGGTGGCCCGATATTGTTGCACACATTAAATGCCAATTTATTAAAGAAAGCAACTGAATTTAATAAAATATTTAAACAAAAGGGAGGTAGTTATAAATGAAAAATGCGATGGGTAAACTGAAGTTAATTTTTTAACAGTAATAATTGGTGGGCCACACTTACATGATAGGACGATGTTCTCTCGAAATAGAAGTTGAATCCCAATTAATTCGATTTTTGTCTCCTCCACTCTGGCCAGCGATACGCATATAAGGCGTTTAAATAAATAATTCCACTTACCAGAGGGGACGACCTCTGGCTGCGAAAAAGGCGTAATTTATTTATTTCGTATCGTTACAAATTTTCCAAGCTGCAAAATAGCTATTAGTTTCTGCAATCACCTCCTCGTTTGAATGAAATCGTCCCGCCAGCCATTTCTTCAAATTGGGGAACAAATTAGGGAGTCAAGTCTGGAGAATATGGTGGATGTGAAACGAGTTGGAATCCTGTTCCCAATAATTTTGCGACCACGGCTGCTGAGGTGTGTGTGCCGGTGCATTGTCGTCATGGAAAAGGACTTTTTTGTGGGCCAATCGCCGGCGTTTTTGTTGCAGTTCGGTTTTCAAACGGTCCAATAACGATGAATAATATGCACCTGTAATAGTATTACCCTGTTCCAGATAGTCACAGAGGATTATCCCTTGGGAATCACAAAAAGCAGTCGCCATAAACGTTCGCACCGAAAGACCGGCCTTCGCCTTTTTTGGTACAAATTCTCCCTTGCTAACCCATTGTTTAGATTGTTCTTTGGTCTCAGGAGTAAATGTATCCATGTTTCATCCACAGTGACGAATCAACGTTTAATGTCCTGCGGATTCTACCTGAACAGCTGCAAAGCTTCCTTGCAACACTTCACACGATTCCGGTGAGCAATCGCGGCATCCATATTGCAGGCAGCTTTCTCGTGTCCAAATGTTTACGCAAACTATAATGAATTCGTGCATTCGAGATGCCCACAGCACTATCAATCTCCTGTCATCCATGACCATATCACTGATTTTATCAATGACTTCTGGAATCGTAACCTCCACAGAGCGTCCACAACGTTCAGCTCGAATATTTATTAACAGTGATGACCGGTTTCAACTCATTTCTGAGTCATCTTCGGATCATTTTACGTGTTTGCCAACAGTTGTATCTGCCAAAAGGCAGTATAACCTTCCGAATTACAACTTATAAATTAATGGATACTAGTATTGTCTGTGGTCGAAAATCAACCAATTGTGTTTACAATGGTCACTGGGGGTAAAATTTTGCGTATCATGTCGGCGGCCTCGCATGATTATGTTGGTAACATCAACAGCACGATAGAAAATCTTTGCCCATTTGTACGAACCGCATAGAACGACTCCATTAGTGTATCGTACAGACCATGAAGTAAACAAATAATGCTGTTCCTGTTTGTGGTTGACAGGTTCTTGTATGTACCCTCGACCGCTCAGTAAAAATAATTGCCCCCCGTAAAGCGAAGATTCCACGAGAAAACATCAGCGTTGTCAAGCGATTGGTTAAAATGAAGACTCACAGGATTCTCACTATTGAGCATCTGTTGCCATCATTATAATAGGAGGCCGCTGGGATGTTTGGTAAAATTTAACCGGCACTGGGAGGTATGAAACGGTATGGTTTACGTGTTAAGGAAAATTCTGACACAATAACAGCAAATAAAAACGGAAGTATATACTTCTCATGCCATTTTCGAATTACATAACTAATATTTACATTACTAATATTTGAAATGGAACTACAATTTTGGTGTTCCTATAATTATACAATGCCAAGAGATAACGTTATTTCGATACTGCGATATTCAGAATTCCAGAGCTGACAACATGTCTACTTCGTAGTTCCACCCGTGCACCGCTACATGCCTCTCCCGGCGCATCATCATTTATATCGGCATTCTCGACTTCGTAGTTGCACCCGAGCACCGCTAGATGCCTCTCCCGGCGCATCACCCTTTATGGCGGCATTCATATGAAAACATCCATTTCCTTTAACCACTCGTAACCATTGCGAAAATGAAACATTTGAACGGCACAAGAAAGTGAGTTGGGAGCACTCCTTGTTTCGATATTCACTTTTTCCAATGCGTTATATTAATACTGCAGATGCGCTGCATTACAGCGTCTTTGGTCGAGGTGAATAGCCAATAAGTGAGCTGATTGTTGGAGAATGTTGAACTTGATCCAAGCTGTAGATAGGAAAATTTCTACTTCCTTTTACCACTTTTAATGGCTAAATGCACACATAATATTTATATACGTGAAATCTTTCGAATTATGTAACTTTCATTGGCATTCTTGTACGAATAAATTAGTAATCTGTACCACAATTTTCGTGTTAGCGTATTTATATAATAATTGTTTATTACTACACTCCTGGCCCAACGACGAACCTGGATGCACGAATGGCAAAATGTCATTTTCTCGGATGAATCCAATTTTTCTGTTTACAACAGCATGATGGTCGCATCCGCGTTTGGCGACATCGCGGTGAACGCACTTTGGAAGCGTATATTCGTCATCGCCAAACTGGTGTATCAACTGGCGTGATAGTATGGGGTGCCATTGGTTACACGTCTCGGTCACCTCTTGTTCGCATCGACGGCACTTTAAACAGTGGCCGTTTCATTTCAGATATGATACGACCCGTAGCTCTACCCTTCATTCGATCCCTGCAAAACTCTACATTTCAGTAGGATAATGCACGACCACATGTTGAAGGTCCCTTACGGGCCTTTCTGGATACGGAAAATGTTCGACTGCTGCCCTGACCAGCACATTCTCCAGATCTCTCACCAACTGAAAACGTCTGATCAATGGTGGCCGAGCAACTGGCTCGTAACAATACGCCAGTCACTACTCTTGATGAACTGTGGTATGTTGTTGAAGCTACATGGGCATCTGTACCTGTACACGCCATCGAAACTCTGTTTGACTCAATGCCCAGGCGTATCAAGGCCGTTATTACGGTCAGAGGTGGTTGTTCTGGGTACTGATTTCTCAGGATCTATGCACCCAAACTGCCTGAAAATGGCAGTGAAGGCCGTACACTCCACAAAATAGCAACGAATTACTATTACTTCAGACCTAAATTGAAAAGAACACGTGGATAATATCGTGGGAAAGGCGAACCAGAGACTGCGTTTTATTGGCAGAACCCTTAAAACATGCAAGAGAACTACAAAAGAAACTGTATACACTATGCTTGTCCGTCCATTTTTGGAGTATTGCAGCCCAGTGTGGGATCCTTATCAGATGGGTTTAACGGGGACATCGAAAGAGTCCAAAGAAGGGCAGCTCGTTTCGTATTGTCACGATACAGGGGAGACAGCGTTACGGAAATGATACAAGATCTGGGATGGGAATCATTACAACAACGGCGCTTATCTCTGCGGCGTGGGCTACTTACGAAACTACAATCGCCAACATTCTCCTCCGAATGCGAAAATATATTGTTGACTCCCACTTATATAGGTAGAAATGATCATCAGAATAAAATACGAGAAATCAGAACTCGAACAGAGGTGCTCTTTCTTCCCGCGCGCTATTCGAGAATGGAATGGAAGATAAATAGTATAATGGTGGTTCGATGAACCCTCTGCCAGGCACTTAAATCTGATTTGCAGAGTATCCCATGTAGATGTAGATGTAATCACATATCAGTTCTAGTATAATATGTCCAATGAATACCCGTTTATCATCTACATTTCTTCTTGGTGTAGCAATTTTAATGGCCAGTAGTGTAAAATTGCACATTTAGACTTGATTATTTCCTTTAATTGCTGCAAAATGAGAAATTTGACGGATAACGATAATAATTTCCGGTTATGTATTCCTAAAATGTATCAGAATCATCCGAAAATCATCTGAGTTAGGCACACTGCCACGCTACTTGCCGCTACCCCTGATTCGTGCCAGTCCGATTCAACTGCTCCGCCTTCTCACTTCCACCACTGCCCCCCATTCTCTACAGATGCGATTCGACAGCGCTCCCGTCCTTTCGTCTGAGCCCAGAGCGGCGCGATTCCAGGTTCTCTGGCGCCACACGCGTGCGAGCTGGCGCGCCACTAATCCTATTGGCGCAGTGGCGCCACTTGCGGCTGATCCTTCAGGGGGAAAGCTGCGGACTGAGGCCGTCCGTGTGAGGCGAGGCGGCAGATATCCCGGCGAGTGGCCTTCCGGCCGGTTGAACCGACACACCCTGGATGTGGGGCAGGACAGGGCGGTACTGGGAGAGGAAGACAAGAGAGAGAGAAGGAGAGGGACCAAAAGAGAAGAGGAGGGACAAAAAGAGGGGAGCGAGGGAGCGGCACAGCCATCCGACTGGAGAAACCGACGAGGCGGCCGACACGTCATAAAACGCAGGGACAGAATGCCGGGCAAATACGGCTTCCTGGCGACGCAGCAAACAGAGCGCGTCGAAACGCCCTAAAACACCCGTGCACAGCTTTTGTAGCTGCGCGGATGTCCTGTTTTATAGAAAAGCCTTAGAGGTTCAGTAACTGGGTTGATCACATTAAAAAAAGTTTCAATTGTTTGTATAGCTTATGGGACTTAACTACGGGTTCATCAGTCCCTAAATTTACAAAATACTTATGAACTAACTAACATTAAGAACGGCACAAATATCCATGCCCGAGGGAGGATTCGGACCCCCGACCGTAGTGGCCGCCTTGCAGACCGTGACTGGAGCGCCTCAGTCCCCTCGGCCACCGCGGCCGGCTATTTTCAAACGACAGGCTTGATTCCATGGTGGAACTCAACAACACTTTAGGTTACGGTAGTAACACTAAACGTGAGCCTTTGCGATCGTCTTTTGACAGCTCGAAATTTAAATGAAAATAACGGCTTACCCATTCATCTGACACGAAAATTGAATATCCGAATTTGTAGATGAGAAAATTCTCTACAACTTTGTTCCCTTACGTTTTTTTCATATCTGGCATCGTTTTAGAGATATTTGCAGAAATAACGGAGTTTTGACACCCTCCATTGAATTAACGAAACCCAGCCGATCGCAGATGTCAAGTGACATTCCTCGCCCAGAACTCTCTGGCATACGCCATCTTGCGTTGCGTATTTGGTGATTTTCTTATTGTAATTTACACGTTGTCATTTCACAGGAATGGCGCACTGAAGAATTAACAAAGAAACGTCGTTCTTCGTACGATAAATGATAATGTAGTGTCTACAAATGCCATATTAGCATCAGTTAACAACGGTCATCAATAATATGAAATTAAAAAACGCAACTCCTATCTGTGAGCTGTAGCGTAGTGGGCAAAGTGTTGGACTGTAACGCTGAAGGTCAGTGGTTCGCAGCCCGCCACTACCTATTTTTTTTCCTATAAGGGTTTCAGACACTCTTATAACTTAATTTTTTATTATTTAAATTATAATTTTGGTCCAAAATGTTTGCAAAAACTTATAAAACTTCAAGTCTAAAGTGTGCCGTAAAACACGTCAGAGCGTTTTTTTTTTTTTTTTTTTTTTTTTTTTTTTTAACATATAGCACTTATCCAGTTAGTCAGTAATTTTATCAGGCTTGATTCCATGGTGTAACTTGTGCTCAAAGACTGTTTATATGACTTGTAGTTCTTTTTTTGTTGTTTTTCATTTTTATTTTGTAGCAATCACTCGTAAGTATTAAATTCGTGAATAAATCGTAAGACTGATTGTAAAAAAAAAAAAAAAAAAAAAAAAAAAAAAAAAAAAAAAAATCCTACAAGTCATACAAACAGACGTTGAGCACAAGTTCCACCATGGAATCAAGCCTGATAAAATCACTTCCTAGCTGGGCAAGTACTATATATTACAAGTACAAAAACACGCGTGTTAAACTCGCTCTGTTAGACCAGCTCATAAACTTCAATAAGACGTGCCATTCAATAAACTTGGCGCCAACATTGATAATGACCACACAATGGTGTAAATCTAGATCTGTGAATAAATTAATACTTACAACTGATTGCTAAGGGAAAAAAAATCCTACAAAACAAAAGACAATATCTACCGGTAACGCAACATAATAGCAACAAATTTACCTCACCTATTTGCCTTGTGTAATTTATTAACGAAATATGCTACGCGTATAACAGTAATCCAATCAACAGTTTCCCACTCTAAACACAGCGAAACAAATGACCCATAGCAGGAATTGGAAACGTATCGTTGTTGTGAATCACAGCTAGCTCTTTAGTCACATGAAGTAATCAGGCCGGCCGCGGTGGCCGAGGGGACTGAAGCGCTCCAGTCACGGTCTGCACGGCCACTACGGTCGGGGGTTCGAATCCCCCCTCGGGCATGGATATTTGTGCCCTCCTAGTTCGTAAGTAGTTCATAAGTAGTTTGTAAGTTTAGGGACTGATGACCCCGTAGTTAAGTCCCATAGACTATACGAACATTCTGAAGTAATCAGTGCTATCGACAGAGGATGTCCAGTCGATTGCATATTTCTAGCCTTCCGGAAGGCTTTTGACACTGTACGTTACAAGCTGCCTAATCAAATCGCGTGCCTATGGAATATCGTCCCAGTTATGTGATTGGGTTCGTGATTTGCTATCGGAAAAAAACTATGTCACCGAGTAAAACAGGAGTGATATCAGAGACGTTTTATTGGATCCGAACTGTTCATTCTATTTATTATTCAGGAGACAATATGAGCAGCTCTCTTAGAGTGTTTGTGGATAATGCTGCCGTTGATTGGTTAGTTAAGTCACCCGAAGATCAAAAGCAACTCTAAAACGTTTTAGATAAGATATCTGCATGGTGAAAAAATGGTAATCGCTATTCGGTTTTATTCTAGTACATTAACCATTTACTTATCTTGTGAATCTTTGCCACTCAGCAAAGTCTCAAACGATTGGAAAAAAAGCGGAGGCGTCTCCTGTTTGTAATCATGTAAAAGAACGGACCTGCATAATTACAGAGTAATAATATTAGCGCCATTTTCGTTATACATGTTCTCAGTTCGAACATACTACGTTTGCTGAGCACGGCTTTATAAACCATCGGTCGTGTAAAACTCAGTTTACCCTTTTCTCACAAAGTATCTTGAGACTCACGGATGAAGGGCAACAGAGAGACAGCATATTCCTTGCTTCCGAAGCGGATTTGACACGGGGACGCACTGTAGATTTCTAACAACGGTAAGGATAAATACCAGGTGATCAAAAAGTCAGTATACGTTTGAAAACTTAATGATATAGGTAAAGAGGTAAAAATTGACACACATGCTTGGAATGATATGGGGTTTTACTAGAACCAAATAAAAAGAAAAGTCCGACAGATGGCGCTTCATCTGTTCAGAAAAGCAATAATTAGCATAACAAATTAAGACAAAGCAAAGATGATGTTCTTTACAGGAAATGCTGAATATGTTCACCATCATTCCTCAACAATAGCTGTAGTCGATGAATAATGCTGTGAACAGCACTGTAAAGCATGTCCGGTGTTATGGTGAGGCAATGGCGTCGGATGTTGTCTTTCAGTATTCCTACAGATGTCGTCCAACACGATACACTTGCAACTTCAGGTAACCCAAAGCCAGGTCTGGGGACCTGGGAGGCCAAGCATGACGAAAGTGGCGGCTGAGCACACGATCATCACCAAACGACGCGCGCAAGAGTTCTTTCACGCGTCTAGCAATATGAGGTGGAGCGCCAACCTGCACAAAAATCGTTCGTTCCAGCAGCCAGACTGGGTATGATGCGATTCTGTAACATATCGCCGTACCTCTCACCCGTCACGGTAGCAGTCACTGGTAACTGACGTTCTGGTGTTCTTTTTTTTTTTTTTTTTTTTTTTTTCCCTAATAAAACCCCATGTCATTCCAAGCTTGTGTGTCAATAAATCACGAAATAATGTAGATAGAGAGGTAAAAATTAAGTTTTCAAATTTATACTGACTTTTTGAGGACCCGGTAGAATAGGTTACGAGACACATGTGTGGCTCATAGACTTCTTAAGTAATAGCACATATGCTGGGTAATTTTGGCCCTCTTTAGCAAACTGTAGTAACACCAAAAGTGGGCCTTTGCGATCGACTTTTCACAGCTCGAAATTTAAATGAAAGTAACGACTTATCTGTTCATCTAGCACTAAAATGGAGTAAACGAATTTTTCAGAGGATAAAATTCTTTACAACATTGCTCTCTTATATATATCTTTTTCATAGCTCGCATAGTTTCAGAGATATTTGCAAAAATAACGGTGATCAGTCACTGCCTGTAAGGTGTTCCTTCTTTTAAGGTCGCGCCGTTCAGCCAACTTTTTCAGACGTAATCGTTAGGCCAGCCGCGGTGGCCGAGGGGACTGAGGTGCGTCAGTCACGGTCTGTACGGCCACTACGGTCGGGGGTTCGAATCCCCCCTCGGGCATGGATATATTTGTTCCGTCCTTAGTATTAGTTATTTCATAAGTAGTTTGTAAGTTTAGGGACTGATGACCCCGTAGTTAACTCCCATAAGCTATACAAATATTTGAACATTTTGTAATCGTTAGTCGCCAGCGACAAGAACCTGTTTTTCAAATATATCAGACAAAAGTAGGTTAGTAACACTAAAAATAGGCAGTTACTGATGGCCTTTTGACAGGAGGAAACTTAATTCCAAATAACGCCTTAACTGTCCATCTGAGACGAAAATTGAAGAATTGTATTTGTAGAGGAGAAAATGCTCATCAACTTTGCTCTCTTGTGTCATTTCCATCACTCGCGCCGTTTCAGAGATATTTCCAAAAATAACGGCGATTTGACACAGTGACTTAATTTGACGTAAACCAAAACAGGCAAAGAAAATAAACTTGAAAAAGAGGACAAACTACCATAGCAAGATAGGTGATGATATTTTAACGGAAAAGATGGTGAATATACTGGGTAGACATTAAAATAATAGTTTAAAGCGGTAAAATTTCAAAGAAAGTGTATGTGTGTCAAAGCTAAACTCCAATATCAAATAATTTTGACTGTTTGGTAAAATACGGCCAGAGAAAATTACATGTATGAATGCATAATTTCGCGGCGAGTTATATCACGTTTCGCTGAATATAATCTCTTTGCTATTATAGTGTCATCGCTGGTCTTGTACCAAATTTTATATTAGCTGACGACTTTCAACAACTATATCTTCCACCCACTGTTAGTAAACCAAAGTAACCTATGACTTACGACCTTTCCGTCACAGACATACATTAACGCATGCCTTCAATCTGTGTATTGCAGAGAGTTCAAAGATAATATGGAGATGGTACAATGTATTATGAAACAGCGTATATTTGTCTCTCTAATCCAGTTGTCAGCATTTTGATCGTAAGCACTACAGTAATCTTTCCAGTATTTATATTGAGATCATTGGTGTATTGCCAGTGTAGCTAATGCTCAGTTAATGTATGCCTGTGTTTCCCAGTGTTTTATCTTTGAGTCTTTTTATCTTTGAGCCTCTGTTGATCGTTGTATTGCCCCACATTTTACGGATTTTTGTTCGCCACACTCACCCACCGCCACACACCGCGACCAAAACACCATAGTGCACACCGCGATCCTAAAGGCTACTCTCATGCATAAACGACATTGGTCTGCAGCTAATAATTTTGGCTACCATGAGAAATATACGGACACACGACCCACGTTCCATTTTTATATATGTATATTGATATATTTATTATTTTTGTCGGAAATGTTTGCAAAAAATCAGAAGACTACAGGAAAACCTTAATTATGCTGTAAAACACGCAAGTACCTACTGAAATGTAAGGATGTTCTGGCCCGACGTCGTAATAGTTAAGGACGTATATTTGTGATGTCTGTTCTTCTTATAATTTACACCACATTTCAATATCTGGAGAAGACTGTGGGACGGTTGCAAAGAGAGATCTTTTTTTAGGAGGAAGCAATATAGGAGGAAGTATAATAAAGAGGAAGAGCTGGCAAAAACTCGTTAATGAGAGACTTCGCTTGAGAGAAAAGCCGCTTTAAGGAGTCCACCAACGCAAGGATCGTCTTTCGTTTCCCGACCAAAGCGACACGACGTCGCGAGGAAGGAAAAGGCTGTTGCCCTTTAATACACGCAACCTAGGCTTAATTCTACGTGCTACCACTCGCACTGTCTACAGTGAAATATGTGTTTACTGATTTAACCGCTATTCGACTGTAATATTTTATTATGTTTCGTCACAATCCGGATTTCGGCTAACATCAAATGCAACTTGCAGAGCATTCAAGTACCACTCCATCAGAGTATGCTCTAAAAATTGCATTTGACGTTAAACCGTAAACACATTCCTCCTGGACCTACATTGACATGATTCCACAAACTCTGAACTGTCATAAAATGCAAACGTGCCTAAAGCCCCATCTTTCGAAAGAATTCCTATTTCGTAGAATGTAGGTGGGTCAGTGACATTTGAACCTTCATTCAGTATCACGTAATTTGATACGAGGACTAACTAATCAAAACGTATATTGTCCACTTCCGGACAAAATTGAGTTTTATATTGTTTTTCGAAGGTATTTTATGTGCTCTACACGCTCCTGCATTCAGATTTAATCTATTTGTATATTTTAACACTGAAACAGTATGTTGAAAATGAATGGTTAAAGCCAATCGTATATTGTCCACATCACTGACGGAAACAGAACGTTTTAATATTTGGTCTTAATCCACTTCATTTAACAATAAACATTAATTTTATACTAGTAAGTTTTTTTTTTCAAAAATTGCCATTTTTTCACCCCTTGTAATGAGAAAACTATTGGTCCTAGAGAAAATTGAATAGGACCTGTTCTGTAGGAAATTTAACGTCATTTAATTTTGTTCTCGGAATTATTTTCACTAGAATCCATGGTTTTCGAGTTATTTAAGAAAAACGTGAAAAAGTGACCTTTAAACGCACCCCCACCCCAACGCTTACACCCTACAAGTCAGGATTTTTAGTATATTGTTCATGACACTCTGCTCAACCACTGTACAAAAACTTGCGACTACACGAATTTTTTCCCGTAATGTTCCTTCTTTGATTGTTCTATAAAGCGGAACAACAGATTTACGTAATTGGTAAACGGATATTTTTATTATTATAAGTGCGCGCAATGTGCAAATATATGTGACGGTTAGATTGCCCTAGGCCTAGGGTTTTTTTTTTTTTTTTTTTTACAATTTTCGTTGCACAGTTCACATACAGTCTTAATTTGGTTGGTGGAAACTCTTGTTTCGGCAGAATTTGTGGTGGAAGCAATGGGTAGCATTTGGCGTTATTACATGTCGGAGTTGGCAGTTTGCCTCTTTCAATTCTTCCGTCAGCATGGCGTTAACTGAATAGAAACCGTTCTAGGCAGAATTTTGCTTTTCTGTTAATGTTTGGCGGATTTTATTTCCGTTAATTACTCACTGAAAATAAAATAATTAAATTTCTGGATAGACGAAATAACGCGATGTTAAATAAGAGACATGTGATAGCTCTTCACTTACAAGAAAGCTGGAGTACACACCAGAACCTGTTCTCCCCCTTGCTTCTAGGACACAAACTGTGGCGAGAATTCCACTTGGCTTTGCTGAGAAATACACATGTGTCACGTCTGCTGGAGTATGATTATTACTCGCTGTAGCGGACGAGACATGTATCACACTTTCACAAGATTTACTGTTATGTACCACATCTAACAACGATGTCTTCAGATGAGTGTAGGAGATAGCTTACGCAACCGAGCAACGGCAGTCTTTTTTTTCTCCCCCCCCCCCTTTTTTATGACACCATCTGAGAGACAACAGCCATTGCTTCCGCAGCTTTCTTTTGTTCTCTTTCCCGCGGAAACAGCATCGTCTGAAATCATGTTCGAGCGAAATCGACAGTTGTTTTCCTCGCTCGACTGCCGGGCGTTATTCAACTGTCTGCGCCCCCCCCCCCCTGCGGCAAAGAGCTTGAGACGGGCAGAGATGCTTATCGCCGTGGCGGCGGACGGGTCCACGTGGCGTCGTCGCCTCGCCTCGCTCCCTCCCCCCACCCTTTCTCTCCTCCCTCCCCCTCTCCCCCCTCCCCCCACCATGCCGGCCGTTCGCTCTAAAGATACGCCACAGAATAATGAGGTCGCCGCAGCGCCCGTTGGGGCGAGATTCTGCGGAGAGGGAAACAGTCTCTCCGGGTGCGAATACCGCCCTGCTGAAACAGCCTCCCCTCTCCCAAGCAGTGTTGCCAACCGCACAGACAAGTCCCTACGCGTCGGAACTTTTGACCAGGGTTGCCAACGTCAATGGTTTCCCACCGAATCTGGTGGTTTTTTAAAGCCGACGGTGGGAAAAAATCTGAGTCAGTGGGAGGTGGGAAAGTTGGTGGATTTTAATGAAATAATTTTCTAAAAAAAAATAAATAAATAAATAAAAATAAGAATAAAATAAAATAAAAAAGTAAAAATATGGACAGATAAATGACTAGGAAATGTATCGAATTATTGGATAAAATGTAAAATTCTTAAGAGTTCGAAGATATTAACAATGGTATGACTCATTGATCATTGTTGTAGGCTGTCAGTTCTGTGTTGACTCCTCCAATATCCATGGAGAGGAAGTGTTGTACTTGCATCACACACTGACATTGTGTTAATGGTATGTATTTGTTGCTACAGCAGTTTATCAGATTTTTCTTGTTGTGAAAATGACTGAACATTGCAGACACTTAATATGTGACTGTACTTTCATTGTTAACTTTACATCGGAATATAGCTGAAATCTAGATCTTCTGACATAAAATAAAGACAATAGAATGACTGACGCTGACCTGCTTTCCAGACTGGATTATATTCTGTTTTCAAGTTCAAATATTTCACAATTTGCTGTCTGTACCCGACAAGCATTGCAATGGCTCAAAATAAGTATTATTTGTTTTTATATATAACATGTTTACTGAAGTGCTTTTGAATAAACAATATTTTTTGTATTTCCGTCTAGTGTGTATACAAATAAGTCAGGTACATAAATACTCCTCGTTTAAAATGTATAGTTGCGTCCAAATTTCAAATTAATCGATCAAGAACAAACGAATAAGTATTGTTTCTTTTGCATGGGAACTTCGGAAAGTTCGGTGGTTTTTGGTGGGATTTTACGGTCACTTTGATGGTTTTTATCATGACCTCGTTGGCAATCCTGCTTTTGACACTTTTTTCCAAACTGAAGGGACGAAGGGGTCGGATTTACAATCTCTTTGCAAAACGGACGATGCAATTAAAAAAAAAATATTTTGAGAATAGAATTACAGTTGAGCAAAACTGTTTGTTGGCTCAGTGCTAACGGTTTCAGTTTTAAAACTTTTTCAAGCGCCATCAGAGCTCAAAGCTGCCACACTATACCTTGTTTCACCTCTGCCCGCATGATGGCGTTGTTCATTTGTACAAATGATGACCTGTTTCGGGATTTTAATGTGAAATCTTGAGATCGATGTCTCTGAGTCCCGATTCCAAACAGCAAACATAGCCTGAGGTATTTGGATCTGAAGATGGCTCACTGACAGGCCGAAACGACTCATCATTTATATAAATAAACAACACGATCATTGACTGAGATAACATTTAATTAGTAATGAAAGGTGGCTGACTCTCCCGAACATGTTGTCAAAAATTTTCAATGTTGACTATGTTGTCCTACCCAGTGAAGTAAAAAAATCCGGTTAATGCTCATGCCTTTATTAAAGAAAAAAAAAAAAAAAAAAAAAAAAAAAAAAAAAAAAAAAAAAAAAAACCGGAATCACAGTTGCTGGAGTCTAGATTAATAGTTATAGATTTACCACAAAGAAGGCAGAAAGCAATGTAAAATATTTTTGTCCAAATCTACAGTCTGTGTGTGTGTACTGAAATAGTTTTGCCAAGGCGCACAAGGAGCCAGTGCTTCGACTCGGGACCAGAAGATTTCGATGGGTGTTTGATCGAAGGCGACCGTGAACAGATGTAGTTCCTGCAAAGCGATACACAATTTAAATGACACTCACTGATAACCGAGTTTTTTGGTTGCCTTAATGTATAGCAACCTCGCCCTTCATAAACTTCAGATTGTGTCACTTCATTCTGGGAATAAGATTTTATATACAAGCTATCTGTCGTGAAATGTCGTCGTTTTCAGTTACAGATGTATTATCTTAGGAAAAACTACTCCATTTGTTGTATGTGTAGGGGGATAATGTCAGTTGCCTGCACTAAACTTTTGGTGAAAGCGTGTTTGTCTGTTGTCTGCAGTCACTGAATATGGACTTTTCTATGGTAGATAAAGAGTAATCGAAACTCTACTGTAAATAATTAGGTAAATTAGAAGAGACATGCATCTTTGTGAAGTTACGCAAATGTGTGTGTTGCTCTACACATTTCTTAACTATTGTACATTACCAGCTTTTGAACATCAAGGTACAAAGGCAGTCATCGGCACAATACGTACCTGCAAAAGAGAGAGAAAAACAATGTTAGATTCAGCACAACTAATTACGTGATCAATAGTTTCAGTTATCCTTAGTATTAAAATTAAAATTAAAACAGTCGAGATCAAAGAATTCGAATTTCATTTTGTAACCAGTTTCGGTGAGTGATCTTCAGGCAACACTAGCATGGTGGTAGGAGAGGGAGGCGGTTGGATCAAGCCACACAAACGCCAGCTGCTCAAATTGGAAATCCGCCATCTTGAATGTTTTAATTTTAATATTACAATAAGGTCGCTGTTCATCTCCACATTGTTTACAAAAATTCCTAAATTTTTAATGATTTACTGTCTACTGATCTGGTTCACTCAGTTCTTGCATGTTTACTGCAGTACACAAGTACTACGGTAAATTAGATGCTTCACACGTCACTGGATGAACGATCCTGATAATTTCGCCCACACCGACTTCGTAAATATCCCAATATGTTACAGGTGAGAAGTCGAGAAAATAAATGAAAATTAAATTATAATATGAAATAACTCAGATATCGTTACATTTTGTTCGGTTACACTGATAAACAATAATGCAAAAGAAAGGCGCAAAAATAGCCTTAATCCGCACACTTACTAAAATGGGGATAACAAGAGATGTTAACGACAGACAGGATTCCCTTTTACAAACAGCATAAAAGTTCTACCTTTGGACACCTTTAAACAAACGAAGAATGTCAAGGTGGTTGCAGAAGATATTTTAAATTTAAACTGAAATTTTATTAGCAAATTTTAGTTGTTGAATTTAACAAAGGCAATTAGAAACAGTACATTAAAAAAACTGTCATTCTTGAAATACGAGAAAACATATATTCAGTAATATCTGTACAAACATGTGATAAAAAATAATGCAACAATTTGGACTTTTATTTTCACGACTCCGATTATTCAGAAAAATATTAAACTCGAAACGGCTTTCAGAAAAAAGCAAGAGATAATACAGTTCAAGCTAGAATTTTCAAAATAAGGAGTGCATCTACAGAGACTGAATGATTAGAATGTAATGTCCATATAGAAATAAGTGTTTAAAATGAATAAATAAATAAATTAAAAAATAAAAATAACAAAACAGGACAGATTCACTAGAAAGAAGAGTTATAAGAGCAGTAACTAGTGTATTACAATCAAAGAATTAAAGAAAGTAAAGTAACCTTAGGAATATCCAAATTATTGAAAATAACATCGAAACGCAGGTTGAACTTCGTCATGCATCTTTAACATATTTACTCGGAACAGTTTAACCACACGAACGCTGAAATTTTTCCGAGAAAGGATTTGAACAGTAGTTACGTTCAAAGAGGTCAAGATATATGAAGAAAGAAAATTTTTAAAGAGTTAGAAATATCAGCTAGATCCTAATAGGTCAAAAAGGAAATAAAAAGGAAATGGCAAAACATGGGCAGATAATTAAGAAACAGGAAATATAAGAAAACGTGGCGTTCTCATTGTAACATTGGCAAATATCCAGTCACATGATACGCTCGTTTTTCTGTCGTTAACAAGGGCGAATGACCTGAGAGAATATACGATTTCTATCAGAGGAATTAGTTACCAAATACAGAGCAATCCGAATTAAAGGTAAATGAAGTATGAGAAATGCCAATATGAACTCATTTATCGTAATAAAAGAAAAACTAATGTGAAACGCGTCATTTAGAAATAAAATTGTTATTAATTGCAACACAGAGGCACTTTTGGTTTTCATCTAGTTGATGGAGTAAAGAAGCAAGAATTTATGTAGTTGTAGAAAAATATCTAGAGTATATGCTGTCACGGTTTTATAATTGTTGTGAATTATTTCAATCTGCCTGTTACATTTAATTTAAGTGCGGGCAGTTTTTGCCCTCCCCCCCCCCCTCTTAGACATCGGTGAGACAACTTTTCTCATTAAAATATTTCTCAGTACGACAGAAAGAAATGCAGTTTCTGACTGTTGGTACCGCTGTATTACGTTCCCATTGTTTCGAAATAAATCTCCATTGCTGTTAGAGCAGTCCTACATTACTCGCAGTTCTAATAAAATGTCTCGTCATTATCAGAATTACTGCAATGTTCAAGCTGCTGAATTTTATTCAAGAGGATGATGTCGCGTCTGTATGAAGACTAAAAACTCTAAAAGGGAAAAGGACAAGATGACAAAAGTGTCTATTGTTTGTTGCAGGTGTTCCAAGTATGTGCGTTCCACTCATTCTACAAAAACAATCATATGCACAAACTGTGAAATTGAAACTGAAAGTGAGTAGGAAGGAAAACCTCAATTGTGATTTTTACTTTGATTTTCTGTTTTCGTACTTGTGGTTTGGTATTGTACATTCTTTATGATTTCTTAATACTAGTCTGCTGTATAAGTGTTAGTTTCATGATAAAAATGTAATAACATTTCTCATATTCATTATTTTTTTTGTTGTGTTTCCATTTGTATAATGTTAATGATAACTATGGAAATGGTTTTGCAACCTAATAAAGGAATTCCTAGTTCATTAAACAATAAATAAAAAAATTGTTAAAAAGTGAAAAGAACGTGAGGGCAATTTTTGCCCTCCCCCCTCCCCCCTTAGACATCCATGTGACAGATCCGAGCTTAGTGGTGCTAGGGGTACTGGAACAGACCCACTCCGCTTGTTAAATTGAGTCAGTAGGAGCGGACCGAGCACTGACCCCTGCGGGCCCCCCGCCTCCTAGTTCTGCTGCCCGCCGCCCGGCGCGCTGCCCACCACACAGCCACTTGTTGCCCGGGCGGCCTGACCCGGTCCATGACGTCAGCAGGCCGCGCCTGCCCCTCCGGCAGCCAGCAGCGCAGCGATGTAGTGCGGGCGGCCTGCCACAAGGCGCAGGCTCCAGACCCACTGCATAGCCGCCAAAGCGAAGCGCAACTTTTCCTAATGTTTGACTTGTAATTACTATTAATTTTGTTACTAAGAACATGGTCTACTTTGTAAGATAGTTTCAAAATGATAAGCCAAGATCGCAAAGTAACAATTTATTAAGTGACGACCGGTTTCGGTGCACTGTGTCACCATCATCTGGTTATATATATATATATATATATATATATATATATATATATATATATATATATATATATATATAAGAGCATATGATGGTGACACAGTGCACCGAAACCGGTCGTCACTTAATAAATTGTTAGTTTGCGATCTTGGCTTATCATTTGGATCGCCTCCAGACCAGATGATGTCAGGTAATCTTAATATTTTGTAAGAGTTCTTGAAGGTCCTTGTTAATTGATCACACGTGTGCTAAAATTGCTGGTACTTTGGTTCTGTGGCAAAAGTAAAAATGATATTGTTGTTGTGGTCTTCAGTCTGGAGAGGGATTTCATGCATCTCTCCACATTGACCTATACTGAGCAAGCCCCTTGAACTCCACATAAGAACGGCAACCTACATCTGTCTTAATCTGCTTATTGTATCCATCTCTTGGTCTTCCTCTGCGGTTTTTACCCCACACACTTCCCTCCAACGCTAAATTCACAATTCCTTGATGTCTAAGAATGTGTCCTACCAATCGATCCCTTCTGTTAGTCAACGTATGCCAGAAATTCCTTTTCACACCAATTCTGTTCAGTACCTCTTCATTAGTTATGCGATCTACCCACCTAACCTTTAGCACCACGTTTCAAAAGCCTCAATCCTCTTCCTGCCCGCACTGTTTATCGTCCATGCTTCACTCCCATACAAGGCAACACTCCATACAAATGACTTCAAAAAGGACTTCCTTACGCTTAAATCAATATTCGATGTTAGCAAATTTCTCTTTTTCAAGAACGCTTTTCTATCCATTGCCATCCTGCATTTTATATCCTCTGTACTGCGACCATCATTTGTTATTTTTCTGCCCAAGTAACAAAACTCATCTACCTCCTTTCTTGCTTCGTTTTCCAATCTAATTCCTTCAGCAGCACCTGAGTTTCTTACACTGTACTCCATTACCCTGGTTTTGCTCTTGTTAATGTTCATCTTATATGCACCTTTCAGCACACTGTCCATTCCGTTCAACTGCTCTTCCAGGACTTTTGCTGTCTACTAAATGGCAATGGGAAGAAAAGTGTTTAAAAAGAGAAATTTGCTAACATCGAATATTAATTTAAGTCGGAAGTCCTTTCTGAAGGCATTTCTGTGAAGTGTTGCCTTGTACGGGAGTGAGACAAGGACGATAAACAGTGCGGACAGGAAGAGGATAGAGGCTTTTGAAATGTGGTGCTACAGAAGAATGCTGAAGATTAGGTGGGTAGATCGCGGAACTAATGAAGAGGTACTGAACAGAATTGGGGAGAAAAGGAATTTTTGGCTTACCTTGACTAAAAGAAGGGATCACTTGGAAGACACATTCTTAGACATCAGTAAATGGTGAATTTATCATTGTAGGGAAGTGTGTGGGGTAAAAATCGCAGAGGGAGACTGTGGTCTCGCACAAGTCTAAAGTGCGCGCCACTTACTTTCGCCGCGCGCCGCCATGCACGCACGGCGCGGCGTTCTTACGACAGCCACGAGCGCCCTCTGCTACAACTCCGCTCGTGGCCACGACTGAACGACATCGTTCACTTGGGACTGAGATAGGAACCAGTTAACACTTCGG
This sequence comes from Locusta migratoria, assembly GCA_026315105.1. NCBI lineage: Eukaryota > Metazoa > Arthropoda > Insecta > Orthoptera > Acrididae > Locusta > Locusta migratoria. The sequence continues at coordinate 831,232,065 of CM048744.1, forward strand.
ACTTGGCTATCGGACAGGCACTAGGCAGGCCTCTAGCTCAACTATGTATCAGCATTCTGCTGTACTGAGCTATGTAAAAGTTAAGTATTGTATAAATTCTGTGCAATATATATCTCGTTCTAATTTAACAACGTGCTGTTCATATCCTGTGGAGATTTATCGATCGTAAGGAGAGGGGGTAGGAGGAAGGGGAAATGGACGGGGTATATAGGAGAGGTGGCAGATATTTCTTCTACCACTTATCAATAGCGCGCTTTCGAACTGAGGCAAGAATTGAAGTGAATGAACAGAAAAGACAGAATACAGCTATAGAATAAGTAACGCGAATCGGGTGAAACCGCGCGGAAACTAACATTCAGCGAAGAACCGAACTGCAGGTAAATGACTTCATCCAGCTGACGTGTTTAGGTTTGCTGGTGCGGAAGGGATTAGGCGTCTCTCGCATCGCGTAAACACGCCAGGCTGTCCCCACCAACATGACGCGCAAATCAGCCGGGGGAACGGATAGGACTCTGTGTGTGTGGCGGAGAAATGGCAAGTTTTAATTAAACGACGGGCTTCAAACCAACCGTGGGCAGATAGGGAGGGGTTGGGGGGAGAAATTGTGCCACTGATGGAGTTGGGTGGAGGGAGGATGAGATGGGAGGGGGAGGGAGAGAGGGCGGTCGATGTGGTCGGCCACGGCCGCCTCTCAAACGGGCAGACGGCGGCCTGTTCAGTCTCCAGCTGCCTCTCCACACGGGCAGTGTTGCCAGATACTCACAAATATCCCAATATCTTCACATTTTTTTTCACATCATTCCAGAAAATACGAAATTTCGAGTGAATATTCCTAAATCTTCCGAATTTTCCTGCAATTTCAAGGGACTCTTCCGAAATTTTCCGAATCTTCCAGAAATTTAGAGTAAATCTTCTAAATTCTCCTGCAATTTCAAGTGAATCTTTCGAAATTTTCCGAATCTTCCACAAATTTGTAGTGAATATTCCGAATTCTCCTGCAATTTCAGGTGAATCTTCTGAAATTTTTCGAATCTTCCAGAGACTTGGAGTACATTTTCCGAAGTCTTCCGAATTCTCCTGAAATTTCAAGTGAATCTTCCGAAATTTTTCGAATCTTCCAGAAATTTAGAGTGAATCTAACGAATTCTCCTGCAATTTCAAGTGATTCTTCCGAAATTTTCCGAATCTTCCAGAAATTTGGAGTGTATCTTCCGAATTCTCCTGCAATTTCAAGTGATTCTTCCGAAATTTTCCGAATCTTCCAGAAATTTGGAGTGTATCTTCCGAATTCTCCTGCAATTTCAAGTGATTCTTTGAAAATTTTTTTAATGTTCCTGAAATTTAGAGTGAATCTTCCAAATTCTCCTGCAAAGCGAAACTTCCGAATCTTTCAGAAATTTGGAGTGAATCTTCCGAAATCTTCAAAATTCTCCTGAAATTCCATGTGAATCATCCGAAATTATCCGAATCTTCCAGAAATTTGGAGTGAAACTTCCGAAATCTTCCGAATTCCCCTGCAATTTCAAACGACTCTTTCGAAATTTTCCGAATGTTCCAGAAATTTGGAGTGAATCTTCCGAATTCTCCTTCAATTCCAAGTGAATTTTCCGAATCTTCTAGAAATTTGTAGTGAATATTCCGAATTCTCCTGCAATTTCAAGTGAAACTTCCGAATTTTTCCGAGCTTTCTTTTTGCAAGATGACATGCCAGACGGACAGGGAAGGTTCAAGTCTTGAATAAATAAATAAATACACGAGCAATGCCGGGTTTTCAGCTAGTTGCAAATATTTTCTTGTTTGAAAAGTAAGTAAAAGTAAATAGACCTTTATACACAGTTCACAGTAATATTCTTGCACACTACTATATTAATGTGGTGTTACCCATATGTCTTCATGTTGACAGGGTTGTCTGACAGAGTATGGCGCTACATGTTGCGTTTTTCGTGGCGTTGCCGACGCTTGCGTCCGAACAGTACTGTACGCGGTCAACAGGAAACACAGACCCCGGCGCAGTCGTCTTGTCACGTAAGCAAGGTAGTTCCGAGCCGGCTCGATCGCTAGCTCAGTGGCTGGCCGCTATGAGGTAGTGGGCAGTGCGCAGCGGCCGGCCAATCGGCTAGCGATCGCGCCGGCTCGGAACTACCTTGCTTACGTAGCATGACGACTGCGCCGGGGTCTGTATTTCTCGCCGGCCACGAGTACTGTAGCAGTCGTACTGAAGTAGCGCCCGCCATCTGTTAGCGCGACTTCAGTTTATGCTGACAAGGTTGTCGCACATATAGCGTGTCATCATAGTTTCTTCAGGTTTGCTGCCGGATTTTGAAGCCATCAGTTGTCGGCGAGTTACAGCAGCAGCAGTTCTCCTGAGGATGGCGGACAGGTGTACCGCCGAAATATTGAGTCATTTTGACTTCAAAATTCGGCAGCAAACCCGAAGAAACTATGAAGAACTATTACGCCGGGAAAGCCTACGAAACTATGTATTGGTTGAAATCGCTCCTGTGGTTTAGGAGAAAATGAGCAGCATTGTCGCTTAATTTAGCTTTTTTTTTTTTTTTTTTTTTTTTTTTTTTTTGCGCATTTCATTGGTTATGACATCTTATCTGGTAGACTACGTACTTTTCACATTGTTTCTCCCCATAAGAAACTTCCTTGTGCTTTAACAAAACGTTGAAAAAAAAAATTAGCCGCATTGGTCGAGCTGTTCTCGAGTTTTATGCTTATTAACTCATTTGGCGATTCGTTTTTATTTATGTAGATTAACTGTAAATTAATTTTATAAATATTTTCACCTAAAAATGTCACTAAGAATAAAGGTTAAATTGATTATAAGAGACTGTCTTAATTTAACTCCCCTACTTCCGAAATAACTGCGTTCTCTCTATCTTTTTTTATATACGGGGTGAATCTAAATTCGCGCACTCGGGCTTCGCCGTGCGATTATTCACCTGCTAGCAATAAAAAAATGTCTATCACAAAATTTCGCCCTGCGCAGAGATATTTACAACTTGTACAAAAACCAGACAGAAGTTATCAGAGTTCAAGGCCATAAAAGGGATGCAGCGGTTTGAAAGGGTGTAAGACAGGGTTGTAGTCTTTCCGCAATGTTATTCAATTTGTACATCTAGCTATAAACGAAAGCAAGGAGAAATTTGGAGAAGGAATGAAAGTTCAAGGAGAAGAAATAAAATCATCGCGTTTGGTGATGGCATAGTAATTCTGTCAGAGACAGCAGAGGACTTGGAGAAGCAACTGAACGGAATGGACAGTGGTTTGAAAGGAGCATATAAGATGAACATTAACAAGAGAAAAACAATGGTAATGAAATGCAGTCTAAGAAAGTCAGACGATGCTGAAGTAGTTAAATTAGGTAACGGATGAATGAAGGTACTAAACGAGTTTTTTTACTTGGGCAGTAAAATAACATAATGGTCGCAGTACAGAGGATATAAAATGCAGACTGCCAATCAAAAGCGTTTTTGAAACAGACAAGTTTGTCAACGTCGAATATTAATTTAAACATGAGGAAGTCCTGTCTGAAGGCATTTGGGTGGAGTGTTGTCTTTTATGGGAGTGAAACATGGACGATAAAGTTCGGACAGAAAGAGGATAGAGGCTTTTGAAATGTGGTGCTAGAGAAGAATATGAGGTGGGTGGATTGCGCAACTAATGAAGAGGTACTGAACAGAATTGGGGAGAAAAGGAATTTCTGGCATAAGTTGACTAGTAGAAGGGATCGATTGGTAGGACACATTCTTAGACATCAAGGAACTGTGCATTTAGCAGTGTGTGCGATAAAAATCGCAGAGGGAGTCCAAGAGATGAATATAGTAAGCAAATTCCTTGCCGTTGTTATGAGGAGGTGAAGAGGCTTGTTCAGGATAGAGTAGGGTGGAGAGCTGCATCAACGAGTCTCTGAACTGAAGACCACAACATCAAGTCAATATTTACTGAAAAGAGAAAAGAACCGGTACACATGACTGACGTCGTGTAGAGCAGACGGGAGCACGCATAGCAGATAAAATTCACTTCACGCTTTCTGAGTGGTATCACCAGACTTTCAAAACTAAAAATGCGAGTGTATCTCAGTTGTGGCTTACTTTCAAAGACATAATATCAGTTGCAAACGAGAGATTTATACCAAATAAATTAACAAAAGAGGGGGCTGACCCCCTAGTTGTACAGAAAACAAGACAAATCAGTGTTGCAGAGGCAAATAAAAACGCATGCAAAATTAAAAAAGACACAGAATCCCTAAGACGCAATCTTTTACAGAAACTCGCAATCTAGCGCTGACTTCAATGCGAGAACCTTCTAATAGTTTCCACAACGAAAACCTGTCTCGTAAGCTTGCAGAAAATCCAAAGAAATTCTGTTCATATTTGAAGTACATAGGTGGCAAAAAAGAAACAATACCTTCACTACGCGATAGCAATGGTAATACTACCGATGACAGTACTGCTAAAGGAGAATTAATAAGCACAGTTTTCTGAAATTCATTCACCAAAGAAGACGAAGTTAACACTCTAGAATTCAATGCAAAAACAACTGCTAGCATGCGAAACTTACAAGTAGATGTCCCTGGAATAGTAAAACAAATCACTAAACAAAAACAAATCTTCCGGGCCAGATTGTATGCCAACTAGATTTCTCTCAGATTATGCTGATGCAATAGCTCCATACTTAGCTATCATATACAACCGATCACTCAGCGAAAGATCCGTACCCAAAGACTGGAAAGTTGCCAAGTCAAGAAAGGCAATAGGAGTTATACCCTAAATTACAGGCCTATCTCATTGACGTCGATTTTCAGTAGGATTTTGGAACATATACTTTGGTCGAACATTATCAACTACCTCGAAGAGAACGACCTATTAACAAATAGTCAACACGGATTCAGAAAGTATCGCTCTTGCGAAACACAGCTTGCCCTTTATTCACATGAAGTGATAAGTGCCATCGACAAGGGATCTCAAATCGATTCCATATTTCTGGATTTCCGGAAGGGTTTTCACACTGTACCCCACAAGCGGCTTCTAATGAAATCGCGTGCTTATGGAGTATCTCCCCAATTGTGCGATTGGATTCAAGATTTCCTATCGGAAAGGACACATTTCGTAGTAATTGACGGTAAGTCATCGAATAAAACAGAACTTATATCTGGTGTTCCCTAGGAGACCGTTATAGTTCCCGAATCTTCCTTGTGTTTATAAACGGTTTAAGAGACAATCTGAATAGCTTCCTTAGACTGTTCGCGGATGATGCAGTCGTTTATCGGTTAGTTAAGTCAACAAATGATCAAAGGCAACTACAAAGCGATTTAGACCAAATTTCTACATGGTGCGAAAAATGGTAATTAACACTAAATAATGGAACGTGTGAAGTAATACACATGACCACTAAAAGAAATCCGCTGAACTTCAATTACACAATAAATCAGTGAAATCTTAAAGTCGTAAATTCTACCAAATACCTAGGAGTTACAATTAGGAATAGACTGGAGAGAACACACAGAAAATATTGTGGGGAAGGCGAACCAAAGGTTACGTTTCATTGGAAGATGCAACAGCTCCACCAAAGAGACTGCCTACATCACACTTGTGCGTCCTCTCCTGGAGTACTATTGCCCAGTGTGGGACCCTCACCAGGTGGGACTGACGGAATACATTGAAAAGCTTCAGAGCAGCTTGTTTTGTTTTAAAAGAACGACGTTATTCGTTGCGGCGTGATGAAAATGCGAAATGTCAATTACCGACTTTCACTTCTGAATGTGAAAATATTTTGCTAGCATCCACCTACTCAGGGAGACATGACCATCCCAATAAAATAAGATAAAACAGATCGAAAACGAAACCATTTAGTTCTTTCTTCCCGCGCGCTATTAGAGAATGGAACGGTAAGAAAGGTTATGAAAGTGGTTAATGAATCCTTTGTCAGGCACTTAAATGTGATTTGGAGAGTAACTATGTATATGTACAGGGTGTCCAGTAAAGGTCTACCTGATTTCAAAATTAAATATCTCGAAAACAAAGATCGATAGAGGACTGCAGTAAACGGTATGTTTATTGTGAAAGCTGTAAGAAGTTTATACAGCAGTTTGAAATAATAGTTACAAAAGCTGATAACAGATGGCGCTGTAATCGCCATACGTAATGCCTAGTATAAATAGTGATCCGAAGCCAGAGCGATCAGTTCCACTATTGAAACGTGAAAGGAGGTTAGCGTACCGAAGGAAGAGATTAAAACCATGTATTCCATTGAACAACGCGTTTTCCTGGTGCTACAGTAGCACAGGTTAGAAGAGAGTCCTAAGGCAACAAGGGGAAGTTTTCAAGCACGATTTAATGTTCCAAAAGGACCCGATGCGAAAACCATTCGTACGCTCTTCGCAAAAATTCAACGAACAGGCAGCGTAACTGATGATCTAGTGGGGCATGTTGGCCGCAAGCAAACCGCAGTTACGCCTGAAAATATCCCCACAGTTTCTGGAAGTATTCAACGAAATACAATGTCATCCGTACGTAGAATTGCACCTGAGACTGGTTTGAAGCGTTCCAGCACGCAGAAAATACTGAGAAAGAGCCTACACATGTTTCCATTGAACATTCAAACGCACAAGGCCATACCCGTACGAGCTGTGAAACAAAGGGTTGCCTTTGCTAATCAGATGCTCACAAAAATTGATAATGAAGGATTTGATGTTGGCTACATCTGGTTTACAGATGAAGCACACTTCCATGTGAATGGATACGTGAATAAGCAGAACTGGCGATTTTAGGGTTCCGGAAAGTCACATTGGTGTGTAGCGAAACCCCTGTATTCTCCTAAAGTTACTGTGTAGGCTGCTTTATACAGCAGGAGGCATTATTGGCCCTTTTTACATTCGAGAAACGGTCACTGGTGCACGTTACGTTTCAATTTTGGAACAATTTGTCGCCACACAGCAAACGTTAAAGGATCGACCAGGTACTGAATGGTTAATGCAAGATGGAACCCCACCACATCGGATCGAACAAGTGTTTCGCTTTCTTGAGAAACACTTCGGGAATCGAGTCATTGCTTTGGAAGTCCCAAATTTACTGGTGCAGGCATGGATTGGCCTCCATATTCGCCGGATTTGACTCCCTGTGACTTTTTTTCGTAGGGCACAGTGAAAGACATGGTCTACCCGAAGCATCCCGCCACGCTGGTCGAGCTTGAATCGGCGGTCTTTCTGTGGCATGTGAATCCATTTCGGTTGAGACACTACGAAATGTGATGGCGAATTTCATTCTTCGTTTGCGCCACCTCTGTAGTGCCAATGGTGAATATTTTGAAAACATTGTGATGTGATTGTTTGCAAAGAGTGTTTTCATACAATTATTTCACTTTTGTAACTGTTATTTCAAACTGCTGTATAAACTTCTTACAGCTTTCACAATAAACATACCGTTTACTGCATTCCTCTATCGATCTTTCTTTTCTGAATATTTGATTTTGAAATCAGGGAGCCCTTTTCTGGACACCCTGTGGATGAACATTCCTGCAGAGGTCTTCAAACGACTTGTTGAATCGTTGTCAGATCGAGTTGCTTGCACATGGCCCGGGAAAAAGAGGACATGGTAGTACTAGGGCGTAACCTGTAACTTCCTTCATCTCACTGTTGCTGCACCAGCTGCCATCACCACCATCATGGAATGGAATGAAATGTGTAGAAGCTTGCCTTGTCGGGCAAAACAAGTGGCCGCATCCTTTAGAAAACTGAAACTCCAGATAATGATGACTTCCATGAGCATCGTTTTCAACAAGCAGTGTATTTCAGAAAATCTCATTCCCATGTTTTTACATAGCTCCCTTAAGGTACATCATTAATCCAAGAATCCCAACCCTCCGCTCCCAAATTAAGACCCACAAAAAACTCTTCCCGATTCGACCAACTGTGCCCTATTGAATCTATTTCCAAATTTACGTTAAAAATGCTCAAGGAATTTTTCACCTTCGAAACTACCTACTCTATTCCCAACCGACAAACTTTAATTCAACAATTACAAGGCAAATCTTTCCCGTCCTACGATGCGCTAACAGCGCGAAACGCGTTATTGGAGAATAAAATATTGCAACAGAGACTGAGCATTTTATAATTATAACTCGTCATTTGAGTTCGATCGAGCGAGGTGGCGCAGTGGTAATGCACTGGACTCGCATTCGGGAGGATGGTGGTTCAAATCCACCTCCGGCCATCCAGATTTAGGTTCTCCGTGATTACCCTAAATCACTCCAGGCAAATGCCGGGATGGTTCGTTTCGAAGGGCACGGACGCTTTCCTTCCCTATTCCTACCCAAAACTCCGAGCGTTAGCTCTGTCTCTAATGACCAAGATGTCGACGGGACGTTAAACCGTAAGTTTCCTTCCATCTGAGTTGGCGGTTGGCTCGCGCGATGTTGAGCGGTTCCCACTGTGCAGCGGAGAGTCGGTATGAGAGGACACTGGCCGTCATATCGGTGGCGCGGCCGGCGTTGGAGGCGGTCAGCTAACTGTTGCGCGTCGTGACGTCACGGTGGGTGGAGCCGCGGGTGCTGCGGGGTCGACGGCCGGCCACCGGGGGGGGGGGGGGGGGAGGGGGCGGCTGGCTGTATGTTACTCTGTGCTGCTGGCTACCGAGGGCAGCTCACCTGCCGGCTAGCGGCCAGCGGCGCGTAGCGGGACCACAGCCGTGGGTGTCGCTGGCAGCGGCAAGTGCCACCGCTGACGTCACACCACACCGAACGAACCGCGGGCAGCCTCAAAATGCCGTAACTACACTGTTTTGAATTACAACGTTCAAATGAATGAAATAAATCGCAATTTGCGATGTTAAGGCTTCACTGTATTAGGTTTAGAATGCAAGCCAAGGCTGGGCTCCTGACGACAGTTAATTGTGTCTCGATACCTCATGGTCTGTTCTCCCTGATGCGGGAATACAGTATTGTAGCTGCGAGCATTATAGAATAAATAGGCTGTGGTATAGGAAAGAGACGCCGGCCGCGGTGGCCGAGGTGACTGAGGCGCTCCAGTCACGGTCAGCACGGCCACTACAGTCGGGGGTTCGAATCCCCCCTCGGGCATGGATATTTGTGCCGTCCTAGTTCGTAAGTAGTTCATAAGTAGTTTGTAAGTTTAGGGACTGATGACCCCGTAGTTAAGTCCCATAAGCTTAACACACATTTGAACATTTTTGAGGAAAGAGACAGCGTGGCGAATGGAGATTTGCGTGTGGCGGGAGACGTGCAGGGAAGAGTCCTCTGCAGTCAGGATGATCACTGTGTCCTCGATGGCAGAGTGGTCAACGCGTCGTCACAAATTTTCATTCGCCACAGTTTGGTATTACACCTAAACCTAATACATTGAAGCCTTAACATCGCAAATTGTGATTTATTTCATACACTGTTTTTGTTGTGCTATTCAGTTCGCAGACTGGTTTGATGCAGCTCTCCACGCTACCCTGTCCTGTGCAAGTCTCTTCATCTGATAATACGTTCGACAACCTACATCCTTTTGAATCTGTTTACTATATTCGTCCCTCGGTCTCCCTGTACGATTTTTACCTCACACACTTCCTTCTAATGCTAAGTTGACGATTTCTTATGTCTCAGAATATGTCCAACCAATCTATTCCTTCTCTTAGGATATGCCAGAAACTCCTTTTCTCCCCGATTCGGTTAAGCACCTCCTCATTAGTTACGTGATCTACCCATCTAATTTTCATCATTCGTCTGTAGCACCACATTTCAAAAGCTCCTATCATCTTTTTATCTGAACTCCTTATCGTCCACGTTTCACTCCCATACAATGCTACACTACAGACAAATGCTTCCAGAAAGGAATTCCTAACATTTAAATTATTATTGGATGTTAACAAGTTTCGCTTCTTTAGAAACGCTTTTCTTCCCATAGCCATTCTGCGTTTTATATCTTCTTCGGCCACCAGAAGTTATCTTGCTACCCAAATAACAAAATTCATCTACTACTTTTATTGTCTCATTACCTAATCTAATTCCGTCAGCATAGCTTGATTTTCTGTCATTGCATTCCATTACCTTCGTTTTACTCTTGTTAGTGTTCATCTTATATCTTCCTTTCAAGACACTGTCCATCCCATTCAATTGCTCTTCCAGATCTTTTGCGGTCTCTGACATGATTACTATGTCATCCGCAAACCGTAAAGTTTTTATTTCTTCTCCCTGCACTTTAATGCCTCTCCAAATTTCTCCTTCCATTCCTTCACTGCCTGCTCAATGTACAGATTGAACAACATTAAAGAAAGGCTACAACTCTGTTTTACTCCCTTCCCAACTACACTACTGGCCATTAAAATTGCTACACCGAGAAGAGCCGGCCGCGGTCGCCGAGGGGACTGCACCAATCACAGTCTGCACGGTCGCTACGGTCGGGGGTTCGAATCTCCTCCTCGAGCATGGATGTTTAGTATAAGGTAGTTCATAAGTAGTTTGTAAGTTTAGCGACTGATGACCCCGCAGTTAAGTCCCTTAAGCTTAAGAAACATTTGAATATTTTTTGTAGAGTTTGTCGTGGCAGGCATCGAATGAGGGGCAGAGCCAGGGGTAGTAACACATTTGAAATGTAACGGCCACTGTTTAAAGTGCCGTCGATGCGAACAAGAGGTGACCGAGACGTGTAACCAATGGCACCCCATACCATCACGCCGGGTGATACGCCAGTATGGCGATGACGAGTACATGCTTCCAATGTGCGTTCAGCGCGATGTCGCCAAACCGATCATCATTTTGATGCGACCACCATAATACTGTAAACAGAACCTGGATTCATACGAAAAAACGACGTTTTGCCATTCGTGCACCCAGGTTCGTCGTTGCGTACAGCATCGCAGGCGTTCCTGTGTGTGATGCAGCCTCAAGGGTAACCGCAGCCATGGTCTCCGATGTGATAGTCCATGATGCTGCAAACGTTGTCGAACTGTCCGTGCAGATGGTTGTTGTTTTGCAAACGTTCCCGTCTGTTGACTCAGGGATCGAGACGTGGCTGCACCTTCCGTTACAGCCATACGGATAAGATGTCTGCCATCTTGACTGCTTGTGATAGCCGACCGCGGTGGCCGAGGGGACTGCGGTGCGCCAGTCACGGTTTGCACGGCCACTACGGTCGGAGGTTCGAATCCCCCACTCGGCCAAGGATAATTGAGCCATCCATAGTGTTAGCTAGTTCATAAGTAGTTTGTAAGTTTAGGGACTGATGACCTCGTAGTTAAATCCCATAAGCTATACAAACATTTTAACATTTTTTGCTAGTGATACGAGGCCGTTGGGATCCGGCACGGCGTTCCGTATTGTCCTCTTGAACCCACCATATTCTGCTAACAGTCATTTGATCGTGACCAACGCGAGCAGCAATGTCACGATACGATAAACCGCAGTCGCGATAGGCTACAATATGACCTTCATCAAAGTCGGAAACGTGATGGTACGTATTTCTCGTCCTTACACGAGGCAACACAACAGCGTTTCACCAGGCAATGCCGGTCAACTGCTGTTTGTGTATGAGAAATTGGTTAGAAACTTTCCTCATGTCAGCACGTTGTAGGTGTCGCCACCGGCGCCAACCTTGTGTGAATGATCTGAAAACCTAATCATGTGCATATCACAGCATCTTCTTCCTGTCGGTTAAATTTCGCGTCTGTAGCACGTCATCTTCGTGGTGTAGCGATTTTAATGGCCAGGCGTGTATTATGTTTGCACCTTTCTTCAAATGAAATCAAACTTTTGTTAATTTATGGGACTTACCTATTGAGTCTATCAGTCCCTAGGGTTACAAACTACTTTAACTAAAACTAACCTATTAATTCGTTTTTCTGTTTCATAAAGCATTATTTTTTGCTAATTACTTTATTAATACAATTATTTGTGAGATTCGTAAACTAGCTGCACTGTTTCACTACAAAGTGTTACAGTTGCATATTCACGTACAGTTCTTTATAGAGTTTCAGATCGTTATCTTTGTGAAGCTTAATTAGATGCACTTGCAGTCAGTTAAGGTTTTTCCTTTGACAGTCCTCTTATCTGAGTTCCCGTAACGAGTTTGCACTGAAAAGATCCCGCGAAACCCGGAGCTCAAACGCGGCTTACATTTCACAGTCACTTTTACCGGAGGCAAAGCTGAACGCATTTCTTTCACAAAGCAGCCTCCAAGCAGAAAAAGTATCGCCTTTCTCGGAGCGTAAGCTGGTGGCAGTAGCATCGTGCTGGGGTCGCATTCAGTGCCGACCCGGTAAATTGCCTCAGTGGCGTTACTCGAAATTTAAACGTCTCTCGACGTGCTCTTCACTCGACTTCGTGTCGAGAGTTCGCACGGCTCAAAGAAGCGCGAGCATTTAAGGACGAGACACGTTCGCTGAAAGGGGAGTCGCCTTTCACTCACCGATTCTAACCTGAGTTCCGGAAGCATCTCCTTAACACTACCGATTTCATCGAACCTAGTGGCAATAAATCTGTAATCTTGTCACTAAACTGGTGAGGATTTCAAACACACGAGCGTCGATCAAGCTTGTGTATTGATTACTCATCTTTTATTTTATTTATTTACCACTAGCTGAAAACCCGGCGTTACCCGGGTATTTATTTATTTATTCCTGTCATTTTTCAGGTATATAATTATTTGTATCAGGGCCATCTCTTTACTACAACTAGTAGTAAAGAAATAATAGAAAAAAACTTGCTGTGTGATGGAGCGGTTTTTCATGAACGTTACTGTTTACGTGCTCATATCTCATGAACTACGTGTCGAAATGTGATACAATTTAGAAGGTACATTCAACTATATATGTGTATACTGTCTGTAAAATTTCCTGTCGCTACAATTTGTAGTGTTCAAATTATAAATTGTAACGTCATACCGAGAGCCGTAGTTTTACTCCATAAACAGCGGAAAATTAGTAAGCGAGAAACGTTTTTCCTTTCATCATTTTACTATGGTTGCCAGCGAGAAAAAGTTTAATAAAGGTTTGAAATTATGTTTAAAGTTTGTTGCAAGTCGCTAAGTACTGTCATTCTCGTACAGTGTATTTATAAAATCTCGCCGCATTATATGGCATTTTTTGCGATTTCTATTGGTTATGACGTAATATCTTTTGAACCATGTGCCGTATCTGATTCTTAACCATGCAGCAATTGTTACCTCGCGGTAAGGAATGTGTGTACCAAATTTGGTTGAAATCTTTCCAATAGTGTAGGAGAAAATGATCAGCATTGTCGCAAAATGCAGCAGTTTTTCGCGCATCTCATTGTTTATGACGTCATATCTCCTGAACTATATATCGTATGTGATTCTTACACTTACGGCGACCACCCTCATGAATTGAAGCTTACGTGTACAAAATTTCATAAAGATTAGAACAAAACTGTAGATTTGTATGCAACACGTACAAATATACGGACACTCTGCTTTATATATTAGATTTTCCGCTGGGCCAAATTGAGGAGCAGCTCTGCATGGTCGCGGGAACTAGTCTGCACATCAAATTGTAACAAAAGAGTAGTAGTAGATAACATAAAGTGTACACCAATCATATGCACACGACAGGCCTAAGCATAACAAAAAGAACAAACGTTAACACGGGAATTGGTTAAATTTTTAATTTTGTAAGAATTCTTCGACAGAATGTAAAAAAGGGATCTATGAGAAACCTCTTCAGTATAGCCTTGAAAGTGCTTAGATTACTAATAAAAATTTTAAAATATTGTTGCAACTTACTGAAAATATATTCAAACATATCGACTGTTGCAGGCCATTAAAATAAATTTAATGGCGAAGTTCAAAATTTGTGCTAGATCGGGATTCGAACCCGGATTTGCGCATCGGCTTGAATTGCCTGTTGGGGGCACATATGGAATTATTGATATGGTGTCTGTTCTTACGGTCAGTTAGGCTGAGAACGAGAAGAAAGAAGAGGGAAATACCATCGTAGTGTGCGATTTGTTGAGATTTCCATCAGAACGGGAAGAGTGTCTGGGTAGCCGAAGTAGATAAGGCGACCGCTGCTCCGAAGTGAGAAAACCGGATTCGAATCCAGGTACAGTACATATTTTCAACGTCGTCTCCGAATATTATTTCCATGCCGTGCAACAGTCGAAATGTTTCAATATTTCGAATTTCTAAATTTACGGCCTTTAATGTCGACCACTGACGTCTATCTTTCGGACATTTGGAATTCTGGACACACTCTCGACTTTATGGAACACGACTTTTGAATTCCACATCGATTTTCGAAATGTCGCATGCGTCCAACTACTCCCATAATTCCGCGTACAAAGTGGGTCATAATGATCTCTGACGTCTTTCACGTGAATCACAGGAGTACAAATGGTAGCCCTGCTAATGAATCGTCCACTTACACGTTGAATACCCAATACTACGGCTATATTTGTACACATCTGTGTCCCGTTACTTTCGCCACCTCAGTGGGGAGTCTTGTAGAAAAAACAACAGGCTTTTTTTATTTTTATTTTTTATTAATATATTGAAATATTCAGGCCCAACCAGGTGATATGAACGGTACACAATCCCACATTATTCACATGTGGGACTTTTTATCACTTGTGTCCGTACGAACCTTTGCTGTATCTTATCAGTGCGAACATGTACCAGCAAATAGTGTGTCCAATCACACCACTTGGTGAGGCCTGACGATGAAATGATTGTAATGTCGAAACTAGTGGCATTATAAGAGCAAATATTTAAAAACTGGCTGTTGGATATTATTTCTACAAGAATTCGATCAGTCGAAGTACGACTGTCACACCAGGAGATGGATTCTGCGCTAATGGCAGGGAGGGCTTTTGACGATGGTGCACACTCGACCACAATCAAATGAGAATCATTTTGCGACCATATTAAACTTGTATTTCAAACGCAATTATAAAACGGTATTTTTTAAACATATGTGAGTGCACGGCATCATGAGCTTTCAACTGGAGTAAAAATATTAATGAGCAAACAAAATTCCCAGTGCCGTAGGTATCAGTGGCGAAGTAATCGTTAAATAAACAGAAATTTAAAATATATATTTAGAGCACTCAGAGAGATTTTATTATTAAAATACATGGAGTGGTGCAGTTACCGGATACACTAAAACAAACAAATACGTTAACGAGCATTATACATGCCTCACCAACGAAAATTCAAAGTAGGCGCACTAACCACAATATAGACAGCTTGATTACATACCAGTGAAACAGGGTCGCTAAAAATCATTTACTTCACAACGACCAGTTTCCGCCGAAACTTACTCTCTCTATTTAATATTCGGAAATTTAAAGTAAATACGTATGAGGCGAACTGAGATTACAATAGGTGAAAAAAAATAAGCAGTCTCGCATATGCGTACTACTTTGTTGTGATGGGAGATTTGATTGAAAAGTTGCAATCTAATATTTCAGTGCTAGATGAAGAATGAAGATAAGCATCTTCAAAACGAAAGTAACGTATGAGGGAAAGAGGAAGTGCTAAATAGGATGAACAAAATTAGAACAGGTGGACACTTTCAAGTACCTAGAATGCATTTTCTCGGAGAAAGGCAATATAGTGAAAAAACTTGAATCAATGTGTAGCAAAGCTAATGCAGTGAGTATTCAGCTAAGATCTACTCTCTTCCACAAGAAGTCAGCACCAAGACTAAGTTAGCGGTGGGTGGATACAGTTTACAGCATTAGGGTTGAGGTCGCAGATTTAAAAGTTGCAAGGGTGATTGCAGGTATTGACAGATGGGAAGAATGGCTAGAGGGTGTGCATAACGAGGAAATCAAACAATTACTAGGAATCACCACATATGGGAGAGATTATCATCGTAATAAAAGAAGAGAAATCGGAAATGGAAAGATTAAGGTATTACTTTTTCCCGCACAGTATTAGAGAAGGATCGATTAACCTCACATCTATATCTATAAATGTGAATGTCTGTTCGGTGTACGTTTATCACGTCTGAACCACAAGACATAAATAGCTAAAAATTTGTACAGTTACTAATGTCTACCCGGGGAAGGCTTTAGTCGCGGTTTTATGGCGATCAGATAGCTATTTATCTATATCTATATTAATGTGAATGTCTGTTCGATGTCCGCTTATCAAGTCCAAACGATAAGACGCAGTTACTAATTTATACCTAAGGAAGGTTTTAGGCGCGGTTTTATAGCGATCTGATAGATATTTAGTGATTTGAAGAATATAACGCGAAATGCGAAACAATAATGATTCTTTGAAAATTATATTTACTCTTTGAAAATGGTTTTATTGGTTGCATTGTTGCTTGAGGGTTGACAATGATAAAAGAGTGGAGTATATTGGGATGGAAAGTTATCGGTGTATATAAAATTCTACGTGTGTGTGTTAATATTTCGCTCTGCAGCGAAAACTACAGAACGCAAACGAATGCAGTGTGTGTAATTGTTGTCCGTAGTCTCCCGTTGTACACCATAGCAGTCCCATGCCGACAGCTATAAGGGGGTGGAAGATATGGTGGTTAAAAGTCGTCAAATTATAAAAAAATTCGGACTGAAGGCCAGCGATGACGTTTGCGACTCTATAGCAAGGAGGTACGTACAGCGAAACGTGATGCCGCAGACTATACCTTTGGTCTATGCGTGCTACAATGTCTTCATCTCTTTCTCTGTAAGGACAAACATAAGAATGGGGAAATATAAGAATAAATAAATAAAGCAGTAAAAAAAATTCTTTTAATACATCTCTTTAAAACAATCGATTTGACGGTTCGCGCACTACATCAAGTGATCCATCGGTGATATTATTACAATCATTATTGTTGAATTTTGTGATTTTTATTCTTCGAAACGAGTGCATTTACCTGTGATTTCTTATATATTCTCTGATAAATGCAACATGTTTTTTAGAAAAAAGGAGATGGACAGAGAGAGAGAGTGGATAGGAAAAGTACTAACTCAAGGTTTAACGCCGGGTTTTCAGCTAATAGACTCTTAAATGTGATTTGAGTAAATATGTAGATATGGAACTGGAGCTTTATTGTCGCTATTTGCAAGTCTCTTCTCGAGGGATGTTTCCCCTATCTAATGTGCTTCGACCAAACTTGCTAATTGCATATATTATGACTGTAGGACTTAACACCGGAAATGCGGTCCCATTAAAATCTACGTTACAGACATAGAAGTCATCATGATCATGACTAACAGAAACAGCACATTCTCAACTGCGGCAAGGGAATGAAGAATGGAAAACTGTGTTGGTGAGGCATAAAGTTTTACCAGAGGGAGAGGAATTCTCCCAGGGGACGTGAAACTGCCTACAGTTCGCTGATTTACAGTCACGACCGCACTTTATTGGTTGTACCGTTCGGTATCACCGGACACCGATTTACGGGCAAGTTGTAAAAGCAAGGCACGACACGATGTTTGCACCGGAAGTGTCGACGTTGTGTCCCCAGCGTAGGTACAGCACTGAAAGAAGTTAACAGCCCCTCATAACTGGTTTGGTGCTTAGTTGTTGAAGGAAAGATTTTTTTCCCCAAAAGAGATTCTGTAATCCGTGCAAACGTGTAGCACTGTGGTATACAGCCTGTGTGCAGAGGAATTAATGAATTACTTGCAATTTTCCGTGGTATTGGACATTTCTCGGGAATTCAGCCGGCTGGCATCGTGTGAAATTCGCGGTATTTCGGCAAGCAGAATTTTGGACGAAGCCACCCGAGAAATATTCAAGGTTAGATATGCCGGGAAAACCTAAAATCATTTCAGCCTAAGAATTCGATTATAGTGGTAGTACGAGTCTCCACAATGCCTTGTAACATCGATACAGACCTGTTAATTAGCGAAGTTGGAAGAAGACCTCACATGGCATGTATCGCATGCTTTTTTAGGCGTGACAATAAGTCAGTGCAAATTAAATACTCGCCTTTGAAGGTTTAAATGAGGTGATCTCATACCTGTTACCCACTGTTCGTCTAAAATTGTGAGCAATATGTTTGTGACTATTACTGCGCCATCTATCACAAAGCGACAAAAGAGTTCCAAATAAAACATTCATATTTATATACGTACTATGTAATAATATGTAATAAAAATTGGGATACCTATTTTTAAAAAATGCAGTTGGTATCTGTTTGACATATGGCAGCGCCATCTAGCGGGCCAACCATAACGCCATCTTTTTTCCCCGTTCAAGCTGGAAAAGTTTTGTTGGTTGTAGTTTCTCCGTTTGATGCTTATTTCGTCAGATATTTGTCCCGGTCACAATCAATGAACCATCATTTATAAATCCATGGACTGATGACCACTGCGGTTTGGTTCCACAGCTTTACAAACATTTGAATTTAAAACTTCAGAATAACCTGCAGACACATTTGACGACGCGTCAATGCAACGATTGTGCTAACTTCTGCAAACGCGCGTAGTCCAGCCTTTCCTATAAACACGAAGTGATGGGTGCTATCAACAAGGGTTCGCAAATCGATTCCGTATTTCTTGATTTTCAGAAGGCTTTTGACACCGTACCTCACAAACGGATTTTAATCAAATGGCGCGATTACGGTATATCGCCCCAAATTTGCGATTGGATAGGGGATTTCCTGTCAGAGAGGACACAGTTCGTAGTAATCGATGGTAAGGCATCGACTAAAACAGAGGTGATATCGGGCATTCCACAGGGTAGTGTTATTGGTCCTCTGCTGTTCCTTATTTACATAAACGATTTAGTGGTAAATGTAAGTAGCTCTCTTAGGTTGTTTGCAGATGAAGCCGTCATTTAACATCTAGTAAAATCATCTGAAGATCAAAACCAACGATCTGAATAAGATATCACTATGGTGTAAAAATTGGCAATTGACTCTAAATAATGAGAAGTGTGAAGTCGTCCACGAGAGTTCGAAAAGAAATCCGTTAAACTTTGTTTACAAGATAAATCACTCAAAAGTGAAGGCCTTAAACTCCACAAAATACCTAGGAATTACTATTACTTCAGACTTAAATTGGAAAGAACACGTAGATAATGTTGTGGGAAAGGCGAACCAGAGACTGCGTTTTATTGGCAGAACCCTTAAAACATGCAACCGAACTACAAAAGAAGCTGCATACACTACGCTTGTCCGTCCATTTTTGGAGTTTTGCTGCCCAGTGTGGGATCCTTATCAGGTGGGTTTGACGGAGGACATCGAAAGAGTCCAAAGAAGGGCAGCTCGTTTTGTACTGTAACGATACAAAGGAGACAGCGTTACGGAAATGATACAGGATCTGGGATGGGAATCATTACAACAACGCCGCTTATCGCTGCGGCGTAGCCTACGTACGAAACTACAAATCGCCAACATTCTCCTCCGAATGTGAAAATATATTGTTTACTCCCGCTAACATAGGTAGAAATGATAATCAGAATAAAATACGAGAAATGAGGGTTCGAACGGAGAGATTCAGGTGTTCTTTCTTCCCGCGCGCTATTCGAGAATGGGATGGGAGATAAATAGTATAATTGTGGTTCGATGCCAGGCACGTAAATGTGATTTGCAGAGTATCCCATGTAGATGTAGAACTCAGATAGTATGCGTTCCCGGACCCTCGTTTATTGGACTTATTTTTCTTGTTTGGACGAGTACTACCACCTGTCAAGTATTCGACATTTTGCTGCCAACACACTGTATGTTGAATTAATGAGTATCGCCGCGTCCCCATCGCTTCGCCTCCGGCACTGCTGCTGCTTCGGCAGGGGTATTAATTATTCGGCCGAGGCGTTGGGAGTGGCGAACGCTAATTACGAGCTAATGACTGTTAATGAGCGGCAATTTGCAGCCTCTGCACTCCCTACCCCGCCCTATCCTACCCCCGCAGCCCGCTTCCGGGAGCTGGCAGGCGGGCGAGACAGCACAGTGATCGTCCGGAAGAGAGGGCGGCTAAAGTGGGCGTGTGGTAGGGGAGTCTGTGTAGACGCGCAGCAAATAATAGTCGCCATAAAGTTACATAGGCCAGAGCTCGAGCGGAATGATTTACGTGTTAGATTCTCCCGCATGATATGCCAGAATGGGAGGATAGAAGAATACACTACATCTACAGCTACAAAGAGGGTGTACAGAAAACGACTCTCTGATTTCAAAATTAAATATCTCGAAAACAAAGATCGATAGAGGAATGCAGTAAACGGCATGTTTATTGTTAAATCTGTAAGAAGTTTATACAACAGTTTGAAATAATAGTTACAACAGCTGCTAACAGATGGCGCTGTAAGCTGTACAGCTCATATCAGCATACATAAGCGAAATAATCGTATGATAACACTCTTTTTAGACAAACACATCACAATGTTTTCAAAATGTTCACCATTGGTACTACAGAGGTGGCGCAAACGAAGAAAGAAATTTGCCATCACATTTGGTACAGTTTCAACCCAAATGGATTCACATTCCGCCGGCCGCGGTGGCTGAGGGGACTGAGGCGCTCCAGTCACGGTCTGCACGGCCACTACGGCCGAGGGTTCGAATCCCCCCTCGGTCATAGATATTTGTGCCGTCCTTAGTTGTAACTAGTTCATGAGTGGTTTGTAAGTTTAGGGACTGATGACCCTGTAGTTAAGTCCCATAGACTCTACAAACATTTAAACATTTGATTCACATTCCACAGAGATCGCCGATTCAAGCTCGTCTAGCATGGCGGGTTGCTTCGGGTAGACCATGTCTTTCACTGTGCCCCCCAAAAAAATAAGTCACAGGGAGTCAAATCCGGCGAATATGGAGGCCAATCCATGCCTGCAGCAGTAAATTTGGGATATTCCTAAGCAATGACCCGATTCCCGAAGTATTCCTCAAGAAAGCGAAACACTTGTTCGGTCCGATGTGGTCGGGCTCCACTTGCATAAACCATTCCTGGTCGATCGTCTAACGCTTGCTGTATGGCGACAAATTGTTCCAAAATTGCAACGTAACGTGCACCAGTGACAGTTTCTCGAATGAAAAAAGGGCCAATAATGCCTCTGCTGCATACTGCAGCCCACACAGTAACTTTAGCTGAATACAGGGGTTTCGCTTCACACCAATATCGCTTTTCGGAACACCAAAATCGCCAATTCTGCTTATTCACGTATCCATTCAGGTGGAAGTGTGCTTCATCTGTAAATCAGATGCAGCCAACACCAAATCCTTCACTATAAATCATTGTGAGCATCTGATTAGCAAAGGCAACGCTTTGTTGCACAGCTCGTACGTGTATGGTTTGGTGCGTTTGAATTTTGAATGGAAACATGTGTAGGCTCTTTCTCAGTATTTTCTGCGTGCTGGAACGCTTCAAACCAGTCTCAGATGCAATCCTACGGACGGATGACATTGGATTTAGCTTAATAATTCTAGAAACTATGGCGATATTTTCAGGCGTAACTGCGGTTTCCTTGCGGCCAACATGCCCCACTAGATCATCAGTTGCCTGTTCGTTGAAATTTTGCGAAGAGCGTTCGAACGGTTTTCGAATCGTGTCCTTTTGGAACATTAAATCGTTCTTGAAAACTTCGCCTTGTTGCCGTAGGACTCTCTTCTAACCTGTGGTAATCTAGCACCAGAAAAACGTGTTGTTCAATGGAGTACATGGTTTTAATCTCTCCCTTCGGTACGCTAACCTCCTGGGCTTCGGATCACTATTTATACTAGGCATTACGTATGGCGATTACAGCGCCATCTGTTAGCAGCTTTTGTAACTATTATTTCAAAGTGCTGTATAAACTTCTTACAGCTTTCACAATAAACATACCGTTTACTGCATTCCTCTATCGCTCTTTGTTTTCGAGATATTTAATTTTGAAATCAGGGAGTCGTTTTCTAGACACCTTGTATTTACACTGCAAGTTACAGTTCAGTTCCTGAAAGAGGGTTCATCGAACCGCTTTCATAATATTTGTCTACCGTTCCAGTCTCTAATAGCTCGTGGAAAAGAAACATCAACAAATATGCTCTGCAAGCCACATTGATGTGCATGACAGAGGCTTCATCGAGTCGCTTTTATGATATCTCTCTACGAGAGCTATGAGATTAACGAAAAGATCTGTATCCGTTACTAAGAGAAAGAGTACTTGTTACAAACGTATCGTTATCTGTTACCGTCGTTACCAGTGCCACCCAGAAATACCGACCGCTACACTGACTTTGAAACAGTGAAAAACATTTTTAACTGTTAATGTAATATATTATTTTAATATTTAAATTTGCCTCGTAGATACTGTCTGCCTGCTTTTTGAGGCAGTTACACTACTGAGGATAAGACCAATGCAGTCCATTTCCTTCATGATAAAAATACAATTGCCATACCAATTGATCAAAATTAGCGAGACCCACCCATTTTGAGTACTGTTCCCGCACTTTACTTCCAGGCTTGGAATGTCAGAATCAATCGGAACTGTTGTACTAAATTATGTGTCATTAACAATTACGATGATACCGTCATAAATGAAAATGTTTAGATTATAACTTTTCAGTATTTTCTACAAAACTTTTTTTTAGTAGACAAAATCGAAAAGAAATAATAAACGATTAAGTTGAAACTTTTACAGGTAAAAAATACAATGAAACGTATGTTTGCGTTAGCAGTTGTCAGATCATCGAAGATTAACTGTCAAACACGGGCCAAGAAGTACAATCAAATGTGTTTAAATACAAAAATAATCATCTTAAATCGTAGAGCAACGCAATATGAACTTAAAGTTCATCATGGAGGTCTATAAAAGTTACTCATCTCATAATAAATAGTATCACAGAAAATATGCATTCACCGTATCGGTTTTCGTTACAGAGTTCGTATCGATACGGTAGATGTAACGAAATGTTTTCAAGAGTAACGATTCAGTATTTCGCATCGGCCAAAGTATTCGTTACTCAGTACCTAATACATACGGTTTCCTACAGTTCTACTCTCTACGGTTCCATTCTCTAATAAAAAATGTTTGTAGAGTCTATGGGACTTAACTATGGGGTCATCAGTCCCTAAACTTACAAACTTACTTACAACTAAGGACGGCACAAATATCCATGGCCGAGGGGGGATTCGAACCCCCGACCGTAGTGGCTTGCTGACCGTGACTGGAGCGCCTTAGTCCCCGCGGCCACCGCGGCCGGCATTCTCTAATAGCTCGCGGGAAAAAGTCTAAATCTTTCCGTTTTCGATCTGATTTCTCTTATTTTATTTTCGTGATCATGTCTTCCTATAAAAAATTGTCCAAAACATTGTACACATATGTCTTTCAGCAGGACTCATCGAAAAGCTACCAAAAATACGAAAAAAATTATGTATACCGAATTTTGTAAGAGAATTTGGGCAAAAGAAAAACCTGTGCGTTGTTTTTTTGCACATGTGCTTCCAGTCGATGAAAAACAATATAGTATCAAGCACTTCGACCATAGATACTACTAGACAGGGCATGGCATTTTTTCTTAGCACCAACATCTCTACAGAAATGCCACGTGTCTGTTGGCAAAACATTTGAGGTGCTTCTTTGTGCTTATCTTTATATAGGACTTTTTATGTAGGGAGAGAACATTAAGCTGCACGTTTAGATACACTCCTGGGTATTAAAATTGCTACACCGCGAAGATGACGTGTTACAGACGCGAAATTTAACCGACAGGAAGAAGATGCTATGATTTGCAAATGATTAGCCTTTCAGAGCATTCACACGAGGTTGGCGCCAGTGGCGACACCTACAACGTGCTGACATAGGAAAATTTCAAAATGTTCACATGTTTGTTAAGCTTATGGGACTTGACTGCGGGGTCATCAGTCCCTAAACTTACAAACCACTTAACTACATTATACTAAGGACGGCACAAATATCCACGCAGACCGTGACTGGAGCGCCTCAGTCTCCTCGGCCACCGCGGCCGGCATAGGAAAGTTTCCAACCGATTTCTCATACCAAACAGCAGTTGACCGGCGTTCTCTGGTTAAACGTTGTTGTGATGCCTCGTGTAAGGAGGAGAAATGCGTACCATCACGTTTCCGACTTTGATAAAGGTCGGATTGTAGTCTATCGCGATTGTGGTTTATCGAATCGCGACATTGCTGCTGCGTTGGACGCTAGCAAAATATGGAATCGGTGGGTTCAGGAGGGCAATACGAAACGCCATGTTGGATCCCAACGACCTCGTATTACTAGCAGTCGAGATGATAGGCATATTATCCGTGTGGCTGTAACGAAAGGTGCAGTCACGACTCGAACCCTGAGTCAACAGATGGGGACGTTTGCAAGACAGCATCATCTGCACGAACAGTTCGACGACGTATGCAGCAGCATGGACTATCAACTCGGAGACCATGGCTCCCTTGAGGGTGCATCATAGACACGGGCGCCTCATAAACTAAGGAAAGGCAAACCTACGTTTTTAACATTTCTAGATTTGGAGAAAGATTTTTACAATATCTAATGAAATACAGTCTGAAGGTAGCAGGGTAAAATATAGGGAGCAAAGAGTTATATTGAACTTGTACAAACACCAGACAGCGGTTATTAGAGTCGAAAGGCAAGAAAGGGACGCAGGCAGGGTTGTAGCCTTTCCTCCCCAATGTTGTTCAATCTGATTGAGCAAGCAGTGAAGGAATGCAAGGAGAAATTTGGAGAGGGAATTAAATTTCAAGGAGAAGAAATAAAAACTTTGTGGTTTGTTGATGAGATAGTAATTCTGTCAGAGACCGCAAACGATCTGGGAGAGCAATTGCATGGAATGGACAATGTCTTGAAAAGACGGTATAAGAAGAACATCAACAAGAGTAAAACAAGTGTAATGGAATGTAGCGTCAGAAAATCAGTAAATGCTAAAGGAATTAGATTAGGTAGTGAGGCAATAGAAGTAGTAGATCAGTTTTGTTACTTGAGTTGCAAGATAACTTCTGATGGCCGAAGTAAACAAGATATAAAATGCAGAATGACTATGGGAAGAAAAGCATTTGTAAAGGAGCGAAATTTCTTGACTTCCAATATTTAAATGTTAGGAAGTTTTTTTCTGAAAGCATTTGTCTGGAGTGTAGCATTGTATGGAAGTGAAACGATAAGGAGTTCAGACAAAAATATGATGGAAGCTTTTGAAATGTGGTGCTATAGATGAGTGATGAAAATTAGATGGGTAGATCACGTAACTAATGAGGAGGTGTTCAACAGAATTGGGGAGAAAAGGAGTCTCTGGCGTATTCTGACTAAGAGAAGGGAGAGGTTGGCGGGATACATTCTGAGACATCAAAGAGTCGTCAACTTAGCGTTAGAGGGAAATGTGTGAGGAAAAAATCGTAGAGGGAGACCGAGGAACGCATACAGTAAGCAGATTCAAAAGGATGTAGGTTGCAGAACTTACTCTCAGATGAAGAGAGTTGCACAGGACAGGGTAACGTGGGGAGCTGCGTCAAACCAGTCTGCGAAGTGAAGATCACAACGATAACAACAACTATGAGGCGCAACTGTTGCCACACGCCTGGATACGGAGGCATCCCCTGCTCGTAATTTTAAACAAATTGCGTGGATTATCGCCCCAAATTGCGACTCAGAGAGGACACAGTTCGTAGTAATCGATGGTAAGGCATCGACTAAAGCAGAGGTGACATCGGGCGTTCCACAGGGTACTGTTATCGGTCCTCTGCTGTTCCTTATTTACATAAAAGATTTAGAGGAAAGTCTAAGTAGCTCTCTTAGGTTGTTTTCAGATGAGCCGTCATTTACCGTCTAGTAAAATCATCTGAAGATCAAAACCAACTGCAGAACGATCTGAATAAGATATCAGTATGGTGTAAAAATTGTCAGTTGACTGTAAATAATGAGAAGTGTGAAGTCGTCCACATGAGTACAAAAGGAAATCCGTTAAACTTTGTTTACAAGATAAATCAGTCAAAAATAAAGGCCGTAAACTCTACAAAATACGTAGCAATTACAATTACTTCAGACTTAAATTGGAAAGGATACGTAGATAATATCGTGGGAAAGCTGAACCAGAGACTGCGTTTTATTGGCAGAACCCTTAAAAGGTGCAACAGAACTACAAAAGAAACTGCATACACTACGCTTGTCCGTCCTTTTAAGGAGTATTGCTGCCCAGGGTGGGATCCTTATGAGGTGGGGTTGACGGAGGACATCGAAAGAGTCCAGAGAAGAGCAGCTCGTTTCGTATTGTCTCGACACAGGGGAGACAGCGTCTCGGAAATGATCCAGGATCTGGGATGGGAATGATTACAACAACGGCGCTTATCGCTGCGGCTTGGGCTACTTACGAAACTCCAGTCGCCAACATTCTCCTCCGAATGCGTAAATAAATTGTTGACTCTCACTTACATAAGTAGAAATGATAGGCAGAAAAAAAAAAGAAGAGAAATCTGGGCTTGAACGGAGAGATTCAGGAGTTCTTTCTTCCCGTGCGATATTCAAGAATGGAATGGGAGATAAAATAGTATAACGGTGGTGCGATGAACCCTCTGCCAGGCACTTAAATGTGATTTACAGAGTATCCTATGCAGATGTAGATGCAATTTGGGCCGGCTGTAGCGCGCTGAACAGGGCTCGTTCCGGCAGCACGGGCAGCGCGCTCAATACACAGGACAGGACGGCGGCGGCCCGGCTGTTGGTGTACCGGCAGCTCTGAGAGGACGTGGACGCCATCATGTTTTTGTTGGCTCCGAAACGGCCGCCAGCTGGAAGGATGGCCGGCCTTTGCAATGCAAATATGGCGCGCTGTTCCGACCGCGGAGCGGAAAGCAGCGGCGACGGCCCACTGCGTCCGCAGCCGCCGACACGGAACTTCTCATATTTGAAAACTTGGTAATAATTTTGCTTTATCATTTGATTTCTAGTGTTTAAAAATTGTAAAAAGTTATTAAGAATTTACTTAATGTACAATTGAAACCAAAAGATAGTTCTTGTAATCAATTTTACTGTCTTGCTGAAATTTAATATTCTGATTTTTTTAAATTTATGTACTGTTTACACAGTTGTTATGTGCACTCTTGATTAACATGCAACTTTATTAAGCTTACCATGTATAACTTCAGGCTGTAGGGGAGACCGGGGCACGTTTTCCACCATTTTACATTTTTATTTTTGTACTTCTTATTTTTACCGATTTCCTACGCCTTTATTTACAGTCTTGTTCAGATATTTTTGAAAATAGTAAATATAATTCTTGGTAGCAAATGGTTTTGTCTGACCATGTTACGTTGGAAAATTTGCCGCGTATGCGAGGCAAGTTTTCCAGCTTACTTAAAATGTACAGGGACAAATATTCCAATTATACTTTCAATGTTAAAACAGAGATAATTATCTTGATTTCACTGAATACGTATTTTTATCATGAATTTACAATACATTACAAAAGAGGATAGTAAAAATAGTCACATTAAATAAAAACAAATGCTATTTAATGGTTTTTACAAAATATGTGTCTTAAATATTTAACAAATACAGACATTTTAACAATACTTATACTGATTGTCTGAATCACAATGTAAGCAAACAAAAATGGAACATTCCCTTTCGTACAGTCTCCATGCGCTCATTTCATGCACTGTACACATTTTTCATTTGCTTTAGACTTGGCGTAATACTCAAAGCAATGAGGAATACGTGCCCCTTATGCACACGGAAAACGTGCCCCATCACCATATTCGGAACTATAACACTACGTCCATGAGTAACAGTGTAAGCTATTTACAAAACAAACGCACAGTTACGTGAAGAAAGAAACCCACTTTTATGTGTGCAATGTCAAAATAATAAGTATAACGCTAGAATGTTTATTTTAAGTTTCAATAAAAACGTGAGACTTTACTCACATTTGCAAAAATGACGAAAACAGCACTGTTGACGTTATGACTGCTGGTACAACACTGAAACTTTCGTAAATGAAGCGTGCTTTGTTGCTACTTCCTACAGTATCGCCGGTGGTGACATCTAGCGGTTTGTTTCGAAAATAAACGGATTTGGAAAACTTGCCCCTATGAAAAATGTGCCCCGGTCTCCCCTACTGTTTACACATATGTTATGTGCACTCTTGATTAACATGCAACTTCATTAAGCTTACCATGTATAACTTCAGACTGTACCCATACTATGTAAATTTAGTTCAGCACAATTTTGTCTGTGTGTTCATGCTTGTTCCATAAAACAATTTATTGTTCTTCTGTGTCTAATGTCATGGCAGTTAATTTAAAGAATTGTGCATTTCAGTAATCATATCATCAGTAGTAGAATATTATTTTGGTAACAGTTTTTGATAAAAATCAGTCATTTTATATTACTATACCATGATTTAATATTGAATTTGAGCAATATAGTATACATTTTGTATAAAAAAACTTGTGTGTTCTTGTTCATCCTAAAAACTGATCATAATTTTGTCTTGTGTGATATAAATTTAAAATCTTTGCTGATTGTAAATACTCCCCAATTCTGTAATCACACAATGTCATCCACATGTGATGTCTGACATTGTGTGAGGGGGGTAGTGTAATATATTTAGCCAGGAGAGTCCCGTTTGTTTAAATAACTGAAGTATTCGATACCATAGTTGGTCGTGCAATTTTAACCTAATATTCCATATTTACATTACATAAGCATTTTATGGCGCTTCTGTCAAGGCTCATTATTATCTGCGTTACTTGGGGTTTCTAACAAACTAAATTAATTAATTATTGAAGCTTAATGTCGAACAATAATGGAAACAAATATTAACACTGCGCTAATTGTTGTTTACTTACGATCTTATCTATTGTTTATTTTGATGTAAAAAATTTATTATTACATTTGTCATAATATTTTGTATCTCCACGTAAAGCAAAATATGTATATGTTTCATGAACAAAATGTTAAATATTTAAATGTTGTACTTCCGTGTTCTAGAAGGTTCTAGAAATATGATCAGATATTAATACGCGCGAATTGGCGCGAACAGGGGGAGTTATGAGTCAGTCTTAAAGTAGTAATCAGTCTGTAGTTAGCATTGTTGTCAGTCAGTCTTGATATGGATAAATAAATATACGTATAAAATGAAACGTGTCATATTTGTAGTTTCCACAAGACTCCCAAGAACCCAACGTCATACCATAATTTTGTAATGCGTTAATGGCAGGCGAGCTACAAGATCTTCGAGACCACTGAACATCTGCAACAGGTGATGTATAGAAAAATGGGGCGTTAATGTATGTCAAGTGAAAAGAAATGCGCCACAAACTGAAACCGCAGGAAGCCTCTACCAAGAGTCTGCAAGTGTTTGCGATCTGACGAATACAGTCGAAGCTGTTGTACTTCCTCCGTTATAGCACCTGTTCAAATGCAGAAACGCATTGGTGGCTGGTGATAATGTGCTAATGTGCTGCAGCACACTGCAAATATATTACTAAAATTATGCCATTTCTCTTCGAAAGCAAGCGAGAAATCGCTGTAAAATTACATCCTTTCTCTTGGAATGCGATACAGATATCACAATAAAATTATGCCACTTCCCTTCCAATACGTATTACAATGCTAGTAATAAGGATGAAAACGCATTTGGAGCGCTCTCGCCGAGATAGCTGGAAACCAGTTCCGTGTGCTGATATGGGATTCAGCCGCGCTGGTACGTGCGCAGAGAGGCGGCGCAGTCGTCTGTTCGCTAGTGCGCATGCGCAGATGTGACGTCAGGCTTGGCGACTCATGTGTGCTGAGACCGACTGCAGCACCGGATCAATATTTCTCTTCACGCTGCGTGTAACGGTTGCGGAAGAATAGTATATGACGAATATAGCGGCATACAGTGTCAAATAGCGCGCTGGCTCAGGCGTCTTGCGCGTTGTCTTTCAAACCTACTTGTATGAGGCTCGTATTCAAATACCTCTGAGTCCAAATTTTTAATTTCTGTAAATAAAACTTCAATCACAAACAGCATTAGTAATGAATAACCAACAGGCGAGTGAAACTGCGCTTTTCAGCCAAGCAGTTTCATTGGTCACTTGTGTAGAACGCAGATAACGTGGTGGGGATATTGCTAAGCTCCGTTATTTCCATTGTCAGTCACGCTTTTATATTTTAGTATATTTTGTTTCCTGTTTATTTTTGTAATATTGTAGCACACTCGTCAAATTTTGTACGAGCCGCCACTGGGCATAAATTGAAACACCGCACCGAACTCACCTACAAGGAGATTTATTCTAAACTAGCTGCAAGTACCCGGCTTTGCCCGGGTTTAAAATATGGTCTTCTGTAGAAGCGTAGAAAACCGTTTATTGGCATGTAATATAAGGGCACATTTACGTTAAAGCAATGTGATAAACAACGTTTTTGACAGTTCCATTTGGAGTATGTAAAAATATATTTTCCTTTTTGCCCACTCTGGAGCAGGCCACATACAACTGTCCATCAGAGAAGCATGGTGTCTGCAAGTCTATACCAACAATCCCAAGAGACTGGGTCTGTGATTAGTAAAGAGATTGCAATCGAAGTCTGCAAGTAAAGTACTCTCCCCCATGCACCGAAAGAAATTTTATGCAGACAGTAACCTTCATCTTGTTTTCAAGGTCAAGTGTACAAAATTTCATCAATATCGGAGCAAAACTGTGGATTTTGGAAAATCCATGTACCCTCCACCATGCACTGAACGGAATTTTATGCTGACAGTGTCCTTCCTCTTCTTTTGAAGGTCAATTGTGCAAAATTTCATCAAGATCAGTGCAAAGATATACATTTACACGGACACATTCTCAAATTTTCCGATTGGTTTTCCAAAAAATGAAACGAAACCTGTTTAAGAACGTTCCCCATGTAATTTTATGTACGTAAACCAAATTTCACTTTATTTAGTTGTCTGGATCTTGAGTTATAAGAGAACAGACAGACGGACAGACAACAAATGCGTCTTGTAAGTATAGAGATAAACAGGTCCACACTTGTTGTCTTGCTTCACAATACTTATATTCTTTTTTCATTTTTTATTTTACGACCTAGTTTTGGGGTACCAGCCCATTTTCTAGTACATCATTGATTCCAAACTACACAAGATAAAACATTACATTACTACAGTTCATTACTATGTTGCTTTTCACAATCATACAACTGACTTCGTAAATAACATCGGGAGTTCAGTGAGGCTTTTTGCGGATGGCCCTGTAGTATAGCGAATGTTCAAATGTTTGTAAACCTACAGGACCCAACTGCTATGGTTATCGGTCTGTAGACCCACAAACTATTTAACACTTTGAAACTTCCTGGCAGATTAAAATTGTGTGCCGGAACAGGGACTCGAACTTGGAACCTTTGCTTTTCGCGGGCAAGCGCTCGATCACTTTTTTTTTCTCCTCACGTAGATCTATCTTTTGCGGTCGTGAGTTCAGTTCGTTCTTGTTTGTTCGTTGAATATTTGTCTCAGATATTTTTTTTATTACAAACGGCGTTTAGCTCTCTGACCGGGCGCGCTGAGCTACGGCGTCCGGCAGCACTGAGCTATCCCGACACGACTCACGATGCCGCCTCACAACTTTACTTCCGCCAGTACCTCGCCTCCTAATTTCCAAACATCACAGAAGCTCTCCTGCGAGCCTTGCAAAACTAGCACGCCTGGAAGAAAGGATGTGGTGGAGACATGGCTTAGCCACAGCCTAAGGGATGTTTACAGAATGAAACTTGCACTCTGCAGCAGAGTGTGTGCTGATATGAAACTTCCTGGCAGATTAAAATTGCGTGCCGGAACAGGGAATCGAACCTGGGACTTTGCCTTTCGCGGGCAACCGCTCTACCGACTGAGCTATCTCGACACGACCCACGATGCCGCCTCACAACTTTACTTCTGCCAGTACCTCGCCTCCTAGTTTCCAAACTTCACAGAAGCTCTGCTGCCAGGCTTGCAAGACTAGCACTCCTGGAAGAAAGGATATGGTGGAGACATGGCTTAGCCACAGCCTTGAATGTTTCATTCTACTTAACACTTTGATGCATAGATTTTACACTTGCCGAACTTTATGATGAAAAACGTTTTCTATACACAAGGGAAACAGCAATTTACGTTAGTTTTTGCATTTCTTTTTGTTTTACACGGTGGTTTATATATATAGGGTAATGTAGTACAATTTCGATCAATTCAGACAAATGTTATTATAACTGGAAATATATTGAGAAAAGAAACAATTTTAATTATGGCACTTCTTCTTGGATGTTTAATGAATATGTAACACAAATATTAGACAATGCCAATGTTGCTACAAACGCAAAAAAGGTTACTGAATTGAGAAAAATCAATCGAAAACGTACCACACTAGCTACATTTGTGATTACTTCCTGGTACAATTTTGATCACTGGCATCTTGCGCATGAAAAGCACTTTCCCCCTCGGGCACCAACGCATACTTCGTGGTAGTAAACACTGCATTTTTAGCACCGAATCAAGTCACCCCTAGCTACTGTTTTATAGACTAAGTAGCGTCACTTACGTCTTAACAGGAAAAAATTTATATCTCCGTAGCGGCAAGTGGTGTATTCTTGGAAAAGACAGGAGTTGTAGAAACCTGCTACACTACAAGGCCACACAAAGTTAAGTGCTACCAACACTGCCAGACTGACAAATGGCGTTGATCGGAACTGTACCTATATCGAATTTGTACCACCTTACACTACTATACCACCAATCAATTTGGGTCTGTTGTTAAAATTTTTAAAAAGGTCCTGTTTTTGACTTTTAATTTGTCTTTATATTCTATTCTATGGGGAAATAACGTTATTAATGGAAAATACGCAGTAGTTAGAATAACCAGTTCTTTGAAGATACTTCTACAGGATGTCCGTGAATTTACTCCACACCTAATATATATTACACGCTTTTGGACTCTGAAAACTTTTGCTTGAATTGAAAGTTACCCTAAAATATTATACCATATGACATTATGGAATTAAAGTAAGCAAACTGTGCAACCTATTCTTATTTTTATGTCTCCTAAGTCTGATAACAATCAAATTGCAAATACAGATTTGTTAAGGCGTTTCTGCAGTTCTGTAGTGGGCCCCTCTCAAGTGAATTTATTGAGCTGTAATCTCAGGAATTAAATACTGTCAATCTCTTCTCTCTGCTGTTCATATTTTATGTAGATGCAGGACGGAAAACTCTTACATGTTCTGACTTGCATGTAGTGAATCTGTTGAAAGTTCAGTGTTAATGAGTTGGCTTTACACAATTTATTAATGCCCATGAAAATATTAGCAGACATTTCTAGACCTAGCCTCGACATATTATTTATTGCAATATGCCTACTTGCATCATCTGCAAACAAAACAGACCCTGCTTCTGGCAGTGTAAGTGATGAGAGGTCATTAATGTACACATGAAGAAGCAATGACCCCAAGATGGATGCTTGTGGGACACCACCAGTAATTCTTTCCCTATCTAATGATGACTAACGGCTTAATTCACTAGTTCTTTTGTTTCCTGTTATCGAGGTATGACTTGAGACCATAGAATTTACTTCAAATCAAATGCCTTTGACAAACCACAGAATATCCCAGCTGCATGTAATTTATTATATAAAATTACGTACGTTCTCACTGTAGGTGTAAATAGCCTTCCCGATATTAGAACCTTCCAGAAACCCAAATTGTGTTCTAGACAATATGTCAATTGAGTTAAGGTGGTTGAGAAGAAGCTGCTTGTACATTACCTTCATAGAATTTTCGAGAATCCTAGTGAAAGTAAAATCGGTCTGTAGTTTTATGGTATCTCTTTATCCCCTTTCTCTAATGGAGGCTTAGTACCCACATATTTTAGCCAATCAGAAAATAATCCAATTATAATAGTCTGGTTACACAAATAACTTATTTGTACGAAATTAACAAGGCTACGCCCTATTTACCTTTGTTGATATTCCATTGTAACCACTAGAATTTTCTGCTTGTAACGATTATCGATATTATTTCTAATGGTGCTGTGAGTGACATACTCATGTCCCTGAAGTTATTTATAAATGCTAGTTTCAGATATTCAAGGGTATTATTTACTGACCTCTACAATTCCACATCAGTAACAGATATAAAGTAATTGTTACTTACATTTACCGCACTATACCCATCCGTTACTAATGTAGCACCTACTCTTATTGCTATTTCATCCTATTCCGTTCGGGTTCTACAAATCTCCTCTTTCACTATATCCCATATTTCACTTATTTTATTGCCTGACACTGTTATCCTAGTTCTCACCGTGAGGTGGCTTTCGGAGCATGGATGTAGATCTATCATTCGTCTCGCCATTTTTATTTTCCGTTTTCCGGTGTTTATAGACCTTTGTCGCTGATAAAATTCATCATAAAAATTACAGCTCTGCAGGAAACAAGGTACAGACATTTGATAGATTAACATAGGAAACTGCGTAATTGAAAATGTACCGTGCGCGGTTTCATCTGCCTGAATGATTAAAGTTGCCATGAATGGACATGACTTGCCTGTGTTTTCCATTTGAAAACTAATAGCACACTGCACGGTTTCCACCCAGGTGCGGTCTCTACCGCTTTACCGATTAACATGGACGCTGCATGAATATGCAACACTGTGCGACCAAATGCTGTGCTTCTTGTTTTGCCTGGTGGTCGAAGCCGCAAATTGAAGTATGTCGACACAATGTTACATACACAGCAATTTCTGTAACAGCAGCGTAATTGGACGTCAATCTTACGGGGATTGCTGTCCCTACCATTGCACTGTTTGCCGTTGTTTACTCACGTGGATTGTAATTCGTAAGTTTTTTAACTACCGCAATATTGATAAACTATTTGCCCCTTGCGAATAATTCGCATTCTATCCTGATCAGTGACAGATAGGTAAGATGATAATGGAGCAAAGGCAGATCCAAGTACAAACGTATAAAATATGACAAGCTTTGAATAGAAGTAACAAATATTGGTCTCATTGTAGGAAAATTAATATAATTAAATTCTGTTCATTCGTGCAGTACACGTCGCTTGCTTGAACAAACAATTCCAACAGCTGTTGTTTAAAATGTTCAAATGTTTGTTAAGCTTATGGGACTTAACTACGGGGTCATCAGTCCCTAAACTTACAAACTACTTATCAACTACCTTATACTAAAGACGGCACAAATATCCATGCCCGAGGGGGGATTCGAACCCCCGACCGTAGTGGCCGTGCAGACCGTGACTGAAGCGCCTCAGTTTCCTCGGCCACCGCGGCCGGCAACAGCTGTTGTGCATCGACTTGTGGAACAGAAATATTGTGATAAACTACACTTGCATAAAGAATCCAAACAACTGCAAGAGCTGTCGTGCCTGTTAGTTAACTTACATTACTTACGTATTTTTCATGGTTACATCGACGTGTAGAATCGAAATCGTGTGATAAACTATGCTTGCGTCAAAGAAGGTCTTTGGATTGCATAAAGAAACCAAACAACTGCAAGAGCTGTCGTTCCAAGCCCCCACAATTCCGTCAGCGGCCGACCGCGAACAGCGGGAAAATTAAAGGGCGCCTCGGCGGCCATTGTGGTGGCAAACTTCCGCGCCAACTTTAAATGTGCGTAAGATGCTCTTTTGATTCGAGGGTGTATTCATTCGAGTAAAGACGCGAACTATGTCTCATTTAAATATATAACTACAAAATAGCTTCAGGCACTTTGAATATACAGCAACTATTGGTTGTGTGTAAATTTATTACACATACAGTGCAGAAATCGGCCAACAGCGTTTCTTCTTCATAGCTAAACCGAATCATAACATTTAGTTTTTTAGTATTCTAACTGCAGCATATGAACGGAATTTATCGCCAGGCACGATTTTCTGGGACTTTTTCAGTATATCCTATTATGGTGAAATTTTAGTACAAACATTAATTTCGGATGAGTTTCACAACACTTTACGTCATTGCTTGAGTGCCTGTAGTATTATCCAATATTTAAATATTTTATACCTTCAAAAATGAAACAGGGCTGCTTGAAACAGCTATTGTTAAAACTTGACTGTAAAATTGCGTTTTACCTTGTGAATGCAGCAACCAGCCACTACCATATTCTTTTAAGAACACGAAGTATGCCATAACTTTTTCTTAACTGAGTTCATCTAACGTTAGCATTATGGTATCTAGCACGAATATTAGCGTTCTTAATGCTGTAAGCGAAATACCTTACAGTAGCGTGAACTGATCAAAAGTGAGCATCTATCGACATTGTGGTTTACTTCACAATGTGCATCCAGTGTGGTTTTGTGTCATTCATATATGGAACTATACACAGTTCTGCAAACCCCTTTCAGTTGTTTTACCTATTTCTAAAGCAGATGACCTTTAAATTCTGCGTCATAGTTGCTAATATTAATTTCATAACAAAAATTAGAACTTCAGTGAGGTAACTGATCTCGTGACCCCAATAATTATTTTACACACTCATAAAATCAAACCTTTTGAATTTCCTGACCACCAGTACTTCCTAAGGTAGGTCGTTCTTGCCGTTCTTATGTGGAGTTGAAGAGGCTTGCTCAGGATAGGGTACTGTGGAGAGCTGCATCAAACCAGTCTCCGGACTGAAGACCACAACAACAACAACATGGTCTTCGGTCCGAAGAGTTGTTTGATGCAGTTTTCTTTCCGATTCTTTCCGTTTTCTTCGCTGACTCGCGTGATAGGGGAGGAGGAAGGAAGCTTAGGGTTTTACGTCCCGTCGACAGCTTGGTCATTAGAGACGGACCTAATGCTAGGAGTTTTGGGTAAGGATTGGGAAGGAAATCGGCCGTGCCCTTTGCAAGGAACCATCACGGCATTTACCTGGAGTAATTTAGGGAAATCAGGGAAAACCTAAATCTGGATGGCCGGAGGTGGATTTAAACCACCATCCTCCCGAACGCGAGTCCAGTGCGTAACCACTGCGCCACCTCGCTCGGTGATGCAGTTTTCCACGCCACCCTATCATCTCTGGATAACAATGGCAACCTACATCCTACTGAACCTGCCCACTGTTTTCGTCTCATGGTCTACCTAAACGATTTTTATAACACACACTTCCCTCCAATGCTGAATTGACAATTCCTTGGTGTCTCAGAATGTGTCCCAACAATCGATCATTTCTTCTAGTCAAGATATGCCAGAAATTGCTTCTCTTTCCAATTCCGTTCAGTATCTCCTCATTAATGATCTACCCATCTAATATTTATCATTCAGCTCTAGAACATTTAAAAATCTTATATTATCATTTTGTTTGAACTCTTCATCGTTCATATTTCGCTCCCGTAGAAGACTACACTCCAGACAAATGCCCTAACAAAAGACTTCCTACCAACTACATCAATATTCTAAGTTAACAAATTTCTCTTCTTTAGAAACGCTCTTCTTCCCATTGCCATTCTGCATTTTATATCTTCTGTTTGCGCAACATCGTAAGTTATTTTACTGCCGAAGTAACAAAACTCATTTACCACCTTTATTGGTCTCGTTTGCTAATCCAATTCCTTCAGCATCGCATGATTTTCATAGACTAACGGGCTAAGAGTTACAGCATTTCATTATCTTACCTTCATGCTCCCCGACAAAACAACAGAATGATACCTCCAAACAAAATAATGGCATGTGTAGAACATAAAAGGTCAATCACATAAACAACTATTATACAGCTAATGACAGTATAAAACACAACGCAGTGGCATACATTATAAACGTAAACAGCATAACAAAGTAAAACAAATAGAGTTCACTGAATCCTAACCAAATTTTAGACACCTGAGAGATTTACGAATGTGTGGAGAGAATCTAAGTAGGTTGGTTACAGATGACGCAGTCATTTACCGTCTAGTAAAATCATCTGAAGATCAAAACCAACTGCAGAACGATCTGAATAAGATTTCACTACGGTGTCAATTGACTCTAAATAATGAGGAGTGTGAAGTCGTCCACACGAGTACAAAAAGAAATCCGTTAAACTTTGTTTACATGATAAATCAATCAAATGTAAAGGCCGTAAACTCCACAAAATACCTAGGAATTACTATTACTTCAGACTTAAACTGGGAAGAAGACGTAGATAAAGTCGTGGGAAAGGCGAACCAGAGACTGAGTTTTATTGGCAGAACCCTTAAAAGATGCAACAGAACTACTAAAGAGACTACATACACTATGCTTGTCCGTCTTCATTTGGAGTATTGCTGCCCAGTGTGGGATCCTTATCAGATGGGTTTGACGGAGGACATCGAAAGAGTCCAAAGAAGGGCAGCTAGTTTCGTATTGTCACGATACAGGGGAGACGACGACGGCGTTTATCGCTGCGGCGTGGGCTACTTACGAAACTACAATCACCAACATTCTCCTCCGAATGCGAAAATATATTGTTGAATCCCACTTACATAGATAGAAATGATCATCAGAATAAAATACGATAAATCAGAGCTCGAACAGAGAGATTCAGGTGTTCTTTCATCCCTCGCGTATTCGAGAATGGAATGGGAGATAAATAGGATAATGGTGGTTTGATGAACACTCTGCCAGGCACTTAATTGTGATTTGCCGAGTACCCCATGTATATGTAGAAGTAGATGTAACACAAAGGCGTATTCCGCAAACTAGCAAATACCAAGAAAAATGAGCCGATTAGTAGCAAAACTAACACGGGACATTTTAAAAATGTGATGACTTCAATAAGAAGACAAAGCCAAGATTGTTTGTATAAATTATTACTTTTGTGTCCTTACTAGTTCGGGGCAGCTATGTTGCCGTTATCAAATGATCAAACGTTACTTCATCGAACTAATAAAATACTTATTACAAAATGCAAGCCATATAAATTAAAACTGATACAGCACCATACATATCACATGTTGTTTGGTACATCATTGTCATAATACCTGTGATATGTACAGTTCTACATCAGTTCTAACTTTAAATGTGTAAGCGTCAGATGTCAAAGATTCCACTACCGTTGTTTTGATCTTGTTTATGTTCAAGTTAAACTGTCATTTCCAAGATAATGTCCATTGCGTTCAGTTGCTCTATCAGGTGCATTCCTGTGTTTAAGCGCAAAGTGTTTACTCGTTGTTCTGCACTTCAATTCGCTTTCCGCATTTCTGCTTCCTTTCCTGTACAGCTTGCTAAATATAGAGGTTAACTCACATTAAGGAAAGGCTACAGCCGCGCCACACTTCCTTGCTAACCACTGCGTCTCTTTCATACCCTTTGACCCTTGTAACTGCTGTCGGGTTTCTGTACACGTCGTATATAAAGTTCCATTCCCTATATTTTAGCCCTGCTGACTTCAGAATTTGAAAGAGTGTATTCCAAACAATATTGTCAAAAGCGTATTTTAGTCAACACTGTTAGAATGTTTCTGCAAATCTGCAAAAGCTATAGATGTAGGTTTGTGTTTTCTTATCTTCTACCATAAGTGGTAGAATTAGTATTTCCTCTCGTGTTTCAATAATTTTTCTAAACAGAAAATGACCTTCTCCCAAATGAAATTCGTGATAGAATTATGGAACCATCACTTATTAAACTAAAGGTCATGTAATTATTACATCTAATGTATATAACTTAATGCTCTTTAAAAATTAAATCCCTGAATAGCGCATAGTTCAGGGGATGTAGCGTGATCGCTTACGCTTCAAAATCTTCTTAGAACGGTGAGCAGGAAAACTTCAGAGTCAGTCGTGACGTTTTTTAAATGTTCAAATGTTTGTATAGCTTATGGGACTTAACTACGGGGTCATCAGTCCCTAAACTTACAAACTACTTATCAACTAGCTTATCCTAAGGACGGCACAAATATCCATGCCCGAGGGGGGATTCGAACCCTCGTCCGTAGTTGCAGTGCAGACCGTGACTGAAGCGCCTCAGTCCCCTTGGCCACCGCGGCCGGCGACGTTTTTTTACCTCGATTACAGGTACAATATAAAACTATAGCACAGTAACTCATTTGTAATGTAATCAGACGTTGGAAGCAGCTCTGTACATGACGCTCCGATTGTTTAGGGAATCGAGCGTTACAAGTAGAATTTTCTGATCTTGTACCATATATTTCTATTTGCCAGAAGAAATATTGCTGAATGCTTGCCTTCTGTCTTGATCTCGTTTGCCTACGGCGAGCACGCCCTTTTTCCTTGGTGTTCTCTCAAGAATATCACTGCGCGCATTCGAGTGGCTTCGTTTGCCTGTGATCCGCTGCCTCTCCTACAGCGGCAGGGGGGAGGGCTTCTCTTGACTGGAAACATTCCCCTCCAGTAGGGCCCTTTCTCGCCCTTTACGTCTGCCTGCAAGTGAAACGGGCCAAAGGGTGCGCAGGTCCCGTTACCAAAACTCTTCTTTTTCCTCCTCTTCCCTTCTTTCTCTTCTCTTCTGCCCTGGGGAGGGCAACAAGTGCTCCTCTTTCAAGGCGTTCCTGTTTCGCGTCATCCTCGCCGTACACTGTCTGTTTTGAGTCATTTGCTTAGGCTAACAGTTACAGCATTTCATTATGTTACCTTGAGGCTCCCCGATAAAACAACAGAAATTATACCTCAAAACAAAAGTAAGGCGTGTGTACAACATAAAGGTCAATCACATAAACAATTATTATACACTTAATGACAGTATAAAACACAGCGAAAAGTACGCAGTGGCATCTCATATATAAAGCAGAGTGTATGTTTGTACGTGTTGCATACAAATCTACAGTTTTGTTCCAATCTTTATGAAATTTTGTACACGTAAGCTGCAATCCACGAGGATGATAGCCGTAAGTGTAAGAATCACGTACGATATATAGTTCACGAGAAATGACGTCATAAACAATGAGATGCGCGAAAAACTGCTGCATTAAGCGACAATACTGCTCACTTTCTCCTAAACCATTGGACCGATTTCAATCAAATTTGGTACACACATTGCTTACCGTGAGGTAACAATTGCTGCATGGTTAAGAGTCACATACGGCACATGGTTCAAAATATATTACGTCATAACCAATAGAAATCGCAAAAAATGCCATATAATGCGCCGAGACTTTCGAAATACACTGTATG
Organism: Locusta migratoria; assembly: GCA_026315105.1. NCBI lineage: Eukaryota > Metazoa > Arthropoda > Insecta > Orthoptera > Acrididae > Locusta > Locusta migratoria. Next base: position 831,273,009 of record CM048744.1, read on the forward strand.
AGAATGACAGTACTTAGCGAGTTGCAACAAACTTTAAACATAATTTCAAACCTTTATTAAACTTTTTCTCGGTGACAACCATAGTAAAATGATGAAAGGAAAAAAGGTTTCTCGCTTACTACTTTTCTGCTATTTATGGAGTAAAACTACGGCTCTCGGTATGACGTTACAATCTATAATTTGAACACTACAAATTGTGGCGACAGGAAATTTTACAGACAGTATATACACATATAGTTGAATGTACCTTCTAAATTGTATCACAGTACGACACGTAGTTCATGAAATATGAGCACATAAACAGTAACGCTTTGTTGTTAGGGGACGAAACCTACGTCATTCCGTATGACGTCACAATTTAGAATTTCTACTTTACAAATTGTAGCCGCACGAAATTTTACAAACAGTATACACGCATATAGGTAAGTGTACCTTCTAAACTGTATCACAGTACGAGACGTAGTTCATGAGATAAGAGGACATAAACAGTAACGTTCACGGAGAAACGCCCTATCACGCACCAAGTTTTAATCTATTATTTCTTTACTACTAATTGTACTACTAATTTTACAGACATACAACACTTACACAAATGAATATATACCTAAAAATGGCTGGAATAAATAAATAAATACCCGGGCAACACCGGGTTTTCAGCTAGTACAATATAAAAGAAAACAACATAACAAAGTAAAATAAATAGAGTTCACTGTATCCTAACCAAATTTTGAGACACCTGAAAGGTCTACGAATGTGTGACACAAAGGCGTACTCCGCAAACTTGCAAATACCGAGAAAAATGAGCTGATTAACAGCAAAACTAACGCAGGACTTTTTAAAAATGGGATGACTTCAATAAGAAGACTAAGACAAGATCGCATGTACAAAATTATTCATTGATATCATTTTCATTATCAAATGATCAAAAGTTACTTCATCAAACTAATGAAATATCTCCACACACCTTGAGGAGGCTTGCGGAGTAGGAATTCTGAAGCAGCTACATGGGCCGAGGGTTTGTTTTATTTATTCAAATTGAACAGCAGGGATTACTAACTATCCTCGCCAAAAAGGGAAATACGAGGTATGTCCACAAAGTAAGTTCCGTTTCGTTATATAAACCAAACGTGAACAGATACAGAAAAAATATTTATTGTATAAAACTCTGCAATTGTTCAACCACTTTTCTACATAACTTCCGAAATTTTGTATGCACTTGTCATAGCGTGGGACAAGTTTTTGTGTGCCTTCTTCATAGAAGGTTGCCGCCTCTTTATTCAACCATGTGGTAAAATGTTCTTTCAGCTCATCATCGTTGAAGTGTTGACCACCAAGGACAGATTTTAGGTGTAAGAAGAGATGAAAGGAGTTTTCTTGTTCCCTTCACGTTATCGCCCAACCTCACAAGGCGAATGTGACCAAACAACTCTTACGGGAATTTCACTGGGACGAGTTTGATCATCCTCCGTACAGCCTCCCTCCTAGCGACTTTCTTCTTACACCTAAAATCTATTCATGGTGGTCAACACTTCAGTGACGATGACGAGCTAAAAGAACATGTTACCACATGGTTGAATACACAGGCGACAACATTCTACGAAGAAGGCATACAAAAACTTGTGCCACACTATGAAGAATGCCTACAAAATTTTGTAACCTATGTAGAAAAGTAGTTTAGTAGTTGTATTTTTCTATACAATAAATATTTTTTCTGTATCTGTACACGTTTCTTTTATATAACCACTTTGTGGACATACCTCGAATAGAGACAAACGAAAAGTTCAGACGTAGTTGACCGTGGCTGTGAATTCGATAATACAGGGTTATTCATAAAAGAAAGAACAATTTTCAAACATTTATTGCTCTCAAACTACAAAAGCTGGAAACATTATTCCAACAACAATGGAAAGAAAAGTGAACAATTTATTACTAGTAATTATGGTATGCATTCAATATGAGCACTGTGTGTTACACGACAAATGAAAAAACGGTGGCCCATTTCTTGCCACACGCGTATCAGCTGGTCTCTAGTTACCGAATTCAGCAATTCGATATCGTAGACCTTCAAAGGTGTCATGTATAGGAGGGAAAAAACATGGTCTTTTACGTAAGCCCATAGATAAAAATCACACGGAGTGAAGATCTGGAGACCTGGGAGGTAACCAGCGATAAAGATAATCTCCTGCTCCTCTTCCAATCCAACGTCCTGGAAAGGTGTTACGCAAGTGTCATCGAACGTGTGTAGAGAAATAAGGTGGGTCGCCATCTTGTATGAAGATGATCCATCATGGCCGGCCGCCATGGTAGTGGCAAGCGTCAGATAAATACGAGTGTCGTTACGAGATAAATCGTGTATTAAATAAGTACTGCGGTATACATACCCAATTCATAGTCACGTCTGTATTGTTTGACTATTGCAGTGTACATGAAGCACGATGGTGAAGAGCAGCTCAGCGATTAACTGCACAAATCGGTTTAGGAAAGGAACAAAAAGAACTAACACTGTCTTACCATTGATATTTCTCAGGAATACAAGTAGCCCTACTACTTGTGTTCAGAGAGAATTTCTTTTGCTGAACAGACTGTCAGTCAAAACAATATAGGATTCAATGAAATAAATAACAGACTTTTACAATACTGGTAGCTGTTAAAAACGAGCTACTTTAGGCAGTACAGGTGGGCCAGGAAGTTCAAAAGTTTCATTTTATCATTGTGTAAAATAACTACTGGGGTCACGAAATTAGTTACCTCGCTGCAGTTTGAATTTTTGTTTATAAAATTAATATTACGAACTTGTAACACAAAATTTAAAGGTCATCTGCTTTACATATAGGTATAACAACTGAAAGGGGTTTGCAGAACTGTGTATAGTTCCTTATAAGAATGACACATAGCCACACTGGATGCACTTTGTGAAGTTTAACCCCATGACGATAACTGCTAAGTTTTGAGCAGTTCACGCTACTGTAAGGTATTTGGCTTACAGCTAATGCTAATATTCGTGCTAGATACCCTAATGCTGGTTTTTGATGCACTTAGCTAAGAAAACGTTCTGGCATACTTCGTGTTCTTAAAAGAATTTAGTAGTGGCTGGTTGCTGTATTTACAAGGTAAGAGGCTATTTTACAGCTGTGTTTCTGATTGGATATTTCATTTTCACAGTCGATTTTTAACATTAGCTGTTTCACACAGCCTTGTTCATTTTTCGATGCTATAAAATCTCTAAATATTGGAGAATACAGCAGGTATTCAAGAAAATACGTGAAGTGTTGTGAAACTTTCGGAATTAATGTTTTTACAAAGATTTCACCATCGTAGAATATACTGAGAAAGTGCCAAAAAACCGTGTCTGATGATAAATTCCGTCCGTATGCTGCACTTAGTGCGCTATAAAAGTAAATGTTGTAATTCGGTTTGGTTAGAAAAAAGAAAAGCTGTTGGCCGATTTCTGCATCGTATGTGTAATAAATTTACACACAACCGATAGTTGCTCCATATTCAAAGAGTCTGAAGGTGTTTTGTAGATATATATTTAAATGAGACGTAGTTTTCGCGACGTAAGTCGAATGAATACACACGTTAATCAAAAGAGTCTCACGCACATTTAAAGTTGGCGCGGAAGTTTGCCACCATAATGGCCGCCGAGGCGCTCTTCAATTTTCCCACTGTTCGCAGTCGGCCGCTTACGGAATTGTGAATGGGTTGGCTGTATAGACCTTGCAACCAACCACAAGCAACAGCGCCAGTGCGGCTGTGATTGGAACTTCTACCCGGGCTGTTTAAATGCCGCGGCGGATTAGCCGTGCGCACTGGGTCGCCGTGCTGCGCCGTCAGGCATGGGTGTTTGTTATGTCCTTAGGATAGTTTAACTTATTTTGTAAGACAATTTATTTTGTCCGTCGCAGTTGCGCAATTTTGAAGTCAGTGACTAGTTTCGGACTCTACCGTTCACCATCAAACCATTACACGCGGGAGGCCCTTGGATGTATCAAGTATTTCAGCTGTCATTTTAAATTTTAATGTAATTAATGATTTGTTTGGACAGAGAATAATGTACAAGATTTTAGCAGCCATTTGTAACATACATTGGATTATTACGGTTTGAAAAAGGCTAATGGTTTGATAATAGACGGTGGAGTCCGAAACTACTCACTGACTTCAAAATTGTGCAACTGCGACGGAAAAATAAATTGTTTTACAAAATATTCCCAGTTGCTGTTCCTAAACCATCATGACGATGTACTTTCATAGTTTAACTGACAAGGAAAGTACTTGGGCTCGAAAAAACACATATACACCAAAATCGTATGAAAGAGAGTGTTAAGTTCCATTATTGCACTACTGATACTCTCGCATCTGCAAAACTCTGCAGTCGTCCGTTAGAGGCCTCTGCGTGCGCCTTGCCACATTGCACTTTGACCTGTCGGTTCGCCAGTAAGGACGGTGCAGTGTGCCTCCGAAGTTGCGTTTTGTGATGTTATTTGTGTGGTGAAGCGTCAGATGGGGCGGCGATTTCTAATCAGTCCTGCTAATGTATTGTGATTAGTTGAGATGAAGTTACGAAGAACACTTCTTCGTGAAGATGGTATTGGTGTAGAAGACGAATCTCGTATCTGTTATGGTACAGAAATATGATCATAAGTTAGATACTGTTGTTACAAACTCATAATGATGATAATAGGGATGATAATGACGAACAACTCATTGCAAGCGGTAGTGCTACGGTAAGTGCGGGAAGAGGCGATGGAAGCAGTGGCAGTGAATACCAACAGTTTTTCAGGAAGAAGGTTAAAGTTGCAACTATCATCACGGCTTTTGATGACAATACGCTAGAGAACATGTAAGACGATAATTCATAAGTTATAGTTAAGATATCTGCATTACTTATGGCGTCTACAATTACATCTACAGTGCTATCTAGAGCATGGTTGCAGAGCTTTGCAGAAAAACGACACCCACCAGCACACTGAGTTGTACGTAGAGATCCTGTAACCAAACGTTCATACAGATATGTTTGTTCGAGCCCATGTATTTTGCTTGTTGAGATTTGTTGAGATTTCTGCATTACGTATGGCGTCTACAATTACATCTACAGTGCTATCTAGAGCATGGTTGCAGAGCTTTGCAGAAAAACGTCACCCACCAGCACATTGAGTTTGTACGTAGAGATCCTGTAACCAAACGTTCATACAGATATGTTTGTTCGAGCCCATGTACTTTGCTTGTTAGTGTAAGTAGTTTGTAAGCTACGGACTAATAACCCAGCAGTTGAGTCCGATAAATTTAGAAACATTTGAAAGTTTTTCCTATTTAAATTGCAAACTTTTTCAATCCATTAACGGTGGAATCATTGTTCTTGTCTTCTGTAGTTTGTGAGAAATAAACGTTTGAAATGTGTTGTTTCTTTTTGAATAACCCTGTGCTGCTGCCGGCACAGAGGGCAAGGTAAACACGGCAGTGGTATCGACCTGCCCGCCAGCAGACAGACACGCGCCTCAGATTGGGTTAACCCGGGTAATGCGGCTGGCCGTATCCTGGGCCATCGGTCATGGCGTGACGCGCGCCGTACATCAGCCCGCTCACAAATAGACGGCCTCGGTGTCAGCGAGAGAGAGACAGAGACAGAGACTGGGGTAGGGTCTGTTGTGGGCGGCCGCACTGCGGAGGGACACGAGAGGTCCTGCCGACAGCCCTGCAGGCCTTAGGATAGAGCAAACACACACACTGATGAACACCGGCGGGTCACAGGGAGGCAGCCGCAAAAGGTATTTATACCACCGCATTAAAATGATCTACATCTTTTGCAAGTACAGTTGTTGTTGTTGTTGTGGTCTTCAGTCCGCAGACTGGTTTGATGCAGCTCTCCAAATCAAATGTTTATAATTCTATCGGACCAAACTGCGTGGTCATCAGTCCGTAGCTTACAAACTACTTAAACTAAACTAACCTAAGGACAACACACACACCCATGCCCCAGGGAGGACTCGAACCTCCACGGCGAGCAACCGCGCGCTCCGCAGCGAGACGCTTTAGACCGCTCGGCTACTCCACCGCGGCAATGCAGCTCTCCACGCTAACCTGTCCTGTCTTCATCTGAGAATACGTTCGGCAACCTACATCCTTTTGAATCTGCTTACTGTATTCGTCCCGCGGTCTCCCTCTACGATTTTTACCCCACACGCTTCCTTCTAATGCTAACTTGACAATTCCTTGATGTCTCAGAATGTGTCCAACCAATTCCCTTCTCTTAGTCAGGATATGCCAGAGACTTCTTTTCTCCCCGATTCGGTTAAGCACCTCCTCATTTGTTACGTGATCTACCTATCTAATCTCCATCATTCGTCTGTAGCACCACATTTCAAAAGCTTCTGTCATCTTTTTGTCTGAACTCCTTATCGTCCACGTTTCACTCCCATACAATGCTACACACCAGACAAATGCTTTCAGAAAGGACTTCCTAACATTTAAATTAATATTGTATGTTAACAAGTTTCGCTTCTTTAGAAACGCTTTTCTTCCCATAGCCATTCTGCATTTTACATCGTCTTTACTTCGGCCATCAGAAGTCATCTTGCTACCCTAATAACAAAATTCGTCTACAACTTATATTGTCTCATTACCTAATCTAATTCCTTGAGTATCGCCTGATTTTCTGACATTACTTTCCATTACCTCCGTTTTACTCTTGTTAAAGTTCATCTTATATCTTCCTTTCAAGACACTGAACATCCTATTCAATTGCTCCTCCAGATCTTTTGCGGTCTCTGACAGAATTACTATGTAATCGGCAAACCGCAATGTTTATATTTCTTCTGCCTGCACGTTAATTCCCTCTCCAAATATCTCCTTCCATTCCTTCACTACCTGCTCAATGTACAGGTTGAACAACATTGGAGAAAGGCTACAACCCTGTTTTACTCCCTTCACAACCTCTGCTGTCTGGTTTTTCTATAAGTTGAATATAACTCTCCGCTACCTATATTTTACCCCTGATACCTTCAGAATTTGCAAGAGTGCATTCCAGTCGTCATTGTCGAAAGCTTTCTCCAAATCGAAAAACGTAGGTTTCCCTTTCCTTAGCCTATTTAATAAGATAAGTCGTAATGTAAGTATTGCCTCCCGTGTTCCTACATTTCTCCTAAATCCAAACTGATCTTCCCCGATGTCTGATTCCACAAGTTTTTCCATTCATCTGTAAATAAATCGTGTTAGTATTTTGCACCCATGTCAAAGGTAAGACTAGCACAGAGAATTATGGAATGGGAGTCACACGAAGAAAGACGAGAGCGGAACCGCCAACTACATGGATTGAAGTAATTCAGGCGTCTGTCCGGAAAAGGAGTATAGAAGAAAATTTATGGGCGGATAGAGCACAGTACAGTACAGTAGCAAGTACAGTAATTGCTGGATTTTTAATTTTCCAGTTTCGCAGAGCAACTATATTTGACAATTAAACTTTTAAACCTGCACCATCTTTTTCAAAACACGAAAAAATACCTAAAAATGGCCGGGTTTTCAGCTAGTTTTAATATATGGAGAGAGAGAGAGAGAGAGAGAGAGAGAGAGAGAGAGAGAGAGAGAGAGAAGTTCAAAAACAAGAACTTTCGTTAGTTTCATATCGAAAAGTAGTCAGGCTGCAGCTCGTAGCCGTCACCCCCCTCCCCCCCCCCGTTTGCTTTTTTAGGGGGATTTTAGAGCAAATTTAGAGGGAATCTTTGCGGCAGAGTTGGCAACTCTGCTATCGAAACCATTGGTGAACCCATCCTCCCAGAGCAGGTTTAGCGAGTCCAGTGTTAAGCGGGCAGCGCCGTTCAACGCCCTCGCCCGTAGCGTAACCTGGCGGAAGTCCACACACACACACACACACACACACACACACACACACGGCTGGTGAGGAAGCGGTGGGCGGGGCAACCGGCTAGCGGTGCTCTGCTCTGCTCTGGGTCAAGGTCGACCGCCGGCGCTTTCTCCGGTCCAGAAGAGAACGGCCGCTGCTCGCGTGACCGACCCGCTCACTCCACACTAGCCCCACGGCGCTACAAACCACATTCCGACACACTGTGTACAACTCTATGCCCGTCTTCCGCAGCAGCTATAAAAATTAATCGTACAAGGTTTCCCGTCTTATGATCACCACAATAGGGTATTTGACCGTTTTCTGGAAATCGTTTTAAATTGTTAATTACGTCATATTATGGTCCGAACTTGCTTTTTTACCGCGTGGATTTCAGTACTTTTCTTTAAAAAAAGAAATGAAATTAAAATAATTTGAAAGCCCGCTAAAACGCTACATTTGAGTCACGTGATGCCTGTGACGTCATACAACACGCCGCCGCTGCTGCTACCGTAAGATAACTACCTGTATATTGTTTGGGCCGAGGCCTCGTGTTTGGGCGTTAACCTTTGCATAATGACCTACAAATATTTCTTAGTTCCGTACTGTACCAATACATCTGTCAAGAGGCCGGAAAAATTGTTCTTGCAAGTACCAAAAAAATGAGAAGATACGCAAAAAGTGGTTGACACTGGCGCGAAGAGATCCAAATGAAATAGCGGCTACTTCGAGTGTGTATTTCTGTGAGTTAGTTGACTGTCTACTGAGTAAGGCAGCAGGACAGTGTTTCGACGAAAAACATGATGGAATATAAAAGTTTTACTAAACACAAATAAAATAACGTAAGCCTTTTCTTCTGCACAGGGCTCTACCAAGCAATTTTCATTGCAAGTAAATAACGTTTGAACTGATTAGCGTCTTTTTATTATTATTTAAATTAAAGCATGGGGCTTCGTATATGGACGAGTAAACGTAAATGGATTAGTTTGTAGTGTCAAAAGTAGTGACACATTCATATCTAACCAAATCTTGAATATGTAAGGAAAATACTGATATGCATGGCAGTAAGTTTACACACACTCGCAAACATTCACTCACAAAAACAACAAACCAAAAAAGCGCTGTAATTTCGGCGCTATAAATTATTCCGTCGTGTCTCGCTCGCAATGTTTACGTGAAAGTGACATGCCTTTGGCTACGCGAAATGTGCGTTGCCAACCTACGAGCGATATGAAAACACCGCCGATGCAACCCTTTTCCCTATTCTAGTCTATAGATATATTGTATAACTATACACAAGGCGTTTTTGCTGTATTTTACAGGTTATGATGTTTCACTTGGCACCAATATTGAAATAAAATTACTCCCTTAACTGCGTGCTTTACTGGGTTAAATTTTACTAACTATCCCGGCGGCTTCCTGTGACTATGTTGGCAACAGATGCTGAATAGCGAGAATCATGAGACGTCGCCATTAGCCAATCGCTTGACAGCGCAAATATTTTGTTGTGAAACCTTTGATTTACCAGGGTAGTTACTTCTTTTACTGACCGGACACGGGTACATACAAGAATCATAGAGCAGGAACAGCATTATTTATTTACTTCATGGTCTGTACGATACACTAATGTAGTCATTCTATGTGGTCTGAACATCTGGACAAAGATTTTCTATCGTGTTGTTGATGTTGCCAACAATCATTCAAGGCCGCTTGGATAGAAGATAAAATTTCACCCTTTATTGCATAATATGGTGACTTCAAATTAAGTCTGCTGACATCAATAAATAGGGTACTTTTTTCGAATGGCATGGCATATCTCTCGAAATAATTAGCTTTAAAATGTAGGTATGCGTTACTTATAACGCAGTTTTCACGTTTATTTTTGGGACATAAAAATTTGGATTGTTTTTAAAGAATGAAGACACCATAATTGCATCAACTTTAGGGAGGTTTCCGCTGTCAGCCTTCACATAGCCATCTTCCATTGTGGCATAAAAACTGTAAACGCGTTTAGATAACGAAAAAACTGAACTTAAAGCTGCGAAATGGAGGAAACGCGTACAATAATACAGCTCCGACTTATAGTTGCCGCGCTGTAGGTGTTCTATGACGTCACCAGTACTTCAGCCAATAACGGAGCGTTTTCGATCACGTGATCTAATCGCGAAATTCGAAGACTTTTAAGCTTTAATTACGTAAAAGTAATAGATGTTTTGTAAGAATTATGAGCGAGAATGCTGTCTGAATGTTATAATCATTCAGAATAACAACAATTCATTCCATATTTTTAACACAGGAAAATACCCTATTACGATAGTTTGAAACGTGTCCATAAAAGAAAATGTCTAATAATGCGCCTCCTGTTTTGTGTCGAATAACTTTCTTGCAAGGAAATGTATAACGTTGCTTCTACTGTGTGTATCGATAAGTGTACTTAAGTCTGTAAAGTTTCATCTCTGGCAAAGATTATGTATCACATAGCATTGTAGCACTTGTGGTTTAGCTCGCTTAGAGAGCAGTTGAGTTATGTATGTCGCTCCGATGTAGTGCAGAAGCTGCTGTGCCAGCAAGTTGATTTTGGAATATATATTGTATTTTTATTACTATGAAAACGTTGTACCACCGCTGGAATGAAGGTAATTGCATTTAATGTCATTATAAAAGGATGTATTATGTAGATAATGTAATGGTTATTATTAATAATAAGTAAGAAAGTTGACCTTTCTTTCCTGTTTCATTTACGTAGTTAGAAGATTAACCTACTTCCTTCATTTGATAATTAGTTATTTGTGGATTTAAAGTGCAGTATTTAGTTTGGTAATCTTGTTGAACAGATTTCGTTATTTGTGCAATAGTAAATGATTATTATGCAACACTGCAGTTAATTGATTATGATACTGAATTTTTATAATCAGGTACTGATCTGCAAAAAATTATCGCAGTCAAACATTAAGAAAGTGGTTTGTGGTTTTTAATATCTTTCTCGCAGTCAAATCTTTTCAATATATTCAGTGTCTGTTTCATATGGTGACTTGCCACAGTTGTTTTGTTAAAAGATCCGTTGCCCACATAATCAGTTTAATGCACTGTTTCTTATTTAACAATATATACATCAATATCAGGGCCATAATTAAACCAAATTGCTGTGTTAATGAACAATCCGCTGTCTGATTAAACGATAGGTTCAACATCATACAACACACACCCAACTTTTAAGTTTTCTTTTCACGCCAGAGGCGTTTCAGTTTTTGTTTATGAGGATCATCCGTGGCTCTGGAAAATCTGTATACACAGGCTTGTACATCGAAAATCTTACGGGTATGCTGCCAGGTACCAAAATCAACGACGGCCCGTATTTCGGCAGGAGACCATCCTGCCATTTTCAAGGCGAAACTGCAGTGAGGAAGCAAATTACAACGATCTTTATAACCTCGGTTTTCAATAAGTAAACAGGAAAGACAACACACACCGAGCAAGCAAGCAGTCAGCGCCACTGAAACCTACCTACTTGTTTTTTCAAATATGTAGACGAGACGTTGTTGTTTGGCCTCTGATAGTGAGAACTTGAATTATTTTTTGGAACATCTAAATTCAATCCACCCCAACATCCGATTCACAATGGAAATGGAAAACAATGGTTGCCTTCCCTTCCTTGATGTGTTGGTCAGGAGAAAGGCAGATGGTACGTTGGGACATTCCGTTTATAGTAAGCCAACGCATACTGATTTGTATTTGCAAGCTGATAGTTGTCACCGCCCGGCTCAACGTGAAGGAGTTCTTCGAACCTTAGTACATAGGGCTCATGTCATTTCTGACCCAGAAAGTTTGCTCGCTGAGCTGTCTCATCTGGAGGTAACTTTTCGACAGAATGGCTATGGTGAAGGGCAGGTTAAAAGAGCGTTGCGCTATCGACCACATGTGGAACTGGCTAGTGATAACACTGAGTCAGCACCCATGTCAGTAGCCTTTCTGCCATACGTTGGCAGCACTTCTAATAAGATTGGTCGCATTTTGCGTAAAAATAATGTAAAATGTGTGTTTCGTCCACCTTCTGAAATTAAGGCACTGTTGGGATCCGTTAAGGATGATCTCGGTTTGCGCAAGGCTGGTGTCTACAGTATCCCATGTAGCTGTGGAAAATCATATGTTGGTCGAACTATTAGGACTGTTGAGGACCGTTGTGTTGAGCATAAACGTCACACACGTTTACAACAGCCAAACAAATCTGCTGTGGCCGAACACTGTCTTGACACAGATCACCCTATGGAATATAACAAAACGGAAATTCTGGCATGCACTTCCAACTACTGGGACTGTGTTATCAAGGAAGCGATAGAAATAAAACTAGGTGACAACCTTATTCAAAATGTTCAAATGTTTGTACAGCTTATGGGACTCAACTACGGGGTCATCAGTCCCTAAATTTGCAAACTACTTATGAACTACTTACGAACTAGGACGGCACAAATATCCATGCCCGAGGGGGGATTCGAACCCCCGACCGTAGTGGCCGTGCAGACCGTGACTGAAGAGCCTCAGTCCCCTCGGCCACCGCGGCCGGCACAACCTTATTGAATAGGGATGGAGGCGTCTGCTTAAATTCCGCTTGGGATTCTGCTCTCTCACTTGTCAAAACACAGAGGGAGAAAACTAATCCCACCTCATCTGTCGAGAACTGATGTTTACTATCGATATTCTGACCTGTTTCATCTTTGGTCGTGTCGGCGCTGTGTGCTTGCTTGCTCGGTGTGTGTTGTCTTTCCTGTTCACTTATTGAAAACCGGGGTTTTAAAGATCGTTGCAATTTTATTCCTCGCTGCAGTTTCGCTTTGGAAATGGCAGGGTGGTCTCCTGCCTAAATATCGGCCGTCGTCGATTTTGGTACCTGGTAGCATACCTGTAAGTTTTTCGAAGTTGTTATTCGCCAGGAGAAATTAAGAAATCACAGGCTTACACAAATTTCTTGCTCATGTTCTTGTTGTGGTCTCACTCCGGAGACTGTGTAACAAAAACATATTGGGATTTATTCCCAACACTTGCATTACGGAACCACCCGATAACACTGTTTCATAATAATAGATAGGAATGTAATTAATGTTATCGATTTCTTTCCCAAAACTTTTTTTTTTTTTTTTTTTTTTTTTTTTTTTTTATAACATAACTACCTGAAGTCATTTCCTATTATCTGACGTCGGAGAAATTTGTTTAATTAGCAAAGACGTATTGTTATATTTCAGATACTATACTAATTACGCTACTGGCCATTAAAATAGCTACACAAAGAAGAAATAGGACAAATATATTATACTGGAACTCACATTTGATTACATTTTCACGCAGTTTGGGTGCATAGATCCTGATAAATTAGTGTCCAGAACAACCACTTATGGCCGTAATAACAACCCTGATACGCCTGGGAATTGAGTCAAACAGAGCTTGAATTTGTATCTTGAAGTTTTGTCGGCTTATTGATTGATCCATCATATTTCGGGCTTGCAGCCGGATCATGTTGACGTCTTCCAACGATATTTCGGCTGACAAACATGAAGCCATCTTCAGGTGAGCACGAGACTGAAGATTACCGGTGTGCGTCGTTCTATATATACCGAAGATTGGCGCGGCGGCGCCTGCGCAGTGAGGAGGTACTAGCGCGCCTCCTGTCGAATTTTGCGCGCTCTGCGGTAGAAGCGGGCCGCTTTTCCGTAATGGTGTACTTACATTCGCGCCACCTGTCGAAATGCGCTTTCGTGCATCTTAAGCGCGGTGGTCGAAGGAAATCACTTTTTGTCAGAGGTTGCACTAGATGTAGACCTATGTCTCTGTGAAGCAATTAAAAAAATAACAGGGTCCCATGCTTTATCCATTTGAAAGCCGCCATCCCGATTAATCAGGTCTTCTGTCAACCGTATTTCAATGGACTCCTTAATAATCGAATCCCAAAAGCATCTTGTCGTTGCAAAATTTTTTGTTGCAGAATAATCCATAGAGAGTCCGTGGAAAAACAGTGTTCTGCTATGGCTGATTTGTTTGGCTGAAGTAGACGTTTGTGGCGCTCAAGCTCCACGCATCTTTCTCGTTCTGTGCGAGTAGTTTGGCCAATGTAGGATTGGCCATATTGACAAGGGATCTTGTAAATTCCATGTGGTATCTGATAAGGACAGCCTTCCTAAAGAGATGGAACAGTTGCAGTGATCGGGTTGTAACGTTTCTGCTGTTGCACGCTCCTTACAAAAATCAGTTTCCAACATTACAAACACAAGATATCGGACACCTAAAATAAAACTTCGCTACCGAACATGTAAAATATCACATTATCACGTTCAGTTTAACACACTATTAACACTATTAGTAAAACATTAGTAACATTACGGAGCGCTGTAAATCTTTTAATCGCGAATCAGTGGAATAATATTGGACCACTGGTTGGTGCATCATTTTTCTTCTGTTGGTGTACAAAACCGTCGGTGTTAGAGCCTAAGCGCAGATTTTTCTTAAAATGCACGCTAATACCGACAACGTTTGTGAAACATTCCCTCACTATTTTCTGTGTGTCTGAGCCCGTTGAGACTTCTGCGGGAGCGTCCCTGAAGAACAAAGCAGCGCCGACAACCGGTTGTTTGACGTCCGGTCAGTGTCCAGAAAAACATCCACGCCTCTCCTCTGCCTTGTAAAGGCAGCGAACCAGTAACCGGTGCACAGCGACAGAACACTTTTGCCGTCCGTTTCATCCGTGACGCGTCTACTTCAGGATTTAATGCCCGTGTAAGAACGCTTGTAGAAAACAATTTCGTCATCAGTACGCAGTGTGTGTGCTCGCTGTTTTCCTCTTTATCCGTAAACAAAGTGCGGACTTCCTTCTTAGAATGCAGTCTGCAGTATTTAGAAGGAAAACATACAATGTACAGGGTGATCAAACAGTTAGTATAAATTTGAAAACTTAATAAATTACGGAATAATGTAGATAGAAAGGTAAAAATGGACATACATGCTTCGAATGACATGGGGTTTATTAGAATAAAAAAATGAAAACACAAACTATTGCTAGAGGCGTGAAAGATCTCTTGCGTGCGTCGTTTGATGATCATCGTGTGCTCAGCCGCCACTTTCGTCATGCTTGGCCTCCCACGTCCCCGTGCGATTATTGGCTTTGGGGTTACCTGAAGTGGCAAGTGTATCGTGTTGGACGACATCTGTAGGAATGCCGAAAGACAACATCCGAAGCCAATACCTCACCATAACTCCGAACATGCTTTACAGTGCTGTTCACAACATTATTCCTCGGCTACAGCTATTGTTGAGGAATGATGGTGAACTTTTTTTTGTTCTAATAAAACATGTCATTCCAAGCATGTGTGTAAATTTTTACCTCTCTATCTCGATCAGCCGGTAGATAAAATGTTTGTAAAGCTTGTGGAACTTAACTGCGGGGTCATCAGTCCCTAAACTTACAAACTACTTATGAACTAGCTTATCCTGAAGACAGCACAAACATCCATGCCCAAGGGGGGATTCGAACCCCCGACGAGGAACGGCCTCGCGCATCGCAGCATAGCGCCTCAATGCGCTCGGCCACGCAGTCGCGGCAGCGGACAATTAAGAAGTACAAAGTCAAGAAATGATCCTGTGATTCACTCAGTCTTTTTGTATGTTGTATAGTCAAGTCATCTATATGTGTTAAGAAAAATGTAAGTAATTTCCACATTTTCTCCTAAAATTGATCGATTTCAATGGAAATTGGTCCCGATATTTCTTCCTGTCAAAGTACAATGACTGTGGGGTTTAGAAGCGCCTAAGACAAATAGTTTAGGAGATATGACGTCACAAACAATGGAATTCGTGAAAAACTACACCACCATTCGAGATGTCAGATTTCAGCCAAATATGGCCAGGAAACACTCGCAATTCAAATGATCAAATGTTTGTTAAGCTTAAGGGGCTTAACTACGGGGTCATCAGTCCCTAAACTTACAAACTACTTATGAACTACCTACAACTAAGGACGGCACAAATATCCATGCCCGAGGGGGGATTCGAACCCCCGACCGTAGTGGCCGTGCAGACCGTGACTGAAGCGCCTCAGTCCCCTCGGCCACCGCGGCCGGCTGGAAACACTCGCCAGGGGACGTAAAAACCACCTACGACAAATAGTACAGCAGACAGGCCTATAACGTAATAATCAATGAAAACTGGCACATCATGCGACGCATCAAAACAAGCCTTTATTCATCCACTATTTGACGGTAAGAGCACTTATAGCAACTTGCAACATACTTTTTTCTCATAAACAATTGGATTCATGAAAAGCCGATACATCGCGCATGAGGTTTTAATTTAACATCTTTACTAGTAGGTCTGTTCGCGACATACTTTGCAGACAGCAAGCAGTTTCGTTCTCAGGCAGCTCAATTCATATGTCGTCGGAATTACGTGTCCCTCACTAATATAATTTTCCTGATTCGTATTATGGAATATTGGGGAAATGAGAAACGTCTTCCGGTTGGAGTCAGTAGTAACGACGTAATAAATTACGACCACATGCCTATTGGGGAATATGTTAATGCATTTCATTGTTTCTGACGTCACATCTTCTGAACCATGAGGCGTCAATGATCTAATTTCGAAGGTACAGTTACTGATACGTGATGCAAGTAGCTAAGTGATCTTATTCTCGAATAGTGGCTGACTAAAGGCTTGTTTGCGATATGTTGCATAATGCGCCAGTTTTAATTGCTTACGACTACATAGGTCTATCTTCCATACTATATGTCGTAGGTGTTTTTACGCCCATAGCGAATGCTTTCTGGTAAAATATGTCTGAAATCTGACTAGTTCAGGGGGAAATATGGAATGTTTCAAATGGTGTGGTAATTTTTCGCTAATTTCATTGTTTGTAACGTCCTTAACTATGTATCTCGGCCGCTTATAATCCCCACAGTGATTGTAATTTGATAGTAAGGAATATAGGAACTAGGTTCGATAAAAATCTTTCAATTTTAGGAGAAAATGTGGTACATACATGTATTTTTCATTTACACATATAGATGACTTTGCGGGCCTCTATTACCTTTCTTACTGAGGCGCTCCAGTCACGGTCTGCACGGCCACTACGGTCGGGGGTTCGAATCCCCCCTCGGGCATGGATATTTGTGCCTTCCTTAGTATTAGCTAGTTGATTTGTAGTTTGTAAGTTTAGAGACTGATGACCCCGTAGTTAAGTCCCATAAGCTATACAAAGATTTGAACATTTTTTATTAACTTTCTTGGATATACGAGTGATCTATGCAACTTGCTTACAATTTTTTCACCCTATTTTTCCCTGAAAGTTGCCATGGAAAAGGACAGGAGAACGGACTTCCTCTTACACCTCTACAGAAGATTGACCTCCATGAACACTGTTAGACTCAAAATTACTAAAAATTTCCGAGCTATTATGCCGTGGTCTTATGGATTTATTATTCAAAACCAACGTTTCTTCCCCAACTGCGGAGGACATTTTCATAGGGGGCCTTGGCACTTTTGTATTTCAAATTCAAATGTTCAAATGTATGTTAAGCTTATGGGACTTAACTACGGGGTCATCAGTCCCTAAACTTACAAACTACTTATGAACTAGCTACAACTACGGACGGCACAAATATCCATGCCCGAGGGGGGATTCGAACCCCCGACCGTAGTGGCCGTGCAGACCGTGACTGAAGCGCCTCAGTCTCCTCGGCCACCGCGGCCGGCTTTGTATTTCCTGTGACAGTCAGTAGCGAGCTAGGTGTGTGCATCGGACATTCAAAAGTGCCACGATCCCCCTTGAAAATGTCCTCGGCAGTTAGGGACGAAACGTTGGGTTTGAATAATAATAGCCCGGAAATTCTTAGTAATTTTGACCTTTCGTGTCGTGAAAGTTTACGTTTTACACTGTCAGACTCGTCTTCAAGTAATTTTGCAGCGACCGACTGTTTTCAAATAATGTAAAAAAATAGTGAAGTATTGGTAAATGTAAACTGCACACTGCAACACTGCAGTGAAAGCAGTGGCGCCGTGTCATTTTAGGCACTTAACGGCAGTGTACTCGCGATTGCAGCCCACATTGTGATGCGTGGCCACGCGGCTGTTCTGTATGCAGCGGCGACAGTCGGAAGGCAGGGCGGACTATACGGCGCGACTGTGCCGCAACAGCCAGCAGCCACTGTGCGTGCACTAGCCTACAGTAGGCCTAGGCGTTATGTTGGTTGTCCCATATTTTAGCACTTCTTTTTTCATTTCTCCTGTCTCCATTCTCTGTCTGTTTTTTCCGTATATTTCGTCACTGATCGATGTTTTACCTCCAACCCGTGAAGTACTATCGATACTTGAAATTCTATCAGCGAGATATCTCGAATAACGTTTTCTTATAATACGACTAGCTTAACGCCCGCTGCTTCGCATGCGTAGGCTGATTGGTCTGCACCAGTTGTTTCTCCCTCTTAACATAAATTTTCATAGATATAGCTCAAGTACTATCATAATGAAATGCTGCGATACTACTTGTAGCCGCGGCAGAATGGCCGTGCTTATTGAGGCGCCATGCTGCGGTGCGCGCTGCTGATCGCCGTCGGGGTTCGATTCGCCCCTCGGGCATGGGTGTTTGTGTAGTCCTTAGCATACGTTAGTCTAAGTTAGTTTGATTAGTTTGTAAGCCTTAGGGACTAATGGCCTTGTAGTTAAGTCTCTTAAGATTTACAAACATTTGATTTTTACTACTTATAACCCCCTACGGCACCACTTAATAGTTGAATTTCGAAAAATACCCCAACATGTGTCTTTTAAATCCCAACCAAGTATGCAAATACAATGTTTTGTAATTCGGGGTTCAAAATTGGCTTAGTAGCAAAAAATGTAGGATTGGCAACATTGACAAGGTATCTTGTAAATTCCCGCCTTCCTCAATCCCAAATCATCCTTCGCAGAGCCAAGCAAAGCCGAGATATTCGCAGGTGGTCGGAATATCACTTTCACACAATGCTTTTTTAGAATTCTTCCTATTTTAGAAGTGAGGTTGCCCTCATACGGAAGGAACGCCCTGGACCTTCTAACGACAGTCACACTTTTTGGGAATGACTCAAACTGAGCCCTAATGTTTTCCTAAATCACGGAAAGTTTTATTAGTTCACAGTCTCTATAACAAAGTCATTCCACTGTAGGTGAAGTTGATATAAAAAGAACTTATCTAACATGCTGGCTGAAGTCCACTGCGTTGTGAGCTGTCTTCGACATTCACTAAAAGATTTGATGTTTCAGGATCTTTTCGTAAATCATAAACATGTCAGTTGATATGGAAACGATTTTATTTCCATTTAAATGAAGTTTAAACCAATCACATCGTTGCGCAATAAAAAAATTAAAAAAAAAAAAATAAAAAATAGAGCAGCAAGACAACAGACCTATTCTCTCAAACTTCTTTCTACATAACCGCGTAATAAGATTGATGACAAAGTTCTTTGGTTACCAAATAAATAATATAACAATAATTTAAATATGCCACGATACACAAATTAAAATATTACATTTAAGCTTTAACTACTTATCCCAATGTATGAAATTTGTATTTAATGTGGTACAAAAATTGAAAGCAGTGTTTTGATTATGGTTTAAAATAACTCAATTTATTTACATTATTTATGTTTTCGAAATGCACACTTATCTGTTTTGCCAATATTGTGTAGGCTTACTATTATTTAGACATGGAATTTTAATGTATTTCAGTATTTTTTTTATTATTACTGATTTGTGTAAAGTTGTAGTAGTTTCGTCTATTTCGAAGATAGTTTCTTAGTACCAAAAGGATTATTAATTTTAGTATGCGAAAAATGATCAGTATTTAATTTAGGATCGAGTGATATATAAAACATTGTCTGCCCGAATTTATTTAAACAAAGGGTACACATGTAATCATGTTGTGCAATAGTTATAACATGTAGTATTGTTGTTTTTATACAAATTAGTTTCTATATAGGTTCAGCAATTCCCGAAACTAAGTGTAATGCATTTTTAGTGTTTGCAGCCATAATTTACGAAACTATTACAAATTGAAAATTACGTAAATGGACAGCCAAAGTTATGTTTAAATCAACATACTGTTTCTTAAAGGCATTTTACTAATAGTGTTAATAGTATGTTAAACTGAACGCGAAAATGTGATCTTTTACATGTCCGATAGCGAAATTTTATTTTAGGTGTCCGATATCTTGTGTTTGTAATGTTGGCAACTGATTTTTGTAAGGAGCGTGCAACATAGCAGAAACGTTACAACCTGATTACCTCCTTATCTTCTTCTTTTTGTTGTTGTTTACATTTCTTTCTCGTTAGAGCTGTGCGGATCTGGCGTGAAGAATATCCATTTTCCCTGAAGACTGACTGCAACTGTTCCATCTCTTTAGGAAGGCTGTTCTTATCAGATACTACATGGAATGTACAAGATCCCTTGTCAATATGGTCAGTCCTATATTGGCCAGACTATTCGCACAGTACGAGAAAGATGCGTGGAGCATGAGCGCCACACACGTCTACTGCAGCCCAACAAATCAGCCATAGTAGAACAGTGTTTTTCCACGGGACACTCTATGGATTATTTTGCAACAAAAATTTTGTGTAGAAAGTCCACCAGGGTGCATTTGTGATGTAACAGCCCTGTTGTTGCTAAGTTGGTGTAAGTGAACTGTCATTAAGTCAGACCGTGAAGCAAGACGTTCACGAACAGTTCGAAGCACCGACAATGCCTTGCAGACTCATAGCAGATGCATTATTAATTTTAATGATGTAGTTAACATTGATATTAAAAACATTCCAGACTGCAAATTTCTTGTATTATTTCATAACGGGCGGTGGATGCATAGTCTTAGCAGCATCCTTAAAAGATTTTCTCTTATTTCACCCGCTTAATCGTTGAATTTTCGAAAATATCGAAATACGTATTTTAAAATTCCAGTCAAAAATCTAAATCTGAAGACTTGTATTTCTTGCTTCAAAATTGCGTCAATAGCAAAGTATTTTCAAAAACCGTTCATCCCCTATTTCAATATGGGAAAATCGAAAAATCGCTGATGCCTACAGTGTAAGATAAATAAAGTCAACAAATTTCAAGTTTCTGTCGTCTGTAGATTCACTTTTCAGCGCCGTTTTCTGTCTTTTAGAAACGGATCGAGAACGCGAAATTTCATTCTTTCCCTTTGGCATCTTTCTTGGTAGTTTCACTTTTCAAACTGCATTATGCACTTATTTTTCTTTATTCGTACGCTTGGTGCAGAAATACAACTAAACAATGTGCATCACGTTTCTCTGTATATAACCACTTTGCTATTATGTCAGTCACCGCTGGTCTTCACTCCGAATTTTATATAAGCTGACGACTTTCAACCACTATATCGTCCAACCTCTTATAGCTATCGACACGGAACTGCTTTGGTGTACAACGGGAGACTTTGTAGTACATGTGTAGTTTTTGCTGAAGAGCAAAAATTGACCCGTACAGGTAGAATTTTTTATAAGTCGGTTTCAACTCCCATATCTTCCACCCCCTTTTCGTTATCAACCCTCTACCACCATAGTACACAATGGGAGACTGATACTTACTACTATATACAAACACTATTCATTTCCGATGTGTAGTTTTGGATGCAGATTGAAATATAGGCACGAACACCTTAATTTCGATATATATTAAGATAGATTTTTGAGAAAAACCAAACTACAAAATGCACACTCGTATAACTAAGTAGTTGTGGATACGACTAATTGCTTTAATACTATATTAGTAAACACCCGATACTTCCTCTCGCCACTCGATATGGACGATCCAGTTACAATCCACGTACCCACAGTGAAGTCAAGAGAAGACAGAAATGTAGTATAAAATAAAACAAACCACCACGATAAACACGGATATGCAGGCTAAACAACAGGTAAAATAATAAAAAAATACGACCAATGCTGAAGTCTCTTCTATTAAGAAAATAAGGTTCGCTCTCGCAGTCAGAGAGAGAATAACTCAGTGTAACATTACTCATATGACATCGTAAGTGAAAGATAACGCTGCGTTACCATGTCGGAATTATCTACGAATGATACAGCCCTGAGCACGTCATTATCCACATTGGGCTCTTCTTTAGAGCGATTCTAACACTTCAGATTATATCTCTTTGCTCTCGAAATACACCTTTTTTTTTTTTTTTTTTTTTTTTTTTTTACAAAGGAATTTTAGCGGCGCGGTTTGGGACACTACAAGTCAGATTGCGTGGCCGCTCCCTGTCGCGGGCTCTCCTTCCGGCATAGCTGTGTGCGTCGTCCTTCGCATAAGTTGCTTTAAGTAGCTTGTAAATTTCTGGACCGATGACCTTAGCTGTTTGGTCTCTTATGCTTACAAACTATTGCTTTGCTTAAGGTATTATACTTACAAGGAGAGCTCATGCGTTACAATGTTTTGATATATATGGTACGTGATGTTCATAACTTAAATAACAATCAGTTACAGGCATTCGTGACAACACTCCAAAAATTTTCGAGAAAATCGATTTGAAGTTTTGCAAAGTACACGTAAGTACCAATAATTGAAATATTTGCAACATCTGTCGGTGTTGCTGAGGTTTGCCGGGCGCCGTGGCTCAGCGCGTCCGGTCAGGGGGCTAGACGCCCTCTGTGGGAAAAAAAAAAAAAAAAAAAAAAAAAAAAAAAAAAAAAAAAAAAAAAAAAAAAAAAAGGTGAGCCAACCATTCAACGAACAAACTGAACGAACGACCGCGAACCAAAGATCTCTACCAGATTAAAAAAAAGTTGTGGCATCACAACTATACAGTCGGCGGTTCGAAACCCACTGTGACAAATATTTTCTGTTTTGTTTTCGAATTACGTTATATAAAACATTTTGGGATCTGTAATCAAACGTGTTGCGTCATTTTTTGTTTATGTGTATGTAGACGAGCTGAAAACCTTGTCGTAACGTAGTAGCTATGGAGATGACAAACTTAACAACCAAATACTATCGTTCTCAACCAATGGTGAAGAGAATACTGTAAAAATGTAACTTCTTGTGTTTTTTTATTGTTATCATCATTATTAACAATCTTCTATAAACTACAGAAAATCACGAATAAAGAAAAATGCGTGCAATTTTCTTAAAAATTACCATTAAAATCGTGTAGGTATTCAAACACAACGAAAAAACAACATAGATTGTACAACCACTTATTTATTTCGCTTTGTGTATTAAAAACTTAACGATATTTCATCGCTTTGCCTTTATCGATATGTTTCATTTACATAAGAATTCTTTGCAAGGACAATCGAATTTATATAATTTGCTTTGTCGTTGTGATGCGTTCTTATTAGATTTTGAATCTGTTCTGTTTACGAATAACGGTGCCTAGTAAAAGGGCGACTTTTTTTTACGGTCCAAAAGACTCAGGACTGTGCGGTCTCTTGGCTAGGACGCCGAGTTTAATTAACAAAGCTATCCAAAAAGGATTTCTATTTTTACGAACAGAGCTACGAACTTTTAATAACGATATTACGCAGAGGTCTTTCTTTAACATCGGTTTCACGGGCATGGAGCTATTACACACTAAATGGCCGGTTTCCGAATCCGAAACAGTAGTTACCTGTCCCGTTATAGTTATCTGTGGGTTACGTGAACGTTAAGTACAAAATGGGTTTCCGAAACAACAGTTACCGTCACAGCCGTAATTACCGGGCCGTTAAAGATAAATGCGCGTTTCCCTGGGGTTACCTACACGTTAACTTTAGTTTTAACTATATCCGCTACGTAGCGCTAGTGGTCTTCCAAACTCAAGTTATTCAACAGTTGTTATTGTTTTTGTTTTTATGGCTGGCTTCCGTGTAATTCTCGCACAATTTTACAACTGTTGAAGCTGAAGAATGGAAGTTCTTTACTCCTCGTCGTCGTCGTCTTCTTCTTCTTCTGATGCTACGAACAGTTCTTCAGAAGAGGAAAACTTAGCTGTACTCGGCGCTGTTGCAAGACCACGACGCGTTAGAACTCAACCATTTGATCTATATAATGAGAGCGAGTTTCATATGCGTTTCAGACTGAAAAAACTAACTGTCCTGAGGTTATTGCAACGAATTGGACATAATTTCGAACCGATTACTAACAGAAATCATTCAATAAGTTCCATGAATCAACTTTTAGTGACTCTGAGATTTCTGGCAACTGGTGCATTTCAAATTTTATTAGGTGACGACATGCATATTCATAAATCGACTACCTGTCGTATTATAAGTAAAGTGATACCGCAAATTGCAGCTTTGCACAATGCATACATATTGCTGCCACAAAATGCAACAGAAATTGCTGAACTAAATAATTCTTTTCACGCGATAGCCAGATTTCCATCAGTGATAGGCTGCATAGATTGTACCCACGTCAGAATCATGTCAGCATGTGGTGAAAACGCTGAACAATATAGGAACAGGAAAGGGTATTTTTCATACAATGTCCAGGCAATTTGTGATACGAACTTACGCATAATGAACATAGATGCACGCTGGCCAGGATCAACACACGACAGCAGAGTTTTTAGGGCATCTTCATTATATCTCAGATTCACAGAAGAAAAATTTACGGACTGTTTCTTGCTTGCTGATAGTGCATATCAACAAAAGAAGTTCATTTTAACCCCCTTTCTACATCCTCAAAACGTTTAAGAAGAACGCTATTATAGTGCACATATAAGAACACGAAATTGCATAGAGAGATGCTTCGGTGTTTTAAAAAGAAGATTTCCTGTATTGTCTTTGGGGTTTCGTACTAAAAAAGAGACAACTTTGGCGGCAATAGTGGCATGCGCAGTCCTACACAACATGGCTATACAGGAAAATGAAGCTTTACCTAATATAGAGATTGAAGCAGATTATGACGACCCGGTACCCACAGAAAATTTGCCCGACAATCAGGGCAATGCCATCCGAGCTGCTTTGGTTCTAACTCCTTTTATGTAATGTAATGGTAAAGAATGAACTTAATAATATCTAAAAACATTTTTCAGAGAAGAAAATAATATTATTCAATAATTGCTAGACATGTACAGTACTGAAATATACAACATCTGAATAATTATGATTGGAGTTGTTTCAATTTATTTTTATATTCCAGCTCTTTTATTTTTAAATCATTCTTTTATATTTTTCTCAAGTTCTAAAAGTTCGATTTTTTTTATTTTGTTTCGCCCTCATTAATCTTTCTTCTCGTTTCATTAATAATTCTTTTTCCAGGATGGTCATTTTCTTTTATGCCAGCATTCCCTCTGTAACTGTTTTTGATTTTTTTCGGCTGATAATGGTCTCATTTAACTCTTCTAAAGCATCGTCTTTCTTTCTTTTATCCCCTTGTTTTGATTTCGTGGATTTGTCTTTGTGAGTGGCACCTACAGAAATCTCATTGTTCAAATCCAAGATAATTACGTCCCCTGGAACTGTAGTGAAAGGACTACCACTACCACCAATACCAAGAGCAGCAGTTGAACCTGTCGCTGAACAAATTGTGTCATTCTCTACATCTGCTGTGTTAAAATGCATACTTGTTGTAGATGGGTCTTCTGGTTCTTCACATTCATATAGTGTATCACTTGAGTCATACGGATTTTTATCTGGTTCAAACTGGCATCTCAAACTTGATATTATCTTGATATCAATATCATCAGATTTAGGAGTGTGAGTACCACCTCCTGTTTTTGCATATCCAATCTGAAATGTATACAAAACGACAGAACCTAAGGGTTTTTATGCGCTTTATTGTTCCGTAATGCAACTGTTATAACCTACTGAAATAGACCTATGGATAATGTACTAAGCAAAATTATTGTTTATTGTTAGTAAATTATTACTATTAAGGGCAGTACTAAAAGACCTGATACCACCTGTCTGCTTTAACCAATGACGTCATTGAATGGGACATACCAAACGGGAAAAAACGCGGAAAACAACAATCCGGGTTAAATTTTACATCGCGGTCGGCGGTCGTGAGACATAATGTTGGCAGCGAGTGACGTATGCATTAGCTGCATCTCCCTCGCGATTGGTCAAGTGACTAAGAAATAATTGCGAACATTATATCAAGCGATCGCCGACCTGGGTGTAAAATTTTTACCACATTCCGAATCACAAAACAATGCTCTCATAATAAAACTTTCAATTACGCACAAAAATACTTTCCTTTGAAATAGTGTTCTGCCATGCAATTGCCATTACGACCGATCAGTGTTTCAAGTGATTAGTGTTTTATATTAAATCATGGGGCTTGGGTAGGTGGATGGGTGGACATAAATTGATTAGTTTAAATTGTAAAAAGTAATGTCACATTCACAGAACAATGGGAAGAGGAAAACTTTAATTTATGAAAATAGATGTCGACAACAGAAATAATACATATGATTTTTAATACTAACCCTGTCTTCGTTGTTGTTTGTCCTAGTTTTTCTTTTTAAAACAGAATACAGCTCTTTGAGCTGCCGTGCCGTTCTCTCTCCTGTCTGACTTGATGAATTATACAGCTTTGTGACATCTTCCCAAGCCTGTTGCTTTTCTAAAATAGTCGAGCCATCTGTCCTTTTATTTTCAATAATTGATTTCCTTTCTAAGTCAAAAGGTTTTTCTCAAACAGGGTAAAATTTTTTCCTCGGTTGTCGCCCATTGCGTTTCAAAACAAACAAAACTCGTGACACCTACACAAACTATTGGCGCGTCTTCGATTTGCCCTTAATAATCGATAAAACTCGAGTAATTGCGAGTTTCGTTAGTAGTGGCATCTGTGAGCTGTTGAGACGTACTATTAGCATCGACAGGAGGCGTAGTTACCGCGCCTTTAACTAACGATCATTGAAAACAGCTACGGGAAACCCAAGGAAGTTATCTGGCACGTTAAATTTTAACGCGGCGGTAGCTAACGGTACGGTAACTGTAGCTTTCCAGAAATCGGGCATAACTGTAAAGGCGTATAACATCATTTCCAGTAATAGCACGCTGGGTAAATGAGACTCCCCTCTGCAACTGTAATAATCGCGCCGTTCCTTTGTTTGTTCGGTGGTAACGTCTGCAGCAAAACCGCGCGTGAGAACGCCTGCGGTAGAGGAGGTCGTTACGTCAGCAAACAGACGACGCGCGGTATACGTCACGCGCTGTGAGCGCCCAGCAGCGAGGCGCAGTGCGCATGCGCCGGTGTTGGTAAACAGACAGGAGGCGCCACGCGCATGCGCAACAGTTCGGTTCTGTCCGGCTGCGCAACGACGTTAACGAGGGACGTGCGACGCTGCCATTCATAACTCGACAAAGTAGAGCCCTGTATTGGGAGAGTACCGCCAACCGGGCGAGCGCCGCCATTGTAGGCATATCTCGCATTAGCAGCGCTATGGGCGGCACAGCTAAATTAGCAGTTATGGTCAAGGGAACCGGTCTGTATATTGACGTGGTATGACATTACGTTAAGTAAACAATGAACAAAAGTTTTTAATCGTTTTTTTTTTCACTTCTACTGAGAATATTAAAGAAAAATTGGTAATCTGAGATCGAGATCTGAGAACCATACCTTTTATTTTTGAGCAAACTAGTTGTAAAATTGTTTCGTGCAAAGTTTTGTCGAAAGTAATATATGTACTAATGATAAGAAACTTTAAGTCGCTAGAGTTAACATATTTCATTTAAAGTACTGGTACTTATTAAAATACAAATATGTAGTTTAGTTATTTAAGCTGCTAAGGAAAAGAATAAAAATTGGAAAATTACAAATTAATTTGTCTAACAAATTTGAAAGGTATTTTATCTACATAGTAACTGCTTCTTAAAATACATTCACGGCATTCATCATGCCAATACTTTTATCACCTTACTCTGCTTGGCGATTATATTTTCTCAGAAGAATATGTACTCTAGTGGTTTAAAAAATACGTGCACAACTTTTTCCACAACACTGCGACACGAAGGCATATTTTGGGACACGTTCATTGATTGATTTATGTCCAAGCAGCATTGTTCACTATCTTGAAATGTATAATAAAAGTTTTGTCTAAATACAGTGCGATAAATTTACGTAGAATGAGTAAGATACGAATCTTATATATGTACATACATGTAAACCGTTCTGCCTGTCAAAACTTTCGTCATGTTCAGTATAAATGCGTTCGTATAATACGACAGATAATGTTAAATTTTCACGTATTTGTATCTTTCCTCTTACAGGATTGTCCGACCAACATTACTCGCAAGAAACCGATGAACCAAGAAGTTTACTCGATATTTCAATACAAATTTGTTTACTTCCCACAATTTTGCATTCTCGTATGGAAATGCATCTTTTCTTCCAATGCGATGTACCCGCAATTCGCTTCTTTTCTCATTCCTTTCGCCCTGTGGAATGAGGAAACCTCGGACTGTCTTAGCGTAACAATTTACTGCACGGCACTGCGGCATTCTTCACCATATATAAAAGTGGAATATGCTATGTTAAGCTCTTAATATAATACATAATGAGTCTACACATTTACAACACCTCTAAATGCTAAAATAACAGCTAGTTAAGTGAAATATGCCATTAGGCCTAAAATGGCGGACGTGCCCCACCCGCGCTCAGATGACCAATAGCAGCCGGCGGTTGTCGGCAAGCCACACATAAAAGGTTGGCGCTACTCTCCCAATATAGGGCTCTACGACAAAGCGGGCCGTGAGCCGCCTAGCGGGCCTAGCGAGAACTAACCAACTAACAGGGAACTAACACTTCAAAGGAATGCGCTTTGTTACCTCACACCTGAGTTGCTGTAGACAGCATTCAATGTTCCTTGTTGACCGTGACGATCAGTGGTTCCCAATCTGTGGGTCGCTACGCGAGTTGCCGATGTATCCAAGTGGGTCGCCAGAGAACTTCAAAATATCTAAGAAGGAAAGTACATGGACTCGAACAAACATATCTGTATGAACGTTTGCTTACAAGATCTCTACGTACAGCTCAATGTGCTGGTTGGTGTCGTTTTTCTGCAAAACTCTGCAATCATGCACTGTAGATGTAATTGTACACGCCATACATAATGCAGATAACTATAACTTACGTAATAACATTCGTCCATGTTCTCTAGTGAATTGTCATCAAAAGCCTTCTTCTCGGAAGACTGTTGGTATTCACTGCCACTGCTTCCATCGCCTCTTCCCGCACTTACCGTAGCACTTGCAATGAGTTCTTCGTCATTATCATCCCTATTGTCATCTTATGTGTTAGTGTTACAACAGTATCTAACTTATGCTCATATTTCTGTACCATAACAGGTACGATTAAGCATGCGAATGATTCATCTTCTACAAAAAATGATCAAATGTTTGTATAGCTTATGGGGCCTAACTACGCGGTCATCAGTCCCCAAACTTACAAACTAGTTATGAACTAACTAACACTAAGGACAGCGCAAATATCCATGCCCGAGGGGGAATTCGAACCCCCGACCGTACTGGCCTTGCAGACCGTGACTGGAGCGCCTCAGTCCCCTCGGCCACCACGGCAGGCCATCATCTACACTAATACCATCGAAGAAGGATTCTTGGTAACTTCATCTCAACCAATCGCAATTCATTAGCAGGGTTGATTACCAATCGCCACCCCATCTGACGCTTCACCACACAAATAACGTCACAAAACGCAACTTCGGAAGTACACACTGCACTGTCCCTACTGGCGAAACGACAGGTCAAATTGCAATGTGGCAAGGCATACGCAGAGGCCTCTAACGGAAGACTGCAGAGTTTTGCAGATGCGGGAGTATCACTAGTGCAATAAGGGATCTTTACATTATCTCTCATACAATTTTGGTGTATATGTGTTTGTTCGAGCCCAAGTACTTTCCAAGTAAGTACGTGGTGTTCAAAAGGTCTCTCCGCAGTACCGTATGATTGTTAGCCGCGAGTGTCGTATGACGCAATGAATTTATTAAATATTCATTTTTACTTACAAATTTTTCACATTAAATGCCTATTGAATACACAATTCAATTAATTATTTATATGGTGTCTTTTCTTTTCGGACATGGACATGTCCGAAAGAACAGACACCATTTGTTGACATTAACGGCTGTAATTTTACGAATTCGAAATATTTAAACGTTTCGCCCATTTCGTGGCATTGAATTAAATCCAATGGCAAAGACGAAAATTTGTGCAGGATCGGGATTCGAACTCGGATTTACCGCTTTGGGCCAGCGGTCCCCTTAACCTTTCTATTTATTTATTTTCTTCGGGAGATCTATGATTTGCGTTCGTTTTCATTGTTCGTAGTTGATCTTTCGTTGATCAGTTAGCTCAGCTTTTTTAGTACAGAGGACGTTCAGCCTTATGACCGGGCGTGCTGAGCCACGGCGCCCGGCGCCAATTACGCTACCCAGGCACGCTTCCCTTCCAACCCAAATTCTAACCTTGTAGCTCACTAAGATTGTAATACCCCCTGCCCATTTGATGCCACTTGCTCCCAGCCTGTACTGGATTCCCGCGAGGGAATGTCCATTAAGTTGTTGTTGTTGTGGTCTTTAGTCCGGAGACTGGTTTGATGCAGCTCTCCACGGTGCCCTATACTGAGCAAGCCTCTTCAACTCCACATAAGAACGGCAACCTACATCTGTATGAATATGCTTACTGTATCTGTATCTATCTCTTGGTTTTCCTCCGCGGATTTTACCCCAAACACGTCCCTCCAATGCTAAATTCACGATTCCTTGATGTCTAAGAATGTGTCCTACCAATCGATCCCTTCTTTTAGTCAAGATATGCCAAAGATTCCTTTTCTCCCCAATTCTGTTCAGTACCTCCTCATAAGTTACGTGATCCACCCACCTAATCTTCAGCATTCTTCTGTAGCACCACATTTCAAACGACTCTATCCTCTTCTTGTCGGCACTGTTTATCGTCCATGTTTCACTCCCATACAAGGCAACACTGCTCACAAATGCCTTCAGAAAGGACTTTCTTATACTTCAATTAACATTCAATGTTAACAAATTTCTCTTTTTCAAGAACGCTTTTCTACCCATTGCCATTCTGCATTTTATATCCTCTGAACTGCGACCATCATTTTTTATTTTACTGCCCAAGTAACAAAACTCATCTACCTCCTTTATTGCTTCGTTTCCCAATCTAATTCCTTCAGCATCACCTGATCTTCTTACGCTGCACTCCATTACCCTAGTTTTACTCTTGGTAATGTTCATCTTATATGCACCTTTCAGCACACAGTCCATTCCGTTCAGCTGCTCTTCCAGGTCCTTTGCTGTCTCTGTCACGATTACTATGTCGTCGGCAAAACGCAATGTTTTTAATTCTCCATCCTGAACATTAATTCCTTCTCCAAATTTCTCCTTGCTTTCCTTTATAGCGCTCACGATGTACAAATTGAATTACATTGGATAAAGGCTACAACCCTGTCTTACTCCCTTCCCAACCACTGCAACCCTTTCATTCCCTTCAACTCTGACAACTGCTGTCGGGTTTTTGTTCAAGTTGTAAACAACCTTACGCTCCCCATATTTTACTCCAGCTTGCTTCAGAACATGAAAGAATTTATTCCAATCAAAATTGTCAAAAGCCTTCTCCAAATCTACAAAAGCTAAAAATGTAGATTTGCCTTTCCTTAGTCTATCTTCTAGGATAAGCCGTAAAGTGAGTATTGCCTACCGCGTTCCTACATTTTTCCTGAACCCAACATGAACCCAACATGAACTACGGGCAGCATAGGCCGTGTCGTATTAACAATAGTTGTTCATATTTTTGTGTCCCATCGTCGTCGCCAATTTTGTGTCTCTTTTCCGCCGGTTGTCCTAGGCGTCGGTGGCCGAGTACAGAGAGACCGACACAGGAAAATAGGATGCACGCGTGTGCGGGTACGGAGGTGTCGAGCCAGTAGGACAGCAGAAACTAGAAACACTAAGCTAGATTAGAACAAGTAGTATATTTCGTAGAAATATGATACTTAACTTTTAGAAAGTTCATGACAGCCAACTAAGTGTACTGCTGAGACATAGGTTAACAAGGCAGAATCATGCCTACTGATGAGTCCTAGTGCCTGTACTAATCCAAAGTGACCGATGCAGTTCAGTGGTGGCCACGAGCGGAGTTGCAGCAGAGGGCGCTCGTGGCCGACGTCGTAAGAACGGCGCGCCGTGCGTGCATGGCGGCGTGCGGCGAAAGTACGTGGCGCGCACTTCAGACTTGTGTGACACCACACATATTTTATTATTTATTTAATAAATGGCATCCCTGACAATTAAAAATCTCGTCAGTCGCTTCCATCCTACCGAACTCATTTTAGCCTCATTTGTATGCTGCAGAAGAACCAACGACCTGTGTGCCGTCTTCTGCGCTGGGGACACAACTATAGAAGACAACAGGTTAGTCAAAACTCTATGCTTTCCATAAAGACTTGAACAGCAACTACGGCACCTCCGCCGCGGTGGAGTAGCCGAGCGGTCTAAGGGGCCTCGCTGCGGAGCGCGCGGTTGCTCGCCGTGGAGGTTGGAGTCCTCCCTGGGGCATGGGTGTGTGTGTGTTTTCCTTAGGTTAGTTTACCTAGGTTTATGTAGTTTGTAAGCTACGGACTCATGACCACGCAGATTGGTCCGATAGAATTACAAACATTTGAACAATTTGAACGGCACCTCGTGCGTACTGTAGGGCGGTACAAACGCACACTGCTACGCAACAACATCCGCAAGGATGAGGAGGTTGTAGGGGACTTGTGGGAGGAAGCAGTACTAACTTCTCCGTCCAAAAAATAAAACCCTAGGAAGCTTGTAAAGTCGCTCGCTACTCTTCGTACACCTGAGTCGCAGAGTGCAACCAGGGTTACGTAGTGCGGACGCACCGCGGTAAACAAGCCACTGGGGCCGAAAGGCCGCACGGCAGGAGTTGAGGCGGTACTTCCAGGAAACAGCCGTGGAGGCCGCGGCTTCCGTGCCGAGAAGGCATTCAGCCAGCAGCACGCCTTCCGGTGTCCAGGGCTGTGCAACGCCACCATTTTGCCGCTGCCAGCGGAAACAGGCGCTACGGACCGGAGCCGGCGGCCAAATACCCGTGTCGGTGCAATATTTAATAGGAAATTCACAGTGTTAGTCAAAAGAGTCGCTAGCCCTTAGCTGAACCCCACTGCTTCGCATGCGTAGGCTGGTTGGTCTGCACCATCTTTTTAATCCTGATGAAGAATCCATATCTTAAGTTTCGTAGTTATAGCTTGAAATTTGAGTTAACAGCAACATATTTTTGAAAATCAATTTTTTGCGTCCTCTATTTTACCCCCTTATTGGTTGAATTTCAAAAAAAATGCCGAAACACGTGTATTTTAAATTCGAACCCTGAATTAAAATCCGAAATTTTGTAGTTCTAGCTTCAAAATTGCCTAAATAGCTACGTATTTTCATAAAACGTTTCTTTACCCATTTCACCCCCTTACGGACGGAATATCGAAAAATCGCTTCTTAAATGACACCTCCACAAATTTCAAGTTTCAATCTTCAGTGGTTTGGACTGGGCGATGATGAGTCAGTCAATCAATCAGTCAGTCAGTCAGTCAGTCAGTCAATCGGGACACTTTCTTTATATATATATATATATATATATATATATATATATATATATATATATATAAGAAGTCAACGATCCGAAGATTGGTTTGAACACAACAGTGCTTTACTAGGCATGGTCCTGTTTGAAGGTGGTATGCCGTTGCCTTCCTCCGACCTTCGACCTGACTTACCCAGCCAGTTATAGGGGGACCTACAGTTTAACGTGGGTTCCGAACCATGGTACTACTCGGTATTTTTCACATGAGCAATACTGCCACAGGAGAAAGAAGTGGAAAGTGGCAGATAAAAATCCTAGGACCTTTTGATATATAATCCTTGGTGGATGCTGGAGGGGGGGAGGCTTCAGCCCCATTAGCCTTAGTTTGAAATTAGATCTGTGATTCATTTTCTAAATGCAAAAAAAGTTAAACCGAAGAAAATTCATCGCAAAACTGCGAGGTTTACGGACAAAATGGTATGAGTGATTCAGTGTTTAGAAGATGCGTCAGATTTTTCAATGAAGGGCGTCAGCAAGTGCACGATCAAGAACGAAGTAGTCGCCCGTCTGCGGTTACTGTTGAACTGGCTCACACAACTGAAGAGGAGGTTAAACACAACCATAAGTTTACACTTAGTGCCCTAGCTATGGATTTCCGCAAATCTCACGCTCATTAGTTCATGAAATTGTTACTGAACTACACAAAAACAAAGGATAGGAAGCGCACTTCAGCTTGACACGCTACTATGAAGAAGGTGATGGTTTTCTTTCTGGGATAGTCACGGGGGATGAAACTTGGGTATTGTACGACACACCTGAAACAAAGCGGCAATCAATGGAATAGAGGCACACTTCATCCCCCAACGAAGGTTAAGCCTAAGCAAGTCTTGACACCCCGAAAAGTCATGAGCACAGTTTTTTTTGGGAAAGAAAAGGCACTTTGCTGATTGATTTTTTACCACGAAGCTAAACAATCATTGCACATGGTTACAGTGAGATCAATAAGAAATTGTGTCTCGCAATACACAACGAGCGCCGTGGATTACTGTCAAAAGGTTTTTTTTTTTTTTTTTTTTTTTTTTTTTTTTTTTTTTTTTCGCGTTAACGTCTGATATACAGCGAATGCGACCAAACAACTCTTACGGTAATTTCACTGGGTCATGTTTGATCATCTTCCGTGCAGCCAGGACCTCGATCCTAGCGACTTTCATCGCTTCTCACATCTAAAATCTGTCCTTGGTGGTCAACACCTGAACAATGGTGACGAGCTGAAAGGACATGTTACCACACAATTGAATACACAGGCGGCAACCTTCTATGAAGAAGGCATACAGAATCTTGTGCCACTCTATGACAAGTGCCTACAAAATTTCGGAAGCTATGTAGAAAAGTAGTTTAATAGATGCAGATTTTCGTACAATAAATATTTGTTGAATATCTGTACACGTTTGTTTTATATAACAAAAAAGGAACTTACTTTGTGGACATAACTGTAATATAGCAGCGAAGCCCAGTGATGGCGATGGAATCTCTCCACTCTACAACTTGTGTTGATCAGCAGGGCACGTGATTGCTAATAGCGGAAATCTACATCTACATGGGATACTCTGCAAATCACATTTAAGTGCCTGGCAGACTGCACATCGAACCACAATTGTACTATTTATCTCCCATTCCATTCTCTAATAGCGCGAGAGAAGAAAGAACACCTGAATCTCTCTGTTCGAGCTCTGATTTCTCATATTTTATTCTGATGATCATTAGTACCTATGTAAGTGGGAGTCAACAATATATTTTCGCATTCGGAGGAGAATGTTGGCGATTGTTGTTTCGGAAGTAGCCCACGCCGCAGCGATAAGCGCCGTTGTTGTAATGATTCCCATCCCAGATCCTGCATCATTTCCGTAAGGCTGTCTCCCCTGTATCGTGGCAATACGAAACGAGCTGCCCTTCTTTGGACTCTTTCGATGTCCTCCGTCAAACCCACCTGATAAGGATCCCACACTGCGCTGAAATACTCCAAAAATGGACGGACAAGCGTAGTGAATGCAGTTTCTTTTGTAGTTCTGTTGCATGTTTTAAGGGTTCTGCCAATAAAACGCAGTCTCTGGTTCGCCTTTCCCACGGTATTATCTACGTGTTCTTTCCAATTTAAGTCTGAAGTAATAGTAATTCCTAGGTATTTTGTGGAGTTTACGGCCTTCACTTTTGATTGATTTATCTTGTAAACAAAGTTTAACGGATTACTTTTCGTACTCATGTGGACGACTTCACACTTCTCATTATTTAGAGTCAATTGCAAATTTTTTCACCATACTGATATCTTATTCAGATCGTTCTGCAGTTGGTTTTGATCTTCAGGTGATTTTACAAGACGGCGTCGTCTGCAAACAACCTAAGAGAGCTACTTAGATTTTCCCCTAATGTTTATGTAAATAAGGAACAGCAGAGGACCAATAACACTATCCTGTAGAACGCCCGATATCACCTCTG
This sequence comes from Locusta migratoria, assembly GCA_026315105.1. NCBI lineage: Eukaryota > Metazoa > Arthropoda > Insecta > Orthoptera > Acrididae > Locusta > Locusta migratoria. Next base: position 831,308,896 of record CM048744.1, read on the forward strand.
TTTTAGTCGATGCCTTACCATCGATTACTACGAACTGTGTCCTTTCTGACCAGAAATCCCCCATCCAATCGCAAATTTGGGGCGATATACCATAACCACGCAATTTGATTAAAAGCCGTTTGTGAGGTACGGTGTCAAAAGCTTTCTGGAAATCAAGAAATACGGAATCGATTTGCGAACCTTTGTCGATAGCACCCATCACTTCGTGTGAAAAAAGAGCTAGTTGTGTTTCGCATGAACCATATTTTCTAAATCCGTGTTGATCTTGGGTCAATAGATCGTTCTGTTCGAGATAATTCATAATAGTTGACTACAGGATATGTTCCAAAACCCTGCTGCAAATTGACGTCAGTGAAATAGGCCTGTAGTTTAGTGGGTTACTCCTACTGCCTTTCTTGAATATAGGTGTGACCTGTGTAACTTTCCAATCTTTTGGTACAGATCCTTCTTTGAGATAGCGGTTGTATATGTAAGGGGCTAGCGCTAGCGCTTCAGCATAATCAGATAGAAATCTAATGGGTATACATTCCGAACCAGAAAACTTGTTCTTGTTAAGTGATTTTCGTTGCTGCACTACTCCGATGATATCTACTTCTACGTTACTCATTACGGCATCTGTTCGTAATTCGAAATCTGAAATATTGGTTTCGTCTTCTTTGGTGAATGAGTTTCTAAAAGCTATGTTTAGTAACTCTGCTTTAGTAGCGTACTTGAAGCATACTCATTGCTAAATTTAGTTTCGTAGCTTTACCGTTAACGAACCTGCAGGGTCTTTTGACTACTGCTGCCCAGGATTAGCAAAATATTTCCGAACGCGGAATCGGCAGTTCCCTTTGATGTCGGCCTGCAATTAGAGGAGTCATTCTGGCGTGTTGATTGTCGCTCTGGGTCACTAATTGCTCAGACGAGACCGGCAGACCTGTGGCGGAACTCGCTAAACCTCTTCCTGGGGAGCGGCACCAAATTTCTGCCGCTGGTACGCTACTCGCGTCCGTCCGATGTAGAAGCGGGACAGCTGTCTCCCTGCAGATCCACGAGCGTAGCTGCTGAAGAACACCAAGACGCGCACATTAGGTGTACACCCAAATTTCACACAGCATACTTGATCGCACACTTCCTAGTCAATTTGCTCTTTGCCCTTACTTTGCCTACTTACATTGCAGAAAATAAAAATCAGTTCACACACCTTTAGATTAGATTAGATTTATACTTCTTCCACAGATCATAAAAACATTTCGCAATGATGTGGGACGTGTCAGTTTAATAAAGGGTGTCTGTACATGACACTCAATATTATAACGATTATTTTTTACTTTTTTATTTACTTTTTTAATATCTTTGCGCGCGTAGACTGGATGGTCTGCATTGATTGTTTCTACTTCTAAACACAAATTTTCACAGATTTAGCTTTAAAAATTCTTTCCTAATCAAGTATTTTCATACAACTTGCCACCCCCTATTGTATCATTTATGGCAGAATTCAAAACATCCCAAAACACATCTTTATTTAATTCTAAGCGTGGTTCCAAATCCAAATTTTCGAATTTCTAGCATCAAAATAGTAAAAAACCCGTAAAAGGTTTTGTCTGATTTCACCCGTTTAGTGGTTGAATTTACAAAAATATCGAAACACGTGTTTTTAAAATTCAAATCAAATATCTATTTCTTGCTTCAAAATTGCCTGACCAGCAACGTATTTTCAAGAAACAGCCCATCCCCTATTTCACCCCCTTAGGGATGGGAATATCGAAAAATCGATGATGACTACAGTGTTCGATAAACAACGTCTACAAATTTCTAGTTTGTATAGTGTTTAGATTCAGTTTCAAGCGCCGTTTTCTGTCTTTTAGAAACGAATCGAGAACGCGAAATTTCTTTCTTACACCTTGGCATCATTCTTGGTAGTTTCACTTTTCAAACTGCAATATGCACTTAATTTTCTTTATTCGTACGCTTGTTGCAGAAAAACAACAGAAGAATATACATCACGTTACGCCGTATATAACCTCTTTTCTATTGTAGTGTAAAGTCATTGCTAGTATTCACTCCGAATTTTATATAACCTGACGACTTCCAACCACTAGATTTTCCATCCACTTATAGCTATCGACACGGAACTGCTATGGTGTACAATGGGAGAATTTGCACTACAACAACACAGAGAGATGGTTCGTCTCTATTGTGTAGTTTTTGCTGAAGAGCAAAATACACCCACACGTAGAATTTTATATAACTCTGTAACTTTCAAGTCCCATATCTTCCACATCCTTATCGTTATCAAGCCTCTAACACCATAGTGCTCAATGATACCCACTATCACATACAAACACTATTCGTTTGCGATGTGTAGTTTTAGCTGCAGAGTGAAATACAAGTACAAACGCCTGAAGTTTTATATATATTAAGTTCTTTTATTTTTTATGTATTTTTGTAGTGAAATTACAAAGTTTTATCTAAAAATTCATCTAAAGAGTAGAAGGTGTTGACATTCCGAAATTCATATAATTTATTTTTAAATACTAGTTGGCTATCTGTCAGACTTTGATGCTACTTGGTAAGTGACTGAAGACTTTCGTGTAAGCATAGTTCACCTCTTTCTGTGCCAAAGTTAGATTTAACCTTCAATAGTGAATATCACCCTTTCGCCTAGTGTTGTAACTATGCACATTGCTATTACTTTTTAATTGGGCCAGATTGATAATGACACATTTCATAAGGGAATATATATATATGTTATGAAGCAACTGTAATGATGCCTAGATCCTTAAATAAATGCCTGTATATGGGTGGGCTCCAGGAATTATTCTGATTAAATTCATTTCTGCAACGAATACTTTTTTACTCTATGTTCAATTGTCCCAGAATATGATGCCATATGAAAACAATGAATGATAGTAGACATAGTAAGCTAATTTATTGAGATGTATATCATCAAATTTTGCAATGACCCCGACAGCATAACAAAACTCAAACATTTCAGCAGATCTTCAATGAGTTTCTTCCAGTTCAATCCCCCATCAATGCAAACACCTGAAATTTTTTTATATTCTACCTTAGCTACAGTTTTCTTTTCAGTCTATATTTATTAATGGTGTCATGCCGTTTACTGTATGAATCTGTATATACTCTGTTTTGCCAAACTTTAATTGGAGTTTTTTGTAGAGAACTACTTAATAATTATCTGAAAGACATCATTTAGACTTTCATCAGTTAAATCCCGTCTGACAGGCGTTAGAGATATACTTGCATCATCAACAGAAAGAGCTAGCTTAGTATCTTCGTGAATGTAGTATGCCAAGTCAGTAATATACACATTAAGAACAGCAAAGGACCCCAGTTAGAGGAATTAGCTTGCATATTATGTGAACTGCTTATTTCAACTTTCTACACTCTTCCAGTTAAGTATGATTTAAAACATCCGTGCACTGTCCCACCCATAACACAATACCTACGTTTATCTGGAAGAATTCCATGATCTACACGATCAATAGCCTTTGTGACATCACCAAAAAATCCCAATAGTTGATGTTCGGTTATTCATAGCATTTAATATTTCATCAATGAAAGAATTGCCCAGTCAGCTCCAGATTTACTGTGTAAACAGTGCATATGGAGCGATTATATTCACAGATCACCAACTCAGGCGCTACTGAGCTACCAGGTGTCGATTCATGCGAGTGACACAGTTATAGTAAACAATCACGACGAACAGGAGTTCACTCATGAAATTATAAATAGTATCTTTCAGAAAATTATTAAGTGGTTCTGTGAAAATGGACTCTTATTAAATTTTGATAAACGACTATACACAGAGTTCCACACAATAAATGGCACGACACCATTAATATAAATAATCTGTGAACAGAACTCTGTAACTACAGTAGAATATTCGAAGCTTTTATGTGTGTGCATTGATGACAAATTGAATTGGAAGCACCACATTGACGGTCTATGGAAACGTTTGAGTTCAGCAACTTATGCTATCAGGATTAGTGGAAACTTTTTGTGACAAACATCTCAGTAAATTAGCTTAGTATGCCTATTTTCATTCACTGCTTTCATATGGCATGCTATTTCGGAGCAAAAAAAAAAAAAAAAAAAAAAAAAAAAAAAAAAAAAATTAATTGCACAAACGCGTGAAAATAGAATAATTTTTGGAGTCCACCCAAGATCAACTTGCAGGTACTTATTTACTGATCTAGAGTGCTTCACAGTTGTTTCACAATATAGGTTATGAAATTTGTTATTAATATCCCGACCTGATTCAAAAGTAATACCAGTGTGCATAGCTACTACAGTAGGAGAAAGACATTACGTGACTTCGCAGATTGTGGAGGCGATGTGATAGACTAGTAATCTTCAATAGTAAAAAGTCAAGATCACAAAATACGTATTTATTTATTTATTTAATGACGACCGGTTTCACTGGGCTATGCTACCAACATCTGGTCTTATCAAATTTTACAAGTTGGTCATATATTTAAAAGCGGAGATTAAATAGTTCGTGCAACATAGCACTTAGTGTAAAAAAAAAAAGCATACATTAAAGCATCAACAACTTGTAAGAGACTCGGTCAGCTACGGCTGATTTGTCCTGTGTCTCAGTCGACAATTCCTTTTATGTTCCATTGAGCGAGTATTAAAATTTATTTCTGTTGTTGCAATATAAACCATGCCACAGCTACAGGGAATTTTACACACTCCTGGCGTTGCTCGAGAGTTTAGTACGTCTTTTACCGAACATTCACTAATCTTCTTGGTAGATCTAAAGTTAGCAGTGCACCACTCTATCTTTCGACCGTCTTTGTCGTATGGGAGTGAAAGTTGGGTGGATATAGGTTACCTTATTCATAAGGTAGAGGTTACAGATATGAAAGTAGCAAGTTGCAGGTACTAATATATGGGAACGATGGTAGGAGGGTATCAATAATGAGGAAATCAAAGAAAAGCTGGGAATGAACACCATAGATGAAGCAGTTAGAGCGAACAGACTGAGATGGTGGGGTCATGTTACACACATGGGAGCAGCGGAGGGAAAGAGGAGCCGAGGTAGACCAAGAAGAAAGTACTTAGACTTGGTGCAGAATGATTTTGAAGTAAAAGGCATAACATCAGACGAGGCATCGATGTTAGCATTGAATAGGGGATCATGGAGGAATTTTATTAGAGGTACTATGCTCCAGACTGAACGCTGAAAAGCATAATCAGTCTCTAATGAAGATGATGATGATGATGATGATAGTATCGTAAAACTGGCCAAGATGGCGGACAGTCCTCAACTGGCGCACGTGCTCGGCATAGTTAGCGCCATCTCCCTTTATTCCAACCTCCTTGGGCTGGAGCTGTGTTGGAGACACGCGCTGTGGCGGGCAGACGCATGAACAGCGCAGGCCTGGCCACGGCGGTCACCGCCCTCTCGAGTCGCCGCCAGCTCCAGCTCCGGCACGAAATATTAATGGCGGCGCCAGCGCCAGCGACGACAGCCCTGCAGCCACAGATGTTAGCAGCGCCAGCGATATATTGAGGCGCTGCTCACACGCGGAACGGCAAGCATTTGTTTTCACGAGAGCGCGCTCGAAAATGGCGCCTCCAAATTTCGTATTCTGGTTTCGATACTGGTTAAGGTATTACCAGGAATATAGTATTTTGTCTCAATCTACATTAATAAAAATGTAAATTATTGTTTGTGCAAAACCGAAAATCACCGGAAGTTCTTGACCGAATACTTTCAAGTGTTGACACAACATCGTACTGCAATAGATGAATGTCTTAGGCCTATATGCCATCTTTTTAAAATAAATTTTATATTTAGTTTGGTACCACATATATAGTGGTTATATTTAGTTTGGTACCACATATATAGTGGTTAAGGCATAGTCACAAGGAATAGAAAAATCCTTTGTTCAAATCACGTAACTAGTTTTTATTACTGTTGTCAACATTATCAAACGTAAGAAAATAACAAATAGCAATATACTAAACATAAACTGAGATTCTCATGTGAATCAATTATAAAAAAAAAAAAAAAAAAAAAAAAAAAAAAATAATAATGTAGTTAGCATCTTGCTATTTGTGATTTTCTTACGTTTGATAATGGCAACACAGATCATGGAAACTAATTACATTATTTGAAGAAAGGATTTTTCTATGGCTTAAGCACTATATATGTTCTATATAATTTAATATCATTTTCACTCTCCTAGACAATTATTTCGAATAAAATATATTTTATCTTTATTTAAATTTTGTAATGTTACATAATATGTTGTAGTCCTCAGTCCAGAGACTGGTTTGATGCGGCTTTCTATGCTACCCAGCCCTGTTCAAGCTTCTTAATATCTGAATAATTACAGCAACCTACATCCATTTCAATCTGCTCACTGTTTACGTCCCTCGGTCTCCCTCTATGCTCTTTACCCCACAGAGTTCCCTCCAATGCAAAATTGACGATTCCTTGATATCTCAGAATGTGTCCCACCAACCTATCCCTTCTTTTAGTGAAGATATGCCAGAAACTCCCCCCCCCCCAAGTTCGGTTAAGGAACTCCTCATTACTTACGTGATCTACCCATCTAATCTTCATCATTCGTCTATAGCAGCACATTTCGAAAGCTTCTATCATCTTTTTGTCTGAACTCGTTATCGTCCACGTTTCAATCCCATACAATAGTACATTCCAGACAAATGCTTTCAGAAAGGACTTCCTAACATTTAAACTAATATTGGATGTCAAAAAATTTCCCTTCCTCAGTAACGCTTTTCTTCCCAAAGCCACTCTACGTTTTATATCTTCTTTGCTTCAGACATCAGAAGTTATCTTGCTACCAAAATAACTAAACTTATCTACTACTTTTATTGCCTTATTACCATGGTTCTTTCGTGAGTACGTGCGTGGTGAGCACGGGGCCCCGAGCTAATGCAGTCTTCCTTCCTTCTTTACTTCCCGGACTGCATTTCCTTTCCCCTTCCCCTCCATTCCTATCCTCAGTCGTTCTCCTTGCCACCAGGGGACTGATAACCTCAGTAGTTTAGTTCAAAAATGTTCAAATGTCTGTAAATCTATCGGACCAAACTGCGTGGTCATCAGTCCATAGCTTACAAACTACTTAAACCTAGGTAAACTAACCTACAGACAAACACACACACCCATGCCCCAGGGAGGACTCGAACCTCCACGGCGAGCAACCGCACGCTCCGCAGCGAGGTGCTTTAGACTGCTCGGCTACTCCACCACAGCAGTAGTTTAGTCTCCCTATCCCAACGAAACAACCCAATCCCTTATTACCTAACCTAATCCCTTCAGCATTGCCTGATTTTCTGATGCTAAATTCCATTACGCTTGTGTCTCCCTTGTTAGTGTTCATCTTATAACGTACTTTGAACACACTGTATATTCGGTGCCACTGCTCTTCTAGGTCCGTTGCTCTCACAGAATTACAATGTCAACGGCAAACTGCAAAGTTTAGATTTCTTCTCCCTGAACTTTAATTCCTACTGTTATGACATAAAGTCACCGCGACACGCTAGACGCAAGAGAACGATCGTGGAGAAGGCGCGGATGACGCCCGGCAGCCAATCGCACGCCGTCGCTGCGCCTCCTGGAGGGAGAAACGGAGAAGCGCGCCCTCTACAAGCGGTTATATCTAGGCCGACATAGGTCTAGACGACCCGTCGACCCATCGGAACTAGGAGCATCGTACAGAAGACGACACCGCGAGAAGAGAGAAGAGCAGATAGAAGTTGAGTATTGTATTCTTCAGTCAATAAAACTTTTAATATTAATCTCCATATAAATGTTTTAGATGTCAACTCATCCTGCCCCGAACCTTTCCTGAAAGCTAGACCGGGACGAGAACTCAACAAATAGCGTCGAGGATAACTCAACAAGTAGCAACGGGGATGATTCAACACCTACTCCGTATTTCTTCTTGCATTCCTTCACAGCTTGCTCAATAAACAGATTAAATAACATTGGAGAAAGGCTATACCCTGTCTTACTCCCTTCCCAACCGATGCGACCCCCGTCGGGGGTTCGAATGCTCCCTCGGGCATGGATGTATGTGCTGTCTTTAGTATAAGTACTTTATAAGCAGTCTCTAAGTTTAGAGACTGATGACACCATAGTTAAGTCCCATAAGCTTCACAAACATCTATATATTTCAAAATATATAAAAATATTGTTTTCAGTACACACTTTACTTTAAATGGGCACTCCATCTTCTTTCATAAGCAGTCTCTACTACGTAAAATCACAGAAGGAATGGCATTTGTTGCATCGCAAGCGAATTCCAATCTTGAAATAAACGTAATGCACAGTGAGTGTACGTCTTCTGCGTGTGCATTCTGTGCGCTTCTGTATTTCAAGAGTCAAATCAACATTGCAATTTCTCGGGATGTAAGTGACTCAATGCGATGCTACTAGCACCAGGACCCAAGACCGAACCTTGTGGGACCCCCCCTTTTTTTTTTTTTATAGCGCCACAGTCAGTGTCTTGCATGTTATATGAAGTGCAGAGGCGTGCATTGCCCTAAATGGACGCCACGTGGAACACATCATTCAAACAAACACGTGATTATCTCGGAAAGTATGTGTATTGTATTCATTTTTCTTGTTTCGGAGTTTACTACACCTCTCAACGTATTCGATACTAGTTTGAAGACTGCGTATTTGAAATCTTAAATTTAATGCTGCAATAGAAGTAAATGTATTAAATTTTGATAACCGTGTTATTAGACGAAAGAATCAAAAATCGATAAACCTAATCAAATTTCTTTTTGAATTCTGAAAAAATAGATGGTCGTAAATATGTCTTGCTCTCCGTTAGGTATGACGGGAAAGCACCAAACGGCGTGTTATTTTGTATTGCCCGTCGGTATAAGGGGCTTTGTGGAGCAGGTGGAGCAGTTCGGCCCGCCGCCGCCAGAGGCCTCCACTGCGCCGCCGTTTGTAACGCGTTTTGCGCTCGGCGTCTCGTAACGAGGTTTGCGCTGCCGGTCCCCGGTGCCTCGCCGCATGTCGCCGGCTTAACAACCCTCGCGGAGACCTGCCAACCCTCTGCCGGGCCATAAACAACCCCGCCAACTGACTAGATATCCCAGCTAGCCTGCTAACTGCCGCGCAACTCCTCCGTGCATAACCGTCAAAAGCAGTGTGGCACAATTGAACACCGCGATGCAACCCGTCTGCTTTGACCAGTGACGTCATATCTGAGTCTCACAAGTCCAGTGTTGCCAGACGAAGGGAATTTTCCCTACACGTAGGTACTTTTAAGCATTAAAATCGCATTAAAATCACGAAGGTTAAAATCATGTAGGGAATTTTCGAAGGAAATAGATTAGGTAACGAAACAATTAAGGTGGTAGGTGAGTTTTGTTACTTGGGTAGTTAAATAACATGCGATGGTCGCAGTACAGAGGATATAAAATGCAGAATGGCGATGGGATGAAAAGCATTTTTGAAAAAGAGAAATTTGTTAACATCGAATATTAATTTAAGTGTAAGGAAGTCTTTTCTGAAGGCATTTGTGTGGAGTGTTGCCTTGTACGGGAGTGAAACATAGACGATAAGCAGTGCGGACAGGAAGAGAATAGATGTTTTTGAAAGGTGGTGTTACAGAAGAATGCTGAAGATTAGGTAGGTAGATCGCATAACTAATGAATAGGTACTGAACAGAATTGGTGAGAAAAGGAATTTTTGGCATACCCTGACTAAAAGAAGGGATCGTAAATTTAGCATTGGAGGGAAGTGTGTGGGGGTGAAAATCGCAGAGGGAGACCAAGAGACACATCTAGTAAACATATTCAAGTGAATGTGGGTTGCCGTTCTTATCAGGAGATGAAAAAGCTTGCTCAGTATAGAGTAGGGTGGAGAGCTGCATCAAACCAGTCTCCGGACTGAAGACCATAACAACAGGGAATTTTCATGCAAAAGTCCCCAACGCCTAGGTACTTTGGTGAAATTTTACAATCGCTGACACGTGCCTAGCGGGTAATGTTGGCAACAGAACAGTTGTTGGAACGCAGGAATGAAGCCGACCAATTATGGCAAAGTTTGAAGTAGCCAATGATATTTTAGACAGCATAGTTGTTTTCTCTTCATAGTTTCTGTATCCCATCCTCGTCGCCACTTTTGTGTTCCGTTTCCGCCGGTTGTCCTGGGTGTCGGTGGCCGAGTAGAGAGAGACCGACACAGGAAAATAGGATGCACGCGTGTGCTGGTACGGAGGTGACCAGCCAGAGCGACAGCAGAAACTAGAAACACTAGGCTAAATTAGAACAAGTAGTATATTTCGTAGAATGATTACAATATTTAACTTGGAGTGCAGCAGACTAGAAGAATGTTGATACATAGTTTAGATAGAGGCCTGCCTACTAATGATTCCTAGTGCCTATCCGATAGCCAAGTCTTAACTGGTGACTATCTGATTACCAAGTGGCCGATGCAGCAGTCGTGGCCACGAGCGGAGTTCCAGCAGAGGGCGCTCGTGGTTGACGTCGTAAGAAAATGTTCAAATGTTTGTATAACTTATGGGACTTAACTACGGGGTCATCAGTCCCTAAACTTACAAACTACTTACGAACTACCTTATACTAAGGACGGCACAAATATGCATGCCCGAGGGGGGATTCGAACCCCCGACCGTAGTGGCCATGCAGACCGTGACCCCATGGCCACCGCGGCCGGCGACGTGGTAAGAACGCCGCGCCATGCACGCATGGCGGCGCGCGGCGAAAGCACGTGGCGCGCACTTCATACTTGTGCGACACCACAATAGTAAACAATATTAATCTGAAAAGTAGTTTCAGACGCATTAAAATTGATTCGAAATATGATGATTTCAATGTATATCAGTGGAATGGAGAGTCGGTTTGGAAATAGTGTTAGAAAATGTCACCACAAGGAAAATTCATTGTTTCCACGAACGAAAGACGATTTATTACCTTGACTAGAGTGTTATTTACGTCAGGACGATAATACTAGTTATTACTTGTAAATGAGAAGATGCTGACAAGAAGACGCTAAAACATTTGCGACAGCCAACGTTACTAATGAACAAAGCGCTAGATGTTCGTTGTCAACATAGCATTACTCTTTGAAAATCGAATCATGTAGAGTGAAGGAGTTCCTTTTCTGTGCTGACTGAACTAATATTTACTGCTGTTCCCACTCTACGGTTCATAGTGTCTCGATGTATCCTTGTGCGGTCAATTAATCAGTTATCCTCGCGTAACAGTGCACTCGGAATTAGCGGCATATTTGGGGAAACTATTTATGTAATGCTGTTCCTCTCTATGGTTGGCAGGTTCTTGATGTACCCTTGTCCGATTGATAAATCAGTAATCCTCTTGTAACAGAGCACTTCGCGGTATAATCTACACTTGACGCCATCAGTCACTAACGATCAGTCAGTGGAAAAACATATCTAGAAAGTGAAGCATGATGCCAAATATTTATTTTAAAGTTTTTCAAAATTGTAACATGTCACATTAATCAACTGGTTAACCTTTGCTGGCCGGACTCCTGGATTCAGCCCCTCCCAGACCCAAATCCTGGCTACGATCCTGATGTAGGGGCATTAAAGAGGTGGTAGGGAGAAAGTAGGGAAAACGTAGGTACATTTTTGTGAGACTTTAGGTATTTTCTCTCTCTGCCATCTGGCAACACTGCGTCACAACATACGCTACGAAAACATACCAACTAGCAAAACAAACTCTATCAACGAATATAAACATACAGGATTATATAGTAATACTTGTGTATTGTAGATAATACATAATCTGTGGTTATCTTCGTAAATTACAGATGATCATAACAGAATGTACCATCAATAACAGATCTCTACCTAAAAAATCACGCCTTCGGCGCTCATTTCCGATAAAAATAACCCTCTCCGTTGATCTATATCTAACCATCAGAGAGAAGCTGCAGATCACTTTTTAAACACAAAATCGTAATCTATAATCTGTGCTCTGCTTGTAAAACAATATCGTTTTTAACTCAGATATGACGTCATAGGTCAAAGGCGACGGGTCGTACCGCGGACTACAATTGACCCGTGCCAAGAGTGAAAAATAACACGCATCTAATACTGTGCTGAGTTTGGGAACACGTGAATGAGCAGCTGTGTGATTCAGCGGTGCTGCTTGTGTGATTCACAGACGAATTTGTGTTGGTCTCAGATACTACTTACTACTGGTAAGCTATGTTAACAACGTTGGACTCGGACGAGTCATTTTAGGTATTCTGTCTGCTACCAGCACAACAAATGCAAGCTGAGCATTGCGTTAACAAAATTAAAAACATTTTCAAACACACCGTGCAACACTCACGTATTCCCAAACTAAAAAGGAGAGGCTGTCGGGCATGGATATTTGTGCCGTCCTAGTTCGTAAGTAGTTCATAAGTAGTTTGTAAGTTTAGGGACTGATGACCCCGTAGTTAAGTCCCATAAGCTTAACAAACATTTGAAGGAGAAGCTGTGATATGTGGATCATCGATTTCGATAGAAGTTTGCTTGGACGTTTTTGAAAGACTTAAAGTTAATGATGGAGAAACGCGTTTTCTATGCTATACATCGATAGGTCGTTTAAAGTTGAGCTTTTTTACAAATCTTTATCTATAAATGTGAATGTCTGTTCGGTGTACGTTTATCACGTCTGAACCACAAGATATAAAGAGCTAAAAATTTGTACAGTTACTAATGTTTACCCGGGGAAGGCTTTAGGCACGGTTTTATGGCGATCGGATAGTTATTTATCTATTATATATATATTAATGTGAATGTCTGTTCGGTGTACGCTTATCACGTCCGAACGACAAGACGCAGAGACTTAAATATTTGTACAGTTACTAACTTATACCTAAGGAAGGTTTTAGGTAGGGTTTTATAGCGATCTGATAGATATTTAGTAATTTGAATAATATAACGCGAAATTCGGAACATAATTATTATTGGTTATTGTTGCTTGAGGGTTGATAATAAAAGGGTAGAGTAGGCCTATATTGGGATGGAAAGTTATTGGTGTATACAAAATTCTACCGGTGTGTGTCTGTGTTAATATTTCGCTCTGCAGCGAAAACTACAGAACGCAAACGAATTGTCTGTGTGTAATTGTTGTCCGAAGTCTCCCGTTGTACGCCATAGCAGTTCCATGCCGATTGCTATAAGGGAGTGGAATATATGATGGTTGAAATTCGCCAAATTATAAAAAAAAAATTCTGACTGAAGGCCAGCGATGACATTTGCGACTCTATAGCAAGGAGGTTACGTACATCTAAACGTCATGCTACAGACCATATTTTTGGTTTATGCGTGCTACAATGTCATCAGCTCTTAATCTGTAAGGATAAGTATACGAATGAGGAAATATAAGAATAAATAAATAAAGCAGTAAAAGAGAAATTTCTTTTAACACATCTCTTAAAAAAATCGATTTGACGTTTTGCGCATTACATCAAGTGATCGATTTGTGATATTATTACAATCATTATTGTTGAATTTCGTGATTGGATTCTTCGAAACGAGTGCATTTTTAAGTGTGATTTGATCTACCAACGCGCGTGCGGAGTCGCGGGTTTAAGCTAGTATATACATATAAAAAAGCGTCAAAAGTTAATGACGCTCGAATAATTGACGTTTATGTGTTTTCATGCTGTAACTTTGGTACTAGTAAACATGAGCGAGTTTGCGAGAGCCATCGCCCGTGGAGCGGTACATGGCTTGAACCAAAGAGTGAGTTTCACTGGCATCCACCATGTTATACGGGGTATCGGCTGACAGCTGCACAGCCGCACCCACTAGAGAATTACACATATTAACAGTTTCACGTTTTAAATAAACAGTGACTATTAAATACGGATGTGCATCAAGTTCCTTCAGTCTTTATCGAAGCTGCATACTGACCAGCCTGGTAGTATATTTCCTAAAATGCGGTAGTGAATTCTCACGAACCTGTCAGTAGTATAGTTGTTCTATGTGTAACAGTTAGCTGATGCTCCCATTAACAAGTGCCGCTTTGAGAATGCACTACTGGCCATTAAAATTGCTTCACCAAGAAGAAATTCAGATGATAAAAGGGTATTCATTGCACAAATCTATTATACTATAACTGACATGTGGTTAGATTTTCACGCAATTTGGGTACATAGATCCAGAGAAATCAGTACCCAGACGGCCTTGATAGCCAGGGCATTGAGTCAAACAGAGGTCGGATGGCGTGTACAGGTACAGATGCCCATGCCGCTTCAACACGATTTCCTCGGTCACCATTGACCAAACGTTTTCAATTGGTGAGAGATCTGGAGAATGTTCGGGCCAGGACAGCAGTCGAACATTTTCTGTATCCAGATACGCCCGTACAGGACCTGCAACATGCGGTCGCGCATTATCCTGATGAAATGTAGGGTTTCATAGAGATCGAATGAAAGGTAGAGCCACGGGTTGTAACACATCTGAAATGTAACGGCCACTGTTCAAAGTGCCGTCGATGCGAACATGAGGTGACCGAGACGTGTAACCAATAGCACCCCCATACCATCACGCCGGGTAATACGCCAGTATGGCGATGACGAATACGCGCTTCCTATGTGCGTTCATCGCGATGTCGCCAAACACAGATGCGACCATCTTGTTTCTCTGAACAGAACCTGGATTCATCGTCCTTGCGTACACCATCGCAAGCGCTCCTATATGTGATGCAGCGCCAAGGGTAACCGCAGCCATGGTCTCCGAGCTGATAGTCCATGCTGCTGAAAACGTCGTCGAACTGTTCGTGCAGATGGTTGTTATCTTGCAAACGTCCCCATCTGTTGACTCAGGGTTCGAGAAGTGGCTACACGATCCGTTACAGCCATGCGGAAAAGATAACTATCATCTCGACTGCTAGTGATACGAGGCCGTTGGGATCCAGCACGGCGTTCCGTATTGCACTCCTGAACCCACCGATTCCATATTCTGCTAACAATCATTGGATCGTGACCAACGCGGGCAGCAAAGTCGCGATAGGCTACAATGAGACCTTTATCAAAGTCGTGATGGAACGCATTTCTCCTCCTTCCGCGAGGCATCGCAACGACGTTTCACCAGGCAACGCCGGTCAGATGCTGTTTGTGTATGAGTAATCGGTTGTAACCTTTCCTCATGTCAACACGTTGTAGGTGACGCCAACAGCGCCAACCTTGTGCGAATGCTCTGAAAAGATAATCATTTGCATATCACACCATTTTCTTCCGGCCGGTTAAATTACGCGTCTGTAGCAAGTTATCTTCGTGGTGTAGCAATTCTAATGGCCAGGAGTGTATTTGTGTTGATTGTAATGCATGTACATGGTCTAAACGAGCTGCGAAACATTCAGTGAACAGTAACTGTAATGACGAACAATCATCATGGATTTACATTTCTTATTAATGTGTTGTAACAACTGCTTTCATAAAGTCTAGTATACATTTATCTGGTGTTTACTAAACGTATTAAATCTAAAAACTTGAAAAATTTATGTCAGAGGGTTTGATTGTGAACTTTGGCGGACGAATTTGGACGAAAGTGACAAGAAAATACTGCAGTTAAAATGCGCCTGGGTCAGTTGCCAAAAAACATTCCACACCGAAACAACGTATCACTAACAGCTTTCGTTATAGCAACGGTGAAATAAGAACGTATTTGTTGCAAAGAACACAGACATATACTAATGCTTGCACACTTTCCACAATTTACATGTCACCCATGCCCGATCAAGTATTGTCAACAACGAATGAAAATACTTCTGAAATAAATGTAGACTCTCAAAAGCGTGGTTTCATCAACTACAGGAGCAACCAAAGAAAAAACATCTCAAAAAGACACCAACACTAGGTAGAAATGTGAGTTTGTTTTTTTTTTTGGGGGGGGGGGGGGTCTTATACTTCAAAGGAATTACAGGATAGGTAATGTGAAGTTTCATTTTTAAGGCAGCTAAGTGGCATTAGTCAGGCAAAACATTTGGTTTTCTTGAACGAAGAACTGCAGATCTCTCACCAATTGTAAACGTCTGGTCAATGGTGGCCGAGCAACTGGCTCGTCTCAATACGCCAGTATCTGTGGTACCGTGTTGAAGCGTCATGGGCATCTGTACCTGTACACGCCATCCAAGCTCTGTTTGACTCAATGCCCAGGCGTATCAAGGCTATTATTACGGTCAGAGGTGGTTGTTCTGGTTACTTATTTCTCAGGATCTATGCCCCCAAATTGGGTAAAAATGTAATCACATGTCAGTTCTGGTATAATATATTTGTCCAATGAATACTCTTTTATCAGCCGGCCGCGGTGGCCGAGGGGAGTGAGGCGCTTCAGTCACGGTCTGCACGGCCAATAGGGTCGGGGGTTCGAATCCCGCCTCGGGCATGGATATTTGTGCCGTCCTAGTTCGTAAGTAGTTCATAAGTAGTTTGTACGTTTAGGGACTGATGACCCCGTAGTTAAGTCCCATAAGAATTACAAACATTTGAACATTTGAACTCTTTTATCATCTGCATTTCTTCTTGGTGTAGCAGTTTGAATGGCCAGCAGTGTGTATTAAGATGTAGAATGTCGACGCAGAATTGGATGTAAGTGGTAGACTCACATGTCAGACAGACCGTGCGCTGGTCAGTAGGATGGCAGCCAGCTCTGGTCGTTTGCTGGTGCCTCGACTGCTGTTTGCAGACGGCTATGGGCCGCGCCTCGCTGTGGCCCTCGCGGCTAGCAGCTGGCAGCTAGCTACTAGCAGCCCCTGCTCTGTGTGGCGCCTCGTCTCGCTGCCTCTGCCACGTAATCCGGCAGAGTGCTGAGCGCCATCTCAAAGCGACGCCTCCGCTGTTTCACCAGCACTCCACGCCTCCACCAGACACCCTGTCATCCACTACACCTGCTGCTCTCATCACCTCTACCCTGCTAACAGCCAGCCACTGCCTGCAAACCAACTCATCACCTACTCGCCTTATTAAACACTCGCTTCTCTCTCTACACCTACATCTGAATACATACTCCGCGAACCACTCACGGTATGTGACGTAGGGATGGCGGTTATCGCTGAAACAACCGGTTTTCGGTTCTACCGGTTCTTTTCATCTCCAGTTTAATCGCACCGTAAAAATTGCTCAAGACAACCGTTTTTTAAATAGCCAGTTTTCGGTTTTTATTGCTATTATTTCCAGTAGAGTTGGAACGAAACATATTTTGCGTCCGAAACAGAAACCGTAATCGTCGGTTCTTCTAGTTTCAGCCGAGACCGAAACTTATGAAATTTAGTTAATATTTAGGTAAATTTACGTTATAAGATAAATCACTAGTCTTTCCATATTTTGCAAGATCCCCTCCCAATACTACACCTTCTTGTGTTTTTGTAAGCCTAACCACGAGTCCGTAGAAGACGATATACGAAGCATACAGATTTACTGGCCTAGCATTTCCATCTGGCAGATGCGAATATTGAGCCAACCACTCCGTAACTTGGACTTGTGAGCCAGCTCATACGAATATCTCGTTATATACACAATATATATAAGCTACAGTCAGTAAATGAACTTCAGTCAGTGCTGCAGAAGTATTTCGAAAAATAAAGTCACAGTTCCGACTAACAGTATGATTGTTGTCAGTGTAAATTTACGCAAATTGAACTAGGAAAGCTATGTACTACATGATCAAAGAATGTTCAAATGGGTGTGATTTCTTATTTGAAGCAAATGGAGCATTGTATCTCACTGCTCCCATACTTCGTGAAGTACGTCCATACTCGGGATGGTGCCATTTAAGACACAACCGATGTCTGTCGACGACAGCAAGGAACTGCCGCATGACCAGACGGAGGCAAGTCTTGTACACTGCCGGTGCACGCGTGTCGTCTAATAGGCCACGCCACACGGCAACAGGTGCATCGATGCCTCAATAGCTGCACCAGTTCTTAAGTTCTTGTGCCACGCGTTTATTGCGCGTTTCTGACAGCCGGGATTGTTCTTAAATTAACACTGATCACTTTTATTAGTTTCTGCGATGACCTAATATTTCACAGCAATGGACATTTTAGGAATAGCCCTAAATATTAGTGTCTACTAGTTTTAATTTTTTAAAATTATTTACAGAAAACTCATTTTGAACCACTACTACAGGAAATAGTCGTATCGGTTTTTTGCCCGGTTCTTGTCAATAACTAAAATAAACCGGTTATAACCGACACGAAGTAAATACCGAAAACAAACCGGTTATTCAAAACTTTTTAGTTTACCGGTACGGTTTTAACCGGTCGGTTTTTCCCATCCCTAATGTGACGGAGATCACATATTAACCAATAGTCAATACGGATTTCGAAAGTATCGCTCTTGCGAAACACAGCTTGCTCTTTATTCACATTAAGTGATAAGTGCCATCGACAAGGGATCTCAAATCGATTCAATATTTCTGGATTTCCGGAAGCATTTTGACACTGTACCCCACAAGCGGATTCTAATGAAATTGCGTGCTTATGGAATATCTCCCCAATTGTGCGATTGGATTCACGATTTCCTATCAGAAAGGACACAGTTCGTTGTAATTGACGGTAAGCCACCGAGTAAAACAGAAGTGATATCTGGCGTTCCACAGGGAAGCGTTATAGGTTTCCTACTCTTCCTCGTCTTTATAAACGATTTAGGAGACAATCTGAATAGCTTCCTTAGACTGTTCGCGGATGATGCAGTCATTTATCGCTTAGTGAAGCCAACAGAGGATCAAAAGCAACTGCAAAGCGATTTAGACAAAATTTCTACATGGCGCGAAAATTGGCAATTGACACTAAATAAAGAAAAGTGTGAAGTAATACACATGACCATTAAAAGAAATCCGCTGAACTTCAATTACGCGATAAATCAGTCAAACCTTAAGGTCGTAAATTCCACCAAATACCTAGGAGTTACTATTACGAACAACTTTGACTAGAGAGAACACTTAGAAAATATTGTGGGGAAGGCGAACCAAAGGTTACGTTTCATTGGCAGAACGCTTCGAAGTAACAACAGCTCCACCAAAGAGACTGCCTACATCACACTTGTACGTCCTCTCATGGAGTACTGTTGCCCCTTGTGGGACCCTCACCAGGTGGGACTGAAGAAGACATTGAGAAGGTTGAGAGAAGGGCACCCGTTTTGTTTTATCACGTTACGGGGGAAAGCGTCACGGAAATGTTGCACGAAAAGAAAGACATTATTCATTGCGACGTGATCTGTTTGCGAGGTTTCAATCACCGACTTTCACTTCTGAATGTGAAAATATTTTGCTAGCATCCACCTACTTAGGGAGACATGACCATCCCAATAAAATAAGAGAAATCAGATCGAAAACGGAACGATTTAGGTGTTCTTTCTTCCCGCGCGCTATTAGAGAATGGGACGGTAGAGAAAAGTTATGAAAGTGGTTAATGAACGCTCTGCCAGGCACTTAAATGTGATTTGCAGAGTATCTATGTAGATGTAGATGTCTATCGTTATCACTTCCTCCTCTTACTGTAGTCGCGTATCGTTCGCAGAAGATAATAATTGCCGGAAAACAATCTGATCTTTCTAATTCTATCCTAGCGGACTTTCCGTGAGGTATACGCTCAAAATCAAATGTTCAAATGTTTGTAGAGCTTATAGGACTTAACTACTGGGTCATGAGTCCCTAAACTTACAAATTACTTATGAACTAGCTTATACTAAAGACGGCACAAATATCCATGCCCGAGGGGGGAATCGAACCCCCGATCGTAGTGGCCGCGCAAAAGATGACTGGCGCGTCGCAGACCGCTCGACCACCGCGGTCGGCACAGGTATACGCAGGACAAACAAAATTTTAATATTCATTTTGAGTGAAACACACGAGATAGTTGTACAATATTATGCAATTTTTATTTGTTACTAAACGGTTTTCGGCAGTTACGCCATCGTCAGGTAAACACTACAGAGATATAGTTATGCAGATTAGAAGTTCACAGGTCAAGTTGTTGTAGAGATAGTATGTATACAGAAATTTCTTAAAGAAGACTAGTGTTATGGGTATAATTACATCATTGAACTTATAGAACTTTGATAAAATATGTGACACAAAATATAAAGTACAACACAAAGAAATAATTAGTAACATTTAAAATTGAACAAAATGGTCTATTGATTAACTGCACAAATATTCAGAATATATAACGGTGAGTATAAGATGAATGAAACATCTATGAATATATGTATAATATTCGTAGAATATATGACTTCAACTGCTGCAGGATCAGAATGTGACGTCTATTCTTTCCGAACAGACGCCACATGTATGTATATATCTATGAATATATGATTCCATTTTATGAGCTATTACTGGCAGAAATGTCCATTAATAACAGAACTAATTTATATCAGGCAAGTAGGCTCTGGAACTGTGGTAGGGATGTGAGGCAAGTGAATAGGTGTCAGTGGTTTATGTGGGTACATTAGATTCTGCAGACAGAAGTGGTGAGTAGGGAAACTGAGTTTGATCATTCAGCACAAGATGTGGAGAAGTTGACACATGTTTATTAGTTTCCAGTATTTCTTGCCTGATATAAATTAGTCCTGTCATTAATGGACATTTATGCCAGTAATAGCTCATAAAATGGAATCTATATATTCACAGATGTTTCATTCATCTTATACTTACCGTTATATATTCTGAATATTTGTGTAGTTAATCAATAGACCATTTTGTTCATTTTTAAATGTTTCTAATTATTTCTTTGTATTGTAATTTATATTTTGTGTCACATATTTTATCAAAGTTCTACAAGTTCAATGATGTAATTATACCCATAACACTAGTCTTCTTTAAGAAATTTTTGTATACTTACTATCTGTACAACAACTTAAAATCTTTGACCTGTGAACTTCTAAGCCGTATAACTATATCTCTGTAGTGTTTACGTGACTGGTTAGTAACAAATAAAATTTGCAGAATATTGCACAATTATCTCGTGTGTTTCAGTCAAAACGAATCAAATATTCTGCCAAGAACCGACGGAACAGTCTGTAAATACAAATAAAATTTTAATAGACTCTTCACGAAACGTAAGCTCTTGGCACTTTAACAGAAGCCCGCAAAGCATCTGTTCTGCAACGTCCGATAATTTTGCGCTTACTGGATGAGCCTGTAACGAAACGTCCTCCTGTTTTCTTTTCTTTGTATCTCCTCTCCTCTACCAACAATATTTGCTACGGATCCCACACTCCTGAGCAACAATCGAGAGACGGCCGATCGAATGTTCCGTAACCTACTCCCATTGTTGATGGACTACACATCCTTAGAATCCTTCCAATCAGGGTTCCCAACTTAGGGGTTTTCCCCATAAATTTAGGAGGAAAAATTATAGATCGGGGATATTAAGGGGGATAAAAATTCTATGGAGACTTTTAGGGGAATAAGTGCTTCAGGGGGAAATGTGGGCCGCGGTGGCGTAGCCGAGCAGTCTAAGGCGCCTCGCTGCGGAGCGCGCGGTTGCTCTCCATCGAAGGTTCGAGTCCTCCCTCGGCCATGGGTGTGAGTGTTGTCCTTAGGTTAGATTAACTTAGTTTAAGTAGTTTGTAAGCTACGGACTGATGACCACGCAGTTTGGTCCGATGGATTTACAAACAATGGAAATTAGGAAATGTAGTTGTGAGGGGAATTTTAAGTGGCCTTCCTCTTCCTAGACGGGATTGGTAGAGTAGGGAGACATCGCACACTAAATTATTTAACTGAAAGTTACAATCGCCTCCCCAACAGAACTTTTGTTTTTCTCGCTCAAAATGCAACTCGTACTATTTGGCGTGATTTAGGGGGATTTCACATACGATTTAAGGGGAAACTGTGATTGGGGGTTGGCAACCCTGCTTCCAATGAATCTCAGTCTCACATCTGTCCTACACACGATTAATTTTATGTTGTCGTTACATTCCAAACCACCCTCCCCCCACGACTACTCCCAAATATTTTTTTATGGAAGCAACTGCTTCCAGTCGTCGTTCTCGTATTGCGTAAACATTACGGAAACGTGTATGTGTATGTTGCACATCTATCTGTACATCTATCAACCAAACGTGGTACTCATTTTCCTTACTGTCTGTAACGATACATAATTAAATTAATTTTTTTTATCAATCGGTGACACTTGTCGCCGTGTTTCCCTCCTTCTCGAAATATTTTATCTGTGGAAAGATTTTTTTTTTCGCTCGTCTTTCGTTTCTTCCGGAAGGAACCGCATTCATTCACTCTCTCTTGTTTGAGCTTATTAAGTGTGGATATGTACGCAGACTGCTTTGTGGTGTAAGTGTGAGTGCTGTTAAATTTTACTTTAAAATATACGCTCTTTTGTTAAGAGCCATGTCTCCACCCTGTTTTCATTTAATACTGTCCCATCCTTCCTTAATTATTCATTTTCTTTGAGATTTTCAGCTCCTCCATATTCCGTCGTAACATGATGTTCAGTCGCCATCACTTTCGCTTCGTGTATTGCCTTGATTACATCCCCATCAGTTACTTTAAATCATTACGTTTCTTCCTTTTAGAATCTGCATTCGTATTAACAGTTTCGCGAAGTCATAATATGTTTTTTCTGTTTGTTATTTGCGTATTCAAACTTTAATACACGGTCCGTCAACAATGACTTTCGAGGCGAACAGTCTGACCATAATTTTACTGCGGAAAGTATATTAAAGTTTATCTAAATTATGCAAAAGCTTAACAGTTTCAGCTGCTGTGATCAACATTTCCAGAAAGAAGCTACACTGGGTACTTTCCGTAAGTTTTCTCTGTAACGTTATTTTTGTGTGTTGCCTCAACCTCAATCTGTATTCCACCATTTCATCTATTCAATCATTTCGTGTATTAATTTCATTCACCCTTGTCAAAAGTATTTAATCAGATTTTTATCCGATTTTTCTATAATAGAAATTTTAACAAAAATCCTTAATCTTTTAATCGCGAAGACTAACATTAATGCGTACAGGCAACAACACAAAAGTAATGTTACATGTCGAACCTACGACATACAGTTCAGGAGATATGAAATCAAAAACAAAAACCAGACACGTTGTGCAGGGTAGCTGGTTCGAAAGCCATTAGTAAGTATGGAGAAGACTTTTCAAAAACTGTCGTAGGTCTTCAAAAACTTAACACTCAAAGATTACCGTCATCAACTAATGGTGAAGCCGATACTGTAAAAAATGTAATGTATGTTTTTTGATTGAAATCATCATTATTTTCATTATTTTATGAAATATAGAGAATTACGAATAAAAGAAAAATTGGTGCATTTTACATAGAAATTACCGTTAGATATTAACATTGTATATGTATTCGAACACAACGAAAAAATAAAAATATAAATCAGTTTGTGCAGGAATCGTACGACTGACGCTATGGTTGTGAGCCCAGAACGCTACTACCTTTTTTATTCATTAATTTAATTTTTTATGCAGGAGGTAGCACTTATTTTTGGTTGAAGACGATATTTATTAACTTCTTTTAGTTTGTGTTTGTAATACTAACAAAATAAAATCATCTGCTTATGCTACCTGAGGTACACCAACGGATGGTGCAAAGCGTTTTAGTTATTAGTACTTACGTGTGCCTGCAAAACTTCAAAGTCGATTTTCTCGAGAATTGCGTCGTATGGCTTTGACTGATTGTTATTTAAGTTCTATACTTCACTTACCGCAAATATAGAAAAATTCTAAAATCCGACTCCCGTCTGGTGTCCTTGTTAGTCAAGATGTAAAATTCACATGTTATACTATGGACTGCTTGTACAAGTCTTTTACAAACAGGCAATGATATAACATGTGGATTTTATATCTTGACTACATCTGCATTGCACTTTTTGTTTATTGTCCACCTCTTTAAAAGACGACTACATTGTAATATATAGGGTGTTTCACTAAGTGTGTTTGCCTCTGTAACTTATAAAATAATAGGTAACGGGAAATTTTAATGCGGTATGTCATCACAAGAAATGTTACACTTTCTGCGGAGCTATGAACATAGTTTATTGTATCATTTTCCAAAGAGTTATAGCACAAAGATATAATTTTTTTAAATTGAACAATAGTTTTTTTCTGTCGTGCATTGGATTCGTTGAAACCAGCTACGTCCAAATCAATTTAAACTACATTCATATCACTGTTAGTTTCGGGGCTACAACCCTTCAAAGTTTCAGGGGCAGATACCACACGCTGAAACTAACAGTGTTAGCAATGTAGTTTAAATTGATTTGGACGCAGCTGGTTTCAACGATTTCAATGTACGATAGAAAAAAAACTATTGTTCCATTTAAAAAATTATATCTTTGTGCTGTAACTCTTTGGAAAATGATACAATGAACTATGTTTATAGCTCCGCAAAAAGTGTAACATTTCTTGTCTTCTACCGCATTAAAATTTCCCGTCACCTATTATTTTATAAGTTACAGAGGCAAACACACTTAGTGAAACACCCTATATATATATATATATATATATATATATATATATATATATATATATATATATATATATATACATAATATTGCCGCTTGAAGATGGTGGCATAGCAACTCGAAACCATAGCAACTGCGATCTTTTTCCCTGTTGGAGCTAATCAACCAATAGTGAGAGGCAAGGTGCTCAACAGTAAGAAATATCTCGTTGGGAACACAAACCTATTCTACTGTGCAATCAAATATACAACAGATAGGAGGGAAGATTATGTTTTAACGCCCCGTCGACAGCGTGGTCATTGATGGCGGAGCTGACGATCGGGTTTCTTGGGTATGGATGGGGAAGGAAATCGGCCGTGTCCTTTGAAAGGAATCTTCGCGACATTTGCTTGGAGTGATTTAGGGAAATCACAGAAAACCTAAATCTGGATGTCCGGAGGTGGATTTGAACCACCGTCCTCCCGAATAAAAGTCCAGTGTGTTACCACTGCGCAAATTAATCACCAGTGTTCACCAGTCAGGGAAATATTATTCAAGGGTACCGACACTTTTCAAGGAAACGCCGACCGAATAGGCCTTGAAGCCATGATAAACCGTATCTTCCTCATTAAACGTTCCGGTGACCTTCAGGGCTTCCTCTATTGGAACTTTACTCACGCATGACGTAGGATATCCTGTCCTTTTTTCCTCAGTGACAGCTCAGAATCCTGAGGAAATTATAGCCCTGTCGCCGGAACACTTCAAACAGTAATCGTCTGCTTGTTCACGGCATTTGTTAAAAGCACACGATATGAGTGGTGAGGCCCTTGGAGGGAAGAAATGTTTGTTTCAGAAATGTAATTTTTTCTCATGTATTTTCAGGATTATATAGGCATTAAATGTAAGTGGCTAATGATCCTTTCTTCAGTGTGGTTGCCCGTCAGGCCCGAACTCTTATGAGAATCGGTTAAATGACGTGAGTATGAGTTAAAACGGGGAGGGGTAGAGTTTCTAAATACCCAGGCTGAATCGTCCGCCATGTTTTCCCCAACATGGTTGGAATCGCGCTGCACTGTCATCTTTCACAAACGATTTCGCAAAAACTAATTGGTAGAAATATTTAATTTTTCTGCTACTTAAATCTTTATATGTCAGCATTGTGTCGAAGTGCTCATCATTTCGTTAATAGTCATAGTTAATACGATATTGGCTTCGAAATAAGAGACTGTTCTACGTTACGGAAAGTTTACAGTAAAAAAATAGAGGCTACTATGATATTCCGATTGGTGCATGTTGCACCATATGTTGCTGCGGATGAAACTTTCCTAATGCATTGAATTTTATTTTCGACTTAGGAGGAGATCTTTACCTTTCACTCATACCGCTAAACTTTATTTTATTTAGCGCACTCATTTCCGATGGCGATAAGGCCAGAATAAATCACTGCGTATCTCATACACGGTTAGAGGTATCAAAATGATATTTTGATAAATGATAACATGCAAAGAGGGGAGTATTTTGCCACATGGTTACTACGCAAAACTTCATTAATTCTCGCGTTACTCAAGGAAATGCATAGTTGTAGAATGAAAAAGAGTAAAGTTAGAGATTTATTATTCGATTTGCAGATATTCCTTCGTCACTAACAAATGTTTATTTCTTTGCCTCTTGTCCGATGTGGTTCAGAGCCACTACTCCGTTTCCAAAACCTAATAGGAGTTACATTTCCTTCAGTTTAACACCTAGCACTAACAGAACGGAAGTTTCTAGATCTAATGAGGATTTTATGTGAGAATACTTGAAAGCAAGGATCTCTTCACTAGGCTAACGAACTGACTTGTTCTCATTTTCTCACATAATATCCTTTTCATATAAGCGAAAAATTGAAATTGAATATTACATAGAGACGCAGCACTTTTGTAGTTTGCAGTTATTAAATTTAATGGGGTGAAAGAAGTCAGTACCAGTATCTTCAAGTACGGGTGTTATGCAGTAACTACATGTGCCTAATTATTAGGATCTCTAATACGGAAAATGTGTTACTACTAGACGGGCGGGCGGATCTAAAAAATGTTCAAATGTTTGTACAGCTTATGGGACTTGACTACGGGGTCATCAGTCCCTAAACTTACAAACTACTTATGAACTACTTACGAACTAGGACGGCACAAATATCCATGCCCGAGGGGGGATTCGAGCCCCCGACCGTAGTGGCCGTGCAGACCGTGACTGGAGCGCCTCAGTTCCCTCGGCCACCGCGGCCGGCGGGCGGATCTCAGAGCGTCATATTTAACTGACATTATCTCAAGTTATACATTCCTCACACAGTTGCTGTTTGGAGAGGATGAAAATTTGATGTATTTTGAACATTTCATTCACTTAATGTGTTCACCTAACTTCAACAGAAAAAACGTTCCTTGCATGTCGAAAATTCCGTAACGTCGTCAGAAAGTGCATGTTCGTAAATTTTCAGTATACACTGTTTATAAGTTATTGCCATAAATAAAACTAAAATGAAAATAAAAACAAACAATTTTCTTAAAAGGGCAACCACAGCTTAAATACATGTTTATGGAATTCTCTACACAATCACCACAAAAAATAAAGATTGAAAATTAAAATTGACTTCGATGATGTCTTAGGTGGAGGAGTGTAAAGAATGAAATCGCAACAGCTGCCAAGATGTATTTATTCCGACACTACCGGTTTCTCGTCAGTAAAGATGCATCTTCAGGTGGATGACATAAAAAAATTATTACATAATAATTGGAAGAGCATCCAGCTTTCAGGGTACCTTGTTAAAACATTCCCACAACAGGGTGTGGTCGTCTTTAGGTAAATAATATTCCCGCTTTATCCTTTATAAAGAAACCACTGATGGGAGTCAGGAGAACAGACGGCATTTCAAGACCGGGAAGTGATGCGAAGCGGTAACCAACACGTTCTCCTGACTCCCATCAGTGGTTTCTTCATAAAGGATAAAGCGGGAATATTATTTACCTAAAGACGACCACACCCTGTTGTGGGAATGTTTTAACAAGGTACCCTGAAAGCTGGATGCTCTTCCAATTATTATGTAATCATTTTCTTATGTCATCCACCTGAAGATGCATCTTTACTGACGAGAAACCGATAGTGTCGGAATAAACACATCTTGACAGCTGTTGCGATTTCATTCTTTACACACCTCCACCTAAGACATCATCGAAGTCAATTAAAATTTTCAATCTTTATTTTTTGTGGTGATTGTGTAGAGAATTCCATAAAATGAAAATGTAGTGTAGTTCTTAACGAAGAAATAGATGAAAATTCCACGTTCATACAGTGAGTAGTTTGCGAATGTGAGCGAGTTGAATGAAACGCGAGGTAACGTTTGAGCTTCGTTCGGAACGTGGCGACTCCTACAGCTTGGGGAAAAAATGGCGGACAGTTGAGCTCGGGTTTATAGGAGTTTTAGGGAGGGGCAGTACGTCAGTAATGTGAGGGCAAGTTGAAAATTTGCGTCTGGCGGGAGGCGTGCGAGAGTAGCCCGTGTGGCAGCCGTAATTGTGCAGTGTTCAGCGCCACTGCCTACTACCAAGGTGGACCCGGGCTCGAAGCCCGGCTCGGCAGTAATTTTCAATGCCCACTGACAGCTACAGCGGTAAATATCTTACCAGAGGTTCGTTCCAGCAGCTGCCGGAATGCATGACGCGCATGCGCGACGCTGAAATTGTGTTCCAGTAGTGCCTTCTCCCGCTTCTGGCTACTTGGAATGTGGCTGTTTGGTGTTCCAGCAGTTGCCGCAAGCAGCCAGACGCTACCCGGAAAAATATTTCTGGCGCGGTCAAGCTGCCAATTTGCGCATGCGCAGAAAGATCTAAAAGTGGGGGTATCCATCACGTGATACGCGTATGTTTGCAGCGTTTTTTCCGATTATTCCAAAGTCATTGCAATACGACTTGAGATCAGATATTTCTCGTTAACACTTCGTCGTTATTAGGAAGGAATGTATTTTAATTATTCCTTTTAACCTGCCTTCCCCTGCAGCCAGAAACAGTCCAAAAAGCGTTCCAGAGGCTTTTTACGTTATAGTAGCTGCGCATGCGCAGTAACACCTGTTTCTTAGCGCTTGAAAGCAGCCGTCTAACAGCTGCTGGAACGAACCCCAGGATTAATTGTTGACAGATATAGTTAGTATTATGTACTATCGTTGCTTACACCTATAATTAGGGAACAACAACATGGCAAAAAAATTTGGTTCCTCCTTGGTCCTTCACACTACTTTGCCCTATGTAAGTCAAATACGTGCTTGACAGAGTCCACACTATTTTGTGGAAAGAAGGAAACAACATACAAAATAGTACAGAATTTTCGACGTAAGTAAAACAATAACAGATGCAGCAGAATAGCCGTGCGCGCTAAGGCGCCCTGCTGCGGTGCGCGCGGCCGTTCGTTGTCGGAGGTTAGAATTTTCCCTCGGGCACAGATGCTGTCCTAGAGCATAAGTTAACTTTTAGTGAATATAGTTTGTAAGCCTAGTGTCTGTTGACCAACGTAATTAGTCTCTTACATTTACAAACATTCCAACATTTTTGGAAACAATAACAATAATATCAATTCAGTCCTGAAGATTTATTTTCAGTGTGTTTGATTGTTATCGGCAACAGTTCAAATAGGTAAGCCGGCCGCGGTGGCCGCGGGAACTGAGGCGCTTCAGTCATGGTCTGCACGGCCACTACGGTCGGGGGTTCGAATCCCCTCTCGGGCATGGATATTTGTGCCGTCCTTAGTCTTAGTTAGTTCATAAGTAGTTTGTAAGTTCAGGGACTGATGACCCCGTAGTTAAGTCCCATAGACTATACAAATATTTGAACATTTTTTTTTTCAAATAGGTAATTTAAAAGATGTTTTGTGTACTGTTGGGCCCACCGTCTCAAGAATATTTCTCCACTGAAGTTTTGTTTTCAGTGTGTTTGATTGTTATCGGCAACAGTTCAAGTACGTCATTTAAAAGATGTCTTGTGTACTGTTGGGCCCACCGTCTCAAGAATGTTTTTCCAGGAGGGGCTGTTAACAGCAGAATGCAGATGTAAACATAAAACAAACATGAAATGAAACGCCATCGCAAAATAAAAGTTTATTAACAAACGTTTTCGGACTTGAACATTACTCGTTATATAAGAATTGAGACTTACTCATCGATTGGGTCCTGCTGAACACGAAACATAAAAAATAAATAAATAAATAAATAAATAAAATTAAAAGAAATGGGGCGGTGGGGGGGGGGCAGTCGAGGTATAGTCGACTTCGGTTTAATGGGGGAATTTTCGAAAGATGTCGTTCAATCTGTAGAGGAAGCCGTGTATAGCACGCTTGTAAGACCCCTTATTGAGTATGTCTCAAATTTTTGGAATCCCTACCAGATCGATCTATAGGAAGACACAGAAGCAATGTACAGGAAGGATACTAGGTTCATTACTGGTAAATTCGATGAATACGAGAGTGTTAGAAAGATTCTTCAAGGAAATCGCTGGAGGAAAGGTGACGTTCTGTTCGAGAAACACTAACGCGGAAATTGAAAGGAAAGGAATTTGAAGCTGACTGAGGAACTTACATATCTCGTAAAGACGACAATGACGAATCAGGGCTCGTACAGAGACATAGAGGCATTCAGTTTTCTCTCGTTCTGTTTGGCAGTGGGAAAGAAAAGGAAATTTAGTGGTAGGAGGCACCGTCCGCCACGCACCTTCCGCTGTACTTCGTAGGATGTATGCAGATGTACGAAGCGCATCCAGAAAGTAAGATCCATTTGTTAATAAAATGAAATTGTACAGAAGAAATTTTTATTGCACAAAATTCTACAACTCTTAAACTACTTTTCCACATAACTGCCGAAATTTTGCAGGCATTTGTCATAGCGTGGCACCAGGTTTTGTATACCTTCCTCATAGAAATCTGCCGCCTGTGTCTTCAACCAGTTGGAAACAGTTTCTTTCAGCTCGTCGTCATTGGTGAAGTGATGACAACGAGAGCACTAATTGTAAACCTACAGTTTTCCTTGTCATCAATCGCGGGAACCAGTTCTTCTGTAACCAAAGGTGGACGCCCACTTCGTTTTTCATTGTGCACAACACTACGCCCGCCATTGAACTGTCGGACCCATCTTCCCACCATCGAATCACTCATCGCATTTGGTCCGTAAACATCTCAAATTTGCCGATAAATTTCACTTGGTTTCACTTTCCTCGCATTGAGAAACCGAATCACCGACTTGATTTCACAGGCGGCGTGATTTTCAATCAACGCCGACATTTCAAACAAGCACAACAAAGCGTACGTAACTGACAGCGATCTCCAAATGGCGCACGTTCTTCTCCTTGATACACATCGTCTACAGCGCATGTGCGGAACTGCAATCGCAGCGCTGCAGCGGAGATAAATTGAAACGGAACTTACTTTCTGGACGCGCCTCGTAAATGCAGTGTGTTGGCAGTTGGCAGTGCAGCCTCTTACCACAACCACCCAGCATAAACATTCCCCGTAGGACAGCTGGAGGAATGAATCAGTGTCTTACAGATAATATAGGAACTATCGCTTCCTCCCAGGGCAGTTGTTTCATTATTCAGAAGTAGCGGCCTCCCCGCTGCAGTTTCCGCCGTCGCAGAAATATTTCCTGTAGCTTCCTCCCCACACAGGTCCGGTGGCTCTCTGGGGCTACATTCCTCCTCCTCGCCGCCATCAAGTATGCACGCAGTCCTTGCGCAGGTCCTGCATCCTGCAGGAGCGCCGGAAATACTGCGGCGGCAAAAGGACTCCCAAAACCGGCGCTTTCCACTTCTGTTGGCAACTTGTTTCTAAGAGGAAAAAAAGGCCTTTCTAACGGAACACAACGAGTTGTTCTGCTTTCCTACACATTCTTTAGCTCTTAATTCCGTTGCGTGTAAACAAACAGCATTAAACACTAAGACTTAGAGCTTCGCACGCTAGAGGCAAACAGAAAGATTTCGAATTACAAACAGAGGCCAGAATGAGTAACGTTGATGTAGATATCCTCGGAGTAGTGAAGAAACTTAAATCACTTAACAAGAACAAGTCTTATCGTCCGGTCTATATAACCATTAGATTTCTATTTTATTATGCTGAAGCGATAACTCCTTACTTAACAGCCACAAACAACCGCTCTCTCAAACAAGGATCTACACCAAACGATTGGAAAGTTGCACAGGTCACACCCACATTCAAGAAAGGCAGTAGAAGTAACCCACTAAACAACAGGTCTATTTCACTGACGTCAATTTGCAGCAGGGTTTTATAACATATCCTGTATTCAAATAGTATGAATTATCTCGAACAGAATGATCTATTGACCCAAGGTCAACACGGATTTAGAAAATATCGTTCATGCGAAACACAACTAACTCTTTACTCACAAAAAGTGATGTCTGCTATCGACAAGGGTTCGCAAATTGATTCCGTATTTCTTGACTTTCAGAAGGCTTTTGAGGCCTTACCTCACAAACGGCTTTTAATCAAATTGCGTGGTTATGGTATATCGCCCCAAATTTGCTACTGGATAGGGGATATCCTGTCGATGGTAAGGTATCGGCTAAAACAGAGGTGATATCTGGCGTTCCACAGGGTAGTGTGATTGGTCCTCTGCTGTTTACATAAACGATTTGGCAGAAAATCTAAGTAGCTCTCTTAGTTTGTTTGCATATGACGCCGTCATTTACCGTCTAGTAAAATCATCTGAAGATCAAAACCAACTGGAGAACGATCTAAATAAGATATCAGTATGGTGTAAAAATTGGCAATTGACTCTAAATAATGAGAGTTGTGAAGTCGTCCATATGAGTACGGTAAGATATCCGTTAAACTTTGTTTACAAGATAAATCAATCAAAAGTGAAGGCCGTAAACTCCATTAAGTACCTATGAATTATCATTACTTAAGACTTAAACTGGAAAGAACACGTAGAACCAAAGATTACGTTTTATTGGCAGAACCCTTGAAAGATGCAACAGAACTACTAAAGAGACTGCATACACTACGATTGTCCGTCCTTTTTTCGAGTATTGCTGCCCAGTGTGGGATCCTTATCAGGTGGGTTTGACGGAGGACATCTAAAGAGTCCAGAGAAGGGCAGATCGTATCGTATTGTCACGATACAAAGGGAGACAGCGTTACGGAAATGATACAGGATCTGGGTACGGGATCTTGCATGTCAGCATGGATAGGGTAGCAGATAATATATCGACTTAGTTTCCTTTTCTGAAGATGATTTAGAACCGAAACCGGTCAAGTTATATAATAAACAGCTGATAGTTGACAATATGCATTTATTAAAATGTATTACGGCTGTCACCCTTTTGCTCAATAAAAATTTGTGCATGGGCTACAGCATTTATGAAGTGAGATGAGTAATCTCTGAAAAAAACTGCCACGTGGAGTATCATTACTGCAACAGTACAGAGTAGTATTACAGCCTACATGTCAATTTTATTATCATTACTACTACATTTACCACTGCACTGTAGTAAGTCGGCTGCGCGCAGAACCAGAACTAATTTCTTTGGTATTTTTTGTTGCACAGTGCAGCCCAATGAAACGGACGGTAAAATGACTGCTGAAAGACTGGAAAGTACTGTCTACAATACCACCTCTTTGTAACAAAGACACTGGTAGTCTTATAACCTCGTACTGACGCTTGTTTAAATGAAACCAGCTTTTTTTGCGTTCACAACTCACAAATAACAATGTCTACCAATACGCCCCTTCTTGCCTGCTAACCACTCCATCGTCGTCTGCTGCCACGTTGTCCCCGTAAACGACGTAACGTAAACTCCAGAAACGACTCACAGCTATTCTTTCATACAGTTCTCCACATGTCATTAAGGCAGAGGTTATGGGTGAAGTTATGGAGTAATTCCAAGAGAGAATGATAATGTTTGACGATGTGAAGCGCTTCACAACTTTCATTAACACATTGGGGTGGCTATCATAAGGGAATTCTCCAGCTGGTATTAAGACTTGAGCATCCTTCACGGGCTGTAAAAAACACGTAACCACAAACCTGTCGAAAGAGGTGCCGATGTTTTCTCACCTCATCCATTTTCTGACACGTGCCCTGCTAGTTTACTCAGGTTATACTGTACCTATTTAGACAACAATCCGTGTTACTCTTTTTAAGACGGATTATTTTTCGGGGAATCAATAAGACATTCCTTGTCTCAATTATTTAAGACACATTGGTTGGTTCCAAGGCTGCAGTGCGAGTGTATGGAGAACTCAGAAAATGGTTTAACATAAGTAAACGAGTTAGACCAGGGGATGCACTCTCTACAGTACTAGTCAACCTGACCCTTGAATGAGCCATTCGGAAGCTCCAAATATCTGGTTACATAAGCACAAAGTCATCCCATATATGAATACCTCCCTGGAATAAGGATGTAACCATCAAATCAGTAAGTTTTCAGGTGAGAGGAAAATTATTTGTGGGGCCTATTTCGTGATATACACTACTGGAACGCGTTGCATATGCAAGTGTACAAATGTGTTCAGCTATTAAAAGCAATATTTTATTGTTGTAACTTAAGGTTTTACAAGTAACGTAATAATTGGAAGTGATACAATGCAAAAAGGATGTACGATCAACAATATAATTTGGAGTAGTTGTTACATGTAACATAAGAGACAGATTGTACATGCTCTTAGTATTCAATGAAAGTAATATTAGAATAATAAAGAAAATAACAGTGTGAATGAAGATGTCAACAAAATACTATGAAAACAAAATATTTCACAATACACATGTGATTTCAAACTTGATTTTAAGCAAGATTTTACAATTCTCATAAATTAACTTATTTTGAAGTGGCATTGGTATGCTGAAACCACATTCAAAAAATCACATTGTTAAACTCTAATGCTGTCTGTCGATTGCTACTTGTAAGTTTACAAATTGAAGTAGAACTGACGGTGCTGCGCTTGTAGGATGTAGTTGCACATGTGTAGAAGATCTTTCTTCTTTTCATCGGTAATTGACAATGAATCCTCATATAATGGCCCCAGTGATTCACGAATAATACTTACGTAGGCAGAGACAAATTTTCCTCGTTGTTTCTTATGAAGTAAATAAACACCATGGCTGTAAAATACCATGTGATTTCTTCATGTGAACAGAAAATAGATCATCTTTTGTCATTTTCAGCCACATAGCCTCGGTTATTTTCATTTCTTTTGGACGAGGGACATCAATACTTGTACACGACATATATATTGCTTTTCGCATAGATAGTTATTCCCATTAGGGTGTTACAGGTATAAGACTTAAGCTTCTAAACTATAGATTGAATATGTTACATCTTTATTCCACTTACCTCTGTTTTTGCCTTCTTTGCATTTTTACAGTGCCTTTCGTTGTTGTATATTCTTTTCGACTCTGCTTTAGATACTTCCTTTTCACATTTTTCCAATCATCTATATTTATATTTCGCCTACGGCCTTTATTTAATTGATTTTTTACGCCTGGCGATGAACCAACACAAGCACTATCCACCATCTTGACTGATGTTCCATCCTTATTCCAAGGAGGGAAAGGTTCAGCTGGTTTTAAACCAGCTTGATGTTCAAATATAAGACACAAGATGGCACCACAGCATAGAGGCATGCAGATACATCACATTTCCACTGAAATCACACTTTTCGAAAATTTATGGGGTACATCCTTATTCCAGGGATGTATTCATATGTGCTTATGCTGATGATGTAGCTATTATTAGCCGAAGAAGGTAGGCCTTTCTATAAATGAAAAGAAGACCAAGTACGTGAATTTCTCCAGGACACAATATAACTACTCTGCAAGACTATCAGCAGCAGGGTTCAATTTTGAGCACGTGCAGAACTATGATTATTTGGGCTTTAATACTAATAGGTCAGATTCCATGTCAACTGAAATAGAACAGGGCATCTTAAACGGTAACAGATGCTTCCACACATTGAAGAAACTGAGAATGTTGAACTGATGGGGCATAACAGCTTTGAGATAATTGCAGAACTACATATTGACCGTAGCTGTTTATTTTTTCTCAGTGCTACCGGTTTCGGTCATTTACCATTATCAAGCTTAGCCTGAAGTACATGAAAGTTATCAAAGCATTAGTCAACCATATAAAACGTTAACAAAAAATACGGTAAGTTACATGTGAAATACTTACAGAGATTAGCTGTAACTTTGTTATGTTGACACCAAAACAAGGATCTATTATCAATGCTTTCTCTTCATGCATTCATATCAGACAATAGTATAAAAAGCACCAGAATGTCACTTTGGTTCACACGTTTTATTTTCACTGTTATGCAGTTAAATTAATATGCTATAACTGTGCTATGTTTATACCAAAACAAAGATGTGATAATAAGTTTTTCACTTCAGATTATTATGTTCAGATTAATAGAAATAACACTACTATGTTACTTTTAGTGTCATAATCTGTACTGCTTGAAAATTAACTCAAAGATTTTAGTAATTACGTTATTCTTTACTTTAATATCTAAAATTACGTTTCTCGTCTCATAACCTAAATAGTCACTTATGTTTTATTGATATAATGTATAGCTACAAGCATTGATGAGCGGCAGTTTAGGATATTTGAACGTAGAGTCTTACGCGAGATTTATGGGGCAGTTCATATTAACGGTATCTGGAAATCTAGGACGAATGCTGAGCTGGATCACCTCATACAAGAGATGACATCGTGTGAATAGTAAAAAGTAGTAATGACTCTGTACTTCCGGAACGGCGACAGGTAAAACAGGCACCGAGAACTTTAATTTCGGCATGGAGTGGAACGCCATCTTTGTTTGGCAGCTGTCTGAAATTAACAGACCGTTACACCAGCGACGTCTCGAACAGAACGATCTATTGACCCAAGGACAACACGGATTTAGAAAATATCGTTCATGCGAAACACAACTAGCTCTTTATTCACACGCAGTGATGGGTGCTATCGACAAAGGTTCGCAAATCGATTCCGTATTTCTTGATTTCCAGAAAGCTTTGGACACCGTACCTCACAAACGGCTTTTAATCAAATTGCGTGGTTATGGTATATCGCCCAAAATTTGCGATTGGATGAGAGATTTCTTGTCAGAGAGGACACAGTTCGTAGTATTTATGGTAAGTCATCGACTAAAACAGAGGTGATATCCGGTGTTCCAGAGGGTAGTGTTATTGGTCCTCTGCGGTTCCTTATTTACATAAACGATTTAGGGGAAAATCTAAGTAGCTCTCTTAGGTTGACGCCGTCATTTACCGTCTAGTAAAATCATCTGAAGATCAAAACCAACTGCAGAACGATCTGAATAAGATATCAGTATGGTGTAAAAATTGGCAATTGACTCTAAATAATAAGAAGTGTGAAGTCGTCCACATGAGTACGAAAAGAAATCCGTTAAACTTTGTTTACAAGATAAATCAATCAAATGTGAAGGGAATAAACTCCATAAAATAGCTAGGAATTACTATTACTTTAGACTTAAATTGGAAAGAACACGTAGATAATATCGTGGGAAAGGCGAACCAGAGACTGCGTTTTATTGTCAGAACCTTTAAAAGATGCAACAGAACTACAAAAGAAACTTCATACGCTACGCTTGTCCGTCCATTTTTGGAGTATTGCAGCCCAGTGTGGGATCCTTATCAGGTGAGTTTGACGGAGGACATCGAAAGAGTCCAGAGAAGGGCAGCTCTTTTTGTATTGTCAGGGGAGACAGCGTTACGGAAACGATACAGGATCTGGGATGGGAATCATTACAACAACGGCGCTTATCGCTGCGGCGTGGGCTACTTGCGAAACTCCAATCTCCAACATTCTCCTCCGAATGTGAAAATATATTGTTGACTCCCACTTACATAGGTAGAAATGATCATCAGAATAAAATACGAGAAATCAGAGCTCGAACAGAGAGATTCAGGTGTTCCTTCTTCCCGCGCGCTATTCGAGAATGAAATGGGAGATAAACAGTATAATGGTGGTTCGATGAACCCTCTGCCAGACACTTAAATGTGATTTGGAGAGTACCCCATGTAGATGTAGATGTAGATGTAGATGTAGACGTCGCTGCCTTTGCTGATGATGCTGTGGTGTATGGGAGGGTGTCGTCTGTAACTGACTGTAATAGCATACAGGATGCGAAGATTGGCAACTAGCTCTCAATGTAGA
Source organism: Locusta migratoria (assembly GCA_026315105.1). Lineage (NCBI taxonomy): Eukaryota > Metazoa > Arthropoda > Insecta > Orthoptera > Acrididae > Locusta > Locusta migratoria. Next base: position 831,346,515 of record CM048744.1, read on the forward strand.
AAAATGTAAGGTGATGCGCATGAGTAGGAAAACGATCCCATTATATCCGAATACAGCATTAGTAGTGAGCTTCTTGATGCAGTCGCTTCGTTCAAATATCTAGGAGTAACATTGCAGAGCGATGTGAAATGGAACGAACATGTAAGAATAGTTGTGAGTAAGGCCGACAGCCGACTTCGGTTTATTGGGAGAATTGTGGGAAGATGTACTTCACCTGTAAAGGAGACAGCGTATAAAAGGCTTGTACGACCACGTCTTGAGTATTGCTCAAGTGTTTGGGACCCGCAGCAGATCAGTTTAAAGGAAGACATAGAGGCGGTTCAGAGGCGAGCAGCTAGATGTGTTACTGGTAGGTTCGACCAATGCGCGAGTGTCACGGAAATGCTCCGGCAACTCAGTTGGGTATCGCCGGAAGAAAGACGGCGTTCGTTTCGTGAATTTCTGTTGAGGAAATTTAGAGGGCCGGAATTTGAAGCTGAGTGTAGTACGATCTTGCTGCCGCCTACATAGATTTCGCGTAGTGATCATAATGACAAGATAAGAGAAATTAGGGCTCGTGCGGAGGCATATAGGGCATTCTTTTTTTGCTCGTTCAATTTGGGAGTGGAATAGGAAAGGAAATGCCTAGTAGTGGTACAGTGCACCCTCCGCCACGCACCTTACAGTGAATTGCGGAGTATGCATGTAGATGTAGAATCAAAATCAAGTGGTGCCAGGCACGCCTTCTGCTTATAAGGACCAGGGGAACTCCCCCAGAGGGAGTGTCTGTCGGCAGCTCGGGGTTCCAACCAGCCAGCTGTGTCGCGCAGCCAGGCCGCGCAGTTTCCTGCGTTTTGTGCCCTCGCGGCGCGGCGCGGAGGCACGCTCTGACGCTCCGCTGCTCCCCATCCGCCGACCTACTTCCCAACCGATTTGGCCTCTGTGCGTCACTTTGGCTAAAAATGGCGAGCATCAGCTGTGTCACCTTACAGGTATTCGGAAGTGTGCAAGCCGTATCAGACAGGGAAAATACCCTCAGACTTTAAGGAGAACTAGCTGAAAACGACGGCGTTGCCCGGCTATTTATTTATTACTGCCAATTTTCAGGTAAGGAAGTCTTTTCTGAAGGCATTTGTGTGGAGTGTTGCCTTGTACGGTAGTGAAACATGGACGATAAGCACTGCGGACAGGAATAGAATAGATACTTTTGAAATGTGGTGCTACAGAAGAATGCTGAAGATTAGGTGGGAAGATTGCGTAATTGAATAGAATTCGTGAGAAGAGGAATATTTGGCATACCCTGACCAAAAGAAGGGATCGCTGGGTAGGACACATTCTCAGACATCGAGGAATCGTAAATTTAGCATTGGAGGGAAGTGTGTGGGGTAAAAATCGCAGAGGGAGACCAAGAGACGCGTATAGTAAGCAGAATCAAGTGGATGTGGGTTGTCGTTCTTATGAGGAGATTAAAAGGCTTGCTCAGGATAGTGTAAGGTGGAGAGCTGCATCAAACCAGTCTCCGGACTGAAGACCATAACAACAACATATTCCTTCGCATTAGGACTGTAAGTCTACATCTACATCTACATGGGATACTCTGCAAATCACATTTAAGTGCCTGGCAGAGGGTTCATCGAACCACCGTTATACTATTTATCTCCCATTCCATTCTCGAACGGCGCGCGGGAAGAATGAACACTTGAATCTCTCTGTTCGAGCTCTGATTTCTCGTCTTTTATTCTGATGATCATTTCTACCTGTGTAAGTGGGAGTCAACAATATTTTTTCACATTCGGAGGAGAATGTTGGCGATTGGAGTTTCGTAAGTAGCCCACGCCGCAGCTGTAATGATTCCCATCCCAGATCCTGTATCATTTCCGTAACGCTGTCTCCCCTGTATCGTGACAATACGAAACGAGCTGCCCTTCTTTGGACTCTTTCGATGTCCTCCGTCAAACCCACCTGATAAGGATCCCACACTGGGCTGCAATACTCCAAAAATGGACGGACAAGCGTAGTGTATCCAATTTCTTTTGTATTTCTGTTGCATGTTTTAAGGGTTCTGTCAATAAAACGCAGTCTCTGATTCGCCTTTCCTACGATATTACCTACGTGTTCTTTCCAATTTAAGTCTGAAGTAATAGTAATACCTAGGTGTTTTGTGGAGTTTACGGCCTTCACATTTGATTCATTTATCTTGTAAACAAATTTTAACGGATTTCTTTTCGTACTCATGTGGACGACTTCACACTTCTCATTATTTAGAGTCAATTAGAGATATTTTCTAAATCCGTGTTGACCTTGGGTATGTCTGTAAAATGTCTTGGGAATACAATTAGTAGTAAAGAAATAACAGATTAAAACTTGGTGCGTGATAAGGCGGTTTTCCATAAACGTTGCTGTTTATGTGCTCATATCTCATGAACTACGTGTCGTACTGTGATAAAATTTAGAAGGTAGACTTAACTATATGCGTGTCTACTGTGTGTAAAACTTGGAGACCATGGCTGCGGTTACCTTTGACGCTGCATCACAGACAGTAGCGCCTGCGATGGTGTACGCAATGACGAACCTGGGTGCACGTCATATTACAGATGAATCCAGGTTTCTGTTTATTCTGTTTACAGCATCATGATGGTCGCATCTGTGTTTGGCGACATCGCGGTGAACGCACTTTGAAAGCGTGTATTCGTCATTGCCATACTGGGGTAACACCCCCGTGATCCTATGGGATGCCATTGGTTACACGTCTCTGTCACCTCTTGTTCGCTGCGACGACACTTGAACAGTGGCCGTTACATTTCAGATGTGTTCGACTCGCGGCTCTACCCTCATCCGATCCCTGCGAAACCCTACTTTTCAGCAGGATAATGCACGACCACATGCTGCTGTTCCTGTACGGGCCTTTCTGGATACGGAAAATGTTCGACCGCTGCCCTGGCCAGCACATTCTCCAGATCTCTCACCAAATGAAAACGTCTGGTCAATGGTGGCCGAGCAACTAGCTCGTGACAATACGCCAGTCACTACTCTTGATGAACTGTGGTATCGTGTTGAAGCTGCATGGGCATCTGTACCTGTACACGCCATACAAGCTCTGTTTGACTCAATTCCCAGGCATATCAAGGCCATTATTACGGCCATAGGTGGTTGTTCTGGGTACTGATTTCTCAGGATCTATGCACCCATATTTCGTGAAAATGTAATCACATGTCAGGTCTAGTATAATATGTATGTCCAATAAATACCCTTTTATGATCTGCATATCTTTTTGGTGTAGCAGTTTTATTGGCCAGTAGTGTAAATAAAATGTAAGTTCTAGTTTAATGTACACAATGGAAGCAGTACTTACATCTTACGTGATAAAGTAAGGTATAAGCGATAAATCTTAAGTCACAGTTTAAAAATGAAATATTGTCTGGTTAGCCGCTAAGGACTGCTTAAATGATTGAAGGAGGCTTCGGACTGGACCTGCCCGCGAAAAATTTGCGGTCAAAGCATATTTGCGCGATGTTTCACTCAGCTACTTTTTGTACCTTTAAAATGTTGTTGCATCAGCCGTCTTATGTAAAAATAATAATACAAAATACTACCCTATAGTCACATGTTCCACATCCACGAGGATCTCCTCAACACGGATCTATGGAACGAACCAACTAATGCAGTGTAATGGACACGTTCACTGTGATGCCTCCTTTTATCATTTAAGCAGCTCTTAGCCCCTAGCCACGCCATTTTTCATTTTATCTTGTGACACGTAAATACTGCTTTTATTTTGTACATCAAACTATTTTATTTAAAAACGTGTTTCTTATTTGCAAATTTGTAATAATAATAATTTCGTGTTACTCAATGGCCTGGTGCAAGTCTTTCGATTGTACGCCACTTTGGCGACTTGCGTGTCCCTAGACTGTCCCAGTTATCAAACCGGAGAAAGGGGACCTACAGCTTAACGTTGTAAGACACCTTCTATGGGAAGGTATACATTTCATATTCAAATGTACTGCGACTTTGAGACCAGTGTCAAGCTAGTCAGGCATGGGTCGTTTATCTTTGGTTGCAAGCGTATATTTCGATGGCAGTACTGTCTAAATTGAAGACGGTGATAGTATTGTTGCCGGGAAGTAAGGTAGTGATTATTGAGAGTGTAGACTTTGCTACGCGCGGATGAGATTGCAGAAGCGTGGGGACCGTTGTTGTGTGCAGTTGTCGTTCCGGCGGGATAGCCGAGGAGATGAGATTTTGAGACTTGAATGCTGAGCCAAGCTGTTTGTTTAAGATATGGAGACGAAAGGAATAGATGACGGAGAATCGATCTTTTGAAGTTTGTATAAGGTAAAGTATTTCATGAAATACTTGGCATGTTTCTATGGCACAACTTCGCATTGGTAGGCTGAACTGATGGTAACAGTAACGGTCGGGAAAGATCTTGCTGTTAGCTTGTGGTCTTACGATTCATGCTAGGGACCCCTTTCTGTGTTAGGGAAAGTATTTATTGTAATAGTTTAGTTTTGAGATTGCGTTTTTTATGAAATAGGAATTTCATGGGTAGTGTTCTTGAAATATGGTATTGTTGTAACATTGTTTGTGTAAATCGAGTAAAATTTATTAACAGTAAAGAAATGTTTATCTTTGTTTAAGTGTAATTTTTTAGACAGATTAAATATCTCAGTTATATTTTTCTCTGAAAGATTTTAAAATCCAAAACATGACATTGTTAGTAATTTTCATGAAGTTACATCAGTTAGAAAATAAGCCAGATATTTTATTTTTTATAATTTGTTCGATTTTCTTAAACAGATTACCAGTTTATCCCTCCTCCCATGTTTATTAAAAGTGCCACAGATGTTTTCTGTAGTTAGTTTTCCAGTAGTTAGTACAGCAGGAAGCAGTTTGGTATTGCGCAAATTTATGCAGTGTGGCTAAAATAAAATAAAATAAATAAATAAAAAACAATCCAGGTTAGTAAGTGAAAGCAATCGAAAAGTGAATGTGAGAAAGAATCAGTTTTTGTCAAGCTTACAGTTCAGTAATATTTTACAGACTTCAGGGTAGGACAATTCATACAGTGTTCAGGTTAACAAGTGTTTGCACTGAGTCAGATTGCATTGATAAATATTGTGTCCGTTACATTCCGTTAAAGATTGTTAGTTCAGTCAGAAAAAAGTTTGTAGGGCCAAAATTATTAACACAGTGATTTTTAGTATCGGTAATTTTCAGACAGTTAACTTTGTTACGACATTTTCAAACAGAAACAATTAGCAGTATGTGTCTCATTATAATAAACATTACGCAGTCAGATAGGTATGGAATACCTTTACATTCACATAGAATACAGTTAAAAATACACAGTCAAATTAACATAACGTTGTGCAAAGTCATTCAGGTAGAACAAGTTCAAATACATTCAGTTACATTTTATTCAAGTAGCGTCAGTCAATTACATTTCTTAGATCATATAGTAAAACACATAACTTTCGCAGCAGACGTAAATTTTGTAAGAGAGAATGATAAGCAAGAAACTTTCAACGTGGAATCCGAAGCATGTGTCGTTTCTGGCTACTCCTCATATCATTGAGAGGAGAAGTCTGTGTTAAAAAAGCAGATTGAAAGATTCCAATATTCGACAGGGTTTCGGACCCGCGACCTTTCGGTTTCCAGTCGAGCCCTTAATCTCCACGCTACGAGCAACGACAATTTGTGTTATAGGCATTTCTTTATTAGTCCGATGAAGGCACTGCTAGCAGTTGCCGAAGCCTGGTCAATACATTTTATCTCTGCGACCGAGGGGTGTTTTTCTACCATTGGAATCCATAAACGCTCGATGAAGCAACGCAGCCATGTTTAATAAAATCTTGAAAGATACGATGCGTTAATACATACCCTGATATGTATTGCTTTTGTAAGGTGCTTGCCCATATGCTCAACCACATAAATCTTTTAATCAGTAGTACTTCATTACTAACATTTCTTAGTATGTTTTTCGGTTATTTAAGCTGGTATGAATCCAACGATATACTTCGGGACGTGGAGAGATATAACTACTGCTTCACGTGCATCTGTTGTTTGCAAGCTGTTATGCGCGTATAAAGCTAGCTGTGGTTTCCTTTGTGATGAATGGGGGAGGGGGGGATGTGATGGCCTAGATGGGCGTTTCTTTAGGGGTAAGGAAACCGGAAAGCGCCTTGGATTCGAGTTACAGGAAAACGTGTTGTACTCGTCGTGGAAACTGGTTTTTACGTGAGTGCGCCTTATCTACAGAATTTCAGATCCAGACCAGGTGTGTTTCACCTTGCACTCGTAAGCACTATCCGGCCTAAATTTTCCCCACTGGTGCCCTCGACCTGTGATACGTTAACAAGTGGTCGGTACCCAAGTACTTTCCGCAATGACCATTCACTCCAGTCGGAAACGGTTTTCAATAAAGGTCTTCCGTGATTTACACTTTATCCCTCTAAATATTTTTGATTATTCCTTTATGTAGATGCATGTAACATGTTCCAGAAGGTCCTGATGGGATAATAACGCAAATTTTTTCGTCATTAATTTCATTATTCAACCAACATTTAAAATTGGTTCTGACGTCGACGATTCGAAAACAAGTAGTAGATAATAAGAAATTGGACGTTCACTTGCGTGTATTACACATATTATAACATACTACCTTTCACCGGCGGCTTCGCTTGCGTTATTGCTCTTTCATACGTGTCGAAGACCATAGAAAGTATAATAATTCCGCAACTTTGTTTTAAGTTATGACCAGGATCATCAGAATATAAGAAAGTTTCAAATTTTCCGGTTTAAATATAAAGCGTGTGTATAATAACGGTAAATACTGCCTTCTTTACCGAGATGATAATGAAGACTCTAAGACTCTATTAAAGAAGAAAATAATCTCTATAGTCGGGCCGCTGAAACATGTCACTTCAAGGTCACTCCACGAGAGTTTTGAAGTTGCCAGTATGAGTGAAAAACAAATGACGAACGCGAGGCGCGGCATCTTCTGAACCAATCACAGCGCAGCTACGAATGCCGGTTCCGTCGTCGTCACTACCACGTTGCCGCGTTCTATGAAAGCTTTGTGTGCTCGTGGGCTATCGTCTGCTTTTGTATCGTGTGTGATTGTACTGCTTTGCGTACATTTTTTTATTTATTAAAAAAATGTCACCGAAACGGCGTCTTCAATCAAACGACAATCCATTGCGTCGCGGAGTGCCGTTAAATAGCCAGGCAATGGAATTAATGAGCAGAACGCGGGAGTTCTACGAACAAGAGAGAGAGTTTGTTTCTGTTCACGGGGAACCATCAATTCCGGCTGTTAAAGTCTTAGAGCGTACCTCGAAAACTCTAGGACTGAGTCAAAGAACGATTATAAGGAAAGGTGTGCTGCTTCAAGAACTTCAAGACAGTGACACAAACCGTGTGGAAGATAATCCGGGTGAAGAAAACAGTGTGTTTCTAGCTACCCCAGGCAAGGAAAAGAAGCAGCCTCGCCCTGTTACCAATCTCGATTTGTTTCAAACGGACGCAATCCGTCGTCATATTTATGACTATTATAGCCGGAAAGAATATCCGACTGTAGCGAAGTTGCTAATTTGGTTAAAAGCATGCGATCTTTTCTCGGGTGGAAAAACGTCTCTGAAAACGGTGTTAAGAAGTATGGGCTTCCGCTTCAAAAAGTTAAATGGACGAAGACTATTACTCGAAAAGCCGCATGTTGTTGCAGCTAGAAGTATATTCTTACATAAAATTAAAGGTAATGATATACATTCCTTTGTATGGTTAGATGAAACCTGGGTCAACGCCGGAGAAGCTGTTGATAAATGCTGGACAGACAATACTCCAAATAGTAGTGGTCAGAGGCGTGCAGCGGGCCTGCGCTACCCGCCCGGGCCCGTAGCCGCGCCCCCCGGGCGGGCCTGGCCACGCGCTGCCCGGCCTGCCGGCTCGAGCCCCACCGGACGGCGGCGGGCAGCGCGGGTACCCGAACTACCCGCCGAGTGCCGGCCCGCTCGGCCGCCCGTGCCGCTCTGCTGCTAGCCGGGGCACGCGCCCGCCAGCCGCTGCGCTCTTAGCGGACAATACACTGTTCCGATTTTCACACTCTAAAAACTGTTCACGTTACAAACGACCATCCTACATCGGCTTATTAACTTAGTTTTTCCTTACAAGCTTTACTTTCCTTGGAAAAAATAACATGTCTGCGTTTCATTCCGCGTGAGATTTTAGTTTCATAATGCTTTTCACTCGATTCTGAAGAAACTATAGGGTTAAAAAAACTGATTTTTGGACATCTAATAGTACAGCAACTTAGCTTTCTAACAAAGCATTAAACTTTTCATTTACAAATCATGTATTGAAAAAGTTATATACTGGACAGCTTAATGACCGATGCATTTTAGAATACACATTAACGCGAGTGCAATAGAGCTGTCTCAAATCATGAGTAATTGCGAGTTAATGAGCAGCATCAGTGCTGCGATAGCATGTACACGCATTCAGCGCGGGTTCGAACAGCGTTTCTGTGAACATTTCGCTAAATTGCTTGATGTTTCCTTGCTGCTAAGAAAAAATAAGTAGATAAATAAAAATAAACATCGTTAAGTTGCAATCGAGGGCATTAGAAAGGATTAACTGGTAGAATGTTAGTAGGTACAGCTTACGCTTAACCACTCCAAGGGAAGTACACTAATTACTGTTTCTCGATACAGGCGTGTGGACCATTGTTGTTGTTTTATTTTATTTTTCCCCCCTTTTCCCTTTGGCTGGGGGGTAGCTGAAACCCCGAGGGAGTCACCTATTCGAGAAGTGACATTCAAGGTCGCAGTTATCAGTTTTGTATCGCTGGACAGTCTTTCATGTATCTTGAAACACTTGGGATTTTTCCTCACTGACTAAATTGTCAGTGTACTATCAGCTGCGAGGGGAAAAAATAGACGTGCGCAGTAATGCACCTGGTAAAAGCAGAACGTCCAATTTTGTGGTGCAGAAGCAAAACGGTAGCCGAATCGACTCGCGCCGGAAATATTAAGCACGTTGAAAGTCGTTGGCTTCGCGTTAGCCGGCTCCAGCAAATTTGTAGGTAATTTTATACTTTGCTCAGTACTGACTTACACGGTGTTTCACTTTCACTTCATATTAAACTAAGTTATGGCTCTAACATAAAGAATAAGATTATTCCTTAAATCGCTTCAGTTCCTTGTTCCTAGTAAACCTACGTATTTCATGTATGTGGCAAAAAATTATATGCCCTACGGTGATGTGATATTTAATTTTGTTCAAAGTTGTCCAACTAATTATCTAGCTAAAATTCTGACAAGGTAAACAGGAAATCTTTAAAAATCCAGTAGTTTGCAAACACGGTATTCGTCTGGTATTCTTTTTACGTTCCTAGAAACTGTTGAAGGATGAGGAAGAACGTCTTTGGCACTTGCATTGGAGTACTGTGCTCCTATCTCCATCAGAGTCTGTGCGAGATCTGGAAATCCTTCTCCCGCAACTGTGCTGAAGGGCCGCAACTCTATTGCACACATTCTTACACATTTCTCCAGCACAAAAGATTTTGCTGACCCTGGAATATTGCTACAAACGTTCAAATCAGTATTCAGATAAGCTTTGCAGCTATTCAGGTGCCGTAACAGCGTAGTGGTACTGCCATCTCGTAGCGACAATAATTTACGGCAGCCATTACACTCTGCAAATCCCACAGGATTATTTTCATTACCTACAATCGTCATAAAACGCTCCCATACAATGCTGTCTCCAGATCTCTGTAAACGCTTGTAGATTCTCTCTGCCAGTTTCCTGGAAACGTCGTTTTTTTCTTCCTCAGATCGTTTACTCCTACGTTGGTACGATCTGTCCTGTTCGCTATTTACTTAAGACATAACGATAGATAACTTATAAATTGCTATGTAGGTAACACAAAAGGTGCGTGAAGCCTACGCTTTGATTATTACAACGCCTTGCTCAGAACTGTCTGCATTCCCCCGCTCGCAGCGCCGCCTGTAGCGCTGTTGCACGGGCCCGGCGGGTACCCGCTCGCCCGGCGAGTGTCGGGACTCGACGGCGCATCGCAGCTCGCTCGCTGTGTACAGCGGTGGAATGGGGCTCGACTACCCTTGGTGCGGGCAGCAGAGCGCAGCGGCCGGACGCAGGCGAGCTCGGGCGGGTAAATGTGGCGCGCTGCACGGCTCTGGTAGTGGTCATCAGCCAACAGGAAGGGGTGCCAGATTAATTGTGGCACATGCAGGATCTTCAAGTGGATTTGTGAATGACGGACTTTTAGTCTTCCGATCCAGAAAAACTGGTGATTACCACGAAGATATGGACCACCAACGTTTCCTGCAGTGGTTTAAGAATTTGTTGTCGCAGTTTAGTGCCCCAACAGTGTTTGTAATGGACAATGCACCTTACCATTCGGTGATACTAGACAAAACTCCGACAACTAGTGACCGGAAAGAAACTATGGTACAGTGGTTGCTAGCGAGAGACATTGCTGCAGATATGAGTATGACAAAGCTGCTGTTGTATTCACTCGTGAATCAAAATAAACCTGTGATGCCTACGTATGTAGTAGACGAAGTGGCAAGGGAAGAGCGTCATACGGTAATTAGGCTACCACCGTATCACTGCCATTTCAACCCCATTGAATTGGTTTGGGGTGACGTAAAGACGTATATTAGGAAGAAAAACAAGTCTTTCACTATAACGGAAGTGGAAAGACTTTTACTTGAAGGACTTGCTGCTGTTGACGCCAATTCGTGGAGAATGAAGGTAGAGCATGTTTCGAAACTTATTAAAGAAGCACAGACTATAGATGGAATAATAAATGAACATGAACAATTGATGATTTCCCTCGATGATGATGACGACGACGACGACGACGGGTTTGGTGCTGATTCGGATGCCAGTGATGATGGAGAACTTGACGGAATTACGCCATTGACTTCATAAACCGGTGAGTGTAAATTTATGCAAAATTAATTCTTTCGCTCTGCATCGCAGAATGCAACTGTTTCTTTATTTCGTATTACGATTGCTCTTTGTTATGAATATCTTTACATTATTGTATGGCATTTCATTTGCATCTATTACGTTAACAATTCGGAATAACATCTCATAGAAACTGTCCTTAAGTTAGACTATTTTATTTATTTCACGGTTTCGCATATTAACAAATCGTATTTCTCTGTTGGTGATTTGACTGTTGAAATAACACATTCTGCGTTATACTTTCGTATAAATTATTATGCGACCGTTCTTATTCACGGTCTTAGGCGACAATTCCAGTACATATTTCGGACGTTCTGAGCTGTAGTCGTCTGCTGCGTAGTTATTGCAACCTCGCAGTCGCAGTATAGCCAACTTCGCGCGAACTACGTACAAACTGTCAAGTGACATGTTTCAGCGGCCCGACTATAGTTGTTACATCATTACTAAACCGCTGACTGAAGAAGCTATAGGTTATACAACTTGCAAAGTATGCAGGATTCAAATGGCATGGAGTCCGGTAGGGCGGTATGAAAACATTGATGTCTTGTGTAAGCAGTGTATTCATAATGAGGAATTGTATTGGTGTACACATATCAACCACTAAAAGTAATTTAATAAATTTCAAAAGTCAAAAATAAATAGTTAGAGCCTATAAGAGAAACGTTGATGCTCAACTCCTCCATATTTACATATCAGGGTTTTTGAAATTAGAATGAACCTCGTACATCCCCCACTTGTGCACAATCGCACGCGATGGCGGCATCAGGTGGTAGGTAATAATAATAATAATTTCGTGTGGCTTCAATTGGACGCCACTTAGGCGACTTGCGTGTCTCTAGCCTACCCTGGTTATCCACCCAGTGAATGGGGACCTACAGCTTGACGTGGAATCCGATCCTCGTGTCGTTTTTGGCGACTCCTCACACCGTTGAGAGGTGAAGGATGGGTTAAAACGCAGACTGAAAAAAATCCGAGGTCCGACCGGGAATCGAACCCGTGACCCTTCTGTTTCCAGTCGAGCGCTTTACCCCAAGACCACCGGGCCCGAGAGGGTGGCGTTCTGCATCTGTTTGCCCGGAGCCAGGCGCCACATTCCGCTGCAACCTGTTCGGCGTGTCGGCACAGCACCTCTCTTATATAGGAGGTGCTGGTCGGCAGCGGTTCAGCGAAACCAGTTTCAAGTTCGCGCGGCGCGACCTTGCCAAGTCTCTGGCGCTCCTGTTTCGCTCGCCTCGCCTCGCCTCGGCCGGCTACTTTCGCCACGCTCCTTAAAGGCGCCGGCAACTCGAAAGGTCAGCCCACTTTGTTCCAGTTACGTCACCAAACACAAGCCGGTGTGTTGGCTGCAACTCAGCGTCACCGCAAGTGACGTGACGCTAGTAGATGTAACTGTCGTGGCATTCGTCTGCATCTCTGCAAATCACATACGTGCCCGACAGAGGGTTCACCGAACCGCTTTCTCCACCGTATCGTCACAGTCTAACATATACAGTCACGACACTCCCACAGATTTTTGTTATACGCTGCGATAGCAGCGCTCCACGCGGCCGGCAAGCTACGTTTCTGAATACGATAGTTGATGAGTGCGAATACTATTGTTTAGATTGACTTCAGCATACTTTTTACATTAGGGAACGTATTTAGTGCCTTATAAATAGGTAATAATTTGAAAGTAGCTCCCCATTTGTCTTTCTTAGGTTTCATAAGGGCCCTGATAAGGTACGAAACGGTACATTACAGGACAGTTAATTTACAATCATCCTTTAACATACAGGCTTTAAATGAGTAGTTTCATTTTCTATTAAAAATAAAAATGCCTAGGAAACACCAGGAGACATACCCTTCAGCAGAGAGACTTCAATTTCTATGCAGGAACGATAAGTATTCTTCATTACAATTCCAGTAAAATCTGTGAGGGTGGAACATAGGAAACGTATATAGACAGCAATAAATACGGTATTTAACATACCAAATCAACCATCACAGCTGTAGCTGAAGGAAAAACGTCATAGACATGGCAGTATAACGATAAAAACAACCAAACTGTTCTCCAACGAAGAAGAACGAAATTCCACAATTGTTGCTACATCTGAACCACAAACGGCAAGAATCATCAACACATTGGTTTCTTAAAGCTAGAGTAATTACACTTAAAAGTATATGGACGTATAAGAAAGACGAGTGACGTGTAAAAACGTGAGAATCCTTAAGACTCCGTACCGAATTGATACAAGTCAAAAACTGGCTGTCATAATAAGATCAGACCAAAATAGAAATTTATTATGCCATTATGTTTATATGCAACTTATTTTCAGCGGAATAAGCTGCAAATATACAGAGATTCCTAAGTATTTATTCTGACACAGTTGTTCTTTATACCACTGAATCATTTAAATGAGGCTGTTTTTATATTAATTTCCGTATTATGTTTGTCTGTCGATATTTTAATAATGCTTGTAACGCAAAAATTATAGTAAGTATTTCGTTAATTACGTACAAAAGCGATTATAAACAAACATCACTACTTGGGCAGCTTGCCCACCGCTAGGAGCGCTAGTGTCGCAGCAACTGTCAGTTGCTGTGAGTGTCGTGACTGCATATGTTAGACTGTGGTATCGTTCTCTAAAGGGGCCCTCACACGTTCAATACGTATTGACAATAATATCGTCAATAATATATTGTCACACCTTCAATACATTTCAGTGGTCCTCACACCATCAATAATATTGTCATCACTTTCAATTGGCGGCGCGGTTTCGTGAAGTAAACATGTCCGACCGTCAGAAGGCGTGTGCTTCAATCATCTTAGCGATGACTGCGAAAGAAAGACAACCGAGAACGACGAAAAGGAGGAAACGGGTTCGTGAATGGTTAAAGAAAAGGAACTACTTTTCGCATGTGAATCTGCTTACGGAAATCCGAACTACTGCCCCAAAAGATTTTTTAAATTATTTTAGAATGAGCCTAGAATCAAAGTGACTTAACTACGGGGTCATTAGTCCCTAAGCTTACAAACTACTTACGAACTATCTAAGACTAAGGACGGCACAAATATCCATGCCCGAGGGGGGATTCGAAACCCCGACCGTAGTGGCCATGCAGACCGTGACTGGAGCGCCTCAGTTCTCTCGGCCACCGCGGCCGGCAGCCTAGAATCATATGACAAAGTACTCACGATGATACAGGACAAAATTGAAAAAAAAAAAAAAAAAAAAAAAACAACAACGCACTGACGTGTTTTACGGCCCATTTTAGATTTGCAGTTTTATAAGTTTTGCAAACATTTTGGACAAAAATAATAATCTAAATAATACAAAATTAATTAGCAAGTGTGTCTGAAACCCTTTTAGGAAATTTTTTTTTAGGTACTGGTGGGTTTCGAACCACTGAACACCAGCATTCAACGCCAACGCATTGCCTACTACACTACATATATTAGTTAGTAATTACGTTCTTTAATCTCATACTATTCATGGCCGTTGTTAGCTGATGCTAATATGGCATTTGTAGACACTAGATTATCATTTATCGTACGAAGGAGGATGTGTTTTTGTTAATTCTTCAGTGCACTATTGCTTTGAAATGACAACATTTATGTTACAATAAGAAAATCATCAAATACGCAACACAAGATAGCGTATGCCACAGACAGTTCTGGGCGAGGAATGTCACGTGACATCTGCGAACGACTAGTTTTCGTTAATTTAATGGAGGGTGCCAAAACTTCGTTATTTTGGAAATATCTCTCAAACGATGCGAGATATGAAAAGAAACACAAGGAAAGAAAGTTGTAGAGAATTTTCTCCTCTACTAATTCGTTTATTCAATTTTCGCGTCAGATGAACGGTTTATTTGCAATTAAAATTACATTATAAACGGCTTTATTTGGTATTACTAACGTATTTCTTGTCCAAATTGTTTCATAAATCGAAGTTCTGGTCTCTGGTAGCCAACAATTATGTCTGTAAAACTTGTGCCAATCGGTTCGAACTAAAAAATGGGAACACGTTACAGCCAGACAGACATCGTCAAATCGCCGTTATTTTTGCAAATATCTCTGAAACGATACGAGATATGAAAAAAAATAAGAGAGCAAAGTTGTAGAGAACTGTCTCAGATGCATGGTTAAGCCGTTATTTTCATTTAAACTTCGAGCTGTCAAAAGATGATCGCAAAGGTCCTCTTTTAGCGTTACTACCGTAGCCTAAAGTGGGCCAAAAAGACAGAATTATGAGATCCACGATTCCTGCCGATGAAAGATTGTCACTTTACTGTTCTTGGCCACAGGTAGGTCACTTGAATGTTTGAAGTTCAGCGCAGCCATGTCTGCTAACACAATTAGTAAAACTGTTATTGAAACCTGTGAAGCAATTAGGCCTATATCTGCTCTGCAAGGATACATACAGATAATTTAATCTATAAAAGGCAAAACATTTCGCTGTCTCAAGTCCTGCATGCGTTGTACTTCCCGAAATATTTGTTTTCACTTGCAGTGTGCAGAACCAGTGTATGGTGATAACACTAAGTGTCTCAGGAAATCTTCCATTTCACATTTACTACAAACTTGTGTCGTTTCACAAAGGCTATTTAAAATCAGCTGTGTACTGCGTGCAACTCTAAAGCTGTGCCAACATCTGAAAGGCGAATATTGTCAAACCGTCAGTGTTGGACTTCGCACGCTCAATATATATTGACAATACTGAAAATATTTTTGTGGCCATCAATACTTTTCATCAATATTTTAAGTATTGACAATACGTCAATACGCGCTCTCAGACGGTCAATATATTGACGTTTTGACAATATTATTGAACGTGTGAGGGCCCCTTAAGAGTGCGCGGGCAAAAGGAACACCTAAATATATCCGTTTTCGATCTGATTTATTTGATTATGATGATCGTGCCTCACACCGTAGGTGGTTGTGAGGAGGAGACAAATTGATGACTGAAATTTCGCTAATAAATCTCGCAGAAACTACCTCTGTTTAAAATGATTTTCACCGCAACTCGTGCATCATTTCTGTGACACTCTCTCTCCTAAATCGCGATAACACAAAACTACCTGATCTCAGAACTTTCTCTACTATCATCCGTGAGTCCCACTTGGCGTGGATCTTAGAATGCGCAGCAATAGACCATTATTGTTTTTATTTATTATTTTTATTTTATTTATTTATTTTTATTTTATTTATTTATAATTTTTGTTGTTGTGATGGTCTCAGGAACTGCCCATGAATAAATAATGCTTTGTAAGTCGTGTAAAGCCCACCATAGATCACATGTAATGTGCCATGCACGGTGTATAACAAGTGTACTTGGAACTGAATAGCAGTCTGATGATGAACCTATAGGTTCGAATCCGTTAACGGCATTGTTAATATTATTTTATAAGTAGCAGTATTAATAGTGACTGATTGCTGTTTACTTCTTTTCAAGAATCATCCTATATTTTGTACGCATGCACGACCTCGAAATGTCAGCATTAATTCCTGCTGTTGAGTCAGTGTGTATGAATACCATTTCACAAATTATTTTTATTACAATTACGTAGGCTTCCACGGCCAGAGTCAGATGACATAAAAGTTTTCTGGGTGCTGTACCAGGTCATGATGTAAGAAGGTTATTACTTTAATAACCGAAGTTTCGGCGAACGATACAGTGGCCTTCATCTGGGTATACTGATGTGAGCTGCTTGTTACCATATTTTATATTTACTTTCAACTGGACATTACGTCATAATTTTTAAAATGATGTTATTGGTGGTTTTTACGGAAGAATGACATTTTTATTATGAAAGGATGCTGAGGTGGAGGGAGTGGGGGTTAGCCGTTGCCTATTGCTTCTTGCATAGCGAGACATGATTGGTGGTCATCGGCGAATGAGGTGAGGGCTTCCGTTTCTCTCCTGCTGACCGTGGACCGCGCGGCGGCAGTTGCTTACTAGTGACGCTCGCGTGTTGTGTTGTCAGCTGAGCTCAGCAAACTACAAACAACATTTGTGGCCAGTGGCTGCAACCACAGAGTGATTCACACCGCCGTGGATACAAATAAAATAAACCTCATTAGGCAAGAAATCGATAAAAAAGAATCTGGCAGCACGCTTACCGTCTGTAAAAAAAGTCACAGATCGGATTGCTAAACTTCTTCGCCGGGTTGGTGTCCAGCCTTTCTTCTGTAGTAGCCACAAGATCCAGGATGTACTTGGTTCCACAAAAGACACGATAGAGGCACTACACGCATCAGGAGTATACAGGATGGAATGCGAGACAGGCATACGCGAACATGAACGCTACATTCGATTAGGCCAACACAATGAATCTGCGGTAGCCGAACACCAGCGAGATTGCAGCAAAACGATAAAATTTAACGATGCCAGAATACTCGCCAAGCAACCAGGGATGGTTAAACCAAGATAAAGGAAGCCATCGAAATTGTAAAACACCCTAATAACATGAACAGAGAAGATAGGCTTGCCCCCATCACAGCCTAATAGGCCGCACTGACAACACAACACGCGAGCGTCACCAGCAAGCAACGGCCAGCAGGAGAGAGACAGAAGCCCTCATCCCATTCGCCGATGAACGCCAATCATGTCTCGCTATGTAAGATGCAATAGGCAACTGCTAACCCCCACTCCATCCATCTCAGCATCCTATCATAATAATGTTTCTATTCTTCCGGCAAAAATCCACCAATAACATCGCTGATAAAATACACACACACATATATATGACGTAATGTCTAATTGAAAGTAAATATAAAGTATAGTAACAACCAGCTAACATCAGTACACCCAGATGAAAGCCACTGTAACGATGGCCGAAACGTCGGTCATTAAAGTAATAGCCTTCTTACAACATGACGCAGTACAACACCCAGGAAAACTTTAATGTTATATTTTTATTACATTCATTCGCAGTGTGGATAATGTGATGGCAACTGCTTCACGCTTCCCCACTCAAACTAGAAGCAAGTGTCGCATAGAAACTGAAGCCGGCCGCGATGGGCGAGGAGACTGAGGCGCTCCAGTCACGGTCTGCACGGCTACTACGGTCGGGGGTTCGAATCCTCCCTCGGGCATGGATATTTGTGCCGTCCTAGTTCGTAAGTAGTTCATAAGTAGTTTGTAAGTTTAGGGACTGATGACCCCGTAGTTCAGTCCCATAGACTATACAAACATTTGAACATTAGAAACTGAACACTCGGTTGCACGCTTCCTAATGCCTTTCTTTCCTGGCGTTGGTTTACGGTGCCGCTTGACAGCACTACAACTCGTCAGCGTCTCCTCGGCATGCAGAACGACAGCTTCACTTTGCTCTGGTGTTGTCGTTGCGTGGACCCCGGGCGTTTTACAGCTCCACACACACACACACACACACACACACACACACACAGAACTCATATAAACTGCAGCCGCAGTCGTAAAGCGGCCCCCTGCATGAGATCGACGCTCGGTCTCGACTTGCATGGACCACCCTCTGCGCTGGCCTTCGAGCCAAAGGATGCAGGCGCTGAAACGCGGATGGCGGTCTAGACAATAGAGATGCTCCGAAATTTAGTATCACCGCACCGTCATCCTTAGAGGCCTACCCCTCTTCAATATGGGCCGGTTTCTTACTATCACATTGCTGAAGTTTTCACAGTATCAGCAGAACCAAGAATAATGTATGTAAGCTCCGTTACCGGTTTCGAACCTAAATGTTTATCATCGGGTTGTTGTTTACGTCCACATTTGTTCTTCTTTACTTCTAGCCACTTGTGGCGAAATATTATTGGGATGGTCGTGCCTTACAGTACACAAAAGATGAGCCACAACGTGCTAGAACCCAGCCGTCTGACGATAAACTTTTAGATACGAAACCGGTATTAAGGAGAATTCGAATGATGAAAAAACATAAATAAATAAAAAATAAATCATATTTTCCGGTTTTAGATTACAAACTAATTTGAAGTTTTCTGCTTAAAATGGTGTAAAATTTGTTAATTCTAATAGGAAGTAATATTATTTCATTTTTCACCATTATATGCGCGCTGAGAAAAATTACCCAACTTGCGAGATTTTCACATTTGAATCTTTACATTTTCGAAAATATTACATTTAGAATGCTCTGGATTTCGCTTTTCAGTTGTAGAACCTTTGATGTTTTCGTTGGTAACATTGTCGTTCAAATACAAGTCGATTAATATGTCGTTTAACAACCTCATATAAACTCCGTTTGTGAGGTACGGTGTCACAAGTCTTCTGGCAATCAAGAAATACGAAATCCATTTGCGGACCCTTGTCAATAGCACCCATCACTTCGTGTGAATAAAGAGATAGTTGTGTTTCGCATTAACGATATTTTCTAAATCAGTGTCAACCTTGATTCAGTAGATCGTTCTGTTCGAGATAATTCGTAATATTTGAATAAATGGAATGTTCCAAAACCCTGCTGCAAATTGACGTCAATGAAATAGGCCTGTAGTTTAGTCGGTTACTCCTATTGCGTTTCTTGAATATAGGTGTGACCTGTGCAACTTTCCAATCTTTTGGTACAGATCCTTCTATGAGAGAGCGGTTGTATATGGCTGTTAAGTAAGGAGCTATCGCTTCACCATTATCAGATAGAAATCTAATGGGTATACAATCCAGACCACACAGAGGACAGAGGAGGGGGGAGGATTGGGGAGTACCTGCAGTAACTGAATACTGGAATCAATACCATAGCAACGCCGGGTTTTGCACTGGGAGGCCTAAGTTGACAAAGAAGATGGCCAGAGAGAGATCCGTGGATTTGTAGAAATTTTTTCAGCATTCAGTCGACCTCCATGTTGGAGGTTATGTTCATACTGATCTATCGAAATGTTTTACCTGTTTTAATCGTTTTGTAAGTATTGCGAATACATTAATACTCACGACTGGCTGCTGAAACAATTTCTAGAAGTAAAATAAACAGTCGCTGAGTACAAGTTCCACCACGGAATCAAGCCTGATAAGATCCATGGATATTTAGCAATTCCGAAGTAAGTAAACCAATTACTTAACTACACCTGTTAAGATTTAGGTGTGACGTGATTTTTTCTCCTTCTTTGTTGATATCTAGCTAATTATGTGAGTGTGTATTTTCCTTTATTTTTATGTTCAAATGTTTGTACGGCTTATGGGACTGAACAACGGGGTCATCAGTCCCTAAACTTACAAACAACTTATGAACTACTTACGAACTAGGACGGCACAAATATCCATGCCCGAGGGGGGATTCGAACCCCCGACCGTAGTGGCAGTGCAGACCGTGACTGCAGCGCCTCAGGACCATCGGCCACCGCGGTGTGATTGTGTACTGTCGTAAATTTACGAGGTGCGTCCAGACAGTAAGTTCCGTTTGGTTCTATAAACCGAACGGGTACAGATAAAGAAAAAATATTGATTGTACAAAAATCTTCAACTATTAAACTACTTTTCTACATAGCTTCCGAAATTTTGTAGGCAATTGTCATAGCATGGCACAAGGTTTTGTGTGCCTTTTTCATAGAATGTTGCCGCCTGTATATTCAACCGTGTGGTAACATGTTGTTTCAGCTCGTCATCATCGTTGAAGTGTTGTCCACCAAGGACAGATTTTAGGCGTAAGAAGAGGATTGCTGTCAATAGACATTTTATTTATTTATTTATTTTTTTGTTCACGGTAATGCCTGACCTCACACACCGAATGTGACCAAACAGTTCTTACGGAAATTTCAATGGGACCTATTTGATCATCCTCCATACAGTTCGGACCTCTCTCCTAGCGACTTTCATCTCTTCTTACCCCTAATATCTGTCCTTGGTGGTCAACATTTCAACGATGATAAAGAGCTGCTATCACGTGGTTGAAAACACAGGCGGCAATCTTCTGTGAAGGGTGCATGCAAAAACATGTGGCACGCTTATACAAGGGCCTACAAAATGTTCAAATGTTTGTTAAGCTTATGGGACTTAACTACAGGGTCATCAGTCCCTAACCTTACAAAGTACTTATGAACTACCTTATACTAAAGACGGCACAAATATCCATGCCCGAGGGGGGATTCGAACCCCCGACCGTAGTGGCCGTGCAGACCGTGACTGAAGCGCCTCACTCTCCTCGGCCACCGCGGCCTGCGCCTACAAAATTTCGGCAGTTATGTGGAAAAGTAGTTTAAGAGTTGTAGAATTTTGTGCAATAAAAATTTCCTCTGTATCTGTGAACAATTTACATTTTATTACCAAACGGAACTTAGTTTCTGGACGCGCCTCGTATTTTTATATAGTGTCATCCACCTTCTGTTACTGAAGTCCGCAAGAGGCTCACAGTAAGAGAGACTGCCTGCCTTTCGTTTTCTGCCACCGCTGCCCCGGCAGTGATCGGTTGTATCGCCAGCCAGTGCTCCAGATAGGCAGGTGGAACGCCAAGGCCTGTCTCGGCGCGTGGCGCAGTGGGGCAAACAGCTGGTCGCTAGACGCGCCGCTATCACTGGAGACGTGAAAGACCCGCTGCGGTGAGTTACGCCATATGTAACTCTGAGGTTACGCAACAAGTTACCACGTGGCGAGACACACCTGTGACGTCACGCTATTCAGCGCACACTCGTCTCGAGCCGCTGGTTGCCAGCCAGCCAAGCGGGCTCTCGTCTGCCGCCAGCTTCTGGTTGTTGTTGTTGTGGTCTTCAGTCCGGAGACTGGTTTGATGCAGCTCTCCACCCTACTCTATCCTGAGCAAGCCTTTTCATCTCCTCATAAAGCCGGCCGCGGTGGCCGAGGAGACTGAGGAGCTTCAGTCACGGTCTGCACGGCCACTACGGTCGGGGGTTCGATATCCCCCCTCGGGCATGGATATTTGTGCCGTCTTTAGTATAAGGTAGTTCATAAGTAGTTTGTAAGTTTAGGGACTGATGACCCCGTAGTTAAGTCCCATAAGCTGTACAAACATTTGATCTCATAAGAACGGCAACCCACATCCACTTGAATCTGCTTACTATACGCGTCTCGTGGTCTCCCTCTGCGATTTTTAGCCCACACACTTCCCTCCATTGCTAAATTTACGATTCCTCGATCTCTAATAATGTGTCCTACCAAGCGATCCCTTCTTTTAGTCAAGGTATACCAAAAATTCCTTTTCTCACCAATTCTATTCAGTACCTCTTCATTAGTTATGCGATCTACCCATCTACTCTTCAGCATTCTTCTGTAGCACCACATTTCAAAAGCGTGTATTCTCTTCCTGTCTACACTGCTTATCGTCCATGTTTCACTCCCATAAAAGGCAACACTCCACACAAATGCCTTCAGAAAAGACTACCTCACACTTAATATTCGATGTTAGCGAATGTCTCTTTTTCAAAAATGCTTTCCTTCCCATTGCCATTCTACATTTTATATCCTCTGTACTGCGACCATCGCATGTTATTTTACTACCCAAGTAACAAAACTCATCTACCACCTTCATTGTTTCGTTTCCTAATCTAATTCCTTCAGCATCACCTGATTTTCTAAGACCGCATTCCATTATTTTTGTTTTGCTCTTGTTAATATTCATTTTATATGCTCTATTCAACACACTGTCCATTCCATTCAACTGCTCTTCCAGGTCCTTTGCTGTCTCTGACAGAATTACAATGTCATCAGCAAAACGCAATGTTTTTATTTCTTCCCCCTGAACTTTAATCCCTATTCCAAATTTTTTCTTGCTTTCCTTTACCGCCTGCTCTTTGTACAAATTGAATAACATCGGAGAAAGTCTACAACCCTGTCTTACTCCCTTCCCAACTGATGCTTCCCTTTCATGGCCTTTGAGTCTACCTCCCGTAATTCGGAATGGCAGCCCCAATAATTACGTGCCATTGTGCTGTCGCTGTGCTTGTTTTGGATCGCGCCCTAGGAAAACACTTGAACGTTTATTCTACATCTACATTAATACTCTGCAAGCCACACTGAAGTGCATGGCAGAGGGTTCATCGAACCGCTTTTGGATATTTCTTTATACTTTCATTCTCTAATACCTCGCGGGAAAAAAGGAACTCTTAAATCTTTCCGTTTTCGATCTGATTTATTTTATTTTGATGATCATGATTTCCTGTGTAGGTGGGTGCTAACAAAATATGTGCGCATTCGGGAAGAGAAAGTTGGTGAAAGAAGTTCGGAAATAGATTTCGTCCCAACGAATAACGCCTCTCTTGTAATGATTTTCATCCCGACTCGTGCATCACTTCTGACATTATCTCCCCTACATCGCGATAATGCAAAACGAGCTGCCCTTATCTGAACTTTATCTAAATGGTCCGTCAGTCGCATATGAGGTGGATCCCACAAAGCGCAAAATACGACGCACTAGTTTAGTAGAACTATTGCGTCTTCTAACAAGGGAACCTCCCCAAGGCATCCCCCTCAGATTTAGTTGGAAGTTGGCGCAGTGGTTAGGCCTTAAAACTGGACACAGATGAATCGAGAAAACAGGAAGACGTTGTGTGGAACTATAAATAAATAAATAAGCAAAATATAAAAACTGAGCAGCCCACGCGGAAGATATGCGTGAGGAACTGCAGAGTGAAAGGTCCTTGGTTTTCATTTTTTCATTTTCAGACTATGAAACTGTTGCATTCATTTGTTGCAGTTGATGTGACAAACTCTTAGGTTTTCATCACTTTTTGGGAGTGATTTTCACATCCACAAGAAAACCTAAATTGGGCAAGGTAGAATTTTCTTACCCTTTCACCAAGTGTACAAGTTAGCTGGGTCGACAAGAGATTCCTGCCATATGTAGCACTTACTGACACCAGTGTCGTATAGAATAAATCAGACGCGTGTTCCTGTGGAGGAATCAGTTATCACCTTGCGATCAAATGTTTTGGGTTCCCATTGGAGAGGCACTTCCTTTCGTCTGCTAATCGCACGGTTTTGCGTGCGGTCGCAAATCACAGACACTAAACTGATTATAGCGAACAGAGACGTCAATGAACGGACGGACAGATCTAATTTTGCGAACATTAAAAAAATTATATTTTTGTTTGACGCAAGGCTTGAACCAAGTACCTCCCACTCCAGAGCTGCTCACAGGACCACAGCACTACTATTCTCGGAATATGCTCGACGTTACATGTCTTTCGCATGGACCGTTCAGTTTTTATATTTGCTTATTGTTTAAGCGTTCCACACAACTTCTTCCTGTTTTCTCGATTGATCTGTGTTCAGTTTTTCACGGCCTATCCACTGCGCCAACTTATAACTAAATCTGAGGGGGGAGCGATGGGGAGGTTCCCTTCCCCTTCCCTACAATATTTTCTATATGTTCTTTCCAATTTAAGTCGTTCATAATCGTTATTCGTAGGTATTTACTTGAACTGACTGATTTATCGTATAATTTAAGTTTAACGGATTTCTTTTACTGCTCATATGGATTATTTCACACTTATTATTTAGGGTCAATTGCCAATTTTCGCACCATGCATTTATCTAAATCATTTTGTGATTGCTTTTGATCTTCTGGTGATTTTACTAACCAATAAGTGAAGCTTAATCCACGAACAACCTAAGAGAGCTACTCAGATTATCTCCTAAATCGTTTATAAAAATAAGGAACAGTAGGGGCCCTTTAACAATTCCCTGTGAAATTCCAGATGTCACTTCAGTTCTACTCGATCACTTTCCGTTAATTACAACTTACTCTGTCCTGTCTGATAGGAAATCACGATTCCATTCGCACAATTGTGATGGTATTCCATAAGCACGCAGTTTGATTATAAGACGCTTGTGAGGTACAGTGTCGAAAGCCCTCCGGAAATCTAGAAATACGAAATCTGACATCCCTTGTCGACAGTACTCATCACATAACTTTCTGAATCTGTGATGACTATTGACTCTTCGATGTAGTTTATAATATTTGAGGAAAGTATATGTTCTAAAATCCTGCTGCAAACCGACGTCAATGACATAGGCCTATAATTTTGCGGATCGCTCCACTTCCAACGCTGAAATTAGAGGTTGTGACGTCTTTCACAGAAGCGTCAAAAGAAAGTATAAAATCTAGATAAGAGGTGACGTAATGCCTTACCCACGGCGTGAAACCTCGACGGTGGCGATTGCACATCTGATAAGATTTAATATGCTCGTAACCGGTCGTATGTAACACAACACAACAAGTGTGTAACTGAAGCGGATTCTCCCTCTTCTATAATAGGTTGACATGCGCAATGCTACATAAGTCTTGACGTTTAATGCTACCAAAGTCGACATTGATTACCTATAAACTCCCAGATTTGTCACAAAGCGCCACGTAAGATTGAGACCGAGTGCACACCGAAGAATCGATGTCCGTCTCTGCCATGATTCAGAGCAACTGCCAAGTCGTTATATTGATTACAGAAATAAAGATATCTAATATTGATGCGGTCGCCATAAAAATTGTTAGGTAACACAGTTATCTTTATTGCGTGTATTTCACCCTATGAGTTGCTCATTTCGGCAGAGTTATTTTCTGAGTAGCTGCTGTACTACTTGTTATGGCGAGGAATTACTTTTTAAAGTACATTATATCCAGTAAATTTAATTTAATAGGTCATTTATGTGAGATATGTATCGTCATCCGAACTTAAGATCTTTTAAAATTCTTGAATATGTCTGAAGATCGCATTTATTTTCTCGAACATTACTGGTTTCGGGACAGCTGCCCATCTTCAGATCTGTTAACAAATATTACAGCTTAATGTAAGCTACTATTTACTTTTTGCATATTATACTTTGTAAATAGGTAGCTTACGTTCAGTTTTAACGTTTGTTAACAGATCTGAAGATCTGGCAGCTGTCCCGAAACCAGTAATGTTCTAGAAAATAAATTCGATCTTCAGACTGATATTCAAGAATTTTATTCATATGACGATCGCAAAAACTCCCCTCGACATCCGTAAGTCTTGCTTTGATTAAGATGTTTTGATAGCTGTCAAATAAACATTTGTCACCTGGGCTTAAAGTGTTTAAACATTAGGTGTGAACTTTATAAACTTAAGTATCGGTCACCATATGCAGTACAAACCAGGCACTTGAGTTAACAGTGTCGATGCTGATATTCACCTCGCAGCTTGTCGTCCGTTTTAGGTTCATATAACTTTTAACTGTTATTAACCTTCAGGATTGACAGAAGCGTCTCAGTGCAAAGACGATTGCCGAGTCGGGTAAAACAGACAATCACACACAGACACACATACATAGACGCATACACAGACTCACACAACTACAGTATTTGGTCACAGCCTTCTTCTGAACTGAGAACACGCTTATTTATACAATCTCAAAAGCACAACTCAATAACACGGGACCGCCAACTCCTGCTTCCCAGTGTCGACTTCACAGTGAAATCAAATGAGAGGCATCGAAAGGGGAAGCATGAGGATTTAAGGCTTACAGGAGCGTAATTCACTGCAGTTTTTAGGGAGTCTGCAGGGACTGATGACCCCGTAGTTAAGTCCCATAAGCTCTACAAACATTTGAACATTTTTGACTGCTAGCTGCGTCTTCACTGAAATGGAAACTAAATATTGTCTACCTTGATCGACGACTCCCGATCGCACTTTACTTGAGTCTTAATGAAGTAAAGAACGACCTATAAGTGCTAGTCTGGCTGTAAATTGGCGTGGTACGTCAGTCTCAGACTACCCCATTGTGTTGTCACTCAAATATGAGCTCGCAAGCGTTAACTAATGCACTCTGTCTGGGTTCGCACTGGGTATGAAGTACCTCTGACAACACTATGAACAACACACAATATTTAGTACCTCTACTGGAGATTCTCTAAGGTCCGCTCCACAACAGAGTTGTTCTCCACACAAAAATCGCTGTGAGAGCGTCGCACCACTAGCGACGACAAAAACAGCCGGCATGGGCGAGAGAGCGAGTCTGCCTTAAGTTTTCTCGTTCTGCTTGTGTATTTCTTCCAATGACGCTCACACTTCCCCACCAGTGGCTCGCCTACCAATCGGATAATGCATCTTAAAATGCAGTATAGCTCGCCGGTCAATAGTGAGTCAGCTAACATCTCGTTTAAGTATTTCCTCTGAGACATGACAGCGTCAGTCTGGAATTCACTTTCTGTCTGCTTAAAGTTCCAAGTAAACATGCTTTGTTGAGTGTGGCATTGTGTAGCTTTTATAAGGATATTAAAGTGTTTGTTTTTTCCCTAAGAAGACAGTGGCTCTCTGATTGTAGAGTACCCCAGGTGAGGGAGTTGGGGTGAGGAGCCTTCCAACCACCTGTGTTATTGTCGCCGGTCGCGGGCACCTCACCTCGCTTTAGAAAAGCAAGTGTTTGTTTACTAGTACGCATCAGCCTTGATTATCTTATTGCACTTGCGACATGATCTCGTAATTGGCATATCAAACTGTAGTTATTATCTTGGAAAATGTCCGTACCCCTTTGAGTTTATATTCAAAAGATTGGTCTTGATGAGTAGAATGTGATTTTGACGTCAGAATATGCAGGAAATGACAGCGAGGAAAACTTGACTCCTTAAGATTTGAAATAGTGACTGGGAATTATGATGTCAATATGTAATCAAACTTGATAAAAATGATATGTCCTCTAGTCGAGATGGAGTAGCCGAGCGGTCTAAAGCGTCTCGGTGCGGAGCGCGCGGTTGCTCGCCGTGGAGGTTCGAGTTCTCCCTGGAGCATGGGAGTGTGTGTTTGTCCTTAGGTTAATTTACCTAGGTTTAAGTAGGATGTATGACTCTCCCTGTGTATTCAAGAATGTATCAATAATGTTTTCCTTTGCTAGGTCACCGAATTCATGGTGTTCTTTTTCCATCGCTCTCTGTGTGACTATTATCAACGGTTAAAACACGGAACTAGTGTCAGGTTAACATGAATGCCATATTAAACATCAGTTGTTCATTTTTCTATTCTAGTCAATAATCAGGTAATAAAATACATATCTTAAAATGTAGATTAAAATATGCACAAGTTTTCAATATGCGTGGTGAACACTAAGTTTATACTGAGGCAGCTGTTCCAATTCCTACACAGCTACCTTCAATATAAATCATTGACTACTATAGCACCCCATTTATATGACGGACTGATGACCACGCAGTTTGGTCCGATAGATTTACAGACATTTGAACATTTTGATAGGTCTTCTACACCTCACAAATAATAATCTATGTATAGTTAACAGTAATATGCAAAGTGTTTATACCTCCACATTGTATTTTTACACACAATACTTAATTACGTTTTTGCAGTCTAATACTATGACAGTGCTGAAGAGAAATTCATGTCGGACTGTATGACGTACAAATTTAAAATTTATTCACCAAATACTTTCTGAATTGTTTTTTATATTATTTAAAAAAATTATATCAGCCAACCGGTTCCGTAATTTTTAGGTGCTTCACCTAGGTGTCGTTGCCACTAGGGACAACTTCATCAGAAGAATAAAAACAGTTACATGAAACACATGAAGTCAAAAATATTACGAGCAGGATTGCTCAAGTCGATTACAATAAAAACTAGCACTTTTGCCATACAAATAAAACCAGTATGGTGTGAAGGGTATGAAGGACGAAACCTAGGTCAAGCACTTAAAAATTAAGCAACCGATTGGCTGATATAAGAAATTGGATTACAGTTGCTGTTAATCAGCCACGTCGAAAAATGTTCAAATGTTTGTAGAACTTATGGGACTTAACTACGGGGTCATCAGTCCCTAAGCTTACAAACTACTTATGAACTAGCTAAGACTAAGGAAGGCACAAATATCCATGCCCGAGGGGGGGATTCGAACCCCCGACCGTAGTGGCCGTGCAGACCGTGACTGGAGCGCCTCAGTCCCCTCGGCCACCGTGGCCGGCACACGTAGAAAGTTGTACTTTTCTCAAAGTCGGAATATAGGGGAAGGTTGCCGATATTGGACCACTTTTTTATTTTGGGACCCAAAGTCTACATTATTTATCTAATATACTTTAAAAGAAGCTATATGTTGTACACTTTCATCTGCTAGTTTTATACTGTGAATAAAAACAAAGCATAAATGGATATTATTTAGAATTTAAAAATGTATAAACGGTCCAAATTAGGAAACCGGTTGCCTAATTTGGACCTTCAGTTGCTTAAATTGAACCAGACGGTAAAACAATGACTAAAAAGGAAATAATACCCGCAATATTAAAAAAACCTTCATTTCAACATCTCGCCAATTGATATTCCTTCTGGCTGACGGAGGGAAAGCTGTGTATTTCGTATCCTAAATGAAGAAAACCACCTTTTACCAGCTATTTTTTTTCTATGTTGAAAGAGTGAGGCAGTTCATATTTCTGTGCAATGTCAAATGCAAGTGTACGAACTTCTTTGATTGTGAATACAAAAAAAAAACTCTCTTCAAATAAAAGAAGGTGATCTGCGACAATTTTTTCCATCTCAATTATAAAGGTTGATTGTCTTCCGAATAACTGAAGTTCATTTCAGAATATGCTTTTACCATCAGCATATCTCTTTAATTGTACCTTTTTGTACTCGGTATATACGAGCACACTCGTTAAGTTCATGGCCACTGTTTCTGTATATTTCCACAGCTACCTTCAGTTCATCTTCTGTCCATTTCCCATACATTACCCTTATTGAATCTTGCAAGTCTAAAAAGGTTACCATACTTACTCCTTATTTTTTAAAATTGTTTTGCAACCTAGAAAAATAAACGTAAAAACGTAACATCTCCCTATTACCTATTATTAAATGACATTAAGTATTATTTGATAGCCGCGGTGGAGTAACCGAGCGGTCTAAAGCGTCTCGCTGCGGAACGCGCGGTTGCTCGCCGTGGAGGTTCGAGTCCTCCCTGGGGCATGGATGTGTGTGTTGTCCTTAGGTTAGTTTACCTAGGTTTAAGTAGTTTGTAAGCTACGAACTGATGACCACGCAGTTTGGTCAGATAGATTTACAAGCATTTGAATTTTATTATTTGTTACTAGTGATCCCTAAATTGGGCCGGTCCAAATTAGGAAACAGCCTTTGGTCCAACTTCGGCAACTCGACGCCATATAAGAATTTTAGTCAGTTTCCAGACAGACTACCATCTACCACTCCTGTTGAAGAAACTAATTCACTCCCATCCAATGAAAGATTATGGTAAAACATCCCACGTTTTCAATCTTTACCTTTACCAGATTGTTGTTAAACTATTTCTTTTCTTTCTTTTCATTTTTTCTTTATTATTATTTTTTTTTCTTTTTTATTATTTTTTTTCTTTTTTAGGGTTCTGGGAGCGAGGGTGTTCTTTCCCCCCTCATCCCCCTCCGATAGTTACGCCACTGGTTCTGATGATATTTTTACTTACTTTTAGAGCAGAGGAAAGCTTATGATATGTAGCAGAAAACTTAAAGGCGACGTCGAAGAAACCGCAATAATAGAAACTGTTCTCACTCCAATGACTATTGTCGACTGGAACTGAGCCACGTTACTTCGACAATGTTTCTCACCAGTTGAGCGAACTTAGAGTTCTAAGTTACCAACACACAGTGAAATACGTACGTGGTCTAACGTAGGCAACGGTCCATCTTCAGCAACTCTCCCCGAAGTATTTAACAGTGGCTGCACTGCCGCCTTTTAGCACAGGCGATCAGTGCAAAGTGTCGCTTAGCACGGAATGCGGAAAGCACATCTGCAGCAGCGAAATTGCAGCAGAGGCGCAAGCAAAGGAGCAGAGGTTAGTATCGGGTACTCACTGCAGAACTGGATGAGCATCATGAGCGCGAAGCCGAAGGCGATGGCGGCGAGTTAGAGGATGCCAGCCAGCGTTGTCTATCAGTTCAGTTTTCACACGGGCGACATGCGGACGACCGTTGTCTTGATGAAAACTCACTCCCTTCGTCAGCATGTCTTTCCTCTTGTTCTGAATCGCTCGGCGAAGGTTCATAATGTTTCACAATAACAATCAGCAGTTATTGTTGTCCCAGTAGGCATAAATTCGCACAACAATAACCCCTTCCTGTTCCAAAACACGCTCGCCATCACTTTGCCGGCAGACAGTTGTTGCTTAAACTTAGGCGGCTTCGGTGACGATGGATGTTTCCACTGACGGGATTGTTCAAAAATGTTCAAATGTTTGTTAAGCTTATGGGACTTAACTAAGAGGTCATCAGTCCCTAAACTTACAAACTACTTATGAAGTAGCTTATACTAAGGACAGCACAAGTATCAATTCCCGATGGGGGATTCGAACCCCCGACCGTAGTGGCCGTGCAGACCGTGACTGGAGCGCCTCAGTCCCCTCCGCCACCGCGGCCGGCGGGATTATTCAAATTCAAATGTCTGTAAATCTATCGGACCAAACTGCGTAGCTTACAAACTACTTAAACCTAGGTAAACTAACCTACGGACAAACACACACACCCATGCCCCAGGGAGGACTCGAACCTCCACGGCGAGCAACCGCGCACTTCGCAGCGAGGTGCTTTAGAGCGCTTGGCTACTCCACCGCGGCGATTGTTCCTTCGTATCCGGTGTCGAATAGTGGACCCAGGTCTCATCCCCAGTGACAATGGAGTCCAAGAATTCCTCTCCATGGCTTTCGCAGTCCTGGAGAAATTCGCGGGCCACTTGAACGCGTTGCCGTTTGTGGTCTTCCGTAAGCATTCTCGGGACCCACCTTGCGCAAACATTGGAATAACCAAAATTTACTGTGAAAATGATGTTTATGGTGGACTTGCTTACGTGAAGGATAAGCTCAGAAAGTTCCCGAACTGTTATTCGTCGATCCTTCAGCATTGTCTCTTCCACTGTTGCGATCGTTTCGTCCGAAACCGATGGCCTGTTCGTCATGGTCATCTGTACGTCCTTCTTTAAATTCTTTGCACCACTTACGAACGTATTATAGTTTCCAAATGATAAGCCAAGATAGCAAACTACCAATTTATTAAGTGACGACCGGTTTCGGTGCACTATGTCACCATCATCTGGTCATATATATATATATAATCCTGTCATCTTGTTAAAAAATTAGATGTAAGAAGTGCAGCACTGCACTTAGTCACTATATAAAAAAATACTTGTTACAAACGTGACAGCTTTCAGCTTGTAAACTGTCATGTTCGTAACTTAAGTATTTTTTCATATAGTGAGTAAGTGCAGTGCTGCACTTCTTATTTTATATCCAATTTTTTTTAACAAGATGACCACATTATATGACCAGATGATGGTGACATAGTGCACCGAAACCGGTCGTCACTTAATAAATTGGTAGTTTGCTATCTTGGCTTATCATTCGGAAACTATAAAACGAATTGATCGCCTCCAGAACAGACGATGTCAGGTAATCTTAGCTTACGAACGTGTTGTACACTCATGCACTTGTCACCATAAACTTCACACAGTTGTACATGAATATCCATCGGCGCAGTGTTTTTTGTGCACAAAAAACGAATTACTGAACGTAACTCGCACCTGGCGGGAGAAACAAGCGGAAGCTCCATCGCTAATGGCTGCCAAGCCTACACTGAATGTCGCAGACATCTCCAACTTGTGGCAGTGGACAGAGGGGGAACCGAGGTGCATGACGGTGTTGCCAGATCGCACTTAACCGCATTCGTCGCGACTGTAGCCACAGACAAATATATAAAGACAGGAAACCTCCGTTAGGGCCCGGTCGTACGCTCCGGGGTGCGGGGAGGGAGTGTTTCCAGCAGGTTCCGTAAGATGTCCCATGATGGCGCTGAGGTCAGAAGCAGCCCTTTAAAACTGGCCAGAGCAGGCGGCAGGTAGCGGCTGCCCCCACCACCACCTCCCCTCAAACGCCAGCAAGCCGGACACAGCCGTGGCCTCGTGGCAGGCGGCACGAGCTCTCCCCTCAGCCTCCCCTCCACGCTACCCTCTGACGTGCGAGAGGCACCCTAAGACAACGAACCGCCTGACACCTGCTAGCATCTTACAGAACTACGTGGGGAGTGTAGGACAGTGGTTTAGGGTGGGCTGTTTCACTGTATATGTTACTCAGCGCTGTAGCGCATTGGGGACTTTACTTCATGGACAACCCTCGTATGACAATACCGAAGACAAATTTATATCAGATTGTATGATGTAGAAATTTAAAATTTATTCACCAAATACTTTTCTCAAAGTCGGAATATAACAGTGGCTGCACTGCTGTCTTTCAGCACAGGTGATCAGTGCAAAGTGTCGCTTAGCACGGAATGCGGAAAGCACATCTGCAGCAGCGTTATGTCGGCAGAGGTGCAAGCAAGCGAGCAAGCAGTGGGTAGTGGAGGGTACTCACTGCAGAACTGGATGAGCATCATGAGCGCGAAGCCGAAGGCGATGGCGGCGAGCTGCAGGATGCCGGCGTTGTCGGAGGAGCGCTCGCGCTGCAGCACCTCGAAGAAGACGACGTAGAGGAGGGTGCCGCCCGCCATGGCCTGCAGCACAGTGCCGGCCAGCGAGTTGAGGCTGCCCTGGCCGTCCAGCGCCAGCCCCAGCCCCACGCCGAAGGGCGTGACGGCGGCGAACACGGCCACGTACAGCAGCGCGAGCGCGCCGCGCGTCTGCGCCGCCGCCAGCTTCACGCCCACGCAGAACGTGATCACCAGCTTGTGCATCGCCACTGCCGACACCAGGATCCACATCTCGCCCACCTGCCGGACCAGCCACACACACCACACTGTAGCGTGACAGCACATGTACATTGAGAGCTAGCTGCCATTCTTCGCACCAACTAGAAACTTTGTCTAAGTCAACCAGTATGCTATTACAGTCAGTTACAGACGACACCCTCCCGTACGCCACAGCATCATCAGCAAACAGCCGCAAATTACAACTTACTCTGTCCATCAGATCATTTATATAGATAGAAAATAATAGCGGTCCTATCACACTCCCCTGGGGCACGCCTGACGATACACTCGTCTCTGATGAACAGTCGCCGTCGAGAACAACATACTGCGTTCTATTACTTAGGAAGTCTTCCAGCCAGTCACAAATCTGTGAACCTATTCCATATGCTCGTATCTTCGTTAGCAGTCTGCAGTGTGGCACCGCGTCGAACGCCTTTTTGAAGTCGAGAGAAACACAATCCGCCTGTTGCCCTTTGTCCATGGCAAACTGCCGGAACAGCTGTAGTACTATTAAATAAAACATACGCAGCTATCCGGAACTTTATTGCAATGTCTTTCTACGACATATATGATCCTGCAGGCCCAAAAACGCCCACGCAGAACGTGATAACCAGCTTGTGCATCGCCACCGCAGACACCAGGATCCACATCTCGCCCACCTGCCAGGCCACAACACACACACCACACTGTAGCGTGACAACGCAGGCTGCGAGGGTACCTTTCTGATTTCTGTTTTTTCTGTTAATGATTGATCCAACAGCTGCCAGACTGAAGACGTTTCCTGCTGTGGTATACAGGGAATCCCCCCAGGAAGGCTCACGGTTCTTTCGTAACTACGTGCGTGGCGAGCACGGGGCAGTCTTCCTTCCTTCTTTACTTCCCGGACTGCATTTCCTTTCCTCCTCCCCGCCTTTTCTATCAAATGTTAAAATGTCTGTAAATCTATCGGACCAAACTGCGTGGTCATCAGTCTGTAGCTTACAAACTACTTTTACTAAGGTAAACTAACCTAAGGACAACACACACACACACACACACACCCATGCCGCAGGGAGGACTCGAACCTCCACGGCGAGCAACCGTGCGCTCCGCAACGAGACGCTTTAGACCGCTCGGTACTCCACCGCGGCTCCTTTTCTATCCTCACTACTTCTCTCCCCACCGGGGGACTGATAACCTTAGCAGTTTGGTCCCCCTATCCCAACAAAACAACTCAATCGCAACCCTATACTTACTGTATTTTTTGTTAACGTTTTATTTGATTGACTAATACTTTGATAACTTTCATGTATAATTACGTAGGCTTCCGCGGCCAGAGACAGATGACATTGTACCGCGTCATGATGTAAGGCTGTTACTTAAATAACCGACGTTTCATTATACCCAGATGAAGGCCACTGTAACGCTGGCCGAATCGTCGGTTATTTAAGTAATAGCCTTACATCATGACGCGGTACAATACCCAGAAAACTTTTATGTCAACCTTCATGTACTTAAGGCTAACGCTTGATAATGGTAAATGACCGAAACCGGTAGCACTGAGAAAAAATAAACAGCTATGGTCAACATGTCGTTCTGCAATTATCTAAAAGCTGTTATGCCCCATCTGTTCAACATTCTCAGTAACTAAATATGCAGGAAAGTTCTGGATATTGGATACATTACCTAACAATAAGTAGAACAGATCATATTCATCTCAATTTTGCAGCCGAATACCATCGTCAACTAAACACAATATTTCGGCAGACCATTTGGCTGCCACCTTCAGGTGAGTGCGCTGGTTACACTAACTCGCCGGAAACTCAGGGAGAACAGAAACAGCGGCCCCTTTATACGCCGCTTACGAGCCACCGCGCGTGCGTGAAACCAAATTAGAGGCCCTCTAGGCGCAATAGAAAGAGTAGTGCGCCGGTGGAGAAAATCGGCAAAACGATGGGTCGAAACAAGACTATTTAAAAGAAACATCAGGTCGAAATGAAGACCGCTGTTGCTTAACAAAACTGTAACTTGAAACAAAACGGATTGCTCCTGCTTCCTGCTACTGGGAATGTGTTCTTAAAGAATCCATAGAAATTCGTATGGCCGATAATATTATTAATAGGGAGAAGGGCTTCCCTCTAAGTAAAACTTGGTACCAAATGATGTCTGTTATTAAGCAGTTTCCGGCGAATAAGTGTAATCAGCGCACTCACCTGAAGGTGGCAGCCAGTTGGTCTGCCGAAATATTGTGTTTAGTTAACGATGGTATCCGGCTGCAAACCCAAGATGAATGTTATCAGTTATTATGCCAAGAAAGTCTACGCAACCACAATAAGTAGAACATATCACCTACATAATCGTTTATTTGCTTTTGTTACTGAGTTACGGGCATGTCTTGAGGTCTACATAACACACACCACTTCAGTATGCAGTTTTGTCATTTGTATTGATACGGCAGTGTAATTTACTACGTACAGGTACACAAGCTGCCTATCACAAGCCGTATTATTGTATAACACATTCCCATATTCCAGGCATCTGTTGTACCTGATGACACGCTTGCTCTAAGCACCAATGCAGGAATTCCACGCTACGAATAGGCGTATAGATCAATACTGTACAGGAGTCTTTATCACCTCTGCGCACAAAAATCGCTGAGAGACCGTCGCACCACTAGTGATGACACACAGCCAGCGCGGGTGAAAGAGCGAGTCTGCCTTAATTTTTCTCGTTCTGCTTGTGTATATCTTCCGATGATGCTTGCACTTCCCCAGCAGTCGCTCGCCTACCAAACAGATAGTGCATCTTAAAAAGCGGTATGGCTCGCCAGTCAGCTAACGTCTCGTTTAAATATTTCTTCTCAGACATGACGGCGTCAGTCTGGAATCCGCTTCCCGTCTGCTTAAAGTTAAAAGTAAACATGCTTTGTTGAGTGTGGCATTGTGTAGTTTTTATAAGGATATTAAAGTGTGCATATTTCCCCAAGAAAGCAGTGGCTTTCTAGTCATAGAGGGACTTGGGGTGAAGAACCTACCGCCCGTCTCTGTTACCCCCGTCTCAAATTACCCTGAAAGTTACCTTAAAGAAGCAAGCTAATTAAGTTAAACAACAACTCCCAAACGGAAATGTAGCCAAGCTCGCGTTTTAACAATTTTCTGTCGACCGGTTTCAATTAACCAAGTCATCATTGCAAGATCAGCATTCTTTACAAATATTGGACACTCACTTCTACATATCTGAAGTATCGTAAAAACTTTCCTGTGAAAATTTATTATTTGAAGTAACGATAAAATGGCCATGTGGACGTTACTTCAAATATGTAGCAGCGAGTGTCCAATATTCGTAAACAATGCTGATCTGAAGATGATGACTTAATTCATCGAAACCACTCGTCAGAAAATAAAGGACTGCGAGAAAAGCTACCTTGGCTACATTTCAGTTTGACAGTTGTTGTTTGACTCCATAAGTACAATTTTAATGGATTGGAGTTGGGAGAACGACCAGGCCACGGTGTACGTCCAAGATCCCTATCCATTTGTTTGGGAATCGCCCTGGCAGCACGAACAAAATGAGGTGATGCTCCATGATATATTAATCATTCGTTAAAAAAGGTGCTGTATGATGTTTGTGTCAGTGATGCTGATAAAATGAATGGATCAATTAATAGCCGGCCGCGGTGGCCGAGGTGACTGAGGCGCTCCAGTCACGGTCAGCACGGCCACTACGGTCGGGGGTTCGAATCTCCTCTCGGGCATGGATATTTGTGCCGTCCTAGTTCGTAAGTAGTTCATAAGTAGTTTGTAAGTTAAGGGACTGATGACCCCGTAGTTAAGTCCCATAAGCTTAACAAACATTTGAACATTTGATCAATTAATAAGTCATCTACTATTCCAGCCCAAACATTAATAATAGACTGTTCTTCATGTTCAGTTTGTCTAGTATTTTTGTACACCCAGGCACAAAATTATGAAATCAATTTTTTGTAAACTAATCTTCATTTGTAAAGAGAATAGCAGACAGGAAATATTGCTCCTGGTCACCCGTCTATCATAACCAGGTAAAAAATTCTACTCTGGTTGGAAATTCAGCTCCAGTAAGAACTTGCACTCTTTGAAGATAATACAGATAAATGAGGTGTTCTTGAAGAATTCCCCACGCTGTCATATGAATGACATCCATCCTTGTCGCTAATTCCCTTGTTGCTGCTCCTGCATCTTCCTCAATATGGCTGAGGGCTTGTTCCTCTGGTGTCAGGTGTTATCAGCAACAGATCTGATAATGGATCCTGTTTCGCACAGATGCTCTTGCATTCTTCGGTACATGTTGTTATTCAGTACACATCTATTAGGAAAGTGCTCCGCATCCAAAACCTATTCTCAAGTTACGTCACTCTGAGCTGGTCCAAGGCCAACGAGAAAGAGAGACCGCGGCACTTACAGCACGCCACGTCATCAGAGAAGGCTTGAGACGCGCGACCGCTAGCTGACAGGCTGGCCGATGGGGCGCAGCCCGCTGTCTCACAGTGGCCAGCCAGTCAACTAGCGGTCACGCGTCTCAAGCCTTCTCTGATGACGTGTTGTGCTGTAAGTGCCGCGGTCTTTCTTTATCGTTGACCTCGGACTGCATCCTTAAAGAAGCTGCATGTCTACCATTTCCTTATTCGAGTACCCCATTGTAATAATGCAGGCATTTTACTGTACGTGCACAAATGACAAAACACATTACTCGACTCTAGCTTAAGACCTGTGAGGATATATTCACTTTGCTAAGCAATGGATACATTCAGATTTCAAATATTTGTAAATCTATGCGACCAAACTTCTGTAATCATAAGCCCCTAGGAACTAGTTAAAACATCCTAAGAACAACAGACATACAGACCCATGGCCTATGGAGGACTCGACCTTCTGGCGGGAGCAGTCTCGCAGTCACTGACAAGACGTGTAGAACCGCTCAGTTACTCCTGCACGGTGGGAACGGACAAGATGTGGTTTTGAATCCAAAGGAAATACACATATGTTGTGTACTCCAAAACAGGAGATGGAATGTAAAGACACTGAGGCGTGTGGCCAGGGGTGAACAAAACGGGGCCGCTCGCTCTATGTCACCATCCCCAATTCCTGTGTAAGGTAGCTGTTGTTTTGTTATATAGTGGTGAAATCAAAAGCCAAACATATTTAATATTGATTTCTTTTAATAATCCATAAAATGTAGTCCTCTGAAAATTTTACAGAGGTACATCTTCACGACAGTAAGGACGTCAGTTGTTGACAATTCATTACGGAAGAAAATATTCATATACTGTATTTAATATCGCATTTCTGTTAGTTTCTGTCATGATTTTTCCTTTTTAGAAGCCTTGAAATCACTTATGTGTTGTCTTGTAATCACGTACCACACTGTATAATGAGGAAAGATCAAAACTGGTAAATACAGCTGTTTTTATAATAGTAGCCGTCATTGACTGATCCGTGATCTATTTTTATATCTGTCCTTGGTTGGACTCAAAAGTGACATCATGTCGATTTCACTTTGTGTATGACGAAATAAGTTTACTAATATGTGATTCTAAAGGGGAGAAAAAAATAGAGTAAACCGCACTATTGTATTGCTTTGGAGACAATGAATGCTGAATTGGATTGGAAAGTCTAATACTAGTGCTCCTAATCAACAAGTTGTCCTTGAAGTCGAAGTTTACATTTAACTTGTAATATCACTGTTACGTAACAACACACATAGCGGTCTTAGCCAGTGATGGATTACCCATAAGGCAGAGTAGACAGCTGCCTAGGAGCTCCGTGCATTTCAGGGGCCCTGCGTGCACTGATATAACAGTGAGAACTTTTTAGAAAGACTTTTGTATTTAAAATAAAAATGAGTTGCCTTTTTGTTGTTTGTCTGGAGGCGAGTGAAAGAAAATGTGTATGATAGGGCATGGATCCTGATAGTTCTGAAGAATTTGGGGAGTACAAGAAGGTCACTTGGGGTCCTTCTTAGTCTTCAGCGGAAGTTGTCCACACCGAAGAAAAGCTGCAGTAGACTAATCCGTCCAGGGAAAGTGTTGCGACAAGGAGGTCCGACGTAACAGCGGGACAAGTGTCACCTCACCATGAGACTCTCGGAACTCATCGTAAAGGAACGTGTTTGATGGCTACGAGAAAGAGGCAGATGAGGAAATATGTGCACAATACGCCGATGAAGGCAAGCGCCTTCGCAAAAGACCAAAATGTCAAGACGATGGTATGCAGAAGAGATTGTGCTTCACGGAAAAGAGAAATTCAAAACTGAAACGTACCTAGGAATATTGGACAAATCCTGTCAGGAGCTTTCTCGTCGTATAAAAGCTTATAATAAAGTTCATTGTCTTCTTGGATTCCTTGTTGCGTTCCCACTGAAGTCTGATGATGAAATTTGAGAAGGTGCCCAGAGAGTTAGAGACATTTATTCTGAGGACATCGACTAGGAATTTGTGGACGAAATGATTCATTTCAGATTCTTCACATCACAGTTAGCAGATTTTAAAGCTGACCAAGCAGTTACAGCATAGCGTTAATACACTTAAAATGGTGCAATCAACGTTCCCAAATATTATGACTGCGCTAAAAATTTACAGGTGCCTCATGATTACGAATGTAACGGGCGAGCGAAGCTTTTCAACACTAAAATTTATAAAAAATTGTCATAGGTCTTCAATGTCCCAAGAACGTTTGAACTCATTTGCCATTAGGGCCACAGAATATGATATATTTTGGCTACAGACTTTAAAGATATTTTAAAAGATTTTGCTGGAAAAATTGAGGAAAGTAAATGTTTAATCCTTTTCTTAATTATTATTAATTTCTATATTTTTGTTAAATAATTTTCGGAATATTATTGTATTAATCAACGTATATTGAACTATTGAAAATTGTTTGTTTTCTTGAATAAATACATTTACACGTTGCACAAAAAGTCTCAATTCACTTTGTTATTATTATTCTTATATACAAATCTGAGTTTATTGTAGGTCGTAAGTGGTTATCTTACACGATGGCTGAACATGTTAATTACTTAAAATGAAAGCTTCGGTTGTGGAATACAGCAATTTTATTATTATTATTATTGATTATTACAATTTTATTATTATTACCTATATATTGTTGTTGTTTGGTGGAAAATTATTAACTTATTAAGGGATGAGTTTAGAGTGGATCCCCAAGATTAGGATTGCCTAGGGGCCCACACAGGGCTTAATCCGGCACTGGGCCTTACGCCTGAAAAGATGCGGCGATACTGAGCGAGTGACCCCGCTTTGTCCATCCCTGATCACATGCTCTGATCGATGTGTTTACATCCCGTCTGTCGTTTCGGAAATGCAGTGTATACGTGCATATGGCCCGTGTGCTCAGCGCAAATGACCAACGTGTATATTGAAGTGGTATGTTTTATGTGCGCCACAAAAAATACCTGCAACACGGTAATTATAGCAAATAGGCCGTGTTTATACACGACCTTCACCAAGCTTTAGAAGCAGTGCGGCGCACTCACCCCCTTCTGGAGTCCGACGGCGAGCCCCTCGAAGATGGCGTGGAAGGAGAGCGCCACGATGGTGAAGAGCCAGCGCAGCGAGCAGGAGGGGTTGTTGGCGCGCCGGCGGCTGGGGGTGGCGGGCGGCTGCTCGCCGGGGGCGGCGCCCGGGGGCGGCACGCCGGGGGCGGCGGCGGGCGGCCCGAACGGGAACGCGCTGTTCGCCTCCAGCAGCGGCGCCGGCTTCTCCGTCATGCCTGCCCACAGCCAGCGCACCACCCGTCACAGTCGAGCACGCAGAAACAGAATCTCAGCAAGCGCAAAGTGATTCTGCACACCAGGCAGCGGGAACATCTGAGATCGAGAACTCTGCACATTGGGGATCATGATAACGCATGCTCTTCCGAGTCCGCCGCACATGGCTGACACCGTCTAGATTAGAGACAACGCCTGAGCGCCCTTTATTCACATGAAGTGTTAAGTGCCGTCGACAAGGAATCTCAAATCGATTTCATATATCTGGATTTCAGGAAGGCTATTGACACTGTACCTCACAAGCGGCTTCTAATGAA
The DNA here is from genome assembly GCA_026315105.1 of Locusta migratoria. Classification (NCBI taxonomy): domain Eukaryota; kingdom Metazoa; phylum Arthropoda; class Insecta; order Orthoptera; family Acrididae; genus Locusta; species Locusta migratoria. Next base: position 831,388,127 of record CM048744.1, read on the forward strand.
ATAGCGTGCTTATGGAATATTGCCCTAACTGTGCGATTCGATTCACGATTTCCTATCAGAAAGGATACAGTTCGTTGTAATTGACGGTAAGTCATCCAGTAAAACAGAAGTGATATCTGGCGTTCCACAGGGAACCGTTATAGGTCCCCTACTCTTCCTCGTGTTTATAAACGATTTAGGAGACAATCTGAATAGCTCCCTTAGACTGTTCGCGGATGACGCTGTCGTTTATCAGTTAGTGAAGTCAACAGAGGATGAACTGCTAAGCGATTTAGACAAAAATTCAACATGGTGCGAAAATTGGCAATTAACACTAAATAAAGAAAAGTGTGAAGTAATACACATGACCACTAAAAGAAATCCGCTGAACTTCAATTACGCGATAAATCAGTCAAACCTTAAGATCGTAAATTCTACCAAATACCTAGGAGTTACAATTACGAACAACTTTGACTGGAGAGAACACACAGAAAATGTTGTGGGGAAGGCGAATCAAAGGTTACGTTTCATTGGCAGAACGCTTCGAAGATGCACCAGCTCCACCAAAGAGACTGCCTACCATCACACTTGTGCGTCCTCTCCTGGAGTACTGTTGCCCCTTGTGGGACCCTCACCAAATGGGACTGACGGAAGACACTGAGAAGGTTCAGAGAAGGGCAGCTCGTTTTATCACGTTACGGGGGGGGGGGGGGGGGGCGTCACGGAAATGTTACACGAATTGGGGTGGAAATCATTAAAAGAAAGACGTTATGAGTTGGTTTACGTTATAGGAGGCGATCTATTTATATTATTGTAAAAAGATATAAAATAGCCAAGATCGCTTATCATCAGTTTTTATTAATGACAAATTTTTCATTAATAAAAACTGATGATAAGCGATCTTGGCTATTTTATATCTTTTTACAATAAAGACGTTATGCATTGCTATGTGATCTGTTTGCGAGGTTTCAATCACCGACTTTTACTTCTGAATGTGAAAATATTTTTGCTTTTAGAGAATGGAATGGTAGAGAAAAGTTATGAAAGTGGTTAATGAACCCTCTGCCAGGCACTTAAATGTGGTTTGCAGAGTATATATGTAGATGTAGATTCGTGTGACGTTATACAGGAGGAGGCCGAGGCCAACGAGTAAGACAGGCAGCGGCGCGCACGTCGTGTCGCGTAATCGAGACACTCCTCAGGCGGCGCGATCGCTAGCTGACTGGCCGGCCACTGGGGCACAGCCCACTGCCTCACAGCGGCCGGCCAGTCAGCTAGCTGTCGCGCTGGCTCAGGACTACCTCGATTACGTGACACGACGTGCGCGCCGCTGCCTGTCTTTCTCGTTGGCCTCAGAGTAGGCCGCGATGGCTAGCTGACTGGCTGGCCGCTACGAGACAGTGGGCTGAGCACCAGCAGTCAGGCAGTCAGCTAACAACCACAGCCTACTCTGTGTGACATCACACGACTGCCCTCAGTCCACAGACAACCACAGATACTCACGAAACTCGTTAAAGTAATATCAGTACTTTGATTAATGATTGTAATAAGAAACTGTCATTGCAGTGTAGTTGATATGACTCATAATTACAGAATCGTAATCGCAGAGTCTAAAACCAATATAAGAGCGGAAATGAATTGCAACCTAATGTGCTCAAGTTGAAAAGGAAGTGTTTATGGTTATGTCTGTTCTTTTGGAGGTGTCCTAAAAACAGACGCCAATATCATTATTTAAAACTTGAGTGCTAAGATGGCAGGGTCCATCTGTGAACTTTTCTTGTCCTGAGGTTTCGTTGTCTACTGCGGGCAACATCTTCAGGGGTGAGTTGACGACTGCCTGCTAGTCGCTGGGGATCCTGCTTATACAGAGCGCACAGAGGGCACCAACACTTAACACATGCTAACGACTATGATCTCTGACCAGTGTCATATATCTCAATTACAGGTAATCGACTGTCACATCGTTGGTGAATGTCGACTGCGGTATCTTATCTAATTTCAAACCTTCTTCTTTTCTGTTGAAATTATTGTGGTTCTTCTGTACCTTTGCGGCTTCGCTATACATGTGTGTATAATAATGTGAGGTCTTGTCTAGCACGCTAATTTCATTGAATTTTATTTCATGATCCCCATTTCCTTTTTTTTTTTTTTTTTTTTTTTTTTTTTTTTTTAAGCCGGTGTTAACACATCTTTTCGTTGTTCTTATCAACACCCAACACCATGCCACACCTACACGGAATTTTATACACCCCAAGCGTTGCTTAAGGGTGTCGTGCATCTTTCATCGATGGTTTTATATGTTGTTGTTGTTGTTGTTGTTGTTGTGGTCTTCAGTCCACAGACTGGTTTGATGCATCTCTCCATCCTTCTCTGTTCTATGCAAGCATCTGAGAATAAGAACGGCAACCTACATCCTTTTGAATCGGTTTACTGTATTCGTCCCTCGTTCTTCGTCTATGATTTTTACCCCACACACTTCCTTCTAATGCTATGTTGACGATTCCTTGAAGTCTCAGAATTTGTCCCACCAACCTTTATGGTAGAAACTCCTATTCTCCCCAGTTGAGCACCTCCTCATTAGTTACGTGAACTACCCATCTAATCTTCATCATTAGTGTGTAACAGCACATTTCAAAAACTTCTATCATCTTTTTGTCTGAATTCCTTATTGACCATGTTTCACTGCCATGCAATGCTACACTCTAGAGAAATGCTTTAAAAATAGACTTCCTGACATTTCAATTGATATTGGATGTCAACAAATTTAGTTTCTTCAGACGCACTTTTCTTCCCATAGCCATTCTGCATTTAATATCTTCTTTCAGCATCGACCGATTCGAATTCCGGCTGGGTACACAGTTTCAACTACACCCATTCGCAGTCAATGTCATACATTCCGTGAATACGATTGAATTAGTTGCTCCTTGCGTACTTTCACATACCAATTTTTTTAGCTGCTTACGGAGTTCTAATATTTTTAAAACTAGACTCAATTTTACATAGGTGGAGAGACGGTGCTGTATCTCATTATAAACCATCCTTTCTCCTCGTCCTTGCTCCCATGCTTTACAGCTCCTTTCAGGTATAAAATTGTGTATCTTCAAGAACGCCACGCGAAAATAATCACAGGTTCCTCGTTAATACGTGTTCACTTTTTCAGACTAGTAGTTAAGCGCCAAAACATGTCCGTGTTTAAGCCAATAATTTTTGTAAAACGGACGTAAAAAACTAAGAGGGCTCTGCTGAAATAGTTTATACTTTCATACAGCAGTCATTTTGTGAAGTAGTGGCTAACCAACATAAATGAACAATTCCTATTCGTAACATTATTCTCGTAGCATCTATGTCTATTCAGACAGCCAGGCAGCCCTGAGATCACTGGCAGCTCCTGCAACAAGGTCTAAAATTGTTTCAGAATGTCACAGGGTTCTGGTGGAGCTATGGGAAAGCAATAGAGTTAACCTATTGTGGGTCCCTGGCCACTCGGGGATCAGTGGCAACGAACATGCCGACAGATTAGCCAGGATGGGGGCAGAGACTCCATTTATTGGACCGGAACCTGTCCTGAGAATTCACCAAGGCAATGATCAAATTGGAGCTACGTAACTGGCTCAGAAGACAGCACGTAGAATATTGGACCAAAGTCCATCAACAAAAACATGGCAAGGTGATGATGCCAAAGCCATGTTTTAAAAGAAGCTCTGCAATCCTGGGTCTGAACAGGAGAGAAATTAGACTCATGGTTGGATTGCTGACAGGCTATGGGAATTTCAAAAAACACCTACGTACAATGGGAATAACAGAAGAGGACCCTAAATGTAGGATCTGTGATGACGGTGATGAAACTGCATCACATCTAATCTTCAAATGCATTGCATTGGAGAATAAAAGGCACAGAATATTGAAGACAACCAGACCCGAAGAAATTGTGTGTAATAAAGAACTGGTAAAGGAACTCCTTGCACTGTTCAAGGGCATTGGTTGGCTTTACTAGATATACAGGGAGCGATACCGCACAATAAACTTAGTTTCGGTGCGGGCAGTGGCGGGTTGGTCCAAGACTGTTTTGGCTTCCCTGGAAACATCAATCAATCAAGAGGGCTCTGCTGAAATAGTTTATACTTTCATACAGCAGTCATTTTGTGAAGTAGTGGCTAACATTTTGAGAGTTTCGAAGTGAATGAATTGCTAAGGTATAACTAACCAACATAAATGAATAATTCCTATTTGTAACATTATTCTCTTACTTCTCAGTATCTTTAGAAAATCGAAATGGGAGATATATTTTTTAAAGCTGCTACAATTTATAAAGGCACCAAAACTTAGAAATACGGTCGCCTTTCGAATTTGCTGCTCCACTGCAAATACACACTAGCTGTTGTTTCCCAACAAACACTGCCACAGTTTCTGTAGCCGCGACTAGGTGAGCCTCATATGTTTGACATTATCGAACATGTCATACACACAAATAAGCAATTCGTGTACACAAAGAGTAGTGCGACTGAATTTACACAGAGGCGCTGCTGTCAGTGGTAATGTCATATGTAGATGAAAGTTTATAGTGTAAACGCAAGCAAGCCTTGGAACGCTATAGTAGACCATAATCTTCTTTGTGAAATTCCTAGCCGGCCGCGGTGGCCGAGGGGACTGAGGCGCTCCAGTCATGGTCTGTACGGCCACTACGGTCGAGGGTTCGAATCCCCCTTCGGGCATGGATATTTGTGCCGTCCTTAGTATTAGTTAGTTCATAAGTAGTTTGTAAGATTAGGGACTGATGACCCCGTAGTTAAGTCCCATAAGCTATACAAACATTTGAACATTTGATTTTTGAAATTCCTATCTCTGTGCATTAGACTCCTATGAACCCGGACTGATCTGCCATTTTCCCCAAACTAATAGTTTATGCAAAGCTCTATATGAGTAAAATCGAATGTAATACTTTTTATTTGTGTAAATGTGTTGATGATATCTCTTTAAAAAACAAAAAAAAGACCATTCACCATTATCTATGTGCAGCCCTTGTACGTTCCGTGTTTGCAGTCAAAAATTCTGGATACGAGGTCCGCCTGATATGCAAAACCCTATTTTCACTTTTCACTCAAACGTGTTTCAGCAACTCTGTGCCATCGTCATTGGTCTATTTTTTATGTAAAAAAACTAAATAAAATGTTTTATTACTAACCTATCTGTGACTATTAGGCCTAAAAGTTGAATGTCTTGTTTTTTGTCATTATCTTAGTTTTACATTTCGTGGTGATGTAGGATTATTTTAACACAGTTAGACAATGGTAACGTGGACATCTGCAACCCAATGATTTGAGTTAACATTGTGACGACTTATCATTACACAAAATTTGGTAAGAGGGGATATCTCCATAATCGGACTATATTTTCTCTTATTTACAGTTAGTTTTCTTCTGCGTTTCTGTAAACAACACATCCATGAGTTACACATATTTCACATCACTTCAATTATATTATAATTTCACACTAGTCGTGACAGTGTTCACTCAGATTATGTGGTTGCCGGCCGCGGTGGCCGAGGAGACTGAGGCGCTCCAGTCACGGTCTGCACGACCACTACGGTCGGGGGTTCGAATCCCCCCTCGGGCATGGATATTTGTGCCGTCCTAGTTCGTAAGTAGTTCATAAGTAGTTTGTAAGTTTAGGGACTGATGACCCCGTAGTTAAGTCCCGTAAGCTTAACAAACATTTTTGAATTATTTGGTTGCAGATCACAACGATACCATTGCGTAACTGTGTTAAAATAATACCACGCGAGCAGCAAAGGTAAAACTAAGGTTATAATCAAAACTGTACAACTGTACGGTCTAATACTCATACATAGATTAATACTAAAACAATGTGTTTTGTTTTTCACAGCCATAAATAAACCCACTGATGATGGCACAGAGGTGTGGGAAAAAAATGTGTTTTGCATATCAGGCGGAACTTATACCCAGAATAAAAAAAAAAAAAAAAAATAAAAAAAAATAAAAAAAAAAAAAAAATAAAAAAAAAACATTTTATGTAACTTTGGCTGTTTTGAAATATGAAGAAATGCATTTTACACTTAGCTGTCATGTAAGATTTATTTATCATGCTTCGGAAATATCCCATCATCACAGCATTTAAATTACATAAACAGTTCCTGAATCAATTAAAGGTGTCGTTTTATCTGTAAAAAAGAATCTTTTGTCATACTGATAAAAACACAGCAAGTGGTTCTGCTCTTAACCTAAATAAAATCATTACTCATGATTTTATTGAGGTTAAGTGCAGAACCACTTGCTCTGTTTTTATCAGTATGACAAAAGACTCTTTCTTTATGGATAAGACGACATCTCTAATTGATTCAGGAACTGTATGAAACGGAACTGTTTATGTAATTTTAAATGCCGTGATGATGGGATATTACCCGAACTAGTTGCATGATGAATAAATCTTACATAACAGCTAAGTGTAGAAAATGCATTTCCTCAAGTTTATTGCTGTCGACAATCGCCACAAAGAAATGTTTTGAAATAGTTAACATAACTAGTGAAGAATTTGCTATTCCTTAAAATAAAATTTTAATAAAAGGAAAGGAAAAAAAAACAGCATGCAGAATTTCATTACCATATACGGCGAGGAAACGAGCTCCAGTGACGTCAGAGCCAGCATCGCAAATCCATATCTATAAATGTGAATGTCTGTTCGGTGTGCGCTTATCACGTCTGAACCACAAGTCATAAAGAACTAAAAATTTGTATAGTTACTAATGTCTACCCGGGGAAGGCTTTATGTATATATATTAATGTGAATGTCTGTTCGGTGTGCGCTTATCACGTCTGAACCACAAGACATAAAGAACTAAAAATTTGTATAGTTACTAATGTCTACCCGGGGAAGGCTTTATGTATATATATTAATGTGAATGTCTGTTCGGTGTACGCTTATCACGTCCGAACGACAAGACGCAGAGACTTAAATATTTGTACAGTTACTAATTTATACCTGAGGAAGGTTTTAGGCACGGTTTTATAGCGATCTGATAGATATTTAGTAATTTGAAGAATATAACGCGAAATGCGGAACAATAATGACTCTTTGAAAATTATATTTGCTCTTTGAAATGGTTTTATTGGTTGCGTTATTGCTTGAGGGTTGATAATGATAAAAGGGTGGAGTATATTGGAATGAAACGTTATTGGTGTATATAAAATTCTACGTGTGTGTGTGTGTGTTTTAATATTTCGCTCTGCAGCGAAAACTACAGAACGCAAACGAATGGTCTGTGTGTAATTGTTGTCCGAAGTCTCCTGTTGTACACCATAGCAGTTCCATGCCGATAGCTATAAGAGGGTGCAAGAATGAATAAATAAATAAAGCACTAAAGAAGATATTTCTTTTTAAAAAAATCTGTTTGACGTTTTGCGCATTGCAGCAAGTGATCGATGTGTGATATTATTACAATCATTATTGTTGAATTTCGTGATTGGATTATTCGAAACGAGTACATTTTTACGTGTGATTTCTTATTTCTTATATATTGTCTCTTAAATGTAACATGTTTTTAGAAAAAAGAAGATAGACAGAGAGAAAGAGTGGATAGGAGAAGTACTAACTCAAGGCTCGAATAAATAAAGAAATACCCGGCCCATGCCGAGTTTTCAGCTAGTATATAATAAAAAGGACGACGAAGCAGCAGTCATTTACCACTTGCGAACGGCCAAGGAGAGCTTAGCCGAAACATCGTGTAATGCTAATCATCTGACGCGGCTGGAGGCACGAAAAGACTCATTCATTTCTCTGCGAGGCCATGCACTGATCAATACATCAACTGAAAATTGATGCAACACATGTGGTCAGCTTCATGACGTTGAAATATTATAACTCTTACTGCTCAGTTTCGTCGCAGGTAAACTTGCAAAGTGCACAGGAAGTTAGCGGTGCCAATGTTGAAACGAATAGCGCGGGGACAAGCCGGGACTTCCATGGAACGGTTAATGGTGGGACGTTTCACGCGTATTCCCACACAGAGTTTTCCAGTAATTAGAAGGCGAGCGAGACTAAGTAACTGTCGGTATCCAGGTGGGCACAGCACGGACGTCGAGGACGGCGGTACATCTGAAGACAGACAAAGATGGAGGTGCTGTAAGCCTCCATGTAGCCGCTGGTTGTAAATCGGTTCTGGAAGCAACGGAAACAGCGCTTCAGCTCGCCGCCGCGACTCCAGTGCCCGGAACACCGCAGCACGCCGCGAGCTTCGTCACCGTCCAAAGCAAAGCCGACGCTTCTTAGAGACTCCAGGGCGACAAAGCGCGACACATCAGATACTACACTGTGCTCCCTAGCGGCAAGCCACTAAATGGACGGGGAAGCGGAGACGAAAGCAAGCCGTCACGTCTTTAGTATAAAAAATTGTTCAAATGTTTGTAGCACTTATGGGACTTAACTACGGGGTCATCAATCCCTAAGCTTACAAACTACTTACGAACTAGTAAGACTAAGGACGGCACTAATATCCATGCACGAGGGGGAATTCGAACCCCCAACCGTAGTGGCGGTGCAGACCGTGACTGGAGCGCCTCTATCCCCTCGGCCACCGCGGCCGGCCGTCTTTAGTATATGTTAGTACATAAGCAATTCGTAAGTTTAGACGCGGTGGCCGAGGGGACTGAGGCGCTCCAGTCACGGTCTGCACGGCCACTACGGTCGTGAGTTCGAATCCCCTCTCGGGCATGGATATTTGTGCCGTCCTAGTTCGTAAGTAGTTCATAAGTAGTTTGTAAGTTTAGGGACTGATGACCCCGCAATTAAGTTCCTTAAGCTTAACAAACATTTGAACGGGAATTTCCGACCACCCTGTATTACACAAATAACTAGAGGACCCGTGCGAATATTTCGTACCATTAGAGAAATGACAAAAAAAGTTGGGAAAAATGGAAGTAAAGTTGAATGTTCACGCAATCTTTCTTCAGACTCAATCAATGCAAGTGTTTAAAAGCGCAAATGAAAGAGCTTCTTCCGCTGCGTTTTGTTAGGTCAACAAGAACTGCGTACCTTAATTAGAACCGAAGATATCGTAAAACAAACCGATTAAAATAATCAATACAAGGACAGTAGGATACCACGTTTAAATAAAAATAAACGATGGGAAGACTTAAGTTAATAGTGATACTTGATGAAAGATCTGCGAATGAATACCTTTCGTTTAAAATAAAAATGAAGGAACTCGGTTGGATAGAACGGCCTGACCGACTGAGTTTAGTTTATAGCAAGGACATCCCCATAAGAAACATACAGAAGGAAATCGCGTTTGAATATAGAAAAAAGAAAGCGAGAGTTATGTTTCGGACCAACCGGAATGGCGGATCTAGGTTTACGCAGCTTCAAGTTTGTATCATACACTGTCCTTTCTCTTTACCTCCATGCTGAAGCCGGCCATGACACAAACTTGGTAAATAATATGGACTCCCAGCACAAACAATTCTAATGTTGGACACATACATAAAAAAGACAGATCCTGAATTATTTGAGTAGGCCTAGGACAGGTTCCCACTAGGGGCTGCCACACGGAAAAAGGCGTGGCAGCAGCAGGACTTCAGTGAAGGACAGTTGCATGGGTCCTCACCCATACCTTACTGTCAGTGTCATCACGTACTGGCAGTCAATGACAGCTGTCACTGAACTTTTGACGACGACCAGCGACCTTAATTATAATCTTTAGCCTGTACACCAGTCTCACCCTTCCCCTTCTCTATGAGTGCTTATCAGCCCTGTGCCTCCCACAGTAGCCTCAAGGCCGTTGAAGAGGAAGTCGAACTAAGTCTTCATTGTGCATCTGTCTGCAGTTCTGTAATTAACGAATTGCACTTGTAGCGATACAAAATAAATAAATTACGCCTTTTTCGCAATCAGTGCTCGTCTCCTCTGGTCAGTGGAATAATTTATTTAAACCTTTCCTAAGCATATCGCTGGCCAGAGCGGAGGAGACAAACTCGCATTAATTGGGATTCAGCCTCGGTTTCGAGAGAACATCATCGTAGTATTTGTGGCCACCAATCATTATTATTAAAAAATTAATTTTAGTTTACCCCTTGCATTTTTTCAATCTCCCTTTTAAATATTTTATTAAATTCAGTTGCCTTCAGATGTTCAGATGTTTGTAAAGCTTATGGGACTTAACTGCGAGGTCATCAGTCCCTGAACGTTCAAACTACTAATGAACTAACTTATACTAAAGACAGCACAAACATCCATGTCCGAGGGGGGATTCGAACCCCCGACGGGGAACGGCCCTGTGCAGCGCAGCATAGCGCCTCAATGCGCTCGGCCGCTCCGCCGCGGCCAGTTGCCTTCTTTAATAAATTGGCAGTTAATGTGTACAACAATGTCAGGCTGCCATTACAGTCTAAAATTGATTATTCATGTTTAATTACCTTTGCACCGGGACCCATCATAAAGAACCTAAAGCTTTTTTCAAATTTCTTTTGAAGTCCGTTGCTTTGATCCATTTAAATTCAACGCCACGCGCCCCGTTGAAATATTATCACGTATAACAAAATCCGGCCCTGACATTATTACGTACTGTTGGCTACCAATTCTTATTACGGCAGCAAGTGTACATACTTGTAAACAGTTTACCAATTCGAGACAAGAGTTATGAAATTCCCGCCCAGAATGAAACTTTCACTCTGCAGCAGAGTGTGCGGTGATATGAAACGTCCTGTGCACACAATTTTAATCTGCCAGGAAGTTTCATATTATTGTTATTATGTCATATCCGTTACATTTTTCACATTCAGGTTTCATTTTCCCCTCGAAAAATATTTATTCTGCATTTTTATTTTCACGAAAACCCACAGGTAGAGTTACGCACTCTCCGCTACCGGTCAAGAACACCGAGGTGCACGCGGAATGTCTCTGTTTTCCTCGGTCCTAAGTACCGTGTGTGCCCTCTAGTTGTGTGTTTTCCCCTTCACAGTGAACTGCAGTCTGAGGACGAATGGTCCACTAAATTGATTTTAAGATAATTAGATGCTAAAAGTGCCGAAAGAAACTGAAAGAAATGGCACCCCGGCCTTAAAGACCGAGTGTACGCTTTGCGTACTGTGAGGGGGTGTATGGTCTGAAAGATAAGCTCTTTTATGAGGACCCAACGAAACGCTCTCGAACTACGAAGTCCTGCCGCTGCCACGGAAGTTTCCGCGCCACAGCCCCTGGTGGGAATCGGTCTCTACGTTGGTCACTGCGGTCTGCGGTCGGGTTCGGAAACCCACCTCGAGACAGTTGCCCGCAGAGACTTGCTGTGCCCTCCTTCTTTCCACTGTAGCCGGCCGCGGTGGCCGAGGTGACTGAGGCGCTCCAGTCACGGTCAGCACGGCCACTACGGTCGGGGGTTCGAATCCCCCCTCGGGCATGGATATTTGTGCCGTCCTAGTTCGTAAGTAGTTCATACGTAGTTTGTAAGTTTAGGGACTGATGACCTCGTAGTTAAGTCCCGTAAGCTTAACAAACATTTGAACATTTTTTTTTCCACTGTATTTCTCTCCAAGTGTGTATTGGCACTTTGCCCCCCCCCCCTCCACCCCAGCAGCCTCAAGGCCGTTGAAGAAGAAGTTGAAGTAAGACTTCATTGTGCATTTGTCTGAACTTCTGTAATTACTGAATTGCACTCTCCGCTCCTAGTCAAAAACACCGAGGTGTATGTGGAAAGTCTCTATTTTCCGCAGTCCAAAGTACCTTATGTACCCTCAGTCAACTGCAAGTGTGTAAAATGGTAAAAATGACGTAACAAACAGAAAGAAATGCCACCCTAGTCTTAAAGACTGAGTGTACACTTCGCGTCCCTTAAGGTCGTGTATGGTCCGAATGTTAAGTTCGATGATGAGGACCCAAGGAAATGCACTCGTGAGCTACTGAAGTCCTGCCGCTGCCCTTCAATTTTCCGCGCCGCAGCCCCTGGTGGGAATCGGTCTCTGCGTTGGTCAGAGCGGTCTGCAGTCTGCGATCGGGTTCGGGAAAACACCTCGAGACACTTGGCCGCGGAGACTTGCTGTGCCCTCCTTCTTTCCCCTGCCTTCCTCTCTGTGTGTCAGCACTCTGCCCCCCAAAGTAGCCTCAAGGCCGTTGAAGAAGGAGTTAGTCCTCATCGTGCATCTGACTGCAGTTTCGTAATTAATGAATTGCACTCTCCGCTTCCAGTCAATAACACCGAGGTGTATGCGAAATATCTCTATTTTCTGCGGTCCGAAGTACCTTATGTACCCTCAGTCAACTGCAAGTCTGTAAAACGGTAAAAATGACGAAACACTCTGAAAGAAATGGCAACCCCAGTCTTAAAGACTGAGTGTACACTTTGCATCCCTTAAGGGCATGTATGGTCTGGAGGTTAAGTTCTATGATGAGGACCCAAGGAAATGCACTCGTGAACTACCGAAGGCCAGCCGCTGCCACGCAATTTTCCGCGCCGCAGCCCCTAGTGGGAATCGGCCTCTACGTTGGTCAGTGCGGTCTGCAGTCTGCGGTGTGCGGTCGCAGACATTTGGCCAAGGCATCTTGCTGTGCCCTCCTCCTTCCCCTGCTTTCCTCTCTGTGTATCAGCACTCTGCCCTCAAAAGTAGCCTCAAGGCCGTTGATGAAGGAGTTAGTCTTCATTGTGCATCTGACTGAAGTTCTGTAATTAATGAACTGCACTCTCCGCTTGCCGTCAAGAACAGCGAGGTGTATGCGGAATGTCTCTGTTTTCAATATTATTGTGACACGATTTTTTTTTCTCTTCGGATCTTATAATATTGAGCTGTCATGCAAGATCTTTATCAAGTTACGGATTTTGACATTTATTTGACAGCTCTACAGAGATGTAATATGTTTACATTATTTAAACAGAGAATATATATAACTTGATAAAGATCTTGCATGACAGCACAGTATTATAAGTTACATGATATTATATAAAAGAAGAGAAAAAATAATGAAATATATCATGTCACAATAATATTGAAATGTACAGCATAACAGAATGTGGTATGTAGCATTTCTTTTACCTCTGTATAAAAGAAGTAGGCGGCATAGTACTAAATATTATGAAAAGTTATGTATTGCAGGCATAACACCTGAAGATGACTTTTAAGTCGAAGTAAGCTTATAGTGTAACAAATACGAATTAAGAAGAAGGTTCGAGTCCCGGTTCCGGCACACAATTTTAATCTGCCAGGAAGTTTCATATCAGCGCACACTCCGCTGCAGAGTGAAAGTTTCATTCTGGAAACATCCCCTGGGCTGTGGCTAAGCCATGTCTCCACCATATCCTTTCTTCCAGGAGTGCTAGTCTTGCAAGTTTCGCAGGAGAACTTCTGTGAAGTTTGGAAAGTAGGAGGCGAGGTACTGGCGGAAGTAAAGTTGTGAGGCGGCATCGTGAGTCGTGTCGGGGTAGCTCAGTTGGTAGAGCGCTTGCCCGCGAAAGGCAAAGGTCCCAGGTTCGAGTCCCGGTTCCGGCACACAATTTTAATCTGCCAGAAAGTTTCATATCAGCGCACACTCCGCTGCAGAGTGAAAGTTTCATTCAAGAATATACAGTGTTGTAATTATATAATTCTCATCAGTAAAATGTCGATGTACGACGTCACTAACACTGGGTCTTGCAGATAACAAACTGAAAGAAATGCTACCCTGGTCTTAAAAACCTAGTGTACACTTTGCGTACCACGAGGGGATGTATGGGCTGAAGATTAAGCTCTTTGATGAGGACCCCAGGAAACGCTCTCGTGAACTACCAAAGTCCTGCCGCTGCCACGCAATTTTCCGCGCCGCAGCCCCTGGTGGGAATCGGCCTCTACATTGGTCTGTCCGGTCGGCGGTCTGCAGTCTGCGGTCGGGTTCGGAAAAACAACTCGAGACACTTGGCCACAGCGTCCGTCTTTCCCTTGCCTTCCTCTCTGTGTATCAGCACCTGGCCCCCAACGGAGCCTCAAGGCCGTTGAAGAAGGAGTTAGTTCAAAAATGTTCAAATGTTTGTTAAGCTTATGGGACTTAACTACGGGGTCATCAGTCCCTAAACTTATGAACTACCTTATACTAAAGACGGCACAAATATCCATGCCCGAGGGGGGATTCGAACCCCCGACCGTAGTGGCCATGCAGACCGTGACTGAAGCGCCTCAGTCTCCTCGGCCACCGCGGCCGGCCAAGGAGTTAGTCTTCATTGTGCATCCGACTGAAGTTCTGTAATTAATGAATTGCACTCTCTGCTTCCAGCCAATAACACCGAGGTGTATGCGGAGTGTCTCTATTTTCCGCGGTCCAAAGTACCTTCTGTACCCTCAGTCAACTGCAAGTCTGTAAAATGGTAAAAATGACGAAACAAAATGAAAGAAATACCACCACAATCTTAAAGACCTAGTATACACTTTGCGTACCATGTAGGAGAGTACGAGCTGAAGGTTAAGCTCTTTGATAAGGACCCAAAGAAATGCACTCGTTAACTACCGAAGTCCTGTCGCCGCCACGCAAACCATGAGGGGGTGTACAGGCTGAAGGATAAGCTCTATGATGAGGACCCAAGGAGACGCTCTCGTGGACTAGTGGACTACCGAACTCATGCCGCTGCCACGCAATTTTCTGCGCTGCAGCCCCTGGTGGGAATTGGCTTCTATGTTGGTCAGTGCGGTCTGCGGTCTGCAGTCTGCGGTCTGTTCGGACTCTGTGCGGATGAGCCTCTGCGTGGAGACGTTACACTCTCCGCTTCCAGTCAATAACACCAAGGTGTATGCGGAATGTCTCTATTTTCTGCGGTCCAAAGTACCTTTGGTACCTTCAGTCAACTGCAAGTCTATAAAATGGTAAAAGTGAGGAAACAAACCGAAAGAAATGCCACCCCAGTCTTAAAGACCTGGTGTACATTTTGCGTACCATGAGGAGGTGTACGGAAATGCACTCGTGAACTACCAAAGTCCTGCCACTGTCACGCAAACCATGAGGGGGTGTACAGGCTGAAGGTTAAGCTCTTTGATAATGACCCAAGGACACGCCACGCAAACCATAAGGGGGTGTACAGGCTGAAGGTTAAGCTCTTTGATAATGACCCAAGGACATGCCACGTAAACCATGAGGGGTTGTACAGGCTGAAGGTTAAGCTCTTTGAAAATGACCCAAGGAAATGCAGTCGGGAACTATCGAAGTCTTGCCTCCGCCACGCAATTTTCCCGCGCCGCAGCCGCTGGTGGGATCAGCCTCTACATTGGTCAGTGCGGTCTGCAGTCTGCGGCCTTCAGTCTGCGTTTGGCTTCGGAAAAACACCTGGAGACACTTGTTGTAGTCTGCGGGGCCAATGGAGGCCGACAGCACGGCATTTACTGCGTGTGTATCTAGTTGGCGCACATTGGCCGGCACGTGAGACTCACCGATGGCGGACTCTGTGCGGATGAGCCCCTGCGTGGAGACGTTGCTGCCGCTTCCGTTGGTGGTGACGGCGGTGGGCGGCAGCTGCAGCTGCAGCGGCAGCGGCGAGGGCGGCTCCCTGGCGGTGGGGGCGGGCGTGGGCGGCACGGTGGCGTCGGCGGCGGCGCGCGGTCGGCCGCCGCGGCGCGAGCAGCGCAGGCTCATGGTGCGCGTCAGCACCTGCTCCTCCGCCTCCACCTCCTCGTCCTCGTCGGCGGCGGCGAAGTCTGCGACGGCGCCGCTGTCGTGCGCCGAGCCGTCGGCGGCCTGGCGCTGGCGGCGGCGGCGGTCGCTGCGGCTGTCCAGCAGCAGGTGCACCATCTCCTCCACCAGGTACACCGTGAAGAAGCCGCCGCAGAACACCAGCTCCGCCAGCGGCAGCCCCTTGCGGCTCTCCGACACCACGCCGCACAGCTCCAGGTCGCGGAAGCTCTCCCGCACCTGCCCAACACCAAAGGGGAACCTTAACCCTCGCACGATGCATGGGCTCTTTTAACTATAAATTAACATATTTTTGGAAACATTTTCGTTTCACTTTTTTGGGTCAACAGCACTCTTATGTAAATTTATGAATAAAGACTAATCTAGAATGCAATAATTTATTTCATTCAATTAGTTTCACTCTTATTTAGACCATCTTCAGGAATTTTGACTCCATCGATGTTGTGGAGCTGGCAGGTAGCTGGGAGCCTTCCAGTCACTGGAAGGCTCCCAGACTGAAAGGCTCCCAGCTACCTGCCAGCTCCACAACATCGATGGAGACAAAATTCCTGAAGATGGTCTAAATAAGAAAAAAAATCAAATGTTTGTATAGTCTATGGGACTTAACCACGGGGTCATCAGTCCGTAAACTTACAAACTACTTATGAACTAGCTAAGACTAAGGACGGCACAAATATCCATGCCCGAGGGGGGATTCGAACCCCCGACCGTAGTGGCCGTGCAGACCGTGACTGGAGCGCCTCAGTCCCCTCGGCCACCGCGGCCGGCCATTCCTAAAATCACTTAAAAAGAACAAGTCTTCTGGTCCGGATTGTATATCCATTAGATTTCTGATTATCTGATTATGCTGAAGCGATAACTCCTTACTTAACAGCCATATACAACCACTCTCTCGTAGAAGAATCTGTACCAAAAGATTGGAAAGTTGCACAGGTCACCCCTACATTCAAGAAAGGCAATAGGAGTAACCCACTAAACTACAGACCTATTTCATTGACGTCAATTTGCAGCAGGCCTTTGGAACATACCCTGTATTCAAATATTATGAATTATCTCGAACAGAACGAACTATTGACCCAAGGTCAACACGGATTTAGAAAATATCGTTCATGCGACACACAACAAGCTCTTTATTCACACGAAGTGATGGGTGCCATCGACAAAGTTACGCAAATCGATTCCGTATTTCTTGATTTCCAGAAAGCTTTTGACACCGTACTTCACAAACGGCTTTTAATCAAATTGCGTGGTTATGGTATGTCGCCCCAAATTTGCGATTGGATAGGGGATTTCTTGTCAGAGAGGACACAGTTCGTAGTAATCGATGGTAAGGCATCGACTAAAACAGGGGTGGTATCGGGCGTTCTACAGGGTAGTGTTATTGGTCCTCTCTGTTCCTTATTTACATAAATGATTTAGGGGAAAATTTAAGTAGCTCTCTTAGGTTGTTTGCAGATGACGCCGACATTTACCGTCTAGTAAAATCCTCTGAAGATCAAAACCAACTGCAGTGGCAGGTAGCTGGGAGCCTTCCAGAGCGTCCCTGGAAGGCTCCCAGCTACCTGCTACCTCCACAACATCCATGGAGTCAAAATTCCTGAAGATGGTCTAAATAAGACTGAAACTAGTTGAATGAAATAAATTATTGCATTCTAGACTGTTCTTTATTCACATATATAAATAAACAGTTTTAATGTAGGTGTAGACAACTCATCTTCAGATATGCTATCCACAGACTTTTTGTTATAACTCGGTAAAATATTTATGGTTATATCTCATTTTGCAGTACAACAATTTGAAATTTTTGCAGTGGGGTAAAAAATACCCCGGCTATATAATAAGTGATTTTCAGTGTCAGATATAAGTTTCGTTACGAAAAAAAATCTTGGCAACAATGTACTTTATAAACCGGCATTCATTTTTATATTGTTGTAAACAATGAGTAGAAAATACAATTACTTTAACCGTTACGATAATTTCACAGTTTCTAATTGAGCTTTGTGCAAAGAAGACGTGGCGTAATGGATGGTGATATACGTTTTGCAATGGGCTTTGGCAGATTTACAGAAGACTGACAATGATAATGAATCGCCGCGGTGGAGTAGCCGAGCGGTCTAAAGCGTCTCGCTGCGGAGCGCGCGGTTGCTCGCTATGGAGGTTCCAGTCCTCCCTGGGGCATGGGTGTGTGTGTTTGTCCTTAGGTTAGTTTACCTAGGTTTAAGTAGTTTGTAAGCTACGGACAGATGACCACACAGTTTGGTCCGATAGATTTACGAACATTTGAACATTTCTTTGAAATTTTTGCGGTGGGGTCAACTATACAATAAGTGATTTTCAGTGTCATATATAAGTTTTGTTACGAAAATAAATCGCTTCACGGCCACTACGATTGGGGGTTCGAATCCCCTCTCGGGCATGGATATTTGTACCGTCCTTAGTGTTAGCTAGTTCATAAGTAGTTTGTAAGTTTTGGGACTGATGACCCTGTAGTTAAGTCCCCTAAGCTATACAAACATTTGATCATTTTAATCCCTGAAAGGAAAAAGGTTATTTTTAATACACAGTAAAGAAACTAACAGTATTGAACAGGAATAAACATAAATCTTCGCAACAATGTACTTTATAAACCGGCATTCATTTGTACATTGTTGTAAACAATGAGTAGAAAATATAATTACGTGCACCGTTACGACAAATTCACAGTTTCGTAATGAGCGTTGTGCAAAGAAGACGTGGCGTAATGGATGGTTATATACGTTTTTAAAGGGGCTTTGGCAGATTTACAGAAGACTGACAATGATAATGAATCAATTTTTGGAATCGAGGATGATAGTAATTCTGATGGAGATATGATAGAGGAATATGTACAGGTCGGAGTTGAAGTGTATGTGTGTGACTGTGGAGAAGATGATAATGGCATTCAGGTAGCTAGTGCATCTACTTTTGTGTCTAGAAGTGGACAGATAACATGTAACACAGTACCACCTGATGTGCGCAAACAGGTTTCAAGGAATGTAATACGTGAAACTGCGCATATTCCACGTCACCTTAGACCACAATTACAGACAAGGGCAGACTGTTTCAGAGTTTTCATCAGCAATCACGTGCTGAGTGTAATAGTAATGCATACCAATAGTCGTGCAAAAGATAATAAGACTATGTACCCAATTCTTGAAAGCTGGATTTAACTGGATTGACACTGAGAGCGTGTAGGAGTTCATTTCTAATAAAATTCCATGTAAATGATATTACACATAATACAAATAAATTACAGAATTTGTGCATAGTCTGTGGGTTATGAATATTTTGTGTTAAAATAATGTATGGAACCAAGCAAACAAAACAAAACATGTTTTCATATTTGAAACAAGTGCAGTAAGTAATTACTACCTATATGTAACTTAATTATATGAAGAAATTGTGAAGTTGTAATATCAACTTTGTGCATACGTTCCTCAATAAATTATATTTAATTTTTATGGACATATTTCAAATTTTATCTCCAAGTCGCTTGAATGACTTTTGGGTAAAAAAAAAACCCCAGGCATACGATACGTTTCTCTAGAGCTGATACAATGCGAGGATTAAGGGTTGCGCACACAGAATGACACACGTACCACATTAGACAGAGAATTTCTTTCTTTGATTAGAAACAAACTTTCTATGCAGTTAATCCTGTGTGTGCTTTACACACAATGAGTGGCCTAAAGGTTGCCCACCTGTAAAATTTAAAGGCATTGTGCATACGCAAGTTCAGATGTGCCAGTGTCCCCAAACTCTAATGGTCTGTCGAGCTTCAGTTTGCTGTTTAACTCGTCAAACACAAGAGAGTCGTATCGACTGTCGTGTCTCATTTCGCGTGTATTTTCATCTGGGCTAGCCCTTCTGTCAGCGCTCGCAACCACTTTTTTTCTAATTTTTAGCATCTTAGTTTGGTTATGTGAACCATAGGCGCCGGCTACATGTGTGCTCGGTCGCTCAAGCATTTGAGTGGGTATGCTCGGAATACCCCACTGAAAATTTTTGTATTATTTTTTCTTTGCGTCATATTTCTTTACTGCAATTAAAATTGACTCTCTCATCCCACTGATGGGCGGTTGGATTTTGTAATACAACGCCGTTAAAAAAGATTATCTTAAAACAAACAGTTACTTCAATTCGTAAGCATTAAAATCGACGTTGACATGTGAGCGTAGTCACCATTTTCTAAATAGTCGTAATGTTAATGCAATGCTGCCTGTTACGTCAATAATGTAAAATGAAGGCCGCAAGCGTCAATTATCGTATTAAATAACTAGAAATGAAGTGGATTCGGTATGACACGATATGTTTATACTAATAATTTACCGTTTATGTATTCTCTTAGAAGTCGATTGTCTTCAAGGAATCGTGTTCGATGTAAGTGTTTGCGGTAGTGAACACAGTATTCACAATACAGGTACATCATTATCTGATAGGCATGTCTCTGAAGACGAAAACTCTAAAAATGATTTTAGTAGTAACTGCAATGGGAAAAGCAGATTCAAATGGTGGCATAACCCAGCCAGTAGTTCTAGAACGTAAAATTTAAATTAATGGCTGTTAGTTTCTTTATTTTGTATTAAAAATAACCTTTTTCCTTTTACAGATTAAAATGATCCTAAATTAACACCAGCTGAGACAAGAAAGAAGAAATACTATTAAAATAAAATACGCAAAACATTACTTTAAACTAACCTGTGCATTTCGAATTGGAAAAATGTAGACGTATATTTTTAAGGAATACCTGTCGAGGGGAGGCTGGTGGCAACCCCCCCCCCCCCCTGGAACGCCTCTGAGCATAACCCAAGATTTTCCAAAGTCAGCGCCTATATGTGAATTCCTTTTGTAATTCCTCCAATTTAAATTGCCTTCCTGTGTTACAAATTACCTTCTGTCTTCCGACGATCTATTTTACAGTGCATTGTGTTATTGTTAAGGCCAAAGTAAGTCTCTAGAGTAACTGTCAATTATGTTTCCGTTTGCTATCACTCATGGTGCTCTTGCTGCTACCTGTGGGCACATCTCAGGTTCGTTTAAGCAGCTGCCAGAAAGCTACTTTCAAGCGCGATCAAGTAGGCGTTACTGCGCATGCGCAGCTACGATGACGTATTTGGAGCTTGCACTGCTTGAACGCTTTTCGTCCTAATTCTGGTAGGATTCTCATGCGTAGCGGTGAAACAAATGAACTGCGACCTCGTTATTTTGATATTCCTATATAATGCCGAGCAATTATGCAGAACAACAATGGTTTATTTTTCGGTTTTATTAGTGTGACTTAGTGAAACCATGATAAGGGTATTAATATTTTTCACGTAATACATCATACGCACAAAGTAACCAAAATGTATACAGTGATAAAACAGTGAAAGATTTGTTGGCACTGTGTTTTAGTAATTTGCCAAGGAATGTCAGTCAATAAATTTAAAACGTAAAATAAATAAATAAATAAATAAAAATTGAAGCCTACAGAATGTACCACAGATATATGAAACATTGTTTCGTGGATAGTGGGTGCCTAAAAGAAAACTTTTTTTTCTTATTAAGCTGTCAATATAGGTATTTATTTTATTCTCAATTACTGATTAAATCGCCTGTGTGTTAACCTTCAAGTAAACATTTACTAATACCCCTACGTGCAGCATTAAGAGATCCTACATTGTTTCCTGAAACAAATAACACACCCGAGGAAAATCCAAGAGTATGAATTTCGTAACCTTACTCGAACCACTATTCGCTTGTAAGAGTATAGCAACATGACCATTAACCAGCCTCATATTAAGGTTTTCTTTGTGGTTTTCAAAATACCAATTTCCTTTAAGTAGCTACGGTATACCCTCTTGTTTAGTTCTTTATTATAGCAGAATATGAAATCTGTTCACAGTATATGCGTTATAAAATGAAACGAGAGCTCTTTAAAACACAGCGAACAGTTTAAACAAGGCAACAGTCTCGAATATTGTTTCTTTCAAATAAATTGACGCCTCTGTGGGACAGAACAGTTTATTGTAGTTGATTGAAAAAAGGCAAATGTTTTCGAAAACCGACAAAAATAACTTAAAAGTTCTTCAAATCGAATAATTCTTGATCTTGTATGAACACTCGATAATGAGTCATGTGTCCAAATAACTACAATATTACAACAATAATACACGTTTCAGTTTGGTGGTTATTATGTAAAATATACATTTTTCAATATAGCATGTCAATTTCGTTCACTGAATGAACATCTTCAGTATAGATTAAGTTCAGGGAACTCATGTACACCGCACAGTTTTTTAACAGCTAAAATATATAAAATGACCTGTCAGGTGTGAATTACACGTTCAACTCAATGCTTGATCTCTGCTAATAACGTGGAAATAAAAACAGAAAACTGAAATATTATTTTATTAGCCTTCAGCGATTTTGTGAATAAATTCACCTAACAGTTCCCAGTCACAGAAATCCTTTTTGTTTTCATATGACAAGACACTTGTAGACGAAAGACTAACGAATGAAACTACCACGTAACGTAAACACAGATCGCGTGGAGCGCCCTCCCACTACAACTCAGACAGTTTGAAACGTGTCCATAAAAAAATATTTTTATAAGAAAATGTCTAATTTGTGCCTCCTGTTTTGTGTCGAGTAACTTGCTTGCAAGAAAATGTATAATATCACTTCTACTGTGTGTATCGATATGTGTACTTAACTCTGTGAAGTTTCATCTTTGGCAAAGATCATGTATTGCATAGCATTATAGCTCGCGCTGAGAAAGAGTAGCACTTGTGGTTCAGCTCGCTTAGAGAGCAGTTGAGTTGTGTGTATGGCTCCGATATAGAGCAGAGGCTGCTATGCCAGCAAGTCGATTTCATTGTATTTGGAATATATATTGTATTGTATTGTAATACCGCTGGAATGAAGGTAATTGCATTTGATGTCATTAGGAAGAAGTTGTATTATGCAGGTAATGTAATGCTGATTATTAATAATAAGTAACAAAGTTGATCTTTCTTTCCTGTTTCATTTACGTAGTTAGAAGATTAACCTACTTCCTTCATTTGATAATTAGTTATTAGTGGATTTAAAGTGCAGTATTGATTTTAATAATATTGTTGAACAGATTTCGTTATTGGTGCCATAGTAAATGATAGTTAATTGACTATGATACTAATTTCAATAATCAGAAACTGATCTGCATAAAATACTCACAGTCAAACATTAAGAAAGTGGTTTGTGGTTTTTTAATATCTTTCTCGCAGACAAAATTTTTGAGTATAGTCAGCGTCTGTTTCAAATGGTGACTTGCCACAGTTGTTTTGTGTTTAAAATATCCGTTGCGCACATAATCAGTTTAATGCACTGTTTCTTATTTAATAGTATATACATCAATATCAAGGCCATAATTAAACCAAATTGCTGTGTTAATGAACAATTTGTTTGATTTAACGATAGGTTCAACATCCACAACACACACACAGATTTTAAGTTCTGCGCTTGCGCGAATCTGGCAGCTTGAGCGCACCAGAAATATTTTCCCGGGTAGAATGTGGTAGCTTGCGGCTACTGCTTAAACAGCAAACAGCTGCTCGGAAAGTAGCCAGAAGCGGGCGAAGGCGCTGCTTGAACTTAATTTGTGCTCTGCGCATGCGCGAGTAGCTCGCTGGCAGCTGCTTAAACGAACCTCTTATTGACACGAGTTCCTTTGCGCATGCGCGCTAATAGGTGGGGTGCCCTCCGATGAACAATAAAAGTTCGCCTTGTAGTGAGCCAGTCTGCTCTTCGGCTTCATCGGAGCCGGAGAACCTCCCGGCAGTGTGTCTGTGCGATGTTGGCAGCACGAGTTACAAGTTGGGATTGGCAGCGGAATGGGAAACGTGCCTCGGTAGTATGTGGGGCACCAGTCTCGAACTTCGTCATGTTAGCTGATGTATAGCTGTGGCAGCCCTTACATGCGAATTGTTTCGCAACATGCGATGGGTTGCTAAGCTTCTGTAGGATTTGTGCACCATTAGGGTTACCAGTTGTCCGTCTTCAGAAAAGAGGACATTTCTAGATTAATAAAAAGAACCTTCTCTCTCTCTCTCTCTCTCTCTCTCTCTCTCTCTCTCTCTCTCCTCTCTCGTATTGACAACATACATCTACGCAATTTGTTCATCTTACAAATTAAGAAGCATGAAATGTTGACACCTGTAGAACGAATTACACGACTACATAGCAGGGAAGCCCTAATATTTCATCGCTTCACCACTTATAATTATCGTCTTACATGCTTAACATTTTTTTCCATACTTATAAGATACCTTGCCGATCACCCCTGTTTTCACCTCAAATTTTTTGCGATATAACATTTACGGAAACCATAGTACTGTTTACTGTAAAATCGTCACGAATAAAGTAACAGTAAAAATTATCTAAGCGTTCCTTTTTATAGCTATGCTCCCATTTCGGATCGGCACGATGTGAATATATACATGATCTAGATTTATTTACCGTTCAAAGGCTCGCAATTAATTATTAAAAAACTACTCAGTTTTTAGGACAAAAGCTTTAAACTGATTTTCTCAATACACTGTTTATGTAGTTACGTCTCTTTGGTCCTAAAAAGGTGAATGGTGAAACGGCAATGGTTACTGTGGCATCTTAATTTACTTATGTGAAGTTTTGAACAAGGATTTAACATGTAGCCTATAACGAACAATGCACTAACTTTTCATCTTTATGTGTGGTTGACAGATAAAACACAGAACTGCCGGGTTCCAGCACGACATACTGAACGTTTTACTTTTGGATCACACAACACTCCGACCAGAGAAAAAGTGGGGGACGGCAGTTTCATATTAGTATTGCACTGTCTTGCATTGTTGCCGACGTATGTTTTTAATTGGCCTCCTCAAAGCTCGTATTCCGCGACAATTGCCACGCCATTTATTTCAATTGTTCCGAAGCAGCTTGACAGATCAGCGGCGGCACAGAAACATGATTTTTTTTTTAATCACATTGTTTCAAGAAAGGTTAAATTTTCTAGAGTTAGTGATTGTGACAGTTCAGAGTGTTGTATTTACCCACTTTCAACTTGAAGCAGTTGCACAACGCAAAAAAGAGGACATTAACTCCATTTTGTTAAAAACCCGGCCGGACAATTTTTAGGGTCCAAAAAAGAGGACATGTCCGGGTAAAAGAGGACGTCTGGTAACCCTATGCACCATGTTACACTCATTGAATAGCAGTTCCTGCAGCCAAGGACGGTGTTACTGTCATCGCTGTGGCAGCAATGAGTTAAGTAGGCTGTTTACCTTCTGGTGCTTCGCATACGCATTACCACCAGACTCCCAGTTTCCTCCCGACAACGTTTTGATTAAATTTGCTGGAGTGATCTTTGCAAGCTTCTGATATTTTTATTGCTGTTTCATGGGTCTAACCAGTTTATTTGGACAGTTTAAAACTGAGCGATTTCTGAGCTCTGCAGAACATTTAGGCCGTTTCTTGGGCTAATACATTGGCGCTCTGGGCGATAGGATGCTCTTAGTTCCATGTTGAATGGTGGCGATATTCACGCTCATGCACTATTATAATATGGTCTAACATCTTCTTTGCAGTTCCATTTTTCTTGGCATATTGTATTATCCACAAGAACCTTCTTGTTTTCAATTACTATTCCTAAAGTGCAACCAGGGTATTTTTCTTGTTTATGTAGCCGCTGCCATTCTGTTACCAGCCCTGGCCGTGAACTTCTTTGTTGGTACTAATGATGTGAGGCGGGAATATTCCCAGTGGGAAGGAACTTATAAAATTGGAATATTGCCGGGAATATTTCTTTGGTCCAGAAAGATTGCAAGAAATTAGGAATTAATGAAAATTTTTAGATTTTGAAAGTTTTAACACTTATTAACAGTTAAAGAACCTTATAACTGGGTTAACTAAGTAAATTCATAGATTTTAATCCGAGATTTGTCATTCTCTGCGTTAATTTCCTTGCTAATTCCATGAAGAACATCATTTGCTTTAAGTCTGGTGGAAAAAAAATCATTTGAAATATTCGCTAGGCCTACAATTTTTCGGTAAGCTGAAACCCCACATTTCTCTTAATGAAACCTAAACATACAAAATATTTCTCCGGAAGCGTAATTCTCAACCGGCCGACATCGGTTGTATTTTTTAATTTTCCGAAATGATGACTAGAGTTGTTTCACTTTCAGAATTCAAAGAATCTTCAATTCCTGCGATGAATTATGATTTATGAAAATTTATTATCTAAAATATCGCTATCAATTTCAGTTTTGAAATTGGGGAATATCCCCAGTGGTAAGGAACTTATAAAATAGGAATATTGCCGAGAATATTTCTTTGGCCCGGAAAGATTGCAAGAAATTGGGACTTAAATTGGAAAGAACACGTAGATAATATCGTGGGAAAGGCGAACCAGACACTGCGTTTTATTGGCAGAACCCTTAAAACATGCAACAGAACTACAAAAGAAACTGCATATACTACGCTTGTCCGTCCATTTTTGGAGTATTGCAGCCCAGTGTGGGGTCCGTATCAGGTGGGTTTGACGGAGGACACGAAAGAGTCCAAAGAAGGGCAGCTCGTTTCGTATTGTCACGATGCAGGGGAGACAGCGTTACGGAAATGATACAGGATCTGGGATGGGAATCATTACAACAACGGCGCTTATTGCTGCGGCGTGGGCTACTTGCGAAACTCCAATCGCCAACATTCTCCTCCGAATGAGAAAATATATTGTTGACTCGCACTTACATAGGTAGAAATGATAATCAGAATAAAATACGAGAAATCAGAGCTCGAACAGAGAGATTCAGGTGTTCATTCTTCCCACGCGCTATTCGAGAATGGAATGGGGGATAAATAGTATAATTGTGGTTCGATGAACCTTCTGCCAGGCACTTAAATGTGATTTGCAGAGTATCCCATTAGATGTAGATGTAGATGTAGAAGAATAACCAGTCTTACAGTGGACTGAAAGCGAGTAATAGCTTCTGTCACTAACCTTACTTTATTGAGAAACAAAAATCATTTACATTAAGAAAATTAGTGCCAAAGGTTCAGTTACCAAGTTTATCCCCAAATACAATATTCCATGGTTCCTACTACAACATTAGACTGTCTATGATTATTGTGAGTTATGTCTGTCATCATCAAAGAAGACTGTGTGATAGAGTAAAGGGGGTGACTGATTTAAAATTCGACGTATCAGATGTGGGCTTGAAGAGAAATGAATATGAAACTATGGAGATGAGCTGTAATAACCGAAATGAAGTAAGGGATATATATATATATATATATATATATATATATATATATATATATATATATATATGAAATTAAGAGATCGAGCAAGTCAAGATATTTTGCTACGTAGGAAGTATAGTCACCCCTGAGGGAAGAACTATAGATGATATGGGAAAGAGAATAAATAAAGCTAAACAGGCATTTGCAATGCTGAGACCAATATGGAAATCAAGGGAAGTTAACACTTATACAAAACTACAGCATCTGCATTAGGCTACAAATGTCAAATCAGTACTGCTCTATGGGTGTGAATCATGGAAAATTAACAAACAGCTAATTACCAAACTTCAAACATGTGTGAACAATAGTTTGAGGAAAATCTTGATGATATTGTGGCCACAAGTAATCTCCAATGAACAACTACGGAGAACAACCCATCAAACAGCCACCGATATTCAGAAACGCCGTAGGAAATGAAAGTGGAATGGGCATACATTATGGCGTAATAAAGACAACGTGGCAAGAAAAGCCCTGGAATGGAACCCACAAGGCTGCAGGAGAAGAGGCAGACCAAGGAATACATGGAAAAGGAGTGTAATAGCAGAAGGGACCGAAAAAGGTGGGAGGACCTGGATTGAGATAAAGACACTGGCGCAGAACAGAGTCCGTTGGCGGAAGTTCATTGATGCCCTATGTTTCACTTATGAGATACAGGAAAAAAGTCTAGTCAGTAAGTCATAATTGTATTTTCCGTTATTATTTTTAATCTCTCAATAACGAGCTATGGTACAGTTATTTGCACTCCCCCTCCCTCTATCTCGTCCTTTCCTCCGCCATACAACTCAGACCCTCACGATCCATTCTCACGCCATTACTTCCGCCAGTACCTCGTACCCGACACCAGTGAAAGCTTCGTTACTGAGTGTGAAGACTTCATTCTGGGAACCTGTCCCACACTACGGCACCACCGTCTCTCCTACACCCCTTCTTCCTGGAAGGCTAACCGGACGAGTTTTGGAGCAGAGCTTCTACGAACGTTTCAAGGAAGGACACAAGGCGAGAAGAAACCTTGCGAGGACACGTCCTGAGCGGCGGGCGTGTTGAGAAAAGACAGGCGAGCTCCAGAAACAACTGTAATGGAGGACGGTGAATGGCACCACAGTCTACATTGCTGTCAAACAATTTCATCTGCTGCCAGAAACGCCAGGGAAGCGCAACGAGGTCTAATATATAAAGCAGAGTGTCCGTATGTCTGTACGTGGAACATACAAATCTACAGTTTTGTTCCAATGTTTATGAAATTTTGTACACGTAAGCTTCAATCCATGAGGACAGTCGCCGTAATTGTAAGAATCACATACGATATATAGTTCACGAGATATGACGTCATACACAATAAGATGCGCGAAAAACTGCTGCATTTTGCGACAATGCTGCTCATTTCCTCCTAAACCAGTGGACCGATTTCAACCACATTTGGCACATACATTCCTTACCGTGAGGTAACAACTGCTGTAGGGTTAAGAATCACATACGGCACATGGTTCAGAAGATACGACGTCATAAACATTAGGAATCGCAAAAAAAAAATTGCCACATCATGCGGCGAGAATTTATAAATACGCTATATGAGAATAAGAGTGGTTAGCGACTTGCAACAAACTTTAAATATAATTTCAAACCTTTATTAAACTTTCCCTCGCTTACAACCATAGCAAAATGATGAATGGAAAAAAGTTTCTCGCTTACTACTTTTCCGCTGATTATGGAGTAAAACTACGGCTCTCGGTATGACGTTACAATATATAATTTGAACACTACAAATTGTAGCTGCAGGAAATTTTACAGACGGTATACACATATATAGTTAAATGTAGATTCTAAATTGTATCACATTCCGACACATAGTTGATGAGATATGAGCACATAAGCATTAACGTTCCGCTGTTCATGGACTAAAACTCCGTAATTCGGTATGACGTTACAATTTATAATTTCTACACTACAAATTGTAGCCTCATGAAATTTTTCAGACAGTATACACACATATAGTTGAGTGTACCTTCTAAATTGTATCACAGTACGACACATAGTCCATTCTATATGAGCACATAAACAATAGCGTTCATGGTAAACCGCCCCATCACGCACCAAGTTTTAATCTGTTTCTTCTTTACTACTAATTTTATTTCCATGAGATTTTACAGATATACAACCCTTATACAAATGAATATTTACCTGAAAAATGGCAGGAATAAAGAGATAAATACCCGGGCAACGTCGGGTTTTCAGCTAGTATCCTATAAATATGGAAACACTTTCTTTCATCGATGTTTTTTATTCTTTCAGTATTACTTTTCAAGCCATTATGTGCTCATTAGTGGAGATGCTACAGGGACATTGTTGTACCTTTTAGCAAATGATGGTGGTCTTTTGTTTTACTCATAGTAAATTCATTTCATTATGGTATCTTGGACACTGGAAAATGCGCACATCACCGTTTATTTCAAGACGGCTTGGATATTTTCTAATTATATCGTTGTCAGAAGAACTACTGGACCTTCACTGTCCTGTAGAATGACTTCCAAAAGTTAAAGACCGGCTTAGTTGCAAATATTATATTTAAAAATTACAATATTTGCAACAAATACGGTCTTTAATTGGAAGTCAACTTGCTTATGGTTGCTGTACTAGCCGAACTGCTGAAGACTATTTTACGAGAACGTATGATACTCTGACATGAATAGAAATGCTTTATGTTCCGCACTGACCAAAATGGACCTACAGTAATATGTAAACTATTCTTCGTGACAATTTCACCATTGTATGTCTGTATGTCTATATGACGGGATGTAAGTCAAATGTGTTCTCTTGTTTCTGATTGCTCAAACGGTCTTTCATTTGTTCCTCTTGTGGTTCGATGCAGCTCTCCACCCTACACTACCTTGAGCAAGCCTCTTCATCTCCTCATAAGAACGCCAAACTACATCTATTTGCACCTAATTATTGTTGTCTTTTCTCGGTCTCCCTCTGCAATTTTTACCTCCGACACATCTTTCCATATTAAATAGACAATTTCTTGATGCCTCAGAATGTGTCCTATCAAATGACCCCTCTTCAGTCAAGAAATTCCAGAAATTTTTCTCATCATTTCTGATCAGTCCTCCAGATTACTTATGTGATCTACCTGCCTAATCTTCAAAATTTGTCTGTTGCGACACAAATCAAAATATTCAATCAATTATTTATCGACCACTTTTCACTCCTGTACAATGCTACACTCATATAAATGCCTTCACAAAGGACTTTCTAACAAATTGATATTGGGGTAGTGAAGGCAGCAGAGGATCGTATAGGCAGAAGGACAAGGCCTAATAGAAATCCCTGGATAACACAGGATATTCTGAAATTAATTTATGAGAGGACAAAATATAAAAATTCAGCAATTGAAGCAGGAAAAAGGGAGTACAGACGTCTACAAAATGAGATTGACAGGAAGTGCAAACTGGCTAAGCAGGAGTGGCTACAGGACAAATGCAGAACCGTAGAAGGATGCACAACTAGGGGAAAGATGGATACCGCCTACAGGAAAATAAAAGAGATATTTGGAGACAAGAAAAGCAGTTGTATGAGTATCAAGAACTCAGCCGGGAAACCAGTACTAAGCAAAGAGGGGAAAGCTGAACTATGGAAGGAATATATAGAGGGCCTATATAAAGGAAATAAACTTGAAGGCAGTATTCTAGAATTATTTACAGACGAATGGAAAAAACTTGTGGAATCTGACCTCGGGGAAGATCAGTTTGGATTTAGGAAAAATGTAGGAACACGGGAGGCAATACTCAACATTACGACGTATCTTAGAAGATAGGCCAAGGAAGGGCAAACCTACGTTTTTGGCGTTTGTAGATTTGGAGAAAGCTTTTGACAATGTCGACTGGAATACACTCTTCCAAACTCTGAAGGTAGCAGGGGTATAATATAGGGAGCGAAGAATTATATTCGACCTACACAAAAACCAGACAGCGGTTATTAGAGCCGAAGGGCAAGAAGGGGACGCAGAGGTTGGGAAGGGAGTAAGATAGGGTTGTAGCCTTTCCCCAATGTTGTTCAATCTGTACATTGAGCAAGCAGTGAAAGAATGGAAGGAGAAATTTGGAGAGGGAATTAAAGTTCAGGAGAAGATATAAAAAGTTTGCGGTTTGCCGATGACATAGTAATTTTGTCAGAGACTGCAAAGGATTTGGAAGAGCAGTTGAATGCAATGGACAGTGTCTTGAAAGAAAGATATAAAATGAACATTAACAAGAGTAAGACGAATGTAATGTCAGAAAATCAGGCGATGCTGAAGGAATTAGATTAGGTAATGAGACAATAAAAGTAGTAGATGAATTTTGTTATTTGGGTAGCAAGATAACTTCTGATGGCCGAAGTAAAGAAGATATAAAATGCAGAATGGCTATGGGGAGAAAAGCGTTTCTAGAGAAGCGAAATTTGTTAACATCCAATATTAATTTAAATGTTAGGAAGTCCTTTCTGAAAGCATTTGTCTGGAGTGCAGCATTATAAGGCAGTGAAACGTGGACAATAAAGAGATCAGATAAAAAGATTATAGAAGCTTTTGAGATGTGGTGCTACAGACGAGTGATGAAGATTAGATGGGTAGATCACGTGACTAATGAGGAGATACTTAACCGAATCCGGGACAAAAGGAGTTTCTGGCATATCCTGACTAAGAGAAGGAATAGATTGGTTGGACACATTCTGAGACATCAAGGAATCGTCAACTTAGCATTAGAAGGAAGTGTGTGGGGTAAAAATCTTAGAGGGAGACAGAGGGATGAATACAGTAAGGAGATTCTAAAGGATGTAGGTTGCCGAACATATTCTCAGATGAAGAGACTTGCACAGGACAGGGTAGCGTGGAGAGCTGCATCAAACCAGTCTGCGGACTGAAGACCACAACAACAACAACAACGTTGTGAGATGCCTTTTCTAAAAAGGTATATGCACTAATGCTATGAAATTTTCAGGATCTGTTCGCAACGTGTTGCTGTCTTCCTGGAACTAAAAAATATGAGATCCTGCAATTAAATTCTAAGTTTTAGACGATTTTATGTAGAAAAAACATTAATTTTAGATGAGCAGAATCAAAAACTTTGTTAATGATACAGTTTGTATCATAAATTAATAACTGTAGTTCAGTGGTCTTATAACCTTTTCACGACACTACATTCCTTTTTTAAAATTAATTGCATTATTAGAATTTGAGTTATTGTTTTTTATAAAAAAGATAATAAAAAATAAAAATTTAAATTTTCTTGCAAAATATTTTCCCTGCATATTTTATTATATTTTTCCATTAAAATACCGCTCTGTTGCTTAACACATGCAAAATTTTAGATTTGTACATTAATAAATATGGCTATCATGAATTTTTTTAAATGTTTACATTACATCCCCTCTTGTTTATCTTATACTTCCTTTCAGTGATTATCCATTCCGTTCAACTGCTCTTCCATAGCATTATAGAGAATTACGACGTTATCGGCAAACTGTAATGCCTTCATTTCTTCTCCAAAAAGTTTAATTCCTTCTTTAAATTTATCGTTGGCTTTCCTTCATACCCATTGGATAATGTTGGGACGAAATTAAAATCTGCCTAACTCTCTACCCAACCAACGTTTCCAGCAATTGAACTGCAGTAAGTTGTTTTGTACAAGTTGGATATAACTACTCGTTTCCTACATTTAATCCTTGCTATGTTCAATATTTGGAAGACTGTGTTCCAGACTGTGTACTCTTTATTGATTCGTTACCTAATTTAACTCATTCAGCATCGCCTGATTTTTCTAAGACTGCATTCAATTACCCTTGTTTTGCCCTTGTTAATGTTCATCTTATATGATTCTGTCCATTCCGTTCAATTGTTCCTCTAGCTTCTTTGCTGTCTCTGACAGAATTACAATGTCATAAGCAAAACTCAATGTTTTTATTTCTTCACCGTGAACTTTAATTCCTTCTGCAAATTTCTTCTTGCTTTACTTTACAGCTTGCTTAATGTACAAATTGAATAACATTGGGGAAAGGCTGCAATCCCGTCTTACTCCATTTCCAACTTCTGCACCCCTTTTATGCCCTTCAACACAGATAACTGCTTTCTGGTTTTTGTACAAGTTGTAAATATCCCTCCGTTCACTATATTTTACCCCTTTCTGATTTCAGAATTGGAAAGACTGTATTCCAATCAATGTTATCAAAAGCTGTCTCTAAATCTACAAAAGCTAGAAATGTAGGTTTGCCTTTCCTTAGTCTAAGATAAGCCGTAACTCCATTTTGCCTGTTTCGCTTACTGCATTTTTATATTTTCTCCTCTAATCTATTAAATTTAGTATTTCCTGTGATATCCAAGGATTTTTTGTAGGTCTTCCCTTTCTACCTATTTTGCCTTCTGCTGCCTTCACTATTCCATCTCTCAATGCTACCCATTCTTCTTCCACTTTTCTATTTCTCCCCGTTTCAGTCAATTGTTGCCTAAAGCTCCCTCTGAAATTCTCAAGAACCTCATGTTCCTTCAATTTGTCCAAGTCCCATCTCCTTATTTTTCTACTTTTTTGCAGTTTTTTCAGTTTCAGCCTACACTTCATGACCATGAAGATATGTTTAGAGTCTACATCTGCCCCTGGATATGTCTTGCAATTTAAAACCTGGTTTCGAAATCTATGTCTTACCATTATAAAATGTATGTGGTACATTCTGGTGTCCTGTTTTCTTCCACGTTTAGAACCTTCTTTCGTGTTCTTAAACCAGGTGTTTGTTATGATTAAATTATGTTCCGTGCAAAATTCTACCAGGCGGCTTCCTCTTAACTTTATATTCATCTTGGCCCCATCCAAACAATATATACTATATTCGCTCCTGAAATTAAGTGACACAGGGTTGAATGCTATCTCGTTTGTTATTCAATCTGTACATAGAGAAAGCACAAGGAGTAATTTGTTGTGGACATTAAAATACGGATGAAGGTTAAAACCTTCACTGTTTGCCGAAAGAATTCTATTTCTGTCAGAGACGACACAGATCTTCCAAGACAATGAATGGTACGTATATTGCTTGGTCCCACAATATGAAGTTAGAACAAATTTTGTATAAATCTTCGTGTTGGTAGATTTCGCAAATGTGTGTTTGCAACTACCAGTAGAGTGTGTCAGACAAGTATTTGACTTAACTGTTTACGGACGACTTAATTTACGTGTTCCGATAATGTAATTACAATGCTAAAACATAAATAGATTGTAACTGAGATTAATTACAGGACGGTATTGATTTAACGCGTTTTACTTCAGTATTACCCTCTATAAATACACAGGAAAGCACCGCTTTAATTCAGAACGGTATCTAGTTCAGGCGCGCTGCACTTTATGCGGCAGGCTGTTCTTAGCAGACCACGTTACATGTCGTGCTGTTCTGAATGGCGAAGTTCCGCGAAGTTCCATTTTCAGCGCTACCCGCGGATTGGCGTTAATCGAACTAGACAAGTTTGTGGCGACTAGGAATGAGGCACAAGAAAGTTACTGCGCCATTCAGCGTCTGAAACTGGCGTGGCAGTTAGTTCTGCTCAGAGAGCAGGGGGCACGTCCGAACAGAAACACTGCGCTGTAAGGCAGTTCAGAGACTTCACCGCACTGCTCAACAGAAATAGAGGATAATGTGAGATATAATTCACAACATACCTGCGGTAACGTATTTTATGCAGATATTGGTTACAAGTGTTATCTGTCTGTGATGCGGTACGATATTTTGAATCCGCGGCGAAATGACCGAAAGCTCTAATGCGCCTTCGTGCGGAGCGCGCCGTGTCTGCCCCTTCAGATTAGATTAGATTAGTTAGTTCTTTCCATAGGTGCGTGTTGAGATGATCTACGTGAATGTGGAACATGTCAATTTTATTATACAGGGTGTTACAAAAAGGTACGGCAAAACTTTCAGGAAACATTCCACACACAAAAAGAAGCTACGCGCGCGCAACCTATTCTGCCTGACGTCACACGAGAGCGCCGCGGCCTTCTCTCTAGGTGGTGGTGCTACTGTGACGTGCGCCGGCGCTGGAATGTTGACCACGCTCGTCTCTCATCGCCGCAAACGCACTCTGCAGGCACTTCTTTCGGGGTGTTGCATTTTGGATGCCCAGCAGTTTGCATTCATCTTGCAGGGTGAGAATGTTTCCGCAGTGTCATGTACCTCGCTAGCACAGTTGGCTCTTCCAAGGACGTCAGTAGCTCCGAGAGAACGTCGTCTGCTCCTGGGTGCTTGTTTCAGCTTATGTTGTCAGTCCTCTTCCAAATTCTTCCACTAGTCTCTCTTTCACCTCATCTTCATCTACTTGCGTTCCTCCTCCTATGCTATTGCGAGCACTTCTCACGTACAGGGTGTCCAAAAAAGGGCTCCCTGATTTTAAAATTAAATATCGATAGACCGATGCAGTAAACGGTACGTTTATTGTGAAAGCTGTAAGAAGTTTATACAGCAGTTTGAAATAATAGTTACAAAAGCTGCTAACAGGTGGCGCTGTACAGCTGATATCAGCATACATAACTGAAATAATCGTATGAAAACACTCTTTGCAAACAATCACATCACAATGTTTTCAAAATGTTCACCATTGGCACTACAGAGGTGGCGCAAACGAAGAATGAAATTCGCCATCACCTTTCGTAGTGTCTCAACCGAAATTTGATTCACATGCCACAGAGATCGCCGATTCAAGCTCGTCCAGCGTGGCGGGATGCTTCGGGTAGACCATGTCTTTCACTGTGCCCCACAAAAAAAAGGCACAGGGAGTCAAATCCGGCGAATATGGAGGCCAATCCATGCCTGCACCAGTAAATTTGGGATATTCCAAAGCAATGACTCGATTCCCGAAGTATTCCCCAAGAAAGCGAAATACTTGTTCGGTCCGATGTGGTCGGGCTCCATCTTACATATACCATTCAGTACCTGGTCGATCCTCTAACGCTTGCTGTGTGGCGACAAATTGTTCCAAAATTGCAACTTAACGCGCACCAGTGACAGTTTCTCGAATGAAAAAAGGGTCAATAATGCCTCTGCTACATACTGCAGCCACACAGTAACTTTAGAATACAGGGGTTTCGCTCCACACCTATATGGCTTTTCGGAACCCCAAAATCGCCACTTCTGCTTATTCACGTAGAATAGGAATTCAGGTGGAAGTGTGGTTCATCTGTAAACCAGATGCAGCCAACATCAACTCCTTCACTATCAATCATTCTCAGCATCTGATTAGCAAAGGCAACCCTTTGTTGCACAGCTCGTACGGGTATGGCCTGGTGCGTTTGAATTTTGAATGGGAATATGTGCAGGCTCTTTCTCAGTATTTTATGCGTGCTGGAACGCTTCAAACCAGTCTCAGATGCAATTCTATGGACGGATGACTAATTCCAGAAACTGTGGCGATATTTTCAGGCATAACTGCGATTTGCTTGCGACCAACATGCCCCACTAGATCATCAATTACGCTGCCTGTTCGTTGAAATTTTGCGAAGAGCGTATGAATGGTTTTCGCATCGGGTCCTTTAAATCGTGCTTGAAAACTTCGCCTTGTTGCCGTAGGACTCTCTTCTAACCTGTGGTACTCTAGCACCAGAAAAACGCATTGTTCAATGGAGTACATGGTTTTAATCTCTTCCTTCGATACGCTAACCTCCTTTCACGTTTCAGTAGTGGAACTGATAGCTCTGGGCTTCGGATCACTATTTATACTAGGAATTACGTACGGCGATTACAGCGCCATCTGCTAGCAGCTTTTGTAACTATTATTTCAAACTGCTATATAAACGTCTTACAGCTTTCACAATAAACATACCGTTTACTGAATTCCTCTATCGATCTTTGTTTTCGAGATATTTAATATTGAAACCAGGGAGTTCATTGACTGATCGCAGTTTCCCATCTGAGCTGCAGATATTCATCCTGCTCTTTTTTTACAAACTTATAAGATGAACATTAACAAGAAGAAAACCAAGGTTAATTACTTAAAAAATCCGCGACTGCTAAACATCTTTATTAAGAGGACCGGTTTCGGCAAGTGCCATGATCGGATCTTTCATTTAATAATTAGCTCTCAACTATGGCAAACTTTTACAAAACAAAGGTAATGGGATGTGGTCTAAGATAATCAGGCGATGCTGGTGGATTACATTAGGTAACGAAACAATAAAGATGATAGATGAGTTTTGTTACTAGGGCAGTAAAATAACATACGATCGTCACCGTGCAGACGATATAAAATGCAGAATGGCAATAGCAAGTAAAGCGTTTCTGAAAATGAGAACTTAACATCGAATTTAAGTGTTAGGAAATCTTTTCTTAAGGCATTTGCGTGAAGTGTTGCCTTGTATGGGAGTGAAACATGGACGATAAATAACTCAGAGATCTCTTTAACAAGGCATCCTGTTCGATGTTTAGATTTCTGAAATAATGCATGCACTGGAAAAAGACTTCAAAATGGTATACGCCTACGCAGGAGAACACTTTTGAATAATTTACTGCACGCTGACGATACAAAAAGAAGAGGACCTTTACAAAGGAATTTACTGACAGAAAGAAAGAAATGCATAATTTGACATGGATATCTCAACAATAAGGTAAGTCTTTTTGGGGAAAGAACCAAAGGTAGCGATAGATCAAAGGATTTTAGAAGAAGAAAAGCATTTCACACATCTGAGGTGATATTTCCCTATAGCAGAGATATACAGATTAATCTTAGTAAGCTCAACCGGGGCTGTGAAACAATCAACAGAAACCATAAGAAAACCAAAACTAAACCGTTGGAGTGCAAACTCTGCTCTATGGAAGCGAGACCTGGTTTACGACCAAAAAGCAGGAAATCCGTTTCAGATAGAAGAACTGACAAAGACGAGAAAAGTTAAATATTCTCCAATTAAAGTAAGGCTAAGAAATCAAGATTTTAGAGAACAACCAAAAGTTCTCCATCCTGTTCAGAAAGGTCGGAGCTAAATTTAGAGGAAGAATTTGAAAAAGCGAAGAGTACTCTTTTTGGATACCCACACGTCCTAAATTATCAGTTGGTATGTGGTATGCAAATTTCGGGGGAAAACCCCCACGTTAACAACACTGTCTGCTCCCCCCCCCCCCCCGTCAGAAGTGATATCTGGCGTTCCACAGGGAAGCGTTATAGGTCCCCTACTCTTCCTCGTGTTTATAAACGATTTAGGAGATAATCTGAATAGCTCCCTTAGACTGTTCGCGGTCAGTGAAGTCAACAGAGGATCAAAAGCAACTGCAAAGCGATTTAGACAAAATTTCTACTTGGTGCGAAAATTGGCAATTGACACTAAATAAAGAAAAGTGTGAAGTAATACACATGACCACTAAAAGAAATCCGCTGAACTTCAAGTACGCGATAAATCAGTCAAACCTTAAGGTCGTAAATTCTACCAAATACCTAGGAGTTACAATTACGAACAACTTTGACTGGAGAGAACACACAGAAAATGTTGTGGGGAAGGGGAACCAAAGGTTACGTTTCATTGGCAGAATGCTTAGAAGATGCACCAGCTCCACCAAAGAGACTGCCTACATCACACTTGTGCGTCCTCCCTTGGAGTACTGTTGCCCCTTGTGGGACCCTCACACGGTGGGACTGACGGAAGATATTGAGAAGGTTCAGAGAAGGGCAGCTCGTTTTGTTTTATCACGTTACGGGGGGGAAAGCGTCACGGAAATGTTGCACGAATTGGGGTGGAAATCATTAAAAGAAAGACGTTATTCATTGCGGCGTGATCTGTTTGCGAAGTTTCAATCACCGACTTTTAGTTCTGAATGTGAAAATATTTTGCTAGCACCCACCTACTTAGGGAGACATGACCATCCAAATAAAATAAGAGAAATCAGATCGAAAACGGAACGATTTAGGTGTTCTTTCTTCCCGCGCGCTATTAGAGAATGGAACGGTAGAGAAAAGTTATGAAAGTGGTTAATGAACCCTCTGCCAGGCACTTAAATGTGATTTTCAGAGTATCTATGTAGATGTAGATGTCACAACTCTGCCATCTAACTGTTTACACACTGTATTTTATTTGACTGTTATCTGCAGATACACCTGACGCTGAGATATAGGTCTCGAAACTAGGGTAGTGCAGAAAATAAAAAGTTTAAAATTAACAACTGTTGCGGATCCCATCATTTAAAATGAAGATTGGCGGTTGTGGATGTTCCGAAGGAAGAAAATTGTGTCAGTCTTATTTTGCCCACCCTGTACCGTTGTAATTATCCTCTGGCACTCAGTGAACGGCGCGACAGAGTCCGCCCCAGACGTCCCGCCAGTGGACGGTATCCCCCAGTTATGAATCGGCCATTGTGCGCGTTCCCTAATACCGGCTCCACCCGACGACCATCGGTTAATTCAGTCCGCGTCTGCAGTCATTCTGCAGAGCGCGCTGTTAAATCCTTTGGTCCCTCTCCGTCAGATCCCTTTATTATTTTACTGCACCAAGAATGCTAA
This sequence comes from Locusta migratoria, assembly GCA_026315105.1. Lineage (NCBI taxonomy): Eukaryota > Metazoa > Arthropoda > Insecta > Orthoptera > Acrididae > Locusta > Locusta migratoria. Next base: position 831,427,548 of record CM048744.1, read on the forward strand.
ATCGGACATTTTCCTGTAACAACTGAGGTGGACCTCATTCTACTTCTGTATTGTTTCCTGAAAATACGTTGTATCCCACTCGTTATTACACGGTATTACAGAGACGAATTTTACATGTACAAAATGATTTAATTCGTCGATTTTCATCGTCTTAAATTTATGACAGGATTGTAGCCTGTCGCCATTGTTATTCAGTCATTAAGCAAGCTGTGAAGGAAAGCGAGAAGACATTTGTACTAGGAGTTTAGATTAAAACTTGTTCCATAGCTCATGAATACGACACTTCATAATGATGTGGATCGTCTCACATTAATAAAAGATGTCTGTAAAGATATTACATTACGCAAAATATTACATGTCACAAATATATTTTTATTGCTTTTTATCTTTTTTTATGTTTTTTTTCCTTATTTGCATTTACTAATTTATATCTAAAAATTCATCCAATGAGTAGGAGTAGTCATTCAGAAATTATTTTATTTTTAAAAGTCCAGTTGGCTATCTGTCAGGCTTTGGATGCTGTTTAATAGGTGACCGAAGACTGTAGTGGCAACATAATTCACCCCTTTCTGTGCCAAAGTCAGATTTAACCCTCCATAATGAAGATCGTCCTTTCTACTAGTGTTGTAGCTATGCTCACTGCTATTACTTATGAACTGGGTTGGATTATTAACAAAAAAATTCTTAAGTGAATATACTGTGATGTTAATGTGAGGATACCTAAACTTTTAAATAGACGTCTGCAGGATGATCTCCAGCAATTATTCTGATTACTCGCTTTTGTGCAATGAATACTTTTTTACTCAATGATGAATTACCCCAGAATATGATGCCATATGAAAGCAGTGAATAAAAATAGGCATAGTAAGCTAATTTACTGAGATTCTTATCACCAAAATTTGCAATATTCCTAACAGCATACGTACGTGAACTCAAACACTTCAGTAGACCATCAATGTGTTGTTTCCAGTTTAATTTTTGAAAATTATACCGTAATTAGAGACTTCTGTTCATAGTCTATATTTATTACTGGATTTGTGCCACTTACTGTATGAAACTCTATATACTGTGATTTTATCAAAATTTAATGAGAGTCCGTTTGCTGAGAACCTCTTAATAATTTAGTGAAAAGCATTATTTACGATTACACCACTTAGTTCTTTTTTTCGATTTGATTATTATACTTGTATCATCAGCAAAAAGAACTAACTTTACATATTTATCAATGTAGAATGACAAGTCATTAATGTATATCAGGAACAGTAAAGGACCTAATACCGAACCCTTTGGGATTCCATTCTTGATAGCCCCCCCCCCCCCCATAAGGAATCAGCTGATGTTTTGACATTAGATGAACTACTTATTTTTCTTCCAGTTAAGTATGAATTAAACCATTTGTGCACTGCCCCATTCAAACCGCAATGATTAATCTTATTTAGAAGAATTCCATGATTTAAAGTTCAGGGCGAAGAAATAAAAACTTTTTAGTTTGCCAAAACATTGTCAAATTATCAGAGGTACCAAAGCATCTGGAAGAGCAATTGACCAGAATGGGCTGTCTTGAAAAGAGAGTTTACGAAGAACAAGAGGAAGAGAATATTCTGTAAGAAAATCAGGAGACGCTGGAGGAATTAGGTTAAGTAACGAGACAAAGAAAGTAAAGATGAGTTTTCTTATTTGGGTCATAAAATAAGTTTTGATGCCCGAAGTAAAGAAGATTTAGAATGCAGAATGCCTATGGGAAGAAAAGCTTATCTGAAGAAGCCAAATATGTCGACATACAAAATAAATTTAAATGACAGGAAATCCTTTTTGATAGCATTTGCATGCAGTGTAGCCTTTGTACTGGAGTGAAACATGGGTGATATGATGTTCAGAAAGAAAAATGATGCTATAGATGAATGCTGAAGATTAAACGGGTAGCTCGTGTAACTAACGAGGTGATGCTGAACATAATTGCGGATAATAGAAATATTTGGCTTATATTGACTAAAGGAATGGATCGATTGGTAGGACACATTATGAGACACCGAGAAATGGTCAGTGTAGCATTGGAGGAAAGTGTGAGGGGGAAGGGTTAAAATCGTAGAGGGAGACCGAGAGACGAATATAGTAATCAGGTTCAAATGGATGTAGGTTGCCGAACGAATTCGCAGATGAAGAGTTTTGCAAAGGACAGGGTAGCGTTGAGAGCTGCATCAAATCACACTTCGGACTGAAGACAACAACAACGAAGTCAGTTGCCGTTTCTTAACCCTGAAGATATTTTACCTAAGCCATTTTTCAATCCATCCTGATGAGCGTAAATGCTTCAGCTCCAAATAATCTTTAAGAAGGCTACTCACATTACCTCACAAATCGTGTTTATAGATCAGCAACTGCAGAGTGCTTGTAATACTTCATTTGGGTACGCCAGATATAATATTTCTGTTTTACATATACCGTCAGCTACTAACCATAAGAAATGACAACTTTCTGATAGAAAAATAATGATTCTAATTCGATGATACTCCAAAGGCACGCTGCTTGTGAGGAAGGTATAAAGCCTTCTAGAAATCTAACAGCATGGACTCAAACTGCGATCCGCAGTCAATATCACTCATTGTTATGTGTGATTTTCATTGTTCACAGCAAAGAAAATTTTCTGAATCGATGCTCTGTTTCAATAGGTTGATATCCTCGAGGCAATTTACTATGTTGGAACAAAGAATGTATTCAAAAAAGCTCTACTGTAAAATGAAGTATTTCTGATTGGGTGTCTAACTGTACTCCCTATGACCAACTGAGTCAGTTCGAAGGCCAAGAAAGTATTGTGGTGTTCTAACAGAGTTACCGGTTATAACAATGCGTAAGATCTCAACTGCTAACTGAACTGTTCGTTACATATAAACAAGTGTTCGATCAGCTATTTTTCAGTATATTATTACATTACAAAGTTAAGGGGCATTCTAACCTTGTCTTTTTGTGAGTTGTTATGAGTTTCACAGATACTATAGTTCGATCCAGAAAGTAGCTCAGAACATTGCTTACGTAATTGAAAGGCACTTTAAACATATTATCAATTACGAAAACATTTCTAATATGTAAAATACGACAGTAATCATGATGTTACATGTAACATGTATGCCTTGTGTGATCTGAGCAGATAAATTGAGGTGGATGCATACTGATTACATTATTGTTTTGGAATTACACTTTTATGAATATTATCGGATGTACAAAATATATAAAGTGAAATGTTTTGACGAGTTGCCGAATAGAGAATTTTCACACACAGATTTCACCTCACTGCTCGTTTATAAACTTATATTTTCATTACATAAAATTTATTTGAAATAACAGTGCTTATCTTGTAATTTCATAATTTTATTTTGTAATTATATATGGTAGTTTAGTGAAAAATCCAAAGATCATAGACTAGGTTTTGACGATCTTATAAAAGAAATTTGTCGAACTGGCTCAAGTTCAGTCGCTGGTGTAATGTTATGTTGAGAGGACGTATTACGTTGTGTTTAGTAAACAATCAGATATACGTGACCAAAGCACTCACTAGACAGTTATCACAGGTTTCTTTTTTTTATATGCTTTGCCCAAGATGGCATCTGTTTGAGTATTGTGATATTCGTGCTACGAATGGAATAAAATTATACAATGAAAATAATTAATTCGTTTGCTGGCATTTTCCTTGCTATGAATGCAGTTGTTGTTGTTGTGGTCTTCAGTCCGCATATTGGTTTGATGCAGCTCTCCACGCTATCCTGTCCTCTGCAAGTCTCTTCATCTGAGAATAAGTTCGGCAACCTACATCCTTTTGAATCGGTTTACTATATTCCTCCCTCGGTCTCCCTCTATGACTTTTACCCCACACGCTTCCTTCTAATGCTAAGTTGACAATTCCTTGATGTCTCAGAATATGTCCAACCAATCTCTCTCTTCTCTTAGTCAGGATATGCCCGAAACTCCTTTTGTCCCCGATACGGTTAAGAATCTCCTCATTAGTTACGTGATCTACCCATCTAATTTTCATCATTCTTCTGTAGCACCACATTTCAAAAGCTTTTATCATATTTTTATCTGAACTCCTTCTTATCGTCCACGTTTCACTCCCATACATTGCTACACTCCAGACTAATGCTTTCAGAAAGGACTTCCTAACATTTAAATTAATATTGGATGTTAACAAGTTTCCCTTCTTTAGAAACGCTTTTCTTCCCATAGCCATTCTGCATTTTATATCTTCTTTACTTAGGCCATCAGAAGTTATCTTGCTACCCAAATAACAAAATTCATCTACTTCTTTTATTGTCTCATTACCTAATCTGATTCCTTCAGCATCGTCTGATTTCCTGACATTGCATTCCATTACCTTCGTTTTACTCTTGTTAATGTTCATCTTATATCTTCCTTTCAAGACACTGTCCATCCCATTCAATTGCTCTTCCAGATCTTTTCCGGTTCTGACATAATTACTATGTCATCGGCAAACCACAATGTTTTTATTTCTTCTCTATGCACTTTAATGTCCTCTCCAAATTTCTCCTTCCATTCCTTCACTGCCTGCTCAATGTACAGAATATGAATGCAGAAACACCTCATTTCAGCGAGACTCGACATAGAGACCACCAGAACTTCACTAATAAATAACGTCGATTTGCTAGAACAAGGTGTGCAAGTTGATTTTGTAACCTCAGTTTCTGCGCTAAGCTCCTGTGTCATACTCACAGTATTACTGTTGAAACGAGCACAGTTGAATATCGGCGATAATCGTGTAAATTAGGAAACTGGTAGTGTCACACGGTTCATCCGTAAATCTTTATATACAAAAATTAGTTGTGCGTTGGTCTCGCTAAAACTTCAGACATGGTTAGGCCGATTTAAATCATTTGTTTCATTTTGTTAGTATTAATGCGAGGGTGGTTTGAGGGGAAAAAAGTAAAAGACAGTATAGGGAAAACTGAAAGGAACAGTTGAAAAATTAAGAATATCTAAAACTGGATGCCTGCTATCTTCTCGATATACGACGCGCCATACACAACTGCTAGGGAGCTACAATTGTAGCAAGTGGAAGGGACCCTTTACAACTGCTATGATGCATCATAATTTTAAATTTCGACACGGAGATAGAAGTTGCGAGTTTATCGTTCTTTTATAAAAAGAAAATAGCCCCATTGTGTGTTTGTCTGTTTGCAATTCATACAAATCTACAATTTCATTCCGATCTTGAGCACTTGACATTCAAAAGGTATTTGTCCACATAAATTTTCACATCGTCGATGACAGCGGGAAATTTCCCTGCAGATTTCGACGCATTCCTGCAATTTCGTTCCGATCTTAAAAGTAATTTTGCACACTTCGCCATGTAAATAAGAGAAAGGCCACCGCGTATATAAAATTTTGTATGCTGCGTGGCGGAGAGCACTTCACTTACACTTAGACATGTTCTTGCAGTTTTATTATTCCTATCTAAATAATAATAAAAAACAATTGCATAGGTGGCCATCAAAACAAGGGGGTACTTAACTGCAGACCTGGACAACATTTAACTAGTTATTAAAAAAATTGGCGCTTATATGAATGTTTTCATGGAGAGCGTTTGGTGCATGGCGAAGGGTTCCTTGAAATAAACTTTGATGTTCAGATATTTGTAAACCTTCTGGACCAAACTGCTATGGTCGTCAGTCCCTAGACTTACAAACTACTTAAACCATCTTCCATTAACTACAACACACACACTCATGCCAGAGAGAGAGAGGACTCGGAATCTTCGCGGCCGCCCAGTCCGTAGCAAGATGCCTTAGACCACGCGGCTACTCCAACGCGGCAGTAAACTTCGACAGTGGTACACTGATTACCGCAAAAGTTGACAGATATATGTGGATTTTCATAGAAAGAAGTAGGAGGAGACGAACTGAAGGCGGACTGAATAGAGGGGAAGGGGGGGGTTCTGATTATATGGGACGAGGAAGGGGAAGGATCAGATGGAATTTATGGACAGACAGGGAGAGCGAGAGAACATTGCAGGGGAAAGGGACTAAGGGTACAGAATAAATAAATACCCAGGCACATTTGTGGAAACATTTTTGTTTCTTTTGGGAAAATAACCCCTTATGATAATTTTATTTTATAAAATCAGTGGTATTTTTATTTTATAAAAACAGTTTAGAGCGCAAAATCGACTTTTTATCATCAACTAGTTTCGACCCAATGTTGGACTACCTTCAGGATGTTGCTCCTCTCCACACCATCTAGGAGCAACTTCCTGAAGATTTTTTTTTTATAATTTGACGGCTTTCAACCACTATATCTTCCACTCCATTTTAGCTACCGGGATGGAACTGCTATGGTGTACAACGGGAGACTTCGGACAAGAATTTTAGACAGACCATTCGTTTGCGTTCTGTAGTTTTCGCTACGGAGCGAAATATTAACACACACACACTTAGAATTTTATATACACCGATAACTTTCCATCCCAATATACTCCACCCTTTTATCATTATCAACTCTCAAGCAACAATGCAACCAATAAAACCATTTTCAAAGAGTAATTATTGTTCCGCATTTCGCGTTATATTCTTCAAATTACTAAATATAATATAATTACTAAAACCGTGCCTAAATTAGTAACTGCATATTGTCGTACGGACGTGATATGCGTACACAGAAAAACCATTCACATTAATATATATATATATATATATATATATATATATATATATATATATATATATCTCCGATCTCCATAAAACCGTGCCTAAAGCCTTCCCGGGTAGACATTAGTAACTGTAAATTTTTTAGCTCTTTATGTCTTGTGGTTCAGACGTGATAAACGTACACCGAACAGATATTCACATTTATAGATATAAATAAACAGATCGCTCTCTAGAGGCGTAACATTTCAGGTAACAATAAAATAGAGTTAGGGGAGACGTTATGGACAGTGAGACAGCAGGAAGGGGTGTAGGGTCTGTATTCACTTACCATGCGTATTCCGAATATTGCGAAGCACTGCCGGGCTGGTTAGTAAGAAGTTAGCTCAGAGAATTGTTCAAACAGTGTCCGAGTGATTTTTCGGACAAGCTTTAACGAGAAAATTTAATTCGTGTATACGTGATCAGTCGAAAGGAATAAAACACAAAAGCTACACAGCTGTCAAGGGTACTTGTAACAGACAGCAGCCATTTCAGAGAATTGCCGCCGGTATAAAATAGCAGTGCGGACGGACAGGAAACTGACAGTGTGGGATTAACGCACTGAAAGAGCAATCTCACATTCAGGCTGACCGTATTGCCGCGAGAAAAAAAATTTTCCTGCCGTTGTCATATTCAATAAAACGTTTCGGGATACATTAACGCGTCGCCATGTTTTATAAACAACGCAGCATTCACGGAATTCCATTGAAAAATTTCCCGTGCACCAGTTTTCCGATGATACTGCAAATGATCTTACCTGAGGCATTTCAAACATCGAGTGGTGTTATCTGTTATTCCTTGTTGAGCTCAGTGTGATATAAGCGCTATTCCAGGCAATAAACACGATTTTCTGAGTAAATATATAGATATAGATATAACACAGAGGAACAGTTAGTAAAAGAATTCTTCGAAGGTAATAAATTGCGTATTGAAATTACACAGCTGTACGTAAAAGTGGCGCATTTTAAGGTTGTTGTTGTTGAGGTCTTCAGTCCGGAGAATGGTTTGATGCAGCTCTCCACCCTACTCTATACTAAACAACCATCTTCATGTCATAAGAACGGCAACATACATCCATTTGAATCTGCTTACTATGTTCATCTCTTGGTCTCCCTCTGCGGTTTTTACCACACACACACACACTTCCCTCCAATGCTAAATTTACGATTCCTTGATGTCTAAGAATATGTCCTACCAATCTATCTCTTCTTCTAGTCAAAGTATACCAGAAATTCCTTTTCTCCCAGATTCTATTCAGTACCTCTTCATTAGTTACCCACCTAAACTTCATCATTCTTCTAAAGCACTAGATTTCAAATCGTTTTATCCTCTTCCTGCGTAAACTATTTATAGTCCAAGTTTCACTCCCATACAAGGCAACACTCCATACAAATGCCTTCAGAAAAGCCTTCCTTACACTTAAATTAATATTCTAAATTAGCAAATTTCTCATTACCATTTTGCATTTTATATCCTCTGTACAGCGACCATCGCATGTTATTTTAATGCCCAAGTAACAATACTCATGTACCATCTTTATTGTTTCGTTACCTAATCTACTTCCTCCAGCATCACCTGATTTTCTTAGTCTGCACTCCATAACCTTTGCTTTGCTGTTGTTAATTTTCATCTTATACGCTCCTTTCAACACTTGGTCCACTCCGTTCAACTGCTCTTCCAGGTCTTTTGCTGTCTCTGATATAATTACAATGTCGTCAGCAAAACACAGAGTTTTCATTTTTTTCACCCTGAGCTCTAATTCCTTCTCGAAATTTGTCTTTGCTTTCCTTCACAGCTTGCTCAATGTACCAATTGAATAACATTGGAAAAAGGCTATAACCGTGTCTTACTCCCTTCCCAAACAATGCGTCTTTTTCATGCCCTTCAACTCTAATAACAGCTGTTTGGTTAATGTACAAGTTGTAATAACCGTCCGTTCCCTGTATTTGCCTTTCCTTAATCTATCTTAATAAGCCGTAAAGTGAGTATTGCCTCATGTGTTCCTACATTTCTCCTGAACCCAAACTGATCTTCCCCGAGGTCAGCTTCTGCCAGCTTTTCCATCCCTCTGTAAATAATTCGTGTTAAAATTAAATTCATGGTTCTATAAATTTCACACCTGTCTGCACCTGCTTTCATTGGAATGGGGATTATTACATTTTTTCTTAGAGTATATCGCCTATCTCATAGATCTTACTCGTGAAATAGTTTTGTCATGGCTGGTTCTCCCAGGGAAAGGTTAGTAACACTAAAAGAGGGCCCTTTGCAACGGAATTGTGACAGCTCGAATTTTAATTGCAAAGAAGAACGCCTTAACCGTGAAACCTTAACTTTTTCCCGGCGTAATGAATGTTCAAGCAACTTACGGGTATGCTGCCGGGTGACGTCGAGAACCGCCTATTTTTCGCAGGAGGCACCCTGCCATTCTCAAGGCACAACTGCACTCAAGGAATACAACAGCAAGCGTATTTAATACCTCGGTTTTCAAAGGGTAAACAAGGAAGAAAACACACACCGTACAAGTCACTGCAGAGTCAACACAACCAAAGATGACCAAACATCAAAAATATAGATAGTGACTGTTAATCAACAAGTGAGGCAACATTAATTTTGTCCCTCTGTTTTTTTGACGAGAGACAGTGCTGGATTCCAAGCAGAATTTAAAGAAAAACCACCATCTCTGTTTATAAGGTCGCTTGCTAGTTTAATTTCAACAGCTCCCTTAATAACACTATCCCAATAGGTGGAAGTGAATGTCAGAATCTCTGTGGTTATGATGGTTATGAATTTCATAGGATAATCGGTGGCAAGACAGTGTTCTGCAACAGCGGATTTGTTTGGTTATTGTAAGCGCGTGTAACATTTGTGTTCAATACACCGGTCTTCCACAGTCCTGATTGTCTGACAAATATATGACATGCCACAACTGCAAGGAATACGATATATATCTGCCTTACGCAAATCAAGATCAAAAACGTTGAAATGTTTGTAGAGCTTATGGGACTTAACTACGGGGTCATTAGTTCCTAAGCTTACAAACTACTTATGGACTAGCTCATACTAAGGACAGCACAAACATCCATGCCCGAGGGTGGATTCGAACCTCCGACCGCAGCGGCCGTGCAGACTGCGACTGGCACGTCGCAGACCGCTCGGCCACCGCGGCCAGCCAAACCAAGATCATCCTTTACGGACCCCACCAGAGCCTTAGAAAGTGGTCCAAAAACACATTTCATATCATATTTCGGCAAAATACAACCAATCGTGTTAAAAAAATGTTCAAATGTTTGTTAAGCTTATGGGACTTAACTACGGGGTCATCAGTCCCTAAACTTACAAACTACTTATGAACTACTTACGAACTAGGACGGCACAAATATCCATGCCCGAGGGGGGATTCGAACCCCCGACCGTAGTGGCCGTGCTGACCGTGACTGGAGCGCCTCAGTCACCTCGGCCACCGCGGTCGGCTACATATCTGAAAAAGCACGCAGGTTTCAGAGTCGCTGACACTAAAGTACGTTCCTCGAAATCCTCCATATACAAATTGGCCACAATAGGTGACTACGGGCTTCCCATTGCAACTCCATCAGTTTATTCATATTACTGACCATTGAATAAAAAGTAAGTGGAAGTCAGCACATGACGGAAAAGATTTGTTAACTCGATACCAAACTTAACCTCAATTAGCTGCAACGAACCTGACGGAGGAACGCGAGTGAAGAGAGACACAACATCAAAACTCACTAAAATATCATTCAAACGCAATCCCTGCAATCGACGTCAGAAATCCGACGTATGTGGCGTTCACACCTACCTACCATTGCACTTAAGAAACTAGCAAGATGTTTAGCTTCACGATATGTCGGAGCACCAATGTTAAGACACTATAGGCCTCAAATGAATGTTCTTTTTGTGGACCTTAGGAAGACCATACAATCTAGGTCGTACAGCACAGTAAGAATTAAGACTCTTGATGGTATCCTGTGAGACAGGACTTTTCTTTAGGAGGTTATTAGTCTTTCTCTGAACACTCTTTGTGGGATCAGCATCGATTCTACTATATGCCGAATCAGAAAGAAGACATTGCATCTTTTGAATGTAATCGTCCTTATTCAACAAAACTGTGGCGTCCTGTCCTCCTGTCGAAATATCGGCGGTTGTCGACGACGTCACCCGGCAGCATACGCGTAGGTTGTTTGAACGCCTTAACCGTTCATGTGAGACGAAATCTGAATAAACGTAATCGAGAAATTTCCCTACAACTTCGCTCTCTTGCTTTTTTTTTTCAAGTTGCAAAAATATTCAGTAAGTATACGCAAAGAGATGTGAGTCGTCTTGTTTCCTTTATTTGGAAAGTAGGAGGCGAGGTACTAGTGGAAGTGAAGTTGTGAGGTGGCATCGTGAGTCGTGTCGGGATAGCTCAGTCGGTAGAGCGCTTGCCCGCGAAAGGCAAAGGTCCCAGGTTCGAGTCCCGGTTCGGGCACACAATTTTAATCTGCCAGGAAGTTCCTATATTGTAATTTGTATGCCCAACATGCAACATTGTCTTGTAGACTTAAAACAAGGAGGCAAAATATATGAATTTATACACAAAAAAGATGCAGTTTGTGAGTGATTAAAAACACACACACACACACACACACACACACATACACACACACACACACACACACACACACATAAGAAGTATTTCAAAACCACACGCAGAAAGTTAAAAAAGAGACACGGTGGAAAATATACATTCATGGACGCATACTCTATTGATTATCTGTAGGACACATCCTGAAATACTCTGCCTCCACGATTGTACAGCCGCAGTCTGCAAACGCAACGCTTTAAAAACACACATACACTGTGTGATCGAAAGTGTCCCGACACCTGTCTCAAAATCACTTACAAGTTCGTGGCGCCCTCGATCGGTAAATCTGGAATTCAATATGGCGTTGGCCCACCCTTACCACTGTAAAGTGAGTCTGGTATCTCCCAGTGTCTGCTGGTCTCCCATACACACAACCTTCTTTTATGATGATCAAACCAAGTGTTTGTCATGATTAAATTATTGTGCTCTGCACAAAATTCTGCCAGACGATCTCCGCTTTCATTCCTTTGCCGAGTGCATTTCTTCCTTTTCCCTTCCAGTCCCCCCATCACAATCAAGTTTTCCTCTCCCTAAACTGTCTGAATAAGTTTTTTATCGCCTCATATACGACGCGCGTCCAGAAAGTAAGTTCCGTTTCAATTTATCTCCGCTGCAGCGCTGCGATTGCAGTTCCGCACATGCGCTGTAGACGATGTGTATCAAGGAGAAGAACGTGCGCCATTTGGAGATCGCTATCAGTTACATACGCTTTGTTGTGCTTGTTTGAAATGTCGGCGTTGATTGAAAATCCCGCCGACTGTGAAATCAGGTCGGTGATTCGGTTTCTGAATGCGAGGAAAGTGAAGCGAAGCGAAATTTATCGGCAAATTTGCGATGTTTACGGACCAAATGCGATGAGTGATTCGATGGTGAGAAGATGGGTCCGAAAGTTCAATGGCGGGCGTAGTGATGTGCACGATGAAGAACGTAGTGGGCTTCCACCTTTTGCTACAGAAGAACTGGTTCACGCGATTGATGACAAGATCCAGGAAAACCGTAGGATTACAATTACTGCTCTCGCTATGGACTTCCTCCAAATTTCACGATCACTGATGCTTGAAATTGTTACCAAACAACTGAAATTCCGTAAACTTTGCTCACGTTGGGTACCAAAGATTCTCACTGAGCACAAAACACAAAACACAACTTGAGTTTTTCACCCGTTATGCTGCAAGCGGCGAAGAATTTCTGAGACGGATAGTCACAGGAGATGAAGCGTGGGTTTCTTACGACACCCCTGACACAATCAAAGCAGATGCTTATTGCGAGACACTTCGGAAATTGCGCCGTGCAATTCAGAATAAGCGCCGGGGACTGCTGTCAAAAAGGTGTTGTTTTACTTCACGACGATACACTGCAAATGTGGCGAAAAACCTCCTACCGGGATTTGGCTGGGACGTGTTTGACCATCCTCCGTGCAGCCCTGACCTCGCTCCTAGCGACTTTCATCTGTTCTTGCACTATTGTGTCCATGTTGGGTACGAAGTGTACAGCGAAGACTGTTTATGACGTATGCTAATTTTTGTGTGGTTTAATCGTTTCCAAGTTAGCCGAGAGGACGATGAAGATGACCCATGTCCGGGAATATGACATGAGCAGACCCTCTGCTGAACATTCCACTGATTGATAAAATTAGAGTTATTCCCAAATTAAGCGTAAGGCAAAGTTAACGTAACCCGACATGAAAAAAGTGAGTACGAAACTGAAGCTGAAAATTCTCCAGATCGAACAAAAAGAAGCTTCTGAAATTGTTTGTCGTTGGAGTACCAGTGGAAACGATCCTGATTTCCTGAAAAGTTCCTGAAACTGAGCACCAGTACGTCCAGTGGAAGGGGACGGGTACATCGAGAGCCGGAAAAACTCGAACGAGGAAATTACGATTCAAATTTGCAATTACTGTATTTGTTTCGATATTCGAGGAACTGTTATCCTCGCTGGGTTGCTGAAGGTTAACCTGTTAATTAACATTACTTCCTTGTGGTTCTTGGTCAGCTAGGGAAAAGCTCCCGAGCTACTGGAGAACAAGTCAGCTGCTGTGTTAGGCATCGAGACAACGCAGCGACTCATTCCGGTTTGTCTGTTCAGAGGTTTCTCGAGACGTTCAGTGCGTCACTCTTAGATCATGCATCACCCTGATTTAGCACCATGTCACTTTTATGATTACACATACAGACGGTGAAGGTGTCTGTTCTTTCAGCGGTGGCCATAAATAATTGACTCTCAGTGGACGAGTCCTTAGCCGTCTGAGTGCATGACCTATTCGAATCAAATTCCCGCAAATGGCACACTACGGAAGCAGCCCCTCCATAATGATTCCCGCACAAGATTGATACATGTTACCACATCTACGGTGATGCAGTAAAACATACGTCACATGTTGAAATTAATATCTACAGTAGATGGTGTAGTGTTTGTTCTATGGAACATATCCGGACATTTTGAAAAGAGTCACTTCTACAATTTAACCAAATATGGAAAAACTTGTGGAATCCAACCTCGGGGAAGATCAGTTTGGATTTAGGAGAAATGTAGGAACACGGAAGGTAATACTCATATTACGACTTATCTTAGAAGATAGGCTAAGGAAAGGGAAACCTACGTTTTTAGTGTTTGTCGATTTGGAGAAAGCTTTTGACAATGTCGACTGGAATACACTCTTCCAAATTCTGAAGGAATCAGGGGTAAAATGTAGGGTGCGAAGAGTTATATTCAACCTATACAAAAACCAGACATTAGTTATTAGAGTCGAAGGGCAAGAAAGGGACGCAGATGTTGGGAAGGGAGTAAGACAGGGTTGCAGCCTTTCCCCAATGTTGTTCAATTTGTAATTGAGCAGGCAGTGAAGGAATGGAAGGGGAAATTTGGAGAGGGCATTAATGTGCAGAGAGAATAAATAAAATCATTGCGGTTTGCCGATGACATAGTAATTCTGTCAGAGACCGCAAAAGATCTGGAAGATCAATTGAATGGGATGGACAGTGTCTTGAAAGGCAGATATAAGATGAACATTAACAAGAGCAAAACGAAGGTAGTGGAATGTAATGTCAGAATATCAGGCGATGCTGAAGGAATTAGATTAGGTAACGAGACAATAAAAGTAGTTGATGAATTTTGTTATTTGGATAGCAAGATAACTTCTGATGGCGGAAGTAAAGAAGATATAAAATTCAGAATGGCTATGGGAAGAAAATCGTTTCTAAAGAAGCGAAACTTGCTAACATTCAATATTAATTTAAATGTTAGGAAGTCCTTTCTGCAAGCAATTGTCTGGAGTGTAGCATTCTATGGGAGTGAAACGTGGACGATAAGGAGTTCAGATTAGAAGATGATAGAAACTTTTGAAATGTGGTGCTACAGACGAATGATGAAAATTAGATGGGTAGATCACGTAACTAATGAGGGGGTGCTTAACCGAATCAGGGAGAAAAGGACTTTGTGGCATATACTGACTAAGAGAAGGGATAGATTGGTTGGTCACATTCTGAGACATCAAGGCATTGTCAACTTAGCATTAGAAGGAAGCGTGTGGGATAAAAATCGTAGAGGGAGACCGAGGGACGATTCAAAAGGATGTAGGTTGCCGAACGTATTTTCAGATGAAGAGACTTGCACAGGACAGGGTAGCGTGGAGAGCTGCATCAAACCAGTCTGCGTTCTGAAGACTACAATAACTACAACAACAACATGAATAGGCAAAAACTTTGCTCGAAGGTACTCCACTATTGAAACAAGAAAGCAAAACGTAAATTAGTTATAAACCACGGCGTGCATATACTTCATTCAACATCAAAAATCCAGAGCCAGAAACCGGGCCCCAAAGCGTATCTCCAGGACATCAAACACTTTTCTGCGCCGATGTGGCTGAGCTGCGTGTTACATGGACCACGTATTGTCGAATTCAGAGTCATTTTGGGTAGTGCGTGTGAAATCACCGTCCAGCACTACAGTCACCCTCTGAGAGTACACTTCGTGCAAAGTTTCTAGGACATCTATCGCAGAGCTCAGTGGTGCACAATTTTAAAAAGTGACTATTTCGAAGGACAGTGACGTAACTGTACTTCGTAGTTCATCTACGTTAACACTACAGCACTATTCACCGAACTTTATTGTCAGAGGTTGTATTTCATATTCTTGCTCGCTTCACATGCATCGCTGAGATCTTTGTACATTGTACAACTTTGAACATGGCTGGTTAACAGCAACTGTAATCCAATTTGTTTTAACAATTTTATATATCAGCCAACCGGTTGCGTAGTTGTAAGTTACTTGATCTAGGTTTCGTTCTCGCTAGGGATAAGTTCTTCAGTTACATGAAACACATGACGTCAAAAATATTACGAACAGAATTGCTCAAGTCGATTACAATAAAAAAAAAAAAAAAACTAGCATTCTTGCCATGCAAATAAAATCAGTGGAGTATAAAGGGCATTAAGGAACATTGTGTTATTTCCCAATAAATTTGTCTGTCGTATCGTAGGTTGCATTATTCTACATCTACGTCTACGGATCTACTCCGCAATCCACCGGAAAGTGCGTGTCGGAGGGTACACTATACCACTACTAGGCATTTCCTTTCCTCTTCCACTCCCAAACAGAACGACGGAAAAAAGAATGCCTATATGCCTCCGTACGAGCCCTAATTTCTCTTATCTTGTCTTTGTTATCTTTACGCGAAATGTAAGTAAGCGCCAGCAAGATCGTACTACACTCAGCTTCAAATTCCGGTCCTCTAAATTTCCTCAACAGAATTTCTGGAAAAGAACGTCGTCTTTCCTCCAGCGATCCCCATTTGAGTTGCCGGAGTATTTCCGTGACACTCGTGCATTGGTCGAACCTACCAGGAACAAACCTAGCTGCTCGCCTCTGAACAGCTTCCGTGTCTTCCTTTAAACTGATCTGCTGCGGGTCCCAAACACTTGAGCAATACTCAAGACGTGGTCGTACAAGCGTTTTATACGCAGTCTCCTTTACAGGTGAAGTACATCTTCCCGAAATTCTCCCAATAAACCGAAGTCGGCTGTCCGCCTTACTCACAACTATCCTTATATGTTCGTTCCATTTCATATCGCTCTGCAATGTTACGCCTAGATATTTGAACAATGCTACTGCATCAAGAAGCTCACTACTAATGCTGTATTCGAACATTACGGAATTTTTTTCTATTCAACGCATCACCTTACATTTTTCTACATTGAGAGCTAGCCGCCATTGTTCACACCAAGCAAAAATTTTGTCTGTATGCTATTACAGTCAGCTAAAGACGGCACCCTCCCATATATCAAAGCATCATCAGCAAACAGCCGCAAATTACAAGCTACTCTGTCCATCAGATCATGTATATAGATAGAACAATCGCCGTCGAGAACAACGTACCGCGTTCTATTACTTACGAAGTCTTTCAACCAGTCACAAATCTGTGAAGCTATTCCATAAGCTCGTATCTTCGTTAGCAGTCTGCAATGTGGCACCGCGTCAAACGCCTTTTTGGAATCGAGAAAAACACAATCTGCCTGTTCCCCTTCATCCATGTCTCACAAGATATCACGTGATAAAAGGGCAAGCTGATTTTCACATCAATGATATTTCCTAAACCCGTGTTGATTTATAGAAAGACGCTTTTCCATCTCAAGGAAATTTACTATATTGGAACTGAGAATATGCTCCAAAATTCTACAGGAAACTGATGTCAACGATATTGGCCTGTAATTGTGTGGGTCAGTTCTCTTTCCTTTCTTATAAATTGGAGTCACCTGCGCTTTTTTCCGATCAATAGGAACTCACTCTGCGCTGAATTAAAGATTCGAGATAAATGCAAGCTAAGTAAGGGACCAATGCTGCAGAATATTCTTTGTAAAACCGAACTGATATTCCATCCGGACGAGGAGACTTTTTTGTATTTATTTCTCTCAGCTGCTTCTCTACACCGGAAATATCTATTACTATTTCCTCCATTTCGGAGTTAGTACGTTGATCAAATGAGGGTACATTTTTGCGGTCCTCCTGCGTGAAAAATTTCTTAAAGGTTAAATTTAGAACTTCAGCTTTCCGTTTGCCTTCTTCTATCACTGCTCCAGAATATTCAACGAGTGACTGGATAGTGTGATTTGACCGGCTTTTTCATAGGACCAGAATTTTTTTTGCTTCTCGGAAAGATCTTTTGAATAAAGTATGTCTGTGGTAATTATTGAAAGCTTCGTGCATCGATCTTTTTATAGACGCACGAATCTCTACTAACTTTTGCCCGTCTCAAGGAAATTTACTATATTCGAACCGAGAATATTCTCCAATATTCTACAGGAAACTTATGTCAACGATATTGTCCTGTAATTATGTGTGTCAGTTCTTTTACCTTTCTTAAAAGCGGGAGTCACTTTCGCTTTTTTTCCTACCACTAGGAACTCATCGCTGAATTAAGAATTCGCGATAAATGCAAGCTAAGTAGCATTTTGGATAGGCCAGTAGGTGCATACTGAGGCGACAACGCTATGAAGCGTTTTACAAGGATTTAAAACCTCCCTCTTAGAAGATACAAACGAGAAAAAATACACTGAAACTATCTTTGAAAATGTGTAATCGTGTAACGTTTTAGGATAAATGGGTAGCGTAATTTTACACCAGGTAATACCTTTTCAGATTTAAAAAGCCGCAGGAGCATTTCTTTGAAGTTTCGCGTTGCGTCTGCTAGCGGTAAAAGGGCAACAGGTAAGTCGACGTTTCAAACATTAAGTAGGATGGAGCCCGGCGCTTTATGCGCTAAGTTGGAGCGGCAGAACGTCGCAATTTTCTTGGCGGGCGGCGTAAAAGCTTGCGACTTTTCCACCGCAGCCAGCTCCAGGGACTAGTGGAGATCGCATCACCGCAGCCAGAAACGACGAGAAGTTTCTCGTCAACTCGACGCCCCGCCGACAGAACAGATCGTTATTTCCTGCTGCGTGAAGGAATAAAGACAACATTCAGGGACAAAAACTTTCATTCGCAGTATTTCATCTAATTACTGATCGAGAATTTAAAAATTTTAAATGCTGTTATAAATTTCTTGTTAAGAGGTAGAATCAACATCTACATGGGATACTCTGCAAATCACATTTCAGTGCCTGGCAGAGGGTTCATCGAACCACCTTTATACTATTTACCTCCCATTCCATTCTCGAATAGCGCGCGGGAAGAAAGAACACCTGAATCTCTCCGTTCGAGATCTGATTTCTCGTATTTTATTCTCATGATCATTTCTACCTGTGTAAGTGTGAGTCAACAATATATTTTTGCATTCGGAGGACATTCTTGGCAATTGGAGTTTCGCAAGTAGCCCACGCCGCAGCGATAAGCGGCGTTGTTGTAATGATTTCCATCCCAGATCCTGTATCATTTCCGTAACGCTGTCTCCCCTGTATCGTGACAAAAAAAAAAAAAAAAAAAAAAAAAAAAAAAAAAAAAAAGGCTGCAATTCTTTGGACTCTTTCGATGTCCTCCGTCAAACCCACCTGATAAGGATACCACACTGGGCAGCAATACTCCAAAAAAGGACGGACAAGCGTGGTGTATGCACTTTATTTAGTAGTTGCCTCTTTTAAGGGTTCTACCAATAAAACGCAGTATCTGGTTCGCCTTTCCCACGACATTATGTACGTGTTCTTTTCAGTTTACGTCTCAAGTAATAGTAATTCCAAGGTATTTTGAGGAGTTTAGGGCCTTCAATTTTGATTGATTTATCTTGTAAACAAAGTTTAACGGATTTCTTTTAGTACTCATGTGGACGACTTCACACTTTTCATTATTTAGAGTCAATTGCCAATTTTTACACACAGTGCTATATTATTCAGATCGTTCTGCAGTTCGTCTTGATCTTCAGGTGATTTTACTAGACGGTAAATGACGGCGTCATCTGCAAACAACCTAAGAGAGCTACTTAGATTTTCTCCCAAATCGTTTATGTAAATAAAGAACAGCAGAGGACCAATAACACTACCGTGTGGAACGCCCGATATCACCTCTGTTTTAGTTGATGTTTTACTATTGATTACTACAAACTGTGCTCTCTTTGACAGGAAATCCCCTATCCAGTCGCAAATTTGTGGCGATATACCATAACCTCGCAGTTTGATTAAAAGCCGTTTGTGAGGTACGGTGTCAAAAGCCTTCTGGAAATCAAGAAAAACGGAATCAATTTGCGAACCCTTGTCGATAGCACTCATCACTTCGTGTGAGTAAAGGGCTAGTTGTGTTTCGCATGAACGATATTTTCTAAATCCATGTTGACCTTGGGTCAATAGATCATTCTGTTAATACGTTGATGGTTGTTTAAGGAAAGTAATTAAAGAGGAGAGTTCACTCAATAAATAACACCTACATATAAATCGCTACACCCAGTTCACGTTTAAGTTGCTGGCTGTGTGTCCATCGAACTACTTTCAGACTATTTCTTTACCGCTCCATTCTCAAATAGCACGCGAGGGAAAGGTAAAAAACTAAATCTTTCCGAATTAGATCTATTTCACTTATTTTAATCTGTTGGTCTTGTCTCCACTACATAAGGGGGTGTCCACAGAATTATGTTCGCATTCAAAGTTGGTGAAAGAAATTTCGCAAATATATCTCACCGTAATGAATAACGCCTTCTTCATTTCCACATCATGGAGTGCATCATTTTCTCTCGCCTGTATCGCGATAATACAAAACGAACTGCCATTTTCTGAACCTTCTCTAAATCGCCCATGACTACCACTTGGTGTGAATCCCACACTGCGCAGCAATACTTCAAAATAGGACGGACAAGTGTAGTGTAGGTAGTTTCTTTAGAACAACTGTTGCATCTTCTAAAGTGTTCTGACAATGAAACGTCCCTGGTTTGTCTTCCCCACTAAATTTTCCGCGTGTTATTTGCAATTAAAGTTTTCGAGATGGTGTGTGTGTGTGTGTGTGAGTGTGTGTGTGTGTGAGCGTATGGCTTTCTTGGCCGGGAGAACCCTTGCGGGATTGTTCGGCCGCCTTAGTGTAAGTCTTTTTATTTGACGCCGCGTGGGCCACTTACGTGCCAATGATGATGAGATGAAGATGATTTGGACAACGCACAACACCCAGTCCCCCGCTGGGAATCGCACCCGGGCGTCCTGCGTGGTAGTCAGCGACGCTACCGCTGAGCTACGGCGGCGGACTTCGAGATGGTAATTTCTGGGTATTCAGTTTGGGGCCATTATCGTGTAAATGAAGTTTATGGGATTTCTTATAATGCCCATTTGGAACTCACGCTGTTCATTATTCAGAGTAAAATGACAATCTTTGACCTTTGCTGATATCTTATCCAAATTGATATGCATTTGCTGTTGATAAACGAAAGCATAGGAGAACAGCTGATATTGCCTTCTAAATCGTTCGTGAAAAGAACACTGGGGGCCGTGCAATACTTCCGTAAGGAACGCCAGATATCACTTCTGTTTTACTCGTTGAGTACTCAGTTACTAATCACTGTGTCCTTTTTGAAAGAAAATCGCAAATCCGGTGATACAAGTGACTGATATTTCATAAGGACGCAAATTGGTTAGAAGCCGCTTGTGAGGTACAGTGTCAAAAGCCTTCCAGAAATGTATAAAGAATGCAATAGATTTGATACCCCTTGTACATAGTGCTCATAACATAGCAAAATATAAAATGAATACTCCATTAGGAGCGGTGTGCACCAAGACCATAAAATGATAACTATCAAAAGAAATTTCGGCATTGGTCGTAAATTCATCATCATCGTCATTTTGGACAGTTTCCAGCCTCTGGCCGGTCGTGCTTCGAACATTAGCCTTTCCATCGTCTTCTGTCTTGCCACCATCTCTACGTCTTCACCTCCTTTCTTCTTTATACCTTCCTCCACTCCCTTCCGCCATCAGTCTCTCGGTCTTCCAGTTTCATCTCGTGTATGCTCCTGGGTATCCTCCTCTCCTCCATTCGCTTAATATGCCCATACCATTTCAGCCTTGATTTCTCTATCTCCTCTTGTAATTGTTCCACTTCATAAACTCTCTGATCCTCTCATTTCTTAACCCGTCTATCTTTGTCACCCCAATACTGTTCTTCAAGAATTTCATCTCACTAACTTATAATTTGCTATTATCTCTTCCTTTCATAACTCAGGTTTCAGATGCATATGTCAGGAGCGGGACATAGTATGACCGGTATATAACTTTTTTAATTCTTAGGGGTACATCCCTGTTCCATATCAGGCTTCTGACACTCTCCCATAACCCCTCGTCCAAATCGTGGGATTCGGGCAACGGCATGAAGTAGGGAATTGCCTGTAGGAGTGAGGTGCAGTGGCGATTGTGCATGCCTCGAGGCCGCTACGGTAGCTGTGAAGCCGGCCGCGGCGGCCGAGGGGACTGAGGAGCTCCAGTCACGGTCTGCACGGCCACTACGGTCGGGGTTTCGAATCCCCCTCGGGCATGGATATTTGTGCCGTCGTTAGTCTTAGTTAGTTCATAAGTAGTTTGTAAGTTTAGGGACTGATGACCCCGTAGTTAAGTCCCATAGACTATACAAACATTTGAACATTTTTGGTAGCTGTGAAGGTCCTACAGGAACCCTGAAAAGTGACGGCTAACGGGACTCTGGTGAAGCTACGTAGGCCCAGCAAGCCGGTAATGGTTTATAGTATTTGCTTTCAAAAAAAAATTGGTCGTAAATTAACATTTAATTTTTCTTGCAAATCGACATGGACTAGGGAATGAATAGTCATCCTCAGTTCTCAGTGCCATGCGCAGTCGAGTTGAAACATTTCAGGTTTTACATATCAAGCCGCAAGACATAGCTACAAGATGTTTCATAACGGTCTGTTCCAGAAAACACATCTTGTAGCTATGCCTTGCGGCTTTATATGTAAAACCTGAAATGTTTCGATTCGATTGTGCATGTTGCACTGAGGATGAGTATTCGATAGTCGAAATCGATTTGCAATAACAAATAAACGTTAATTTACGATCAATGCTGAATTTTTTTTATATGCAGCAAAATATCTTCTGATGGCCGAAGTAGACATAAAATTCAGAATGGCTATAGGAAGGAAAGAACTTCTGAAAAAGAGACGTTTAATAATATCGGATATTAGTTTCAGTGTTAAAACTCACTGCATGTTATAACGATTAGGATTTCGGATAAAAAGATGGTAGAAGATTTTGAAATGTGGTGCTACAGAAGAATGCTGAAGATTATATGGGTAAATAGCGTAAATAATGAGAAGGTAATGAACAGAAATGGGGAGAAAATAAATTTCTGTCGTACCATGACTGAAAGTAGGGATCTATTGGTGTCTTACATTCTGAGACGTCAAGGAATCGTCAATTTAGTGTAGGGGTGAAAATCACAGAGTGAGACAAGAAGCGAATATAGTATCAGTTTCAAGAGGATTTAGGTCGATGTTTTTATTCACATAAGAAGAGGATTGCACATGATAGGGTAACTCGGAGAGCTGCATCAAACTAGTCTGTAAACTGAAGACCACGACAACAAAAAAGATTTTATCATGCTTGATTCCATTATGCCTCTTCTGCTCAACGACTTGTAGAAAATTGTCAGCAATCAGTCGTAAATATTTTGTTTAGTACTAGATGTAGATTCCGATCATTGTTTGATCATTATCAATGCTTAAAAGAACAGTTAAAACACATAAAACTTGTCGACCTCCATATTGGAGGTTTCGTTCATACGTAATAAACAAAATATTTACGACTTATTGCTGACAATTTTCAATAAAAAAATTTCTTTCCTCTCATTTGATGGCGTTGTTCGAAAAATTCCTTGCGGCCACTGTACTTTTGTAACTTACTAGCTTAACGCAAGCTGCTTACAATGCGTAGACTGGTTGGGCTGCACCAGTTGTTCCTCCCTCTTAATATAAATTTTCGTAGATATAGCTTAAGTACTATCATAATGAAATGTTGTGATACTACTTGCATCTGCGGCAGAATGGCCGTGCGTATTGAGGCGCCATGCTCCGGTGCGCGCTGCTGTTTGCCGTCGGGGGTTCGATTCGCCCCTCAGGCATGGGTGTTTGTGTTACCTTTAGAATAAATTCGTTAAATTAGATTGTAAGCCTTAGGGACTGATGACACCGTAGTTAAAACTCTCTTACGATTTACAAACATTTGAACATTCGATTTTACTACTTGAAACCACCTATGATACCCCTTAATAGTTGAAATTCGAAAAATAACCCAACATGTGTCTTTTAAATTCCAACCAAGTATGCAATTTTTTTGTAATTGTGGGTTCAAAATTGGCTTAGTAGCAACCTATTTTCAATAATGTTTAATCCCCTACTTTACCCCCTAAATGATTAATTTTCTAAAAATACCGAAACACGTGTCTTTTTAATTCTGACCAAGAAAACATATAGCAATTTATGTGGTTCTAGCTTCATAATTGCCTTAAGAGCAAGAAATTTTCGAAAAACATCCCCTCTCCAATTAACACCCTTGATGGTTGAGTTTCCAAAAATACCGAAACGTATTTTTTAAATTCTAACGAAGAATACAAATACCATTTTTTGCCGCTGTAGCTTCAAAACTGTCTTGACAACAATGTGTTTTTGAAAAGAATTTTTGTCCCATATTTTATCCCCTTAGTTGTTGAATTCCCAAAAATACCGATACTCGTGTTTTTTATATCCTAAGTTTCGTAGTTATAGCTTGAAATTTGAGTTAACAGCAACATATTTTTGAAAATAAATTTTTGCATCCCGTATTTCACCACCTTGTTGGTCGAATTTCTAAAAATACCGAAGGAGTTCCTTTAAAAATCGAACCCCGCATCCAAATCCGAAAATTTGTAGTTCTAACTTCAAAATTGCCTAAATAGCAACGTATTTTCAAAAAAAACGTTTCATCCCCTACTTCATCCCCTTACGGACGAAATATCGAAAAATCGCTTCTTAAATGACGCCTATAGAGTAAGGTCAACACCCTCTACAAATTTCAAGTTTCTATCTTCAGTGGTTTGGGCTGGGCGATGATGAGTCAGTCAATCAGTCAGTCAGTCAGTGAATCGGGACATTGCCTCTTATATACAGGGTGTTACAAGAAGGTACGGCCAAACTTTCAGGGAACATTCCTCACACACAAAGAAAGAAAATATGTTATGTGGACATCTGTCCGGAAACGCTTAATTTCCATGTTAGAGCTCATTTTAGTATTTCTCTTTAAATTTAAATTTCATTCCAACGTGATCAAATTCTAAATTTTCACAATCAACATGTGTGGGCTCACGAGAATCCGCACGCAATTGTGCAATCACGTCATCAACACAGATTTTCTGTGAACGTTTGGGCAGGAATTGTTGGTGATGTCTTGATTGGGCCACATGTTCTTCCACCTACGCTCACTGGAGCACGTTATCATGATTTCATACGGGATACTCTACCTGTGCTGCTAGAACATGTGCCTTTGCAAGTACGACACAACATGTGGTTCATGCACGATGGAGCTCCTGCACATTTCAGTCGACGTTTTCGTGCGTTTCTCAATAACAGGTACGGTGACCGATGGATTGGTAGAGGCGGACCAATTCCATGGCCTCCACGCTCTCCTGACCTCAACCCTCTTGACTTTCATTTATGGGGGCATTTGAAAGCTCTTGTCTACGCAACCCCGGTACCAAATGTAGAGACTCTTCGTGCTCGTATTGTGGTCGGCTGTGATACAATACGCCATTCTCCAGGGCTGCATCAGCGCATCAGGGATTCCATGCGACGGAGGGTGGATGCATGTATCCTCGCTAACGGAGGACATTTTGAATATTTCCTGTAACAGTGTTTGATGTCACGCTGGTACGTTCTGTTGCTGTGTGTTTCTATTCCATTATTAATGTGAGTTGAAGAGAAGTAATAAAATGAGCCCTAACATGGAAATTAAGCGTTTCCGGACACATGTCCACATAATATAATTTCTTTGTTTGTTTGTGAGGAATGTTTTCTGAAAGTTTGGACGTACCTTTTTATAACACCCTGTATAGAGATTTGCCTGCTCTGTTGAAACCGTCTGCCGCATTTGGCGCTTAGTGGAAGGGCTCCGGTGTTGGTTGTACTGAGTTCTACTACTGTGCAAGCGGTTTGATGTTGCCGGTAACTTAGTGTTTAGCGATACGTGTTCCGTACTTCAGGTATTCGCGCTAAATTAATCTGTGGGTCTTTGACTGGTATACGTGGGCATAAATGGGAGAGCCGGTTCCAAGTTATGTTCCTGTATTCCGGGGTTTGCAGCCTAACGGTACCGCTAAGCAGTTTGCCGCCCGCAGCTGCGAAGCGGTCTGTCTTGCGGAGCATGCGCTGTGTCTGACACTGTGTTAGCGGAGTCCGCTAACATCACCGTATTCCACAGGCGCCGACTGGTGAAAATCTTGGGGTATGCTCAGTGCCGTACCCATGGGGCGGAACGTCAACACTTTTTCAACTCATTTTCAAGTTTCAGTCTTCTGAGACATGCATATAAGATAATGATGTGTCTGTATTGCGAATACTGTGTTCACTATGGCAATCACTTACATCGGATCGTCTTCCTGGATTCATTATTCTGCATCTACATCTACATGGGATACTCTGCAAATCACATTTAAGTGTCTTGCAGAGGGTTCATCGAACCACCTTAATACCATTTCTCTTCCATTCCATTCTCGAATAGCGCGTGGGAAGAAAGAACACCTGAATCTTTCCGTTTAGCTCTAGTTTCTCGTATTTTATCTGATGATCATTTCTACCAATGTAAATGGGAGTCGACAATATATTTTCGCATTCGGAGGAGAATCTTGGCGATTGGAGTTTCTTAAGTAGCCCACGCCGCAGCGATAAGCATCGTTGTTGTAGTGATTCCCATCGCAGATCCTATATCATTTCCGTAACCCTGTCTCCCTTGTATCGTGACAGTACAAAACGAGCTGCCCTTCTTTGCACTCTTTCGATGTCCTCCGTCAAACCCACCTGATAAGGATCCCTCACTGGGCAGCAATACTCTAAAATCGGCCTGACAAGTGTAGTGTATGCAGTTTCTTTAGCAGTTCTGTTGCATATTTTAAGGGTTCTACCAATGAAATGCAGTCTCTGGTTCGCCTTTCCCACGACGACATTATCATGCTCTGTTCGACTCTATGCCTAGGCGTATCAAGGCCGTTATTACGGCCAGAGGTGGTTATTTTGGGTACTGATTTCTCAGGATCTATGCACCTAAATTGCGTGAAAATGTAATCATATATCTGTTCTAGTATAATATAGTTATCCAATGAATACCCGTTTATCATCTGCAGTTCTTCATGGTGTAGGAATTTTAATGGCCAGTAGTGTACTTCATATGTAATGCACAACTAGTTTCGACGTTCTATGCAATAATAAGGACCTCTTCAGAATGACTGCATAGAACGTCGAAATGGTTGTGTATTACATATGAAGTATTAAAAGACTAAAAACGTGTTTCCAACATGCAACTGTGGCTTGGAATAGATTATATTTGTATTCCCTATCATATAATTTTAAAATTACTACAATGCGGGACGCCTTTGCCGCTTTCAGTAATTCTCACAAAGCGGGACGAGTCCGAATGCGGGCCTGCCCCGTAGAATCCGGGTCGGTGGCCGCTTTTCGCTACACCCCGTACTGATAATTCTGAGCGCTAGTAAGTACTCAGTGATAAACCTAAAAGACATTTTAGAAACTTTAATCTGTAATACTTTCTGTTTTAGTGGAGCAATCGACTCTAAATGTAAACCCAGCCCAGAATAGCAACTATAAGTTCTGAGAATTACAGAATCCTGTGATTTACGTTATTCCAAAAATACCGAAACATATACCGGTCGCAATTGTCATCTGGACTGATTTGGCTTTTCTTATTGGATGTGAACACATGTCTACGTAAGTTTATTTCTCAATAATTATTTCGTTAATTGTGAACTGTGATCATTAATTCAACTACACAATCCGGTCATGCACTATCCTTCTCCAGTAAACATTCCTTATGTGTCAGTGCTGTGCATGGATGTAATCGCGATTCATTTTATCGAAGTAACCGATAAATTGTCTTCTATAGGTCATTGTTAATACCAGTGATCTCTGAACTACCTGGATGTTGAACTACCGGTGTTGCCAACAGTTAAAATATGCTCCCCACCAGTTTCAAATGCAAATCTACTAGAAAATACACTAACGAAAATGTCCCTACTCTCACCCATATATAGGATGTTACAAAAGGTACGGCCAAACTTGCAGTAAACATTCCTCACACACAAAGAAAGAAAATACGATATGTGGACATGTGTCCGGAAACGCTTAATTTCCATGTTAGAGCTCATCTTCCACCTACGCCCACTGGAGCACGTTATCATGATTTCATATGGGATACTCTACCTGTGCTGATAGAACATGTGCCTTTACAAGTACGATACAACATGTGGTTCATGCACGATGCAGCTCCTGCACATTTCAGTCGACGTGTCCGTACGCTTGTCAACAACAGATTCGGTGACAGATGGAATGGTAGAGGCGGACCAATTCCATGGCCTCCACGCTCTCCTGACCTCAACCTTCTTGACTTTCATTTATAGGGGCATTTGAAAGCTCTTGTCTACGAAACCCCGGTACCAAAAGTAGAGACTCGTCGTGTATTGTGGACGGGTGTGATACAATAGGCTATTCTCCGGGGTTGCATCAGCGCATCAGGGATTCCATGCGACGGAGGGTGGATGCAGGTATCCTCGCTAACGGAGGACATTTTGAACATTTCCTGTAACAAAGTATTTGAAGACACGCTGGTACGTTCTGTTGCTATGTGTTTCCATTCCACGATTAATGTGATTTGAAGAGAAGTAATAAAATGAGCTCTAACTTGAAAATTAAGCGTTTCCGGACACAAGTCCCCATAACATGTTTCCTTTCTTTTTGGGTGAGCAACGTTTCCTGAAAGTTTGGCCGTACCTTTATGTAACATCCTGTATATAAATATGAATGTTTGTCTGTATCTCCTCTATGTGTTCATAAACTATTCATCCGATTGAAATGAAACTTTGCTAAACTGTTCACCGTACGCCCATGAAGGTTTCTGACCCAAAAACAAAAGAGCACGATACATAGCTCAGGAGTTATGACGTCATAAATAATGAGAGGCCACCTCGTGAGGATATCCAGATTTATGCGTCAATTATTGGAAAATGGGAGTAGTTACGTTCCTGCAGGAAAGTTTACATGTAATTTCGGACGTTTATGAAGCGTTTTGTAACTGAACCCTCCCCCCCCCCACACACACACACACACCCACACACGAAATGATGAGACGAAAAGTAGTCTAGCGCTCACAACAGTTTCGGTGTAGGTGCCATAAAACTGTTGCAGCAGGCACGAACTTGTATCAAATAAAGTTAGCATTACAGATTTGGATGTTACTATTTATTTTGGTCTGCAAGTCTCCCTTAATTCTCTTGCATCCAAAATTAAGCAATCTGTTTTCTTAATCTCCATCTACATAAACGCGAAAGGCACTCACTCACTCACTGACTAAACACGAAATCTCGAAAACTACTTCACCCATGAAGCTGAAATTCGGCAGGAATATGGTTTATAGGTAGAAAACGTCAGCTAAGAAAGTATTTCGTGATAGGTGCATGGCGGAGCATACTTCTCCTACACACTGACGAGAACTACAGTTTCATTCCGATTTTCACGAAATTTCACACGCTTGACCTTCAAAACAAGAGGAACGATACCGTCTACCGTACGTTTCATACGGTGCATGGGAGAGGGTACTTTGCAACATAAAAATGGATCCCTAAATACCTTGGTCCCGCCATAACCTGAGAACGTCTCGACCGATTGCACAGATCCTTCTTTTTTTCCGTTATTCTCATAACAAGGGTTGTATGAAATGAAAGTGGAAAATTCGAGAACAACTAAGTGCGTTTTTCAATGTGACCCGATATTGATGAAATTTTGCACACTTGATCTTAAAAACAAGAGGAATGCCACTGTCTGCATAAAATTTCGGTCGTTTCATGATGGAGGGTACTTAACTTATTGACTTTGACAAAACGCATAGTTAAGCTCCAATCTTGATGAATTTTTGCACCCATGAACTTTAAACCAAGAGGAATAACTGGGTACATAAATGTTTGTATGGTACATGACAGAGGGTATGGTACATGACAGAGGGTATGTAAGACATACACAGGGGCAGATATAAACTCTGACCGTAAATTATAGGTCATGAATTGTAGGCTGAAACTACAAAAACTGCAGAAAGGTAGGAAAATAAAGAGGTGGGACGTGGATAAACTGAAGGAACCTGAAGTACTTAAGAATTTCAGAGGGAGCTGCTTAATAATTTCAGAGGGACCTTTAGGCAACAATTGACAGAAACGGTGGAAAATAAAACAGTAGAGGAGGAATGGGTAGCATTGAGAAATGAAATAGTGAAGGCAGCAGAGGACAAAATAGGTAGAAAGGTATGACCTATAAAAAAAACCTTCGATATCACAGGACATACTAAATTTAATCGATGAAAGAAGAAAATATAAAAATGCAATAAATGAAACGGGCAAAATGGACGACAAAGAAATGAGATTAACAGGAACTGCAGAATGGCTAAGCAAGAGTGGCTAGAAGGCAAATGCAAGGATGTAGAAGAATGTATAAGTAGGGGAAAAATAGATACAGTCTACAGGAAAATAAAAGAGATCTTTGGAGATAAGAAAAACAGCTCTATGAATATCAAGAACACAGAAGGAAAACCAGTTCTCAGCAAAGTAGGGGAAGCTGAGAGGTGGAAAGAGTATATAGAGAGGTTCTACGAAGGAAATGAACTTGGAGGCAATACTGTAGAAGGGGAGAAGAAGTAGATGAGGATGAAATAAGAGATACTATTCTGAGAGAAGAGTTTGACGGAGCACAGAAAGACCTAAGTCGAAACAAGGCCCCTTGAGTAGATGACATTCCCTCAGAGGTACTTAAGTCTCTGGAGAACCAGCCATGACAAAACTGTTTCACCTGGTGTGTAAGATATATGAGACAGACGAAGTACCCTCAGACTTTCAGAAAAATGTAATAATTCCCATTCCAAAGAAAGCAGGCGCAGGCAGGTGTGAAAACTACAGAACTATCAGTTTAATA
Organism: Locusta migratoria; assembly: GCA_026315105.1. Lineage (NCBI taxonomy): Eukaryota > Metazoa > Arthropoda > Insecta > Orthoptera > Acrididae > Locusta > Locusta migratoria. The sequence continues at coordinate 831,457,999 of CM048744.1, forward strand.
AGTCATGGTTGCAAAATATTAACACGAATTATTTACAGAAGGATGGAAAAGCTGGAAGAAGCCGACCTCGGGGAAGATCAGTTTGGGTTCAGGATAAATGTAGGAACAGGGGGCCGGCCGCGGTGGCCGAGGAGACTGAGGCGCTCCAGTCACGGTCTGCACGGCCACTACGGTCGGGGGTTCGAATCCCCCCTCGGGCATGAATATTTGTACTGTCCTTAGCCATAGCTAGTTCATAAGTAATTTGTAAGCTTAGGGACTGATGACCCCGTAGTTAAGTCCCATAAGTTCTACAAACATTTGAACATTTGAACAGGAACAGGGGAGGCAATACTCACTTAACGGCTTATCCTAGAAGATAGATTAAGGAAAGGCAAAACTAAATTTCTAGGTTTTGTAGATTTGGAAAACGCTTTTGACAATGTTGATTGTAATAAACTCTTTCAAGTTCTGAAGCAAGCAGGAGTAAAATATAGGGAGCGTAAAGTTATTTACAACTTGTACAAAAACCAGACAGCAGTTGTCAGAGTTGAAGGGCATGAAAGGGTTGTAGTGGTTGGGAAGGGAGTAAGACAGGGTTGTAGCTTTCTCCAATATTATTCAATTTGTACAGTGAGCAAGCTATAAAGGAAAGCAAGAAGGAATTAAAGTTCAGGGTGAAGAATTAAAAACATTGCGTTTTGCCGATGACATAGTAATTCCTTCAAATACAGCAAAGGACCCGGAAGAGCAGTGTGCTGAAAGGTGCATATAAGATGAAAAACTAGGGTAATGGTGTGCAGTCTAAGAAAATCAGGCGATGCTGAACGAATTAGATTAGGTAGATGAGTTTTGTTACTTGGGTAGTGAAATAACAAATGATGGTCGCAATACAGAGGATATAAAATGCAGAATGGCAATGGGTAGAAAAGCGTACTTGAAAAAAGGAATTTTGTTAACATCGAATATTGATTTAAGCCTAAGGACGTCCTTTCTGAAGGCATTTGTGTGGAGTGTTGGCTTGTATGGGAGTGAAACATGGACGATAAACAGTACGGACAGCAAGAGGATAGAGGCTTTTGAAATGTGGTGTAACAGAAGAATGCTGAAGATTAAATGGGTGGATTGCGTAACTAATGACGCGGTACTAAACAGAATTGGAGAGAAAAGAAATTTCCGGCATACCTTGACTAAAAGAAGGGATCGATTGGTAGGACACATTCTTAGACATCAAGGAATCGTGAATTTAGCGTTGGATGGAAGTGTGTGGGTTAAAAATCGCAGCCGGCCGCGGTGGCCGAGGGGACAGAGGCGCTCCAGTCACGGTCTGCACGGCCACTGCGGTCGGGGGTTCGAATCCCCCCTCGGGCATGGATATGTGTCCTTAGTCTTAGTTAGTTCATAAGTAGTTTGTAAGTTTAGGGACTGATGACCCCGTAGTTAAGTCCCATAAGCTATACAAACGTTTGAACGTTTAAAAACCGCAGAGAAAGACCAATAGATGGATATAGTAAGCCGATGCAGACAGATGTAGGTTGCCGTTCGTGTCTGGAGTTGAAGAGGCTTGTTCATGATAGTGTATTCTGGAGAGCTGCATCAAACCAGTCTCCGGACTGAAGACCACAACAACAACGTAATAAGATGTAATAATTTCAGGTGCTCGATATACATGGTCTAAACAATAAATATAAGTTATATATATGTGGAGTCTGTTCTTTATGACACGTCCGAAAGAACAGACGTTACTTTTGATTCTTCAGTTGTTACCTATTCATATTCACATGTCCCCGATGACCGGCAACGATCCTTTCTTCAGTGCGGAGGCACTCTTAGCCCTTACTCTTACGGGAATTAGTTTACCAAATCTACGAGTTCTAGAGGGCAGGGTAAAGTTAAGAATTTGTATCTGTCGGGAGGCGTACTTGAGTAATTCCATGCAAGTGTGATGATCGCTGTTCCCAGCGGTGAGAGGTCTACGGAACTTCCTAAAAAGCAGGAGAATCAGGTTCAGGTCACGGCTGGGTACAACATTTCAACTTCACCCATTCACAGTTAATGTCATACAGTCCGTGAGTATCAAGAATAAATCTTGAATGAATTGGAAACCTCTAATACTGTGTCCTATTTTTTTTTTTTTTTTTTTTTTTTTGTTATTTCTGGTAGCGCATAGAATATGACAGTGGAGGGAATTACGGAATAATTACAGTAGTTTATGGTTTATTCTCGAGTCAGAAACATACAAATTTACAGTAGCCATACATATCATAAATTGATAAATAGGTACAATTGTAATTATATAACATGTGTGCAGTACTTCGCAACCTCCAAGGCGTTTGGAGTGGCTTGCAGGAGATCAGTCTTTGTGTAGGATGTAGGGACCAAAGGGCACTGGGGCATATGGCTTGTGGTTTGTTGTTCTCCACAGTCACAGGAAGTGTCTTCTGTCTTGAAAGCCCATCTCTTCAAGTTGTCTCTGGATCGTCCACCTCCTGATCGTAATCTGTTCAAAGCTTTCCACACGAGCCAGTTTTCATTGTGTCCAGGTGGTAGATCTTCGGCTTCAGGCATCCCTCCATGAAGGTGAGGCGTCATCTTCTTCCATAACTCCAGCCTCGCCTTCTCTGGTGAAACAGTGAGTTTCTCAGATGTCCTTGGGAAGTTCATTCGCAAGCTCAGCCGTTGCTGTGGTGGATTATATCCGTTCAGTGGTTGGGCACTGTTCACTTCCACTTTCAGTCTCTCGTTGTTGGCAGCCACTTCTCTGCGTATACTTGGTGGTGCTATTCCAGCCAGATAGTAAAGCTTCTCGGTTGGAGTAGGTTTTAAACAACCAGTGATCAACCTGCAGGTTTCATTGAGAGCAGTGTCTACTTGTCTGGCATGAGATGACCTGTACCAGACTGGGGAAGCATATTCGGCTGTAGAAAAGCACAGTGCCATTGCATAAGAGCGGATTATCTGTAGATGTGAGCCCCACTGTGTCTCCGCTAGTTTGCGACTTAGGTTATTTCGCGTGAAGATTTTCATTTTGGTATCCTTGCAGTGAGTTTTCAATGTCAGAGACCTATCGAGGGTGACACCCAAGTATTTAGGGATGTGATAATGCTGCTATTGCATACCTGACCATTCTATATGTAGCTCACGATTAGCTTCCCTGTTCCTTAAGTGAAAGGCACCGCACTTGGTTTGTCTGCACAGCTCTTGTAGCAGCTCTTCTTTTGGTGATGATATACCTTCTATATTGATCGATATGCCGGTCAACTGAGGTCCTGAGACGGACCAAGATGACGTTTCTGGTGTGAAAGGATCAGCCGTCAGAGAAATCTGACGCCCAGGGTACGCCCGACTGCAATTTTTATCTTGTTCAGAAATCATTGCAATCTTCGTGGAGGCTCCTTTCATGTAATTTAAGGCTTGTCTACACGACGACACTGGGTTACGACACTCGTTCATGAAATGAGTTGCGCGCAACTGGTTTCGTGTATGTCTGTAGACACGGCGCCAATACTATAAATTCAGTTTCGTTGTTTTGTAAGTGCCGTAGTCGCCGTAGAATGAAAGTTTTGGTAGCTGTAAAAAGTTGTGGTGGTGCTGTTGCTTCTCTGTGCGAAGTCGCTGCATAAGACAAAACATAAAAAGAATAAGAGTGGATTAAAAAAAGACGTCAGCTCGGTTGCTTAGCGACCTTGCTGAAACAAATTGTGATCGAAGACCCTAGAAGTTATTTTAATCAACTCAGAATGTCACCAGAGCAGTTTACGTTCCTTATAAACAGAGTTACTAATGCAATAAAGAAACACGATACTGTTAAGCCGGAAGCATTGTTACCAGAACTGAAATTGCAAATTGCATTACTTTTCTTGTCAAGTAGATATTCGTCTTTACAGTACTTGTAACATGTTCCGGAATCCACAATTGCCATAGTTTGTTTGTATAGGTATTTGGAATTGAATGTACTTTAGTCTGCAATTCACTAATCGTCAACCCATCAATATTTAATTCACGAATAATTGCTTCAAGAGCGCTAACACGCCGCTGCTTATTCCTGAAATTTTCATCATTAAAATCGCACAAACACCTATGCATCGCATATATGTTCAAAAACCGAATTATTTCTTCCGTTCCCCAATTTATGTTGTGTTTTGTTCTTCATTGGTTATAACCTAACCTAAAAACACGCGCAATCAGTTTCGCCTAAGTTGGAAGGGGCCGAAACTGTTTAGTTTCGCCAAAGAGTTGCGCGAACGCCTGTCGCGCATGCGCACTGGCCAGTAGCGCAGTTTCATGAAACCTAGTGTCGTCGTGTAAACTAGCCTTTATGGTAACTGTGCGAGTAGAGCACTGTATAGTACAAGCAGAACAATCCGCCATTTTGAATCCCACATTGAAGGTGCGCATTTAAAGGCTACGGCACGCTTACGCTTTTTAATATGTTCTTAATGCCATTAAATATACTTTCCTAAAGCAGAAATATTACAGCATAGTAAATTTATTGGCTTACATTTGACTGTAAGAGGCAAGCAACTTAATTTTAGTGATTAGAGAGATATTTAGAGATATGACACATTTATTTACATTCCATATTAAAGCATATGTTGCCCTTCTAAATATGTGCCAAATATAGTTAAAATACGTTACAATCATGGTATTTTCTAATTTATAACTAGTGGATCAGCATATGTTTACGATAACTAAGAGTTGCATACGAAAACAGTTACAAAATAATGTTATATTGCGTTACTGTACATCCAATATTGCCCTCTCTAATGTCTCGCATATTTTACACACACCGTATTTCAGAGAAGATTTTACGTCTTTCCCGTTCCCATTCTTTGCGAAGTTCAATTTATTATTTTTCTTTCTCAGACGTCCTGTTCACAGCTTGGCTTAGGCCTACATATTCCAGTGGTGAGAGTCACATTTAATTTAAACAATACATTAGTGTGACATAATATAATTTAGAAACCAATTACTGGGTAAAACCAGCTGCACTCATGCATCATTTAAAAATACAATGACTACCTAGTTGGTCTAAATAATATCAAGAAAAGCAACTTTAAACACACTGTGTGTCGTGATACATTAACAATCTATCAAAATTAAAATAAACCATTGCTTACATGTATAGGCCTATATTTTCTTTATTACCTCTCTGTTAGGATAACTATTTTAATACAAATAAAAAAGGTAAAGCAGTCAACAATCCTAAGATTGGTTTGAACACCACAGTGCTTTACTAGGCATGGTCCTGTTTGGAGGTGGTATGCCGTTGCCTTCCTCCGACCTTCGAACTGACTCACCCAGCCAGTTATAGGGGGACCTACAGTTTAACGTGGGTTCCGAACCACGGTGCTACTCGGTATTTTTCACATGAGCAATACCGCCAGAGGTGAAAGAAGTGGAAAGTGACAGATAAAAATCCTAGGACCTAGCGGGGATCGAACGCGGGACCTTCGGATTTGTAGTCTGGTACTCTACCACTGTGCAACCGAGGCGCACAATACAAGTAAAAGAAGGTTTAATTCTTAAACGTTTCACAGATAGTTGATCGATTTCGGCATCCATACTTGGCGTCTAGAATTTACAAGCCACCTTTTACGCCGATCTGTGTTTCAAGAAATCCGATAAAACTTCTAGCGACCATGTCTGGTATTTTTCGAGAAGTTTGGAGATGCAAAACCAATCATTTCACACTGTGAAACAATAAAATCACAAACTGTTGGCTCATTCACTTCGCTGCGCCAGGCAAAGCGAACAACTGTGTCGTCAGATTGGGATTCAAAATGGCGGTTAGTTCAGCTCGGTATATCTAGTGCTTCATGTGCGAGTGTGTCGTCAGCAGATGGTAACTCTTGGTCGCACTAAAGGCCCTATTACACGATACACCTGAGGCGTACATCTATGCAGCAACGCCCCAAGCGTGATTATCTGGAACTACGTACTGCTTCACGTAGACCTATTAACACGATGCACGACAGATATTCCTTGGCTCGAATCCGCGCATGCGCACTAACGTCAATAAACGCGCCAAACGCGAAGGGGTCAGATCTTTAGCAGACATTAATTCATACCACAGAAGAACCAGAGGGAAATGTTTCTTGGCATGTAATAATTCGTTAAAATTAATTCTGTGAGCTCAAGGTTTTATTTTATGAAAAGTTGATTTTGTCATTTATTAAGTCACATTTAGCTATCACGAAATTGTGTTACCACTACTCCGAATTACAGACAGGAAAGTTGGTTTTATATTACGCCACTTGATTACACAAGTATATGCCCATCTAAATTTACGTTTATACAGCATTCTGAAAATGGATGACCCAATTATTTTTGGAGCTGTTACCCTGGCAGTAACCTCCAGATTAGAGCACAAAGACGTAAAACCAGACGTTGTTGGGTTCGACGCTGGCTACAAAGAAGAAACGAAGACAGGGGCATTTATTCACTGCTTATGAAAGAGCTCAGACCAGAAGACCCACGTGAATTTCGAAATTTTGTGAGGATGGACGTTGCTTGTTTTGACAAGCTGCTATCTCTAATAGGTGATGGAATTAGGAAATGTGACACAGTCATGAGGGAAGCTATTTCACCTTCTCGAAAGTAAGATTTATATTTTATGCTTATATATTTTGTGATCATAATGCCTAAATCAGCTATAAAATACCGGTATATACTCTGTTATGTTGCAAGCTGGTCATCACATTACGTTTTTTAGCCACTGGTGAATCATTTAAGAGCCTGGCGTTTAGTCACAGAATTTCACAGCCCTCCATATCGAAAGTAGTTGTGAAAGTATGCAGTGCAATTTGCAGTTCTTTACACGACCAATACTTAAAGGTGTAGTAGCACTATATTTTACAATCTGAATTATGTTCATGCGTGACTCAGACAATACGTAAAACGAAATCGGCACCTGCCACGTATACAGAATAACACACCATACAAGCAGAAAGCAACTAAAATCGCCGCTTCTGCGCATGCGCAGGTTAGCGCTGCCTAGTGCGCATGCGCGGATTCACGGAGTTTAGAACTGGTCTCTATTCCGGCGCGCGGATAAAGTGTCTGCTAAAAATCATGGTTCAGCGGTAGTTGCACGTGTTTCGCCGCTAGATGGCTGTCGCGCTAGACCTATACCTTTCGCGGCGGATCGTCGTGTAATACCGCCTTAACGCATAGCTCACGCACAGTGGCTGCTCCCCACTTGCATTCGCCAGTAGATTTACAGCACGCGGACCGACGCACTGCACGATCTCCCCCCCCCCCTCCCTTCCCGTATCGAGCGTCACGACACTGACCTAGGGCACAGGGAGAGGCAGAAGCTGATAAGAGCACAGCGCTACATCGAGCGCTGCTAATGCGGATGCGTAATGCGTAATGGACGACTGAGCGCGCTGCGCCGCTGAAAGCTCTGCCGACCATAAGCCGGTCACTTATCATCGTGGCAGCGGCGTGCGGTCAGGTCTGAACAAGAGAGGCCAGTTAGACAGGACGTCTCCTCGAATCTGCCCACGTCGCTTCCGGAAATTTAAGCTATTCTCTTCGGTAAAGCTTTATACACTATGTAAATACAAATACGAAACACAGCTTGCCCTTTATTCACATGAAGTGTTAAGTGCCATCGACAAGGGATCTCAAATCGATTCCATATTTCTGGATTTCCGGAAGGCTTTTGACACTGTACCCCACAAGCGGCTTCTTATGAAATTGCGTGCTTATGGAATATCTCCCCAACTGTGCGATTGGATTCGCGATTTCCTATCAGAAAGGACACAGTTCCTTGTAATTGACGGTCAGTCATCGAGTAAAACGGAAGTGATATCTGGCGTCTCACAGGGAAGCGTTATAGGTCCCCTACTCTTCCTTGTGTTTATAAACGATTTAGGAGACAATCTTAGAATGTTCGCGGATGATGCTGTCGTTTATCGGTTAGTGAAGTCAACAGAATATCAATAGCAACTGCAAAGCGATTTAGACAAAATTTCTACATGGTGCGAAAATTGGCAATTGACACTAAATAAAGAAAAATGTGAAGTAATACACATGACCACTAAAAGAAATCCGCTGAACTTCAATTACACGATAAATCAGTCAAACCTTAAGGTCGTAAATTCTACCAAATACCTAGGAGATACAATTACGAACAACTTTGCCTGGAGAGAACACATAGAAAATATTGTAGGGAAGGCGAATCAAAGTTTACGTTTCATTGGCAGAACGCTTCGAACATGCACCAGCCCCACCAAAGAGACTGCCTGTTGCCCCTTGTGGGACCCTAACCAGGTGGTACTGACAGAGGACATTGAGAAGGTTCAGAGAAGGGCAGCTCGTTTTATTTTATGACGTTACGGGGGGGGGGGGGGGGGGAGAGCGTCACGGAAATTGCACGAATTGGAGTGGAAATCATTGAAAGAAAGACGTTATTCATTGCGGCGTGATCTGTTTGTGAAGTTTCAATCACCGACTTTTAGTTCTGAATGTGAAAATATTTTACTAGCACCCACCTACTTAGGGAGACTTGACCATCCCAATAAAATAAGAGGAATCAGATCGAAAACGGAACGATTTAGGTCTTCTTTCTTCCCGCGCGCTATTAGAGCATGGAACGGTAGAGAAAAGTTATGAAAGTGGTTAATGAACCCTCTGCCAAGCACTTAATTGTGATTTGCAGACTATCTATGTAGATGTAGATACATAATCCCTGAGACTGATTTTTCGTCTCGAATATGTCAAAGACATTAATGATAAATCTGAAGCATTTAATTAAAATTTGTGATGCGACCGGGAATCGAACCCGAACCTCTATGCTTACTAGGCAGACGTCTTACCACTTTTTTTTTTTTTTTTTTTTTTTTTATGTTCTCGTAGTACTGTCACTGTATACAAAACTCAAAATTGTATCTTCTGGTTGGATAGAGTAAGGTGCTTAAATTGTCGTCACAGCCGATCTTCAAGGATAAAAAAAAAAAAAAGGCATCTTCTGCTGCCTGTTGAAGTGACTCGGCCCACTAGACCACCGCATCATTAGCGATTAAGGCACCTCGGAATAGTCTAAGCACGATTGCCTTCACGTCACAAACCTTAATTCAGCTTGTGTGTTCCATAGAACATTGCTACTATTGCCAAGGCTCTCCATGCAGTGGAATAGCACCTCGGCAATGGACATATTGGAAGAAGTGGGATGGATGACCAAATCAGAGAGGTCATGGAAGAATTAAAGATGACCTACAAAACAGAAAACCTCAAGAAATTGAAACACAAGAAAACAAGATTTAATCCGAGAACAGACAAGAGACACACAATGAAAAAGTTATTTAAAGATGAGGAAATATGGAAAAGATCAGAAAGAATGAAAAGAAACTGCGCATTTTGTAAAGAACGAAACATGCAGTTATCGAAGTATAGGACCTGAATTTTTTTTTTTTTTTTTTTTTTTTTTTTTTTTGTGGTTTTAAGGCGCACAACGTCTCAGGTCATTAGCGCCCGGATCGGAACAGAGATTCGCTAGATCAGGACCTGAAAATGATTGACTAAAGAGGTCCAATGAGGCCGTAGAAGCAAGCAATAATAATTATAATAATAATAGCTATGGACAAAGATGACTTTTCTTCTGGATCGAACGATACATGATGTATTCCAGAGTAAATAGTGTAAATGTCCTTTGACATTGAATATCGAAAGTCCCAAAGTTACCAAAAATAAACGCAAAGTATATTTGTTCAGAAAAGCAGATAGAAACAAAATACATTGCTTCTTGAAAGACAGCTTCCACTCGTTTCTAACACTAAACGTAGGTGTAGACCAGATGTGGCTCAAATTCAAAGAAGTGGTATCGACAGCAATTGAAAGTTTTATACCTAATAAATTAATAAAAGAAGGAGGCGATCCCCCTTGGTACACAAAACAGGTTAGGACACTGTTGCAAAAGCAAAGGAAAAGGCATACTAAATTTAAACGAACACGAAATCCCCAGGATTTGCGATTGTACTCAGAAGCTCGAAATTTAGCGAGGATTTCAATGCGAGATGCCTACAACATTTATCACAACGAAACTCTTTCTCGTAATTTGACTGAAAACCCAAAGAGATTTTGGTCATATGTTAAATATACTCGGGGAAAGTCACAAACAATACCTTCACTACGTGATAGTAATGGCGATCCTGCCGATGACAGCGCTACTAAAGCAGAGTTACTAAACTTAGCTTTTAGAAACTCATTCACTAAAGAAGACGAAACCAATATTCCAGATTTCGAATTACGAACAGATGCCGTAATGAGTAACATAGAAGTAGATATCATCGGAGTAGTGCAGCAACTAAAATCACTTAATAAGAACAAGTCTTCTGGTCCGGATTGTATACCCATTAGATTTCTATCTGATTATGCTGAAGCGATAGCTCCTTACTTAACAGTCATATACAACCGCTCTCTCATAGAAGGATCTGTACCAAAAGATTGGAAAGTTGCACAGGTCACACCCATCTTCAAGAAAGGCAGTAGGAGTAACCCACTAAACTACAGGCCTATTTCATTGACGTCAATTTGCAGCAGGGTTTTGGAAGATATCCTGTATTCAATTATTATGTATTATCTCGAACAGAATGATCTATTGACCCAAGGTCAACAGGCATTTAGAAAATATCGTTCATGCGAAACAAAACTAGCCCTTCACTCACATGAAGTGATGAGTGCTATCGACAAAGGTTCGCAAATCGATTCCGTATTTCTTGATTTCCAGAAAGCTTTTGACACCGTACCTCACAAACGGCTTTTAATCAAATTGCGTGGTTATGGTATATCGCCCCAAATTTGCAATTGGATAGGGGATTTCTTGTCAGAGAGGACACAGTTCGTAGTAATCGATGGTAAGGCATCGACTGAAACAGAGGTGATATCGGGCGTTCCACAAGGTAGTGTTATTGGTCCTCTGCTATTCCTTATTTACATAAACGATTTAGGGGAAAATCTAAGTAGCTCTCTTAGGTTGTTTGCAGATGACGCCGTCATTTACCGTCTAGTAAAATCATCTGAAGATCAAAACCAACTGCAGAACGATCTGAATAAGATATCAGTATGGTGTAAAAATTGGCAATTGCCTCTAAATAATGAGAAGTGTGAAGTCGTCCACATGAGTATGAAAAGAAATCCGTTAAACTTTGTTTACAACATAAATCAATCAAATGTGAACGCCGTAAACTCCACAAAATACCTAGGAATCACTATTACTTCAGACTTAAACTGGAAAGAACACGTAGATAATATCGTGGGAAAGGCGAACCAGAGACTGCGTTTTATTGGCAGAATCCTTAAAAGATGCAACAGAACTACTAAAGAAACTGCATACACTGCGCTTGTCCGTCCATTTTTGGAGTATTGCAGCCCAGTGTGGGATCCTTATCAGGTGGGTTTGACGGAGGACATCGAAAGTGTCCAAAGAAGGGCAGCTCGTTTCGTATTGTCACGATACAGGGGAGACAGCGTTACGGAAATGATACAGGATCTGGGATGGGAATCATTACAACAACGGCGCTTATCGCTGAGGCGTGGGTTACTTGCGAAACTCCAATCGCCAACATTCTCCTCCGAATGCGAAAATATATTGTTGACTCCCACTTACATAGGTAGAAATGATCATCAGAATAAAATAAGAGAAATCAGAGCTCGAACAGAGAGATTCAGGTGTTCTTTCTTCCCGCGCGCTATTCGAGAATGGAATGGGAGATAAATAGTATAATTGTGGTTCGATGAACCCTCTGCCAGGCACTTAAATGTGATTTGCAGAGTATCCCATGTAGATGTAGATGTAGATGACGTGTGGCCATGTGAACAGACGAAAAGTCTTTGAGCATAATAGCGGCTTTTAATCCAGTTGCATACTTATAGAATACCGTCTCAGTCGTGCGATTGGATTCGTGATTTCATGTCAGATAGGGCACAACAATTAATAACTGACGAAAAGTCATCGAGTAACACAGAAGTGATATCTGGGAGGGCTCTATAGTTTTTATAATCGATTTAGGAGGCAATGTGAGCATGTCTTTTATACTGTTCTCGGATGATGGTGTTGTTATCGGTTAGGAGAACATTTTGATGTATACAACATAAAATCTGAAGAGAAAAGTCTTTTGATGAATTCTCGGCTGATCACCCAAGAAGAGTTCATCTCTGAAATACACAGAGGAAGGCTAAACTCGCAAGTGTTTACGTATAATCATGAGTACAGCGTGGATTTGGATAAATGGAAAGCTTTCCATCGTCCGAAAAGAAGGAAGGAAGGCAGGAAGATCAGGGTTTTACTTTCCACTGAGCAGCCGACATCAGTGTGAATATAGTGGATTCGTTCACGCATGTTGCTCTGTTTTGTTCGGCAACACGAAGTTATAATAATACACTGGTATGCAGTATTCGTGCAACTAATAGAGGCAGCGGTACCAGACCAGAGATGGTTTCGCTGATTACCGCTGCTCCCGGGACGGCCACTGACCGCAGTTAAAAACACGCCGGCAAAACAAAATGCAGGCGGGCAGTGCGGGGGCGTCCTGTGGCCGGCCCGTGCAACAGCCAGCCACCTGTGACGTCAGAGAGCCAGTGTTGCCAACCCTGAAGCTCAATTTTCCCCTAAATCGTATATGAATTCCCCCTAAAAATTTTTGTTACGGCGCGTTTTGCAGCTCTTAAATATTCTAGGAAAGAAATTTTTATATGTATTGCACCAAAGCTGCTTTTTTTTTTAATTGAAATGCTGATTACTTTCGGGCTTTGCCCATTTTCTTAAGCCGCATTATTTTATGTTTGGACACTGTGTATGTGATGCTGTTTATTTCAAATACCTATTTGAAATAAACAGCGTGACCTACACAGTGTCCAAACATAAAATAATTCGGCTTAAGAAAATGGGCAAAGCCCGAAAGTAGTCAGCATTTCAATAAAAAAAGCAGCTTACTTACTTTATAATTTCGTTACAAATTATAGCCGTTGCAAATTTTACAGACAATATACACACATAGAGCTAAATAACGCACTCCTCTGATCAGCTGCGTTCCCTCTATAATGGAACAAGTAGAGTTGATCCGACGCCGATGTTTCAGTTAAAGAGAGGAAGACATTACTTGCGATATAATACTGTAAATGTGGACAGCCGCGGTTCCCGTCGGGGGTTCGAATCCCCTCTCGGGCATGGATGTTTAGTTCGTAAGTTTAGAGACTGATGACCCCGCAGTTAAGTCTCTTAAGTTTCAAAGAACTTGTACTATTATTTAAGTACAGTAATTAGCTTTTCATATTTAAAAGAAAGTTAAAAACTTTACTGTTCGAAGAGTGACGTATTGTACTTCTAAATTATAGAAGTTTTGATGCTGTATAGTAACATTTGTGCGACGATTTAAAGTCATCGAACAACCTAAAATCATAATTAATGTAATAACAAATCATCTGAAAGCATTACTGTCTAGAATGAAAAGTGAGTTGTATGAAAATATTAAATTAACTATTGTAAACAAACTTACTACATATTCGTTTTCGCAAAGACAATCTATTATTAACGATCTTGAAAGCAGAAAGCAGATAGCTTACTTCATTGTAATTCTATATATATAGTGTCTTGAGGTTCTGAATCAATAAAATTTTACTTTAATTATGTAGGAAACATTGTTGACAAACCGCATTTCATATAATCGGAAGTTATAAATTTTGATAGTCTGAATTATTCGTAAATTATACAGACAACGTTTTAAACCCCCTTTCTAACTCTGTTTGTTTGCGCAAACTTTAACTGTAATTACAGGATGTAGTGCTATTACCAGTATTTTCGAAAAAGTATAATTGTTAACGAAGTAAGTGAACTCGCCTATCGAGGCTCTTGAGAAGGATCTTAAGTCAGTCTCGATCGATGAAGATGGTCATGATACCAGTGTGGAAGATTTGTTTGGGCTTTCAATCTCTCTCTCTCTCTCTCTCTCTCTCTCTCTCTCTCTCTCTCTCTCTTATATTTATATATGTTTGTCTGTATGTCCTATGTCCATAAACCATTCATTTGATTGCAATGAAACTTTGGTGTACTATTCACCGTACGCCCACGAAGTTTCCTTAACCAAAAAGAAAAGAGCACAACACATAGCTCAGGAGATATGACGTGAGAAAACCCAGATTTTTTCGTTGACAAAACACGAAATCTCGAAAACTACATCACCTATGAAGCTGAAATTTGGCAGGTATATAGTTTATAGGTAGAAAACGTCAGCTAAGAAAGTATAACGTGATAGGTCCATGGCGGAGCATACTTCTCCTACAGACTCACGAAATCTACATTTTCATTCCGATTTTCACGAAATTTCGCAACCTAGACCTTCAAAACAAGAGGAACGTCACCGTCTACCATAAGTATCATACGGTGCATGAGGGAGGATCTTTGAAACATAAAAATGGATCTCTAAATACCTTGTTTGCGCCATAATTAGAGAACAGTTCGACCGAGGGTCAGTCATTGACAATAACTTAAGTTTTAATTGGACTTCTAACCGTACCGTTAGACCGTCATTCATCTTCGACCATGGAATTACAGAAACTAAATGACTGTTTTTTTTTCCTTGTTGTTTTTGTTAAGCGCACCCGAGGCGGGTTGCTAGTTACTTCTCACAAATGGATCGACAGTTGGGACATTACTGCTCTGGTTCGACGGTACCACCACCAACACTCGGTTTTGATTCAATGCACTGATTGAAAAGTTGTTATTTATTATTTTATGCCATTGAATTTTATTTGCTGCCGGTTTCCAGATTCCAGTAGTGTTATCTTCAGGTCAAATCAGTGACGTCCATCCTGTTATATGTGTTATCCATGAGTTCGTATTTCACCGGAATTTGCATTTCCCGCTGCCCTTCGTACATGTGACAGTTAGTGTGACATGTGCAAAGGGCTCACACATTGATAACCAGGAACTGCAAATACTGGTGGAATACGAACTAGCCGGCCGCAGTGGCCGAGCGGTCTGCGGCGCGCCAGTCACCGTCTGCACGGCCGCTGCGGTCGGAGGTTCAAATCCTTGCTCGGGCATGGATGTTTGTGTTGTCCTTAGCGTAAGTTAGTTTAAGTTAGTTAAGTAATTATTGTGTAAGTCTAGCGTCTGATAACCACGAAGTTTGGTCGCATAAGACCTCACACACACACATTTTTGAAATACGAAGTTATTGATATACAACAGGACGGACGTCATTTATTATGACTGAAGATGACACTAATGCAGAGTCTAAGACGGTTGCAAAATTAAATTACGGTAGTTGATATATATATATATATAATCACAAATTTTTACCAGCTGCAGTGTCACACTCCAAGATAGCATGACTCTGATTGTATTGAACACTCGGTTTGGGCAACAACTGATGACTGTAACGTGCAGTAATGTTGGAAAAATATGTCGGTCTGCAAGTACACATACAGGCATCTCCCACTGTGCAAATAAAACCTCCGGTATTCCCTTTTGTGTCCATTAACCTCCGGTATCACTGCAGGGCTGACAATCTGTAGTTTATGTAGATATACTGCAAAGCTCAAATAAATAAAACAGAGCCCATAAAAGTGTGAGATAGAAACAGGAAACAGACTAGTGATAAACACGAAGCTCAGCATTGGGCGTAGGAAAAAAATATTTATTGGATATCGATTTCAATCATTTGTTTTTGGGTATAGGGTAATTGTGATATTTCGGCAATGTGACAGTGTCCATGTGTCCCGTGGGCTGAATTACGACAGTGATCGCACAATCTTTGAAATGATATGAAATAATATAAAAAGCTATCTTGGGCTGTCTATGCTCTTTTTGCAACGGCAGAAACGTTAGAAATATGTCTAGAAAAATATAATATTTCACGAAAGGAATGACAGAAACAAGCACGTAATATAGGCTGATGTCATGGCCATCGCGGCAACAGATATAGACGAACTACAAGTAGCACTAAACAAACTAAGCGAATGGGCGAAAAGAAACTACATAATTATAAATGAAGAGAAGACGTAGTTGCTAGTGTTCAGGAAAGGAGGAACACTGACTGAAATGCAATGGAAAACTACTCAAGAGAGTTAACAATTTCAAATATTCAGGCACCACAATACAAACAACGGGATAAAGTTTCAGGTTACATACAAGGTCTAAAGCAGTGGCGACCGCTAGACCTATGAATGAAATCAGAAACATCACGCAACTATCGATCAGTACAGCTATGGACCTGTGCAGGCTAAAGATACTACCTATTTTGACGTATGGCCTCTAATCAGTGGGAGAATACCTCACACATAAACAGCTTGACGTACTGTAGCGAGTAAAGGCTAGACACCTGAAGAGTCTTAGGAGTCCCACAGAACTCAAGATCGATGATAGAGTATGAGCTTACCAGGAAGACCTTCCTGGTAGAGGATCTAAGCTACGAGCTCATACTCCCAGTTAGTGCCAACTTCAAACAGCTACTACAAGATCTGCATGAGAAGTAAAACAACATACTGGAGGATTTCTATGCAACGTCTGCTATACAAGACACGACCTAACCATGAAATGCGACACGTGACAACGAGACTGGCAACCCATGGGTTTCACCACAAGGTGTGTCGCAACAAATTATTTGACGAACCAAATGACGTGTGTGTGTGTCAACTGTGCTTAGTATTTTGTAATAAAAGATGAAAATAACAGTCTAGTTTGCAAAATTTGACAATTTATTAGTTCAGGTAACCGGATTCGATCGAAGCCTGTTACCTGAACTAATAAATTGTCAAATTTTGAGAACTAAACTGTTATTTTATCTTTTAAAACATTATCAGTTCGCTGTTTTTCCAAATAGGGAAGCCATGTTTTCCAAACTGATTAGTATTTTGTGATCGATACCATATTATTAAATGAAGGATCAGATAGAAATCCTTAGTAGTTTATAGCAAAGAAAAATAAAGTGAATGTAATCCTTTGTACGACATGTGTGCGTTTCCTATAAATAAAGATTCCTGTTTCAGCTACCAGTGCTGAGCTTCACCTTGTGATTAGTACTGCTTGTGATCGTCGTGCGCATGAATCGTAATGGAACATTAACTTAAGGTTTGATGGGATATTGGGACATGCTGTTTATAGGAAGCCTACTAACACTGATTTGTATCTACGTGCTGATAGTTGTCACCATCCAGCTCAGCGTGAAGGAGTACTTCGTACCTTGGTTCATTTCAAACCCTGAAAGTTTGTCAGCTGAGTTGTCCCATATCGAGGTCACCTTTCGTCAAAATGGTTATAGTGAGAGGCAGATAAAAGTGCGTTGCGCTATCAGCCTACGGTGCAACGGGTTAGTGACGATAGTAATGAAGTGGCACCTAAATCTATGGCCTTTTTGTCTTAGCAGGAAGCATTTCCAACAAGATTGTTCGTATTTTGCGGAAATATGATCTGAAATGTGTTTTTCGACCACCTTCTAAGATAAAGGCCCTGTTGGAGTCCGTTAAGTATGATCTTGGTTTGCGTAAGGCTGGTCTCTATCGTATCCCTTACAGTTGTGGCATGTCATGTATTGGTCAGTCAAGACCAATTGGAAGACCGGTGTATTAAACACAAACGTTACACGTGCTTGCAACAGCCAAACAAATCCTCTGTTGGTTGCAGAACACTGTCTTGGCACCGGTCATCCTATGAAATACATAACCACAGAGATTCTCTGGCATTCACTTCCACCTATTGGGATAGTGTTATTAAGAAAGCTGTTGAAATTAAACGACCTTATAAACAGAGATGATAGTTTTTGTATAAATTCTCCTTGGAATCCGACAAAAAACAGAGGGACAGAATAAATACTGCCTCACCTGTTAATTTATAGTCACTATCGTTATTACTGATGTTTGGTCATCTTTGGTTGTGTTGACTCTGCAGTGACTTGTACGGTGTGTGTTATCTTCTTTGTTTAGCCTTTGCAAACCGAGGATTAATTACGCTTGCACATTGCTTCCTTGCTGAAGAAAGCCAGTTTACATCATTCCATCATAGAAATTTAACCCAGTATGAGAAAACAAGATACGACCGATCTACGAATTGCGCAGTGGGGAAAACAGATAGTACCTAAAATATAGTTAGATGTCTAGGAATAACATTCGATTCCATTTTAACTTACAAACAAGCCACGGCAGAATTAATAATAAAAGTTAGGAAAAGATTAAGTTTGGTAAAATTAATAAAAGGAAGATTTCATGATGCTGCAACAGTAGCTTTGATATATACCTATTGTAGCTATATCATACCAACTGTAGAGTATGCCGCTCCTGTATGAATTATGTCTATACCACATTCATTTTTAGTACTGAGGGAAGAATTTTAAGAATTGCAGCAAGATTAAATCTAAGCACTAGTAGGGAGGGACTCTATGACAAACAAATCTGGCACCGTTGGAGCAAAGACTGATTAAACTGACAGCAAATTTTGGAATTGCAAGATTGAAGACTGATACCAAAAATACTGAAACCTTTAGACAAGCACTATTAGACTGACCTTTCCACAATATAAGTATCCATATCCTCCGAGAGCCATAACCCAAGCCATTGATAAAGCATATCCTGGAAAATATGTTTTAGAAGCTGTTTTAGAAGACAAGGAGTTACTACACAATTTACAAGAAGTTTAAATGATTAGTATCTCTGTATTTATAACTCAAGATTTAGACAATCAAATAACGTGAAATTTGTTACATGTAAACCAAATTACCTAGGGAAGGCTCCTAAACAGGTTTCGTTCCATTTTTTCGAAAATGGAACGAGCATGTAAGGACAGCTGTTAGTAAGGCGGACAGCCGACTTCGGTTTATTGGGAGAATTTTGGGAAGATGTACTTCACCTGTAAAGGAGACCGCGTATAAAACGCTTGTACGACCACGTCTTGAGTATTGCTCAAGTGTTTGGGACCCGCAGCAGATCAGTTTAAAGGAAGACATAGAGGCGGTTCAGAGACGAGCAGCTAGATTTGTTACCGGTAGGTTCGACCAATGCGCGAGTCTTAAATAAAAATAATGAATATCCTCAATTCCCTTTTAATAAAATAAACGGTGTCATCACAGCATTAGGCTATCTTCTCTGGCCTAAACGAACTTAACAATATATATATATATATATATATATATATATATATATATATATATATAATATGTCAGTGACGAGCATCCTGCCTTACCGCGCCAGTCAAACAGGAAGACAGTTGGAAGGAGATATGCAGAAGTCTGAATCAAACAGGTATTAATTTAGTTTTCATAATTACAAACCATTGTCTACCTACTTGTCTAATCCAAAATATTACATGAAAATGAATTGAGCGAAATATTGAAAATTACAGTACATTACTGATTGTGTTGTGCAAAATACAGTTAAAAAACGTAAGAATTACGATGTGGTTGGACTAACATCAACGCAGATGGTGTAGAAGGTAGTTGTTGGCTGCCAACTGTACATACAACTTGATGCCAATACCTTGTTACTAGTTATTGACAAAATACGCAATAAATTGGTTTCTGTTTTAGTCTTAGCGTATTCGAAAATGCATTAGCATTTAGGTTAAAAAAATGTTCAAATGTTTGTATG
Source organism: Locusta migratoria (assembly GCA_026315105.1). Classification (NCBI taxonomy): domain Eukaryota; kingdom Metazoa; phylum Arthropoda; class Insecta; order Orthoptera; family Acrididae; genus Locusta; species Locusta migratoria. The sequence goes on from CM048744.1 coordinate 831,477,562, forward strand.
GCTTATGGGACTTAACTACGGGGTCATCAGTCACTAAACTTAAAAATTACTTATGAGCTAGCTAATCCTAAGGACGCAACAAATACCCATGCCCGAGGGGGATTCGAACCCCCGACCGTAGTGGCCGTGCAGACCGTGACTGGAGCGCTTCAGTCCCCTCGGCCACCGCCGCCGGCCATGTAGGTTATCAATCTGTTCTTGTTCAGTAGGCACGTAGCTTGCATTGCTGCGGAGGAAATTGTTAGACAGCACACTGCTCCCAAATCTTTATTTACAGCATCAGTTTGTAGGTCTATTGGCCCTAAAAAGACACGCCATTTTTCAACAAGAATTTCCACTACATGCCGTCTCTTGCAGAGGCATGTATTGTAAATGGCCTTTTGAGGATCTTCCAAGGCTGCAGCTTTAGAAAATGGACATATTAAATAATTTGAAACCATCTCCTAACAACACGCGAGGCACACGAGTGCTTGTATCTTGCAATGACTTTTGAGGCAGAATATTTTCTCCTTGGGTGAATCCGTGGAGAAATGCAGTGTTTTAAAAAATAACACTGTCTGCTCTAGCTGCCCACAGCAAAACCACAAAGATGTCGTCATGATCAACAGCTCCAAACGAGACAACAGATTTTTTTTTTTTTTTTTTTTTTTTTAATGAGAATAATAACTTGAGCCACTCTTTTCTTGCACATTTTATCCGTACATGCTTACTATGTAGCTGTCAATGCAGTTACCGAGACATTAAAAAAATAATTGAAAAAAACTGTCTTCGCACAATCAAAGCTCTTTTAAAAGAGGTTGAAATTCACCATATTCTTCTCGTTATGTATTAATGTCATTATCTTATTTTCTTGGCTTCTTTGAAGCAAGCAAAATGAGAAGTAGAAATTCATCCTCGTCTGAACTACTGCTCGTGTTTATACGCTCCGCAGCTGATTTAGACACTACAGGCGCCATTCAACAACCGAAACGTCGAGCGCTGCCCGCGCTGTGCCTGACTGCTGCGGAACGCGGCGGACAACAGCGCGGTCTGCCTAGGGATGGCGGTTATCGCTGAAACAACCGATTTTCAGTTATACCGGTTCTTTTGATCTCCAGTTTAACCGCACTGTAAAAACTTCTCAAGACATCCGGATTTTTAAATAACCGGTTTTCGGTTTTTTATTGCTATTTTTTCCAGTAGAGTTCGACCGAAACAATTTCCGGCCGAAACAGAAACTGTAATCGAATTTTCGGTTCTTCTAGCTTCGGCCGAAACCGAAACTTACGAAATTTAGTCAAAATTTAGATAAATTTACGTTATACGACGAATCACCAGTCTTTCTATATTTTGCAAGATCCAGTCCCAATATTATGCCTTCTTGAGTGTGTGTAAGCCTAGCCTGGAGTCCGTAGAAGACGATATACGAAGCATACAAATTTACTGGCCTACTACTTCCATCCGGCAGTTGCGAATATTGAGCCAACTACTCCTTTAATTATGACTTACTCTGATAGCTTAATTTTCGAAAAGGGTGATGTGCCTTAATGAAGGTAGAGGAGTAGGAGATCTGGATCGAAATGGAGGTGTGGTTGTAGTGGAAATCGGTGTCGTAGTTTCCAGCAAAAATGACGAAGGCGAAGGTGACGGGCACGGCGATGGCGAAAGCGTACGGTCACAAGGTCCTACATCGTCAGTTTTGCACCCTGAAGCAGCCACAAAATTAAGGTCTCGGTTATTATTCCAAGCTTATACTACATCACTTACATAATAGATATATTAATCGAATTTACCTTCTCTTCCAAGGAACATTTTGGATGCTTTCTCCTTAAATAACACGGCATGTTTGTAGTACCTCCACCTGTTTTCGGCTTTTTGAAGCAAATGGAGCATTGTACCTCACTGCTCCCGTACTTCTTGAAGTACTTCCACACTCGGGATGGTGCCATTTAAGACATAACCGACGTCTGGCGACCACAGCAAGGTACTGCCGTATGACCAGACGGAGGCAAGTCTTGTACACTGCCGGTGCACGCGCGTCGTCTAATAGGTTACGCCACACGACAACAGGTGCATCGATGCCTCAATAGCTGCATCAGTTCTTATGCCACGCGTTTGTTGCGCGTCTCTGACTGCCGGGATTGTTCTTAAATTACCACTACTACAGGAAGTAGACCTACCGGTTTTTTTACCCGGTTCTTGGCAGAAACTAAAACAAACGGTTACAACCGACACCAAATAATCACCGGAAATAACCGGTAATTCAAAACTAAAATACCGGTATCGGTTTTAACCGGTCGGTTTTTCACATCCCTAGTTCTGCCTGCGCCGGCTGCCCGCTCTGTTTGATGGAGCCTTTAATCCTGTCGAAATATCGGCGGTTGTCGATGACGTCACCCGACAACATACCCGTAAGTTGTTTGAGAAATCGTAATGGAGTGTTAGTAGCCTAAACAAAGTAAGACGGCAGCGCCGCCGGTGGCGTGGCTTGGAGATACAGCGTGACGTCAGCGGCGCCACCGGTGGCAGCCCCGTGTACCAGGTAGCGCGGCACTTGTTGGACGTACCTCCGGCTGCAGGTGTATGAAAGTGGTGAAGAGCAGCACGCCGCCGCCGAAGCAGAGCAGCAGCGAGACGAGCAGCTCCTCGTTGCGCGCGCAGAAGCCGGCGGCGCGCTTGCCGGCCGCCTGCGGCTGCAGCTGCGACGACGCGCGCAGCAGCTGCGGCAGCACGCCCGCCAGGAACGAGCCCAGCCACAGCCCCAGCATCGCCGTCAGCTTGCCGCCCCACAGCGCCGCCTCGCCGAACCCCGACTCCGCGCCCGTCGCGTTCCCCACCATCGCTGCGCGCTCCTCACGCTACCGACCGCCTCCACTGCTACGACGAGACGAGCGTTCTGCTGTCGTCCACTGCTACCCCACCGACGGAACTGCACTCGGCGGCGCAAACGGAGCTGGAAGCCGATCCCGATGCTTTCATGCCCATGCACGGCACCCGCACGCGCGAAAAGCTCGAGTAAATTTGGACCCGAAACTGAACCCTGCGGAACCTGCTATTATTTTCACCGTAAACGAACGAAATGAGAGTCGCTGACACGCGCACTTTGACGAGGTGAGATGCTTTAGTGTGCAAAAGTCTTCCGTGCTTATTTACTTACGTATTCAGACTTTAGCACTCAGTTTGGATGCTGTCACTACTACAGTGCTGCAGTACCCAATCACCTGTTGATTTACTCAGCTTGTTGAGCCGCGACTGACACAATTGCAAAGTAGTCTGCTTTCGCGTTTTTCCATAACACTACTGTGCCGCGTTAGTGATCCCTAGAAACACCACGAATCACTATGATGTTAGGAACGAATTATTCGCGTAGTTTAGTAGTGACTTTCGCGATGAAATTGCCTACAGCTGAGCGCCTAGACCACGTCGAGTCAGTCTCGGCTGCGACGGCTACCTCGCGGTTTCGACGCGACCGATACACCTAAACCACCGCACCGGGAGAGCGCGCGAGTGTTGTCCTCTCCGGTCCGAGAGGAACTGCCGGCGAACGGTGCGGCGCGGCCAACTAGGACGCGTCCGAAGCGACTTTCGCTGCGTCACTTCGGGGGCGGCGCGACTTTCACGGAGCGCGCACTGGAGCGAGGCCCGTCTGCGCATGCGCAGAGCCGGCCGGCGCGGCCTTGCCCCAGCTGACAGCTGACAGTTTCCGCGTCGCCGCCGACGTCGTAAACAATGCACCGAGTAGCACCACCTCCTCTTCCCAGAAGGTCCAAAACTTCCTAGCAGACCGAACACTACTGGTCACGCGCTGTGCTCCTTACAGACTGTCCAGGCACCACTATACTGACCCTATTTTCTGTACACAGTCACTTTCTTCACTACTATTTCAACAATGCTTCAACAACACAATGCTTCTTCTTATCGTTCACTGTATTTTTCTCCATCTGAACACCTCATAATCATCTCTTTATAACTCCAACCTTCATCTACTACCTCTTCAGCCCTAATACAACAATCGCCACTACATCCCTCGAATCTTTTCTACTTTTTTTATATCCACAGGTTGCACCTGTCGTAACTGAACAACTGTGTTATTCACTCGTTCATGTTCATAAACCTGGTGCCACAATCTCTGTCACATTCAAATCAGTCTGTTACTTTGGGTGTGGCAATGCAATTCCAACAAACACAAGATAGATTGGAATTGAGAGTGGGTTTCTAAGTTCGTTCACAATGTCTCCTCCTGCCTTTCGTAATCACAGTCACTTTAACTGAGATTATGGAATTCAAACTCCGAACCCTGCCAGTCACAGACACTGACTTTACACATTGCACTATCGAAGCACGACTTTAGTTTCCTGGGCTTATTTTCTCTTTAATTCTCTTTACTCACTGTTTTAGTTGAGTACATCACGCACTATTCAGGTTTATCTAACTCTAACCTGCAACCACATTCTCTTTACTACAAATACAATAATCGCTACTGCGTACTCTCAAGCTGCACTATTCTCTCTTAACGACACGTTACACCCGTCGCAACTACACAAATGTGTTGTTCACATTCATAAACTTGCTCCCTTCGTCTGTATCAGTTCAAAACGATCACAGGGAGTAGTTAGTTTTCTAACAGCAACATATATTATGCCCTCAGCAGTACTACGTCGCACTTGTCTCTCGTCCCACAGAATAATTTCCTGTCAGTCAACACTAATTGAGTTGCTTGAACGTAACACACGATCTGTTTCACCATTTCCAACCTGTTTCGACAGCAAAACTGATGCCTTACCGTAGATGAGCATCATTTCCAAATAGCTGGTCGTGAAACCGCCTTTCTAAAAACTACAAACCCGAGGGAATTCCTCAGCTTCTTGACAACGTCTTCTCTCAGTGAATCAGTTTCTGTTGCTGCTTACCAGACTCACAACAACGATGCAGAATAAAATTCAGTTAGCATTCCCAGTTCTTCGACTGTAGTAGAACACGCAGGGGAGCTATTTCTACACGTCGGTAATTTCTTATCCAAGCTTGACAGAGGATTTAATCGTTAGCAAATCTACGACTGTGATGACTTTTTTAAAGAAAAACTAGAGACAGCACCCTCAGACATCACACGCATTCTCTTTTGGTAACTAAGATGTTCAGATAGGTGAGGGATACGTTTCCAAACGTACTGAGAATAAAATTTGTTACTTAGTATCAATGATCACTACTCGTTGTTTCTTCTTCTGTCGACCTGAACACTACACGATGCACACTGTTAACTGGAATGTATTGCATTTAATTGTCAGAAATACAGTGTGCTTGTTGATTAACTCCCGCCCTTACGGTATAAGGCGAAACACGGCACTGTGTTTCGGAGGGATGTGCAGGTGTCAGGGGAGTCGGTCTGCGGCTGCCTCGCGCTTGCACGTGGCTGCCTGCTCCGCCGTTACGTCACGCGGTGCGCCGCACGTGTGCCGGCCGCGGCTGCCCATCGAACGCCCGCGGGAGTCTGCGGCCGCTTCGCGCGCGCTCGGCTGTCTCCGGCGAGCGTCGGTCCTGCCGGCTCGGCGGTCGGCGCGCGACTGAGCGGCCGCCGCTTGCCGAGGTCGCGCTCCCCCCACCACCGCGCCACCGCCATCCCCTCCACTGCGCCAGGCGGCCAGCGCCGCCCTTCCGCAACAATCCGCGCGCCGAGGCTGCAAAGTCCGACCGAACGTGAGTTGTAGCCGAAACCGTAACCGAATATTCGATTCCTCTCCTCGGCCGAAACGAAATCGTAACAGAATATCCGGTTACTCGTTTAGTTTCAGTAGAAACCGAAACCGTAACCGAAATTTGTGTAAGTTACTATCTATATATGTATAAAAATGAATTGCTGTTCATTAGTGTCGCTAAAACTCGAGAATGGCTGAACCGATGTGGCTAATTTTAGTCTTAAAATATTTATGTAAGTCCAGTGAAGGTTTAAACGGTGATAAAATATGGATAAGTTGTCCAGAAAAGAAGAAATCGGGAAAAACTGAAACAGTTTCTTCCAGTGAGCTATCAATACCGTTCGTCCAGCTGTGATAAAATTTTGAACGTTTCATGTTGAAAGCAAGAGGAGAGTTCGCATCAAATAAACATTTGGAAAAGTCGCCCGGAATGTAGGAAATTTTGGGAAAAACCGAAAGCGATTTTTTCTATGATTTTTATCTCTCTCTCATATATAAAATCACTTTTGGGAAAATGAATTGCTGTTCGTTAGTCTCGCTAAAACTCGAGAACGGTCGAACCGATTTGGCTAATTTTAGTCTTAAAATATTCGTGTTAGACCCGAGGAGAAAAAGACCTAACGTCGTCGAAGTCAATCAAATGTACGACGAGTTACCTCATGCGCTAACCGCACTTATGACCAGCGACAGACTATTAATGATAACAGTCGTATTGGTATGGCAGATTTGCGTTCTAGAGTGAATTTCAATGAAGTAGATACGTATAGAATTGAACGAGTTCGGGCACATCGATCACAACAGCTGCGAGCACGGGAAAATGAAATTGTTCGATTCCGCAGACGCAATACTCCAGTGAACCTTGAACGAGGAGCATTCTGTTACTATCCCAAAATAGATTATAGATTATAGTGCCGACAAAACTGTAAAAATTGGGGAAATGTCAACATTGTAAAGCTTTAAAATACAGCGGAGAATCTGCAGAATTATGTTGTGCTGGTGGTAAAGTAAAATTGCCATAATTGGTCCCCACCACCTGATCCATTACACTCATTAGTTTTTGGGAAGGAAAATGACTCCAAACACGTCTTGACCGTTCTTGTCGTTGTTGTGGTCTTCAGTCCGCACTCTGGTTTGATGCAGCTCTCCACGCTACCCTGTCCAATGCAATCTCTTCATCTGAGAATACGTTCGGCAATCTACATCCTTTTGAATCTGCTTACTGTATTCTTTCCGTCGGTCTCCCTCTACGATTTTTACCCCACACACTTCCTTCTAATGCTAAGTTAACAATTCCTTGATGTCTCAGAATGTGTCCAACGAATCTATCCCTTCTCTTAGTCAGGATATGCCAGAAACTCCTTTTCTCCCCGATTCGGTTGAGCACTTCCTCATTAGTTACGTGATCGACCCCTCCATTTTTCATCATTCGTCTGTAGCACCACATTTCAAAAGCCTCTATCATCTTTTTATCTGAATTCCTTATCGTCCACGTTTCACTCCCATACAATGCTTCTTGACTAACATCCAAAAATATAACTATAGCTTCCAAATGACGCTCACTATCGAGCCGATACTTAGACTATCTGAGGATGCCTGTGTAAACCTACGGGGTCTAAAATAAGTATGATTTGAATTAATGTGGTTTATATTAAGAGGTGAGTGATATAAAGTTCACCGGGTCATCTAGTATATATATATATATATATATATATATATATATATATATATATATAGGGAAGGTATAAACGGTGACAAGATATGGGAAAGTTGTCTGGAAAAGAGGAAAATCGGAAAAAAACTGAAACAGTTTCTTCCAGTGAGCTATCAATATCGTTCGTCCATATGCGATAAAATTTTGAACGTTTCATGTTGAAAGCAAGAGGAGGGTTCGCATCAAATAAAAATTTGGAAAAGTTGCCCGGAAAGAAGGAAAATTTAGGAAAAACCGAAAGAGATTTTTTTCTATGATTGACAATCAATTGCCATATGGTTGTAAGAGCATCACTTGAGTACGCCTTGACAGGACAAGGTTTGTACGACATAAATTTTTTTGGAAAACCTTCCGGAAAATTGGAAAATTTGAGAAAAACTAAAAGTGCGTTTTTCAATGTGTTTTTGATTGAATTCAGCTGTATAACTGACTATTCACACGACGGAGAGGGGTAATTCTTTTTTTGTTTTGTTCATTATGGTCTTGAAAAAGTTTTGAGTAGAAAAACAGGGACAGTTAAAAAGGAAAGTCGCAAAATTCAAACCAAGTTCCTTTTTCATAGTGTTTATAAATGTACTTAACATTATAATTTGAGAACCGTGCATCCGATTGCGATAAAATTTTGCATATTTGACGTTCAAAGCAAGAGTAAAGTTCTTATGAAATAAAAATTTGGAAATGTTTCCCGGAATATTGGAAAAATCAGAAAATTTTTTTTAAATGAAATATCAAAACTATTTATTTGATTGTAACTAAATTTTTCACATTCGTTTCAAAGCGAGAGAAAGGTTTGAGTGAAGTAAAGGTTTGGAAAAGTTGGCCAGAAAATAGGAAAATTTGTGGAAAACTGATAGAGCTCTTCTCTTTGGGATATCAGTATCATTCGTACGATGCGATAAAATTTTGCACATCTGACGTTCAAAGAAAGAGCACATAAATATTAGCAATTGCGAAGCATTGGCGGGACGACTAGTTTATATTTACGTTACATCACAAATCACTAGTTTTCCACATTTTTAAAGATACCCTTCCTCTACTAAGCCTTCTTGAATGTGAGTAAGCCTAATCAGGAGTCCGTACAAGATAAGATGGCAAGCGAACAGGTTTAGACAAATCAACGATATTTTTATTAAAGAACTTCTAAATTGGATTTTATTCTCCTCGTTGTGACATTTTCTACCTAAAAGCGAAAAAATTTAAGTAAGTTAGACAATAAGTAAACTGAACTCGATACAGAGGAGTCTCGACATTTCGAGTCTCGGAATTATGAGTTTACCACAAATACGAGCGTCATGAAACAAAACAACAACTGCGGGTACATTCTATCTTCACAGAAAAGGCACTCGAGCATTATAACCAGAAGTAAATATTGAAAAGACTTTAAAACCTTTAGGCTGCCAATGTAAGTTACTATTTATAGACTTTGTTTTAAAAAATGTCATTTTTCACGTGTATTCTTTTCACAGTCGATTTTCTTCTTTTTCACACGTAAATTTCAATAGTTTGATATGATCCCGGCCCCGTTTTCCTCAAATTAACGAGACTACTATATAGTTACTACAAATTTCACAGTCCTGCATGCCTTTTTTTAGGAAGTTGGTCTTTAGTCTTTAGATACAAAACAAACATTCCAAATATATATATTACGAAATGTAAGAGCCTCATTATGACTACCAAAATACAAAATACGCAGAAAGTAATCGTTTGTTTGCTTCCATAAGTAGCTTTTACGAATTTTTTCTTGAGAGTGCTAGCTTTGTTTTGTCATCTTCACTTCCGTTTTTTGCAATCGTCAAACAACTTCACATATCTCCTTTTTGGCATTCCTGAAAACATAGCAACTTCAATCAGTGCTGCACAAAATATTTCGAAAAATAAATTCACAGTTCTGACTGACAGTATGATTGTTGTCAGTATAAATTTACATAGATGTTCATATGTCAGTAAATCTATCGGACCAAACTGCGTGGTCATCAGTCGGTAGGTTACAAACTACTTAAACCTAGGAAAACTAACCTAAGGACAAACACACACACCCATGCCCCAGTATAAATTTACACAAACTGAACAAAACCCGGTGTCACGATGATTGTCAGCGATGACCTCCGAAATCACTTAACGTAATGGAATTTTGCACAGTGTGTTTTTACCTCGATTGATAGTCTCAATATTATATCTACTCCAAAATGTTTTACCTATGTAAGCACCGCATTATTGTCGCTGTTCATCAATTTGGAGGATGGGCTAGCGGCGAAGTCCTCGGTTGGAGAGCGAAAGGTCGCGGTTTCGAAACTCTCTTCATGTTTTAACCTAACATTCACCTACCAACTATATGAGGAATTGTCAGAAAAGACACGTGGTTCGGAAACCTATTTAAACTGTATGTCCTCTGTTCTTGGTTGGATAACTGGGAAAGGTTAGGGACACGTCAGCCGCCGAGGTGGCGTCCATTCGATTTAGGAAGTTTCTTCCTGCTACAATTTAGCTCCTGTTACAATTTTTTCTAAATTTACATAAGGCATAACCGTGCTTTTTAAAATTTAAGTGCCTGGCAGAGGTTTCATCGAACCAACATTATACTATTTATCTCTCATTCCATTTTCGAATAGCGCGCGGGAAGAAAGAACACCTGAATCTGTCCGTTAGAGCTCTGATTTCTCGTAGTTTATTCTGATAGTCATTTCTACCTATGTAAGTAGGAGTCAACAATACATTTTTGCATTCGGAGGAGAATGTTGGCGATTGTAGTTTCGTAAAGTAGCCCATGCCACAGCGATAAGTGTTGTTTTAATGATTCCCATGCCAGATCCTGTATCATTTCTGTAACGCTGTCTCCCCTGGACTCTTTCGATGTCCTCCGTCAAACCCACCTGATACGGATCCCACACTGGGCAGCAATACTCCAAAAATGGACGGACAAGCGTAGTGTATGCAGTTTCTTTTGTAGTTCTGTTGCATCTTTTAAGGGTTCTACCAATAAAACGCAGTCTCTGGTTCGCCTTTCCCACGACATTATCTACGTGTTCCGTCTAGTTTAAGTCTGAAGTAATAGTAATTCCTAGGTATTTTGTGGAGTTTACGGCCTTCACTTTTGATTGATTCATCTTGTAAAAAATGTTTAACGGTTTCTTTCCGTACTCATGTGGACGACTTCACACATCTCATTATTTAGAGTCAATTGCCAATGTTTACACCATACTGATATCTTATGCAGATCGTTCTGCAGTTGGTTTTGATCTTCAGATGATTTTACTAGACGGTAAATGATGGCGTCATCTGCAAACAACCTAAGAGAGCTACTTAGATTTTCCCCTAAATCTTTTATGTAAATAAGGAACAGCAGAGGACCAACAACACTACCGTGTGGAACGCGCAGTATCACCTCTGTCGATGCCTTACCATCGATTACTACGAACTGTGTCCTCTCTGACAGGAAATCCCCTATCGAATCGCAAATTTAGGGCGATATCCCATAACCACGCAATTTGATTAAAAGCCGTTTGTCTATTGGCAATGTCCCGATAGACTGACTGACTGACTCACCATCGCCCAGCCCGGACCACTGATAATGGAAACTTGAAATTTTTAGAGGGTGTAGATCTTATACTGTAGTCGTCGTTTAAGAAGAATTTTTTTTTTAATTCCATTCCTAAAGAGGTGAAATAGGGGTGAAGGTTTTTTTTTTCAAAATACGTTGCTACTTATGCAATTATGAAGTTAGAAGTACAAAATTTCGGATTTGGACTCTTGGTTGGAATTTAAGAAACAAGTTTTTTGGTATTTTTGAATTTTCATCTGTTAAGGGGGTTAAATAGGCGATGATAAAAATTGCTTTCTGAAAATACGTTGCTGTTAACGCAATTTTGAAGGTAGAATGGCCGAAATTCTTATTTGGATTCTATGAGAGAATTTAAAAAATACTTCTTTTGGTATGTTTGAAAATTCAGAGATTACGGGGGTGAAATAGGGGATGAAAAAAATATTTTTTGAACATACGTTTCTACTGACTTTTGGATTGTTGGTTGGAAATAAATAAATACGTGTTTCGCTATTTTTGGAAATTCAACCAATTGGAGAGAAATTAGGGATGAAATTTTTTTGAAAAAACAAAATAAATGTTGCTATAAAGCCAATTTTGGATCATGAACTGCAAAAATTGGTATTTTAATCCTTGGTTAGAATATATATGAAATGTAAAAAATAAAAATAAAATTTATCACGAAATACGCCATGAAAATATGAAGGTATACGTAAATTAAACCTGTTGGAACACTCTGTGACCTTACAGATACAGGGGGAAGCTGATTGTTTCCATGTGAAAGGCGGGTTTTGTCAGGCTGTTGGGTTCCCCAGTCGGCCAGCTAACATTCTGGACCTAGTGAATGGGATACAGGTAGTTAGGGAAACCCTAATCTAATCGGAAACAGGAAACGGCGGTCTTGCATGAGCGAGGGTGGTATCCCAGATTGCAACTGAAATACAATATAGCCACACACATAATTAAAAAAATCCATATAAAATCATGGAATGATCATAGGGCACATATATTTATATGAATGGATTAAGGAGACTTGGGAGAATCAAACGCCGTAATTACAATTTCAATATCCCTTACAGATAAAAAGCCGATAAATTTCGGTACTATAATAATAATAATAATAATAATAATAAGACTTATATTTACAACTAGCTTAATTCCTGCTGCCTGGTACGCGTAGACTAGGTGGTCTTCATTGGCTGTTTTTACTTCTAATATAAATTTTCATACATTTAGCTTTAAAAATGCTTTCCTAATAAAGTATTTTGATACAAATTGCCACCCCCTATTGCACAATTGATGACAGAATTCAAAACATCACGAAACACATTTTTTTTAATTCTAACCATGGTCCCAAATCCAAATTTTCGTATTTCTAGCATCAAAATAGTCTTAGTAGCATCCGTCAAATATTTTGCCTTAGTGGTTGAATTTCCAAAAATATCGAATGATGTCTTTTTAAAATTCCAATCAAAAATGTAAGTCAGAAGTTTTTATTTCATGCTTCAAAACTGCCTGAATAGCAACGTATTTTCAAGAAACCATTTATCCCCTATTTCACCCACATAGGGATGGGAATATTGAAAAATCGCTGATGCTTACAGTGTAGGATAAAAAATGTCTACAAATTTCAAGTGTCTAGCGTATGTAGATTCACTTTTCAGCACCGTTTTCTGTCTTGTAGAAACGCATCGAGAACGCGAAATCCCGTTCTTACGCTTTGGCATCTATCTTGGTAGTTTTACTTTTCAAACTGCGATATGCACTTATTTTTCTGTATTCGTACGCTTGTTGCAGAAAAACACTGAAGAATGCGCATGTTTCGCTGTATATAACCTCTTTGCTATTACAGTGTCAAAAGTGATCGCTGGTCTTCAATCCGAATTTCTTATAAGCTGACACCTTTCAACCACTGTATCTTTCACCCTCTTATAGCTATCGACACGGAACTGTTAAGGTGTACAACGGGAGACTTCAACAACACAGAGAGATCGTTCGTCTCCCCTGTATGGTTTTTGCTGAAGAGCAAAAAATTGACAGTCAGACGTACAAATTTATATAAGTCAGTAACATTCAACTCCCAGCCCCCTTATCGTTATCAACCCTCTTCCACCATAGTGCACAATTGGAGACTGATACCTACTACCACATACAAACACTGTTCTTTTAGGTTGTGGAGTTTTGGCTGCAGAGTGAAATATAGCCACAAACACCTCAATTTTTATATATATTAAGATTACTCACCTAACTGAATGGTATTAATCTGTTAGTAACGCGATACTGTCCGCTAAACCAAAGTAATCTATGACTTACGAACTTTCCATCACAGACATACATTAACGTGTGTCTACAGTCTGTGAATTGCAGGGCGCTCAAAGATAATATGGAGATGGTACTATGTATTATGAAACCGTGATGCTCGGCGTATATTTGTCCCTCTAATCCAGTTGTCATTATTTTGATCCTAAGCACTACAGTTGTCTTCCCAGGGTTTATATTGAGATAATTGGTGTATTGCCAGTGTAGTTAATGCTCATTTAATGTATGTCTGTGTTTTCCAGTGTTTTATCTTTGAGTCTTTTTATTTTTGAGCATCTGTTGATCGTCGTATTGCTCCAAATTTTACGGATTTTCGTTCGCCACACTCACCCTCCGCCACACACCGCGATCAAAACACCATAGTGCACACCGCGAACCTAAAGGCTACCCTCATACATAACCGCCATTGGTCTACAGTGAATAATTTTGGCTACCAAGTGAAATATACGGACACATGTTCCACGTTCCATTTTTATATATGTTTATTGATTACTGATATGTACTGTTTATCAGCAACAGTTTAAGAAGCAAATAGGCAGCATTTCACCACGTTACCTATCTTAAAAGACGGTTCACGTTATTTCCATTTCCTTTCAATAAACTTTGTTTTATTCTTTTGTTCTGCTTTTCGTTGAGGTAGTAATATTCTTGTTGCAGAACATAGATTCCACCACAAAAACACAAAACATGAACCCAGCAGAACGCATTACATTAATATATGTATTTTATAATATTTATTATTATTCTGAGTAACGTTCGTTTTATATTGTAGACTGCCACTTAAGTATTTCATGGCCGACTAAAAGTAGTAGATATACAGCTGGTAATTTATACATAAACAATTATGTGTATTTGTGGACAAGAACTGAATATATTTGCATAAAAAGCCATGATAAATCAAATATTAATTGTGTAACTATATTTCGACGGCGGGAGTATATTTGAACAGTGATACGCCACACTCATTACTTACCTGAGCAAAAAGCTTCAGTTTGAACCGATTTTAGTATTGTTAAATATTTATTTGTTTGTCAAATGTAAACAACATTTGTAGGGAGGTGGTCAAAGCATTTAATTCTGTGATATTTGAATATATAATATTTTGGAAGGGAAATAGAATTTTAAAGATTAGGCGTTAGGATGCGCGGAAGGATACAATTTTGAGAGCAGGTAGAGCACGCTTTCGAACGCTTGGGAAGGGACTCGTAACTTTGACGTGGTGGTGATTTGAAGAGATAGGCATGTGTGAACTTAGAAAATTTACGGGACTGCAGAACTTAGTCTCTGGTTGAAAAGTGGTAAATTATGGACGGTAGTAGGGCTGTGGAACTGTGATAATTCAGCAATCGTGTACTCGTGTGATGACAAACTGTGTTTCATAACAAATACTGTAATTAATCGCGGATTGATTCGGAACTACAATGTTCAATGGGCTTCATTAATTTACGAGTGATAATTTGGAACTCTTATTCTAGAGCGCATTTGATACTTATTGTGGCTCTCATGGACAATAGTTCGGGAAATATTCAGTTATTTACCGATGTATAAAGTAGGACCACCTCCACATTTTCGAGTCCAAAAAGAGTAATAAACTCCATTAATAAAAATTACTTCTTGAATGTCTCTCTTCTAAACATTATCTTAGGATCCATTTTGTTTGTTATTCAGACCTTTAATTAACATTTGATCAAATATATTTTTCGCGTCATCATCTGCAGATTGATAGACTGACTAAACTAGATTAATTATTGATCTTATTTAAACAGTTTGGGTAGCTGTTTAGGGCATAGAAGCTGACATACATAACTCACCCCTATGACAGATACATCGAGCCATAAACCTTTTACTACCCTGAGTTACGTATTGCCCAATTCTTATTGGTGAGTACCGATAGGAAGGTCGCAACTTGAATTACAAAAAGTTTTATAAAGAGTACATTCTTTGCTTCCTACAAGATAATGTTTATACAGAGAGTAGGATCTTTGGTTAGCACAGTTAATGTTCATTGTTTTGTTTGATGTGAGCGGATACTTGATACTTCACATTGTGCTTCTGCATATTCTGGGGATGGATATGGAGAATTTATATATTAACGGTGACTGGCTGCCTTACTCCATCGTAAATATTGAAGGAGATGAAGCATACCAATTTCGGTCAGTTTCGTATATCTTGTACGCCACTCACTATTGGCTAAGGAAGTTCTTCACGAAATCGTAGATCACGTTGTAAAAAACTGAGAGGAATTTTCCATTATGTCCCATTACCATGATGGTAATATCAGGGCTAATATCTGCTTTGCTGATACGTCATTTCCTGATACTTATAGAGGTTATTGTGAGCTGGTGGCTAGCTGGACAATTTTTGGAGCATGTATTCGAAGTTTATCGGTACTGTTAAGCTTTATGCAAAATTCAGAATGGATGGTAAGCCTGTGGAGAGGCTACGCTTCACTCTTGACGTTTCTAGCGGTCCTTTCCAGGTGTATGTTCCACCTAAAAAAAGAAAGCGTTTCTATTGTGACATCTATTATTCAACATTCCACTTTCAAACTGCATTTCCTACTTCTGAATGAGCTGTACCTAATTTACAGACATCACCATGTAATTGCCGAAACGAAAATGCTGCAAAAGTTCTAGATGCACTTATGTTAAAAAGGAGACAGATAATGAAGGATTCATCTAAAAAATATACAGAAAACCACCCAGGTGGCCGTAGAGCAGCAGCAATCAGGTACCAGAAGGAACAGCCCGGAGTGCACTCACCAGCAGCAATAAGGTACCACGAAAATAACCCAAAAGTGCTTTTGGCAATGAGCGCACTTCATAATCTAAACTGTACTGGAAGAAAAGTTAGGCAACGTGCTTATCCCTAGAAAAACACAGCTAACTGTAGCATGAGTATAATGCGGGAATTGATTATTAGGTCCATAATAATGTTACTTTAGGTACTATGAGCTCTGAATGCAAGTACTGTACAGCTCTTAAGAGGCAATGTGGCGCTTCCGAAATGTGCTTCACCGTGGTAACGCACTGGACACGTATTCAGGAGGACGGTGTTTCTAATCCACCTCCGGCCATCCAGTTTGAAAGACGACCGTTTGTTGTCTTCCATATTTTTTGTATATTTCTGTAAAGTTATAATTTATTTAATGTCGCTAGATTATCATTTTGTTAAAACTTGAACCCCACTCTTTTCAAGGCTTGAGGAATAGCATTTTTATTTCACGTATTAAAATATTAGTTAACATTGCTAGGTTTTTCGTATTTTGTTATGTTAATAATTTATTATTATATTAATTAATGTGGCATAAGTACGGCTTATCCACTATGCCACTGTCCCTTTGAGAATGTGCTGTTGTTTTAAGTTTGTGCGAGAATCTATGGCTGTCTAAATGTGGGAAGCGATGGCTCGCTTTGCATTGTTCTCTGCGGCCCAGTGTCGATGGCTGCTGCTACGACCAAAGAGGTTTCCACACCCTTTGGTTGTGAGCTAGTTAGCGAGCCTACTCTAGGGCGAGTCTCTCCGTCCCCACCACCACTGTTTCTTGGATTTTCCGGCTTCCGGTGGTCTCCCGCGTCCAGTGGGTGCTCGGTCTGATCATTCTGGGCTGGTTCTGCTCTTGTTTCTGGAGATGGTAGCGTTATATTGACTAGCACATTTAACTTACATTCGTGAACTTAGAATCATTTTTTGGAATATTTTCTCCGATTGTGTGCGGAAATGTGTTCTCGTTTTTCAATTCAGTGATTTCCAATAGATAAACGCTGTGTGTGTGATTCTAGTTGCAGTTTTAAAACGGCCTGATACGTTAAAACCTTTTGTGATCATGTGGCCTTGTTTGAAATTTGTGTAAATACTTTCTAGCTTTGTGGGACCCGATTTCTAATAGGTGATATGTTCATTTTTGTACAGTGCTTGTAAAAATCTTCTCTTCCTTTCCTTCCATGGGTGATAAGTGTTCCACGTGATTAGTTCATAGAACAAAGCCTTCAGATTCCACTCTTGTTTGTTCCATGCCCATCAAGCAGTAACTATGCAGGTATCCTTCCGATTTCCACTAATATTTCGTGATCTTCTCTCCCCAACTCTTCTAATTTTGCTGTTTCTTCTCTGACTGGTAGTACACACTCTGTCTTTGTCAGTAATTCTCTCTGAGCCTTGTACAACCTCCTTCAATAGCTTCCTTATGTAATTCTAAACATTTCTATGGGTTGCATGCTGTAATTCTTAATTTTATTTTTCCGAATTTGTAATTACTTCACATTTACAAGTTTTTGAGACTGAACTTCATCCATCTCTTTAAGCGCTCCCTATCGCGTGTAGCTGCATTTCTTTCGCTTCTTCATGTAATTCTAGACATTTCTATGGGTTGCATGCCGTAATTCTTATTTTTATTTTTCCGACTTTGTAATTATTTCATTTTTGTGATTTTTCTGAGACAGGACTTCCGTCTTGTAATCGCCCCCTATCGCGTGTATCTGTATTTCATTCGCTTCCTTATATAATTCTAATCATTTATATGGGTTGCGTGCTGTAGTTAATTTTCTTTATTTTTCGGAAACTGAATTTATTCAATTTTATCGCTTTTAGGAAACACGTGGGTCCGAGTTCCGACTTCCAGGGTTTGCAGCTAGTCACCTGAATTCACGCCACTTCTCTTATAAAACCAGTACCTAGATCGACTGCTAACAGACTGCCATTTAAGAATCCACTGTGATTTTGTATAATAAATCCGATTTTCAACCACTTCACCTTCAGTGGAATGCATTCATGTAACATAGCCGTGTGTCGCCGTTAGCGTGTTTGGTCGCGGTCCAATTCAAATGCAATTTAACTTGGCTATACACACGCACCATCTCAAAACAGGCACGACAGACCAGAGCCAGCTTCAAAGTGTTTTGTATATTGTGGTTTGTGCTACCTCCGACTTGATGAATTTCGCCTACGATAGCGGCGCCCGCTTCCGCCTCGTCTCAGCACGCTGTTTGCTGAGATTCTAAAAACATTTTATCCATTTGTTTTATTGATGAACTGTTTTAGCATAACAGGACACATTCAAAATTTTTTTCAACCTCCTGTATGTTTTATATTTATGATTTATCTATCTATGTTTCCCTGTAAATTTTGGATTGTTATACATGTTGTCCCAATCTCGTGGTCTAATCAGCCACATCAGCATCTCCATTGTTTTAGTTTTTATGGCAATTATTATTTTTCAATGTGTATTTCTTTTCTTTGTTGTATTTTCTGTTTTTAGTGACTTGCCCCAGCTGTCTAGGTCACCGATAAGGCAACCACATGTTTGTTTTGAAAAGTTTGCTGTATATGATGCAATATAATTACCTCAGCCTAAATCAAAATTTTCAATTAACGAAAGGGTGATGAAATACTACCGCCTGTCGTCTTCCATATTTTTTGTATATTTCTATAAAGTTATAATTTATTTAATGTCGCTAGATTATCGTTTTGTTAAAACTTGAACTCCCACTCTTTTCAAGGCTTGAGGAACAGCATTTTTATTTCATGTGTTAAAATATTGGTTAATATTGCTAGGTTTTTTTAAATTTTATTATGTTAATAATTTTTTATAAAATTAATTAATGTGGCATAAGTACGGCTTCTCCGCTACGCCACTGTCCCTGTGAGAATGTGCAGTTGTTTTACTTTTAAGTTTGTGCGAGAATCTACGGCTGTCTGAATTTGGGGAGTGATAGCTCGCTCTGCATCCTTCTCTCTGGCTCAGTATCGATAGCTGCTCCTGCTCCTGCTACAACCCTTTGGTTGCAGGCTAGTTAGCGAATCTTCCCCCCAGCACGAATCTCTCTGTCCGTCCCCACCACCGCTGTTTTCCTGGATTTTCCAGCTTCCGTTGGCTTCCCGTGTCCGATAGCAGTTTCCTGCCTCATGATCATTGGATCTTCATTCTGCTCTGGTCGACTGGTGAGATAAGGTTTGTTCTGTTCTTGTTTCTGGAGATGGTAGCGTTTCATTGACTAGCACGTTTAATGATTCGTGAACTTGGACTCATTTTTTTTTTTTTTTTTAATATTTTCTTCGATCGTGTGCGGAAATGTGTTCTCGTTTCTCGATTCGGTGATTTCCAATAGGTAAACGTGGTGTGTGTGATTCTAGTTGCAGTTTGATAACGGCCTGATATGTTAAAAACCTTTTGTGATCATGTGGCGGTGTTTGAACGCTGTGTAAATACGTTCTAGCTTTGTGGGTCCCGATTTCTAATAGGTGATATGTTCATTTTATACAGTGCATGTAAAAATCTTCTCATAGTTTCCTTTCGTGAGTGATATGTGTTCCACGTGGTTGGTTCATAGAACAAAGCCTTCAGCTTCCACTCTTGTTTTTTCCATGGCCATCAGGCTAATAACTATGCGGGTATCCTTCCGATTTCCACTAATATTTCGTGATCTTCTCTCCTCGCCTATTTTATTTTGCTGTCTTTTCTCCGTTTGGCAGTACGCACTCTGTCTTTGTCAGTAAATCTCTCTGAGCCTTGTACAACCTCCTTAAATAGCTTCCTTATGTAATTCTAAACATTTCTGTGGCTTGAATGCCGTAATTCTTAGTTTCATTTTTCCAACTTTGTAATTATTTCATTTTTGTGGTTTTCTTGAGACAGGACCTCATCCGTCTCTGTAATTGCCCCCTGTCGCGTGTAGCTGTATTTCATTAGCTTCCTTATATAATTCTAAGTATTTCTATGGGTTGCATGCTGTAGTTAATTTTCTTTATTTTTCGGAAACTGAATTTATTCAATTTTATCGCTTTTCGGAACCACGTGGGTCCGATTTCCGACTTCCAGGGTTTGCAGCTAGTCGCCTGAGTTCACGCCACTTATCATATAAAACCTCTTCCTAGATCGATTGCTGACAGACTGCAACTTAAGAATGATTTTGTATAATGAATCCGACTTTCAACCACTTCACCTTCAGTGGAGTGCGTTCATGTAACGCAGCCGTGTGTCGCCGTTAGCGTGTTTGCTCGCGTTTTCTGTTCAGATGTAATTTAACTTGCTATACTCACGCACTATCTCAAAACAGGCACGACAGACCAGAGGCCAGCTTCAAAGTGTTTTGTATATTGTGTTTTGTGCTACCTCCCTCCGACTTGCTGAATTTTGCCTACGATAGCGGCGCCTGCTTCCGCATCGTTTCAGCACGCTGATTTTGGTGAGTTTCGCTGTGGCATTGCGTGTGTGTGAGAGAATGAGTGTTGTTTGTGAATTTCCCCCCCCCCCCAGCCCCCAGTATCGTTTAATCATGTTTAATTTAGGCTGGGCACCGACCGCATTAATCCATGTAAGAGATGCATTTTTATTATACTAACAAAATTTGTTCCCCATTTTCTTGCTTGTTTTCTATCTGAATAAACAAGTCTAAGTTCAGCATAATCCCTAAGTTGCCTATAAATTGTAGTTTTAGTGCACCTTCCCTCTTTTATTTAATATTGTTCTTAACAAGTGCTGAGAACAAGCTCAGATGCAGATTACATCTAAATTCCGTTGCGCCATAAATGATTTCTTAGCCACCTTTCTAAGATAATTTTAACTGTGGTGGCTTGCTCATTAATGTCTGTGTCTAATAACGTGTGAGCTGCTATGTATATTGATCACTGTAGTATTAACTTCCTGTTATTGAAGTAATTTGAAACGAGTCAGTTCTCAGTTTGTGCCAGGGAACAAGACTTTATAGCAGGGAGTAACCAGTAGCTCACACGGACCTTATTTACTAATTTTAGTGATAAGGCAAGGCTCTTGTTACGTACAGTGGTCGACTTTTACTGTAAACTCAAAACAGAGGTTGTAACAATATCGAAAATTTTAAAAAGAGTTTCATATAATATTACTTAATAGAAAGTGGTGCTCAAATAAGTCTGGTGCAGTATGATAGTTGGCGTACATTTGTATGTATAAATTAAAACTAACACAATCATTTCTCATCTTGAGACAACACTGTGGAACAACAAAAACGTAAGGACTTATAGCTATGAAGATGTCCTAATTGTCTATTCCTAAGATTCTCTATAAAATGTAGGTGTTTGTTTTTTATATATAGAAAGATACAGATTTTTATGTTACATTCTCATATTATAAATTAATAAATTGTTATTATTTTATAGCACGTTTGTAGAAACATTGATTTTTGCTTTATGTCGGTAACTGCTTTGTAATGGTAAGTATTTGTATTACTAGGAAAAATAAACTTTTGAAATTACTGAAAAAATTGTGGCTACTAAATTCTGTTTCTTCATTTAACATGTTTTCAGAATTTAGCAGCCACAGCTTTTTCAGTAACTTCTAAAGTTTATTTTTCCTAGTAACACAAATGAGAAGTGTTTGTGTTAGTGATAATCTATACACACAAATGTACTCCATCTGTCATACTGCACCAGACGTATTTGAGCACCACTTTTTAATAAGTAAGTCAATTGTTAAATCTCTTTTATTAAATGAAACTCTTTTTACAATTCACCATATTGTTAAAACCTATGTTTTGATCTTAACAGTTCCGGGCCTTTAAATTGTATAATAAATCATAGAAGCATCTGATGATGAACTCTCAGGGCTCGAAATGCAGTGTGTGAAATAAAACACAATTCGTGACTGAAGGCGAATTCATTTTATTTTACGGAAGTACAACAGTCACGGAATTTCACTGGCAATAATTGACAAAATTAAGCAAAAAATATATTGCCCATGTAAAATTTTTAAAAAATATTTGCGTTCCAAAAAAGGGACAATGGCCAATAATAGGTCAAGAAAAGAAGCCGCGTTGTAGTGCCTACTGCAGTCTCGTAGCTTCGCTGTTGACAAATCGAAATGCTGTCTAGATTAGATTAGATTAGTACTTGTTCCATAGATCATGAATACCACACTTCGTAATGATGTGCAACGTGTCAGGTTAATGAAAGGTGTCTTTACAAATTATTACTTTGTACTAAATATTACATGACACAATATTTTTTTTTCTTTTGTTTTTCAGGTTTACTAATTTATATCTAAAAATTCATCTATAGCGTAGAAAGAGTTACTATTCTTTTAATTTATTTTAAAATGCTAGTTGGCTATCTTTCAGGCTTTTGATGCTGTTTGGTAAGTGACCAAAGACGTTTGTGGCAGCATAATTCACCCCTTTCTGTGCCATACCTAGATTTAACCTTGAATAGTGAAGACCATTCTTTCTCCTAGTGTTGTAGTTATGTACATTGCTATTTCTTTTGAATTCCGTAGGATTGGTAATAACAAATTTCATAAGTGAATATATATATACTGTGAAGCTACTGTGAATATTCCTAGCTCTTTAAATGTCTGCAGGATGATCTTGGATGGGCTCCAGCAGTTATTCTGATTACACGCTTCTGTGCAATGAATTCTCTTATACTCAATGATGAATTACCCCAGAAAATAGTGCCATACGAAAGCAGGGAATGAAAATAGGCGTAGTAAGCTAATTTACTGAGATGTATATCTCCAAAATTTGCAACTACCCTAATAGCATAAGTACCTGAACTCTAACGTTTCAGCAGATCTTCAATGTGTGGTTTTTTTCTTTTTTTTTTTTTTTCAGCCCGTCATCAATGCATACGCCAAAATTATTTGAATATTCTACCTTTGCTACAGATTTCTGATCAAAGTGTATATTTATTAATGGTGCCATTCCATTTACTATACGGAACTGTATGTACTGTGTTTTATCGCAGTTTAATGATAGTCCATTTGCTGAGAACCATTTAATGATTTTCTGAAAGACGTTGTTTACAATTTCTTCAGTTAGTTCTTGTCTGTCAGGTGTGATATGTATACTTGTATCATCAGGAAAAAGAACCAGCTCTGCATCGTCATGAATATATAATGGCAAGTCATTAATATATATTAAGAAAAGCAAAAGACCCAAGACCCAACCTTGTGGTACCTCATTTCTTTATGTTTCCCAGTTTGAGGAATCAATTGTTTTTTGCGTATTAAGTGAATTACTTATGTCAACTTTCTGCACTTTTCTTGTTAGGTATGATTTAAACCATTTGTACACTGTCCCACTCATAGCACAATACTTCAGTTTATCTAGAAGAATTCCATGATTTACACAATCAAAAGCCATGGAGAGATCACAAAAAATTCCAATGGGTGATGTCGGGTTATTCAGAGCATTTAGTATTTCATTGTTGAAAATATATATAGCATTTTCTGTAGAAAATCCTTTCTGAAAACCAAAGTGACATTTTGTTAGAAGTTTAGTTTTAGCTGTGTGTTAAAACTAC
Organism: Locusta migratoria; assembly: GCA_026315105.1. Classification (NCBI taxonomy): domain Eukaryota; kingdom Metazoa; phylum Arthropoda; class Insecta; order Orthoptera; family Acrididae; genus Locusta; species Locusta migratoria. The sequence continues at coordinate 831,501,074 of CM048744.1, forward strand.
TCTAGAATATATTAGTTTTTCAGGAATTTTTGATAAGGCTGTCAGAAGTGAGATTGGGCGGTAGTTGTATCTCACAACCGGCTTTTCATCAAATTGCGTGGTTATGGTATATCGCCCCAAATTTGCGATAGGGGATTTCCTGTCAGAGAAGACACAGTTTGTGGTAATCGATGGTAAGCCGTTGACTAAAAAAGAGGTGATATCGGGCGTTCCACAGGGTAGTGTTATTGGTCCTCTGCTGTTCCTTATTTACATAAACGATTTAGGGGAAAATCTAAGTAGCTCTCTTAGTTTGTTTGCAGATGACGCCGTCATTTACCGTCTAGTAAAATCATCTGAAGATCAAAACAAATTGCAGAGCGATGAAATAAGATATCACTATAGTGTACAAATTGGCAATTGGCTCTAAATAATGAGAAGTGTGAAGTCGTGCACATGAGTACGAAAAGAAATCCGGTAATCTTTGTTTACAAGATAAATCAATCAAACGTGAAGGCCGTAAACTCCACAAAATACATAGGAATTACTATTACAGCAAATTTAAACTGAAAATAACACGTAGATAATGTCGTGGGAAAGGCGAACCAAAGACTGCGTTTTATTGGTAGAACCCTTAAAAGACGCAACAGAACTACTAGAGAGGCTGTGTACACTAGGTTTGTCCGTTCTTTTTTGGTGTATTGCTGACCAGTGTGGGATCCTTATCAGGAGGGTTTGACGGAGGAAATCTAAAGTATCCAAAGAAGATCAGCTCGTTTGGTTGGTTGGTGGTTTTTGAAATGGACTAAACATCAACAGTTATCAGTCCCTTGTTCCAGTCTTAGAGCTAAAGCATTGTGTTAAGCGTTACGTAGCATATGCTGTAACACTTCAAAGTTTAAAAGGAACATGTAAAAACGAATAAAGGGTCCACATAAATACGAAGAAGGGATAGAAGTACAGCGACAGGACAAGAGTGGTTTTGCTGGGTGATCACATAAATATAAGTATCACATCCAGCCACTCTGGTACACATTAAAACACCTACGTAATAGACTTAGGCAAGCGGAGAACAGATAAATCACAGACACACAAGAGACTTTAAATGGATCGGTACAGTCCACACTCACGATTAAATTTAAAGCACTGTCAACCATGGAGGCATTGAAGCTAAAAGAAGCGTCAAGGTATCAGGGATATTAAAATTCCGTCGCTCTGCGGCTAAATTGGGGCATTCCACTAAGATGTGGGCGACTGTCAATGTCGCACCACAGCGACACTGAGGAGGGTCCCCACGACGCAGAAGGTGTCCATGCGTCAGCCAGGTATGGCCAATACGCAGCCGGCAAAGGACCATCGATTCCCTGCGAGAAGCCCGCAGTGAGGACTTCCATGCAGCGGTGGAGGGCTTGACAATGCGGAGCTTGTTTGGTTCGGTCACGCCCGCCCTCTCAGACTTCCAAACTCCAAGGACCCTGCTACGTAACTGGGATCGGAGGTCTTTTTCTGGTAGGCCAATATTCAGAGACCGTGAAGTGGTGGCCTCTTTGGCCAGCTGATCAACACGTTAATTGCCTGGGATGCCTATGTGGCCGATCAGCTCGTTTCGTATTGTCACGATACAGGGGAGACAGCGTTACCGAGATGTTACAGGATCCGGGTTGGGAATCATTACAACGACGACGTTTGTCGCTGCGGCGTGGTTTGCTTACGAAACTCCAATCGCCAATATTCTCCTCCGTATGTGGAAATATATTGTTGACTGCCACTTACATAGGTAGAAATGATAATCAGAATAAGATACGAGAAATCAGAGCTCGAAAGTAGAGATTGAGGTGTTTTTCTTCCCGTGCGCTATTCGAGAATTGAATGGGAGATAAATAGTATAAAGGTGGTCCGATGAACCGTCTGCCAGGCACTTAAATGTAGATGTACTTAAATGTAGTTGTAGATGTTGTTGACATCAGTCGTATCCCCTTTTTTGTGCAGTGTTTAAGAATAGCATATTTCAGCCTGTCTCGTGGAGAACTGTAAATTCCGGCGGTTGCCATCGCCGTGATAAGCGTCGGAGGAAGCCAGCCGCTGCCTTCGTCAGCGCTCTACTGAGCCAGTCGTTAAGTAGTCGGCAGCCAGGCGGCAGGGCAGACCTTTTTCTTTTCTTCTTTTCTGGTCGGCCTGTGGCAGGGATTAAGACGGGCCAGCGAAGCGCGCCGGAGGGGCGGGAGACGCTGCAGCCTTAATGGCGGGATTAGCGGGGCGCCTGTCCGCTGCAGCCGCCGAGCAAAGCAGTCCCAGGGGGCGGTAAAGTGACGAGCCGCAGCAGAACGGCGCTCACAATATTTGCAACTGGAGCTCCTGAAAACACAGGCTGGCACATCCGCCACATTCCCTGCGAATGCTAAACACAGCACGTAGCTTTAACCAACAGTGTTGTTTTGTTCGAGTTTAGTGAAATATTTTAATAGGAGGTTTTAAGCCAAGATCGATTTCTTCTTTCAATTACATGACCGTTTTCGGTGTGCTATACGCCATCTTCAGGCCTAATACATCAAGGTTTTTATTTTTTATTTTTTTTCAAATACAAAATGAGCTGCATTATATATGGCCAAAAATCTTATCTATCTACAATTACATAGTTACATACCTGTCGTAATTCTTTATAAGTCTTCACTGCTATTGGTTCAATGTTTAACATAGTAAATTGGTATACATGCACAGTAATGTGTCATCCAAATAAAATTTACACGTCAATAATAAAACGACTGAATCCATATTTCTCAAGGTCTAAGTCAGAGGCACTTCAGAATCAAGTTCAGTACTGACTGAAGTGAAGTACAATATTGACTATTTGGCGGAAAATCATATACAGAGATGTTACATGCCCAATAGATGATATATTAAACTAGATGACCCAGTGAACTTCGTATCACTTGCCTCTTAATATTAATTTAAATCGTATGTATTTTAGACCCAGTAGCTTTATAAAGTCGTCTTCAGTTATTTAAGTATCGGCTCGATAGTGGGCGGAAGAGTGGGCAAATCACGCACACGTGTCCAGGATAATGTTCATGTGACATTCCTGGAAGTACAGGTAAGGTTTAAGCGATGATAAAATTTCGAAAAATTTCGATGAAAATTTAGATTTAAAACATGTAAAATAATGACTTGGTTTTTGTGTTGGGTGCGTTCAGAAATATACTTTCAAAAAGTAAAGTTCGCTTCACACGATCTGAACCCGTATATGAACTGCCTCGCTAAGACTCGAGAATGGCTGAACCGATTTGGCTATATATCATTACATAAACCACTGAATTGTGATGACATCTGGTATGGAGATAGCTTGAGCACTGAAGTACCGGATAAGAACTTTAGAAAGTGTGTAATTCAAGATATTTTTTTGATTTTAAGTATATAAAGTGAAATATCGAACATTAATTACTCTCTGGAAAAGGTATTTACTCTTTGAATTCTTAACTTTTTTTCGTAACTTTCAATTAACTTTTAAAAATGCATTAAAAAAAAAAGGTCACAGTGCTTTACTAGGCATGGTCCTGTTTGGAGGTGGTATGCCGTTGCCTTCCTCCGACCTTCGAACTGACTTACCCAGCCAGTTATAGGGGGACCTACAGTTTAACGTGGGTTCCGAACCACGGTGCTACTCGGTATTTTTCACATGAGCTATACAGTCAGAGGTGAAAGAAGTGGAAAGTGACAGATTAAAATCCCAGGACCTGGCGGGGATCGAACCCGCGACCTTTGGATTTGTAGTCTGGCACTCTACCACTGTGCAACCGAGGCGCACTTAAAAATGCATTATCCCTTGTGTAAATAGTGGATAGAACGGCAGAACGACAGAAGTACCCGTCCTAGTTGCACAAAAATTTGTTAAGATGCGACGAATGTTTAACAATAACCGCTAATACCTTCAGGTTTTGCATCAAATGCGGTCACAATTTGAGCCGAATAATACAAATTAATAGGGCTAAGGAACAAAAAAATCGAGTGAAACAACTACTGTTATTAAAACCGAGGGACATATCAACAATGTCAGCATCATCATCTGAGGGAATAACTTTTTCAGAACTTAATTTAACAGCCGAAGAACTAAAGGATTTGTATGAGATAGAAAAAAGTCAGGAGCACAACATCGGCAAGCCCGGTTCGCCTGTGATGTTTCATGAATTATTATTTACATTTTGCCGATTCAAGAATCAATTGCGGAAATTTGTGAAAATATTTTTCTTACCGTAAATATTGATTAATATAGTCTATAATAAAATATTTGAATTGTATCATAATGTATTTTATTTCAGACATATATGTATTAGTAACAACATGTATACCAAAATGCACACATTAAGTAATTTATGTCTTACATGGTTTAAATTCTGATTGGTTATTAAATAAATATATTGATATATCATTCAAAAAAGCTCTTTCAGTTTCTCGCGAAATTTCAAATTTTTCGGGTAACTTTCCTAAATTTTTAGTTCATAATGATCTAAATTTTATCGTAATCGGATGAACGGTTCTCAACTTATAATGTTGAGTAGATGTAGAAACACAATGAAAAAGGAACTTGGTTAGAATTTTGAGACTTTTCTTTTTAAGAGTCCCTATTTTTTTATTGAAGACTTTTCCAAGACCATAATGAGCAAAACAAGAAAAGAATTACCCCTCTCAGTCGTGCGAATAGTCAGTTATAGTGCTGAATTCAATCAAAAACATACTGAAAAACGCACTTTCAGTTATTCTCAAATTTTCCAGTTTTTCGGTAATTTTTCAAAAACTTTATTTCATACAAACCTTGTCCTGTCAAGCCGTACTCAAATGATGCTATCACAACTATGTGGCAATTGATTTTTATACATAGAAAAAAATCGCTTTCGGTTTTTCCCAAATTTTCCTACTTTCCGGGGGACTTTTCCAAACTTATATTTGATTCAAATCTTACTCTTGCTTTCAACGTGAAATGTACAAAATTTTACCGCGATTGAACGAACGGTATTGATAGCTCACTGCAAAAGCTGTTTCAGTTTTTCTCGATTTTCCTCTATTTTATCACCGTCTAAATCTTCGCTGGACTTGCACGAATATTTAAAATTAGCCAGATCGGTTCAGCCGTTCTCAAGCTTTAGCGAGACTAACGAACAGCAATTCATTTTTATATAGAGAGACATGGTCTTTGCCTTTGAGGCTTTTTTTCCCACTAAATATCGTGTATACACAAATTACATGATTACATAAAATACCATTTCTTATACATTGCATGTCATAGATAAATAATTTTTATAAAGTACAATGCTATGCACCACAGAGTGTGGGGTGCTTTGTCAAGTATCAAATATAGAAGTAAGTGCCATGTCATTTGAACTAGCAGGAAATTTAAAATTGTTATATTACAATTTTTTTATAAAGCTGTGAATAGAACCACATTACACGTAAGTTAATATACCTCGGAAAAAAGTTTTCATGTGAAAAGGAAGCAACTGCATAGAATGTGCTACCCACTCTTCCCTTTGTATGGCAGACAATGGCAACTAGAGCTTATATGTATAAAATATTGGTTAGTGAATGTATATGTCATTGTCTTAGATGGATTCTATATAAGGTATAGTATCCCACAAAGTGTAATATTTTCTATTCTCTATTTCGCGTGTATAAGAAAAAAGGGAGACATGGTCTATTAGCATCTCGGATCAAGTACAGACATCATAGTAACTGCTTATGTACCTTATACAGTATAACCAATTAAATTATAATACATAAGGCATTCCATACATATATATGTAAAGTAATAAGCATATTTATATATCAAAGGCATTAGAACCATTTTACAAACATTATGTTATATTACAAAAAATGTTGGGGTATCCCCATCCATCTAAGAATTCAAGATTATATTACCAAACATCTCACCAGAATTTTCTATGTTAAAAACTGTTACAATAGCAGTGAAGTCATGTAAAAAAATACGACAGGTATGTAACTATGTAGTTGTAGATAGATAAGATTTTTGGCTATATGTAATGCAGCTCATTTTGTGAAAAATCTTGATGCATTAGATCTGAAGATGGCGTCTAGCACGCCGAAACCGGTCATTTAATTAAAAGAAGAAAGCGATCTTGGCTGAAAACCTCTTATTAAACAATTCTAGATCGCCCCAATAACGTGTTCCTTAGTGAAATATTTTATAAGTGCCTGCCATAGAAGCTTTGATCTTTTTTTTTTTTTTTTTTTTTTTTTTTTTTTTTTTTTTTTTTTCCCAAGAGTGGAGCCCCCCCACGCTCGCACTAGCATGGTGACCAACTCAATAGTTCTACTGTCACCTCTGCATGTGTTAATGCTTTTAATGTGGGAGTCACAGGAGCGGGTACTGTGATGTGTGCCGTACGTGTGGGTAAGATTACCCATTAATACGGTCCATCAGGATGATAGAAGTGGTCGAAAGCTTTTGAAACAAGAGCAGTTTTAAGGGCAGAGGGAAAAAAGTGCCAAGGCAAGTGCCAAGGGAAAAAAAACCTCTGCGATAGTTAGGTGCGGGTAGTAAGAGCAGTAGCGGATTCGTGCTATCTGCGACAGATCATGCAAGGGTGTGGTTATGTTATTTTTGGGTATCGTGCAATCTCGGTACCATTTTCATTGCGTATTTGTGATAAGTTTGTCAATCCGGTTTGATGAGCCGCCCCTCTGCAGCTGGAACTGGCGGTGTCTCCTGGTCCATCATCAGCGGCGACTGGCTGCAACAATCAAGATTGACAGGTAAGTGGTCGATTTTTGGGATCGGCCTCTAAGTGTGTAGGATTAGTGTGGGATTTGTTTGTGTTTAGTGTTTGTTCACGTTCCCTGCGACTGCCGGTTTGTCGGCGGTAATTGCTCATCTGGCATTGCCAGTCAGTTTTGCTGCGAAGCAGGGGTTCAGTGAGCAATGATTCTGTTTGTGTCTATAAGGCTTACCATAGGTGTTTATCTATTCCTGACACAGAGTGTTTTTGGTCGGTTGTGTTTCCACCTATGGTTGTGGTCGTAGTTACCCAGGTTGAGGATGAAGGGGTTGTTCGAATGTCTAGCATTTTTGTACAGTCGTGCGGCGTGTTTTTTTTAATACCTCCGTGATAGTGTCAAGGCGGTATTCTCGGTGAAGGTCCGCTGTGCGCGTGTAGCGTGGAGCATTGCTTATGATGCGTAGTACGTTGTTCTGAATGAGCTGCAAGCGGCGCAGCCGTGTCGGTGCTGCATAAGCCCAGCACGGAGCACCGTACGTCATCAGCGGTCTAACAAGTGTCATGTATGTGTTCCTCGACACCCGTCTGTTTAGTTTACTCTGCCTGTTGAGCATTGGGTAGAGTTGTTTGAGCCTCGCGTTTGCCCGGTTGGTCATGTGTTGTATGTGGTCCCCCCATGTGAGTTTCCGGTCCAGCCAGACACCTAGGTATTTGACTTTCTCGCAGAAACGTATTGGGCGTGTGTGTAGTGTAACTGGTCTGCAATGTTGGTGTTTGTGCAGGTGTTTCGGTCTTCTAGTGAACAATACTGCTTCGCACTTGCCGACGTTTACTTTTACACGCCATTTCTCCAGCCAAGGCTCTGCAGTATTGAGTGCGGTCTGTAATCGTGAGTTAATGTTTGACGGCTTCCAATCTTGCGCTAGGATGGCGGTGTCATCCGCGTAGATTGCGACCATCGTGTTATGTGTGGTTGGAAGGTCGTTAATGTAGAGGTTAAACAGGAGGGGCCCCAGGATGCTGCCTTGGGGTACTCCCGCTTGTATACCGTGTCGTGTTGACTGTTTGCCCTGAATGTCAGTGTTGAAACATCTGTCGGTGAGGTATGAGTTTATGAGACGTACGAGTCCGTCGGGAAACCCAGCATCGTTGAGTTTGCGTATAAGGCCGTTGTGCCACAGACGATCGAAAGCTTTTTCGATGTCCAGGAACACCGCCCCGGTGGCTTTGCCTGTGTTGTATCCGTGTGTTATGTGTTCCACTACGCGAATGAGTTGTTGTGTTGTTGAGTGGTGGTTCCTGAAGCCGAATTGCTCCGGTCTCAGGGTGTCATTGCTTATGCAGTGCCTAGTGAGCCGTTTGAGAATTACCTTTTCAACAATCTTGCTGAGTGAACTCAGTAAGCTGATGGGTCGGTAATTTTGTGGGAGGGAGTGGTCTTTCCCCGGCTTCCTGAACATCAGGACCTTGGCCGCTTTCCAAAAGGCAGGGAAGTGTTGGTGTCGTAGGATGGCATTCGTGATATGTGTGAAGAACTCTACAGCTTTATCCGTGAACTCCTGGAGGACACGGTTTTGAGTGCCATCAGGACCAGGAGCTTTTCTAGCAGTGGTGTGCTTAATTGCCCATGTGATTTCATTTGTGCTAGTATGTCGGATTGCGTCGCGAATAGGCTGGGCTATAAGTCGTGTGACCTCCTGATCCGTTTCAAGTGTGAATTCTGGGTCTGAGGGAACCAGATTCGGTGTGAAAGACGCTGCTAGTGTGCGAGCCATTAGTTCCGCCTTCTCTTCCGCAGAGTATGCAGGTCCGTCCGGCCCTTGTAATGTGGGTGTGTAGTGTTTCTCCCTGGTGAAGTGTCGAGCAAGTTGCCACACTCCAGGACGTGTGGTATCCAGCCCTGCGAGTTTCTGGTCCCACTGCGATGTTTTAAATGTTTGTATTTTCTCCCGTATGATTCCCTGGAGCCTGTTCATGTGCTGTTTATAGAACGGACGCCTGGTGCGCTGCCAGTATCTCCTGAGACGGTTTCTCATTGAGATAAGCCCCAGGACCTCCTGGGGCTTGAGCTTGCTACTTTGAGCTTGCATTTGCACACTTGTTTACATCGATATGCTGATTAGACACAAAATAAATAAGCAAAAAATAAAGCAAAAAAAAAAAAAAAAAAAAAAGGGAAAAGGGCAAGAATATATATATATATATATATATATATATATATATATATATATATATATATAGTTATGGTCTTCAGTCCGGAGACTGGTTTGATGCAGCTCTCCACCCTACTCTATCCTGAGCAAGCCTTTTCATCTCCTCATAAGAACGGCAACCCACATCCACTTGAATCTGCTTACTATACTCGACTCTTGGTCTCCCTCTGCGATTTTTACCCCACACACTTCCCTCCAATGCCAAATTTACGATTCCCCGATGTCTAAGAATGTGTCCTACCAAGCGATCCCTTCTTTTAGTCAGGGTTTGCCAAAAATTCCTTTTCTCTTCAATTCTGTTCAGTACCTCTTCATTAGTTATGCGATCTACCCACCTAATCTTCAGCATTCTTCTGTAGCACCACATTTCAAAGGCCTCTATTCTCTTCCTGTCCGCACTGCTTATCGTCCATGTTTCACTCCCGTACAAGGCAACACTCCACACAAATGCCTTCAGAAAAGACTTCCTTACACTTAAATTAATATTCGATGTTAGCAAATTTCTCTTTTTCAAAAATGCTTTTCTTCCCATTGCCATTCTGCATTTTATATCCTCTGTACTGCGACCATCGCATATTATTTTACTACCCAAGTAGCAAAACTCGTCTACCACCTGCATTGTTTCGTTACCTAATCTAATTCCTTCAGCATCGCCTGATTTCTATTCCAAATTTTTCCTTGCTTTCCTTCACCGCCTGCTCGATGTACGAATTGAATAACATCGGAGAAAGGCTACAACCCTGTCTTACTCCCTTCTCAACTGATGCTTCCCTTTCATGCCCTTCGAGTCTAATAACTGCGGTCTGGCTTTTGTACAAGTTGTAAATAACTCTCCTTTCCCTGTATTTTACCCTTGCTGACTTCAGAATTTGAAAGAGTGTATTCCAGTCAACATTGTCAAATGCTTTCTCCAAATCTACAAAAGCTAAAAACGTTGGTTTGCCTTTCCTTAATGTATCTTCTAAGATAAGACGTAAAATGAGTATTGCCTCCCGGGTTCCAATGTTCCTCCTGAATCCAAACTGATCTTCCCCGAGGTCAGCTTCTACCAGCTTAATAATTCGTGTTAAAATTTTTCAACCATGACTTATCAAGCTGATGGTTCTGTAATTTTCACACCCGTCTTTGCCTGCTTTCTTTGGAATGGGGATTATTACATTTTTCTTAAAGTCTGAGGGCATTTCGCCTGTCTCATACATCCTACACACCAGTTCAAATAGTCTTGTCATGGCTGGCTCACCCAGAGACTTTAGTAGCTCTGAGGGTATGTCATCTACTCCTGAGGCTTTGTTCCGACCTAGGTCTTTCAAGGCTCTGTCAAATTCATCTCTCAGTATAGTATCTCCTATTTCATCTTGATCTACTTCCTCTTCCCTTCCTACAACATCGTCTCTAAGTTCATTTCCTTTGTAGAGCTGCTCTATGTACTCTTTCCACCTTTCAGCTTTCCCTTCTTTGCTGAGAACTGGTTTCCCATCTGAGTTCTTGATATTCGTAGAGTTGATTTTCTTGTCCCCAAACGTCTCTTTTATTTTCCTGTAGGCGGTATCTACTTTTCCCCTTGCTATATATTCTTCTACATATTTGCATTTGGCTTCTAGCCACTCCTGCTTAGCCATTTTGCACTTCCTGTCAATCTCATTTTTTAGTCGTCTGTACTCCATTTTGCCTGTTTCATTTACTGCATTTTTATATTTTCTCCTTTCATTAATTAAATTTAGTATTTCCTGTGATATCCAAGGATTTTTTGTAGGTCTTGCCTTTCTACCTATTTTGTCCTCTGCTGCCTTCACTATTTCATCTGTCAATGCTACCCATTCCTCTTCTACTGTTTTATTTCCCCCTGTTTCTGTCAATTGTTGCCTAAATCTCCCTCTGAAATTCTCCAGAACTTCACTTTCCTTCAATTTATCTAAGTCCCATCTCCTTATTTTCCTACCTTTCTGCAGTTTTTTCAGCTTCAGCCTACAGTTCATGACTAACAAGTTATGGTCAGAGTCTATATCTGCCCCTGGGTATGTCCTGCAGTTTATAACCTGGTTCCGGTACCTATGTCTTTCCATTATAAAATCTATCTGATACCTTCCGGTGTCTCCTGGTCTCTCCCACGTATACAACCTTCTTTTGTGATTCTTAAACCCCGTGTTTGTTACGATTAAATCATGTTCCGTGCAAAATTCTACCAGGCGACTTCCTCTTTCATTCCTCGTGCCCAGTCCATATTCAACTATTATTTTTCCTTCTCTTCCTTTTCCTATTACCGAATTCCAGTCTCCCATCACAATTAAGTTTTCCTCTCTCTTAATTGTCTGAATAATTTCCTTTAGCTCCTCATATATTTCTTCTATCTCCTCATCAACGGCAGAGCTAGTTGGCATATAAACCTGTACTACTGTTGTCGGTGTTGGCTTCGTATCTATCTTGACAATGATAATGCGATCACTGTGCTGGTCATAGTAGTTTACCCGCATTCCTATTTTCTTATTCATTATCAGTCCTACTCCTGTGATACCCCCAACTGATTTTGTATTTATAATCCTGTACTCAACTGACCAGAAATCCTGTTCATCCTGCCACCGAACTTCACTAATCCCCACTATATCTAACTTCAACCTATCCATTTCCCTTATTAAATTTTCTAATTTTCCAACCCGATTAAGGGATCTAACATTCCACGCTCCGACCCGTAGTATGCCAGTATTGTCTTTCCTGATGACAACATCCTCCTGAGTAGTCCCCCCCCCCAGAGATCCGAATGGGGGACTATTTTACCTCCGGAATATTTTACCCGAGAGGATGCCATCATCATATGTTCATACAGTAGAGCTGCATGTCCTCGGGAAAAGTAACGGCTGTAGTTTCCCCTTGCTTTCAGCCGTTCGCAGTAGCTGTGTGGCAAAGCCACATTAGCTGATGTTACAAGGCCAGCTCAGTCAATCATCCAGACTGTTGCCCCTGTAACTACTGAAAAGGCTGCTGCCCCTCTTCAGGAACCACACGTTTGTCTGGCCTCTCCACAGATACCCCTCCGCTGTGGTTGCAACTACGGTACGGCTATCTGCATCGTTGAAGCACGCAAGCCACCCCACCTCGGCAATGTCTGTGGTTCATGGGGGTGGATATATATATGTTATAAAAATCACGTACTACGTTTAATTTTGCCTAAACTAGTCATCTAGATAAAGGTTTTAAGCGATCTTGTCTTGTATTTGAATAATGACTGTCAATATCCGAGGTTTGTTTGCCGACTTGCAGTAAGTGTTTGTTGTCTACTGTAACAAATTCACCACATCAGAATTTTGTACTCACATTGCTGAATTCACTTCTATTAGGTTATTGAGAAAGTTTCAGAATGTATTACGGACACTAAAACGAAAAAGGATATTAGTGTAAAGGATCTAAAGTTTACAGTCAGAGAAGCACACACTGTCGATGTTGGCAACAATCGTTGGATGCTATTTGAAAACCTAATCGTATAGAATGATGGGAATAACGCTTTGTGTTGAACCTTCTCTAAGGTTGACAGCTTTTCGTATGTAAGATACCCTTGTCTTGTCAGTAATTTAATAATCCTTGTAAAGCAAACATTTCGTTGCGAACATTAGCACACTACACCGCCGCAGCCGCAAGTAAAATTTATCCATTATTTTTTGTCAGTTATAGGTCTCTTATAGATAAGCGTAAATTTTGGCATTTACTAATAAGAAATTGAATTGATGGTATATTTTGTGACAAAACATCAGGTATCATTCTTTCAAATTGCATACATCAAATTATGACAATAAAACATCGAAATACCGCAAATAGCATTCAGCGGTATTTGCCTGTATCAGCATAGTACGCTGCCACAGCCGTAACTTAACTTTTTGCCCAGTATATCTTTTCCGTTTTAGTGTTTCTAATACTTTCTCGCAATAACGAGGTAGAAGTATCTTCAACAATTTATGCAATGTCAATACAAAACTTTTTGATGTGGTGTATTTCTCAATATACTACATAATACACACATATTGTGCTCTAAAAACAATATGTTCTTTGATGTTTTGGTGTGTTATTATGATGTTTTGCGGCTGCTAACTCCCGACATGCAGCTTTTCTATTAAATAGTACTTCAAGTCGTAGCACCGCAGTATGTTTAACTTAACAGGAATGAAAATGGCGGATGCGCCAGCTCGTACTTACAAGAGCTTTATTTGCAACATTGTCACACAGCCCGCTAGTATGCTCTAACACCATCGCTTATTGGCTCGAGCTAAAATTCATTCAAGAACTCACAAGAAGAGCACATGGGTATCGGATTTTAGAATATTTTTATATTTATGGCACTTGAACTTCAGAACTTAAATAACAGTCAGACAAGCCATCCGACGCAACTCTAAACATTTTTGGAGAAAATCGAATTTGAAGTTTTGCAAGTACACGTAAGTAAGTACCAATAATTAAAATATTTGCAGCATTTGTCGGTGTAGTTCAGGTGGTAGCGTTATGGTTTGCAGCCATTACGTCGGTGGTTCAAATCCCACTGTGACAATTTCATTTTTTTAAAATTTTTTTTTTTTTTTTTTTTTTTTTCGAAATCAGTTATATAAAACATTGAAAACATCTGTCAGTTTTTTTCTTTCTTTTTTGTTGTGTAGACGAGCTAACCAACTTGTTGTCACCTAAAAATATGGCTGAGTAGATTAGCTGCTTGGAAAGCCGTTAGTAAATATGAAGATGACTTTCCGAAAATAGCGTCGAGCTCTTCACAAACTGAACAATCAAAGACTACCGTCGACAACTAATAGTGAATCCAACAGTGTAAAAAAAATGTAACTTCTAATGAAACCATCATTATTAACAACCTTTTATAAAATATAGAAAACTGCGAGTAGACAAAATAACGAGCGCATTTTTCGTTAAAATTACCATTAGATATTAATATTGCATAAGTATTCGAACATGACGAAAAAATAAAAAATCTGTCAACGCAGTATTCGAATCGCCGACCCTAGGGTTGCAAGTCTAGAACAGCTAGAACATAACCAATTTTTTGCACGGCCACTATGGTCGGGGGTTCGAATCCCCCCTCGGGCATGGATATTTGTGCCGTCCTTAGGATTAGATAGTTCATAAGTAGTTTGTAAGTTTAGGGACTGATGACCCCGTAGTTAAGTCCCATAAGATATACAAACATTTGAACATTTGAACAACAACTTTTTTATCTCATTTTTTATTTTCTTTATCTCTCTCTATACTTATAAGATGCATTTGTTGTCTGTCTGTCTGTTCTCTTATAACTCAAGATCCAGACAACCAAATAACGTGAAATTTGGAACACGTGCACAAAATTACATGAGAAAGGTTCTTAAACAGGTTTCGTTCAATTTTTTGGAAAACCAACCGGAAAATTTGAGAAAAAGTGAAACTCCGTTTTCAATGTGTCCGTGTAAATCTATATCTTCGCACTGATCTTGATGAAATTTTGCTCAATTGACATTCAAAACAAGAGGAAGAGCACTGTCTCCATAAAATTTCGTTCAGTGTGTGGTGGAGGGTACTTATGGATTTCGCCATAACCCACAGTTTTGCTCCGATCTTGAGGAAATTTTGTACACTTCAACTTGAGAACGTGATGAAGGTTACTGTCTACATAAAGTTTCGTTCGGTGCATGGGGGAGAGTATTTTACTTACAGACTTCGATTGCAATCACTATACATATAAGACGCTATTGTTGTCTGTCTGTTTCCTTATAACTCAAGATCCAAACAATATATATACAATATATACAATATATATATATATATATATATATATATATATATATATATATATATATAATTGAAGGGTTTGGTGCAAGAAGGAGGCAGCTCCACTTTTGCCAGTTTGTGGCAAATTGAAAAAAAAAAATCTTTTTAAAAATTCAGTTTTCACCAAAACGAAAAAATTGTCAGCCTTGATTTAGGCTATGGGGTATCTAATACTAATGAAGAGAATACATACAAATGCATACAATCAGGTACGTGCAATAGAGTTGAATTTTGGAGCTGCCTCCGTTTTACTCCAAAGTGAATGAAAAACTGTTTATCGGGCCATTTTTTTTCATAATTAACCATATTTCAGTTTTAAAAACATTTATTAATAAAGAAAGTACAACATTATTGGCATAATACATTAAATTCTACAGTTCTTCTTCGGTCTTCTAGCTTCTCTTCAGTCTTCTCAGGATCGTTTGAAATATCTGACGTCAACTGGTCGTAAAACCACATTTCGTTTTGCCCAACATACTTTCTGGCCAGCTCTTTGACATCTTTAAACATTTTGCCTGTAAGCGGGAGGAGACAATCATAAGCTTGATGAAGGTGGTCCATTGTTATGAAACTCGCAGGTCCTTGGTTGCAAATTTGCGCATTATCGAAGACAGTCATCCCTACGGTCGCACAGCATTGAATAATCACTTTACTGATGTATGGCTGTTCATAGAGGAATATTTTGTACTTAGTGATTAAATATTTTCCTCTTTTCTTGTTCGATAATGATACGGGTTCTTTACAACATATTTCATCAACGTATTAACAAAGTTGAAAATAAATTTCTGGTACACTTCAGTGACATGAAATTCAGGGCTTGTTCTTCTTATCTTGCGAGCATAGTCCACGGAAAGAAAAACTCTTTCCATCTTCCTCAAACAGTTTTCTATATTACCGAACGCTCTGTCGCATGGCATAGCTGTGGCCCCGTTCTGGCAATCGATGAACGATCTGTTGGATTTCTCTGAAACTAGTAAGTGGAGCTGCCTCTTTTATGCACCAAACGAAGGGGCGTTATTTTCGTATGTGGTAGAATATCCAACTCAATAGAGATAAAAAGTGAAGCTGCCACTTTCTTGCACCATACCCCTCAATTCTAAAATCCGATACCCACGTAGTCTCCTTGTCAGATGGAAACCACTTTTGAGTAAATAAGGAAATGTTCTTCAAAAGAGAAAATGCCAAAGGCACGAAATACTTATTCTATTTAATGTAAACTAAGACGACATGTAGACTAAGTGCTATGTTCCATTAATTATTTTATCTCCATTTTTTAAATAAGATAACCCACTTATAAAATGTAATATGTCCAGATGATGGTATCACAGACCTTCGAATCCGGTCGTCATTAAATGAAATGTTCGCGATCTTCGCGTTTTCACTTTGGAAGAACATTCAACTATCAGATTGCTTCAAAAACTTGCAATGATAGATAAAGGCAATAAAGAAGGGAAGGCGGAAAGGTGGAAAGAGCACGTAGAGGGGCTATACAAAGGAAACTACAGACAATATCGTAGGAAGGGAAGAGAAAGTGGAAGAAGATGAAGATTAAAGAGGAGATTCTGTAGTGAGAGATTGACAGAGCAATGACAGACCTCAAACAAGGCCCCTGGAGTAGATTACATTCCATCAGAATTACTGAAATCTCTGCGAGAACCAGCCGTAACCAAACTATTTCACCTGGTGTGTAAGATGTATGCGACAGGCAAAAGAAAAAAGTGATAATCTTCATTCCAAAGAAAGCAGCCGCAGACAGAACCATCAGTTTAATGAATCATGGTGGCAAAGTTCTGAAACGAATTATTTGCAAAAGAATGGAAACACCAGGAGAAATGAAAGAATACGGGAAGCAATACGACTTATGTTACAAGATAGATTAAGAAAACGAAAACCAATATAGCTACATTTGTAGATTTTCAGAAAGCTTTTGACAATGTTTACATTCTTTCTGAAGTCAGCAGGAACAAAATACAGGGAACGGAAAGTTTTTACAACTTGTATATAAACCAAACAGCAGTTATTAAGAGTTGGAGGGCATAAAGGGACACAGTGGTTGGGAAGAGAGTAAAACAGGATTGTAGCCTTTCTCGAATGTTATTCAATTTGCACATTGAGGAAAGGGAAGGGAAATAAACAGAATTTAGGAGAAGAAATTACAGTTCAGGGTGTAGAAATAAAAACATTGCGTTTTGCTGATGATATTGTAATTCTGTCAGAGACAGCAAAGGACCTGGAAGAGGAATTGTACGGAATTGACAGTGTGTAGAAAGGAGCGTGTAAGATGAACAGTAATAAGAGCAAAACAAGGGCAATGGAATGCAGTATTAGAAAATCAAGCGGTGAATAAGGAATTAGATTAGGTAACGAAACAATAAAAGTGGTACACGAGTTTTGTTACTTAGCCAATAAAACAACATGTGATGTCACAGTAGACAGGATATAACATGCAGAATGGTAGACTGAAGGGAAGAAAGCATTTTTGAAAAAGAGAAATCTGTGAAATCGAATATTAATTTAAGTGTAATGAAGACTTTTCTCAAGGCATTTGCGTGGTATGCTGCCTTGTACAGGAGTGAAATTTGGACGATAAATAGTTCAGAGAAGGTAGAGGCTTTTGAAATGTGGTACTACAGAAGAATGCTCAAGTTTAGAGGGTAGATTTCGCAACAAATGAAAAGCTACTGAACAGAATTGCGGAGAAAAGGATTTTCTGGCATACGTTGATATAACGACTAGCTTGCGACAGGCACAAAAAAACACACACACATACAACACTTCAGCTATCGCCCGTGGCCTTGTTCTGAATAAAGAGGATTCACACAACCACACAGTCCCATTTCACTGTCACACAGACGCCAGAGATGACGGTAGTCTGACTGTGAAATGTGTCTTCGTGATTGTGTGAATCCTTTTTATTCTTGTAACATATTTCCGTCACTAATGTCAATAGCATCGGTCTAAAAATAATTTAAAAAATTAATTCTCAAATGTTGTATATGAAATTTTTTTGAAATTGTTAAAATTTTATAAAATCTGAAGAAGGAATGAGATAGTCAAAGTTTTTACGGCTACAGAAACTGTATGTAATGACGTCATTTATGATAAAAAGCCTGTGTTAAGGATTATTCGCTGTCTTTTGCCATTGCCTCTCTGCCAATGACTTTTGCTGATTGTACCATTGCTGAGTGATTGCTGCTGTTTACAGTTAAAATATACCACAGTTAAACGCATTCAGCATTTTCCTTCAAGTTCTAGAAACCTTCATCCTACAAAGCATAATATTTTATGAATGTGACTCCTTGAGGAGTCAATGCAAGTAAAAGAGTGTGAAAACATTAAATTAATACGTACAGTACCAGTTATTCTTTTAAAGTCACACTTCGAGGTTTTCAAAAATCTCTGAGTGATTTTTTTAAATAGTGCTACTGATATCGAAAATGACGAAAATGTTAAAGCAACACGGTTTTGAAAAGAGTCAAACAGTTTTACTTATGCGGAAGATGGTTCGGGTTTGGAAAAGTCCATCTCCCTTGAATAAATAACCCCAAAGTTTTTTTTTTTTTTTTTTTTTTTTTTTAATGTTAAAATTATTACAGGAAATCAGTGATCTCTATACAAACTGGATGTATAATTCTGGTGTCTGAGCATAGAACTATAGTGTTCCTGCACATTCAGATGTTTTACACACGTTTTCGCATTGTCCGCCATGTTTAAATTTGGCATACAGTACGAATTTCCAACAGTTATTACGTAACAAAGAATTGCTTGTTTATCTCGTGATTTGAAATTTATGTCAATAAGCGATGTTCTATGGTAATCCGGGAGCGTAATCGAAACGGATTTTTCTCTCGTTTTCTTGTATTACTTCATAGCAGCCATATTTGAATTTGGCAAGAAACTAAATATGAACATCTATGGCCGGCACTCTCAGACAGCTGCAGTTCAACATCCAGGGAAAATAGAGATCAATGCAGCAAATTAAAGGCAGCGTAGATGGTAACTCTGAAACTACTAGCCAATAATTTGAACTGTTGTAGTTACGACGCTCATGATAGGATGGGACTTCGTAGCATTATTCAGGAACTGTGAGCTAGCCTTGATATTTCTCTTTCCACGCAAATCCAAAATGACAGCGTAGAAAATTAGAGTCCATGCTCATTTTCACAAGAATATTCCACTATCTGTTTGCTAATTGTGTTTATGTGATAGAGAGTAATGACGTAGCAGGGGCATCATGTACATCTGTTGCCAACTTATGCAGCGAACATTGTGGGTATTGAAGTAAAAGTTATAATCTCTCCGTATCTGAGTAACAGTGTGAACAGTGACTAAAAACCAATTTCATAGACTGTAATAGACAATTGATAAATATGACACCACTCATTGCATGTTCTGCCGCGAACCTTACATCACCCACAAGCCGATGCCGTAAGTAAAATTTTACCTGTCCATGCATCAGTTGCCGATACGCCAGTTTTTCGAGAGCTAAAGAAGAGAAGACGTCACATTCTGAACGAGGCTATGGCCGATAGCTTAAGTGTTGTTAAGTGTGTGTCTTTTTTTATGTGCCTGTCGCAGGTCGTCGTTACGTCTTTCCGGTGATTTGTAAATTGTCATTATATTGTTGAATTCCAGCCTGGAGTTTCCATTAACAGAACACAAATCCTTCGGTACTTTGCAACCTAAGTCCACAAATCGGTAATTTCCTATAACGCCCAGGAATCGAAACCGGAACCACAGCCTATCACAGACAGTCGAGAAACTCTAGGAAAAAATCATCATCATCATTAGAGACTGATTATGCCTTTCAGCTTTCAGTCTGGAGCATAGTACCTCTAATAAAATTCCTCCATGATCCCCTATTCAATGCTAACATTGATGCCTCGTCTGATGTTATGCCTTTTACTTCAAAATCATTACAAAAAAGAGTAGCTGAAGCGATAGTAGCCCCCAAGTGGCCAGTACGTAATAACAGTGGAACTGCATGATACAAATTGGGAAGTTGCCGTTTTTAATATTGTTGCTTTCAAATTTCTTAGTCACTGAACGTTGCTGTGAATTTCCTAATACACATATGAAAACATCATTAAAGTAATATCACTGCTTCTGTTAATGACAGTCTATAATAACTAATTATCAGTGCAGTGTAATTCATACAGTTCACAATATCCGAGCCGTATTCATATCGCCCAAAACGTTTTGAAAGCAGAGATGAATTCCAACCAGTTGTGCCGAAGTATATAAACGGATCTGATTATGATCATGTTGGCGTGCTCGGTACATACTGACATGCTGCACGAATTTTGTTTTAGCGGATCTCGGACATTGCAATATTTTCCAAAGTACACACGATTTTTTACATTGTAGGGGACTAGATTCTACATCGCCGTATAAACCATCTTTTCACCTTGTCCTTGCTTCTGTGCCTTTCTTGTACCTATCATAATATGTTTAGCTACTTGGCAGGTATCAAACTAAATATTTTCAAGAATATGATGTGCTAGCGTTAACAGTTTATATATGGACATATTATTTATTTGTAGCTACGTATTCACTTTATCAAACTAGTAGGTAACGGCCAAAATATGTTAGTGTTGAGGCTTATCATTTTTGTGAAACTGAGGTACGAAACTAAGCAGGCTCTACTGAAATAGTTGATTAAATGCTTTTGGAAGCATTCAGACGTTACTTTAATACAGCAGTAATATTATAATATTATGAAATATTGGTCAACTATTTGCGACTCTGATTAAGAGCACAAGTTTGGACATTAATGAATTGTTAAGGATTTACTTCTATGCCAAAAAGTATAACTAACCACCGTAAACGAACACGTGATATTCGTATTATTATTCTGTTAACTTCTGAGCATTCTTTGCAAATGAGAGATTACCGAATTATATTTTTGATAGATATAGCGCCACAAAAGCTCGTAAATGCGAAGGTATTTTGAATGTGCTGCTTCACTCCAAATACACATTTATTAATCGTTTCGATGTATACGACCGAGGTCCGTGGCAGTGCTGCAATCGCAAAGTTGTCCAAATTCACTGGGAGTTTCGTGATTCTTATGTTGGAGTCTGAGCGGAAAGATATATATCGCTCTCGTAGCTCGAGCTATATATATCGAAAAGGTTAACGGAGGCGCGATAGACAAATGAGTGTCAATGTTTTCACATTAAAAATTGACGCAGATGTTTTGTTACGAATTGTTCCGTGACAATTACAGTCAATTTACTGAGCGGACAATGGTACATCAAGATATTGTCAACCATAGAGCAGGAACACCATTAATTACTTACGTCATGGTCAGTGCAAAATGTAAATCAGATATCCTTGTGAAACACTGCCTCGGAATTCGCAAAAAATTTGCGGAAATTAATTAATGCTGTTCCTGCTGTATGGTTGACAGGTTCTCGATACACCCTTGTCCGGTCAATAAATCAGGCAAGTTGAAGTAAAGTACCAAGAAGTGTTACTTAACATAGAGTAAAATTTAACGCGTATTTCAATTGTCACTTTCGTGACGCCTAATGGACAAAATACGAACAAAGGTGAAAAAGCACTTACGTTAAGATAAAGTCGATTTTGAAATAACTTACCTTGTTGATAGGTGATCTCGAGTTTCTTTCCATCACAGTTAATTCACTAATTTCACACAATAACTATTGCACACGGCTTAAACTCATTTCCAAAGACGAAATATCAGCTCCCCAAAGTCATTTGTCTATCGCTCCTCCGTCAACCTTTTCGATATATATTGCTGTGATAGCGATGTATATCGTTCCGGCTTCGATTCCCAGGGGTTCTAGGAAATTACCCACAAATCGAAACCACATAAAAAACATCCAAACGGAATAGCTACTAGATTAGATTAGATTGATACTTGTTACACAGATCAAAAATAAGACATTTCGCAATGATGTGGAATGTGTCAGTTTAATAAAAGTGAACATACATGATACTAAATATTTTAAGCGAAATTACTAAGTTACCTAAAAATTCATCTAATGCTAGAAGGAACTGCTAATCAGAAATTCTTTTAATTTCTTTTTAATTACTAGTTGGCCATCTGTCAGACTTTTGATGCTACTTGGTAAGTGACCAAAGACTTTTGTGGCAGCATAATTCACCCCTTTCTTTCTCAACGTTATATTTAAGTTTGAATAATGAAGAGCACCCTTTCTTGAATTGTTGTCGCTATGCACACTGCTATCACTTTTGAACTGGGCCAGATAGTTAATAGCAAATACCATAAGTGATAGCGATATATCGTTCCGGCTTCGATTCCATGGGATTCTAGGAAATTACCCACAAATTGTGAAGATGCTGTGAAGTTCCCTAGATCCTTAAATAAATGTCTGCGGATGATATTGGGTGAGCTTCAGCAATTATTCTGATAAATGCTTTTGTGCAATGAATACATTTTTATTCAATGTTGAATTGCCCCAGAATATGATTCCATACGAAAGTAGTGAATCAAAATAGGCATAGTAAACTACTTTACTGAGATGTATATCATCAAAATTTGCCATGACCATGGTAGCACAAGTTGCTGAGCTCAAACATTTCATCAGATCTTCAATGTGATTCTTCAAATTCAATCCCTCATCAATGCAAACACCACAAATTTTTGAATATTCTATCCTAGCTACAGATTTCTGTCTATAGTCACTAATGGCGTCATGCCTTTTACTGTATGAATCTCTAAATACTGGCTTTTATCAGAGTTTAATGAGATGCAGTTTGAAGAGAACCTCTTAATAAATTTTTTGAAAGGCATCATTTATAATTTCATCACATCATAACTGTTTGTCAGGCGTGATAGCTATACTTGTATCGTCAGCACAAAGAACTAGCTTAGCATCTTTGTGAATATAGAATGGCAAGTCATTAATGTATATTAAGAACAGCAAAGTACCCAATAATGAACCTTGTGCGACCCTATTTTTGATAGCTACGCAGTTAGTGGAATTAGTTGTTATTTGCATATTACATGAACTGATAATTTCAACTTTCTACACTCTTCCAGGTAAGTATGATTTAAACCATTTGTGCACTGTTCCACTCATACCACAATACTTAAGCTTATCTAGAAGAATTCCATGATTTCTATAACAGAAGCTTTTGAGATGTCACAAAAAATCTCAAGGGCGATGTTCGGTTACTCAGAGCATTTAATATTTCATCAGTGAAAGTATGTATAGTATTTTCTGATGGAAAGCTTTTCTGAAAACCAAACAGACATTTTTCTATAATTTTTACTAATATGTGAAACTAGTCGAAAATATATAAAGAACAATGTTTACTCTGTTGCAGACATAAATGTACCTACATCATTTTCACAGGTTTAAAGTATTTCCCAGAATTAGGTTAACACACACGAAATATTAATCTTCAGCAAATATCGTCGAATGAAAGGAGGCAACATAAAAAACTTTACAGTTTGCTTAACTGTCAGTATTTGTCGCTTATGGAACTCACAGCCCTTTCGTGAGTACATTTCTTTTCTTTCTCGAAATAGTTGCAAACAAATGTTTTCATTGATTGACTACACTGTCGAGATTTATCATTGGAATGAATGAATATATATATATATATATATATATATATATATATAGCTTACTTAATCCCACAGCGTTTATTGGCGAAATTTCTGTTCATTGACATCTCGTCAATTACTAAGCGACATACCAATTCCGCCTTGTTTAGGTACGTAGCTTCTGTTTTAAAAAAAAAATGTTCAAATGTTTGCTAAGCTTATGGGACTTAACTACGGGGTCATCAGTCCCTAAACTTACAAACTACTTAGGAACTACTTACGAACTAGGACGGCACAAATATCCATGCCCGAGGGGGATTCGAACCCCCGACCGTAGTGGCCGTGCTGACCGTGACTGGAGCGCCTCAGTCACCTCGGCCACCGCGGCCGGCTTTCTGTTTTAAATCTTGACTTTATCACAGCCGCAATTATTCTACATCTGCATGGGATACTCTGCAAATCACTTTTAAGTGCCTGGCAGAGGCTTCATCGGACGACCGTTATACTATCTATTCTCGAATAGCGCGCTGCGGGAAGAAAGAACACCTGAATCTCTCCGTTCGATCTCTGATATCTCGTATTTTATGCTGATAATCTTCTCTACCTATGTAAGTGGGAGTCAACAATATATTTTTGCATCCGGAGAAGAATGTTGGCGATTGGAGTTTCGTAAGTAGCCCACGCCGCAGCGATAAGCGCCGTTATTGTAATGATTCCCATCCCAGATTCTGTAATCATTTCCGTAACGCTGTCTCCCCTGTAACGTGACAATACAAAATGAGCTGCCCTTATTTGAACACTTTCGATGTCCTCCGTCAAACCCACCTGATACGGACCCCACACTGAGCAGCAATACTCCAAAAAAGGACTGACAGGCGTAGGGTATACAGTATTATTAGTAGTTCTTTTAAGGGTTCTGCCAATAAAACGCAGTCTTTGGTTCGTCTTTCCCACAACATTATCTACGTGTTCTTTCCAGTTTAAGTGTGAAGTAATAGTAATTACTAGATATTTGTGGAGTTTACGGCCTTCACAAAAATTTTAAATGTTAATTGAGTCAAAATTATTCAGAGTTTGGATTACAGCAATACATTTTAAAATACAGTTTTCATTTTTTTAAATTTATTTTAGAGAAATCCCAGGGGGGGGGGGCGTAATCAAAAGAGTCTTACGCACATTTAAAGTTGGCGCGGAAGTTTGCCACCATAATGGCCCGTGCGCCCGTATAGAGACCAGTTCTGAACTCCAGTGATTTCGCGCATTCGCACTAGACGGCGCTAACGCGCGCATACGCAGAGGCGGGTGCTTCAGTAAGGTTTCTGCTTGCTTTTTGTGTCTACAGCTGCATGGGATACTCAGCAAATCACTTTTAAGTGCCTGGCAGAGGGTTCATCGAACCATCTTTATACTAGTTATCTCCAATTCCATTTTTGAATAGCGCGTGGGAAGAAACAACACCCGAATCTCACTGTTCGAGCTCTGATTTCTCGTATTTTATTCTGATGGTCATTGCTACCTAAGTAAGTGGGAGGCAACAATATATTTTCGCATTCGGAGGAGAATGTTGGCGATTGGAGTTTCGTAAGTATCCCACGCCGCAGCGATAAGCGCCGTTGTTGTAATGATTTCCATCCCAGATCCTGTATCATTTCCATGACGCTGTCTCCCCTGTATTGTGACAATAGAAAACGAGCTGCCCTTCTTTAAACTCTCTGGATGTCCTCCGTCAAACGCACCTGATAAGGATCCCACACTGGGCAGCAATACTGCAAAAAAGGACGGAGAAGTAGTTCCTTTAGTAGTTGTGTTGCTTCTTTTAAGGGTTCTGCCAATAAAACGCAGTCTGGTTCACCTTTCCCACGAAATTATCTACGTGTTCTTTCCAGTTTAAGTCTGAAGTAATAGTAATTGCTTGCTATTTAGTGAAGTTTACAGTCTTCACTTTTGATTGATTTATCTTGTAAACAAAGTTTATCGGATTTCTTTTTGTACTCATGTGGACGACTTCATACTTCTCATTATTTTGAGTCAATTGCCAATTTTTACACCGTGGTGATATTTAGATTGTTTGGCAGCTGGGTTTGATCTTCAGATGATTTTACTAGACGAGAAATGACTGCGTCATCTACAAAAACCTAAGAGAGCTGCTTAGATTATTATTATGTGTCCGGCTTAATGTCGTCTTTGACATTCGTGGTTACGACTGATTTCACACTTCCGTACTACGGATTTTCTGCAAATTTACAATTAGTAGGTTTTTATAAATGCTATAATTACACTAAAACAATACTTTTTTGCCATCAGACTTACTTTTCTACGGAGTGATTATTATGTTGGTTGCTTGATGATTAAGAACTCAAATGGAACAGAGAGCCGTTGAATGTTGATTCAGGCGTACAGGGAAGAAAGTTATTTGTATAACCCACACGATCCCCTTATCAGAATGAGTTATGTTAACAATCGTTTATTCCTTCGTAAAGTGCATACAGTTTTACACAAAGCAGCTTTTACAAACAGGCCGCGTCGTTCCTCACGAAGTTCCGAAATTCTACCGGATCTCCAGGACTCAGTTCTTTCATTAGTGGTTCCTATATTCCCCTTCCTTCTTTCTGGCCACGGTCGAACCCAATGTCTGGCTTTTTGTCGCCGTCTCGGCCTAATCTGAAGATTTCTGTCACAGTTCTAAAAGTGGGTCCTTCACGTGATAAATTATGTTTAAACTTGTGCAACCAAGTACGGTAAACATGAAAGTGCCGTGCGGTCCGAGGCTCCATGTCACGAATTGCGTGACTTCTCCCGCGAAAGTTGGAGTGCTCAAATCGATTGTTCAAATGTTTTTATAGCTTATGGGACTGAACTAGGGGGTCATCAGTCTCTAAACTTACAAACTACTTACGAACTGGCTAATCCTAAGGACGGCACAAATATCCATGCCCGAGGGGGGATTCGAACCCCTGACCGTAGTGGCCGTGCAGACCGTGACTGGAGCGCCTCAGTCACCTCGGCCACCGCGGCCGGCGTCTTTTGTGATCACTACGCGAAATGTAAGTAGGCGGCAGGAAGCTCCTACTACACCAGTGCTTTCCAAACTTTCCCTCATGGCGACACTCTTTTATAGCTTACAGTTTTGGCGACACCCTTTCACTAATATAAATATATATGGCAGAATTTAGATGGTTCTAGCGGGTGGGGGGGTACGGAAAATAAAGTATCGCTTAAATGTAGTTTGTAAAAGAAACTGAAATCCTCGCAAGCATTGACATGTTTAATGTTGATCCTAACTGCATCCTTTACGTACACTCACCGCAAGAAAAGGAATCATTAGGAACTACGGAGATGTACAACAGAGTAACACCGCAGACAACAATGCCTAACTCACACAGTAATACTTGTTTCTTCTACATGCGACCCAACTTCCGAAACACGAAAACAGAATTTCCGAAACTGTTTTTCGCTGTCGTGTGTACCTCCTACCGAGGATGACGTGGCTTTGATAAATCCATTAATAAACGCTCAGGTGCAGCTTTTTGAGAAGGAAAGCAATTGCCAGTTCCGGCAACCTGCGCATGGCAAGAGCTGTTATCGAGTATCAGCAGCAGCTCTGCGCATGCAGTTTGCTGGAATCTGGCAACTGGCAGCTGCTTGAACGAACGAACGGAAAAAAAAAAAAAAAAAAAAAAAAAAAAAAAAAAAAAAAAAAAAAGTATGATTAGCTGCAGGCGAGGTTTCAGGGTAGTATGAGGAGAAAGATATTTTGTTATTTTATGACAAGTTTTTTTGTTTAGAGTCTAAATTTGTTAGTCTCGCGACACCCTTGATACTACTACGCGCCACCCCAGGGTGTCGCGACACCCAGTTTGGATACCTCTGTACTACACTCGGCTTCAAATTCGTCCCATTCTTCTTGAAGTGCTTTTTTTAGGTCTGTCTTGCTAGAAATGTCTCTTCTTCTTACGCTAACTTCTGGTACCTTCCAAAGGCGTTCAATGGGATCAATGCCTGGGCTCTGAGGAGGGGTGTTAAGTTGTTCTGGGGTATTGTAGGCATATAGGAGCCACAGCGTTGTATTTAGAGATGTATGATTTGGGTCGCTGTCTTGTTGACAAATGTAATTTCCTTGCAGACCTAATTTCTCGGCGCTAGGATTCAGATTTTCTTTTAAAACGTTTATATGCATATCGTGTTCGGTTGTAACCTTCTATGAAGTGTAATTTTCCGATAGTTGTAGCACTCGTACAGCCCCACACCATTAACGAGTCCCTCACCGTTGGCACCAGATTGCACGGCAACATCTCCGCATTCTTCTTCCGCCAAACCATTCGCCTGCCATCCGATCCGAATACCTTATACTTACTTTCATCAGAAAATATTACTCTATTCCAGAAAATTTCCTTTTGGAATCTATGTTCCATCGAAAAATGATTCTGTTCGCTGACCCAAAATTTTTTGCGCGCTGCCCGGCCGTGATACTCACACTTTTGAAGGTATTTCCGATTCTGTTGGCACATGCAGTACCTTCTTTTCCCTAGACTCCAACTCCCCAGCTATTTTAGGAGCGCTGATTTTAAGTGCCATTTCCCTCGTGATCTACATCTACATGGGATACTCTGCAAATTAAATTTAAGTGCCTGGCAGAGGGTTCATCGAACCACAATTTATCTCCCATTCCATTGTCGAATAGCGCGCGGGAAGAAAGAACACCTGAATCTCTCTGTTAGAGCTCTGATTTCTCGTATTTTATTCTGATGATGATTTCTACCTATGTAAGTTGCAGTCAAGAATATACTTTCGCATTCGGAGAAGAATGTTGGCGATTGGAGTTTCGTAAGTAGCCCACGCCGCAGCGATAAGCGCCGTTGTTGTAATGATTCCCATCCCAGATCCTGTATCATTTCCGTAACGCTGTCTCCCCTGTATCGTGACAATACAAATGGAGCTGCCCTTATTTGAACACTTTCGATGTCCTCCGTCAAACCCACCTGATAAGAATCCCACACTGAGCAGCAATACTCCAAAAAAGGACGGACAAGCGTAGTGTATGCAGTCTCATTAATAGTTCGGGCGCATCTTTGAAGGGTTCTGCCAATAAAACGCATTCTCTGGTTCGCCTTCCCCACGACATTATCTATGTGTTCAATCCAGTGTAAGTCTGAAGTAATAGTAATTACTAGATATTTTGTGGAGTTTACGGCCTTCACGTTTGATTGATTGATTTATAAAACTAAGTTTAACGGATTTCTTTTCGTGCTCATGTGGACGACTTCACACTTCTCATTATTTAGAGTCAATTGCCAATTTTTGCACCATACTGATATCTTATTCAGATAGTTCTGCAGTTGGTTTTGATCTTCAGATGATTTTACTAGACGGTAAATAACGGCGTCATCTGCAAACAACCTAAGAGCTACTTAGATTTTCCCCTAAATCGTTTATATAAATAAGGAACAGCAGAGGACCAATAACACTACGCTGTGGAACGCCGGATATCACCTCTGTTTTAGTCGATGCCTTACCATCGATTACTACAAACTGTGTCATCTCTGACAGGAAATCACCTATCCAATGGCAGATTTGGGGCGATATAGCATAACCACGCAATTTGATCAAAAGCCGTTTGTGAGGTACACTGTCAAACACCTTCTGGAAATCAAGAAATACGGAATCGATTTGTGAAGCCTTGTCGACAGCACCCATCACTTCGTGTGAATAAAGAGCTAGTCGTGTTTTGCATGAACTATATATTCTAAATCCGTGTTGACCTGGGTCAATAGATCGTTCTGTTAGAGATAATTCATAATATTTGAATACAGACTATGTTCCAAAACCCTGCTGCAAATTGACGTCAATGAAATTAGCCTGTAGTTTCGTGGGTTACTCCTACTGCCTTTCTTGAATATAGGTATGACGTGTGCAACTTTCCAATCTTTTGGTACAGATCCTTCTTTGAGAGAGCGGTTGTATATGCCTGTTAGGTAAGGAGCTATCGCTTCAGCATAATCAGATAGAAATCTAATTGGTATACAATCCGGACCAGAAGACGCCTTCCTGTTAAGTGATTTTAGTTGTTGCACTACTCCTATGATATCTACTTCTACGTTACTTATTACGGCCTCTGTAATTCGAAATCTGGAATATTGGTTTCGTGATAAATCTCACGGTTGCATCAGTCAAACTGTGAGGGCGTCCGGTACGTGGATGGTTTCTTAGTTATTGTTTTGTGCAAAATAGATCTATTGTCGATTGAACTATCGATATAGGTCTACCGACTGCTGCAGCAATCGCGTAAGACGATTTGCACTGATTACGTAAGCGCAGAACAAGTTTCCTTTCGTTGAGCGTCGCCTCGTTACCTTTACGGCCCACGGCGCTAGTTCAAATGGTCAAATGTTTGTATGGCTTATGGGACTTAACCACGGGGTCATCAGTCCCTAAACTTACAAACTACTTATGAACTAACTAAGACTAAGGACGGCACAAATATCTATGCCCGAGGGGGGATTCGAACCCCCGACCGTAGTGGCCGTGCAGACCGTGACTGGAGCGCCTCAGTCCCCTCGGCCACCGCGGCCGGCACGGCGCTAGTTCCACTGTATTCGAACCATTCAGAACAGGCGGTGGAGCGGGGAGGCGCACCGTTGTCTCTGTTTTGTGCAGTGGGTCAGCGTTATACAGTAGTTCAATCACTGCGTGCAGATTTTCGGCATGTTCAGATGGTACACGAATACTTTATGCACTAGTTCTGGTATTACATGTTGCATTTTCTTAACCTTGCTATCAATTTGGATGTATTTATGCCCTACTATCCACAAAATAATAATAATAATAATAATACAGCTATACTGCGTTCACCGAAACGAGAGACAGTATGTAGACAGACCGGGGAGCATGACCAGGGGTGGACAAAAACGGGACGGTGGCCAAATGTCGCTACCTGTGTATCATAGACGTGGTTCCACGTTGTAATGGAATAGCGACTGCGGCTGTTACTCGAGTTTTAATTCCAAATTATTAACTTATCCACCAACAGCCGTAAAGTTTATGTTATTTTATTTAACGACTGGTTTTGGTATTGTATTAATTCTTCTTTATATTTTGTATGACAAACGTACAGCATGATGCTATGGATACAACACTGATTTGCAACTTAATTTGTATAGGGACTAAAGATGGTATTAATGCAGTACCGAATCCGGCCCTTAAATAAAAGAACATAAACTTTACGGCTGTTGGTGGATAAATTAATAATTCGGAATTAAAACCTATGTTCACTTGTAAACGGTTTTGTGCTTTGCTATATAGCAGTGATATTAGACGCCACAGCTATTCAAAATTCATTTCTTTTAGTAATTCATAGAATCTCTGAAAATTGCCAAATCTACATTTTCGTTTATGACAATAAGAACTATGTCAAGAAAACATCATGTACTTTCATACGTATCACACTTTCTGTAATCTTCTGTCATGTTTTTTTTTTTTTTTTTTTTTTTTTTTTTTTTTTTTTTTTTTTTTTTTTTTTTTTGGATACTTCAAAGAGTGTGTGGTCTACGATATGATAAACTGAGAAACAACCAACACCCTTAGATGCAGCTGTTTTTATAATAATATCTGTCATTTATTGTTCTGGACACATTTGCTCGGTTTTACACGCATCAAGAACTTAATGATTTCTTGTTTATTGCTTCTTGCATAGATTCACAATGTAGGATGACATAATGAGTTTACACTTGCGCGATACAGACGAGAAAGAGAGAAAGATAGTTGCTGTTGAATCTTCTGGGTTATGTGGTCGTGGTCGAAGAAACGAATCTGCTCCTGACGTTTCGTCCAGTGCTGCGCTGGACGTCCTCAGAGGTGCTACTGGTAGCGGTGAGTCTTGCCGACTGACGAGT
Organism: Locusta migratoria; assembly: GCA_026315105.1. Lineage (NCBI taxonomy): Eukaryota > Metazoa > Arthropoda > Insecta > Orthoptera > Acrididae > Locusta > Locusta migratoria. Next base: position 831,532,212 of record CM048744.1, read on the forward strand.
CGGGCGTCGGAGAGGTGTACAAAATTCCGTGTTCTTGCGGAAAAGTGTGTATTGGTACTATGAAAAGGAGTGTGAATACAAGACTGAAAGAACATAAAAGTCTTTGCCGACTGGGTAGAATTGAGAAATCAGTTGTAGCTGATCAAGTTTTCCAATCAGGAAATCATGAAGTCAAGTTTTCCGAAACGGAAATTTTATCTACAACGACGAACTATTATCCACGACTGTACAGAGAAGGAATCGAAATATACAAACATGGGGATAATTTTAATAGAAAGGAAGAAGCAATGAAACTTAATGACATATGGACTGTGGCTCTTCAGAGTAGGTAGTTACGCTTTTATCTTTGACCATCGACTATCGAAAGTTATGTTTTATCTTTGACAAGGCTTATCTCTGCTGCGCACGTGGACACTTGACCACGCCCCCTTTTGGACAGTATTTATACCGCTCACCGACGCCCGACTCGTCAGTCGGCAAGACTCACCGCTACCAGTAGCACATCTGAAGATGTTCAGCGCAGCTCTGGACGAAACTTCAGGAGCAGATTCGTTTCTTCGACCACGACCACATAATCCGGAAGATTCAACAGCAATTATTTCAGCCGGTCGTGAAAGCCTTCTCTGCATGGAGAGTACGATAGAATATGAAAGATTAGTACTTATGCTGCTATTCAGCAACTGGTCCTTTAAGATGAAATTTCTAGCCAGCCTCTAATATCACCCCTCACAACACACACGAATGCCTCACACCTGAAACGGATGCGGCGACATTGAGCGAGCGCCCCTGTTTTTTCCACCCCTGGTCACGCGTCTCCCTGTGTTTCAGGCTAGTCTACACGACGACACTAGGTTGCGACACTCGTTGCATGAAATGAACTGCGAGAAACTGAACTATACACTTCAGTTTCATTGTTTTATGATTGCCGTAGTCGTCGTAAAATGAAAATTTTGGCAAGTGGCGGCGCTAGGCGTCGGCAACGTCGGGCACCGCCGACGGCCTCGCGCCTGTGGGGGCCTCGCAAAACATTGTTAAAATTTTAGCTTTTTTTGTTTCTTTCTATATATGATGTTTAACGGCGCTTCCAAACTGCTTGGTAATGTAGCGACGACCTACATCTCACGTAACTAGCTTAACCAGTGGACGAACACAACATCCGTACGCAAGGGTGGCATTCGATCCCCGGCGAGAGCGATCACTTTCTCCGTGGTATGACGCATTAGTGCGCTCGGCCATTCCCGGCAGGCAGCTAATTAGTTGCCCGTATTAATTTCCGTATGAGTGCAACAGTGATGCAATTTTTAGTTAAATACTTGCAAAACAATTTCTGCAGTACATTTTAGAAAACGATATGGAAGAAGTATATCCGAATGTTCATATAACAATCAGAAACATGCTCAGTTCCAGTCAGTACAGCTTCGGCCGAGAGAAGCTTCACAAAGTTAAAATTATATACATATGGCGTCTGTTCCGAAAGAACAGACGTCACTTCTGATCCTGCAGTTGTTATTATTTAATATTCATACAATATATGACATCAACTGCGATTGTATATATATGTATATATATAATATGCCGGTGACGGGCAATGATCCTATCGTTAGTGGGGAGGGGTGGGCAAGTTTGAAGCCCTTACTCTTACGGGAATTAGTTTCATAACTAAGAGTTTGAGTACTGTGGGCAGGGCGAAGCTGGGAATTTGTATCTGACGGGAGGCGTACTTAGGTAGTCCTTGCAGGTGGGGTGATCACTGTGTCCCCTGTGGTGTAGGGGTCAGCGCAACTGCCTAGAAAGTAGGAGACCCCGTTTCGAATCCCGGCTGGGTACACTTTTTCAGCTTTGCCCAATCGCAGTTGATGTCATATATTCTATGAATATTAAAGTTAAATGATCCAAGAAAGACTGCCTTGTCAGTACTATCAACAGAAGCCGAAGTAGCGGCTAGTATTCTGATCTGAAAAGAATTCAGTGAGACGAAAGGCTGAAAAGTTTCTATAATTTGTGTTTGTTTATTGTAATTTTTGTCATTGCAATAATACTAGTATGTTATAGTAATAGAATTTTAGTATAATGATTATTGATGTATAATTCAGCTCATTTAACATTTTCTTCATTAATGAAAAAATGAAAGGGGCCTCGCAAAGACGAGTTCGCCGACGCCCAGTTTTCGTCTAGCGCCGCCACTGGTTTTGGCAGCTGTAAGATTTGCGGCGGAGCTATTACTTCTCTGTGTGAAGGCACTTCATAAGACTAAACATACAAAAGGCAAGAAACGTGTTTCGGTTGATGAATGCATTAAAAAAAAAGACGTTGGCTCGGTTGGTCAGCGACCTCGCTGAAATAGATTCTGGTTGAAGACCCTACAAAATTATTTTAATCATCTTACAATGTCACAAGAGCAGTTCACTTTTTTAAACATACTTAGCTAACAACATTTTGCAGAGGGATCTGTATCGTGACGATATTAGCATGTTTAAAAGTACGCTATTTAAAAAAAAAAAAAAAAAAAAAAAAAAAAAAAAAAAAAAAAAAAAAAAAATATGAATGTAAAACCCTGTTACGTTGTAAATAAATATTTACAAACTACTATGAATGTAAAAACTGTCACGTTTTAAACAAATATTCTAAAATTAAAGAATTCAGTGTTACAGATTTGTGTTAGCATTTTCTTCAGTGTACATTTTTTCTTAAACAGTCTGCCTTTTCAAACCATTAAATCCTTGTCTTGTAAAATTGCACTAAACACACCCAGATGTTTTACTAGATAGCATTTTGCAAAGTTCGTTTGTAAAGGTATTTCGAATTGAATGCATTTGAGTATGCAAATTACTTATTGTTAACCCATCAATATTTAACTCACGAAAAGAATGCTTCAAGAGCACCAACACGCCACTGGTTATTCCAGAAATTTTTATCATTAAAATCCCATAAACACCTATACATTGCATATATGTCCAAACACCCAACTATTTCTTCCGTACCCCACTACAGTTTCTATTTTGTTGTGCTTTGGTTATCACCTAACCTAAAAACTCGAGCTTTAGTTTCGCCAAAGTTGGAAGGAGCCGAAACTGTTTAGTTTCGCCAACGAGTTGCGCGAACGCCTGCCGCGCATGTGCACTGGCCAGTAGCGCAGTTTCATGAAAGGTAGTGTCATGTAAACTAGCCTCTGTCCGTCTCTCGTTTCGGTGAACGGAGTATAGACGAATACTTTTTGGTCTTAGGCCGGTATTACACTATCAAATTATTGGACAAAGAATTGGACGAAAAAATTGGATGAAATATTGGTCATATTTTTTGACAAAGAAATTGGATGAAACTCAAAAGGGGGTATTACACTATCATCCAATATTTTGTCAAATTTGCTTCAGAATGGCGGTGTTATGCTCAGCTGTTGTTTATACTACAGTTGGGTTGTGTCTGCATTTAGAAGGGAACGAGGGAAAAAAAAGAAAAGGAAACGCACTTGGATGAAACCGTGGGTGTCAGAGCGAGATAGATAAAATTTGTTACGGGACCACGAGGATTTTCCTTTTTTATACAGTCGGCAGAACAGCCAGGCTGATGACCGCTAATTATTTTGTCGCTCTTCATCCTTCACAGTTTGCAATAGAGTAACAAAAAGGCTGACTCAAACAGTGTATACGAATAAGATTGTTAAGTTGATAAGGCAAGTTTCATTAAATAACGTTTTAAATGGAAAAATGTGAGTACAAACAAAGAGGATAATCTAAATTGTTTATGACGTTATTAACAATGTATGGGGGGAAACATTGCTGATAAATAGGCTCTATTTATTTCCTTACAAAAATTGGCTGACGTATTTATATGTACATAGATTCGCTTGCAAACAGATGTCGATGTTTTGAAAGTTGTTTCATTTTCCAGAACTTAGCACACCACGTTACCAAAATCATACATTCTAAAATCTGCTTCGGCCGTATTAAGATTTTTCAATTCCGATAGTATATAATGACTTTTTTAAATCACGGATTGTAACTCAACCTCACTTTTGCCGCAGGGTATTGGGGCTACTCAAATTGACGTGACGGACAGTGTGAATTGGCCTTGTCACCTGTTATACAACGCCCCATCTTATTTTTTTAAAATTTTGTTGTTGCTAGAAAACGCTACACAAACATTACACTACTAGCCATGTTTACGAATACGAACTTTATGTCCAAGTAATGTCAGATATTTAACCTCCAAATAAAACAGCTGTAGTGGCAAGGAAGCTGTATACTGCAGCCGGCCGCGGTGGCCTAGGAGACTGAGGCGCTTCAGTCACGGTCTGCACGGCCACTAGGGTCGGGGGTTCGAATCCCCCCTCGGGCATGGATATTTGTACCGTCTTTAGAATAAGGTAGTTCATAAGTAGTTTGTACGTTTAGGGACTGATAACCCCGTAGTTAAGTCCCATAAGCTTAACAAACATTTGAACATTTTTTTTTTTTTTTTTTTTTTTTTTTTTTTTTGCTCTATACTACTAGCGCTCCAAGCGGTCACATTTCTCACTGCAGGAAACAGAAGACGAGCGATTTCTTTGATCAAATCTAGGCCGAGGCCTAGATTGGATAAAATATTGGACGATGTTCCCATCACACTACGTTCAATTTTTCTTTGTCCAATTCTTTGACAAATAATTTGATAGTGTAATACCGGCCTTATTGGAAGTCTACGTGAAGCAGTCCGTAGTTCCAGACAGTCATGCTTGCGACATTGTTGCATAGGCGTACGCCTCAGGTGTATCGCGTAATACGGCCTAACACGTCGTCGGGCTACGCCGGAAGTCGCTTTCACTGCTGAAGACTCGACCCAAGTCTTGCGCCACTTGCGCCCAAGCCCCCACAATCCCGTAAGCGGCAGACCACGAACAGCGGACAAACTGAAGAGCGCCTCGGCGGCCATTGTGGTGGCAAACTTCCGCGCCAACTTTAAATGTGCTTAAGATTTTTTTGGTTAGAGAGAGTATTCATTTGAGTTATGTCGCGAAACTATGTCTACTTGAAATATATAACTACAAAACAGCTTCAGACTCTGACAACAGTAGTACAGGTTTATATGCCAACTAGCTCTGTCGATGATGAGGAGATCGAAGAAATATATGAGGAGCGAAAGGAAATTATTCAGACAGTTAAGGGAGAGGAAAATTTAATTGTGATGGGAGACTGGAATTCGGTAGTAGGAAAAGGAAGAGAAGGAAAAATAGTAGGTGAATATGGACTGGGCACAAGGAATGAAACAGGAAGTCGCCTGGTAGAATTTTGCACGGAATATGTTCAAATATTCAAATGTTTGTAAATCTTATGGGACTTAACTACGAGGTCACCAGTCCCTAAACTTACAAACTACTTATGAACTACTTACGAACTAGGACGGCACAAATATCCATGCCCGAGGGGGGATTCGAACCCCCGACCGTAGTGGCCGTGCAGACCGTGACTGAAGCGCCTCAGTCCCCTCGGCCGCCGCGGCCGGTCACGGAACATGATTTAATCGTAACAAACACGTGGTTTAAGAATCACAAAAGAAGGTTGTATACTTGGAAGAGACCAGGAGACACCGGAAGGTATCAGATAGATTTCGGAACCAGGTTATAAACTGTAAGACATACCCTGGGGCAGATATAGACTCTGACCATAATTTGTTAGTCATGAATTGTAGGCTGAAACTGAATAAAACTGCAGAAAGGTAGGAAAATAAGGAGATAGAACCTAGATAAACTGAAGGAACGTCAAGTTCTGGAGAATTTCAGAGGGAGATTTAGGCAACAATTGACAGAAACAGGGGGAAATAAAACAGTAGAAGAGGAATGGGTAGCATTGAGAGATGAAATAGTGAAGGCAGCAGAGGACAAAATAAGTAGAAAGGCAAGACCTACAAAAAATCCTTGGATATCACAGGAAATACTAAATTTAATTGATGAAAGGAGAAAATATAAAAATGCAGTAAATGAAACAGGTAAAATGGAGTACAGACGACTAAGAAATCAGATTGACAGGAAGTGCAAAATGGCGAAGCAGGAGTGGCTAGAAGCCAAATGCAAATCTGTAGAAGAATGTATAAGAAGGGGAAAAGTAGATACCGCCTACAGGAAAAAAGCAACTCTACGAATATCAAGAACTCAGATGGGAAACCAGTTCTCAGCAAAGAAGGGAAAGCTGAAAGGTGGAAAGAGTACATAGAGCAGCTCTACAAAGAATTACAGACAATGTTGTAGGAAGGGAAGAGGAAGTAGATCAAGATGAATTAGGAGATACTATACTGAGAGATGAATTTGACAGAGCCATGAAAGACCTAGGTCGGAACAAGGCCCCGGGAGTAGATCACATACGGTGTAGAAATTGGCCAACAGCGTTTCCTCTTCCTAACGAAACTGAACTATATCATTTAGTTTTTTAGCGTTCTAAGTGTAGCATATGAACTAAATTTATCGTCAGGCACGATTTTTGGCACTTTTTCAGTATATCTACACTTGTGAAACGTTTGTACAAACATTAATATCGAAAGAGTTTCTCACTTTACGTCTTTGCTTTAGCGCTCTATTCTCCAATATTTAGATATTTCATAGCATTCAAAACTGAAACAGGGCTGCCTGAAACAGCGAATGTTAAAAATAGACTGTGAAAGTGAAATATGCCATCAGATACATAAATGAAATATAGCGTCTTTACCTTGTGAATACAGCAACCAGCAACTACCAAATTCTTTTAAGAACACGAAGTATGCCATAACTTTTTCTTAACTAATGCATCTGACATTAGCATTAGGGTATGTAGCGAAAATATTACCATTCTTAATTCTGTAAGCCAAATACCTTACAGTAGCGTGAACTGCTGTCATAGGGTTCAACTTCACAAAGTGCATCCACTGTGGCTATGTGCCATTCATATATGGAGCTATACACAGTTCTGCAAACGCCTTCCAGTTGTTATACCTATATGTAAAGCAGATTACCTTTAAATCCTGCCGGCCGTGGTAGCCGAGGGGACTGAGGCGCTCCAGTCACGGTCTGCACGGCCACTACGGTCAGGGGTTCGAATCCCCCCTCGGGCATGGATATTTGTGCCGTCCTTAGTATTAGTTAGTTCATAAGTAGTTTGTAAGTTTAGGGACTGATGGCCCCATAGTTAAGTCCCATAAGCTATATAAACATTTGAACATTTCCTTAAATTCTGTGTTACTAGTTGCTAATATTAATTTCATAAACAGAAATTCGAATTCCATTGAGGCAACTAATTTCCTGACCCCAATAGTTATTTTACACAATCATAAAATCAAACTTTTTGAACTTACTGACCAACAATGGTGCCTAAAGTTGCTCCTTTTTAAGAGCTACCAGTATTATAAGGGCCTGTTATTTATTTCATCCAATCCTATATTGTCTTGAATAAAATCTGTTAAGCGAGTGTAACTATCTCTGAACACACGTAATAGGGCTACTTGTATTCCCGAGAAATGTAAATGGGAACACAGTATTCGTTCCTTTTATTCCTTTCTTAAATTGATTTATGCTTTTAAACACTGAGTAGCTCTTCACCATCGTGCTTCATGTACACTGAAATAGTAAAAAAATACAGACGTGACTATCCATTGTGTATATATACTGCAGTTGCTAATTAATACTCGATTTGTCTGATAACAACACTCGTATTTGATATAAAAGTTTCGGCCAACGTTACAGTGGCCTTCATCTGAGTTACCCAGATGAAGGCCACTGTAATGTTGGCCGAAACGTCGGTTATTTAAGTAATAGCCTTACATCACGACGCGGTACCATACGCAGAAAACGTTTATGTGATCTGACTCTGGCCGCGGAAGCCTACGTAATTATAACACTCGTATTTATCTGACGCTTGCCACTACCATGGCGGCCGGGCGAAGGTTCAAATTATCCCGCGACAGCAGCGCCGTTAGGGAGTCTAGCAGTGGCGTAACTAGGACTTGGCTTTGGAGGGGGAGGATAGATCTGCTTGACGAGCAAAATTTTAGTCAGTTTCCAGACAGACTACCATCTACCACTCCCGTTGAAGAAACCATCCAATGAAAGTCTCCAATCTGTACCTTTACCAGATTGCTGTTATATGATTTTTTTCCCTTCTCCGGTGTCTGGGGAGGGGGTTCTATCCCCCTCAACCCCCCCCCCCCCATAGTTACGCCACTGGAGTCTAGTTCTTTTTACAGGGTCTTTGCTTGCGCGCCGCTGGGAGTGCGCGGGTCGTAGTGCAGCCGTCGGCCGCCGCTGGCGCTGCGGTCGCGCGCCCGCTGGCTCGTTTGTCAAGCGCGGACGCAACTGTCGCCGGCATTCCCCCCCCCCCCCCCCCCACCCAGAAGCAAACAACGCGCGTCACGTGCTCAGCGGACACGACAGGCGAGCACACACGCCACAAACAAGCAGAGCGGAACTTCCGCACGTCCGCCGCGGGCCACTGCATGCCCCAGAGCTTCCAAAACTCTGCCGCCACGGCAACAGCGCGGAGGGCCAGCAAAGAAAGCAAAACGAAACGTCTGAAGCCGCTTTTCCTCTGAACAAAGAGTTCTACGAACTCATCATACGTTCAGTGAAGGTAAACCGAAATGAAAACCACACCAGTGTAACGGGCAGCTGCTTCCGAGCCCGCATAAAGTGGGAGGATCTATCGAAGGACCTGCATTTACAGGGTGTCCAGGAAAGGACTCCCTAATTTCAAAATTAAATATCTAGAAAACAAAGATCGATAGAGGAATGCAGTAAACGGTACGTTTATTGTGAAATCTGTAACAAGTTTATACAGCAGTTTGAAATAATAGTTACACAACCTGCTAACAAATGGCGCTGTAATCGTCACACGTATGCCTAGTTCTTACCCCCACGACGATTGTTGACCGAGAGAAATGAATATGTCCACCATGTTTGTTGACACGGATCCTGTAGTTAAGGAGATGTGGAACATAAACATAGCTACACACACATACACACGTATCCATTCGTATAATATGTGTAGGTTAACAGTTTCCTGTGTTTTGCGTTTAAGCTGTGCTGTTTCACTTTGTTAACGGTTATTACAGGGTGTCCAGAAAAGGACTTCCTGATTTCAAAATTAAATATCTCGAAAACAAAGATCGACAGAGAAATGCAATAAACGGTATGTTTATTGTGAAAGCTGTAATGCCTAGTATAAATAGTGATCCAAAGCCCAGAGCGATCAGTTCCACTATTGAAACGTGAAAGGAGGTTAGCGTACCGAAGGAAGAGATTAAAACCGTGTACTCCATTGAACAACGCGTTTCTCTGGTGCTAGAGTACCATAGTATAGAAGAGTGTCCTACGGCAACAAGGCGAAGTTTTCAGGCACGATTTAATGTTCCAAAAGGACCCGATGCGAAAACCATTCGTACGCTCTTCGCAAAATTTCAACGGACAGGCAGCGTAACTGATGATCTAGTGGGGCATGTTGGCTGCAAGCAAACCGCAGTTGCGCCTGCAAATATCGCCACAGTTTCTGGAATTATTCAGCGAAATCCAATGTCATCCGCCCGTAGAATTGTATCTGAGACTGGTTTGAAGCGTTCCAGCATGCAGAAAATACTGAGAAAGAGCCTACACATGTTTCCATTCAAAATTCAAATGCACCAGGCCATCCATACCCGTACGAGCAGTGCAACAAAGGGTTGCCTTTGATAATCAGATGCTCACAATGATTGATAGTGAAGGATTTGATGTTGGCTGCATCTGGTTTACAGATGAAGCACACTTCCACCTGAATGGATACGTGAATAAGCAAAACTGGCGATTTTGGGGTTCCGAAAAGCCATATTGGTGTGAAGCGAAACTCCTGTATTCTCCTAAAGTTACTGTGTGGGCTGCAGTGTGCAACAGAGGCATTGTTGCCCCCTTTTTTCATTTGAGAAACGGTCACTGGTGCACGTTACTTTGCAATTTTGGAACAATTTGTCGCCACACAGCAAGCGATCGACCAGGTAATGAATGGTTTAGGCAAGATGGAGCCCGACCACATCGGACCGAACAAGTGTTTCGCTTTCTTGAGGAATACTTCGGGAACCGAGTCATTGCTTTGGAATCTCCCAAACTTACTGGTGAAGGCATGGATTGGCCTCCATATTCGCCGGATTTGACTCCCTGTGACTTTTTTTGTGGGGCACAGTGAAAGACATGGTCTACTCGAAGCATCCCACCACTCTGGACGAGCTTGAATCGGCGATCTCTGTGACATGTGAATCCATTTCGGTTGAGACACTACGAAATGTGATGGCGAATTTCATTCTTCGTTTGCGCCACCTCTGTAGTGCCAAAGGTGAACATTTTGAAAACATTGTGATGTGATTGTTTGCAAAGAGAGTTTTCATACGATTATTTCACTTATGTATGCTGATATGAGCTGTACAGCGCTATCTGTTAGCAGCTTTTGTAACTATTATTTCAAACTGTTGTATAAACTTCTTACAGCTTTCACAATAAACATACCGTTTACTGCATTCCTATGTCGATCTTTGTTTTCGAGATATTTAATTTTGAAATCAGGGAGCCCTTTTCTGGACACCCTATAGGAACGTAGAATGTACGTACACTTAACGAGATTGGTGCAGTGAAAATGATCGAGTACTGAAGAAATCAAAGATGGATATTGTGGCTCTGCACGAGGTTAGATGGCCGTATGAAGGAATACAGATCGATGAAAATTATACTACATTGTACAGTCAGAATCAACAAGATCAGATGTTGGGAAAAGGTTTTGCAGTTAGCAAAGACCTGGTGGAGAACATCGGTAAGTTCGAAGCAATGGTCTTCAGACCGGCGACTGGTTTGATGCAGGTCTCCACCCTTCTCTATCCTGAGCAAGCCTCTTCACCTCATAAGAACGGCAACCTACATCCATTTGAATCTGCTTATTGTACTCATCTCTTGGTCTCCCTCTGCGATTTTTACCCCACACACGTCCCTCCAACGATAAATTCAGATTCCTTCATGTATAAGAACAGGTCCTAGCAATCCATCCCTTCTTTTAGTCAAGGTATGCCAAAAATTCCTTTTCTCCACAATTCTGTTCACTAACTCATTAGTCATGCCATCCACCCACCTAATCTCTTGCATTCTTCTGTAGCACCACAATTCAAAAGCCTCTGTCCTCTTCCTGTCTGAACTATTTATCGTTCAACTTTCACTCCGGTACAAGGCAACACTCCACAAAAATGCCCCCATTCTGCATTTTATATCCTCTGTACTGCGACCGTCGCACATTATTTTACTACCCAAGTAACAAAACTCATCTACCACCTTTATTCCAGAATGAAACTTTTCACTCTACAGCGGAGTGTGCGCTGATATGAAACTTCCTGGCAGATTAAAATTGTGTGTCGGAACCGAAACTCGAACCTGGGACCTTTGCCTTTCACGGGCAAGCGCACTACCGACTGAGCTATCCCGACACGACTTACAATGCCGCCTCTCAACTTTACTTCCGCCAGTACCTCGCCTCCTACTTTCGAGTCCCGGTTCCGGCACACAATTTTAATCTGCCAGGAAGTTTCATTATTTTCTATATTTTTAGGTTCACGATCGTATTTACACGTCTGTACCTCTTTACAAAGTATACTGAAAGAAAATGTCAACAACAAATTAACAAACGTTTTATGTTGATCGTAAGGTGCTCTCTCCTCGGTAATATACATAATTGAATGTTTTTTGATATTTCTAAGAGTGTGTAAAAGACGATCAGGGACGCAGATGCGGGGAGGGGGGGGGCGGGTTCAAACACCCCCAGAAAGTTTTATTTTTATTTTTGTTCACTCGTGCTAAAATTAAAAACTGACAATAATTTGTGTAATGAATATTAGAGTTAGACTGAAAACTTTGCCAACAAAGAGAGATACCAGTGCGACTGTAAGTTGTATTCGATGCGTGGTTGAGCTTTGGCTTGTTACTTGTTGGGACATTTTGTCTAGTGTCTTATTGGTGGCCATCGTTAGGCAAGGCAGGGTTGCCAGATTACTTTTGGGCGAAGTCGCAGTTCTGTAGCCCAATATCGCCACTTGGCACGCTGTTTTAGCCCAAGATCGCCGATTTCTTACTTTTGTTTTCACGCTGTTTTATGTACTCCTTTTCAGTATTTCAAAACTAATCTGTCAATCTCTGCAATCAGAGATGCCGTTTCGAACTATAAGGCTCCCTTCACTCAAAGTCATCGAGCAGTTCCAACCGGATCAATACTGGGTAACGCCGATTGTTAACAATCGGCTCAACACACTAACTTGGCAGTAGTGGAGAACAACGGGAAAATGAACATTTTGAAATCGATAAAAGGTGGGTGGAAATATTTAACCATTTCAAAAATGAACACATTACATATGAAAATATAATTATTCTTGTTAAGTTTACGTTGTACTGTCCTGGAACTAATGCAACAGTTGAAAGTGTTTTTTCAATTGCGAAATATTTTTGGACAATTGAGACGTTCACCGTTAAGCGGTCGCGCGGGGTGTTCACAACACCCCAGTCATCTTTATCTATGGATTATTACATAAGTGATAGGAGTATAACGTCATGTTTGGTACTTTTCTAGGATGTAATATGAATGTTTTGAATAGCAATAGAATCTACAATGGAAGCTCAAGTTCCAAGAAAACGCGCAACAATGTGCCTTGGGGTGTTGTGGGCACCCTGTTCGACTCTTTATGTTGCAGTGCTGCGAGAAAGCGCGCAGTTCTGTTCCGTAGCATCTGCTTGTATTTTGTCGCTCTGTGCAGCTAAAACAGCTATGGGTCGTTATGAAATGGAACAATAAAGAGAGCGGAAGCTTCTGGAAGAGGTCTTAGACGAAACTTTTGAAGGAGGAGAAGGGGATGAGGAGAAAGCAGACAGCTGTGAAGTTCTCTCTCATCACAGTGACACGGAAACAGAGGATGCAGACAACCTGGGAGTCGAACCGCAAGCAAGTGCAGCGGATAATGAAAGCAAGCATGATTTTTTTTTATTGGAAAGGATAAGGCTACAAAATGAATGAAAAATTGTCCTAGTCGCAACGTAAGGACTAGAAATGTTGATCTTGTTATTCATCTCTCGCGTGAAAGCTATCGCAAAAACTGCGGAAACTACTCTGGACTCTTTTTCAATATTTGTAAATGACATAATAATTAGAATGATTACATCGTGCATAAATATTGACATACAACACATTGTATCAATTTTATAAGATACCGTTATGCCAAAGCAACAAATGAGGATGAAATTAAATATCTTCTGGATCTGTTCGTACTGACTGGCCATTACAGGACAGGACACCAAAATCTGGAAGATTTATGGGCCACCAATGGTTTTGGAATTGCAATATTTAATGCAACAATGGGTTTACGCCGCTTTCGTTTCTTGTTGCGTTGTTTGAGATTCGATTATATTCAAGGCAAGAACTGGATCACCTAGCTGCGTTCAGAGAAGTGTTTGAATTATTCATGTCAAGCTGTGTCAGTAATTATTGTGTGAGTTGTCTGAAAAAAAAATGTTGAATTATATCTATAATGTCCTATATCTGTAATGCAGTATGAGGAATAAGATAAATAAATAATTAAACAAAATATTGTAAGAAAATGGGGATTATTGCATATGTTTCATATAACCCAATTTAATACTAAAGTAATATTAAATAAAATGAGAACATACCAGCAGACAACATTCTAAATAGCCATTTGTGAAGTAAACATATTCATATCAGTGATCTGTTGCACAACAATGTCATTACAGATAATTTTATTTGGGGTGTTAGCAATACCCCGCGCGACTATTGACGTTACGAAAAGCCGCGCGACCGCATAAGGGTTAAAATTGAATGTTGATACTCTAGCTGCAGCACTTACTGCAAAATTCAATATGAAGGATATTTCTTCCTCCGATATTTCATATATATAGTTAGAAACAAAAAATATTCAGTGGAAAATACTAATTTAAATAAGCAATTAAAAGGGATGTAAATATAATTAGTGTATTTTTGTTTTAATTAATAGAATGTTTAATTTATTTACATTGTACTTTTTCCTTAAATATTTCAGTTCTCCTTTTCATTGTAAAACAATTGGTCACCTTACTGTTTGTTGTTGTGGTCTTCAGTCCAGAGACTGGTTTGATGCAGCTCTCCACCCTACTCTATCCTGAGCAAGCCTTTTCATCTCCTCATAAGAACGACAACCCACATCCACTTGAATCTGCTTACTATACGCGTCTCTTGGCCTCCCTCTGCGGTTTTTACCCCACACACTTCCCTCCAACGCTAAATTCACAATTCCTTGATGTCTAAAAATGTGTCCTACCAATCTATCCCTTCTTTTAGTCAAGGTATGCCAGAAATTTCTTCTCTCCCCAATTCGGTTCAGTACCTCCTCATTAGTTACGCGATCCACCCACCTAATCTTCAGCATTCTTCTGTAGCACCACATTTCAAAAGCCTCTATCCTCTTCCTGTCCGCACTGCTTATTGTCCATGTTTCACTCCCATACAAGGCAACACTCCATACAAATGCCTTCAGAAAGGACTTTCTTAGGCTTAAATCAATATTCGATGTTAACAAATTTCTCTTTTTCAAAAATGCTTTTCTTCCCATTGCCATTCTGCATTTTATATCATCTGTACTGCGACCATCATTTGTTATTTTACTGCCCAAGTAACAAAACTCATCTACCTCCTTTATTGTTTCGTTACCTAATCTAATTCCTTCAGCATCACCTGATTTTCTTACACTGCACTCCATTACCCTAGTTTTACTCTTGTTAATGTTCATCTTATATGCACCTTTCAGCACCCTGTCCATTCCGTTCAATTGCTCTTCCAGGTCCTTTGCTGTATCTGACAGAATTACTATGTCGTCGGCAAAACGCAATGTTTTTAATTCTTCACCCTGAACTTTAATTCCTTCTCCAAATTTCTCCTTGGTTTCCTTTATAGCTTGCTCAATGTACAAATTGAACAACATTGGGGAAAGGCTACAACCCTGTCTTACTCCCTTTCCAACCACTGCATCCCTTTCATGCCCTTCAACTCTGACGACCGCTGTCTGGTTGTTGTACAAGTTGTAAATAACCTTACGTTCCCTATATTTTACTCCTGCTTGCTTCAGAACTTGAAAGAGTTTATTCCAATCAACATTGTCAAAAGCCTTCTCCAAATCTACAAACGCTAGAAATGTTGGTTTGCCTTTTCTTAATCTATCTTCTAGGATAAGCCGTAAAGTGAGTATTGCCTCCCGTGTTCCTACATTTCTCCTGAACCCAAACTGATCTTCCCCGAGGTCGGCTTCTACCAGCTTTTCC
The DNA here is from genome assembly GCA_026315105.1 of Locusta migratoria. Taxonomy (NCBI): domain Eukaryota; kingdom Metazoa; phylum Arthropoda; class Insecta; order Orthoptera; family Acrididae; genus Locusta; species Locusta migratoria. The sequence goes on from CM048744.1 coordinate 831,547,507, forward strand.
ATCCTTCTGTATATAATTCGTGTTAATATTTTGCAACCATGACTTATTAAACTGATGGTTCTGTAGTTTTCACACCTGTCTGCACCCGCTTTCTTTGGAATGGGGATTATAACATTTTTCTTAAAGTCTGAGGGTACTTCACCTGTCTCATACATCTTACACACAATGTGAAACAATTTTGTCATGGCTGGTTCTCCCAGAGACTTCAGTAGCTCTGACGGGATATCATCTACTCCAGGGGACTTGTTTCGACTTAGATCTTTCAGTGCTCTGTCAAATTCATCTCTCAGTATAGTATCTCCTATTTCATCATCATCTACATCCTCTTCCCTTCCTACAATAGTGTCTCGAAGTTCATTTCCTTTGTAGAGCCCCTCTATATACTCTTTCCACCTTTCAGCTTTCCCTTCTTTGCTGAGAACTGGTTTTCCATCAGTGTCCTTGATATTCATACAGCTGTTTTTCTTATCGCCAAATGTTTCTTTTATTTTCCGGTAGGCTGTATCTATTTTTCCCCTATTTATACATTCTTCTACATCTTTGCATTTGCCTTCTAGCCATTCCTGCTTAGCCATTTTGCACTTCCTGTCAATCTCATTTCTTAGTCGTCTGTACTCCATTTTGCCTATTTCATTTACTGCATTTTTATACTTTCTCCTTTCATCGATTAAATTTAGTATCTCCTGGGATATCCAAGGATTTTTTGCAGGTCTTGCCTTCCTACCTATTTTGTCCTCTGCTGCCTTCAGTATTTCTTCTCTCAATTTTACCCATTCCTCCTCTACTGTTTTATTTTCCCCTGTTTCTGTCAATTGTTGCCTAAAGCTCCCTCTGAAATTCTTAAGAACTTCAGGTTCCTTCAATTTATCTAGGTCCCATCTCCGTATTTTCCTACCTTTCTGTAGTTTCTTCAGTTTCAGCCTACAGTTCATAACCAACAAGTTATGGTCAGAGTCTATGTCTGCCCCTGGGTATGTCCTACACTTCAAAACCTGGTTCCGAAATCTATGTCTTACCATTATAAAATCTATCTGGTATCTCCCGGTGTCTCCTGGTCTCTTCCACGTATACAACCTTCTTTTGTGATTCTTAAACCAGGTGTTTGTTATAACTAAATTATGTTCCGTGCAAAATTCTACCAGGCGGCTTCCTCTTTCATTCCTTTTGCCCAGACCATATTCACCCACTATCTTCCCTTCCCTTCCTTGTCCTACTACCGAATTCCAGTCTCCCATAACAATTAAGTTTTCCTCTCCCTTAATTGCCTGAATAATTTCCTTTAGCTTCTCATATATTTCTTCGATCTCCTCATCATCGGCAGAGCTAGTTGGCATATAAACCTGTACTACTGTTGTCGGTGTTGGCTTCGTATCTATCTTGACAATGATAATGCGATCGCTGTGCTGGTCATAGTAGTTTACCCGCATTCCTATTTTCTTATTCATTATCAATCCTACTCCTGTGATACCACCAACTGATTTTGTATTTATAATCCTGTACTCACCTGACCAGAAATCCTGTTCATCCTGCCACCGAACTTCACTAATCCCCACTATATCTAACTTCAACCTATCCATTTCCCTTTTTAAATTTTCTAATTTTCCTACTCGATTAAGGGATCTAACATTCCACGCTCCGACCCGTAGAATGCCAGTATTGTCTCTCCTGATGATCACATCCTCCTGAGTAGTCCCCGCCCGGAGATCCGAATGGGGGACTATTTTACCTCCGGAATATTTTACCCGAGAGGATGCCATCATCATATGTTCATACAGTAGAGCTGCATGTCCTCGGGAAAAATAACGGCTGTAGTTTCCCCTTGCTTTCAGCCGTTCGCAGTAGCTGTGTGGCAAAGCCACATTAGCTGATGTTACAAGGCCAGCTCAGTCAATCATCCAGACTGTTGCCCCTGTAACTACTGAAAAGGCTGCTGCCCCTCTTCAGGAACCACACGTTTGTCTGGCCTCTCCACAGATACCCCTCCGCTGTGGTTGCACCTACGGTACGGCTATCTGTATCGTTGAGGCACGCAAGCCACCCCACCTCGGCAATGTCTGTGGTTCGTGGGAGTGGGTCACCTTACTATACCGTATTAATAAACAGGTAAAAGTATTAGTTGTTGTGTCTGAGCAGGTAGTTTTGTGTGTGTTAAATTGACATTTGAAGTGATTTTGACGCAAAGCACAGAAAACATAAAATATGTACACCAGTCGGGAGTGGCCGAGTGCACTAAGGCATCATACCTCGCCGCGCGAGGCCACTCCCGTCGGGTGTTCGAATCCCCCTTTGGGACTGGATGTTGTGTTCGTCCTTCGGTTAAGCTAGTTTAAGTTACATTATTTAGATGTTAAGTGTCTTTACATAACCAAAGCAGTCGGAAATCTATGTAAAGCATAAAAAAAAATTGCGTCGCCCAAGGTAGCGGTAGTCTAAATGGCGACAATCGCACAATCTGGCAACCCTGGGCCTAGGCAAGCGTCGCGCACAACTTTCACGAATGTAAATCTTGCCAATTAAAAAAATTGCTCAGGTAACCACCAACTAACCTTCAGTAACAATGAACAAGTATTGTTGAATTCCAGCCAGAAACACGCTCCACAGACTATTTAAAGTACCGCGCGAGGCGTGCCTGCCAGTGTTGCCAACTGAGGGGGGGTCCCTAAATTTAGGGGGACTCTGAGGTCTTGGGGGGAATTTTGAGAGATTTGTACTTTGGGAGTCGGCCGCGGTGGCCGAGGGGACTGAGGCGCTACTGTCACGGTCTGTACGGCCACTACGGTCGGGGGATCGAATCCCCCCTCGGGCATGGATATTTGTGCCGTCCTTAGGATTAGCTAGTTCATAAGTAGTTACTAAGTTTAGGAACCGATGACCCTGTGGTTAAGTCCCATAAGCTATACAAACATTTGAAACATTTTGTAGTTTAGGGGGAAATTTAGGGGGAAGTGTTCCTTGAGAGGAATTTTTAGGGGCTTCTCATATATAAATAATGCATACCTACCAAATTTGTTTAGCCATAGCTTACAATGAAATATTCCATTGTGTTTTCATTGGCACTGCCCACCTTTAAAGGCGTTTCTGCAACGTCTACTGTACCGTACTACTGTATATTGGCGATTGTGAACTGAAGTTGAATACGCTGGAAGTGTATGTGTGTGCGTATTCAAGTGACTTTGGCTTCAAGAGAGAAAAAATATTCCCAGAGATACAAAAAGGCATGGGAATCAGATCCCTTGTTGAAAGGTTCGTTTATTCCCAGTTTGTTAGATTTTATCGAGCTGAACAGGGACGTTTATATATCCTAACTTCTCCCTGCAGCCTGTATACTATGGCTTACATCTTAAAATGTCATGCAGAAACTAGTGCTTTTTCTTTGTGGCCACTAAAGAGTAGAATATTAGTAATTAGGTTTTCTTTAAGTGACATTTAGAACGAATGCATTAATTCGTCATGCAGAACTTTATTGTAATGTTTTACCGACGAAAATGAATAGTCTAGGAAAGACATTTTTTATATATATTGCACCAAAGCTGCTTTTTTTTTATTGAAATGCTGACTAGTTTCGGGCAGGTATTTGAAATAAACAGCGTGACCTACACAGTGTCCAAACAAAATGATAGGGCTTCAGAAAATGGGCAAAGCCCGAAACTAGTCAGCAATCAAAAAGCAGCTTTGGTGCAATACATATATAAAATGCCTTTCCTAGAATATTTAAGAGCTGCAAAACGCGACTTAACTAAAACTTTTAGGGGTTTTTTTTTTTTTTTTTTTTTTTTTTTTTTGGGAGGGGGAATTCACATACTATTTAGGGGAAATTTGAGCTTCAGGGTTGGCAACACTGTGCCTAGCGTGTAACGAAGGCTACCGTGTCTTATGTTTACTACTGCTACGAACTTCAGTGATCTACTAACTTTATTACTACAGCAGGGCAGCAAACTTGTACGTGACACAAACAAATATATTTTTAACTGGTGTGATTAAACGAGAACAAATATGACATCACAATCTTATTACTTTCGTGTATAATTTATACCACAGATGCTGATCATCTGCATGCACGCATGCCTAAAGTGGCAGCATTGTATAGCAGACGTTAAAGTCCCTCACTTTTGACAGATATTAATCGTGTGAAAGGAATTGTTAGTTTCGACGTTTTGGATCCAATTTTCGAGTTTGTATTTTATTAAAACAAGTACCACTGTAGACTGACAGTGCTTTTTAATACTCGTATTAACGTAGTATGTAGATATTTGTCTCCGATTTCGTGTCTCTAACCTGTTTCGCAAAAATCTTAGTCTTTAAGTTGACGTTATTAACCATATTTTGCAACTGGGACAATGACGCCATGGTGGGGAATTTAGGCAAAATGAAGTGTAATACAGATGCATATATTTTGTGAAATAGGCACTTGCAGAATGTAGTAGTTTTGAAGTGCCAAAAACTGTATTTCTGACTTTTGCGGTGTCTTAATCAAGTCTAAATTATAAAATCTACTTTCATTCCAATTTTACATCGCCATCTACTTGAAGCCTTCTAAATGTCTAATACAGTAGAGTGGTAAGTATAAATTAGAACAGTTTTAATATTTACTCCTACTCATTCATCGTATAGGTTTATCCTTGATTTTCAAATTTATGGCGTCATTACCCCAGAACCCTGAGTACAATAAAACTTAACAAAATACATGGCTGAAAAAATTATAGTAAAGTAGTATTAGCTGGCGAAGCTGTGGTATTCTTCAGTACGAAAAGACACACTTTTAATGAGGTAAAAAACTGGTTTCCCTTAAGGTGGCGCCATTCCCCTGGTCTCCCCTATGTGTTATTTGTCTGAAGGCTTTCGATTTTCTACGATTGCTGACAACTTATGACTTGAGCCAGATGTGGTAGTGCGGAAGGTATTTCTAAATTACTAATCCCTACAGCGATTACTTTTGTTCTGAAAATTTGGCTTATTCTGTATGTTATGTTCAAATAATTTACGGGAATATAGTTACGCAACGTCTTCGACAACAGCCAGTATTTCGGGAGGTGAACGCCCGTCATTTTCAAGGTATAACAGAAAAGACTGTTCTTCATGTCTACAATCTATATCAATAAAGCTTCATTCTTTTATCAACTACTCACCAAATTTTCGTAACTTTGCTTTACGTGTGTGTGTGTGTGGGGGGGGGGGGGGGGGGGCTCCTCACAGCTTTGTGTGAGGGCACCTCAATATAATATAGCTCTGAACCCCCACCCCCCAGAGGAAAGATTTATCTACGCCCCTGAAGATGATATATTGATAATTAAAAAAATTAAGAATTAACAAATGTTCTATAATTTTTTTTTTCGAATCTTTCTTGTTGGGCAGAATGTACCCCCTCCCCCTATCAGGTTGGTCGTTCGCATTGGAGGTTTACATTTTGGAAATGGAGCACCTCCTGAATCTCAAAGCGCTAAAACAATATTCTCAAATGTTCAAATGTTTGTAAAGCTTATGGGACTTAACTACGGGGTCATCAGTCCCTAAACTTACAAACTACTTATCAACTAGCTTATCCTAAGGACGGCACAAATATCCATGCCCGAGGGGGGATTCGAACCCCCGACCGTAGTGGCCGTGCAGACCGTGACTGGAGCGCCTCAGTCATTACAAATGTAATCTGTAATACGCCAGAAATACAATACTTGTAAAATGTACGAGGATTTTTAGCAAAATACGAGAATTTTATGGTGTTGGTACGAGAACAGAGTGCTCTGGATATCATAACCCTGAGATTAGTACGGTATTAAGTTGCACTCGAGTAGTTAGAGGTTTTGAATGAGGCTGTTAGGCCGATTATTTTATTTATGGTAGCACACAGTAATTTAGTGTCATTCTAAAATTCATGTTTATGCATGTAAAGTTGTTTATCAGCAATAAATGCCAATCTTAACAGTTTAAATTTTATATATTGAAGAATACCCATTGTTGAGAGGAATGTGTACTACAGTTGAAGTCATTATAAAGAAAGAGATTAACAGCAATTAAATACTACATTAGTTGTGAGTTCGTTACCACGCTTTGCGAGTAGGGCAGCCTGAAAACTTTTTCAGGTACCAGCCGACAGCTAAATTTACGCTACAATAAGTAAATTCGTTTTTTTTTTTTTTTTTTTTTTTTTTTTTTTTTTTTTTTTTTTCAAGAAATGTGAATAAATAGAAGAAAATTAAATTAGTTGCCTTTAAAAATACACACATAGTCTGTTATGTTGATATTCGTATCGGGTTTGTTACAACCTGACAAGTCTGCAGTAGCGGATCATTGTCTAACTGAAGGACACAGAATGAAGAATGACGAAATACGTGTACTTGCTTCTTCGTCTCACTATTGGGAATGCACTTTAAAGGAATCGATTGAGATTAGGTTGGCGAACGATTTAATAAATCGAGACAAGAGGTTCCCTCTAAGTAACATGCGGAATCCGGTTTTGTCTAATCTTAAAAAACGGCGCACTCTTTTCTCCACCTGTGAAAACTAGCGCATGTAAGCGATACCTCGCTCCTGCAGTTTTCTCCACTGAGGCGCTGCACCGGCTGCTTGCGGCTGAGGACGCAGCCACGACGCTCTGGCGCAAGCGCCGTTAGTACTTCGCGGCGTATATAAGGCCGCCGATCACGGCAAGACTTTAATTCTCAAAATATAACAATGTAACCAAATCATAGCATAACGTATACAAGTCAGAAAGCTATTTAATTCTCTCGCTTTACTTTATACTTTCAATATATGTTTTTACCTAATACCAGATATCATACCTTAATAAAATCCTTTGTCACTTTTCTTTTCCAATCTATTTTTCTTGTCAAAAATTAAAAAAAAATTAAATAAGAAATAAAAAAAAGTTTGTATATTTATACTATCGTAACTGTAATTTGTATAACCAAACAATATACGAGCAATATTCAAATTGTAAATTGTAAAAAGTGAAGTAATGTAAAATACTGTTATAAATGAAAATATTGTATTAAATATTGTAATTAAGATTCTTGCATTGTTGCAAAATATGTGAAAGTAGTGGGGTAGTGGGAGTTTCACCCCACTGAGATTCGCGCGTCTTTTGTTTTTTGGCGGGAAATTTGAATTACGCCCCACCCCTCCTCCCTCGGCCAATTGCCTGACCGCAGATCAAAGGATGCCGCCACAGGATGATTGATAGGTCTTCCTGGAAGAACGAAAGATGATTGACAGTTTACATTTAGGTCCTTTTGATTCGCTACTTGTCCGACTGCTAATCAAATGACGCCGCCATAACGCACTTAAGGATGATTGACAGGTTGCAACACCTCCCTCGGCCACACACGACGCCCCCCCCCCTCCGCCCCTCGGCGCCGCCAACAGACAGGCGGCACCTCCGACAGGTCCAGACCTGTAGACCCCTCGACATGTCTGTACTCGCACCCTAGACCACACACCTGGCTGGTTCGACGCCCCCCTCCACCCCTCGGCACCGCCACCAGACAGGCGGCACCTCCGACAGGTCCAGACCTGTAGACCCCTCGACATGTCTGTACTCGCACCCGCGACCCCTACTCGCTCGGCCGATTGCCTGACCGCCGCCTCCGCCGCCGACAGATGCTACCCCCTCGTCCTCCCACGCTCGCGACCGCTTCTCAAAGGACGCCGCCACCCACCCTACCCGCGAGAACAAACAATACCGCGACGATTGTCTTGACCGCACCGACACCGCCCCAACTGGCCGACCCCTGCTCTCTTTTTACGGCGACCCCGCCCCGACAGGTCAGCAGCCAATTAAATTGCATATTTATTATTAAGCGCGCCACAGCGATCCGTACGCCAGATCTCGATTTATGTAACAACAACAATTTCCGCCGTTTATTATTATTCTTGGAAAAAAATAAAGCTACCGTAGTGTTCTTCGTATGCTAAAAAACAATTTAGAACAGAAATGCTTAGCTGGTCTCGTATACTACAGCATGTAGTATTAAATATTAAAACTCGTATGCAAAATTTGCAAGTAAGAATTTACACTCCCATCTCTCTCCACGCTCTTTGCATAGACTACAACCGACAGACGTGTTTAATAATAATAATAGCGCAGGTTACGGTAACGAACGCCACAAACTTACGTATCCATCTTAACATATACTCTTTCGATATACAGAAACAATTCTAACGAAAAGAAAAGAAATGGTCCGTTTTCGGAATTCGACCGCAACCTTAGATCTATAAATGTTTCTCTTCGTTTAGACGATGCAAGCAACAGCCATCGAACGGAATGTAACTTGTATGCCAACCACTCTTTCGACAACGTAACAGCAGCAGCAGAAGACGGCATATTGTTTATACAAAAATTCCAAATAACGAAAATCGGCAATGACATCTAGCACAATGTCTCTAAATATACATCTGCAAGCACCGTTAAACTCGTATGCAAAATTTGCAAGTAAGAATTTACATTCCCATCTCTCTCCAGGCGTGTTTAATTATAATAGCGCAGGTTAGATAATAAACGCCACAAACTTACGTATCCATCTTAACATATACTCTTTCGATATACAGAAACAATTCTAACGAAAAGAAAAGAAATGGTCCGTTTTCGGAATTCGACCGCAACCTTAGATCTATAAATGTATCTCTTCGTTTAGACGATGCAAGCAACAGCCATCGAACGGAATGTAACTTCTATGCCAACAACGCTTTCGATAAAACTGCAACAGCGGCAGCAGCAGAAGACGGCATATTGTTTATACAAAAATTCCAAATAACGAAAATCGGCAATGACATCTAGCACAACGTCTCTAAATATACATCTGCAAGCACCGTTAAACTCGTATGCAAAATTTGCAAGTAAGAATTTACATTCCCATCTCTCTCCAGGCGTGTTTAATAACAATAGCGCAGGTTAGATAATAAACGCCACAAACTTACGTATCCATCTTAACATATACTCTTTCGATGTACAAAAACAATTCTAACCAGAGCCAATTAACGAAAAGAAAAGAAATGGTCCGTTTCGGAACTCGACCACAACCTTGCATCTATAAATGTATCTCTTCGTTTAGACGATGCAAGCAATAGCCATCGAACGGGATGTAACTTGTATGCCAACCACTCTTTCGATAAAACAGCAACAACAGCGGCAGCAGCAGAATACGACATAGTGTTTATACAAAAATTCCAAATAACGAAATCGGCAATGACATTTAGCACAAAGTCTCTAAATAAACATCTGCAAGCACCGTTAACAATCGTCCAGAACGCAGAGCGCTCTCTCGGCAGACTACATAAAAGAAACATATGCTAAGTGTTTAAACAAAAACACCTAAGTTACATCTCCAAATGATCAAAACCTTCTATGCAGACCCACCATTCTGACAAGGATAGCTCGCAATGCATTTATTTAATGGAGCTGAGCCATGCCGAAAGTTCCGAAATTTAACACTCTCTCTCTCTTTAGCGATCTTTCCCTGTTACGTTTCCTTCTTCTTAGATCGAGGTATAACTGCGCATTCCGAGAGTTCGGGTATTTTAATTTTACGTCTTATTTCCTTGCTACAGCAGTACACATCCCATCTAAGAAATCTCTATGTCCTGTTGCGATGCAAACTACATTTATCTGACACCGATATTACAGCGCCCCAGAAGACATTTAATCCCTATTGTGCAACGGAGAGTCGAAATAAAAGAAAAATACGTGAAATAATTTACCGATTCCGACCGTCTACACTAAAACTTTTCGAAATTATTGGCCTAACAACACCCTTATTCGACAATACAGCAACCACAGAACCGAAGTTACCTGCCCAATGCAACACAGATTTCCAGCTCGACCCGCCCTTTACCCACAAAATTCCTACTCCGAACTAAGATTTATTATTTTAATTACAAGTAGATGTCCACCGCAAACGAAGACGCTAACCTACACGCCACAACACATGATTCTATATAGGACATGGAGTGTTTACAATTTTTGTTTTGTTTATTACAGTACAACTGAGTACATGCAACGTAATGTTCGCAAACATATCGCAACCAACTCCCGCACACTTCGATCATAACCTGCTCTCTAAGGAATGGATGGGAGTCACACACAGTACAAACACGTTTGTCGTGTGTTCCGCTAATTTCGGCCAGTACAACGATGCGGGACCAATCCCCCCGCCTGTTTACTGTAAAAGCAAATATTTTTCCCCACACTATCTGTTTAAACCGGGCTTGCACATATACAATAGCCTCCTTTTAAAAGCATGTGTCTTCGCCATATAACCCAATTTTCGTTTACCAATCTTCTTCTTCTTAGGACTTGTGGAATAACGTAGACGATATCTACGTCTGTGGATAATAAAGTCCTGGAATGCTAAAAAAAGGATAGTTCCTTGCTCGACTCTACAAGTAATTTACAGTCGAAACTAAAAAAAACATAATGTCCGAGAGAGCGGTCAATTTTCTGGTACTCTTAATACCCAAGTATCAAATCTAAAAACGTTTGCACACTACAACGGCGCACTTGGTAAATACCGTATCTTCTCTTTTAGAACACTTAAACAATCTTCTTACACAATCCTCCATCCTGGTAATACCATCTTCTCGACCCGGCGAAAAAATAAAAGTCCTAACAATCAACTGCCTGGACTCTTTATAAAATCGATATCTTTGCTTACACCAGGGCTCGTGATTTTTCGACAAATTTATTTTGGTTCTACAACCACGTTAAGCAGTCGTTTCCTCGCCTGCAACCACTTTGATATTGCTCCTCCCATCCGAAAGTCATGCTCGGATACGAACGCCACTCGGTTAAAGTATTGTCCAAAAATCCAGGAGATAGAAGCCATCTACACGAAGCTGCTGCTGTAGTATAGATGGGAGCGCCTCCATTAAAAAACATCGATAAGCTGCAGTTTATAAGATATATACCCACAGGACGTATATATTCCCCCCCCCCCCACCCCCCATGTATTCCAGAAATAGTAACTTCGTCTTATCTCCAACGTTTGCAGTATCGAACTTGCGGAATTTACTACACACACACACGCGCGCACTCCACTGGCTACAACTAGCGCACTTTAAGTAACGAAACTATAGGAGTTTTATAAAACACGTTGATTTTCGACGAAAGAATTATGATTTACCGCAGCAGGCATATCCGCTACGTAACGTGTTGCACACCAGCCGTAAAGTAGCCAACACTAGCATACGATTAAACAGACGATGCTTCGACGAAAGATCAATGCACCACCAAAGTCAGTTTTCTTTAGAGCTTTACCGTGACGTATATATTTAGGGTATATCAACACTTTTTACTTACATTCCGTCCCATCTAGCCTAAAGCACTCTCTGTAAGCGCCAAACATTTCCAACACAGTAACAGAACTACACCTTGCAGTCAACACGAACCTACAACAACAAAAGAATCTAGCCATTCCAACTCGTTTTTTGTCCCAACTAGCATGCTGCAAGCTATGTATACGTTCGTAACAACCCAGACAGAGCTATCCTTACATCCGTCACTAACCCAGTACCAACTCTAAACAAGTTACCACAGATGGTGTTATAACCGCGATCAGTAACAGACAAGATCTCCCAGACACACGTCGTTTTAATAAAGTTTCGATCTCGCTCTCTCTCCACCCAATAACTACGTTGGTTGCTTGACCTGTCCCTAACATTCAACCACAACTTTGTTTCCAATGTATAGCCCGTCAGACAATATTTCTGGAACGCTCTCTATCAGCCAAATTCTATCGCTTTCGCGCACAAATCACCATCATATTCCACTCCTTCTAACAAACTATTACTCTCGATAAACATCTGTAACACAGTGTAAAAAAATGAGCGACGTGCACACGCACAGAACAGCTAACAAGAAAAGATCTAGATCCAAGCCAAGTTCTTATAATCCTTACAAGCAGCAACGCAAAATAGTCTACACCATTTCGAACTAATGCAACACCAGATTTTTTTTAACGATCTCCAAGAGCAATCCTTAGAGACTAAACATACGATTAAATGCACCTCCAATGTAGGTAACTAATCCTCTAACTCGATGCTTATCGACCAAAGAACATTAATTTACCACTGCAATCATCTCCGATACGCTACCGAGAGACGTCCATTCGTAAACACAGCTAAAAGAAGATATAAATGCCCCACATCCATGCTACGAAGTATCTATATGTATTTCAACAATTGTGGACCACATCTGCGTTGCATCGTATCGCACGACTAAACAGTTCGAAATAGGTACTTCGCGCAAGCTAGCATGCATAATCACATTCCATGTTATTTCTGGCTGTAGGCGAGTGCGGACCTGTTGACTCATCGTAGACGCCGGTTTGGAGCGTGTGTACGTCCTATACATGTAAACATACCTGTCCACGCTCGCACCTGACCCGGAGAAGTTTTCGGTTTAATTTTTCCTGGCCGCACCAGATTCCGAATACAAGAGAGCTATTTTCGCGACGCAAGCGATGTTTTTACCGTACGAGCAGTCGTTAAACTTTTATACGCAGATACATATACAGACAGTAGGATGTGCGCAAATTTGCGATGTAGCTCTTACAGAAACGAAACATAGTTTTTTTTAGAAATTCGATAAGAAGAAGAAGAACGAAATTTATACAAGATGAACCAATGTGCAATAAGTCAAACCCCAATCCATGCAGCAATGTACCGAGCAACATCGATTTAAACGAACGCTTTGCTTAGCTGTAGAATAGAACAACACAGAATTACACCTCCCTAACAGATACTTTACCGAGGAGTTACTGCTCTTTGCTAACAAGAAACATGTCTTCTGGTATCTTCTCCTAAACCCTATAAGACCGAAACTTTCTACTCGAGAAGCTAGACACAGAATACAAATCGTTCTTTATTATTCTTGTTATGTGTAACTTTAATTTTCTCCGCTGTAACTCGTAGTTTTAGATCCAGTTCCAGCCAGAAGTTCGAAAGGTAGAGGGAAGGTATTTTCTCGAACTCCATTACGTATCTTCGTTTCTTCCTGCACCTTCGGGCAATGCTTCTAGACGAGAACAATCGTGTATTTTAACTTTCCCCATTATTTCCTGGTTATAGCAGTATGCGTCGCTATGTGTGTACGTTACCAACTCCTGTGGTAATTTCCGTATGAAACACTAGGTTTTACGATTATTGCAAACGATTGCTTGTTATTCCATCCGTTTTTAACTCTGCAAATGACTGTCCCCAGTCCACCACATTTGGATGCAATGTAGTCCCTTCTCCAAACGATAATGCAATACGTTTTTCGTGTCTTCCGCTATTTTCGGTCAGTACACCGACGCGTGACCAATCTCCATGACTGTTTATTGTAAAAAGCAAATATTTTATAAGTCCCAGTCGTAACCAGATTTCTCCACACCCTCCGTTTAAGCCGGGCTTACACATATGCCATAGCTTCGTCTTTCTCCAGCATTAGTTTGTACTCGTCCTTTATGGCAGTTGCTTTAGCCATATATTCTAGCTTCCTTCTCTTGGTCTCGATATCCGCCATTTCCAGTTTTCTTTTCGCGCACATAAGACATTAACTGCACGTAGCGATGTAATTTCTTTAATGGGGGATGGCTTAAGCCTGTGTGATACATTTATTCTTTTCGCTGGGCTTGCAGAATAACATTGTTTGTAGGTACCAGACCTAATTCGGCGATATCTATATCTGGAGGCAGTGTGGAGAACAATGTTCTGTATTGGGAGAAGTAAGTTTCCCCTGCATTAATGTAGCTTTTAAGTGTACTACTTATATCGTCTTTGCCGCTGCCAGTATTACGAATCTCCACCTAATTTACAGGTAGACAATGGAAACTAAAAGCTGATAGAACGTAACGTACAAGCTTTTATCGATCTGGAAGGTTTAACCTGTACACCGATCAATTTTCGGGTATTTTTATTACCCCAGTACACAAATTGCAGGACACTATTAAACACTACAAAGCATCTGTTGTCCCAGATGTTTGTTATTCGCCCCCCCACATGGTGGAGAAACACTTTGCAGATACCGTTTAAAAAACTTAAAGAGTCTTGCACAAGATCAAAAACACTCTCCATCCGGTAATCGTATATTGTAATACCCCTGTTCTCGACCCAACGACGAAGTAAGTGCTCAAATGCAGCAAACAGACCTCTATCTCTCTTTTTAGGGTAAATTGGGTCACGGATCACAAAATTCACACCACAACCAGCGGTTTTATCCCCTAGTAAGACTCCAGAACGTTCTCAAATGTTCAAATGTTTGTAAATCTATGGGACTCAATTACTTGATTATCAGTCCCTACCTTACAAACTATTTAAACTAACCTAAGGACAAACATCCATGCCCCAGGGGGGATTCGAACCCCCGACGTCGGACGGCCGCGCGCACCGCAACACGGCGCTCCAGTACGCGCGGCTAATCCGCCGCGGCAGAACGTTCTCCAAATTATGGAGAAAATATTTCCAGACGAAGTACTAAATAACCTCCATATAGGCGAGATTCTAGTTGGGTTCTTCGGGACTTGTGGTATAGAGACAAGTGCGTAGAATCGAATCCTGCATATGACAACGAGACGGTGGCGAGTTCCAAAGCGCAGCAGCTGGGAGGACCTCCAGGCTATAGCGAAGACACACATCCTCCGCAACTCCCACAAGGTGTTGTATTGAAATATATAAGGTTGGAGAATATATATGGTTGGAGAATGTGTTAATAGAATACGGATGCTTAGAGGTTAGGGATTCGCACATCAGAGAGTATTTTAGCTATCCAGGAGCATGCTTTGCGTTTCGAGGATGTGACGTGGAGGCTTCTCCATGGTTGGATGTTAGGGACAGGTCAAGCAACCAACGTAGTTATTGGGTGGAGAGAGAGCGAGATCGAAACTTTATTAAAACGACGTGTGTCTGGGAGATCTTGTCTGTTACTGATCGCGGTTATAACACCATCTGTGGTAACTTGTTTAGAGTTGGTACTGGGTTAGTGACGGATGTAAGGATAGCTCTGTCTGGGTTGTTACGAACGTATACATAGCTTGCAGCATGCTAGTTGGGACAAAAAACGGGTTGGAATGGCTAGATTCTTTTGTTGTTGTAGGTTCGTGTTGACTGCAAGGTGTAGTTCTGTTACTGTGTTGGAAATGTTTGGCGCTTACAGAGAGTGCTTTAGGCTAGATGGGACGGAATGTAAGTAAAAAGTGTTGATATACCCTAAATATATACGTCACGGTAAAGCTCTAAAGAAAACTGACTTTGGTGGTGCATTGATCTTTCGTCGAAGCATCGTCTGTTTAATCGTATGCTAGTGTTGGCTACTTTACGGCTGGTGTGCAACACGTTACGTAGCGGATATGCCTGCTGCGGTAAATCATAATTCTTTCGTCGAAAATCAACGTGTTTTATAAAACTCCTATAGTTTCGTTACTTAAAGTGCGCTAGTTGTAGCCAGTGGAGTGCGCGCGCGTGTGTGTGTAGTAAATTCCGCAAGTTCGATACTGCAAACGTTGGAGATAAGACGATGTTACTATTTCTGGAATACATGGGGGGTGGGGGGGGAATATATACGTCCTGTGGGTATATATCTTATAAACTGCAGCTTATCGATGTTTTTTAATGGAGGCGCTCCCATCTATACTACAGCAGCAGCTTCGTGTAGATGGCTTCTATCTCCTGGATTTTTGGACAATACTTTAACCGAGTGGCGTTCGTATCCGAGCATGACTTTCGGATGGGAGGAGCAATATCAAAGTGGTTGCAGGCGAGGAAACGACTGCTTAACGTGGTTATAGAACCAAAATAAATTTGTCGAAAAATCACGAGCCCTGGTGTAAGCAAAGATATCGATTTTATAAAGAGTCCAGGCAGTTGATTGTTAGGACTTTTATTTTTTCGCCGGGTCGAGAAGATGGTATTACCAGGATGGAGGATTGTGTAAGAAGATTGTTTAAGTGTTCTAAAAGAGAAGATACGGTATTTACCAAGTGCGCCGTTGTAGTGTGCAAACGCTTTTAGATTTGATACTTGGGTATTAAGAGTACCAGAAAATTGACCGCTCTCTCGAACATTATGTTTTTTTTAGTTTCGACTGTAAATTACTTGTAGAGTCGAGCAAGGAACTATCCTTTTTTTAGCATTCCAGGATCGTAGATATCGTCTACGTTATTCCACAAGTCCTAAGAAGAAGAAGAAGAAGAAGGGTAAACGAAAATTGGGTTATATGGCGAAGACACATGCTTTTAAAAGGAGGCTATTGTATATGTGCAAGCCCGGTTTAAACAGATAGTGTGGGGAAAAATATTTGCTTTTACAGTAAACAGGCGGGGGGATTGGTCCCGCATCGTTGTACTGGCCGAAATTAGCGGAACACACGACAAACGTGTTTGTACTGTGTGTGACTCCCATCCATTCCTTAGAGAGCAGGTTATGATCGAAGTGTGCGGGAGTTGGTTGCGATATGTTTGCGAACATTACGTTGCATGTACTCAGTTGTACTGTAATAAACAAAACAAAAATTGTAAACACTCCATGTCCTATATAGAATCATGTGTTGTGGCGTGTAGGTTAGCGTCTTCGTTTGCGGTGGACATCTACTTGTAATTAAAATAATAAATCTTAGTTCGGAGTAGGAATTTTGTGGGTAAAGGGCGGGTCGAGCTGGAAATCTGTGTTGCATTGGGCAGGTAACTTCGGTTCTGTGGTTGCTGTATTGTCGAATAAGGGTGTTGTTAGGCCAATAATTTCGAAAAGTTTTAGTGTAGACGGTCGGAATCGGTAAATTATTTCACGTATTTTTCTTTTATTTCGACTCTCCGTTGCACAATAGGGATTAAATGTCTTCTGGGGCGCTGTAATATCGGTGTCAGATAAATGTAGTTTGCATCGCAACAGGACATAGAGATTTCTTAGATGGGATGTGTACTGCTGTAGCAAGGAAATAAGACGTAAAATTAAAATACCCGAACTCTCGGAATGCGCAGTTATACCTCGATCTAAGAAGAAGGAAACGTAACAGGGAAAGATCGCTAAAGAGAGAGAGAGTGTTAAATTTCGGAACTTTCGGCATGGCTCAGCTCCATTAAATAAATGCATTGCGAGCTATCCCTGTCAGAATGGTGGGTCTGCATAGAAGGTTTTGATCATTTGGAGATGTAACTTAGGTGTTTTTGTTTAAACACTTAGCATATGTTTCTTTTATGTAGTCTGCCGAGAGAGCGCTCTGCGATCTGGACGATTGTTAACGGTGCTTGCAGATGTTTATTTAGAGACTTTGTGCTAAATGTCATTGCCGATTTCGTTATTTGGAATTTTTGTATAAACACTATGTCGTATTCTGCTGCTGCCGCTGTTGTTGCTGTTTTATCGAAAGAGTGGTTGGCATACAAGTTACATCCCGTTCGATGGCTATTGCTTGCATCGTCTAAACGAAGAGATACATTTATAGATGCAAGGTTGTGGTCGAGTTCCGAAACGGACCATTTCTTTTCTTTTCGTTAATTGGCTCTGGTTAGAATTGTTTTTGTACATCGAAAGAGTATATGTTAAGATGGATACGTAAGTTTGTGGCGTTTATTATCTAACCTGCGCTATTGTTATTAAACACGCCTGGAGAGAGATGGGAATGTAAATTCTTACTTGCAAATTTTGCATACGAGTTTAACGGTGCTTGCAGATGTATATTTAGAGACGTTGTGCTAGATGTCATTGCCGATTTTCGTTATTTGGAATTTTTGTATAAACAATATGCCGTCTTCTGCTGCTGCTGTTACGTTGTCGAAAGAGTGGTTGGCATACAAGTTACATTCCTTTCGATGGCTGTTGCTTGCATCGTCTAAACGAAGAGAAACATTTATAGATCTAAGGTTGCGGTCGAATTCCGAAAACGGACCATTTCTTTTCTTTTCGTTAGAATTGTTTCTGTATATCGAAAGAGTATATGTTAAGATGGATACGTAAGTTTGTGGCGTTCGTTACCGTAACCTGCGCTATTATTATTATTAAACACGTCTGTCGGTTGTAGTCTATGCAAAGAGCGTGGAGAGAGATGGGAGTGTAAATTCTTACTTGCAAATTTTGCATACGAGTTTTAATATTTAATACTACATGCTGTAGTATACGAGACCAGCTAAGCATTTCTGTTCTAAATTGTTTTTTAGCATACGAAGAACACTACGGTAGCTTTATTTTTTTCCAAGAATAATAATAAACGGCGGAAATTGTTGTTGTTACATAAATCGAGATCTGGCGTACGGATCGCTGTGGCGCGCTTAATAATAAATATGCAATTTAATTGGCTGCTGACCTGTCGGGGCGGGGTCGCCGTAAAAAGAGAGCAGGGGTCGGCCAGTTGGGGCGGTGTCGGTGCGGTCAAGACAATCGTCGCGGTATTGTTTGTTCTCGCGGGTAGGGTGGGTGGCGGCGTCCTTTGAGAAGCGGTCGCGAGCGTGGGAGGACGAGGGGGGTAGCATCTGTCGGCGGCGGAGGCGGCGGTCAGGCAATCGGCCGAGCGAGTAGGGGTCGCGGGTGCGAGTACAGACATGTCGAGGGGTCTACAGGTCTGGACCTGTCGGAGGTGCTGCCTGTCTGGCGGCGGTGCCGAGGGGTGGAGGGGGGCGTCGAACCGGCCAGGTGTGTAGTCCAGGGTGCGAGTACCGACATGTCGATGGGTCTACAAGTCTGGACCTGTCGGAGGTGCCGCTTGTCTGGCGGCGGCACCGAGGGTGGAGAGGGGGGGGGGGCGGGGCGTCGTGTGTGGCCGAGGGAGGTGTTGCAACCTGTCAATCATCCTTAAGTGCGTTAGGGCGGCGTCATTTGATTAGCAGTCGGACAAGTAGCGAATCAAAAGGACCTAAATGTAAACTGTCAATCATCTTTCGTTCTTCCAGGAAGACCTATCAATCATCCTGTGGCGGCATCCTTTGATCTGCGGTCCGGCAATTGGCTGAGGGAGGAGGGGTGGGGCGTAATTCAAATTTCCCGCCAAAAAACAAAAGACGCGCGAATCTCAGTGGGGTGAAACTCCCACTACCCCACTACTTGTGAAATAATAAAAATATGACCTGTAACACCCTTGGCTGGAAAGGGCAAAGCTGGCCCTCAAACAACCCGCTCCACCCTCAGGGTGGAGAATGAAACGTGCAAAAAAAAAAAAAAAAAAAAAAAAAAAAAAAAAAAAAAGCAAGACTTTAGTTTCCTACGACACTCAGCAGCATCCATATCACCTGAAGGCGGCGGCAAGGTGGTCCGCAGAAATATTGTGTCAAGATGACTCTACGATCCGGCTGGAAACCCGACAAGAATATCAACAATTAATACGCCGGGAAACTCTACGTAATCACATAGTCTGCTATGGTTCGGGAAGAGTGGGGGGAGGGAGGTCGGCAAACTAGTTTTAGTTGGAAACGGATCACGCATTCAAAAATGGTGCAAAATACTGCTGTAAAAGATTCACTAACATTAGGGAAATCCACAGCCAAACCACTAATCGCCATACGCTCGTTACTTCGCTTGATCTACGACGGCGTCGGCCAGAACATTGAGGCTGCCATTCCGCCGTTCATCGTGCACATTTGAGCGGCCATTTCGAAACGAGTTTCACAGTTGTTTGTCACTCATTATGTCCGGTACGTACGCTAGGCACAACTCAACCCACGATGGATGTCTGCAGCTGACGATTCCTTTGTCAGCAATAACCTAATTACACCGCGCACTTCACAACTGGCGAGCTCTACGACTGCCGGGGATATTTCTGTCTGCTCTCATCGACGCCACACTTTGTATGTCACTCTCTTTATTTCCTAATATATTTGTGTAATTTTAAAACCCGTTGATCGAGATAATACACGTCGTATTATTTCCTTTACTTAGCGTTTCTGGTAATTTCGCTTATTATTTGCAGCACGATACACACTGCAATTACACAGTAAATTTCTAATTTTACATTCAGAACGATTTTAACCGTTATCGTCTACAATTTTCACTACAATACGAAGCAAACAATATATGACACATAAAATACTTCTGGATGTGAAATGGGAAATGTAGTGAAACGTCCTGACAGATTAAACTTGTGTGTCGGAATCGGGACTCGAACCAGGAACCTTTTCGCGGGCAAGGCAAAGGCAAAGGTCCCAGGATCGATTCCCGGTTCCGACACGCAATTATAATCCCCCCGAAAGTTTCATATCAGCGGACACTCCGCTGCAGAGTGAATGTTTCATTGGAGAAAAGTAGTGTTCCACTTCATTGTAAAGGATCTATATATTTCATGCTGCATATAATCAGTGATACTACCATGAACGATAAGTAAACGACAGAAGTCAGAGAGTATTTATGTATTTAACGTTACGTGATGAACACCTCTTAAAATCACTCCAAAGTATTTAGAAATAAACAGCGTGGTCTAAGGCGTCGTGCTGCGCACTGGCCGGCCGTTCCCCACGTAGGTTCAAGTCGTTCCTCGGGAATGGATGTGAATTGTCCTTAGTGTTAGTTTCTGTAATTTGTAAGTCTATGAACATATGAACATAGACGTTTGCTCCAATATGTTGCTTAACATTTGAAACAGCATGACATACATTGTATCTGAATATAAACGAATGTAACTAATTACCACATAAATATAACACATAAAATGATTGATACCCATGTATCCACTACCAAAGAGAACATTGATCTCTGTAATAGGTGGCTTATGAAAATGGGCAAAGCCCGAAACATTGCAGAATAACAATAAATAAGGAGTTTTGTTTCAGCATGTATCAAATTGTCTTATGGAATAAAATCAAGTTTAATCTTAATATGTTGTTGTGGTCTTCAGACTGGTTCGATACAGCTCTCCACTCTACTCTATCCTGAGCAAGCCTCTTCGTCTCCACATAAGAACGACAACTCACATCTATTTGAATCTGTTTACTATATTCGACAATTCCTCTGGGATATTTTACCCTACACACTTCCCTCCAATGCGAAATCCACGATTCCTTGATGTCTAAAACTGTGTCCTATCAATCGAGCCATTCTTTTAGTCAATGTGTGCCAGAAATACCTTTACTCGCCAATTCTGTTGTCTACGTCCTCATTAGAAACGAGATCTACCCATCCAATCGCAAACGTTCCTCTGGAACAACAAATTTCAAAAGCTTATACCGTCTTCCTGTCGGAACATTCATCGTCCATTGTTTTACTACCATACAAGGCAACACTCCACACAAATGCCTTCAGAAAAGAATTCCTAACACTTAAATTAATACTGCATGTTAACAAATTTCTCTTTTTCAAAAACGCTTTTCTTCCCATTGCCATTCTGCATTTTATATCCTCTGTACTGCGGTCATCACATTTACTGTCCAAGTAACAAAACTCATCTACGACATTTATTGTTTCGTTACCTAATCTAATTCTTTCATCATGGCCTGATTTTCTTAGAGTCCATTCTATTATGCTTGTTTTGCTTTTTTCAATACGATACGCTGTCCATTCCGTTCAACTGCTCTTCCAGGTCCTTTGCTGTCCCTGACGGAAATACAATACCACGAGCAAAACTGTTTCTCTTTCTTCACGTTGAACTTTAATGCCTTCTCAAAATTTCTCCTTGCTTTCCTTAACAACTTGCTCAACTTACAGATTGAATAACAATGGAGAAAGATTACAGCCCTGTCTTACTCCCTTCGCAACAACTACTTCCCTTACTTGCTCAAAAATGTTCAAATGTTTGTAGAACTTATGGGACTTAACTACGGGGGTCATCAGTCCCTAAACGTACAAACTACTTATGAACTAGCTAAGACTAAGGACGACACAAATATCCATGCCCGAGGGGGGATTCGAACCCCCGACCGCAGTGGCCGTGCAGACTGTGACTGGCGCGCCGCAGTCTCCTCGGCCACCGCGGCCGGCACCTTTTTTGCCCTTCGACTGTTATAACTGCTGTCCGGTTTCTCTACAAGCTGTAAGTAACCTTCTGCTCTCTATATTTTAAAGTGCTGACTTCAGAATTTGAAAGAATGTATTTCAATCAACATTGTCGAAAGGTTTCTGCAAATCTACAGAAGTTAGAATCTAGGTTTGCCTTTCCTTAGACTATCTTCTAACATGCTAGATGAGTATTGCCTCACGTGTTCCTACTTTTCTCCTAAATCCAAACTGATCTTCCCCTTTGTCGGATTCTACTAGTTTTTTTTCCAAATTCGTGTTAAAATTTTTGAACCATGACTTATTAAACTGATGGTTGTGTAATCTACACACCTGTCTACACCTGCTATCTTTGGAATGAGGATTATTGCATTTTTCTTAAAGTCTGAGGGTGTGAGGGTATATTATTTCAAGTTGTTCTGACTTTTGCTTTCTGTCTTTATCTTTTAATGTTTGTCTTTTGTCATTTGTAACTGTACCAGTGTTTATCGTTGTGATTATTAACGTGGATGGCTGTATGGCGAGTACTATGTTGTTGTGTCCGCAGACTGGTTTGATGCAGCTCTCCACGCTACCCTATCCTGTGCAAGTCTCTTCATCTGAGAATACGTTCGACAACCTGCATCCTTTTGTATCTGCTTACTGTATTCGTCCCTCGGTCTCCCTCTACGATTTTTAGCCCACACACTTCCTTCTAATGCTAAGTTGTTCATTTCTTGATGTCTGAGAATGTGTCCCACAAACCTATCTGTACTCTTAGTCAGGATATGGCAGGAACTCCTTTTCTCTTCAAGTCTGTTGAGCACCTCCTCATGCTTTACCTGATTTGTCCATCTAATCTTCAACATTCGTCTGTAGCAGCACATTTCAAAAGCTTGTCTTTATATCTGAACTCCTTATCGTCCATGTTTCACACTCATAAAATGCCACACTCCAGACAAATGCTTTCCGAAAGGCTTACATTTAAACTAATATTGGATGTCAACAAATTTCTCTTCTTCAGAAACGCTTTTCTTCACGTAGCCATTCTGCATTTTATATCCTCTTCCGCCATCAGATCTTGCTACCCAAATAACAAAACTCGTCTACCACTTTTTTTGTTTCATTATCTACTCTAATTCCTTCAGCATCGTCAGATTTTCTGATATTACATTCTATTACCCTTGTTTTACTCTTCTTGTTGTTCATCTTATAACTTCCTCTGTCCATTCCATTTAATCGCTCTTCCAGGTCCCTTGCAGTCTGTGATAGAATTACAATGTCATCAGTAAACCGGAAGGTTTTTATTCCCTCTTCAAATTTTTCCTTGCATTCCTTCACAAATGCTGAATGTAGAGATTGAACAATATTGGGGAAAGCTAAAACACTGTCTAACTCCCAGTGGCGGAGGGGGCGGACCGCCCCGAGCCTCTCGCCTTGGAGGGGGGGGGGGGGGGCTCGAAAGCAAATTTTCTAATTTTTTATTTAATTTTTTTTATTTTAATTTGTTTTTTGAGCGCTCTTTTCGTTTTGGGGCGGACAAATGTCGAAAGCTATTTTTTGTAGACTGTACCATGCCTCTCATCCTGGGGACCTCCAAATCTCAAAATTTACTTTTATATAGTAACACAGTGTGTTACAAAAAGGTACGGCCAAACTTTCAGGAAACATTCCTCAGAAATAAAGAAAGAAAATATGTTATGTGGACATGTTCCGGAAACGCTTAATTTCCATGTTCGAGCTCATTTTAGTATTTCTCTTTAAATGTAAATGCGCTCACAGTTGTAAAATTTGTTATCAACTGACTAAGGCTCCTATAAGTACGAGCTGAGGCATCCGCCATTTTCATTCTCGTGGCTCGTAAGTTAAATACACTGCAGTGCTGTAGGATTTGCGTCATGGCACTTTAGCTCAAATCTTTCCAGAGGTGGCTACAGAACGTTTAGTTTCCCTACATATTCTTAGAGAAGGAAAAATGGATCATTAAATGTCGTTGCAAAAACTGGGAATCCGAACCGACCCCACAGTTATGTGTTGCAAGAAAATAGTTATTATGACTTGAAGCAAAATTTAATAGTAAAAATCGTTTGTGATATTTGAATTTACGATTTTGTTTAGCTCTTCTGAAAGTACTACCTCTTAACATAGAAGCTGCCTGTAGGGAATTAGCAGCCGCAAAATATCTTATTACAGCAAAGTATCCGAGAACATACTGTTTTTACAGCACAATATGTGTGTCTTGTATAGCATACTGAGAAATACACCTCATAAAAAGTTTTGTACTGACATTGCACAAATTGTTGAAGATACTTCTGTTATGTTATTGCGAGAAAGTATTACAAACACTAAAACGGAAAATATAAATATACTGGGCAAAAAGTTTCGTTACTGTGGTGTCACACAAGTACAAAGTGCGCGCCACCTACTTTTGCCACGCGCCGCCATGCACGCACGGCGCGGCGTTCTTACGACGACAGCCACGAGCGCCCTCTGCTGCAACCCCGCTCGTGGCCACCACGGAAAGACATCGTTCACTTGGAACTGAGATAGGAACCAGTAAAGACTTCGGAGTCAGATAGGCACCAGTGAAGACTTGGCTATCAGTTAGGCACTAGGCAGGATTCTAGCTCAACTATGTATCAACATTCTGCAGTACTATGTAAAAGTTAAGTATTGTATAAATTCTGTGCAATATATATCTCTAATTTACTCTAGTGTTTCTAGTTTCTGGCTGCTCCCCTCCGTACCTGCACCAGCGTGCTATCTTTATTCCTGTGTCGGTCTCATTCAACTCGGCCACCGACACCTACGACAGAACGAGATACAAAAGCGGCGACGAGGCTGGGACACAAAAGTGGCAACGAGGAGTGATAGACGAACCTTGGACCAGCCCGCTTGCAGCAGCCAAACAGCAGCTGTCGGAGCACGCAGAAATTGCTCCCGCCCACCCACCCTTATTATAAGAATTTTGGGGGAAGATATTTTGTTCCGTGTTTTGTGGACTTTTTTGTTGCGGAGCATTCTCTTTCACATTGCGTTTGTGTTTTGTTATAAGTTACTTGTATGCGCGGCGCCTAATCGGTCAGCATGGCCGCTAACCCGAATCCAAACTTAATGGAAATTATTCAGTTACAGACGGCGCAAATCACACAACTTCTCAACGCAGTGGCGCAGTTGACGGCAACTCAACAACAGCCGTCGCATCAGCAGCCCACACCTGCCGCTGTACCGCTCCCTACGTTCCGCCAGTACAACGAACGTGAGGAAGAATGGAGCGACTACTTCGCACAGTTTCAAGAACTCGTCGCGGCTCATCAACTAACAGGTCAGAGAGTGAAGAACCTTTTCTTATCGATTGTGGGCCCCCGGACCTTCGTATTATTGCAAAAACTTTTCCCTCACGCATCTCCTCGTGATGTAGACTTTGAACAAATTGTAGATGCACTGAATGCTCATTACGAGAGGAAAGTTCTCGTAGCCACTGCGCGGTACCGATTTTTCAGGCTTAAAAAATTACCTGAGCAGTCACACCAAGACTGGATCACTGAATTGAAGGGCTTAACCCGCCAATGTAAATTTACTTGCTCTTGTGGATTTTCTTATAGTGACGTTATGTTGTGAGATGCAATTACGCAGAACATTCAGGACCCCAGAATTAGGGCAGCAATTCTAAAACAATCTGACCCCTCATTAGACAGTGTACTGCAGCTTATAGAAGCGCATGATACCTTTGACTTAGCAGATGTAGAAATGCAAAGCCACAGTGTTAATTCAGTGCGCCGCAACGGACGCTTTCCTAGCCGTAGTTCTCAGTATAGCACTAGTGATTCTTATTTTTCTACCGGCCGTGCTGAACAGACAGTGAACAGTAGCCAGTGTAAAAGTGCGACACAAAGGTCGCCCCGTCGTGTTAGAAACAGTACTTTGAATAACGGGCGCCAACACTCATTTCCGAAAAATGTACGTAAATCTTGCCCCCAGTGTGTGTCTCGCCACAAACGTGCTCAATGCCCAAGTCGCAACACAACTTGTTATCAATGTGGCAAATCGGGACATGTGCAGTCTGTGTGTATGCAAATTAAAAACTCAAAGAACAGTAACGTTAGAAACAGTGCAAAATGGTTGGCCTTACTGGCATTATCAGGAAGGGGCTGGTCAAGGTGGAGGAGAGGGTATGTGGGCATAGGGTTCGATCCAGTGAGGCGGTGGAAGGCGTTCCAATACCGAGACGAATTGATTGGGAGGTGGGCATTAAGCCGTGTCACTGTCTGATGCCAGTCTCAGCGTTTTTTGGCAGTCAGGAGGCTGCGCACATGTCGCTGGAGTTGCCGATGGCGGAGGAGTGTATCCCGGTCACGGGTTCGCAGGAAGGAGCGGTACAGGCGGTGGGATTCCCGCAGAAGGAGGACAGCCTGTGGAGGGAGTGTGGGACGGTGCGGCTGGACAGCTTTGGTAGGGATGTGGGAATGGATAGCATCAGACAAGGTCTGCTGAAGGTAGGAGGCGGCTTGGTCGATATCATCGAGAGAGTGTAGGGGGAGATGGTGGTTTTCGACCTGATGGGTGATGGAGAGGCGACAGGCATCCCAGTCTGCTCAGGAGTAGTCATGGACGAGTTTAGGAGGTGGAGGTGGGCGAGGATTCTGTGGGCGATGGACATTGTGTGTGAGGGTAAGGAGAACAGGGTCGTGATCACTGCCTATGGGGTCAAGAACGTCGGCAGTGATGCGCCCAAGGAGATTGGGAGAGACAATGACGACATCAGGGGTGGTGTTGCTACAGGGTCGGGTGTGGCGTGGGAGTGGGACAATGTCGCCATTGATGGTAGGAATGAACTGATGCTACCGACGGAGTTCGGCAGGAGTGCGGGAGTGGATATTGAGGTCAGCGGCGACCACGTAGGTTGTGAAGGTGCTATCGATGTGAGCAAGGAAGTCATAAGGGATGGGAACATGGGAGCGGATATAAATAGTAGCACAGGTGACAGTGAGGGAAGGGAGGAAGAGGGTGTGGATGAGATGTTCATAAGGGATGTTGAGGAGGGGATGTGGCCGAACTGGGTGGTGTTGGAGATGGTCGAAAGCCACTCCACCTCGTGCAGGGGGATGGGGAGAGTCGTGACGGTGTAGGATATAGGGTGTGGTACTGACATGTATGTGAGGGAGGAGGAAGGTTTCATTGAGGAGAAAGGCATCCACGCGGTGTTGGTTTAAGGTGTTCATCAGGAGGAGCTTGGTGGGAAGGGAGCGAATATTGGAGTACAGGATGTTAAATCGTTGCTGCACCATAATGAGGTTGAAAGGTGGGGAGAGGGAGAGGAAAAGAAAGCGGGTGTGGGGACTAAACTAGGGTGTGAGGACGATCGGTTCGGGAGAAGGTGAAGTGGATGTGATTTTGGGAGGTTGTAGCCTTAAAATCAAGGTGGAGCGAGCGGCCAGGGAGACTTGGTGGAGGGTGTGAGGGCGCTGGAAAGGGTGGATATTTTGGAGGACAATAGTCAGGAACCGGATGATGTCCTCTGCTGTGGGGGGAGGGCATAAGGAGTTATTAGTGGGGATTGGGGGATCAGTGGGACGGACAGGGACGGTGAGTTCTTCTTTGGTGGGAGGGGGGCGGGACTTACATTTGTAAGAGTAGGTGGGGTGTGCAACACCGCAGGTGTTACAGGAGGGGGTGGCGGCGAGGTTAGGGCAGGAGGTTTGGAAGTGTTGGCCTTTGCAGTGGGGGCATACAGGAGGGAGACGGCAATTTTCGGTAAGGTGATCATTATATGTGAGGCATCGGGAGCAGCGGTATGACTGGGGAGGTGCTCGGGAAGGTTCCACCTGGTGAAGGCGGTTGTAAATGAGGGCCCCATTGCGGAGGAGGTGGTTGATGGATGGCGCGTCTTCTGTGAAGACGCGCATGAGGTAGGTGGGGCCCGTCGCATTGTTAATGCGACGAGCTGAGCGGATGGATAGGCGGGGATCCCGCCGGAGTTCCTCCAGCACCTCTTCCTCTGTGATCCCTGGGTTCAATTTGGTGATCACAGCAGTGAGCGTGTGAGGACGACAGGGAGGAGGGGATTGGCGATTGGAGGCTGGAGGGGGGAGGGGGACAAGGGTGACACGGGGTCCAAAGTGGATGCGGGGGATCTTGTGGAGGAGCTGTGTGTGGAGGTCGGGGTCAGGTGATTTGAGGAGGACAGAGTCCCTCCGTGGGATGATTTGGGAGATGGGGGCAGAAGGAGCATACTGCCGAAAGAGGAGAGTGAGGGCACGGCAGTCTAGGAGTTGGGGGTCAGGGTTATTGAGGACGAAAGTGTGGAGAGCAGATGGTGGAGAGGGGAGGAGGGGTGGTGGGGGAGGTGGTGCAGGCTGGGTAGGGGGGAGAGGGGCGGCTTCCATCGGGACCGGTGGGCCAGTGGCGAGAGGGTCGGCGGGCTTTTTCGTCACCGAGGAGGTGGCGTCTGTGGAGCTCGTTTTGTCTTCTTTGGTTTTAGGAGGGCCTGGGAGGCAGGAGTGGGGACAGGGGAGACTGGAAGGTGGCGCGGAGCCGGCCCTGCGGCTGCGTCGTCGGGTGGGAGAGGACAGGAGTCGACAGCGGTCTGCCGGGTGCGAACCGCAGCACGGTCACCGCGGGAGTCGCGGAGGGGAGGGAAGGAATCGAGTGGGGGAACGGAGAAAGGGGCAGAAGAGTGTGGGACGAGGGCAGCAGCTTGTGTGGTGGCAGAGGAGAGGGCGACGGCGGAGGGAGTGGTGAGGGTGAGGAGGGAGGGAATTGTGGCAGGAAGAAGAGGGGACGATGTGCTCCAGGAAATGGTGGTGGGGGCGTGGGAGGGCGAGGTAAAAATGATTGTGGAGGACATGGCAGAGTCGAACAGTCACCTTAACTGTAGAACACTGTTCCGGGATCAGCGGCGGCGGCGGACGTGCCTCCCGGCGGCCCAGGTGGGGGCGGGAGCGGCGCGGCGCGGCGGCGGGACGCGCTCCGACGGGCTGGCGGCCGGGCAGAGCGCGCTGGGCGGCGGCGAACCCGGCGTGGCCGGAGGAGCACCTTCCGAGGCGGCGGCGGCGGCGGCGGCGGCGGCGAAAACACCGGAGGCGTCGGACGCCGACGGTGCAGCGACACGACGATGCTGCAGTCCGGAGCGGCCGGGCGGTGGGGCCCTGATCGGCAGCCGGCGACAGCGGCACTTAACGGTGACAGCAGCACGTCGCGGCGGCGGACAACAGCCGAAGACGATAGCACACAAACGTAAGAAATAATAACTGCGAAACACGAAACAAATACCGCACTAGCAACGTAGTAAGAACGATCTACTCTGTTCTTCTGCAACTATTGCAAAACTATGTATTGAGCCACGCCGCAAGCGCCGACGAACGCGTACATCTGTGCAACGGAAAAGGATTCGGGACAAGCAAAATGACTATGAACAGTGCATTCCTGTAGTGAAAATAGTCCCTTCTGCAACTGCTCCTTGTAATAGTGCCCAGTACTGTGTAGCTAGTGACAGTAGACATCAAGTAGCTACTCAAAAGTGTAGTGCAGTAGTTAATGACTCTGGAGTAGCTTCGCATGCTTGCGCGGACGCCGATCCGGCGGTAGTGCCATCTAGTGACAGTGTTGTTAATCCGCTGCGTGCCGAGTCTGCGCCGCTTACTTCACTACGCGGCCCGCGCAAGCGCAGTAAACAAACCGTGTTAGACGTTGCCCACATTCGCGCACCTGTCGAGCGCCACAAGCAAAAACTTTTTGTGAATCTCTCTATTGAAAATAAGACTGTACAATTTCAGCTTGATACTGGTTTCGCTGTCACATTAATAAATAAAGATACTTATGAACTTCTGGGTTCGCCAAAATTGTCGCCGTCACAGCAAGTGTTAACAGCTTATACAGGTCAAAATATTCCCGTGCTAGGAACGTGTAGCCTGCCCGCCTCTTTTCAAGGTGTAACAAAAACAGTTGCTTTTGTAGTTCTTCAGGCCAAATCGACACAGAACATTTTTGGACTAGATGCTTTTGACTTGTTTGGTTTATCAATTCAAAGAGATGTGCTTCAAATTTCGACAATAGTGCCTCAGGATAAAATCAATGCATTGTGTGACACATATAGTGACTTGTTTTCGCCGGAACTAGGTTGTGCAAAAGACTTCGTGGCACATGTAACTTTAAAAGAATCTGCAGTTCCAAAATTTCGTAAAGCTAGACCAGTGCCTATCGCAATGCGTGATACCGTTGCATACGAACTTAAACGTTGGCAAGATAGTGGGGTGATTTCTCCTGTTTCTGCGAGTCAGTGGGCCTCGCCTATAGTAATTATACCCAAGCCGTCAGGAAAACTTCGTCTCTGTGCGGACTTCAAATCAACAGTGAACAGTCAAACAATTGTCGACACTTATCCCCTGCCCAGACCTGAGGAACTGATGGACAAATTAGGACAGTCTCGCTTCTTTTCTAAGATTGATTTAGCAGAGGCATACTTACAGATTCCACTTGATGACGAGTCAAAAAAGTTTTTTGTCATTAATACTCACATGGGCCTTTTTCAATTTCAGCGCCTACCCTTTGGCAGTTATTCCGCCCCCGCTATTTTTCAGCGCTTTTTGGAACGGCTGACAGTTTCGGTACCTTGTTGTTCGAACTACTTAGATGATATTGTGGTATCCGGACGTACAGTTGAAGAACATTTAGCAAACCTGGAGTGCCTTTTCAAAGTGTTGACTGCAGCAGGTCTACGTTGTAATAAAGCAAAGTGTTCGTCTTTCAAACTGAAATAGAGTACCTAGGCCATGTGATTAATCCCTTACAGTCACATCTTCGAGCAATCAAAGACTTGCCTCCTCCTAAGAATGTGCACGAATTGCAAGCAGTAATGGGAAAGCTTAACTATTATTTCAGATTTATTCCCAATGCCTCTCAGATTGCAGCTCCACTGCATCACTTACGTAGGAAGAATGTTCCTTTTGTATGGTCCAAAGATTGCCAGGTTGCCTTTGACAAATTAAAGTCTGCACTACTCAGTGATGCATGTTTGATTCCCTTTGACTCACAGAAGCCTGTAGTGCTAGCAGTTGATGCCTCGTCGTACGGTCTGGGTGCAGTTTTGTCACATCGCATTGGATCTCACGATCGACCTATTGCCTTTGCGTCCAAGCTTCTGACGCCAACGCAACAGAATTACAGTCAGATAGAAAAGGAGGCCTTAGCAATCATTTACGGTGTCACAAAGTTTCATCATTATCTCTATGGCAGAAAATTCTATTTGTTGACAGACCACAAGCCTCTCACGTCGTTGTTCTCACCCACAAAGCCAATTCCGCCACGAACGGCACAAAAGCTTCAGAGATGGTCCTTGATATTGTCTAATTATCAGTATGAAATTTTGTACCGACCTACCACTAAACACGCCAACGCGGACACACTTTCCCGACTTCCGGTTGGCCAGGAGTGTCATTCGATTCTACAGAAATGGCATGTTGTCAGATAGACTCCAGAGATGCTTCCGCTGTCGCAGATTTCCCTTTGAACTCTCGTCTGGTTGCACACAAAACAGCTGCGGATACAGACCTCAGTGTGGTAGCACGTTTTGTTCGCTTTGGTTGGCCTGCCAGAGCCAAAGACATTGATCGGCCTCTGGTTCGACGTTATTTTGCACAACGTCATGCATTGTCTTTAAGTCAGGGTGTTCTGTTGTTGCATACCGACAACGACCAAACTAGAGTGATTGTTCCTCGTTCCCTGCAACGTGAAGTGTTACGCCTCCTGCATCAAGGACATTGGGGCATTGTTAGGACAAAGCAACTGGCCAGACGTCATTGTACCTGGGTTGGTATGGACGCCCAGATAGAGAGTATGACGTCACAGTGTACTGTTTGTGCGGAGCATCAGGCGGCTCCTCCGCAACGTTTCTCAGACTGGCCACGCCCCAAGGGACCATGGCAACGGTTACACATTGACTTTGCCGGACCTTTCTGGAATACGCGCTAGTTAATTGTTGTCGACGCTTTCAGCAAGTTTCCTTTTGTGATTGCCATGAATTCAACGACGGCGTGTAGTACAATCAGTGCCTTAACATCAGTGTTTTGTATCGAAGGTTTGCCTGAAACTATTGTCAGTGACAATGGACCTCAGTTTGTTAGTGCGGAATTTCAACGGTTTTGTCGTGTGAATGGCATTCAGCATATTACCACTGCACCTTTTCACCCTCAGTCCAATGGTGAAGCAGAACGTTTCGTTCGAACATTCAAGTCTCACATGGAGAAGATGAAAGGTCAGCACTCCAGGCAGCAAGCTCTTCAAATTTTCCTGTCTACGTATCGATGCTTGCCACGTGACGGCCCGTCTCCTGCCGAGCTGCTACACGGCCGCCGTCACCGCACTCTCCTTCACCTGCTGCAGCCTCCCACGCACCGAGTCGGTTCGTATGGCGCTACGCGTTTTCAGGTTTCGACGCCGGTGCTGTACAGGGTGTTTGCTGGTATGAAGAAGACAAGGTTGCCAGGCACCATTCAGCGCGTGCTCGGTCGCAATATGTATGTTGTACGTTCTTCCACAGGGTCGGAGCTGCGGCGCCACGCAAACCAATTGCGCTTGCACATGCCGCGCGATCCTGTCTCCGGTTTCTTGATTCCAGACCCAGTTCACCGCCAGGGGGCACAACCACATCGCTCGCCGCCGGGCCCAGCTTCCCCGGGCTACGAGCTCCCGATGGATGTCGACGCGCCTCCTACGCAGTCGGCCCCTCCGCCTCCGTCGCCGCCGCAGATGACAGCGTCACTGAGAGGGACTCCGGGACCGTGCGGCCCCCCCCCCCCCCCCAGCTTGGGCCACGCACCTCAGAAGATGACCTGCTCCCTCTGGGCGGGGGCGGGCGCCCTTCCGCTGGTTTTCGCGGGTTTTCCAGCGGATCGCAAGGTGTATACCGGGACGCGGACGGCGTCTCGATCCCAGCCTCAGCTACGACGCCCGTCCCACCAGTAACGCCCCCGCCCAGGCCCTCCTCCCAGTGCCGTCGCCGTGGCCCTCAGCCCTACGCCACGACGGCGCGGCGGTTTGGGGGGGAGGGGGGGGGGGTGTCGCACAAGTACAAAGTGCGCGCCACCTACTTTCGCCGCGCGCCGCCATGCACGCACGGCGCGGCGTTCTTAGACGACAGCCACGAGCGCCCTCTGCTGCAACCCCGCTCGTGGTCACCACGGAAAGACATCGTTCACTTGGAACTGAGATAGGAACCAGTAAATACTTCGGAATCAGATAGGCACCAGTGAAGACTTGGCTATCAGTTAGGCACTAGACAGGATTCTAGCTCAACTATGTATCAACATTCTGCAGTACTATGTAAAAGTTAAGTATTGTATAAATTCTGTGCAATATATATCTCTTTCTAATTTGCTCTAGTGTTTCTAGTGTTTCTAGTCGGTCTCATTCAACTCGGCCACCGACACCTACGACAGAACGAGATACAAAAGCGGCGACGAGGCTGGGACACAAAAGTTACGGCTGTGGCAGTGTACTGTGCTGATACAGGCTACTACCGTTGAATGCTATTTGTGGTATTTCCAAGTTTTAGCGTCATAACTTGTAATATGCAGTTTGACAGAATAGTACGGTACCTCATGTTTTATCACAAAACCTCAAATCAATTTCTTGTTACTAAATGCCAATACTAACGCTTATCTGTAAGAGGCAGTAACATATATGGCAAAGAATACTTGGTAAATTTTAATTACGGCTGCGGCGGCGTAGTGTGCTAATGTTGGCAACGAAATGTTTGCTTTATAATCATCATCATCATTATCATCATCATCATCATTAGAGACTGATTATGCCTTTCAGCGTTCAGTATGGAGCAAAGTACCTCTAATAAAATTCCTCCATGATCCCCTATTCAATACTAACATTGATGCCTCGTTTGATGTTATGCCTTTCACTTCAAAATCATTCTGCACCGAATCTAAGTACCTTCTTCTTGGTCTACCTCGACTCCTCTTACCATCCACTGACGCGCTCATGAGTCTCTTAGGTAACCTTGCTTCTCCCATGCGTGTAACATGACCCCACCATCTCCGTCTGTTCGCTCTAACTGCTTCATCTATGGTGTTCATTCCCAGTTTTTCTTTGATTTCCTTATTATGGACGCCCTCCTGCCATTGTCCCCATCTATTGGTACCTGCAATCATTCTTGCTACTTTGCCGGCTGCGGTTGCCGAGGGGACTGAGGCGCTCCATCACGGTCTGCACGTCCACTACGGTCGGGGGTTCGAATCCCCCCTCGGGCATGGATATTTGTGACGTCCTTAATGTTAGCTAGTTCGTAAGTAGTTTGTAAGTTTAGGGACTGATGACCCCGTAGTTAAGTCCCATAAGCTATAAAAAAATAAAAAAATAAAAAAATTCTTGCTACTTTCATATCTATAACCTCTATCTTATGAATAAGGTAACCTGTATCCACCTTTCACTACCATACAACAAAGTTGGTCGAAAGATAGAGCGGTGCACTGCTAACTTAGTCTTGGTACTTACTTCCTTCTTGCAGAAGAGAGTAGATCTTAGTTGAGCACTCACTGCATTAGCTTTGCTGTACCTCGATTCCAGTTCTTTCGCTATGTGGCCATCCTGTGAGAAAAAACATCCCAGGTACTTGAAACTGTCTACCTGTTCTAACTTTGTTCCTCCTATTTGGCACTCAATCTGTTTGAATCTCTTTCCCACAGACATTACTTTCGTTTTAGAGATACTAATCTTCATATCATAATCCTTGTACCTCTGATCGAGCTCTGAAATATTAGTTTGCAACCTTTCAATCGAATCGGCCATTACAACTAAGTCGTCTGCATACGCGAGACTGCTTATTTTGTTTTCACCTACTTAAATCCCCCCCTGCCAGTCTACTGTTTTCAACATATGATCCATGAATAGTATGAACAACAGTGGTGACAGGTTACAGCCTTGTCTTACCCCTGAAACTATCCTGAACCATGAGCTTAATTTGCCATCTACTCTAACTGCTGCCTGACAGTCTACGTAAAGCCCTTTAATTGACTGCAGACGTTTGCCTCCTATACCATAATCTTGTAGAACTTCCTCCTAGGGACACGGTCATAAGCCTTTTCTAGATCTATGAAACAGATACAATTCCCTTTTCCACTCATAGCACTTTTCCATTACCTGCCGTAAGCTAAAGATCTGGTCCTGACAGCCTCTAACAGGCCTAAACCCACACTGATTTTCATCTAATTTGTCCTCAATTAATACTCGCACTCTCCTTTCAACAATACCTGAGAATATTTTGCCTACAACGCTAATTAAAGAGATACCTCGATAGTTGTTGCAGTCTTTTCTGTTTCCATGTTTGAAAATTGGTGTTATTACCGCTTTCGTCCAGTCAGACGGAACCTGTCCCGATTCCCACGCCTTTTCAGTTATCCTGTGTAACCATTTGAGACCTGATATTCCACTGTATTTTACGAGTTCCGGCTTAATTTCGTCCACCCCAGCCGCTTTATTGCACTGTAACCTACTGACCATTTTCTCCACTTCCTCAAATGAGATCCTGTTGCCATCGTCGTTCCTATCCCATTCTACCTGAAAATGTGATACATCATTGAACGTTTCACCTAAATTGAGCAATTCTTCAAAATATTCCCTCCATCTGCCCAAGGCATCCACAGGATTGACTAGCAGCTTTTCTGACCTGTCCAAAACACTTGTTAATTCCTTCTTCCCTCCCTTTCGAAGATTGCTAATTACACTCCAAAATGATTTTCCCGCGGCTTGGCCCAGAGAATCTAGCTTGTTTCCGAAGTCTTCCCATGATATCTGCTTCGATTCTGCAATTATCCGTTTGGCTTTGTTTCTTTCTTCAACATAAGTTTCTCTGTCTGCCTGATTTGTAGTATGTAGCCATTTTTGATATGCCTTCTTTTTCTTTTTACAGGCTGCCTTGACTGTCATTCCACCAGGCTGTCTGCTTCTTCTTACCTTTACACAATACTGTTCCAAGACTTTCTCTAGCTGTTTCCAGTAGTGTGTCCCTGTAGCTTGACCATTCCTCTTCCAGTGACTGTAAATCATTACATTCAACTAACTGGTACCTTTCCGAGATCATTGTTATGTATTTGTGCCTAATTTCCTTGTCTTGAAGCTTCTCCACTCTTATCCTTCTACACATAGACCTGACTTTCTGTTCCTTTGGCCTCACAAAACCAATTTCACTGCAGATTAAATAATGATCAGTGTCATCAAAGAACCCCCTGAAAACACGCGTGTCCTTGACTGTCTTCCTGAATTCCTGGTCTGTTATTATATCGTCAATGATAGATCTGGTTCCCCTTCCTTCTCACGTATAGCGGTGAATGTCCTTATGCTTGAAGAATGAATTTGTGATTACTAAGCCCATACTGGAACAGAAATCCAAGAGCTGTTTTCCGTTCCTGTTGGCCTCCATATCATATTCGAACTTACCCATAACCTTCCCATAACCTTCTGTTCGATTTCCTATTCTGGCGTTGAAATCACCCATGAGTAAAACACTATCCTTATCCTTCACTCTAACAACTACATCACTAAGTGCGTTGTAAAATCTATCCATCTCATCTTAATCTGTCCCTTCACAGGGTTAATACACTGCCACAATCCTAATTTTCTTACTGGAGATGGCCAAATCTATCCACATCAGTCGTTCATTTACATATCTTATTGCAATTATGCTGGGTTCGATTGCTTTCCTGATGTATAATCCTACACCCCTCTGAGCTCTTCCTACTTCAACTCCTGACAGGTAGACCTTGTATTCTCCGACTTCGTCCTCTTTCTCTCCCCTTACTCTAACATCACTGCCGGCCGCGGTGGCCGAGGAGACTGAGGCGCTCCAGTCACGGTCTGCACGGCCACTACGGTCGGGGGTTCAAATTCCCCCTCGGGCATGGATATTTGTGCCGTCCTAGTTCGTAAGTAGTTCATAAGTAGTTTGTAAGTTTAGGGACTGATGACCCCGTAGTTGTCCCATAAGCTTAACAAATATTTGAACATTTCTAACATCACTAACAGCTAAAACATCTAACCCCATCTTACTTAAAGCCTCCGCCAGCTCTACCTTCTTCCCATTGTAATCCCCATTGATATTAATAGCTCCCCACCTCATTCCAGATCGTTTGCCAAGTCGCATCTGAGGAGTCCCTGGTCTGTCAATTAGAGGTGGGACTCCATCACCTCCAAAGGTCCGAGGCATTTTGCTCTGATTGTTGCCAGCATGATATTGAAGTAACTGGGAAGCAGGTTGCTTGCCTTACTTGCCCAGGGCCCCACTGGGTTTTACCCCTAACGGTTGAGGGACTAAGCGGTGGATTTGGTAGTCTTTGCCGTCTGAGCACTAAGGTGGCCACGACTCAGAATATGTCCGAGATGCCCATCCTTTTTCCAAAGTAACTGGTATCCCAACTGTCAGGGCCACTTACTTGGCCACTCAAACGTTGCCCGTGGTTCATGATTAGGACATGACTACAGGAACCCACACCATGAACCACAAGGATTATTATTAAATTACTGACAAGACAAGGGTATTGTTACATACGAAAACTTGTCAACCTTAGAGAAGGAACAGAATTATTTACTTATTTCATGGTCAACACATTCTATACGATTAGGTTTTCATATATCATTAAAAGATTGTTGCCAACATTGGCACCGTATGCCTCTATGACCGTAAACTTTAGATCCTGTACACTAATATTCTTTTTCGCTTTAGTATTTGTAATACACTCTGAAACGTTCTCAGTAACATAGTAGAAGTACTTTCAGCAATTTGAGTACAAAAATCCGATGTGGTGAATTTGTTACAGCAGACAACAAGCACTTACTGCAAGACGGCATACAAACCTCGCATATTGACAGTCATTATTCAAATAGAAGCCAAGATCGCTTAAAATTTTTATCTAGATGACCAGTTTCGGCAGCATTAAACGTAGTACGCGATTTTTATCACAGAAATATGTTTCTTGCTCTTTTTCTGTATTTGGACACAAGCAGAAATAAGTAAATGAAAGGCGAGATGTTTTAGTCTAATCCGCATATCGATGTAAACAAGAGTGGAATCCAAGCTCAAAGTACCACGATCCAAGGCTCTAGGCCGGTCACTTTTAAAATATTTCTCTAAACTTAAATAAAAAAAAAAAAAAAAAAAAAAAAAAAACACTCTTCGTATAAGCTATGTGCTGTGTTTAGCATTCGCAGGAATGAAAATGGCGGATGCGCCAGCCTGTGGTTTTAGGAGCTCTACAACTGACAGTTACGTCACTAGCGCTCCTAGAGGTGGGCAAGTCGCAGTCGCAGTCTCTGATCGTCTGTGCGGTGTGCACATGTTGAGAACCAACTCCGTTTTAAAAACCGAAGTAATTCATACTCAGACGGAAAACCAGTACTAAGCAAAGAGGGGAAAACTGAACTATGGAAGGAATATAAATAGGGCATACATAAAGGAAATAAACTTGAAGGCAGTAGTCTAGAAATGGAAGACGAAGTGGAGGAAGATGATATAGGAGTTATGATACTGCGAGAAGAATTTGACAGCGCTGAAGGACTTGAGTCGAAACAAGGCCCCTGCCGTAGAGGATATTCCTTCTGAACTGCTGATATCGTTAGGAGAGCCAGTTGTGAAAAAAATGTATCACCTGGTAAGCAAGTTGTATGAGACAGGGGAAATACCATCCGACTTCAAGAAGAATATCGTAATTCCAATTCCAAAGAAAGCAAGTACAGACAAGTGTGGAAATTACAGAACAATCAGTTTAATAAGTCATGGTTCCAAAATAGTAACACGAATTATTCACAGACGAATGGGAAAACTTATGGAATCCGACCTCGGGTAAGATCAGTTTGGATTTAGGAAAAATGTAGGAACACGGGAGGCAATACTCACATTCCGACTTAGAAGACAGGCGTTTGTCGATTTGGAGAAAGCTTTTGACAATGTCGACTGGAATACACTCTTCCAAATTCTGATGGTAACAGGGGTAAAATACAGGGAACGAAGAGTTATATTCAAACTACACAAAAACCAGACAGCGGTTATTAGAGTCGAACGGCAAGAAAGGTGCGCAGAGGTTGGGAAGGGAGTAAGACAGGGTTGTAGCCTTTCCCCAATGTTGTTCAATCTGTACATTGAGCAGGCAGTGAAGGAATGAATGGAGAAATTTTTAGAGGGCATTAAAGTGCAGGGAGAAGAAATAAAAACATTACAGTTTGCCGATGACATAGTAATATAATAATTCTGCCAGAGACCGCAAAAGATCTAGAAGAGCAATTGAATGGGATGGACAGTGGCTTGAAAGGAAGATATAAGATGAACATTAACAAGAGTAAAACGAAGGTAATGGAATGCAATGTCAGAAAATCAGGCGATGTTGAAGGAATTAGATTAGGTTAAGGGATAATAAAAGTAGTAGATGAATTTTATTTTTTGGGTAGCAAAATAACTTCTGATGGCCGAAGAAGATATAAAATGCAGAATGGCTATGGGAAGAAAAGCGTTCCTAAAGAAGCGAAACTTGTTAACATCCAATATTAATTTAAATGTTCGGAAGTCCTTTCTGAAATCATTTGTCTGGAGTGTAGAATTTTATGGGAGTGAAACGTGGACGATTTTGAGTTCAGATAAAAAATTGATAAAAGATTTGAAATGTGGTGCTACAGACGAATGATGAAAATTAGATGGGTAAATCACGTAACTAATGAGGAGGTGCTTAAACGAATCGGGGAGAAAAGGCGTTTCTGGCGTATCCTGACTAAGAGAAGGGATAGATTGGTTGGACACATTCTGAGACATCAAGGAATTGTCAACTTAGCATTAGAAGAAACGTGTGGGGTAAAAACCATAGAGGGAGACCGAGGGACGAATATAGTAAACAGATTCAAAAGGATGTAGGTTGTCGAACGTATTCTCAGATGAAGAGACTTGCACAGGAGAGTGTAGCGTGGAGAGCTGCATCAAACAAGTCTGCGGACTGAAGACAACAACAGCAACAAGTAATTTGTACAAAACTGTTTTCAATGCTAAATAATTTTTAAATGCTGCATGCATTTGTAGATGTTACTTCAGGTTGTGAAGTCCGCGGGGTATTTGTTGATATATTCTGCCTTCTTATACTGTTTATGTACTACATAACGTAGAAATCGTTGCGTCTAGTGTTTGGAAGTTCTTGCCGTGCTATTGACCGTTTGAGACATAGCAAATGAGAGAAATGGTGAACTTGGGCATGGGTGATACGGTGAAGGACTTTTCTAATGTGTAAAGTGTAAAGCTTTTATTTAGATACATCTCAATCAGGTTTTTTGACAGATCATGAAATTTTAGCGTTTCCTATCCCATCCGAGAGTTATATTGTGTTTTATCCGACGTCTCAATGAAATCGTTTAACTTAAAAAATTAGTTTCTTTACATTTTTTTGCGAGTACAGTTTGGTTTGTTAGTGATGAAAAACTACCGCCATTGTTCCAGGCGAAGATTCCCACATTTTATAAAAGGCAAAAAGTATCTAGCCGTGCTGATTGGACTGAGGAGCAACTTAACGATGCCGTAAAAGTAGTGTAAAATGAAATGAGCCTGAATAAGGCCTCAAAGGAGTATCACGTTCAACGGTCAACGCTGAAGACACGAACAGCAAACGGGTGCTTCATGGAAAAACCTTTGGGTGGGCCGCCTGCACTAACACAGGATGGTGATAAGAAGCTGGCAAGACATATCATAAAATTACAAAAATCAGGATTTGCACTGACAAGGATAGAAGTACGTACCCCGGCATATGAACTAGCTGAGAAATATAACCAACATCACAAATTTAAACGAGAAAAGGAAGTCACCGAATGGACTGGCTACATTTATTCTGAAAAAGAAATCCGGAATTCTCAATGCGCAAATCGGACGGAGTTTCACAACTGCGGTCGAGGGGTTTAAGTAAGAACAACGTTTCAGACTATTTTTCATTACTGCAGAACATCTTGGTAGAGCATAACCTACTCGATAAGCCGGAAAATATATTCAACGTAGCTGAGTCGGGACTTCAGCGAAATAATAGACCAGATTACGTGTTGGCAGCAAAGTGGTCTAAGAGCGTTCCAGCGACAACATCTGGTGAGAATGGTGAAGCCATATCTGTAATCGCTTGCTGCAATGAATGTTTTTACCTCCAGCTTGTGTTTTGAGGGGAAAAAACGAAAAGGCCGAGTACAAAGACAGTATGCCGGCGGGTTCCACAATTTTCGTGTCACAAAGGTCAGCATATGTAACAACTGATATTTTTCTTCTGTAGCTAAGGAACCATTTGCACCGAGGAAGCCTGAGGGAACAGTCGTGGTTATTGCAGCAGCGTGGGTATATTAGAGTTTGCAGAAAAAAAAATAATAAAAAATAATTTTGAATGAAACATTCACACTGCAGCGGAGTGTGTCCTGATATGAAACTTCCTGGCTGATTAAAATTGTGTGCTGGAAAGTAGGAGGCTAGGTACTGGCGGAAGTAAAGTTGTGAGGCGGCATCGTGAGTCGTGTCGGGATAGCTCAGTCGGTACAGGCAAAGGTCTTAGGTTCGAGTCTCGGTTCCGGCACACAATTTTAATATGCCAGGAAGTTTCATAATTTTGCTCTGTCTACCCAGCCACACCGCACACTATCTGCAGCCGCTAGGCAGAGCACTTTTTAAAGCTCTGAAATCCTATTATTAAAATTCATGCAATTCGTACATTAAAATGAAACCAAATAGGAAAATTTCCAGACTAGTGTTAGGAGGACTGCTTAGAAAGGCACGTATGACATAGAATGCAATATCGGGGTTCAGAATCTCAGGAATCATCCCGTTTAATCCTGATGTCATCCCCGAATAACCGCTTCTTACATCAGCTTCAGACCAACATCAGGAAAACAACGAACGACATGAAAGAGACATACTTCACTTCGACCAAGTTGTTCGCACTGGCAGGAGATACCTAATGCCTCGGAAGAAGCAACTGCAGAAGTAGATAATGAAAATCCACACGGAAACATGTAGTCTTCATCAGAAGCAACAGAGCACAGTGGCAACAGAAGAATCTCAAATAACTCCTGGCAAAGTAATGGAACATATTTCGCCGATACCTATCCTAGATAAAGTTGCATTTGCAAGGAAGAAGTCCAGAGCTTTAGCTGACGTTTTGACTTCTCCAGAAAACATCGACAACAAAAAACGACAAAATGAGTCAGTGAAGAGTAGAAGAAATGCTAGAAAAAAGACCAAAAGAGGAACCGTAACCAAAGTGAACCGTGGGGTTCGATATCTCCGCGTGCCAGGAGTAGATGATCTTTGGTTTTGTAAATTCCTTGGCCTGTGATATGATGCGCCCTGCCGGTTGATAGTGGAAGTGAGAGGACGCGATCGAGAGAGGCCGCGAGAAAGGGGCTGTGGCTGCCAGCGGCGGTTGGGTAACGGCCCATCTGCTCGATGGTCTCTTTTTTTTTTTTTTTTTTTTTTTTTTTTTGCTGCTACCTGCCGTCTTGCATGTTGTTGCTAGAGCCCATGGTGTGGAGAGACATTGTCATATCTCGTCAAAGAAAGGGGCCTAGTGCTCTTCTAGCTTCTTATGTTGTTTGAAGAAACCCTGGACATTTGTGCCCGTGAATTATGTCTGCTCAAGCACGAATTCAGGAAGTGCACTCCAGTGGAGCCTCTATTTATGTCAATATCTTGTTGTGTGCAAAGGCACAGTTAGTTGAGTTCTTGTGTTGAAAGAGTAATGAATGTTCGTGCTAAATTATTGTGTTGCAGAAGCAGTTATTGGCCTGTGTGATTTAGTGTGCCTTAGAAGTTGTTTACTCGAGTGAACTGGGACACTGGAGTGGTGATCGCATCAAAGACTGACGGTAACACCTTTTCTAGCGACTCATCACTGGAGTACCGGACGCGGGGGCGGTGTTTCCGTCGTAGCCCAGTGTCTGCGTGTCCGCCGTGGGACTGCTTTCTCTTTCAAGTCAAGTTGTCGTCGAGTGAGGGACAAGCCGTCCCTTGGGTCACATTTCCTAACTGAGTGCTTCCCTATTTGGTTTTCCTCAGCCTCCTTAAGCTAGTTTCAAGTTTGTTGTCTTAGAACTTGGTTTTAATGAAAAATTGTTGCTGTATTTCTCCAAACAAGAAAATTATGCCACGTTGTTTAACTTTATTAATTCACTTAAAGTGGGGTTGCTCTGAACTATACAGTGTAAATTTTAAAATGGCAAATTACAGTTGAGAAGCATTGCTGTTGTTTTGGATAATCGTTTGCTCTGAACTATACAGTGTAAATTTTAAGAGAGCAAATTACAGTTAAGAAGCATTGCTCTTGTTTTGGATAATCGTTTGAATTTTAGGTATATCTTGAGCAATCTAAACCCCTCTGTTGTTGATACTTAACTGTCTGGTTTATTAAGCAATGTGCTATGATTTTAGTGAAGATTGTTCTTGTATTCCTCCAAAAAAGAAAATTTTAAAAGTGGTGTTGACCTAACTATACTGTGTAAATGTTAAATGGGCAAATTATAGTGGTCAATTATCAATCTTGTTTTGGATGATTATTTGAAAATTTGGGTATACCTTGAGGAAGCTAAGTTTGTCTGTTTGTTATCTGTTATCTGTTTATCTGTTATCTGTTTGTTAATACATTGTTTATTAATCAAAGTGCTGTAATTTTAAACCTATTTAGTGTAAAATTGTACCTGTGTTTGTTGACAAGTCAATTTAGTTAATTAAAGTGGGTCTGTCCTACCCTGAGCAAATTTCTATGGCTCTTCTTGTTGGATTTAAAGGATTGTTTGGAATCTAGTAATCGGTAATCCAAAATTAAAGTTAGTGTAGTATCTTAACAAGTGTAGCAAGGAAAGATATGTAGATGGGTCTACCCTTCCTGATTCAGTCCTAATGCATCTTGTGATCTTAATTTGGTTTCTTTAGGATCAGATAAATTAGAAAAATCGCTGTTCACAAAGGACTAACCGTAACCAAGTAAAAACCGTAACCAAAGAGACTACCAAAGGAATTATCAAAAAGAAGCAGCCTAAGAAACGAAAAGCGTCCACCACCGACACGGAATCCGACTTGTCGCTGGACATCCAATTGCAAGACGATGATGACGAAGAGTGTTGTTGTGTAGGGTGCGGTGACTGTACAGCTGCACTAAAAAGGATGTGAATTGGATCAAATGTGTTAGCTGCCAACGTTGGCTGCTTGAAGACTATTCAAAATACGAATCTATCTGTGACGTAGTGGCAAAAAGCAGGGGAAGTAAGTTCACGATTTCACCCAAACGGCAAAACGGCATCCGCCATTTCACCAATATACATATATATATATATATATATATATATATATATATATATATATAAAGTGAATTGCTGATCGTTAGTCTCGCTAAAACTCGAGAACGGCTGAACCGATTTGGCTAATTTTAGTCTTGTAATATTCGTGTAAGTCAAGGGAAAGTTTAAACGCTGATAAGAAATGGAAACGTTGTCCGTAAAAGAGGAAAATCGGGAAAAACTGAAACAGCTTTTTCC
The DNA here is from genome assembly GCA_026315105.1 of Locusta migratoria. Taxonomy (NCBI): domain Eukaryota; kingdom Metazoa; phylum Arthropoda; class Insecta; order Orthoptera; family Acrididae; genus Locusta; species Locusta migratoria. The sequence goes on from CM048744.1 coordinate 831,591,892, forward strand.
AGTGGGTTATCAATACCGTTCGTCCAATTGCAATAAAATGTTGTACATTACATGTTGAAAGTAAGAGGAAGGGTCACATGAAATAAAAATTCGAAAAAGTCGCCCGGAAACCAGGAAAATTTAGAAAACACCAAAAGCGATTTTATTCTAAAATAAAAATCAATTGCCACATGATTGTAAGAGCATCACTTGAGTACGGCTTGACAGGACAAGGTTTGTGCGGAGAGGGGTAATTCTTTTTTTTTTTTTTTGTTCATTATGGTCTTGGAAAAGTATTCAGTAAAAAAAGGGACAGTTAAAAAGAAAAGTCGCAATATTCGATGCAAGTTCCTTTTTAATGTGTTTCTAAATGTACTCAACACTATAAGTTGAGAACCGTTCATTTTGATCATTTGATGTTCACCGAAAGATGAACGTTCTTGTGAACTAAAAATTTGGGAAGTTACCCGGAAAATTTGAAAATTCGCGAGAAACTGAAAGAGCTTTTTTGCAATGGATATCAATATTATTCGTCTGATTGCGATAAAATATTGCATATTTGTCATTCAAAGCAAGAGTAACGTTCTTATGAAATAAAAATTTGGATAAGCGTTCCGGAAAATTGGAAAATTCAGAAAAAACAAAGATTTTTCTATGAAATATCAATGCCATTCATCTGTTTGCGATAAAATTTTGCACATTCGATGTTCAAAGCGAGAGGAAGGTTTGAGTGAAGTAAAAGTTTGTAAGAGTTACCCAGAAAATAGGAAAATTTGTGGAAAACTGAAAGAGCTCTTTTCATTGGGATATCAATATCAATCGTACGATGTCGATAAAATTTTGCACATTTAACGTTCATCTGATGATGCTACTGGGTCTAAAACATATGATTTAGATTAATATGGTTATATTAAGAAGTAAGTGATAAGTTCACCGGATCATCTAGTTTTTAATAAATTGCCCTGTAACGTACCGTTTCGCACCTTGTCATGAATTTTAGGAAACTTAAGAAAGACAAATATGGAGCAATTTTTAACTTATTACCTATGTCTGTGGCACTATATAAGTTCCATAATATAAAAATATCTTAAAATCAATATTAACAATACTATTCACACTCTTCCAATATAGTGTTCAGAAATGTAGCTTGCTGGCCGCTTGGAGCGCTGCTGACACAGCGTGTAACAAAAGTCTGTGGGAGTCTCGCGACTATATATATATATGTGTGTGTGTGTGTGTGTGTGTGTTAGACTGTGGCATGCGTCCTGCTGGTATCTCGTTCTGTTATACTTGCTGTTTGTAGTCCATGTGTCAAAATTGGAAGGAAATGAGTTTTATAGGGCTTTACTTTATCGGACTAAGAGTACCTTTTATCACAGTAAGTGACGTACTCAACTATATAAGTTTGTGTCCGCCTTCACTCTGCTAATAACCCACTGCGTGCTTTGTTTTCAGCTGGAAGTGTGCTGCCAAGATATTTAAAATATTGTACAGATTCTGTGTTCTGATCTCCCAGTTTCAAGCTGTTTCTTTACTCCTGGTCATTACCACACAAACTGTATTTGTTGTTTTTATTTTGTATCCAAAGTCTCCGAATGCTTTCTTCCACCACCCAGCCTTTCCTGTACTTCATATTCCTTCTTCTACGCCTATATCATCACATCGTCTGCAAACAACATTGCTCTACTATACTTTTCTCCACCTACTTCACAACTTCATCTATTATGGTAATGAAAACTCATGGAAATAAACAACTTCTTTGTGGCTTTTTTTGTTTCGAAGCAGCCTGACCTTATACCGTGGGAATATAACTAAAAGCCAGGTCCTTTAAAAGTTTGGTTTATGTGTTGGTTCTCGCACGGTGTGTACTATATTGACTTAAGATCAGCACAGATTAAGGCTGCTGACAATATAATCAAAACATGAGTGGAAAAAACAAGACGTGCAGAGGGGTGCCAAAAGAAGACTTGAGTATGGTTATAAACATTGTGAAGGGGTATTAGCTACGGATCAGGTATGTTTTAATCTTCTTTCTCCGTTTCCCGTAAATTTCCTTTTCACTTGTTCTAGAAACATTATCTCAGGTACTGGTGATCCTAGAAGTCTGAAATTTTTATGATTTAGTCACATGGGTTTCTTTTACATACTGTAACAATGATTTTTTAATTACCTGATGTACAAAAAACGTAGCAGTGATAATCTAGTAAAAAGTGAAGGGAAAAATTCATAAAATAAATGTGAAATAGCTCTGTAAAAAAAATAATTTAAAAAAACTTTGACACTAAACTGTTGTTTCAATATTGTTATAAAATGTCAATGCACATACAATAAAAATTTTATCTCTCTATCTCTAGTAGTTTGCGAGAAAATGTTCCCTTAGTAGGCATAATTTAACATTGGGGGATAGGCGATTCCGTATTCCCTTAAGCGTAGAGATACGTGTGAAGTTCTCAACGGCAACGAAGGCGCGGAAAAGAAGTCCGCCACGGTGGAGCTGGCGGGAGAGGCAACAGGTCCCTCTGGGAATAGCAGAGGAGAAACCCACCGCCTTGTCCGACTTGGAGAGATCCACAAAGACTAAGGGAGCGAACCCTGAGGGAAAATCCCTCTCCGGCTTCTTTGTTGTGAAGAAGTGAAGTTAGGGTACGAACGAAACACGATTTGCGGCTGCAAACGAAAGCGAAACTTCGGTAATTAAGTTAAAATTTCAAAAACATATTACCGCAAATCACTGGTTTTTCCACATTTCGCAAGATCACCTTGTATTAAGCCTTCTTGAGTGTGTGTCAGCCTAACCAGGAGTCTGTAAAAGATGACATGGCAGGCGAGCAGGCTCACACAAATCGACGACACTTTTATTAGAGTACTTCCAAATTGCATTCTATTCTGCTCTACATCTACATAAATACTCCGCAATCCACGGTAAGGTGCGTGGCGGAGGGTACACTGTACCACTACTAGGCATTTCCTTTCTTATTCCACTCCCAAATAGAACGAGGAAGAAGAGAATGCCTAATACCTCCGTACGAACCCTAATTTCTCTTATCTTGTCTTTGTGATCACTACGCGAAATGTAAGTACGCGGCAGAAAGATCGTACTACGCTCAGCTTCAAATTCCGGCCCTCTAAATTTCCTCAACAGAAATTCATGAAAAGAACGTCGTCTTTCCTCCAGCGATCCCCAATTGAGTTACCAGAGCATTTCCGTGACACTAGCGCATTGGTGGAACCTACCAGTAACAAACCTAGCTGATCGCCTCTGAACTGTTTCTAGTCTTCCTTTAAACTGCTGCGGGTCCCAAACACTTGAGCAATAGTCAAGACGTGGTCGTACAAGCGTTTTATACGTGGTTTCCTTTGCAGATGAAGTACATCTTCCCAAAATTCTCCCAATAAACCGAAGTCGGCTGTCCGCCTTACTCACAACTGTCCTTACATGTTCGTTCCATTTCATATCGCTCTGCAATGTTACGCCTACATAATTGAACGACGCGACACCATCAAGAAGCTCACTACTAATGATGTATTCGAACATTATGAGATTGTTTTTCCTACTCATGCACATCACCTTACATTTTTCTATATTGAGAGCTAGCTGCCATTCTTCGCACCAACTAGAAACTTTGTCTTTGTCATCCTGCATGCTACTACAGTCAGTTAAAGGCGACACCCTCCCATACACCACAGCATCATCAGCACACAGCCGCAAATTACAACTTACTCTGTCCATCAGATTATTTATATAGATAGAAAATAATAGCGGTTCTATCACACTCCCCTGGGGCACGCCTGATGATACACTCGTCTCTGATGAACACTCGCCGTCGAGAACAACGTACTGCGTTCTATCATTTAGGAAGTCTTCCAGCCAGTCACAAATCTGTGAACCTATTCCATAAGCTCGTATCTTCGTTAGCAGTCTGCAGTGTGGCACTACGACGAACGCCTTTTCGAAGTCGAGAAAAACACAATCCGCCTGTTGCCCTTCATCCATGGCTCGCAAGATGTCATGTGAGAAAAGGGTAAGCTGAGTTTCAAATGAACGATGTTTTTTCTAAACCCGTGCTGATTCATAGAAAGAAGCTTTTCTGTTTGAAGGAAATTTACTATATTCGAACTGAGAATATGCTCCAAAATTCTACATGAAACTGATGTCAACGATATTGGCCTTTCCTTTCTTATAAACGGGAGTCACCTGCGCTTTTTTCCAGTCACTAGGAACTTTGCGCTGAATTAAAGATTCGCGATAAATGCAAGCGAAGTAGGGAGCCAATGCCGCAGAATACTCTTTGTAAAACCGAACCGGTATTCCATCCGGACCAGCAGACTTTTTCGTATTTAGCTCTCTCAGCTGCTTCTCTGCACCGGAAAAACCCATTACTATGTCCTCCATTTCGGAATTAGTACGCTGATCAAATGATGGTACATTTGTGCTCCTGTATGAAAGATGTCTTAAAGGTTAAATTTAGAACTTTAGCTTTCCGTTTGCTTTCTTCTATTACTGCCCCGGAATGATCGAGTGACTGGATGGTGGGCTTTGACTCGCTTATCGGTTTTACATAGGACCAGCATTTTTTCGGGTTCTCGGAAAGATCTTTTGGTAAGGTTGTGACATTTTCTAGGTACAAAAATTAAAGTGATTTACAGAATAAGTAAACTGAACTCGATACAGTGGAGACTCGATATTTCGAGTCTCGGAATTAGGAGTTTCGCATAAACCCGAACGTCAATAAAACAAAACAAAAACTGCGGTACATCATGTCTTTGCCGAGAAAGGCACTCCACCATTATATCGTGAAGTAGTTAAGACTTTAAGACCTTTAGGCTGACAATGTAAATACCTTTTTAAACACTTTGTTTAAAAAAAGTTCTTATTTTTTTGACATATGTATCCTTTTCAAGATCGATTTACTTAATTTTCGCAAATAAATTTCGATCGTTCGAGGTGGTCCCAGTGCCGTTCACTTGGAATTAACGGGAATCCACTGTGTAGCTACCGCAAAACGTTCCACAGTCCTGCCTGTCTTCTTGTAGGAAGAAACTCTTTTGGTACACAACAGACATGCCAGGTAGATACTACGAAATACCAGAGCCTGGTCATGACTACCATAATACGAAATACGCAGAAAAAAGTAATTTATTTGCTTCATAGGCAGCCTCTTTACAGTTTTATTTCCCTTGAGAGCGCTAGCTTTTTATTACCATATTCATTTTTGCAATCGACAAACCACTTTACATATCTCCTTTTTGGCATTCCTAAATATGTAATGCATATAAGTTACAGTCAGGAAGTCAGCTTCAGAACTGCAGAAAGTATTTAAAAAAAAAATAATCGCACTGACGTGTTTTACGGCCCACTTTAGATTTGTAGTTTTATAATTGCAAACATTTTGGACCAAAATAATAATATAGATAATAACAAATTAATTAATAAGAGTGTCTGAAACCCTTTTAGGAAAAAAAATAGGTAGTGGCGGGTTCCGAACCACTGACCTTTAGCGTCATAGTCCAACGCCTTGCCCACTACGCTACCGCTATCAATCAAAACTTACATTCTTTAATCTCATACTGTTGATGGCCGTTGTTAACTGATGCTAACATGGCATTTGTGTACACTAGATTATCGTACGAAGAACGATGTGTTTTTGTTAATTCTTCAGTGCGCCATTGCTTTGAAATGACAACTTGTAAGTTAAAATAGGAAAATCATCCAATACGCAACGCAAGACGGCGTATGCCAGAGAGAGGTCTGGGCGAGGAATGTCGCGTGACATCTCCGAACGGCTGGTTTTCGTTAATTCAATGGAGGGTGTCAAATTTCCGTTATTTTTGCAAATATCTCTCAAACGATACGAGATATGAAAAAAAAACATAAGAGAGCAAAGTTGTACAGAGTTTTCTCCTCTACAAATTCGGTTATTCAATTTTCGCGTCAGATAAACTGTTTATTAGTAATTAAAATTACATTACAAACGGCTTTTTTATTATTATTAACGTATTTCTTGTTGAAATATTTGGAAAAGCAAGGTTCCGGTCTCTGGTAGCCAATAATTATGTCTGTAAAATTTGGTGCCGTTCGGTTGAACGGTTCGACCTAAAAAGTGGGAACACGTTACAGACAGACAGACATCGTCAAATCGCCGTTATTTTTGCAAATATCTCTGCAACGATGCAAGATATGAAAAAAAAACATAATAGAGCGAAGTTGTAGAGAATGTTCCCCTCTACCAATTAGATTATTCAATTTTCGTGTCAGAGGAACGGTTCGTTTACAATTAAAATTATAATACAAACGGCTTTTATATATATATATATATATATATATATATATATATATATATATATATATTACTACTGTATTTCTTGTCCGAAAAATTTTAAAAAGGGTGGTTTCGGTTTCTGGCGGCCTACAATTATGTCTGTAAACTTTGGTGCTGATCAGTTGAACGGTTCGTCTTAAAACAGGGAACACGTTACGGACAGACAGAAAGACATCCAAAAATGGCCGATATTTTTGCAAATATCTCTGAAACGCTACCAGATATGAAAAAAACATAAGAGAGCAAGGTTGTACAGAATTTTCTCCTCTACAAATTCGGTTATTCAACTTTCGTGTCAGATGAATACTTAAGCCGTTATTTTCATTTAAATTTCGAGCTGTCAAAAGACGATCGCAAAGGTCCACTTCTAGTGTTACTACCTTAACCTAAAGTGGGCCAATAAGGTGACAGTTCCGACTAACAATATGATTGATGCCAGTATAAATTTACGCAAAGTGAAGAGGAAAAGCTGCGTACCACACGACCAATGTTTCCTGAATCGACATTAGTTAATAAAAAAACTCCTCGCTTTCAAGGAAAGAGCCGGCCGCGGTGGCCGAGGGGACTGGGGCTCTCCAGTCACGATTTGTACGGCCACTACGGTCGGGGGTTCGAATCCCCCCTCGGGCATGGATATTTGTGCCGTCCTAGTTCGTAAGTAGTTCATAACTAGTTTGTAAGTTTAGGGACTGATGACCCCGTAATTAAGTCCCATAAGCTATACAAACATTTTTTTTTCAAGGAAAGACATGATAAAACTTTTCAGCACAACAATGTGATAACCCGATCCATTACGTACAATACTGAGTGATTTAATATTTAACTTAGTATAGAAATATCTCTATAAGATATGATTGCGCCGTCAACTGAGGTAAAGCGTTATTGTTGACTGAATCCATCCAGAACGCAACCCGACTTCATCGTTAAGGTCCAGAAAGCCCGTTTCGGCTGATATTTGGCTGACATCGAAACTACGCCCGAAAGCACTATTTTTTTCCGAAACTGGTCGTAACAGAAATCGATCATCCGGTCGGTCCTTATATGGAACTAGTCGACCCGTCAAATGCTTCGCAATTGCTAATATGTATGTACTCTTCCTTTCAAAGTCAAATTTGCATAATTTAATCGCAATCGTACGAATGCTATTGATATCCCAAAGAAAAGAGCTCTTTCAATCTTCCACAAATTTCCCAATTTTAAGACCAACTATACCAAACTTTTACTTCACTCAAACCTTCCTCTCGCTTTGAACGTCGAATGTGCAAAATTTTATCGCAATCAGATGAATGGTACTGATATTTCATAGAACAATCTCCAATTTTTTTCTGATTTTTTTTTTAAATTTTCCGAGAAACTTTTCCAAATTTTTATTTCATAAGAACGTTACTTTTGCTTTGAACGTCAAATATGCAAAATTTTATCGCAATCAGACGAATGATATTCATGTCCCATTGCAAGAAGCTCTTTAGATTTCTAGCGACTTCAAATTTTTCGGGTTACTTTCCTAAATTTTAGTTCGTAAGAACGTTCATCTTTTGTTCAACGTCAAATGATTAAAATTTTATCGCAATCGGATCACCTGTTCTCAACTTACAGTGTAGAATACATTTACAAACACATTCAAAAAGGAACTTGGTCCGAATTTTCCTACTTTAGTTTTTAACTGCCCCCCCCTTTTTTTTCTTTTTACTGAAAACTTTTCCAAGTCCATAATGAACATAAAAAAAAAGAATTACCCCTCCCCATCGTACGAATAGTCAGTTATACTGCTGAATTCAATCAAAACCACATTGAAAACCGCACTTACAGTTTCTCTCAAATTTTCAATTTTCCAGTAGATTTTCCACTATGTGGCAATTGATTTTCATTCATAGAAAAAATCGCTTTCGGTTTTTCCTAAATGTTCCTACTTTCCGGGCGACTTTTCCAAATTTTTATTTGATGCGAACCTTCCTCTTGCTTTCAACATGAAATGTACAAAATTTTATTGCAATTGCACGAATGGTATTGATAGCTCCCTGGAAATAGCTGTTTCAGTTTTTCCCGATTTTCCTCTTTTTCCGGACAACTTTTCCATATTTTATCACCGTTTAAACCATCCCTGGACTTATATGAATAGTTCAAGACTAAAATTAGCCAAATCGGTTCAGCCGTTCTCGAGCTTTAGCGAGACTAACGAACAGCAATTCATATATATAGATATAGATCATGATAGGCTAGAGGAATAAAACGACCATCAGAAATTATCTCGTCCTCCAAGTTTGGGGGACAAGCCATGATAGGCCTAGCAAGGCAGTGGTGGAAAACTATACTGACTTCAATCTTAACACATACCTCGGTACCGAAGCAATTCAAGAGAGAACGCGAACGCTGTATTTTCTCAGTAGTGGCACTCATTATGAACACTCGATAGACGTGGCAGCACCTTATGGCACACACAAGTAGAGCCAGTGCAGAGAGTCCTGTTATACTATGCTTAAAATACCGACTTCTTCGTACATGAATAGCGCGTAAAATTGGTTTTCTCCATTTGCCTGGTGTACCACCGATTAAAAATAATCGCCAGTAGGATGAGACATGTGGTGACGGTGTTACTGATTTGTCCGATGTGGGTTCGAGGGTGCGGCAATTCCGAAATGGCAGAAAGTCGTTTGACATCGTACCATGCCAACCTCGGCCCCCACCGGTTGGTCTACGACACAATCGAGCGAGTGGAGACAATATTTTTGGAGGATTGCCGGTGTACCGTGGAACACATCACCTAGAGAGTTGACATTTCCGTGGGATCTGTGTGCATGGGGAGCTGAACATGCGAAACGTGTAAGACATGGATGCCGTTTGTCAGTCCCGAAACGAAGTGCCAGTCAGCACAAGGGAAACAGCTGCAGGAGGATTACCTCGATAAGTGGCAGAGGTTTTACAGTTTCGTGTAATTAGGTTGTGGGAGAAAATTTCGCAGGTGTTGCACAGACGTGAGGTTAGGAGGGGGTGCTGCTTACAACGTCATGTGACCTGAAGGTGGCTTGTTTCTTGATCGTAACAAATTCATTTTGTTAGAGTAACGTAACAGGGTAATAAGTTACTTTCTTTGTTTTGTGTTCATGCGCATATTGATATGTTCTTGGTGTTTATTATCAAAGAAACAATCGCACTGACGTGTTTTACGGCCCACTTTAAATTCGTAGTTTTATAAATTTTTGCAATCATTTTGGATCAAAATAATAATCTAAATAATAAAAAATTAATTAATAAGAGTGCATGAAACCCTTGTAGGAAAAAAAGTTATGTACTGGCGGGATCAAAACCACTGACCTACAGCGTCACAGTCCGATACATCGCCGACTACGCTACAGCTAACAGGAATTGCGTTCTTTAATCTCATACTATTGATGGCCGTTGTTAACTGATGCATTTGTAGACACTATATTATTATTTATAGTACGACGAACATTTTTTTTTTGTTAATTCTTTAGTGCGCCATTGCTTTGAAATGACAACGTGTAAGTTACAATAAGAAAATCATCAAATACGCAACGCAAGATGGCGTATGCCAGAGACAGTTCTGGGGGGGGGGGGGGGGGGGGAATGTCACGTGACATCTGCGAACGGCTGGTTTTCGTTAATTTAATGGAGGGTGTCAAAACTCCGTTATTTTTGCAAATATCTCTCAAAAGATACGACATATGAAGAAAACATAAGGAAACAAAGTTGTAGATAATTTTCTCCTGTACAAATTCGTTTATTCAATTTTCGTTACAAACGGCTTTTTTGGCATTACTAACGTATGTCTTGTCCTAAATATTTCAAAGAGCGAGGTTCTGATCTCTGGTAGCCAACAATTATGTCTGTAAAATTTGGTGCCGATCGGTTGAACAGTTCGACCTAAAAAGTGGGAACACGTTACAGCCAGACAGACATCGTCAAATCGCCGTTATTTTTGCAAATATCTCTGCAACGATGCAAGATATGAAAAAAAAACATAATAGAGCGAAATTGTAGAGAATTTTCCCCTCTACCAATTAGGTTATTCAATTTTCGTGTCAGATGAATGGTTCGTTTGCAATTACAATTATATTACAAACGGCTTTTTTGGTATTACTACCGTACTTATTATTCGAAAAACCTGAAAAAGTGAGGTTCTGGTCTCTGGCGGCAACCAATTATGTGTGCAAAATTTGGTGCTGATCGATTGAACGGTTCGTCTTAAAAAACAGGAAACACGTTACGGACAGACAGAGAGACATACATCCCAAAATCGCCGTTGTTTTTGCAAATATCTCTGAAACGATGCGAGATATGAAAAAAACATAAGAGAGCAAAGGTGTAGAGAATTTTCTCCTCTGCAAATTCGGTTATTCAATTTTCGTGTCAGATACATGGTTAAGCCGTTATTCTCATTTAAATTTCGAGCTGTCAAAAGATGATCGCAAAGGCCCACTTTTAGTGTTACTACCGTAACCTAAAGTGGGCGAAAATGAAGCACTTCCAGTATGTTTAAGAAACAAATCACACAGCTTTAAGCTTGGGCCAAAAGTATGAAATAAAGAAGCTTGGTAGTCCGACGACTCAGTTCGAGTTGAACCTTGAAGCAAGCGCAAAGAAGCCGAGTTAAGACAGTCTGCAGATCTTCTAACGAAAATATATCCCAAACAGGAGGGGGGGGGGGGGTGAGGGCAGGGGCAGTAAACCGGGGTGCTGTCCCCTGGCGCCGACACCACTCGCATAGGTGCGCCAAATTATCTCTTTGGACGCCGAGCTGGGGATGGGGTGGTGGAACATCGACGTGCCGAGTGGGGGCGGTGGTGGGGCGGGGGCGGGGTCGGCGCCACTATCAAGATTTGCCATTCAAAGAAGTGAACCCCCAGTCAACTGAAGCACCAGCCACCACTGGGTATACCCCTCCCTCCAAACAGTATGATATGTAACAGACCACTTAGGGAAACACCTAAAGACTGTACATTTGCATGTAGGCAACACCAATATAATTTGCCGCAGTGGAGTAGCCGAGCAGCCTAAAGCGCCTCGCTGCGGATCGCGCGGTTGCTCGCCGTGGAGGTTCCAGTCCTACCTGGGGCATGGGTGTGGCCGGCCGCGGTGGCCGAGGGGATTCAGTCTGGCCACTGCGGCCGCGCGGTGAGGTCGCGTGCTGCGCGTCTCGCCGTCCGTGTTGTGCGCGAGTTTGTTTACTTCCTTCGAGCGCGAGTAGTTACCTCCACGTTCACTGCAGCGACATGGCTCACCTTAGAAAGAACACCGTCAAGATCACGTTCCAAGCTGAATATCCAAGACCACGAGCTTACGAAGTAGAACAGTTTCTTCGCGACGAACTACGACTAGATCCACAGCAAATTGTTGGAATACATTTTTCGATCATTGCAAGTGTCGTCTACGTTAAGATGTTTACCGAAGAAGCGTGCAGAAAAGTGGTTAGCGGAGCAGCAGCAAAACTACAATTCAGACACTCAGATGGACATATAGGAGCTGTTAATATTGAACTTGCAGGACTAGGTATAAAGACCCTCAGGGTGTTTGAACTACCCTTTGAGGTAGCCGCCGACCAAGTCATCTCGGCACTTACACCGTACGGAGCAGTCATCAACCACGTCGCGGAGAAATGGCAGTCCTTTACGACGTATCCAGTACTCAATGGAGTACGGCAGGTCAAAATCGATCTCCGCAAACATGTCCCCTCCTACCTAAATATTGCCGGCTGCCGTGCCATTATCATGTACGAAGGACAACCAAAAACATGCTCCGGATGTGGACAAGAGGGACATGTCCGCTCTGAATGTATTCAGCGACGTATCACACAGATTCCAACGGGCGAAGAAGTACAAACAGCCCCTCCATCGATTCTGCCAATGACATACGTACAGGCGACTTTGCCCAGGGCGACGGTTGGAAGTGAGCAAGATACACAACCTCCGCTGTCTGACGGACAAGTTGTCGTGGAACATGACAGCCCTCATACGAACGAGACTACAGACGGATCCGAAGACCAACTGTCAGAACAAAAAGATAATTCGGAACAAACCGAACGAATGGAAGTCGACCCAAGAGTAGTACCAACTAAAGCCTTCCTTTCGGGAAGCACTGAAATATTGGATACACCAGAACACTCTGACTCGGAGAAGCATGTTCGAAAACAAAAATCGCCCCGCAGACATAAGAAACGCCGACGCACACCGACTGACGAATGTCTTGAGAAGACAGATACAGTCGATCATTCCGATGAGGATTGTGACGTGACACACATCACAACAGAGGCACCGAATGTTACTGCTCCCACTCTCAACACTGAAAAGATAAAAATTTCTATACATAACATTCCACGTGGTGATGGAAAGTACGATGGATCACCGTCCCAGCTTCCAGAAAATACGGAAGGGGAGCCCTCAGCAACCGATGTCACGAACCCACAGCCTCTTTCCAATAGCCCGTGGCATGAAGAAGTGGAAGAACAAGACATGACGGACACTTTACTTACAACAGAAAGGGATCCCACGCCCCTACACCCACTTCAGACGGAATGACTCTAAGAAAGGGTGGCATCGAGGCGATATCACTCTTTTCCACCACCCACACTGTTGCACGACATGGATTCACAGGGTGAGAAGCAGTCATACCGATTCGCGACTATCAACATCAACACAATTAGGTCGCCAGCGAAGCTGTCATTGTTACGTGACGCACTTTATGCGGCTGATATAGACGTGGCCCTACTACAAGAAGTGTACGTGCTTGGTTTCTCGGACTTATTTGGATATACTACATACATATCACATGCGTCCGATACGGGTAGCGGAGTTGCAGTACTTCTCAAAGAAGGTTTAATAGCCACTGATGTACGCTATCTACCTAATGGCAGGGGCATGGCTCTCACAGTGCAAGGGATACACCTAGTAAATGTGTACGCACCGTCGGGTACAAGCAAGAGGCGTGAACGTTCGGTCTTTTTCTCTGAGGACTTGACACAACTATGTCAGGGCAGAATCGATGATATGGTTATCGGGGGAGATTTTAACTGTACACTATCCCCGAAAGACCAAATTCCCCATCACTCACCATGTCCGGCACTCTGCGCTATCATTCGCAATCTCGATTTGGTTGACACGTGGGAAATCATGCACGCTAATAGACCTGGCTTCACGCATTTTACGGAACATTCGTCCAGCAGAATCGACAGGATATATATCTCCCGCTCTCTCATTCATGCGGCCACTGCAGCAGAATTGTGGCCGGCAGCTTTCACCAACCACACAGCATATATCTGTAACATCACGCTTGGAAGACAACGAGTGTGGAGAAGTCGTAGCCCTTGGAAACTGAACATTGCTCATCTGTCCTCGCCGGAATGTCGATCGGCGGTGTGCGAAGCGTGGAGCTGGTGCTTACGACGACGTGAAGCGTACACATCAGTCTTACAGTGGTGGTTGGAATGTGCCAAACCGAGACTTCGTCGCACATTGATGACCTTTAGTAGGGAAGCTGCTTCATGGAGACGCAGCACCACAGAGTTTTACTATGCCATACTGAGGGAGTGTTCCGTTATGCCTCCATCTCCAGAACATCAGATGATTGCCAAAAGTGCGAAAGCAAAGATCGTAGCTTTGACACGTCGACACTTGGAAGGTACGATCGTTCGTACACGCCAAACAATTGGAATCAATAATGAACGACCCTCTATGTACCACATAGCAGCGGAACGGAAACGCAGGCTGAAGTCCTTAATCCGCGAGGTGACGACAGAAGATGGCGTACGTCACGACACGCAACGAGCTATCAACGACGTATTCTTCAAACACTACTCTCGCCTGTATACAGAGGAGAGATCCGATCCACAACTCATTGATGCTGTCGCTGGGTTAATACAGGACACGATCCCTCTCGAGCTCCAACAAGAATTGTTAGAATCGATCTCTGAAGACGAAGTTGTGGATGCCATTGGAAAAGGAGCACCCAACAAGACACCAGGACTGGATGGCTTACCGCTGGAATTCTATAGGACGTTTCAGGGACTTCTGGTACCTACTATGACGATTATCTGCCAAGAGCTTATGACGCCTACGATAAAACTTCCGGCTGGTTTCACGGAAGGTGTGATTATCCCGATACATAAACCACGTGGAGGATCGCACATCACAGACTACAGACCACTAACTCTGCTGAACTGTGATATGAAAATATTCACACGTTTATTGGCGGCTCGTATGCGGCGCACGGTATGTCATGTTCTATCGGCGGATCAGACATCGATGGGCGGGACCCATAATATACGCGCCGCCCTGTGTCGCTACAGAGACCTCATTGCCCTTGCCAAGTTGCGTCGCATACCGGGAGCCTTGGCGGCGATAGACTTTAGTCAAGCATTTGATCGAGTCAATCACACGTACTTAACTACTGTTCTGCGAAAAATGCAGTATCCGGATACCTTCATTGAGGTGATACTGCGTCTTCTTCGTAGTGCATCATCAAAAGTACTTGTCAACGGTAGACTGTCAAACCCCTTACCCATCCAACGCTCTGTTAGACAGGGATGCCCACTATCAACGATACTATATGCGCTGGCCTTGGAACCTTTGTTGTGTGGGCTGAGGAACCGCCTAACAGGATTGACTCTTGGAGACTATGTTTTTAGCTGCACCGCGTACGCAGATGATCTAGTGTTAACGATTCGAGACGCACAAGATGTACACAGAGCTATGGAATGGCTTACCACATATGGTAAAGCATCGGGGAGCCGCGTAAACGCACAAAAATCGGCCGCGCTGAATATTGGCACCGGGATGACACCAGAAAGCGTCGCACCATTCAAACTGTGCGACACAATTCGCTGTCTAGGTATCGAATTCACAAATGACATCTCACGCACGGCGGTGCTTAATTACCGGAAACTATTACAAAATATCCGTGCCGGACTTATGGATCACCGTCTCCGGGCTTTGGACATACATCAACGAACTGAATTTATAAATGTATATCAAGCATCCCGACTGCCGCATATGGCGCAGACATTGCCTATGCCAAAACACATAGCAAGTAGCCTAATGGCGGCATTCGGATCATTCGTCAGTTACGGAATGATATTTAAAATAAAATACGAATCCCTCACCCTACTAAAGGAACGTGGAGGACTAGGACTTGTTAATGTTCATGACCGAGCGATATCCCTCTACGTAGGTATGCACCTAAAGTTGTGGAAGCGTAGCCCGTCCAGTCTCACGGGCCTACTGATAGAGGCTTTGGCACCGACTTCCCTCGACCCACCGGTGGAGCTGACTAACATACCGACAGTATTTTCCTATTTTGGGAGTTTTTATCTAGAATACAGCTACATTAAGAGCGTCCTACCTGTTACTCGCTTACCAATGGCCAGAGACATCTATCGCATCCTGCTGCAGCGCCGGGAACCTAATATTATGGAAATGAAACATCCCAATGTGCACTGGAGAGTGGTTTGGCGCACAGTGAATGCACCAATGCTGGACTCCGACGTACGATCGACTTGGTACGTGACTGTCAACAATAAACAGGTGAATAGAGAGAGACTCCATAAGATTCATCTAACTGATTCGCCAATGTGCGTGAAATGCGACGTAACAGACACTGACGAGCACCGACTACTTTGCGGGCCGGCGGAAGAGATCTGGTATTTTGTGCGCCAAATTCTGGCTCTCTTTTTACGGGTGTCACCAGCTGCTGTCGATTCACGCATATTATTATATCCGGACAATACCTACTACCCAAGGACAAAATACAATGCTGTCACGTGGATAAGAGGCCACGCAATCCATTACTTGCTTGGAAGTGGTGTCATAGGGGTGATGGATTTCTGGAACTACCTCAACGAACGTCACTGTGCAGTTTTGAAAAATCCGAAGTACGGTCAATATTTTTCGAACTTCTTGAAGAGCATCTTTCACGATCCGCCCCGCAGCTGGATCATTCATGGCAAGAGATGACAAAAAAAAAAAAAAAAAAAAAAAAAAAAAAAAAAAAAAAAAAAAAAAAAACCGTGAACAGATTAACGGTAACTCCAAAATATTTCGAGAAGACATGCTATGAATATTTGGCAGCGGAAATCGTGGAGTGAAACGTAGAATATGCGGGCTTCAAGGATGTTGATTTCCTTTTCATACTTATTTTCTCCTATTTCTTTTCTTTTCACAACAGAAGCCCGCCATCAACAGATAGTTTTATTTTGTTGTATTACAATCCCAAAATAAAAGAAGTTAATAAGTATTTAATTTAAAAAAAAAGGGAAAATGTCCTCTTCAACCCAAAAGAAATCCTACCTCCTGCATAAAAAAAAGTAAAAAAAAAAAAAAGTGACTACAAAAAAAAGGGGGGGACTGAGGGGAAAAAAAGGGGACAAAGGCAAAAAAAAAAAAGCGGTCTAAAAAAAAAAAAAAAAAAAAAAAACAAAAAAAACAAAAAAAAAAAAAAAAAAAAGGGACTAAAGCGCTCCAGTCACGGTCACCACGGCCATTACGGTCGGGGGTTCGAATCCCCCCTCGGGCATGGATATTTGTGTCGTCCTAGTTCGTAAGTAGTTCATAAGTAGTTTGTAAGTTCAGGGACTGATGACCCCGTAGTTAAGTCCCATAGACTATACAAACATTTTGAAAACATTTTGAGCATGGGTGTGTGTTTGTCCGTAGGTTAGTTTACCTAGGTTTAAGTAGTTTCTAAGCTACGGACTGATGACCACGCAGTTTGGTCCGAGAGAATTACAAACATTCGAACCAATACAATTTGTAACTCTTGTAAGAAAATCCCCGTGTATTAGCCCTATGCTGATCTACGGATATCACATAACTTTGGTTTAAGAACGTTACCAGATTGTAAACACACCACAGAAACTAATAATTACTCAGTTAATGTTCATCCGTTGGTAGGAAGCAGAGTTATTGCATATTAAAACTGTATTCCGGAATATAAAGTAAGCACATGTAGAATTAACAGATAGTAACAGAAAACGTATTAAATGATATTAGATTCTCATCAAACTCAGTACATGGACTTAAAATGCCGTCTGATGCATTAATGTAATACTGGCAATAATTTATTATGTGAATTCCGAAGACTTAATCTGAAAACAACATGACCACATGGTCAGCTTTTAAGCATTACTTGGAAACTATGATATTTATAGAACTAAAAGAAACTGTCAATAGTTAAGCTTGCAAAAACGTAAATCTTTACATGTTAGGAATTATATTCATAACATAATTCTCACGTTATTAACGTCTTTATGAATTCCGTTGTTCTAATACATATAATATCATGTATTGCTTAATTGTGGCATTTCTTATCAAAGTCTTAATTTTATCCATAGTGGATGTGAGGTCGCGGTTGTATGCTTCAAAGTTCAAATGTTTGTAGAGCTTATGGGACTTAACTACGGGGTTATCAGTCCCTAAACTTACAAACTACTTATGAACTAGTTACTACTAAGGACGGCACAAATATCCATGCCCGAGGGGGGATTCGAACCCCCGACCGTAGTGGCCGTGCAGACTGTGACTGACGCGCCGCAGTACGCTCGGCCACCGCGGCCGGCGTTGTATACTTAATTATTTTGTCAAGTAGGCACATAGTTCGTGTATAAAACACTAAAATATGACGCGTTTCAAGGGTCAAGCCCTCATTATCAGATAAAATATACAAGAATCTTTATTTTTATTGTCTCGGGTTTTAAAGATTCTTGTATATTTTATCTGATATTGAGGGCTTGACCCTTGAAACGCGTCATATTTTAGTGTTTTATACACTAACTATATGGTTGAGCCTGCTTGACAAAATAATCTTATCAAAGTGACCGTATTTAAAAGAACATACATTTATATTAAGTATATCTTGTAATAAATCCGTTGTTAATGACAAATGTATATCTTCCTGGTTCTAACAATAATATGTATTGTTGTCACATGTCAAAATAGTATATAAGGATCCGAGCAGAGAGACTCGAGACGTCATTATTAAGGCTTTCTTGCGGCAGTCACTATGTATGCCAGTATGCAAATCGATTCCAACTATGTAATGTATAATTGAATATAGATTTACGAAAAGTGCGATTTGTGCTTTCAGTTCACATTAAGTGATGTAGGTCTGTAAGACATCACCCAGCACGTAGACTTAACCGTGGAGAACTTTACAAGCGAATCAGATTCAACGAGATACACCCAACCTACGACAATCTGGTAATGTGTTGAACTTAATAATTTTGTAATTGTAACCTTACTACGTGGAAGTGACATTTATTTAGCATCAGCTTATGGAAGTTATCATTTTGTAGCAGGTACGTTACAAGTACCACGCATAACAAAGCACTGTGGTGTTAAAAGCAAACTTCAGATAGTTGACCGCTTACCTTTCACCTTATCTGCAGTCTTTCTTATTGTGAATGGCCAACAGCGTACGCTCTATCATATGTCATAGGATCAGTCTTGACTCCCATGTTCCTGAGTATTCTCGAAATCCCGAATTGATCTGTCTTCCACGTCGCCTTCTAGCGTCCTTTTCCATTATTTCGTAAATAATAACCGGAAGGCGAATTTGACAGAGCGCTGAAGGACTTGAGTCGAAACAAGGCCCCTGGAGTAGAAGTTATTCCGTCTGAACTGCTGATGTCATGAAAAAATTGTATCACCGTGTATGCAAGATATATGAGTCAGGGGAAATACCCTCCTACTTCAAGAAGAATATTGTAATCCAATTCCAAAGAAAGCAAGTGCAGACAAGTGTGAAAATTACAGAACTATCAGTTTAATAAAACATGAGTGCAAAATACTAACACGAATTATTTACAGACGAATGGAAAAACTTGTGTAATCCAACCTCGGGGAAGATCGGTTTGTATTTAGGAGAAATGTAGGAACACGAGAGGCAAAACTCACATTACGACTTATCTTAGAAGGTAGGCTAAGGAAACGGAAAACCACGATTTAAGCGTTTATCGATTTGGAGATAGCTTTTGAAAATGTCGACTGGAATACGCTCTTCCAAATTCTGAAAGTGTCAAGGGTAAAATATAGGGAGCGAAGAGTTATATTCAACCTACACAAAAACCAGACAGCGGTTATTAGAGTCGAAGGGCAAGAAAGGTGCGCAGAGGTTGGGAAGGGAGTAAGACAGGGTTGTAGCCTTTCCCCAATGTTGTTCAATCTGTACATTGAGCAGGCAGTGAAGGAATGGAAGGAGAAATTTGGAGAGGGTATTAAAGTGCAGGGAGAAGAAAAAAAGACATAGCAATTTGCCGATGACAGTAATTCTGTCAGAGACCGCAAAATATCTGGAAGAGCAATTGAATGGGATGGACAGTGTCTTGAAAGGAAGATATAAGATGAACATTAACAAGAGTAAAACGAAGGTAATGGAATGCAATGTCAGAAAATCAGGCGATGCTGAAGGAATTAGATTAGGTAATGAAACAATAAAAGCCGGCCGCGGTGGCCGAGGGGACAAAGGCGCTCCAGTCACCGTCTGCACGGCCACTACGGTCGGGGTGCGAATCCCCCATCGGGTATGGATATTTGTGCAGTCCTTAGTATTAGTTAGCTGATAAGTAGTTTGTAAGTTTAAGGACTGATGACCCCGTAGTTAAGTCCCATAAGCTATACAAACATTTGAACATTTTTGAAACAATAAAAGTAGTAGATGAATTTTGTTATTTGGGTAGCAAGATAACTTCTGATGGCCGAAGTAAAGAAGATATAAAATGCAGAATGGCTATGGGAAGAAAAGCGTTTCTAAAGAAGTGAAACTTGATAATATCCAATATTAATTTAAATGTTAGGAAGTCCTTTCTGAAAGGAAATGTCTGGAGTGTAGCATTGTATGGGAGTGAAACATGGACGATAAGGAGCTCAGATAAAAAGATGATAGATGCCGAATCGGGGAGAAAAGGAGTTTCTGGCATATCCTGACTAAGAGAAGGGATCGATTGGTTGGACGCATTCTGAGACATAAAGAAATTGTCAACTTAGCATTAGAAAGAAGCGTGTGGGGTAAAACTCGTAGAGGGAGACCGAGGGACGAATATAGTGAGCAGATTCAAAAGGATGTAGGTTGCCGAACGTATTCTCAGATGAAGAGACTTGCACAGGACAGAGTAGCTTGGAGAGCTGCATCAAACCAGTCTGCGGACTGCAGACCACAACAACAACAACACAACCGGAAGGCTAAATTTTTGCTTATACGTACATCAGACAAAAGATTGCGGCCTACGCCAGAAAGCGTGCCCCACAGAGAAATGGCACGTGTTTTGTGTGCGTGAGTGTGTGTGTATGTGTGTGCGGTGTAATTTCCCGCGGGAAGCCAGGCACCGCGGCCCAGGACACGTGTGTGCCTCGCAGGCCGGCCTGAGCCCCAGATACAGTGCGTACTCACGCTTGCATGAGGCCAGGGAAAGAGGGGGGTGGGGGGAGGGGGGCGAACCGTGACGCCTTAACTCATCGCTCCCCAGGGGCTGAGAGACTGCTCTCGCCAACAAATTGTTTTAAATGGCTTTGGGGCACAGTACTGCAGTACTCCGTAGAGCACAGTTACGAGGCCAAAGACTAAAATTTATGGTCCGACATCTCTCTCAGGGTGCGCCTAAATATGGCTGCGTGGGCTTGATAGAGCACAACACGTCCTGTACACATACGGTTCATTTGCTTTCGTTATCGTCTTGCAAGCATTTGTCACGGTGTACATGACAGCAATGAGCCAAGCATATAATAACTGCCACCGTCGTACCTTAGGAAAACAGGAGGGAGGGGAAGAAAGGCAACGGGAGCAGCGAGTGTAGCCTGTCACAAAACATTGTGAAATTACACAATCAGAAACGTGTGGTTCATCTTACTTATCTTCTAATACAGGGGTGGGCAATTGTTTTGGCTCGGGGCCAACATTGTAGACACAGAGGTTAGCGGAGGGCCGCACCTTATAAACCTTTCACTTCTAATGCCGCATATATAGTGGCAACACACACACACACACACATATATATATATATATATATATATATATATATATATATATATATATATATAGATATATCTCCAAAAATTTTTATGATAATGCAAGTTTTCTTTACTTCTAATCACACACAGAACTGCAATTTCTAGTGTACCAGTGAAAGCGTTAAAATGCATTGATTAGTTAGTTTTCTTTTCATAAAAGATATCATAAAAATCATTAGATATAAATGATAGAGTCAGAAGTAAAGGTGTATAAGTATACTTCGTATAATTTTGATAAGACTAAAGTCAAAAGTTCACAAGGTTTCGAAACTGGTGCTTTCCGGAAGCACGGGTACCTAAGCACAGTGAGAGTCGACTTCTATCCATGTGCCTCAATAACTACACACGTTTTTTCATGATATAGTTTCACTAATCTCATTTCCTGGGAAATGTTAGTTGTACCTCATCTGTCGGTAGTACGCACTACGCACTACCAAGTAGCGCAGACGCTAGTGGATTAGTGGATTTTTTATTTATTTATTTATTTATTTATTTATTTTTTTGGCGCGTCGGAAGGTAAATTGGTTTTTCCTATGATTTTTGTAAATCTCTTGGCGGGTCACATGTGGCCCGCGGGCCGCTATTTGCCCACCCCTGTTCTAATATATAAAGCAGAGAGTCCGTATGTATGTACGTGTTCAATACAAAACTACAGTTTTGATCCAATCTTTATGAAATTTGGACAAGTGAGCTTCAATCCATGTGGACGGTCGCCGTAAGTGTAAGAATCACATACGATATATAGTTCACGAGATATGACGTCATAAACAATGAGATGCGCGAAAAACTGCTGCATTTTCCGACAATGCTGCTCATTTTCTCCTAAACCATTGGACCGATTTCAACCAAAATTGGTACACACATTCCTTACCGTGAGGTAACAATTGCTGCATGGTTAAAAATCACCTACGGCACATGGTTCAAAATATATTACGTCATAACCAACTGAAATCGCAAAAAATGCCATATAATGCGGCGAGACTTTCGAAATACACTGTATTGAGAATGACAGTACTTAGCGACTTGCAACAAACTTTAAACTTAATTTCAAACCTTTATTAAACTTTTTCTCGCTGGCAACCATAGTAAAATGATGAAAGGAAAAAAGTTTCTCGCTTACTACTTTTCCGCTGTTTATTGAGTAAATCTACGGCTATCGGTATGACGTTACAATTTATAATTTTAACACTACAAATTGTAGCGACAGGAAATTTTACAGACAGTATACACATATAGAATGTACCTTCTAAATTGCATCACAGTACGACGCGTAGTTCATAAGATAAGAGTACATAAACAGTAACGTTCCGTTGTTCACAGACTAAAACTACGCCTTTCTGTATGACGTTTTAAATTATAATTTCTACACTACAAATTGCAGCCTAAGGAAATTTTACAGACAGTATACACGCATATAGTTGAGTGTACCTTCTAAATTATATCACAGTACGATACGTAATTCACGAGATATGAGCACATAAACAGTAACGTTCATGGAAAACCGCCCCATCCCGCACCAAGTTTTAATCTATTATTTCTTTACTACTTATTGTATTCCAAAGAGATTTTACAGACATACAGCCCTTATGCAAATGAATGTATACCTGAGAAATGGCAGGAATAAATAAATAAATATCCGGGAAACGCCGGGTTTTCAGCTAGTTTACTTATAATGAAATAGACTTGGGACAGTAGGAAGTGGCTGTGCCAGATAGTAGCCAGTTGGTACTGTATGTACGGTCCTGTGGGAAAACTCTGCCCCTTTCTCTAAGACTGACGCGATTGGCTGTTGCTATATCTTTACGCGCCACAACCTCCCAGTTATTTTATTAATTATTTAATAAATAAAAAATCAGTTATCAATTCTGTTGCCATAAAGTGTTAATTAATTATTTGTGATTGCACTATTGTTTTGTAGATTTATTAGATTAAGTATTTTAGGTAAAGAGTGAGTGTGGCGTTCTAGAAGTGTCGGTTGGCGCCAAAACTCTAGGTGCTAGCGTGGAGCCCAGCTCCACTGCTAGTTAGTTCACTGTGAGCCTCGACACGGTAAACATTTATCGGCACTTGACATAACCAGTCTTGTACACATCGGTCGATAATTGGGCTAAAAATGTTTGTAAAGTACGTGCAAAATATATATCAAAGTTTTAAATGTTTGTAAATCTATCGGACCAAACTGCGTGGTCATCAGTCCGTAGCTTACAAACTACTTAAACTAAGATAAACTAACCTAAGGACAACACACACACACACACACACACACACACACACACACACACATACACACACACACACACACGCACACCCATGCCCCATGGAGTACTCGAACCTCCGACGGTAAGCAAACGCGCGCTCCGCAACGAAGCGCCTTAGACCGCTCGGCTACTCCACCACGGCTATGTCAAAGTGTGTTACGACTTTTACAACGTTAGTTTTGACGCCGACATGCAGTTTGTGGCTTCTGTATTCGTGTGATTGGTAAAAATAAAAGAGCCACTGGCATCTCTGAAGGAATTCATAGAGTTCGTTAATAATAGTTGGGCACCCACAGTATCCACTACTTTCAGTTTCAGCCTCACCTCAGAAAACTTCCATTCTATGACCTGTGTGCTGCTTCTGCGCTGGGGACATCTATATGCCAACTACATCTGACGATGATGAGGAAATCGAAGAAATATATGAGGAGCTAAAGGAAATTATTCAGACAATTAAGGGAGAGGAAAACTTAATTGTTACGGGAGACTGGAATTCGGTAGTAGATCAAGGAAGGGAAGGGAAGATAGTAGGTGAATATGGTCTTGGCAAAAGGAATGAAAGAGGAAGCCGCCTGGTAGAATTTTGCACGGAACATAATTTAGTTATAACAAACACTTGGTTTAAGAATCACAAAAGAAGGCTGAATACGTGGAAGAAACCAGGAGACACCGGGAGATACCAGATAGATTTTATAATGATAAGACATAGATTTCGGAACCAGGTTTTAAAGTGTAAGACATACCCAGGGGCAGATATAGACTCTGACCATAACTTGTTGGTTATGAACTGTAGTCTGAAACTGAAGAAACTACTAAAAGGTAGGAAAATAAGGAGATGGGACCTAGATAAATTGAAGGAACCTGAGGTTCTTAAGAACTTCAGAGGGAGCTTTAGGCAACAATTGACAGAAACAGGGGAAAATAAAACAGTAGAGGAGGAATGGGTAAAATTGACAGATGGAATAGTGAAGGTAGCAGAGGACAAAATAGGTAGGAAGGCAAGACCTACAAAAAATCCTTGGATATCACAGGAGATACTAAATTTAATCGATGAAAGGAGAAAATACAAAAATGCAGTAAATGAAACAGGCAAAATTAAGTACAGACGACTAAGAAATGAGATTGTCAGGAAGTGCAAAATGGCTAAGCAGGAGTGTCTAGAAGGCAAATGCAAGGATGTAGAAGAATGTATAAATAGGGGAAAAATAGATACAGCCTACAGGAAAATAAAAGAAACATTTGGAGATAAGAAAAACAGCTCTATGAATATACTGATGGAAAACCAGTTCTCAGCAAAGAAGGTGGAAAGAGTATATAGAGGAGCTCTACAAAGGGAATGAACTTCGAGACAATATTGTAGGAAGGGAAGAGGATGTAGATGAAGATGAAATAGGAGATACTGTACTGAGAGAAGAATTTGACAGAGCCCTGAAAGACCTAAGTCGAAACAAGGCCCCTGGAGTAGATGATATTGCCGCGAGAGACGACGAACACCGACTGCCGGCGTGGCGCAGGAGATAGCGTCACGCACTGCGGTTCAGAAGGTCGCCGGTTGTCGACTTCGAGAACCTCCCTAAAAGATCGATCCCAACTCGGCGGAATGGAGCTGCTGCCGGCGGAATCGTACGAGATGTCCTGGAGGTAATTGCGGCACATGCTTCCGTCGCTGGCACTCTTTACAGTGACTCACTTAGTGCTTGACAGATCGGTAGAGACCTTTCCAGTAATACCTGCGTCTGATTCTGTCTAGGGTCTTCACGAATCCAAGATGACCGGATATTGGAGCATCGTGGAAATATTTGAGAATAGCTGGCTGGAGATGAACTGGAACAACAAGTAGCCATTTGGGGCCCAGTGGATCGTAGTTGCTCTTATACAATGTTCCGTTTATAAGTTGGAACTCTCCATTGGTCGGTTCTCCTTTCTCCAAGTGCTGGATCTTCCCTCTGTTCAGCTGTAACGTCATATAATTCAGTGAGAGCTGAAATTTCATTAATGCTGTTGTGTTCCACTAATGGATTCATCGAAAGGCAGTCGGCATCCTTGTGTTTGCGCCCGTTCTTGAATACCACTGTGACATCGTACTCTTGGAGTCTTAGTGACCTGATGGATCCTTCAAGCTAGTCAGCCAACACAAAGAATGGTGGTCTGTCCCGACGGTGAATGGTTTGCCGAATAAATACGGCCGTAACTTCTTGATAGCCCAGATAACTGCGAGACATTCTTTTTCAGTTGTCGAGTAGTTTATCTCTTGACGCATAGATTATCACTTTTTCAGCACCTTCCTGAACTTGTACAAGCACTGCACCAATCCCATAACCACTGGCGTCTGTGTGAACTTCCGTTTCTGCATTCTCGTCATACAAGGCTAGCACTGGTGCAGAAGTTAGAGCCTCCTTAAGTGCCCGGAAAGCACTTTCATTTGTCTCATCCCAGTAAAATTTAGCGTCTTCCTGCAGAAGTTCTTGTAATGGACGTGCCTTGTTACAAAATCCTTTTATAAAACGTCGGTAATATGAGCACAGCCCGAGAAAACTTCTCACATCACGAATGTGCTGAGGAGTTCGAAATTCTGTGACTGCCCTTACTTTATCTGGATCAGGACTGACACCATCTCCGTTGACTAGGTGCCCCAGAATTTTTATCTCTTTGGCGACGAAGAGGCACTTCTTTGGATTGAGGCGGAGACCTGCAGCCTTAACACACTTCAACACAGTTGACAGGCGACTCAGATGTTCAAATGTTTTCGAGAAAACGACAATGTCATCTAAATAGCAGAGACACGTCGTCCACTTAAGGTGTCGAAGCAAGTTGTCCATTATGCGTTAGAATGTGGCTGCAGCATTACATAATCCAAATGGCATTACTTTATATTCATAGAGGCCGTCAGATGTAATAAAAGCCGTCTTCTCCCTGTCAGCTTCGTCAACCTCGATTTGCCAGTAACCTGTCTGCATGTCCATAGTTGAGAGGTATGTAGCTCATTTCAAGCAGTCTAAGGTGTCATCAATGCGCGGCAGTGGGTAGACATCTTTTTTTGTGATTCTGTTCAGCCGCCGATAGTCGACACAGAATCGCCACGTGCCATCCTTCTTCTTTACGAGGACCACCGGAGACGACCAAGGACTCTCCGAAGGTTGAATAATGTCATCTCGCAACATCTGCTCCACTTCCTCCTGAATTATCCGTCTTTCAGCTGGCGACACTCTATACGAACGCTGGCTAATTGGCGAATGATCCCCAGTATTGATACGGTGCTTTATCGTGGGCCGTTTCGTCTGGCTTTTCCCCTGCTGAGGTGTGAATGCATCCGAAAATTGGCGTAGTATACCTAACACCCGCTGGCGTTGCCCCTTGGTCAGTCCAGGCCCTATTGGAAGTTTCACGTTTGTTTCCTCCAGCGTGTTGTCTGTAATAATAGCAGGGCATGGGTCTTCAATGATAGCGTTGAGCTCACCGTCCTGGATTGGTTCAGCTGTCCCGATACACATTACCTTAGGGATAAGTTGTGACTGCTCGTGACAATTTGTGATCCAAAACTCTCCTTGACCACCGGTAATGCTTATGACAGCCGCTGGTATGTAAATTTCTTTTGTGATCCTGATAAACATTTTACTATCAACAAGAACTTCACAGCTTAACCAGTCATTTGTGTTTGTGACTGCAACTCTTCTCATTGTCAACGGCGTTATCGTCACATTGTCAACGACGAATAGCTTCCCAGAAAATTCTGTATTACGTGTATCCGGCGGAACAACGTCTTCAATTTGCAGCTTAGATCTTCCACAGCCAATGATAGCTTGGGATGCCTGTAGGAAGTCCCATCCGAGGATGCTATTGTGACTACAATCTGTTAACACGACAAATTCAAACGGCTGGGTCCTGTTGTTGATGGTTATTCTTGCGACACAAGTTCCTGCTGGATGGACGTACTTTCCATTCGCGACCTTCAGCACAGTTGTCCCCGTATCACCGAACATTGTCTTCTTTAGTGTGCGGCGGTAATTATCCGATAATACAGAAAAAAGATGCTCCTGAATCAACAAGTGCACGGACAGGTTGGCCGTCTATTATGACGTCGATGTGATTTCCCGACATCTTAGCGACTGTCGTCCATGGAGGATTTTCATCTACGGCGGCCTCACCTCCGTAGATGGTCGCCTCACTTAGTTTTCCTGGGCGCGGCGGCTAGGGGAGCGGCTGGTACCTCTGTACGGCGACGGTGAACGGCTGCGGCGCGTCGGGGAGCGACCTCGTCTAGGGTACGGCGATGGGCTTCTTCCCATAGGTCGACTGAACTCATCAGTAGGTGACTGCCTGGGATAGAACTGCTCCGACGGCTGACGTCTTGCGGCAAAATAATCATCGAAAACTCGCTTCCTCTCTCTGCAGTGGCGTACGACATGTCCAGGGCGTCCACAGTGGAAACACAGTGGTGAGTTGTCTTCTGTCCTCCAGACGTCTGTTCTTCTGCGGGGCGTCATAGTTACCAGGGGAGTTGGCTGTGGTCGCGTCGGTCGGTTCATGGGCTGCCGTTTGGCGGCTGCAGCGTTAGTCATAGCAGGGCGACGCCATTCTTCACGTCGGTTACGATTGACGGGACAGACAGGAGCTAATGTTTGAAATACGTCGTCCTCAGCGGCGTTGGCTCCCTCGTGACTTACAGGGCTTACATCCATGGCCATAATCTGATGCTCGCTCGATCTAATAGTCCCGGCTGCCATGCACTGTTGTAATTCTTCTCTCACGATTTGTCGTATGAGAGAAGCGAAGTCATGCTGGTCTTCCACAACGGCCATAGGGACTACATTTGTGAGTCTGTCATACTTCTTGCGTCCAACCCTCCTTTGTTGCATCTCTTCAAAACGCTGGCACCACTTGAGGAACTCTTCTGTCGTAGCGACGTCTTTTATCAGAAGAGCTTGGTACATATCTTCTGCAATTCCCTTCATCAGGTGCGTGATTTTGTCTGCCTCAGTCATGTTCGGATTGACTAAGTTACACAGGACCAAAACATTCTGTATGTACGATTGTGTCGGCTCACCATGTCGTTGGGTCCGGTTCTTCAGTTGTTCTTCCGCCGAGCGGATTTGTCGCTGGCGGTCTCCAAACGTCTTCTTAAGTTCCTCCTGGAACGTCTCCCAGTCATTCAATTTGTCTTCGTTGTTTTCGAACCATTGCTGAGCTGTTCCATCCAGGTAGAAATAAACGTTGGCCAAGCACATCGTATGATCCCACCTGTTGTGCGTGGCGACTCGGTCGAACCCTTTGAGACATTTGTTGGGATCCTGTCCAGCATCTCCAGAGAACACCGACGGGTGTCTGATGTGCAGCTGGCTTATTGCTGGTTTCGTCTCCATCGTTCTTCTGATAATACGGACTTTTGGATGGATGTACTCGGTGTATCCCTTGTATTCCCGTTCCAGTCCGTGTAAGCGACGGCTTTTACGTTGCCTAATCGGTGTCACGGTGATGCAGCTGTTGCGCAGTGTACCCGGCGCCTCCACCAAACAATGTCGCGTTGAAATGGAAACAGGCTTGACTTCGAAGGCAACTAAACACAGCACTTATACTGAAAGCACGTTTATTACGAACTCAACATACACGCAGCACTGACTATCTCACACGCTACGCTGTCACCAAACCTGTGGCAACTGCAGAAGCTACAGAGATCGCAAAATTCCTTGTAGAAGACATTATTTTGAAGCATGGAGCACCACGTGTCATGAAATCTGATCGTGGAAAAGTATTCCAGTCAAAACTAGTATCAGAGGTAATGTCACGGTGCAACATTGTCCACAGAATGACAACTGCATACCATCCTCAGACAAATGGTCTTACGGAACGTTTTAACAAAAAGTTAGCCGACATGCTGTCGATGTACGTCGATGTTGAGCAGAAGGATTGGGATACAATTCTGCCAGTCGTGAAATTTGCTTACAATACCGCAAGGCAAGACACCACAGGCTTCACTCCGTTTTTCCTGCTCCATGGCCATGAAGCTGAGACGACAATGGATACACTGTACCCGTTCCAACCGGACGACATTCAGGATGACTATGTTAAATAGCTCATCACCAGGGTCGAAGAAGCAAGACAGCTGGCTCGCATACGGACACTGGACGCCCAGGAGAAGGTCCGTCAGCGGTATAACGACAAGCACCGACCTGTTGTGTACAGCCCAGGAGATCTGGTATGGATTTTTACCCCTGTACGGAAGGTTGGATTGTCAGAAAAGTTATGGAAGCGATACTTTGGTCCGTATCGTGTCATACGCCGCCTGCCAGACGTCACATACGAAGTTGAGGATTATGAGCCGTCGTCGAAGCGTCAAAAACGAAGAGACATTGTTCACGTCCTGCGGATGAAGCCTTGCTACGATCCTGAAGAGTAGCTAGACAATGGCTTCTTGTTCAAGGACATTAAGGACGGTGATGTTCCTGACAGGAACGTCTGTCGTCGATAGTCGCGAAGAAGGGAAGGATTCTCTTGAACTGTCATACAGAGGACCCATGACACGGTCAAGATCCAGGACATTGCAGCTGGCTCCACAGGGATCATAACAGCGGGTCGCTGTTTCTCCAGGAGAGGGAGCAATGCCGCGAGAGACCACGAATACCAACTGCCGGCGTGGCGCAGGGGATAGCGTCACGGACTGCGGAGCAGAAGGTCACCGGTTCCATCCCGTCCACCGGCAAAAATTTATTTCTTTGTAATTAACAAATTCAGAAGGTTCTACATCTTTCTCATGTTCACTTGTAAATTCTATTTGTTTCTTATGTTAACTGTTCTTCTAATTTCTGGTAAATTCTGTCTGTGTATAAATAGCAGAGCACTCTGCCTGAGAGGCAGTCAGTGCTGCGTGTATGTTTAGTTCGTAATAAACGTGCTTTCAGTATAAGTGCTGTGTTTACTTGCCTTCGAAGTCAAGCCTGTTTCCATTTCAACGCGACAATATTCCCTCAGAGCTACTGAAGTCTCTGGGAGAACCAGCCATGACAAAATTGTTTCACCTGGTGTGTAAGATGTATGAGTCAGGTGAAGTACCCTCAGACAGAAAAATGTTATAATCCCCATTCCAAAGAAAGCAGGTGCAGACAGGTGTGAAAACTACAGAACCATCAATTTAACAAGTCATGGTTGCAAAATATTAACACGAATTATATACAGAAGGATGGAAAAGCTGGAAGAAGCCGACCTCGGGGAAGATCAGTTTGGGTTCAGGAGAAATGTAGGAACACGGGAGGCAATACTCACTTTACGGCTTATCCTAGAAAATAAGAGCAATTGAACGGAAAGTGTGCTGAAAGGTGCATATAACATGAACATTAACAAGAGCAAAACTAGGGTAATGGAGTGCAGTGTAAGAAAATCAGGTGATGCTGAAGGAATTAGATTGGGTAACGAAGCAATAAAGGAGGTAGATGAGTTTTGTTACTTGGGCAGTAAAATAACAAATGATGGTCGCAGTACAGAGGATATAAAATACAGAATGGCAATGGGTAGAAAAACGTTTTTGAAAAAGAGAAATTTGTTAACATCGAATATTGATTTAAGCCTAAGGAAGTGCTTTCTGAAGGCATTTGTATGGAGTGTTGCCTTGTATGGGAGTGAGACATGGACGATAAACAGTGCGGACAGGAAGAGGATTGAGGCTTTTGAAATATGGTGCTACAGAAGAATGCTGAGGATTAGGTGGGTGGATCGCGGGGAGAAAAGAAGTTTCTGGCATACCTTGACTAAAAGAAAGGACAGATTGGTAGGACACATGCTTAGACATCAAGGAATTGTGAATTTAGCTTTGGAGGGAAGTGTGTGGGGTAAAAACCGCAGAGGAAGACCAAGAGATGGATACAGTAAGCAGATTCAGACAGATGTAGGTTGCCGTTCTTATTTGGAGATGAAAAGGCTTGCTCAGGATAGGGTATTGTGGAGAGCTGCATCAAACCAGTCTCCGGACTGAAGACCACAACAACATCAACAACAACTGTAAAATCCTAAAAGACAGTTATTTTTGCGATTTAAAAAGACTTTCTTCGAAAATTCAAGGTTGAAACACTGAACTCGATATTGAAAATAGAAACTATGCTGCTATTGGATTCTGACCAATTTATATAAGAATTATTGTTGACCCAGCTTAAGCGGACATACTACAAACAAACCGAGTCTTGCATATGGATTTCTGTAGAAGAAACTCTAGCACATTCGAAAGCTGATTGTTGGTTACCTTATAGCCGACTACGCCACCCACAGATTATTTGAATTGTTCAAAGAAAAAACCAAAAACTGAACCACAAATTGCTCCACTCTTTGTCAGCACTGGGTTGAAGGTGCTATATTTGAATGCCGTAGATGAAAACAAAGTGCTTTCAGCTTTGAAATATGCGACACAAAACGAAGATCCCTCAGTTAAGCAGGACATGGCTTACAGTAGAGCGAATGTCACATTTATGACGACAGTTAGTTACGAATTATAAGGCTCAGGTAGACCTATCTACGAGAATATTAGTTTTCTGGAGGAAGTGGAAAATATAATAAATGAAGTGCAGATGAAATAGGAGAAAAAGAATGGGAAAAATTCAACAGGTTTTCCAGAAAAAAAAGAAAGCAATGGCCTTAAGGGCACATGTGCAAAAAGAAAAATCAGTTCCACTAAATGCTCCATTCCTTTCCAAAATGTACCAAAAGTGGAGTTCGACCCCGTCACATCCCTTAATAAAGAACGTTCTTTCTCGGCAAAACGTGACTTTTCTCTGGAAAACCTACAAAAGGTTTCAGTCATTCGCTGTGAAGCCGTCAGCGTATTTGAAACCGCTGGTTTATTCAGAATTTATTAAAGTGTGTAGGGGTATTACATGTATTTCAACGTATGTCTTCTAATCTGTATTGTATTTTCATCTTCGAAAACAGTAACGATTTGGGGTCACTATAATCACTAATGACGTATGACGTTTTTTCTTATTGTAAACGATTGAAATTTGGCTCGTAAGTCAACACTACGTATTTTACTTTATGTTTATTCCATATTTTAGATTTTATTTAGCGTAAATGAGGTAAAGAAAGTGCCTATTTTAGGGTCTACAATGCTCTTTTTACGACCTAAAAATCCGCGGTCTACTGATGAGCAATATTCAACCATTGACAGAATGATTGTTTTGAAACCTACTTTCCTTGTTGCATTGCACTTGGTGAATACTCTTCCTATGCCTCTTTCATCTGCCTTATCCATGATTTTATGTGGTTGTTTCACTAAAATATCTCCTTATATCTACACCCATAAATTTATGAATGTAACTGCCTCCACTGTTTCCCATGCAACTGCGTAATTATATTACGCTTGAAACATTTTTTTAGCCGTTTCGGCAGACCTAGCTTGCCATCATCAGATCTGGTACGACTCTAATGCATCATCAGAATTTGCATATTATTAGCAGCTCAGGGCTGAATATCTAGTGATCTGATGATGACAGTCTACGTCTGCCGAAACCAGTTATAAAGATTTTCTGAAGAGGTCTTGGATAACCTGCCACGTTTGAAGCTTTTTTTTAAATGAAACTATTAGATCGTACTCAAAGCCTGATAGACCGCGAGAACGTTCCTCGCCTATAGAGTCAAATTTAATGTTCAACTTATGCAAAGGTCGAATTTCTAGAATTCACCCTTAACTCTTCCCTTCTGTTAGTGTTGTTATTAGGTATTTTATATAAAGTTCCTTACGAACACCTTCTCTTTTTCTCTTGGTTTTCATCATTGCCCCTTGTGGGACTCTCACCAGGTGGGACTGACGGAAGACATTGAGAAGGTTCAGAGAAGGGCAGCTCGTTTTATTCTCTCACGTTACGGGAGGGAAAGCGTCACGGAAATGTTGCACGAATTGGGGTGGAAATCATAAAAAGAAAGACGTTATTCATTGCGACGTGATCTGTTTGCGAAGTTTCAATCACCGACTTTTAGTTCTGAATGTGAAAATATTTTGCTAGCACCCACCTACTTAGGGAGACATGACCATCCCAATAAAATAAGAGAAATCAGATCGAAAACGGAACGATTTAGGTGTTCTTTCTTACCGCGCGCTATTAGAGAATGGAACGGCAGAGAAAAGTTATGAAAGTGGTTAATGAACCCTCTGCCAGGCACTTGAATGTGATTTGCAGAGTATCTATGTAGATCATTCCTTCCATTAATAGTATCTAATCCAGTTCATTTTTGTTCTTGATTTTCAACATACTTCATTCTTCACCAACTCTTCTTAATAATGTAATATTAGATATTAATACCCCGTCATTTCTTCTCCCATCTTCCCTTGTTTTAGTATTGCACTTCATATCCACATCTGTAGTGCCAAAATTCATTAATCTTGTGATTTGCAGGCGTCCAGCTGCCACCATTCTTCGCAAACTATGAGTGTACTGAAAACATTGATTCACAGGTCTCAGGTAGTGTCTGATGCTGACAGCCTGCAGGATGAAATCCTGCACCTGGAGGCCGTTTTCAAGAAAAATGGCTATTCGCAACATCAGATTAAGAAAGCCTTGCAAAAAAAAAAAAAAAAAAAAAAAAAAAAAAAAAAAAAAAAAAAAAAAAAATCACAGGAGAAAGATGAAAAGGAAATGGAAGTGAAATATATAGCCTTTCTCCCATAGGTAGGTAATGTTTCTTCAAAAATAGCCAGAATCATGAAGAAACATAAAGTGGATGTGATCTTCCGCCCACCAGCTAAGACCTCAGCTCTTCTGGGATCTGTCAAAGATGATCTTGCGAAAAGCGGGGGTTTATGAAATCCCTTGTAAGTGTGGAAAACGTTACATAGGTCAAACCACGCGCACTGTACAGGAACGATGCGTTGAGCACCAGCGGTATACACACCTTCTTCAGTCCAACAAGTCTGCAGTAGGCGAACATTGTATTTCTACTGGCTGTTCCATGAATTACAAAAGAGTAAAGATTTTAACCACAGCATCTACTTTCTGGGACTCAGTTGTAAAGGAAGCTGTACACATACAACTACTGGCGGACAACCTGTTTAATCGTGACGACGGATTTCACCTCGACAATGCATGGAAGCCACTTATATCACGCCTTCGTTCTGAAAGAATGTCTGCGTCTTCACTTCCGATTGATGTTACCACTTTTAATGATTAATTATTCAATTGTAAGCACTGTGGATACGTAACAGCTCTGTTTATGTTTGCACTCAGCGCTCACATGTTTATCTTTGAAGTATATATTCATCTATGACTAGCGCAGCAGTTACGAATGTGATATCTTCGAGCAAGCGCAGTCTAATTCTCAGTAGCTTTGCGTCATGTGATTTACCGTATAAATAGGCACGCACAGACTCGCCTTAAAGATGGCTGTAACGTTTGCAGCCAAAATATCGGACGAAGAATTGTCGCTGTCCCGGGCGCACACCCCGAAAGATGATGGAATTTCATTAATCTTGTTTACGTGTTGCCCATGTCACGGCAGCATACACTGCGAATCTCCTGACATAACAGTTGTCAAACCTTTTCCCGAGATCTTTGTTTAGTAGTCCGAGAAGTAATTTCAATTTTTTTAAGAAACCTGCTTTTGCCATGGGCAACGTCAAAGCACAGAATAAGGAGTATACAGAAAGGAAACTCCCGCTGCAGTCTCTCGTCCAAAATTTAATGCGCATGCGCGGAATCGGCCACCTTGAAAAGCAGTAAACGTGTGATCGCTCCCTACTCTGTGGCGTGGTAATGCGCCGTCACTGTTTGTTAATTGTGTATTTTAACAGCCTGAATCGCATAAAAGTAAACAAGTATTTTTGGTACAGTGAAGTGCAGTGAAAAGAAAGAACTGTGTGTAGTTGGAGTTAGTGTCAGTAGTTGGAGCTAGTCCGTTTTTATTATGAGCAGCAATAAAAGAAAAGGCGGTCGATGGTGTTCAGCACCTAATTGCCGCAATAATTCGAATACAAATAAGGATGTAAGTTTTTTCACCTTCCCAAAAGATGCTGAGCAGTAAGTGAACGTCGCTATATGTGTAGTGAAAGTCATCAGTTTCGAATGAGAGCAATCTGCATAATTATTAAAAGTAGCCTTGCTGCTTATCTTGACGATAACTCTCGCTGTTGTTGTTGCTGTAGCAGTTCAACGGCATCGAAATGTTGAAGTACATTAATATTTTATAAGTTTAACGTTGCAGGGAATAATATAAAATGAAAGTCAAAGAATAGTGCGTAAGTAGGCAGGTAAAATTTTACTTACGGCATTGGAGGCGCAGTGTGCTTATGTTGGCAACGAATGCTCTTCGGATACTCAAACAAATTAAGGGGAATAATTATTTTATGCTGTTCCTGTTCTGTGGTTGACAGATTCCTCTATAAGCCCTTCTCCGATCAGTAAATTGATACTCCTAAAGCAAATACAATTTTTATATATGCACAGACGTCATTAGTTCTGTGTAATCACGTTGTACTGCTAAGTCTGACTCAATATTTTGTGCGAATTTATTCGTGTCAAATAAAACCTGGCAGTTGTAAAGTCACTTTCTTGTTTATAACTAATTTCCCAAACACGACTCCGCGTTATTTGGGGTTTTTCTAGAGATAAGCACCAAATAAAACGATCATCGATTCCATCGTACATTTTCGTAGTTGTATTAAAATTTGGGCCTATTTTTTTCGTTGGATTACAATTAGGTGCAAGAAGAGGATGCAAAATAGATGAGAGCATAATGAAAAGCCGTTTCCTTTCGTAAAAGTCGGTGAGATTAGCTGCAGTTCGTAAAAAGTCAATTCCAGCCAAAGTACCAATTGGCTATAGTTCCGCGTTTACTGCTTTTCAATATGGCGTCGAGCGCAACGCTTGGTAGCATACAGATCAAAGGCGCCGCCCCCAGCTTTCCCTTCTGTATGCTCACTATTCTGTGGTCAAAGAATTAAGACCTTTGGACACGAATAAAGGGGAAAGTAGGAGATATTTAACCCAGGATGAGACATGTCACAAGGCAGAATACTTGTGATGATGTCTGCGAACAACTTCGACATACGCACGAGCTGGTTTAGTGAGTACGTCCGGATAAATATAGTTGGGGAATTACTCGGTTTATGTGAACCCTCGCACAGTAAAACGCGCCGGCACTACCCCGCCTCCTGCCGCAGGCAGTCTGAGAGTCGCGTACGTTGTGAACGACGCACATTCTGCCAGCGAGCACACCGGCATCAAAAATTCCATCTGGCAGGCGTGCGAGGTAAACTTGCGGCGGCAGTTCGCCGCCTACTTCCTCTTCCCGGTGCCGGCATCAAAACTCGACGTTCCGGATTCAGCGCGTACCCTACCAGAGGATTTCGGCGTACGCGGGCTGTTCAGTGTAGGTGGCAGACGATAAACACACAATAACCTGCCACGGAGCTGCGCCGGTGGACTGAATATTTAAAAAGCTGTTATCGCAAGACTCCCGAGCGACGGGGAGGGCCGTTAGGAAGGAACTGCTGGTGATCCACAGGGTTCGATACTGGGTCCATTCTAAATCGTCGAACTTCGCGCTAGAGTGGCAGCGAGTTCTGGGCTGCCATGTTACGGATTTTCACGGGCGCTCTTGTCCGAGCTCAGAGTCCTCCATCACGCATGGGTGTATGTGTTGTCCTTAGCATAACTTAGATGGAATAGTTCCTAGCCGGCCGCGGTGGCCGAGGGGACTGAGGCGCTCCAGTCACGGCCTGCACGGCCACTACCGTCGGGGGTTCGAATGCCCCCTCGGGCATGGATATTTGTGCCGTCCTTGGTATTAATTAGTTCATAAGTAGTTTGTAAGTTTAGGGACTGATGACCCCGTAATTAAGTCCCATAAGCTATACAAACATTTGAACATTTGAATAGTTCTTAATATAGGGGTAGATGGCTTGAGACGTTTGACCCTTATTTAAATTTTTTTATTTTTTCGACGTCAGCTTATAGGTCTAGCCAAGCTATTATTGCAATACCTTACTCACAAAAATCAATAGTTTATGTCGACTATAGTCACATACTGGGTGATCAAAAAGTATGAATTTGAAAACTTAATAAATCACGGAATAATGTAGATAGAGGGGTAAAAATTCACACACATGCTTGGAATGACATGGTGTTTTATTAGGGAAACAAAAGTTCAAAAATGTCCGACAATTGTCGCTTCATCTGATCAGAAAAGCAGTAATTAGCAATACAAGTTAACACAAAGCGAAAATGATGTTCTTTACACGAAATGCTCAATAAGTTCCTCAACAATAGCTGTAGTCGAGGAATAATGTTCAAAATGTTCAAATGTTTGTTAAGCTTAAGGGACCAGTTCCTAAACTTACAAACTACTTATGAACTACCTACAACTAAGGACGGCACAAATATCCATGCCCGAGGGGGAATTCGAACCCCCGACCGTAGTGGCCATGCAGACCGTGACTGAAGCGCCTCAGTCCCCTCGGCCACCGCGGCCGGCGAGGAATAATGTTGTGAAGAGCACTGTAAAGCATGTCCGGAGTTATGGTGAGGCATTTGCTTCGAATGTTGTCTTTCAGCATCGCTAGAGGTGTCCGTCGATCACGATACACTTGCGACTTCAGGTAAGCCCAAAGACAATAATCGCACGGACTGAGGTCCGGGAACCTGGGAGGCCAAGCGTGACGAAAGTGGCGGCTGAGCACATGATCATCACCAAACGACGCGCGCAAGAGATCTTTCACGCGTCTAGCAATACTTTTTTTTGTTCTAATAAAACACCATGTCATTCCAAGCATGTGAGTCATTATTTACCTCTCTATCTACATTATTCCGTTATTTATTAAGTTTTCAAATTTATTCAGATTTTTTGATCACCCGGTATATGTCGTTCAATTTTCGTAGCAATAGGTGAAACAACGTCAAAGTTTACTGCAATGTATTCCCTACCATATACCGTATTTTAACTTTCGGCTTATAAAAACCTTCTCTATGAAAACATAAAACATTCATAGATGAGCGAACTTACAAATAATTAGTAAAACAATGTTCCAGACTATTTGGTGATACCATCTTGTTTTTACGGTGAAATCTGGGAAACGTCTTCAAGATTATAATAAAACTGTATATTTGACTGAATTGCAAACAATCACACGAGGGGACACTCTTATTATTGTATAAGAAATTACTGAAAATCGGTATTTCAATTTTCGTGCCACGTATTAATATTGTGATGCATCAGTCAAGTAGCAGGGTGCCCCATTTCTTGCTACTGTTGTGTATGACGGGTTGCTTTTCAAGGCGATTTAATTATTTTTTTCCAATTTTCAGTTATTTCTTTGGGTTTTATTTTTATTTATTTATATATGTAATTTTACTAACCACCGCTGTATTGAAACAAACAAAACCATGACATTTTAAATTCTTATTTCACCGAGTGCTATACT
Source organism: Locusta migratoria (assembly GCA_026315105.1). Taxonomy (NCBI): domain Eukaryota; kingdom Metazoa; phylum Arthropoda; class Insecta; order Orthoptera; family Acrididae; genus Locusta; species Locusta migratoria. The sequence goes on from CM048744.1 coordinate 831,630,845, forward strand.
TTTATTTATAGATGTTATTTTAAAACTAAGATCATTCTGGCTTTTTACCATTCTCGAGTTATAGTTTAATGTCGTGGAGTGCTTTTCTTTGCTCATATATATTATACGATTATTGAGCAAGTTGTAAGCGAGAAACGTTTTTCCTTTCAGTATTAAGATGTGATTGTTAGCGAGAAAAAGTTTCCTAAAGGTTTGAAATTATGTTTAAAGTTTGTTGGAAGTCGCTAAATGCTCTCCTTCTCAAACAGTGGACTGATAAACTCACACTATCACGTGCCGCAAGTTTTCATGGTTTATAACGTCATATCTCCTAAACTATCTTCCCTATCACAATGTCCTTTCTTAGCTGACAACTTCTACCAATAAACGGCATTCCTGCCAAATTTCAGCTTCATAGGTGAAGTAGTTTTTGAGATTTTCTGATAAGTCTGAGTTAGTGAATGGGTGTTCTTTTGCTTTTATATAGATAGAGATATACGGGCAAAGAACAGAACTCTATGACGTTAAACTTAAACTTGAGAATGACAAAAAGACGAAACGATAGTCGTTATTAACATCTACATATAAAATAATAGTGCAGCACTCAGTGAAATAAACAAAATGTCATTTTCTGACTTAATATATGTTGCGGGCCCACCAGAAAATAAACTTTTGGAAAAACAAAACAAAAATATTCAAATCGGCAAACCATATTAGCGAGACCTGAATGTTTGTAAATCTGTAGGACCAAACTACTTGCGGTCATCAATCCATATGCTTACAAACTAGTTAAAATTGTTTAAACTAACCTAAGGATAAAACACACACACATATATATGTAATGGTTATACTCTATACGTTCCTAAATCGGTCATATGATTGCGTTGAAACCTTGATGTACTGTTCTCTGTTCGCCCGCGAAGATCCATCGCCCAAATATAAGAGAGTAATATACAACACAGACCAAAGATAACCACATTGCCCGTGACGTGATTATACCTAAGCCAGCACATAAGTCACGTGACTTGGGGCAGGTTGCTGTTTCCGTCACAAAGATGAATGTGACGGCAGAAGCAATTTTCGTTATTTTTGGCTGAAGTCAGTCATTTAACAATAAAATGACGTATACTAGTACAATTAACGTTATTTCTCCACAATTATGAATACCGATGTGATGGCTGTACATTTTACATATGTCATCGTTACGATGTTTACATGTGGAAAAGGAGCCAGAAAGCATTACGTAATAGTGATTGTTTAACGTGCAATTTCTTTGAAAGACGTCATTACTTCAGTTTTCGAGAAGCTTAAGAATAACTTTTTCCTTCAGATGATTGGGATTCAAATAGTTCTTCCACAGATGAACACATTCACCAGTTGAAGGAGAGATATCTGAGTTCGTTTAACCTGGCCACATGTACAAACGATAATTATCGCATAAAAATTAGAAATAGTCGAGAAATTGTTTTCAATACTAAATGTGTAAATGTGTAAACATCAGTTAAAAATGCTGAAAACTGTTTTGCGTAAAGAGAAAAACACATTTATTTCCTGAGTCAGGTGAATTAGATGTTCGTTTAAAACCGTTCGTTTACGTAACATATTGGGTCAAACCAGTAATCTATATACAAACTGGATGTATAACTCTGGTATCTGAGAATTGAATGACAGAATACCTGCACATTCAAATGTTTTCTTCACGTTTTCGCGTTGTTCGCCATGTTGAAATTAGGCAAACGAATTTCTATCAGGTATTTCATGGCAAAAAATTGCTTGCTTACCTGTTGATTTGAAATTTATGTCAGTACGCTAAGTAATAGGCTAATATAGAAGCGAAATCGAAACGTATTTTCTTTTCGTTTCCTTGTAATACATCGTAGCAGCCATATTTGAATTTGGCACGAAACGAAATATGAACATCTATGGCTGGCACGCTCAGACAACTGAAGTTCAACATCCAGGTAGTATAGAGATCAATGGGTCAAGCGCAGTGAATGTTATCAATGCTCTATAGATAGTTCAGGAGATATTACGTCATAAACAAATACATGATATAGCGCGAAGGTACGCTTATTTACGGATTCTATGTTTCGAGAATGAGAGCACTTAGAGACTTTAAACAAATTTTTCTCGCTTACACTTCTGACAAAATGATGAAAGGAAGAAAAAGAAAAAAGATGCTTATTACCTTGCGGTGTACATGCCGTAGCCGTAGGACTGTATCATCCGATATGGCGGACTAATGTATTATTCTAGCTAGCTTTCTTGTTTTCTCGGCATATTTATCCGATGTAGCTAAAGCTCTTAACACAGAGGAAGCTTTCCTCCAAGGCTCATACCGAAACGGGCAACACTCGAAAACGCTGAAAATACTTCGTGTGGGCATGGGGCAAAGAAACCACTTATGAAAAGTTGGGGCTACACAGACAGTGGCGATTGTGAGTTTGGCGCATTTAGAGAGTGTTCCCAAGAAGACCTCCCAAAATACACTGGGGCAGACGGAGCGCACACCGAATTCTGGACGAGCGAAATATAATTCACTTCTATCTGAGCATGTATTGTTTATTTATGCATTTGACTACTTTATTTTATAAAATTGTAGGTCCTTTACAATGTAAATTATGCACAGGCTTCTTTCAGTTGTTATATTTTTTATGTATTTCGTACACGAATAAATGAATGTATTCCTTACATATTTTGCAGACAGGGTTTACGTAAACCGCTATATGTGCCGGATAATTTATACCGCGTGATCATAATGTCAGTATAAATTTGAAAAAACACGGAATAATGTAAATAGGGAGGTAAAAATTTACACACATGCTTGGAATGATATGGGGTTTTATTAGAACCTAAAAAAGTTCAAAAAATGTCCGACAGATGGCACTGTACAGCAAAACGTCAGTGACTGCGCATGAAAATCGTGTATAAAAGAAGCTGTAATGAGAGAGAGAATCAGATGCACCAGCAGTCGCAGCATGTTGACGTTACCTGAAAAGGCGCATTTAGTGCAGCTGTATTATTAGAATGGGGAATGTGCTAGTTCAGCTTTACGATCCTATCGCCATAGGAAGGGGATTCTAACGGGTAAAGGTCCGTGGACAAATGCAGCTGTGGCGAGAATGATTTACAAGTTAGAAGCCACGGGTTGTTTAGACGATAGACCCCGTAGTGGCCTACCGAGCACAAGGCGTAGTTGTGCTGAGAAGGTTAAGGAAGAAATGGAGACTGTAGTGGGTTCGTGTATGCACGGGGAAGTCAGCGCTCGTGCAGTCGCACGTCGAACCGGCATTCCATACGCTACTGTTTGGTTGGCACTTAGGCGTACCCTCCAATGTTATCCTTACAAAATCCATCGGCATCATGAACTGTTACCTGGCGATTTCGTGAAGCTGAGGGCATTTGCGGGGTGGACGTTTCAAAAGATGGCGGAAGATGACGTTTGGTCGAGTAACGTGTTGTGGACCGACGAAGCTCATTTCACGCTCCGAGGGTCTGTGAACGCCCACAACTGCAGAATTTGGGCTACCGAAAATCCTAGAACTGTCGTGGAAACTCCATTGCACGACAAGAAAGTCACGGTATGGGTTGGATTTACCACATCTACCATTATCGGGCCTTTTTTCTTCGAGGAACTGCATGATTCTGATATCGTAACTGCTACCGTGACGGGTGAGAGATACGGGAATATGCCTGATAAACTCCTGCTGGAACGTACGATTTTTATGCAGGATGCGTTCCACCCCATATTGCAAGACGCGTGAAAGATCTCTTGCGCGCGTCGTTTGGTGATGATCGTGTGCTCAGCTGCCACTTTCGTCATGCTTGGCCTCCCAGGCTTTGGGGTTACCTGAAGTCGCAAGTGTATCGTGATCGACCGACATCTCTAGGGAGGCTGAAAGACAACATCCGACGCCAATACCTCACCATAACTCTGGACATGCTTTACACTGATGTTCACAACATTATTCCTCGACTACAGCTATTGTTGAGGAATGATAGTGAACATATTGAGCATTTCCTGTAAAGTTCATCTTTGCTTTGTCTTAATTTGTTGAGCTAATTATTGCTTTTCTGATCAGATGAAGCGCCATCAGTCTGACATTTTTGGTTCTAATAAAACCTGATGTCATTCCAAGCATGTGTGTCAAGTTTTACCTCTCTATCTACATTATTACGTGATTTATTAAGTTTTCAAACTTATACTGACTTTTTGATCATCCGGTACATCTCTATGGAACATGCTTTAAGAGAAATGACGTCATAAACATTGAGGTACGAGAAGAACTGTTGCCTCAGGCTCGACACTGTGTGTTAGTAATACTTTACTACCAAAGCTATTTGAAATACTTTTATCAAACATGCTTTTTTCAAAAGATTACATAAAATCAAGGGTGTATTCCAATTCAATGTTGGTCAAAATTTCAAAGTATTGCGTCAATAAGTCACGAAGATCATCCATTAGGAACGTTTATATTTTCTATTCTTTTTTTCTTAATAAAAATCATGGGAAGATTTTGACCGACAGATTCTGAATGTTTTCTCAATGTTGCATCCTAATACGACTGTGTTTGTGTGTTGCTAGTTTCGCAACAGTCCGCCCGCGTATTAAATCCAGTCACGTATTCTGGAATTCTCTTGATTTGCCGGGAATGCCGCGCCCCATATTGATGCGAAAAACTGGCGTGCCTGCCATTCTTCTGAGAAATGTCAATCCCCCACGGCTTTGCAGCGCTACCAGACTTCCAGTGAAAAAGATGAAGCAAGTATTATCGAAGCTACAATATTGAAAGGCAACGTTAAAGGGGATGATGCACTGTTAACCCTTTCAGTCCCACATTATGAATTCAGCTTTGGAAAAATTAAAATTCAGTGTTTTCTGTATTAATACAGTCCCCTAAACATCAAAATATGTGTTTCAAAATTTTGGATCGAACTATTGTTATTTTATGTCATGGATTTCATGCACAACGCAGACGTTTGTATCGAGGTATTTTATAACTTAAGACGTTACTACTACTACTACTACTACTACTACTATTTGGGATATTCTGCAAATCACATTTAAGTGCCTGGTAGAGGGTTCATCGAACCACTATTTATCTCCCATTCCATTCTCGAATAGCGCGCGGGAAGAAACAACACCTGAATCTCTCCGTTCGAGCTCTGATTTCTCGTATTTTATTCTGATGATCATTTCTACCCAGTCAGCAATATATTTTCGCATTCGGAGAAGAATATTGGCGATTTGAGTTTCGTAAGTAGCCCACACCGCAGCGATAAGCGCCGTTGTAATGATTCCCATACCAGATCCTGTATCATTTCTGTAACGCTGTCTCCCCTGTATCATGACAATACGAAACGAGCTGCCTTTCTTTGGATTATTTCGATGTCCTCCGTCAAACCCACCTGCTAAGGATCCCGCACTGGGCAGCAATACTCCACAAATGGACGGACAAGCGTAGTGTATGCAGTTTCTTTTGTAGTTCTGTTGCATCTTTTAAGGGTTCTGCCAATAAAACGCAGTCTCTGGTTCGCCTTTCCCACGACATTATCTACGTATTCTTTCCAATTTAAGCCTAAAGTAATAACAATTCCTAGGTATTTTGTGGAGTTTACGGCCTTCGTTTTTGATTGATTTATCTTGCAAACAAAGTTTAACGGATTTCTTTTCGTACTCATGTGGACGACTTCACACTTCTCATTATTTGGAGTCAATTGCCAATTTTCACACCATACTGATATCTTATTCAGATCGTTCTGCAGTTGGTTTTGATCTTCAGATGATTTTACTAGACGGTAAATGATGGCGTCATCTGCAAACAACCTAAGAGAGCTATTTAGATTACCCCCTAAATCGTTTATGTAAATAAGGAATAGCAGAGAAGCAATAACACTACCCTGTGGAACACCCTATGTCACCTCTGTTCTAGTCGATGCCTTACCATCGATTACCACAAGCTGCGTCCTCTCTGACAGGAAATCCCCTATCCAATAGCAAATTTGGGGCGATATACCAAAACCACGCAATTTGATTAAAAGCCGTTTGTGAGGCTGATAGCTAACACTGTCAGATAAATAATGCTAGCATAATCTTCGCCACAGCACCAAGGACAAGACAATTCACCGCTGGAATAAAATAAAAGGAACCACACTCTCACTCTCAGCCACGTACAGACGGCAACGCAACACAACCTCCAAGATGGACAGATTAATGCCTCAGAAGTGGCTACACGCCGTATCAAGCGGCAAAATGTCATACTAGAAGCATGTTGTTCATCAACAGAAATGAAACTTTAAGGACTGATACATAAAGTACGGTATAAATCACCTTTTAATATATTGATGTGGAGGAACAGCACTGGGAATGAAAGGGTCAACAGATAACCCAATTGTTGCAACAGATATGCCATTTTTCAAAAACTTGCAGGGACAATTACTATGTGTAGCTTTCTTACGAGCAGCAAAAGCGCCTGACTTATTCGTGTACACACCAGACGATGATACAAAAATATTATGGATATAAAGGCGCTTCAATAAATATCTAAGGTACGTGAATCAAATAAGGCCCACCTAACGTTTAGGAATTTCGTATGCAGTATGTGTAAGTGGTAATAGTCCGAGATCGTACGTGCAACATCCTACAACTATATTGAGTTCAAAAATAAATAAAAATGGAAAGTATATGTAATTAATATCATCACTTCAAAGAAAATGTTTAACCCCTGCAAGTGGGCCTTGTAAGGAGACCCCGTTTCTAATATGGCCCGTAGCCTCATCTAGTTCATATTAACATTCTGGGGCACGTAAATAGCAGGAAAACTGTTGGAACACACTGCAAGAGTTGTAATGTAATTTTATATTAGACATGAGTGGAATGAGATGGTACATAGAATTTTATATTTACATTTTTTTTACAAACGCTTCATACAGCACTGTTGGTAACTTACTTACTGGTTATTAACTCTTAAGATTATTCAATTTAACCAGCAATCAACACTGTCCTGAGAGCAGTAAGCTTCCTTATCCTCAGTTAATAGCAACATAAGTCTAATCATTACATTTTTCATGATGGGCCATATTGGGAACAACCAGTTTAAAACGCATGTCTGTTTATTGTTTAAAAAGAAACTTTTTAGTAGGAAGATCATGCCACTATCTTAATACAGCACTATTTTCTGTATACATATACATATTTACCAGTACAATTCTTCATGGCCTAACTGATTGTGTTGTTGTTGTGGTCTTCAGTCCGGAGACTTGTTTGGTGCAGCTCTCCACAATACCTTATCTTGAGCAAGCCTCTCAATCTCCGTATAAGAACGGCAACCTACATCTGTCTGAATCTCCTTACTGTATGCATCTCTTGGTCTTCCTCTGCGATTTTTATCCCACACACTTCCCTCTAATGCTAAATTCACAATTCCTTGATGTCTAAGAATGTGTCCCACCAATCTATCCCTTCTTTTAGTCAAGGTATGCCAGAAATTTCTTTTCTCCCCAATCCTGTTCAGTACCACCTCATTCGTTACGCGATCCACCCACCTAATCTTCAGCATTCTTCTGTAGCACCATATTTCAAAAGCCTCAATCCTATTCCTGTCCGCACTGTTTATCGTCCATGTCTCACTCCGATACAAGGCAACACTCCATACAAATGCCTTCAGAAAGCACTTCCTTAGGCTTAAATCAATATTCGATGTTAACAAATTCCTCTTTTTCAAGAACGTTTTTCTACCCATTGCCATTCTGCATTTTATATCCTCTGTACTGCGACCATCATTTGTTATTTTACTGCCCAAGTAACAAAACTCATATACCTCCTTTATTGCTTCGTTTCCCAATCTAATTCCTTCAGCATCACCTGATTTTTTTACACTGCACTCCATTAACCTAGTTTTGCGCTTTTTAATATTCATCTTATATGCACCTTTCAGCACACTGTCCATTCCGTTCAATTGCTCTTCCAGGTCCTTTGCTGTATCTGACAGAATTACTATGTCGTCGGCAAAACGAAATGTTTTTAATTCTTCCCCCTGAACTTTAATTCCTTCTCCAAATTTCTCCTTGCTTTCCTTTATAGCTTGCTCAATGTACAAATTGAATAACAATGGAGAAAGCCTACAACCCTCTCTTACTCCCTTTCCAACCGCTGCATCCCTTTCATGCCTTTCAACTCTGACAACCGCTGTCTGGTTTTTGTACAAGTTGTAAATAACCTTACGCTCCCTATATTTTACTCCTGCTTGCTTCAGAACTTGAAAGAGTTTATTCCAATCAACATTGTCGAAAGCCTTCTCCAAATCTACAAAAGCTAGAAATGTAGGTTTGCCTTTTCTTAATCTATCTTCTAGGATAAGCCGTAAAGTGAGTATTGCCTCCCGAGTTCCTACATTTCTCCTGAACCAAAACTGATCTTCCCCGAGGTCGGCTTCTACCAGTTTTTCCATCCTTCTGTATATAATTCGTGTTAATATTTTGCAACCATGACTTATTAAACTGATGGTTCTGTAGTTTTCACACCTGTCTGCACCTGCTTTCTTAGGGATGGGGATTATAACATTTTGCTTAAAGTCTGAGGGTATTTCACCTGTCTCATACATCTTACACTCCAGGTGAAACAATTTTGTCATGGCTGGTTCTCCCAGAGACTTCAGTAGCTCTGAGGGAATATCATCTACTCCAGGGGCCTTGTTACGACTTAGGTCTTTCAGGGCTCTGTCAAATTCTTCTCTCAGTACAGTATCTCCTATTTCATCTTCATCTACATCCTCTTCCCTGCCTACAATATTGTGTCGAAGTTCATTTCCTTTGTAGAGCCCCTCTATATAATCTTTCCACTTTTCATCTTTCCCTTCTTCGCTGAGAACTGGTTTTCCATCAGTGTCCTTGTTTTTCTTATCTCCTAATGTTTCTTTTATTTTCCTGTAGGCTGTATCTATTTTTCCCCTATTTATACATTCATCTACATCCTTGCATTTGCCTTCTAGCCACTCCTGCTTAGTCATTTTGCACTTCCTGTAAATCTCATTTCTTAGTCGTCTGTACTCCATTTTGCCCGTGTCATTTACTGTATTTTTATATTTTCTCCTTTCATCGATTAAATTTAGTATCTCCTGTGATATCCAAGGAATTTTTTGTAGGTCTTGCCTTCCTACCTATTTTCTCCTCTGCTACCTTCACTATTTCATCTCTCTATTTTACCCATTCGTCCTCTACTGTTTTATTTTCCCGTGTTTCTGTCAATTGTTGCCTAAAGCTCCCTCTGAAATTCTTAAGAACCTCAGGTTTCTTCAATTTATCCAGGTCCCATCTCCTTACTTTCCTACCTTTTTGTAGTTTCTTTAGTTTCAGCCTACAGTTCATAACCAACAAGTTATGGTCAGAGTCTATATCTGCCCCTGGATATGTCTTACACTGTAAAACCTGATACCGAAATCTATGTCTTACCATTATAAAATCTATCTGGTATCTTCCGGTGTCTCCTGGTCTCTTCCACGTATACAACCTTGTTTTGAGATTCTTGAACCAGGTGTTTATTATAACTAAATTATGTTCTGTGCAAAATTCTACCAGGCGGCTTCCTCTTTCATTCCTTTTGCCCAGACCATATTCACCTACTATCTTCCCTTCCCTTCCTTGTCCTACTACCGAATTCCAGTCTCCCATCACAATTAAGTTTTCCTCTCCCTTAATTGTCTGAATAATTTCCTTTAGTTCCTCATGTATTTCTTCGATTTCATCATCATCGGCAGAGCTAGATGGCATATAAACCTGTACTACTGTTTTCGATGTTGGCTTCGTATCTACATTGACAATGATAATGCGATCACTGAGCTGGTCATAGTAGTTTACCCGCATTCCTATTTTCTTACTCATTATCAATCCTACTCCTGTGATACCCCCGATTGTTTTTGTATTCATAATCCTGTACTCATCTGACCAGAAATCCTGTTCAGCATGCCACCGAACTTCACTAATCCCTACTATATCTAACTTCAACCTACCCATTTCCCTTTTTAAATTTTCTAATTTTCCTACTCGATTAAGGGATCTAACATTCCACGCTCCGACCCATAGAATGCCAGTATTGTCTTTCCTGATGATCACATCCTCCTGAGTAGTCCCCGCCCGGAGATCCGAATGGGGGACTATTTTACCTCCGGAATATTTTACCCGAGTGGATGCCATCATCATATGTTCATACAGTATAGCTGCATGTCCTCGGGAAAGGTAACGGCTGTAGTTTCCCCTTGCTTTCAGCCATTCGCAGAAGCTGTGTGGCAAAGCCACATTAGCTGATGTTACAAGGCCAGCTCAGTCAATCATCCAGACTGTTGCCCCTGTAACTACTGAAAAGGCTGCTGCTCCTCTTCAGGAACCACACGTTTGTCTGGCCTCTCCACAGATACACCTCCGCTGTGGTTGCACCTACGGTACGGCTATCTGTATCGTTGAGGCACGCAAGCCACCCCACCTCGGCAATGTCTGAGGTTCATGGGAGTGGATTGTATTAGATTAAAAGTACCGTATTAGATTAAAAGTACCGTGAAAATAAGAAGCAGCCCTGTGATGTTACCTTCCAGATATGTATTTCAAATATGTATTAAATTTTAATAGTATGTTGGTTCTGTTGAAGCTCATTATCATAACTGATGTATATTGTCGTATTGTTTGTTCATGTGAATTTATGTAATTTATTATCTATGTATCTGGGTAATCGCCGATAGGGAAAGTAAGAAACATCTTTGGAGTGTGTGTAAATGTAAATGATTGTTAAGCTTATGGGACTTAACTACGGGGTCATCAGTCCCTAAACTTACAAACTACTTATGAACTACTTACGAACTAGGACGGCACAAATATCCATGCCCGAGGGGGGATTCGAACCCCCGACCGTAGTGGTCGTGCAGACCGTGACTGGAGCGCCTCAGTCACCTCGGCCACCGCGGCCGGCTGGAGTGTGTGGTCTTGGAGCAATAGAGCGGAAGCAGCAGCAGCAGTAGCTGGGTAGTAAGAAGGGAGCCGAGCTCTGTCGTTTGAACAGTTGGGACGCTAGCAAGTGCGCGGGAGCGTGCAGCGCCTCGCTCTTTGCAATTACCAGGCCTTGTTGGTGGAGTTCCATAATTAGCGCACATGTTTCCAATATGAGCGGAGGCACATGGCAGTTATCTGAATGTCAAGATTTCGCCCTCAAATTGCTCACTGGATTGGACCTGTGACTGTAATGTGACCTGCCGCATTGTCGGAGTTGCCGCATCCTGCCCTTCAGCAACGAGGACGCAATGTAAGACTACTCCAATAATTTCCGACCACACAGAGTTTAGACATTTTGTGAGGAGTTACCCAGTTTTGTGATTGAGAAACTATTTTTTCTAATAATAACCAAAAATTAAAGACCTTCTACCACGTCATTGTTTTAATACATTTTTACCAAGTAGGGTCCTATCCTTTCCAGAAGTTTTCCGAGTGTCGTTGCTTCAGTACTATTAAATATATCACTGCTAAAAATTTTATATTAAAAGTTGATTTACTATATTGGTTCGTATTTCGGCGTTGTCCAATTGTGATCTAGTTGCAATTTAGTCTGAGTACTTTCTTTCTTGGTAATCTTATTATTAATTATTCTGCCAATCAAGTGTTTTGCTGCCCACTGTGTAATTCTCGTGCAGGTGAGTAGTAGTGAGGGGACGTTAATAATTGAGTGCAACATTGGTGTCCGATACACCTCTGTTTCCGAGTTAAACTAGTTCATTTTAAAATTATTACGTAGTTTATTTTCTTTCTTACTACAAACCGACAAAACCAAAGCATCATTTTTCGTAAAAGTTAATCAATTGCAAAAGTGTTTGCCAACCTTCTGTTGTGCAACACTTACGTGTGTAATTACCCATTCATAATTGTCGTGGTTAATTACAACACACTCTGAGTGCCCCATTGGGCTGGCGAGATTTGAACTGTTTCATTGTTTGTTACTTCCTATAATTTGCAATACTTTCGTGTGTGAGTGTGATTGTTTCGAAATTGAATCAGTTCAATTAGTAATCAGTAGAGCGGGAGGAACGGGCTATCTGGTGTGGTAGTTCGTTGTGGCAACATTCCCTCACTTGCTGGTTTTCGTTTACACAATAAATTGGCCCACTTTAGGTTACGGTTGTAACACTAAAAGTGGGCCTATGCCATAGTCTTTTGACAGCTAGAAATTTAAATGAAAATAATCTAATTGGTAGAGGGGAAAATTCTCTACAACTTCGCTCTAGTATGTTTTTTTTTCATATTTTGCATCGTTGCAGAGATATTTGCAAAAATAAAGGAGATTTGACACCCTCCATTGAATTAACGAAAACCTGATATCACGTGACATTCCTCGCCCAGAACTCTCTCTGCCATACGCCATCTGGCGTTGCGTATTTGATTTTCTTATTGTAACTTATACATTGTCATTTCAAAGCAATGGCGCACTGAAGAATTAACAACATAGTTCTTCCTACGATAATCTAGTGTCAACAAATCCCATATTAGCATGTTAACAACGGCCATAAATAGTATCAAAGAACATAACTTTCGATTGATAGCCGTAGCGTAGTGGGGAAGGAGTTGGACTATGACGCTAAAGGTCAGTGGTTCGGAACCCGCCACTACCTATTTTTTCCCTAAAGGGTTTCAGACACTCTTATTAATTAATTTTGTATTATTTATTTTATTATTTTGGTCCAAAATGTTAGCCAAAACTTATAAAACTACAAATCAAAAGTGGGCCGTAAAACACGTCAGTGCGATTTTTTAAATCAAAATGGCAGCAATAAAAATGTTACTCCTCCATCAGTTTCTAAATGTTTTTCTGAATTTCTCATCGAATGAGATGTTACGATTGAAATTTTCAACGACCTGCTGTTTTTTCTCCTACCAAGATGAAATGTCACTGATTCCTTCTGTTAAGAAGACAATAACTATCACAAGTCGACTAGTTTCTTCTATTATGGCAATGTTATTGTTCTAATAGTAAGCCTGAGAGGCATCGATGATCCGAAGCGGTGTCAGTGTCTATACAGTTAGGCTGTGGTCGCTTCGCAAGTCCACCAGCACTGCGAGTCGATTCAGCGCTGCATCAGGTATGCAAGAGCAGTCGCAGAGGGGACGTGAATCACGTCTAACGGCACCCACCCCACAGAGGACGCGACGTAAAAGCTGGAACCGTTTCCCAATAATAAAATGAGCATTAAGACTCACTGTGAAGTGCGTTTGTCGACGCCTCCAACCGGCATCAGGGTAAAAGCCTGATATATAGGCAACACTTCCTGCATATTTACGTTGTGCTCCTAAAAAAAAGGCAGCAGAAACGTTTCGTTCGTCTAACGAAGTCATTTTCGCATCTGTGCATCTGTATATAACAATACATGGTGAGTCATAAGTCGCGGTACACTACACCTTTTTTAAAATAAAAACAACACCTACTCTGCAGGAACTAGGAAACCTCAGTATCCCAATTCCACACATCTACATACATACTCCGTCATTCATCGTAAGGTGCGTGGCGGAGGATACACTGTACCAATACTAGGCATTTCCTTTCGACTCCAAAATAGAACGAGGAAAAAAAGAATCCCTATATGCCTCCGTACGAGCCCTAATTTCTCTTGTGATCACTACGCGAAATGTAAGTAGGCGGCAGCAAGATCGTACTACACTCAGCTTCAAATTCCGGCCCTCTAAATTTCCTCAACAGAAATTCACGAAAAGAACGTCGTCTTTCTCCCAGCGATCCCCAATTGAGTTGCTGGAGCATTTCTGTGACACTCGTGCATTGGTAGAACCCACCAGTAACAAACCTAGCTGCTCGCCTCTGAACTGCTTCCATGTCTTCCTTTAAACTGACTTCTGCGGGTCCCAAACACTTGAGCAATACTCAAGACGTGGTCGTACGAGCGTTTTATACGCGGTCTCCTTTACAGGTGAAGTACATCTTCCCAAAATTCTCCCAATAAACCGAAGTCGGCTGTCCGCCTTGCTCACAACTGTCCTTTCATGTTCGTTCCATTTCATATCGCTCTGCATTGTTAGTCCAAGATATTTGAACGACGCGACAGCATCAAGAAGCTCACTACTAATGCTCAGGGGCGGATCTAGGCTTTTTGGCGACCGGGGGAAGGTTGTCATTTGCCCCCCCCCCCTCGCTGCTTCGTTGTCGCAATGACGAAGTATGAGATTTAATAAAAACAACAATAACTGGGGTTATAGTGAGTACCTTTATTCAGAAACAGGAGAAAATGTACTGTATGATGTAGTCATAAATGAATAAAGATAAATATTAAATAAAAATTAATTTAAAAATTTGAGGCCTAGACCTAACTTAAGAAAAATTTTTTACCAAGAGATGTTCACAAACAATGCAAAATATTTAGTATTAAATAAAACATAAATTCAGATTAAAAGTCAAATTATCGAAGTATAATAGGTGGTAGAATAAAATCTTGAAATATTTACTGAAAAAATTAATCAGTATGAACAAGAACTGTGCAAATGTTTGTATATCTATGGGACTTAACTACCGTGGTTATCAGTTTACAAACTACCTAAACTAACATATGCTAAGGACAACAAATACACGCATGCCCGAGGGAGGATCCGAACCTCCGACGGCGCGCAGCGGTGCTCTCCGCAGCTAGACGCCCTCGGAACGCTCGGCCTCACCACCGCGGGAACAAGAACTGTAAGCTATAATTTTTATTCCACGTTATAATAGCTGCCTGCGGAGGCAACATTGGGTAAATCATTTAAATTGTGAGCAATCTCAAATTTGTAATTGATCATGATGTCCAATTACGCGTTTCGTCATATTAAAAGGCTGTGTTCACAGTGGCACCGACAGACCGTCGTCAGACGCCGTCGACCGAGTTGGACTGAAAACATCGACCGACGGTGTGGTCACACTGCATCCGATATAGTTTGTCACTTGGTCTGGTTAGAAGAGAAAGTTAGGTTAGGTTTGACTGTATTCCGAGTCTGAAGTAAATTAGATTTCAATTCTTGGATGGTGCAATGGATTCCACCGAAATTTTTACGCTTCGAAATTACTGCTACAATGCATATGTTGTTATTAATACTTTGAATGCATACGAATGAGATACAACTATCTGGAAAAAAGAAAGTGGCGAGGATTGTGTAGGCTATTGTCCTCAGTTATTACAACTCACAGACAATCTGTACGAATGTGTGAGGTATCGGTAAAAGGAGAAATTTCTATTACATACTTGCGATATTTCGTGCTGTCATTGGCAAGCAATAATACAGTTTTGCTGAATTTATTTGAAGTTGTGCAGACATACACCAGTTAACTTCCATGCTTTAAATAATGGAAAACTACACCAGTTAGGGAAGTTTACTGCTTATCACAACGAATTTCGAGGATTTATTCGCATCTTCTATAGTTTACATAAGTACGCTACTTTTTCGACGTTTCAATGTGTGATTTCTTGACACACTTGCACTGCAGTTGTCTCTTTTAGGTTAGCTACCAAAGTTCGGAAAATCGGATAGAATAAATATTGAGGTGTGTGTTTTATCCTAATGTTAGAAATCATAACTTTTTTCTGTCTGCTTAAAGGTATTGTGCCTCTTCCATTACTCAGAATATGCAACATAATAATCGTGACTTAGGCCTACCTGTGTACAAAAACAAGTGTGACGATTTTTGTGTTGTGATTTCCAGTTTAATGGAGCAGACACAATACCTGCAAGTATAAACAGGCATACTATTTAGTAAGTAAAACAGTTCCTATATTTTATTATGTATGCTACGATATCCCTCATCAAAATAACCTCAAAAAGACTACACCTTTGCAAGAGCTGCATAAAATCACACATGGAAAATCCCAATGTATTTATGTAAACAAATGCACTAAACGCGAGAAAAATTCTCGAAATGCGTTATGCGATATTTGTATATCAATTTACTCAATATTATTTACGCTACCTTTTACTATAGCCAGTTGCATGTAATTGTTCACTTCTCCATTAAAATTGGTTTTAGGGACTCAATTAATAATACGTAATTTTCAGTGTCATTGTTTGGAAGATATTAATAGGACGTTTCGCGCCATGTAAATGAGTCTTCTTTCATCTTTGTTAGGAGGCATAATGCACGCCAGTAATGAGTTTTGTTTAGAGTCTGATCGAGGGCACGATCCACGTCACTCTGAACTCTAATTGAACAGTTATGTACGAGTTCTTCAGTGTTAGTCGTGTGAAGTGTTTCTACCGGTAATATGAATCATCATCATCAATTGTATTCTGCCTTGCGGCAGGTCTTGTCATGGGTTGATCCTCTTCCACTTTTCTCTGTCCAAAGCCAATCTTTTCATTTCTTCATATTTATTTCCTTGGATGTTGTCCAGCATTTGATATCTTGGCTTTCCTCTTCCTCTTTTTCCTTTCACCATTCCTTCTATTCCTTCCTTCAGTAAACAGTCCCCCTCAAACAATGTCCAATCCAGTTTCGTTTTCTTTTCCTAGTGACTTCCAGCATGTTTCTTTCTTCTCCAACTCTTCTTAATACTGAAACTTCCTGGCAGATTAAAATTGTGTGCCGGAACCGGGACTGTAACCTTTACCTTTCGCGGGCAAGCGCACTACCGACTGTGCTATCCCGACACGACTCACGATGCCGCCTCACAACTTTACTTCCGCCAGTACCTCGCCTCCTACTTCCCAAATTTCACAGAAGTTCTCCTGCAAACCATGCAAGACTCCTGGAAGAAAGGATATGGTGGAGACATGGCTTAGTCACAGCCTAAGGGATGTTTCCTCATTCCTTATTAGGTCTTTCCATTTTACTTGTTCCATTATCGTCCATATCAACATCTCTAGTGCCTCCAATCTTCTTTCATCTTCCTTCCTCAACGTCCAGATCTCCGCACCATACAGCACAACACTCCAGATATAACACTTGACAATTCTTTTCCTCAGATCTTTCTTTAATGGTCCGCAAAGTAATCTCTGTTTCCTTTTGAATCCTCCTTTTGCATGGCATTTCTGCAGTGCAGTACATATCACCCATTATCATACTTCCCAAGTATTTGAAGCTATCCACTTGCTCTATTTCTTCTCCCCCTATTTTTAAGCGACATTTTGTGTTCCTTCCTCCAATTACTATGCTTTTTGTTTTCTTCTTGTTAATCTTCATTCCATATTCTTCTAATTTTGTGTTTAGGTCATCTAACATTTGTTCCATCTTTTTTGCACTTTCTGCCATCACAACCGTGTCGTCTGCAAATCTAATACACTCAACTCGTCGTCCCCCAATACAAACTCCTCTGTTCCATTAAAGCTTTCCTTGATTATGTCTTCAAGATAGATATTGAACAGTGCTGGTGACAAACAGCATCCTTGTCTTACACCTCTTTCCAGTTCAATTCCTTTGCTTATCACACCTCCTATTCTTACTATTGCTGTCTGGTTCAAGTACAAATATGTAATTAGTTTTCTATCCCTCCAGTCAACTCCATGTTTCATTAGGATTGCCATCAATTTGTCCCATCTCACACGGTCAAACGCCTTCTCCAGATCAATGAATACGGCATACACCTTTCTTTTCTTCTCCATGTACCTCCCTCCTATCACTTTCAGTAGACCAATACCATCTCTAGTTCCTACTCCTCGTCTGAAACCAAACTGTTCCTCACCCATTACGGCATTAAACTTTCCATATAGTCTTCTGTTGAGCGTCCTTAGCAAGACTTTGGCTGTATGTCACACTTTTTGCTGCTCTTTTTCTTTTCTATAGGTAATAGGATAGTTTCGCAGAAATCCTTTGGCCAATTTCCTGTCATGTATATTGTCATCCTCTGCAACTGTATTCTCTTCTTCTAGTTCAAGCTCGTCTTCACTTGGCCGGGTGTTTCCATCATACAGCCACTCTAAATATTCTTCCCATCTCATTACTTCTTGGGTTTCATTCACCATTTTATCATCTGCTGCTCTATTTTCTTTATTCCACTGTTGCTGTTCTTTTTCCTAAATACCAAATCCATTGCTTCTTTTACATCAAATCATATTTTCCTTCTTTTTCCAGGTTTTCTATCTTGTCACACTTTTTCGTTATCCATTTTACCCTTTCTTTGCGTGTTTCCCTTCTTAGTTCGTTATTTAACCTTCTGTAGTTACGCTTTCCTTCTTCTGTATTTACTGTTTTCCATTTCCTGACGTCGTCGATCTTGCTTATCATTTCTGGTGTAATCCATTCTTTCTTTACCCTTTTTCTTTCCTTGAATCCTAGAGTTTCCTTAGCTGCCTTTTTGAACCCATTTTATAATGATCCCACCTCCTTTCTATGCATGGACTATTAATATTCGTTTCACTCTAGATGTACACCTCGAACTTTCGTATTCCACACACGAACTGTGTAAATTTGTATTACTGATGTGTGCAATGTACGTACTGGGTTGTGGTATCTGTTATTAATGAGACTTGTATGCTGCCCAGAAATCGGGACAACTGGGCACTAATGATTCATTAAAGTGTCAATGAACTGCAGTTCTCCGTGTAGTGGACTAGTTCTGCTCCACGAAATTTCAGCTAGTAGTGACCGAGACCGCCGATCTACGAGAACTTCAAGAGGCAACGAACTACCACCCGGCGTCGTGACAATCCCTGTAAGGAGATTCGACGTAGTAGTTTTGTTTCAAAAGTTACAACACATTTTGTTCGGAGGCAAAGACTGGACTGTTCTCCATAATCAAGGTCATCAAGTTATTCGACTTGCATTCCCTCATGGTCAACGCACATTTGAAGGCGGTGAATCGAATAGTTTTGCACGCACAGAAGAATGTACACAGAAATGCTGGCTTAGACTTCTTTAATTTCATGCTCGAGATGTTGTCTGTTTCTTATTTTCTCTGCATATACAGGTTGCTTTAAATGGTTACACAGATGAAGATCGTGTGGCCATTTCACAGAAGCAATAAAGTGACCAAGAAACTAACCATTTAACAACTGACGAACAAGTGTCTCCTAGTGCAGTGGAAAGTCATCCTCTTAGATTAGATTAATACCTCTTCCATAGATCACAATCGACTTTTCGCAGTGATGTGGATCGTGTCAATTGAATAAAATACATGACACTCTATATTTATTTTCCTTTGCTAAATTACTAAGTTTCATCTAAAGATTCATATAATGGGTAGAAGGAGTTGCTATTCAGAAATTCTTTTAATTTCTTAGTAAATACTAGTTGGCCTTCAGACTTTCGATGCTACTTGGTAAGTGAGCAAACACTTTTCTGGCACCATAATTCACCCATCTCTGTGCCAAAGTTAAGATTTAGCCTTGAATAGTGGAGATCACCCTTTCTCCTAGTGCAGTAGCTCCGCACACTGTTATTTTTGAGTTGGCTCTTACTGTTAAATGATCAAATGTTTGTAAGTCTATGGGACTTAACTACTCTAGTCGTCAATCCCTAGGTTTACAAACTAATTCTAGGGACAAAAAGTACACCGATACCCGAGGGAGGATTCGAACCTCCGACGGCAGGCAGTGGTGCGCTCCGCAACAAGGCGCCTTGGAACGCGCGGCCACTCCACTGCGGCTCGGATTATTAATAACAAATTTCTTAATTTACATTATGCAGCTACGGTGAAGATCCCTAGATCCTTAAATAAATGTCTGCTGCCGGCCGCGGTGGCAGCGTACTGCGGCGCGTCAGTCACAGTCTGCACGGCCACTACGGTCGGAGGTTCGAATCCCTCCTCGGGCATAGACATTTGTGCCGTTCTTAGTAGTAGCTAGTTCATAAGTAGTTTGTAAGTTTGGGGACTGATGACCCCGTAGTTAAGTCCCATAAGCTATACAAACATTTGAATTTTAAATGTCTGCAGGGTTGAGCTTGGGTGGGCTCCAGCAATTATTCTGATTACACGCTTTTGTGCAATGAATACTTTTTTTACTCATTGTTGAATTTTCCCATAATATGATCCCATACGAATGCAATGAATGAAAAGAGGTTAAGTAAGCCCTGTACTCTGATGTCCCTCATTAACGCAAATACCTACAATTTTTTTATATTCTATCTTTTGTACAGATTTCTATAAAAAAAAGTCTGTATTTTTTCATGGTGTCATGCCATGTACTTTATCAAAGTGTATACACTTGGTTTTATCAAAGTTCTGATGAGAGCCCATGTGTAGAGAACCACTTAAAATTTCCTGAAAGACATCATTTACAATTTCATCAGTTAACTCCTGTTTATCAGGCGTGATAGCAAGACTTCTTTTCGTCAGCAAAAAGAACTAGCTTAGCGTCTTCGTGAATATAGAATGCCAAGTCATTAATATATATTAAGAACAGTAAAGCACCCAAGCACCCTTTGGGACTCTATTTTTGGCAGCTTCCACTTGGAGGAATTAGCTTTTGTTTTTAGCATATTATATGAACTGCTTATTTCAACATTCTGCACTTTCCCAGTTTAGTATGATTTAAACCATTTGTGCACTGACCCAGACATACCTCAATACTTAAGCTTATCTAGAAGAATTGCTTGCTTTATACAATCAAAAGCCTTTGAGATATGAGAAATTGTAATGGGTGAAGTCCGGTTATTCAGAACGTTTAATATTTCATCAATGAAAGTGTGTATAGAATTGAAAAGATTTCTTAAAACCAAACTGACATTTTGTTAGAACACTAATTTTATGCCACGGCGTAGCGGCTGAGCGCACTGAGGCTCTATGCTGCGATGCGCGAGGCCGTTCCCCGTCGGGAGTACGATTTCCCCCTCGGGCTTGAATGTTTGTGCCGTCTTTAGTATATACTAGTTCATAAGTAGTTTGCAAGTTTGGGGACTGATGATCCATTAAGCTCTTACAAACATTTGAATTTGAAACACTAATTTTACTGATATATGAAGCTACTTGAGACAAAATTACTTTTTGAAAATTTTTGGATAAAGTTGTCAGAAGTGAGATTGGGCGGTAGATACATCAGACGTAGCTCCTTTTTTATGCAGTGGTTTGACGATAGCATATTTCAGTCTATCAGGGAAAACACCCTATTACATGTTACATATGTTGAAAGAAAGAGGCTGCTATCTTATGCATAACTAAATTTTCCAAGTAGCTTTCATCATTTTGTGGCAAATCAAAATGGCTCCAATGACCCGTGAATCGCCACGTGATCTAAGGCGCCTTGCTACGGATTACTTAGCCGCTCGCCCTCGGATTCGAGTCCTCCCTCGGGCATGGGTGTGCGTGCGGTACTTAGCATGAGTTAGTTTAAATGTTTTCCAAGTTTGTGGACCGATGACCTCAGCAGTTAGGTCCCTTAGATTTAGAAACATTTCAACATTTTTGGGTCCAATTACACGGGTACTCCGTATTCCACAGCTCACCACAACCGTTAAGCCACCAAACACTCTTGA
This sequence comes from Locusta migratoria, assembly GCA_026315105.1. Classification (NCBI taxonomy): domain Eukaryota; kingdom Metazoa; phylum Arthropoda; class Insecta; order Orthoptera; family Acrididae; genus Locusta; species Locusta migratoria. The sequence goes on from CM048744.1 coordinate 831,652,233, forward strand.
AGGTTGCATCCAGTCTGGATTCTGGTTGCTCCAGTATCTATCGTTGTGACGAGTGTCTTCAGCACTCAAACGTTCAAATGTCTGTGAAGGCCGTCAGTTCGTAGATTTAAAACCTAGTTAAACTAAAACTAATTTGTGCTAAGGGTAACATACAAACACACATCCTTGCACGACGGGTAGCAGCCGCGCAGTCCATAGTAACCACACGGCCATTCTCGCGTGGCTCTTCAACACTGAAATACTAATAAAAAAAAGATTGCCTCATCACTGAACAATATACCTTGTACAAAAGAGGCATCTTATCGTAACTTTTGAACCATTTCAGCTACGTCGAGTCTGTTTACAGGAATGAACTTGTCACAAAAGACGGATATTATACGATATATCACAAACCTCCTTTCGATAAAAGAAATTATCTTAGATTTAACATGGCCGTTTTCAACATGACGGCTATGTTTGATGTCTACCGTAAAAGGTAGAGCACCCCACCCATGCCTGACTCTGATGTTCAGGCTTTGCTGTTCCTGCCGAGTTTTTGAAATTAAAATGCGCTCTCCATCTCTTGGGTCATCCTGTAGTTCACAACTCCACTAATCACCACCGAACGAAATTACATAAAAACCAACATCCACAATAGAGTTTGTTGTCTACATTCACATGGGATACTCTGCAAATCACATTTAAGTGCCTGGCAGAGGGTCAACGAAACACCTTTATACTATTTATCTCCCATTCGATTCTCGAACAGCGGGCAGGAAGAAAGAACACCTGAATCTCTCCGTTCGAGGTTTGGTTTCTCACACTTTATTCTGATGATCATTTCTACCTATGTAAGTGGGAGTCAACAACATATTTTCGAATTCGGAGGAGAATGTTGGCGATTGGAGTTTCGTAAGTAGCCCATGCCGCAGCGATAAGCACCGTTGTTGTAATGATTCCCATCCCACATACTGTACCATTTCCGTAACGCTGTCTTCCCTATATGGTGACAATACAAAACGAGCTGCCCTTCTTTGGACTCTATGTATGTCCTTCGTCAAACCCACCTGATAAGTATCCCACACTGGGCAGTAATAATCCAAAAAAGGACGAACAAGAGTAGAGTATGCAGTTTCTTTAGGAGTTCTGGTGCATCTTCTAAGGATTCTACCAATAAAACGCAGTCTGGTTCGCCTTTCCCACGACATAATCTGCGTCTTCTTTCCAGTTTAAGTCTGGATAGCAGTAATTCCTAGGTATTTTGTGGAGTTTACGGCCTTCACGTTTGATTGATTTATCTTGTAAACAAAGTTTAACGGATATCTTTTCGTACTCATGTGGACGACCTCACACTTCTCATTATTTAGACTCAATTTCCAATTATTACACTTTAGTGATATTATTCAGATGGTTCTGCAGTTGGTTTTGATCTTCGGATGATTTTATGAAACGGTAAATGACGGTGTCATCTGCAAACAACCTAAGAGAGCTACTTAGATTTTGCCCTAAATCGTTTATGTAAATAAGGAACAGCAAAGGACCAATAACACTACCCTGTGGAACGCTCGATATCACCTCTGTTTTAGTCGATGCCTTACCATCGATTACTACAAACTGCTGTGTCCTCTGACAGGAAAGCACCTATCCAGTCGCAAATTTGGGGCGATATACCATAACTACGCAATCTAAGTAAAGTTTCATGTTCCTATTTTCAGAACTACAGGAAAATACACAGATTTTATTACTCATTAACCCAAAACACTTGTAAACTGTTTCGCAAGTTCAGTGAGTCCCATGATTCAATTTTCATTGACATTATAACTGCACGTGCACTCTTGCACGTGTAAGTTGTGGCTACTGGAATCGGTACTCCGCAGACTTTTTCTAATACTAGTAGATATACGCCACCATCGTATTTCGAATTTTTGTCTATTGTACTTTAGAAAAATTACTTTCCGTGTGATGTATTCAAGTAGTCAAAGATAACTGAAGATGCTCTTTTTTCAGTGAAAATGGTCTTTAATATATATATATATATATATATATATATATATATATATATATATATATATATATATATATATATATATATATATATATATTGCAGCGAGCATCATCGAAATACCTTTAACTTCAGCTCTGCGTTATTTTAAAGTTCCAATCTGCAAAGAAAACTGACAATACTATCTTGTGCTTTAGTTGTGCCAATACCTTGTCTCGGACCTTCCAAACTTCACCAAAGTTTATCTGCGAACCTTTAAGGACTAGAACTCTTGGAAGTAAGTTTTTTGTGGAGACTTCGTTTACTCACAGCCTAGGAGATGATTCTAGAATTAAATTTTTACTCTACAGGGAAATTTACGGGACTGTGACTACAGTCTCTGGTTGAAAAGTGGTAAACTATGGACGTTAGTAGGGCTGTGGAACTGTGATAATTTAGTAATCGTGTACTCGTGTGATGACAAACTGTGTTTTATAACAAATACTGTAATTAATCGCGGATTTATTTGGAACTGCAATGTTCGATGGACATCACTTATTTACGAGTGATAATTTTGAACTTTTACTCTCGAGTGCGTGCGATACTTAATGTGGCTCTCATGAACAATAGTTGGGGAATATTCACTTCTGCACGGCCACTACGGCCGGGGGTTCGAATCCCCCCTCGGGCATGGATATTCGTGCCGTCCTTAGTATAGGGTAGTTGATAAGTAGTTTGTAAGTTTAGGAACTGATGACCCCGTAGTTAAGTCCCATAAGCTATACAAACATTAGAACATATGATTTGAATATTCACTTATTTACTGATGTATAAAGTAGGACCACCTTCGCATTTACATGTCCAAAAAGAGTAATAAACTCCATTTATAAAAATTACTTCTTCAATGAATCTCTTCTAAACATTGCCTTAAAATCCATTTTATTGGTTATACAGAGCTGTAATTTATGTTTGTTTAAATATATTTTTCGCGTCACTAACTCCAGATTGATAGACTGGCTAAACTACAGATTAGTTACTGATCTTGTTTAAACAGATTAGTTAGCTGTTTAGGGCGTAGAAGCTGACTTACACAACTCACCCCTATGAACAGAGACAACGAACCATAAACCTTTTACTATCCTGAGTTATGTATTGCCCAGTTCTTATTGTGGGTACCGATAGAAAGGTCGCAGTAGTGAAGAGAGATACTAAGCCAACATGTAAGTTCTTCCGATGATGAGGAGATCGAAGTAATGTATGAGGAGGTAAAGGAAGTTATTCCGATTGTTAAAGGAGAGGAAAACTAAATTCTGATGGGGGACTGGAAATCTGTAGTAGGGAAATGGAAGGAAGGAAAACAGTGAATAATGGACTCGGAAAAAGGAACGAAAGACGAAGCCGTTTCGTAGAATTTTGTACGGAACATAATCTGCTATATAAAGCAGAGTGTCCGTATATTTGTAAGTGTTGCATATCAAATGTTCAAATGTTTGTTAAGCTTATGGGACTTAATTATGGGGTCATCAGACCCTAAACTTACAAACTACTTATCAGCTAGCTTATACTAAGGACGGCACAAATATCCATGACCGAGGGGGGATTCGAACCCCCGACCGTAGTGGCCGTGCAGACCGTGACTGGAGCGCCTCAGTCCCCTCGGCCACCGCGGCCGGCTATGACGTTACAATTCGTAATTTGAACACTACAAATTGTAGCGACAGGAAATTTTACAGACGGTATACACATATATAGTTGAATGTAGCTTCTAAATTGTATCATATTCCGACACGTAGTTCATGAGATATGTGCACATACACAATAACGTTCCGCTGTTCATAGACTAAAACTACGGCTTTCGGTATGACGTTACAATTTATAATTTCTACACTATAAATTGTAGCCGCAGGAAATTTTACAGACCGTATACACGCATATAGTTGAATGTACCTTCTAAATTGTATCACAGTACGAGATGTAGTTCACGAGATATGAGCACATAATCAGTAACGTCCATGGAAAACCGTCCATCACGCATCACGTTTTAATCTATTACTTCTTTACTATTAATTGTATTCCCAAGAGGTTATGCAGACATACAACCGTTATATAAATAAATATATACCTAAAATGGCATGAATAAATAAACACCTGAGCAACAGCTAGTGTAATTATAAGGAACACTTGGTGTAAGAATTATAAAATAAGTTTGTATAAGTGGATGACACCAGGAGTCACTGGAATGTATCAGATAGATATTATAATGGTAAGTCATAGATTTCGGAACCAGGTTTTACACTGTATGACATATCCAGTGGCAGACATAGACTCTGACCATAACTTATTGGTTATGAACTGAACAGAAGAAACTGCAGAAAGGTAGGAATAGAAGGAGATGGATCCTGGATTAATTGAAGGAACCTGAAGGTCTTCAGAACTGCAGACGGAGATTTGGGCAACGAATGACAGAAAAGGATGGAAGTAAAACCGTAGAAGAGGAATTGGTAGCTTTATGTGATGAAATAGTTAAGTCAGCAGAGAACCAAACAGGTAGAAACACGAGATCTACAACAAATCCTTGAAATCACAGGAAATTCTAAATTTAACTGACGAAAAGAGAAGATATAAAAATGCAGTTAACGAAGCAGGTGAAATGGAGTAAAGAGTTATGAGAAATGAGATTGATAGAATGTGCAAAAGGGCTAATCCGGAGTGGCCAGAAGCCAAATGCAAGTCTGTAGTAGAATGTATAACCACATCGCCCTCAGGAAAATAAAAGCGACATTTGGAGACGAGAAAAATAGCTTTATGAATATCAAGAACTGAAATGGAAAACCAGTTCTGGGTAAAAAAGAGAAACCTATCTTCTAAGATAAGTCGTAATGCGTGCTCCTACATTTCTCCTAAATCCAAACTGATCTTCACCAAGGTCCGATTCCATCAGTTTTTCCATTCGTCTGCAACTAATTAATGTTGTTTTGCATACATGTCACACAACCTTGAGTTGTCCATAGTGTAAGTTACTCTAAGTAGTTCTTAAGTCTAGGGATTGTTGACCATAGCAGTTTGGTACAATACGTTTACAGTCATTTGAACGTGTAGTTCGTTGATTAATTTTAAATCTCCTAGATAGGAGACGTAGACTTTTGAGCCTTTCTTCCGTAAAATTCCTCTACACTCAACATTTTGAATGAATAATTCTTCAGGTAGGTAGTAATGCCTGAGCCCCAAGGGTATGCACTGGATATACACCACAGTGAGTAGACCCAGGATCACCTATGGGGCGGTCGTGTGGTGGAAGAAGGTAGAACAGCAGGTTGCTGCTAAGGAGCTTGGTAAGGTGCAGAGACTAGCCTGCTTAGCCATAACAGGCGGAATTAGCAGCACACCAACTGCTGGGATGGGAACCATGCTGGATATGCCCCCATTACACCTTTGGATCAAGATGGAGGCAGGAGCTGGTGCATACAGGCCCAAAACTGGTAACAACTGGAACTCTTTGGGATATCCAGAATCACACACTAAAATAGTGAGTGAGGTAAATATATGAAAGGTTGGGGAAATGCCAGCTGACTATATTATAACCCCATACTGCTTCAACAAGCCTTTCAGTATAACAATTGGAAGTAGGGAGCAGTGGGAGACAATAGTTCGACACCGCACGGGGGATATTGTCTGGTTCACTGACGGGTCGAAATCAGACGAAGGCGTTGGGGCCGGGGTATACGGGGTGCAGCCAAGACTGGAGGGCGTCATCTCTCTAGGGAAACTGGCCTCAGTATTCCAGGCCGAAATCACTGCCATCACGGCCTGTGTGGAGGAGATTTGCCTAGGTGCTACAAAGATCGTAGCATCTACATCTATTCAGACAGCCAGACAGCCCTGAGATCATTGGCAGCTCCTGCAACAAGGTCTAACATTGTTGCAGAATGTCACAGGGTTCTGGTGGAGCTAGGGGAAAGCAACCTATTGTGGGTCCCTGGCCACTCGGGGATCAGTGGCAACGAACATGCCGACAGATTAGCCAGGATGGGGGCAGAGTCTCCATTTATTGGACCGGAACCTGTCCTGACAATCACCAAGGCAATGATCAAATTGGAGCTACGTAACTGGCTCAGAAGACAGCACGTAGAATATTGGACCAAAGTCCATCAACAAAAACATGGCAAGGTAATGATGCCAAAGCCATGTTTTAAAAGAAGCTCTGCAATCCTTAGCCTGAACAGGAGAGAGATTAGACTCATGGTTGGATTGCTGACAGGCCATGGGAATTTCAAAAAACACCTAAATACAATGGGACTAACAGAAGAGGACCCTAAATGTAGGATCTGTGATGACGGTGATGAAGCTGCATCGCATCTAATCTTCGAATGCATTGCATTGGAGAGTAAAAGGCACAGAACATTTTGGACAACCAGACCCGAAGAAATTGTGTCTAATAAAGAACTGGTAAAGGGACTCCTTGCACTGTTCAAGGGCATTGGTTGGCTTTACTAGATATACAGGGTGCGATACCGCACAATAAACTCAGTTTCGGTGCGGGCAGTGGCGGGTCCGACCAAGACTGTTTTGGCTTCCCTGGAAAAATCAAATCAAATCAATCAGGTAGTAATCATTAACGTCGGAACCTTGTAGCGGAAGAGCTATTGTTTCCGTAGCCAACATTTCGGTTCTTCGTCCAAAATTCTTGCGGTTTAAGAGTCGCGATCTAGTTTCCAACAATGTAAGAACAATAACGGCAGGAGGGCACTTCCTGCGGTGTCTTCCAGTGAAAAACGTTTGACCTTGGGTCGGCTGACCTGGGGCTACCACTTCTTCCTGAAACGTGTGCTGTTCGGTTCCGGTAGATACTTCACGCTGCGTTACCATTCAAATCAACTTCAGCAAAAAAAAAGTATCAAGGATACCGCATACTTGCGTTTCTTTAAGCTCCTGCTCTGTGTGTTTGAATAATACATTTACCAACACAATGACTGTATCTGATTTCCGTTTAACCGTTCTGTCGGAACTTTGAAGCAGATTCTACGTTCAGTAGTTCATTGGCAACAATCTAAATTGAATTTTTAAGTTTCGTAGAAATGGATAGAGGGAGAGCTACAAACTGATACAGAGGTTCCGAGTTTGTTTCTAGACGACTCATTCTCAGACATGGATTGCGACTCATTCAAAAATGTTCAAATGTTTGTAATCTGAGGGACTTAACTACTATCATTATCAGTCTCTAGTCTTTAAAAATACTTAAACTAAACTAAAGGCCACACACCCCTCCCCGAGGCAAGACTCGAACCTTCGACTCGACGAAGGGCAACAGCGCGCTCCGCCGCAAGACGTCTTAGCGCCCTCGGCCATTTCACAACGTGCGCGAGGCATTCAGCCCCGTGATGTTAAATGACAATTTCCTTAATTATATCCATAATGGACGTGAGGTCACGGTTGTATACTTAATTATTTTGTCAAGTAGGCTCAACCACAGAGATCGTGTAAAAACACTAAAGTATGACGCGTTTCAAGGGTCAATCCTTATCAGATAAACTATACAAGAATCTTACAACCTGTCTCACGTTTTAAGATTCTTGTATAGTTTATCTGTTGATGAGAGCTTGACCCTTGAAACGCGTCATACTTTAGTGTTTTTACACGATCTCTGTGGTTGAGCCTACTTGACAAAATAACAATTTCCTTAGTAAAACTAAATTCACGTGGAAGCTCCTCTCCCGATTATTAGTATAAAGTACTGAACTTTATAAAATTACTCCCATGAGTTGCTACAAAAAATATTCAAGCCAAGTTAAAAAGCCAAGTTAAAAAGGATTTACAAGAAACTGAAATTTCATTAGATCGACTCGTTTTCCAACAAAAGGTCAAAATTACTAAAAACCTTATACCGCTCACTGTGCTGTTACCTGTCTGCAAATGGTCACAAGAGGGAAAAGAAGCACAGTCAACCAAAATGAAAAGCTACTGGCAAAAGAGGAAAACACAACGACGGAAAAGATAAAAATCAGTAACTCTTGTCGCCAGCTTATTCGTTATCGCTTCAAAGTATACCTCTGTCCATTTTTTGCTTCGATGGTCATTCTTTTTTTTCGGTTTGGAGAGAGAACGGAGGCTCTCTTCGTCTTTTCTCTCTGCACTGAAATACTTAACAGACGTTCAGATGGAAAACCAGTTCGCAGCAAAGAAGGGAAACCTGAAAGGGCTCTACAAAGGAAATGAAGTTAGAGACAATATTGTAAGAAGGGAAGAGGATGTAGATGAAGATGAAAATGGAAATACTATACTGAGACAGGAATTTGACAGAGCACTGAAAGACCTAAGTCGAAACAAGGCCCCTGGAGTGGACGACATTTCCTCAGAACTACTGAAGTCTCTGGGAGAACCAGCCATGACAAAACTATTTCACCTGGTGCGTAAGATGTATGAGACAAGCGAAATACCCTCAGACTAATAAAATATAATAATCCCCAATCCAAAGAAAGCACGTGGAGACATGTGTGAAAATATTGCAAAATATTAACACTAAGTATTTACAGAAGGATGGGAAGTTTGAAAAGGGAATGAGACAGCAAAGGAGCTGGAGGAGTAATTAAATGGAATGGACAGTGTGTTGAAAAAGGAGCATATAAGATGAACATTAACAAGAGCACAACAAGGGTAATGGAATGCAATCTTAGAAAATCAGTCGATGCTGAAGGAATTAAATTAGGTAACGTGTCAATAAAGATGAGTTTTGATACTTGCGCAGTAAAATAACATATGATTGCCGCAGTACAGATGATATAAAATGCAGAATGGCAATGGTATGAAAAGCGTTTTCGAAAAAAAATTAACATCGAATATTGATTGAAGCCTAAGGAAGTCCTTTCTGAAGGCATTTGTGTGGAATGTTGCCTTGTATGGGTGTGAAACGTGGACGATAAACAGAGCGGACAGGAAGAGGATTGAGGCTTCTGTAATGTGGTGTTACAGAGGAATGCTGAAGATTAGGTGGGTGGATCGCGTAACTAATGAAGAGGTACTGAACAAAATTGGGGAAAAAGGCAATTCTGGCATACCTTGACTAAAAGAAGGGATCGATTGGTAGGACACATTCTTAGACATCAAGAAATAGTGAATTTAGCGTTGGAGGGAAGTGTATGGGGTAAAAATCGCAGAGGGAGACCAAGAGATGAATATAGTAAGCAAATTCAAATGGATGTTGGTTGTCGTTCTTATGGCGCGATGAAGAGGCTACTCAGGATAGAATAGGGTTTAGAGCTGCAAGCTGCATCAAACCAGTCTTCGGACTGAAGACAACAACAACAAACATTTCAAAATGACCCGTCATTTTCGAACTACTTAATCAACCTCACCAGGCTAATGTTGCTGAAAAAGGTAACTATACGCCAATTTCATTTATGCTGATACTTCGTATGTTTTGTTGACCTCCTGTCTCCTTATGCGGGATTCATTCATGCTCTAATATGCCTTCTGCCCTTTAAAATCCAATTGCTGCAGTTTACTGTAAATATCATTAACGTAAAGATCATCCTGTTTCATATGCGGTTTCATTTCGAATCTGCACAGACAACATCATGAAATACTGGATTCAACTACAAATTAAAGAACTGTTCGCCATGCACCGTACAAAATTTTATCTACATAGCGAACATTCGCTTGTTTTGAAGTAAAGCGCACAAAATTTCATCAGAGCATATCTGTGAATTTGGCGATATCCGTAAGTACCCGTCGCCACGCAACAAACGAAATCCTGCGTAGACAATGACCTTCCTCTTCTATTCAAGGTCAGGTGCCAAACTTTCATCAAAATGGAACAAAACTATAGATCTGTATGAAATAGAAACACGGACCACATTGAAAAACGCACTCTATGTTTTTCTCCAATTTCATAATTTTCCAGGGGATTCCCCAAAATTTTAATTCGCAAAAACTTTTTTTTTTTTTTTTTTTTTTTTTTTTTTTTTTTTTTTTTTGTATAAATGTGTAGAGATTTGCATAGAGTAGGGTAGCATCAAGCCAGTGATTGCGCTGAAGACCACAACAACTTAAACGTTCAACATCAATGGTTTTCCTTCCATGATTTTCAATCTGAATTAACGAAGATGCAATAATAAATAACCAGTAGTACAACAGTACTTGGTATGTGCTAAGTATTTGTCGGCAGTAGTCGCGATATATTTGAAGGAAGGTATAAACAGCAGAATCCTGCGAGAAGACTTGTTTGTTTACGCTGGCGGGGAAGCATTAATGGTCCGCGACGAAAGCTGAAGGGGTGTGCCTGCAGACCTCGGACCGTAGCAAATGTTGTGGGTTGGGGGCTCTCCTCGCTACAGAGGATGTCCTACGAAAAACTGCAGAATACAGAGGCTAATTTAGTCTGCTCAAATAGCACAAGGACGACTTTGCTTCACTTGAAACAAGTACACGTTCTTCCTCTCCGTGACCTGGTTCAGCAACAGTGTCTTACAATTAGAGGAATAAAAAACTCTGTTGCCATTTTTTTATTCCCAACCAGCCATTCGCCCCAGATTTGGACGGGTAGCACTTATCACTGGACTGAGGCGCTCCAGTCACGGTCTGCACGGCCACTACGGTCGGGGGTTCGAATCCCCCTCGGGCATGGATATTTGTGCCGTCCTTAGTTGTAAGTAGTTCATAAGTAGTTTGTAAGTTTAGGGACTGATGACCCCGTAGTTAAGTCCCATAAGCTATAGAAACATTTGAACATTTTTGAACTTATCACTGCAACCACTTGACTTCTGGTGGCTGGAAGTAGACGATCGTGTGACTGTTCAAGACAGCAAGGAAATGTTCTCGATTGCATTAAGCTACATTTTATGGATATAAACAAGATTAGTAGTAATTCAAAACATCACTTTTAGTGCAACATATGGAAATATACCGTCGGCGGGAGATAGGCGGGTGGGAGGGGAAGTTACACTCTAGGGCGCAGAAAGCATTGCTCGTAATTTTCTTTTGGTGCTTCCCCCGATTACGAGAAAATGGAATATAATAGACGTCCCTTGTAGGAATTTAAATGTACTTTCACGTGTCTAGGGATTTTGATGATAACATGTATATTACTTGAGTTGTAGGGCGTTCAAGCGTGTGTTTTTGAATTTTTCGTAGAAGGGCCACGGTCCGTTACAGCCATGCGGATAAGATGCCTGTCGTCTCGACTACTAGTGATACGAGGCCTTTGGAATCCAGCACGGCGTTTCGTACTGCCCTCCTCAACCCACTGATTCCATATTCTGCTTACAGTCATTGGATCGGTACCAAAGCGAGCAGCAATGTCGCGATACGATAAACCACAATCGCGATAGGCTAAATCCGACCTTTATCAAAGTGGGAAACGTGATGGTACGCATTTCTCCTCCTTACACGACTCATCACAACAATAGGTGTATGAGAAATCGCTTGGAAACTTTCCTCATGTCAGCACGTTGTACGTGTCGCCACCGGCGCCAACTTGTGTGAATGTTCTGAAAAGCTAATCATTTTCATATCAAAGCGTCTTCTTCCTGTCGGTTAAATTTCGTGTCTGTAGCAATTTTAATGGCCAGGAGTGTATTTTCACGTTTGTGAGGTTTTTCACTCAGCTACAGCTGTGGTGACCGGCCTGATAGTTTAAATAATGTAACTATTGCGTTTCATATAAGTTTCTTTCGTTCAACTCGTACTGATTTGACTGAAGTTGTAGTGAAGAAACGTTTCTGAGTAGAAAACCGACGTCTTTCTGATAAAGCTCAGGTGGTCAGTTGTTTATTAGCCAATTTTGTTCTTAATAGAATATCAAATTCTTCTTAAAAAAGTCGTAGATTTCAAGATACTCGAAAATAAAAAAACTGCCATGCAAAGTAATAAATATAATTATATATGCAGGCATTTATTTCCTTCTGCTAATATTGCGGCTGTATATCGTTCAGCAATCATCGGAGCTATACTAAAGACTATTACACGTCGGCAGAGTGATCCCGTTCACTTTTTACACTGTGTAAGAGTAGCAGATCGATGACAAAGATGTATTGGAGAGCCTATATAGGGAGTTAGTGGCCAATCGGCGGGTGTCCGCCATGTTTTTACCAGACTGTGTGCGGGACTTGCATCCTGATAGCGACCCATGCACAAGCAAAGCAAATATTGTAGCTGAATATAAGTGAAATGCCATTCGACTGTGTTTTAACATTGGCCTAATAAATTTGTGACCTAATGAAAGTCTCTTGAAGCACTATCCGTTGAATGTCAATAGCCATGTTTTACGGTGCTCTGGTAAGTTGACAAATAAGAAAGAAATATGTTTCTCTGATGCATCTGAAAGAAAATGATGCAATTTAAAAGTCTTAGCTGAAATTAGTAAACTCTTATCTCATACCGTCCACATTTAATGTATTTTAAGTGTGCTGCTGTCTATTATATAATATTTTGCTACACTGGGAAATATCAGGAAAGTTATTCTGTATAAACTTAGGAACTCTCTACCACAGAAACTCCGAAAAATACCAATACTTTCTCTACTGAATCGCCAGGAACTTACTCTAAATAGTTAATTGAATATACACGAGTCAATAGTCCCCCGTTTTCATGTTACATCCCAATTATAGGATTGTTAATAGCGATCAACAGGTAGTCAACGGCAATTTGCCAAATGGGCATGCTTTGTCCTGTTGTTATTGTGGTCTTCAGTCCGGAGACTGGTTTGATGCAGCTCTCCACAATACCCTATCCTGAGCAAGCCTCTTCATCACCACATAAGAACGGCAACATACATCTGTCTGAATCTGCTTACTGTACCCATCTCTTGGTCTTCCTCTGCGATTTTTACCCCACACACTTCCCTCTAATGCTAAATTAACAATTCCTTGATGTCTAAGAATGTGTCCTACCAATCTAACCCTTCTTTTAGTCAAGATATGCCAGAAATTTCTTTTCTCTCCAATTCTGTTCAGTACCTCCTCATTAGTTACGCGATCCACCCACCTAATCTTCAGCATTCTTCTGTAGCACCATATTTCAAAAGCCTCTATCTATCCTCTTCCTGTCCGCACTGTTTATCGTCCATGTCTCACTCCCATACAAGGCAACATTCCATACAAATGCCTTCAGAAAGCACTTCCTTAGGCTTAAATCAATATTCGATGTTAACAAATTTCTCTTTTTCAAAAACGCTTTTCTACCCATTGCCATTCTGTATTTTATATCCTCTGTACTGCGACCATCATTTGTTATTTTACTGCCCAAGTAACAAAACTCATCTACCTCCTTTATTGCTTCGTTTCCCAGTCTAATTCCTTCAGCATCACCTGATTTTCTTACACTGCACTCCATTACCCTAGTTTTGCTCTTGTCAATGTTCATCTTATATGCACTTTTCAGCACACTGTCCATTCCATTCAATTGCTCTTCCAGGTCCTTTGCTGTATCTGACAGAATTACTATGTCGTCGGCAAAAACGCAAGGTTTTTAATTCTTCACCCTCAGCTTTAATTCCTTCTCCAAATTTCTCCTTGCTTTCCTTTATAGCTTGCTCAATGTGCAAATTGAATAACATTGGAGAAAGCCTACAACCCTGTCTTACTCCCTTTCCAACCACTGCATCCCTTTCATGCCCTTCAACTCTGACAACCGCTGTCTGGTTTTTGTACAAGTTGTAAATAACCTTACGCTCCCTATATTTTACTCCTGCTTGCTTCAGAACTTGAAAGAGTTTATTCCAATCAACATTGCCAAAAGCATTTTCCAAATCTACAAAAGCTAGAAATGTAGGTTTGCCTTTTCTTAATCTATCTTCTAGGATAAGCCGTAAAGTGAGTATTGCCTCCCGAGTTCCTACATTTCTCCTGAACCCAAACTGATCTTCCCCGTGGTCGGCTTCTGCCAGTTTTTCCACACTTCTGTATATAATTCGTGTTAATATTTTGCAACCATGACTTATTAAACTGATGGTTCTGTAGTTTTCACACCTGTCTGCACCTGCTTTCTTTGGAATGGGGATTATAACATTTTTCTTAAAGTCTGAGGGTACTTCGCCTGCCTTTTACTTTGCTACGTAATTACCCAAATAGTTTCTGTAATTTTTGCTTTCGAAGAATTAGTAAAATATGGACAGATATAAATAATGGTAAAATAAATGTAAAAACAGCCAAATTTCTCAGATTCAGTGATATAAACAACTTATTCAGGAGAAAATACTTACGAATATGCTTGTATTTTGCAGCTCATTACACGGAAAGTAAGAGAATATAAACAGACGAGAAACATAAATTCCTGTTGTGGTCTGTTCTTATATGACAGGCACTTTCTTTGACGTGTTAATAGTCGATATATAGTCTAATGATAACAATTTGGATGCCTTGTTGTGCTGTAAGATAAGGGAAACAGATTATTATTTGTGGGGATTTCAATGTTGACTCACTAAAGGAATGTAATAAGAAGAATGATCTGGAAGTCTTACTTGGTTCTTTCAATTTGTCATCTGTAATTGATTTTCCTACTCGGGTAGTAAAGGACAGCAGCACACTGATAGATAACTTTTTTATAGACCAAGATAAGTTTAAAAACATAAATGCTTGTCCTGTTGAAAATGGTTTTTCCGATCATGGTGCACAGCTAGTTACAGTAAATGACATAGTTCCTCTCTGTAATTCAAAACAGCCCTCCAAAGTTGTGCGTTCAGTTAACGATTCAACAATTAGAAATTTCAGGGAAAAATCTTCAGCAGTTATATTGGGATGAGGAAGCTGAAGCTAATTTAAAATACAATTTATTTCATGATACATTTTTAAGTGTATTTGAAAATTGTTTCCCCAAGAAAATAGTTAAATATAATGATAAAAAACCACGCAAGAAACCATGGCTTACTAAAGGAATGAGAAATCTTGTAACCGAAAAAGGGAACTGCAAGAAAGAGGAATGATCCAGAAACAGTCAAATATTATAAAAGCTTCTGCGCTACATTAAGAAAAGTTATTAAAAATCCAGAAGCATGTGCATCATGTCTGTGAATTGTACCTATGATAACAAAATTAAAACAATTTGGAATATTATTACCAGGGAGACAGAGCGACCAAGAGCACAGGGAGACAGCATTACCATCAAAGTGAATGAAAAGTTTACAACTAACAAGCCAGAAGTTGAAAACATTTTAATAACTATTTTTTAAATGTTGTGGAGAAAATAGGATCTAAATGTTCATTAGAAGAAGCTAGGCAGTTAATGGAACAGGCCATACCGACACAATTTGATACAATAGAAATTCCACCTACTTCTCCTTCTGAAATTAAGAAAATAATAAATTCTCTCAAGAGTAAAAGCTAACATGGAATTGATGGTATTTCCAGCAGGGTAATAAAAGCTTGTTCTCAAGAAATAAGTAGGATTCTTAGCCACATACGTAATAATTCTCTGAACAGGGTGTTTTTCCTGATAGACTGAAATATGCTATTGTTAAACCACTGCACAAGAAAGGGGATACTTCTGATGTCAACGACGACTCTTATCCAAAATTCTTGAAAAAGTAATGTATTCTAGAGTAGTTTCACTCATAGGTAAAAATAAAGTTCTAACAAAACGTCAGTTTGGTTTTTCAGCAGAAAATGCTATATATACTTTCACCAATGAAATATTAAATGCTCTGAATAACCGAACATCACCCAAGGCTTTTGATTGTGTAAATCATGGAATTGTACAAGATAAACAAAAATATTGTGGTATGAGTGGGAGAATGTACAAATGGCTTAAATCGCACCTAATAGGAAGAGTGCAGAAAGTTGACTTAAGTAATTCACATAGTATGCAAAATACAGCTGAATCCTCAAATTGGGTAGCAATCAAAAATGGAGTGCCACAAGGTTCGGTGTTGGGCCCTTTGCTGTTCTTAATATATATTAATGACATGGCATTCAATATTCATAAGATACAGACCTGGTTCTTTTTTATGATGATACAAGTGTAGTTGTCACACCTGACAGACAAGAAATAACTGAAGATATTCAGAAAATCATTAAGTGGTTCTCAGCAAATGGACTGTTATTAAATTTTGATAAAATACAGTACATACAGTTCCGTACAGTAAATATACACTTTGATCATAAATCTGTAGCAAAGGTAGAATATTCCAATTTTTAGGCGTATGAATTGATGAGGGATTGAACTGAAAAAAAAAAAAAAAAAAAAAAAAAAAAAAAAAAAAAAAAAAAAAAAAAAAATTACACTGAAAATCTGCTGAAACGTTTGAGTTCAGCTATTTATGCTATAGGCTAATTGCAAACTTTGGTGATAAATATCTCAGTAAATTAGCTTACTGCGCCTATTTTCATTCTCTGTTTTCGTATGGCATCATTTTCTGGGGTAATTAATCAATGAGTAAAAAAGTATTCATTGCACAAAAGCGTGTAATCCGAATAATTGCTGGAGCCCATCCAAGATCATCCTGCACATACTTATTTAAAGAGCTAGGGATCTTGACAGTAGCTTCACAGTATATATATTCACTTATGAAATTTGTTATTACCCATCCCACCGAATTCAAAAGCTATAGCAGTGTACATAACTACAAAACCAGGAGAAAGAATGACCTTCACTATTCAAGGTTAAATCTAGTTTTGGCACAGAAAGAGGTGAATTATGCTGCCACAAAAGTCTTTGGCGACATACCAAACAGCATCGAAAGCCTGACAGATAGCAAACTAGCATTTAAAAATAAATTACAAGAATTTCTGAATGGCAACTCCTTCTACGCTATAGATGAATTTTTAGATATAAATTAGTAAATCTGAAAAAAAAAAAAAAAAAAAAAAATAGAAAATTGTCATGTAATATTTAGTACAAATTAATAATTTGTAAAGACACCTTTCATTGACCCAACACGTTCCACATCATCATGAAGTGTCGTATTCATGATCTATGGAACAAGTACTAATCTAATCTTTTTCCACTTCGCTCGTCTTCGTTACAAACGCATATTCTTTTGATTGTAATTGTAGTAAGTTTTCTTACGAAACGAATGTCTTGAAAATTTTTGGCTTTTGTGATGCAGGTGTAGCAACGATTGTGGAATTTGTTTCCGCTTTGTAGGGAAACGGTTTTCTTGCTTTCCATTGTTGTCACGTTTGTATTTTTCTTTAACTACAGCTGTAGTGGCTGATCTGGTATATTAAATAACGTAGGTATTGTATTCTATATAAGCTTGCAGCGCTGGTATCGTGGCGTATAACAAAAATCAGTCTCAGTGTCGTGACTGTATATGTCACGCTGTGGGTTGACTTTCACGGCATCTATGGAGAGCATTATGAAATCACAATGCCGTTGTCTTCGATTGCGTAAAAATGTGAGTGCCGGAATCCAAATTTTATGAAGAATAAAACTATCATCCCGATTAATTAAATTAAATTAATTATTAGCAGAAGGAAATAAATGATTACTGCTGAATACCAGTATTTTTTATTTTTTATGCAATACTTCGAGAAAATACGAAGGTTCACGTCCTGTAAAGTACCGTTTCATACCTTGGAGTGGTTCTTAGGAAACCTAATAATGAAAAATGTGGTGTCTTTTGTAGTTATTACCGATTTTTATGTCACTACTTACCTTCCGTATTGTAGAAAGCAGGTTAAAATCAATTTAAACAATGCTGTTCACACTCATCCGATATCGTATTCGGAAATATACTTTGCTAGCCGCTTGTAGTTTTGCTGTCGTTACGTATAAAGCTCCTTTTAAACGATGGACGAACTTGTAATGGGTTGATAATGAGTTGCGTTAATGACGGCCGTCTGCCATTTGAACGGCTTCACTAGTATGATCGCGCTAGAATCGATGCGCTATAATCGTAGCTATAAAGGAACAGTACTAGTGGCTTCACAGCGCATGCGCCAGCTAGCAGCTGTCTGCTGCAGTCACGGCTCCGATAAGTCCGCCATTTTAGGTCCTTGTTGCGTGTATTTTGATATGTTGACTTTTTTCAAAGTTTGTAGTCGTTTCATCGTCGCAAGGAATATTCTGATCAAGTTTTTAAACCTTTGTAAATTTCATATTTATTTAATTATGCGCTAATGTGAAATCACTACTACTGCTTCTGTAGTTATGGAGTGGACAAAGCTGCTATTACTGTACGCTTTTAATGGAGTACAACGTGTAGCGAAGTACAAGCCCTTTTTTATGTTGGGAATAGCCTGTACCATAATAAAGTACTATTTTCCGCTCATAGTCACAGAAGCTCGTAAATATTTGTTAATAAACGTTGAAGTTAAAGCAGCATCAGGTTTCTTCGTTGTTACAGCATGACAGAAAGAAAAAAAATTACATATAATTCCGGAATTACTTAGAATCCTCCGGCATTAATTCTCTCATGACAATGCTGTATGCGTCGTGGTTTTCTTCTTCTTTGAAGCCTCGGTAGCATCCAGCAACTATTTCTTTTTTCTTCCTTGTTGTATCCGCTTTCCAGCACCGAAAGGCAATGCAACGTCAGACGGCGATATGGCTAATTTTACGGGTATTGAACTCATTTTCAGAAAATGTACTACTGGTGTGCAACGCCGAATAACAACAAGCAAGACTCGCGACACATTCGCTAGTTGCCTTTACTCTCTATTTACGTTTATCATCTAGAGTCGCTACCGGAAGATCTTGCAGAACTAGTACGCTAGGAACGGTTCAGTACGAGCGCTTTCGGAAGGTTGGGTATCGGTTAAATATCACGACGTTAGGAATTTTTGTTTTGTTCAAGAGAAGAATGTTATTTAAACAGTCTGCATAACAAGTACGAGCATCAAGAAAAATAGTATATTTTGTGTGAAATTATTTTCTGTACGTATGTTGTGTTTTTAAAGCATATTTGGCATTGTATTTGTTGTATGTGGATTGAAATTGTTTTATATCTTGTCACAAATGTTCAAATGTCTGTAAATCTATCGGACCAAACTGCGTGGTCATCAGTCCGTAGCTTACAAACTACTTAAACATAGGTAAACTAACCTAAGGACAAACACACACACCCATGCCCCTGAAAGGACTCGAACCTCCACGGCGAGAAACCGTGCGCCCCACAGCGAGACGCTTTAGACCGCTCGGCTACTCCACCGCTGCTATCTTGTCACAGAATGTCACTATGTTATATGGGAAAAATAGAGCTGGTAAAAAAAAAGTATGGCATCAGAACATTTCAGGTACGTCTTTCATGATTTCCTACTTATTGCACTGCTTAAAAGGCAAACACTGTTGGATATACTGACACCTGTAACTCGGCTTCGGTTGGTTGACTTGTATTTGGCTTCAGTTTGTGACTTGTATGCTGTAGATTTCGGCTTGACATTTACAGTTTGTAATGGATGTATTGATGTATTGGTTCTAAATTTTATTTGTTATGCCAGTATGAAATTTAAGTTGGTAGACCTGGGACTTCTTCGTAATCAATAAAATCTATACCTTTCTTGGATTTTTCACACTGTAAATATTGGTTCTGTGCATAATTTAAACTTAAAGACTTTTTGTAATGTTTGAGCATGAAATGTCATTTCTCAGGGGCTGATATTTAATAAACCGAAAAAACCTTGAATCATTGAGTCCCGGTAGTTCAGACCGTTTGAAGCCAGTCACAAAAGATATTATTTGTGCCTGATTCCTTTTTCTATCGATTTTTTTTTTTTTTTAATTTTATTAAAAGTCTCTCCTAAGCAAAGTTGTTTTTTTTTCCACACATTAACTGATTTCTTGCGAACTTCACAGATATTATTATATGTTCACTTCTAGAATAATCTTGGACCATATTAGGGAACTAAATACTTGAATAACTGTTTAAGACTTTTTTTTAATTTTAACACATTCTCTGTTTTAAAATTAATAGTTACAACCAAATCACTTTCACAGAAAACACTTCGTAAGTTCACAATATGTGACTATTTTCGTAAAAGTCTCATTTACATTAAAGTCTCTGGATCTTATTACATTGACTATGAATTTAAGTCTTCCAGATAAGTTATTTAAAAAGTTATTTCCTTAAAACTTGCAGATAAGTTCGAATTCCAATATCACGAATATTAATCAGTTTACTAACGGGAGGCAGAAGTTTCTAATCCTTCCTTCCTAGCCTATCCCGATCAATGTCCAAAGATATTCTAAGCAGTAGCGTATGATCACGATATGGAAGTTTATATTAAGAAATAAATAATTTATCGGATTCCTTTCTATCTTGGAAATAATCCACGTATGATATTTTGAAGTTGAGCACTGAATACTGAGAGCTAATCACATAGAGCGTTAACAACAAACAAACAACAACTTATTCCTTTCATTCTCCACTCCGAGGAGTGGAGCGGGCTGTTTGAGATCCGACCCATAAAGAGTCGCGGTTCTATTCAGCCAACTATCAGACAAGCTGATAGTGGGGCAAAGGGGATATCCCAGTTGGGAATAAGTGGGAGGGGCTTATCAGTTCCGGCATACGCCTTACAACCGAGGAAAGCCACCCAAAAATCTTGGTCGGAACCGGGGGATTGCGACCAATTTAATTTATCTCAAAATGATTTACAATCCATGGTGTACAGCAATCAGTTAAAATAAATATTCCCTCAAACCGTGTCGGCCGAGGGGACTGAGGCGCTCCAGTCACAGTCTGCACGGCCATTACGCTCGGGGGTTCGAATCCCCCCTCGGGCATGGATATTTGTGCCGTCCTTAGTATTAGTTAGTTCATAAGTAGTTTGTAAGTTTAGGGACTGATGACCACGTAGTTAAGTCGCATAAGCTATACAAACATTTGAAACCTTCAAACGGTCTTGATTGCAAATTATTTTATTTTATTAGTTTATTTTATTAGTTAAGTACGTTTTACTGAGCACCTTCTTACAAAAAAAAAAGGCCAACTCAAAAAACATTCCCCTTTTGCGGAACACACTAAAGCATTCGATCATCAACAACCTACCATTGACAACATGCAAATCTTACATATTGCGAAGAAGGGGCGTAAGTTAAATTTACTGGAAGAGTTTAAGATAGCGTAGCGCGCTTACTTTGGACACCCACACCTCCTAAACAATCAGTTGGCATGCAAAGATCAAACATTCCTAGATTTTATGATGCCTCTGTTCAAATAGAATTCTTCTCGTTTACAAATACCAACATAAATTATAAACTTCTGTCCTGCTTAATAACCTCCCTTTCGTTAAATTTGTATTCAGATAGCTAGATTTCACCCTTCCCGTCTTATACCTCAACTTTCTATGTCACTCCCTACCCACATTCCCTTAGTCTGTACAAGTCGGCGGAGCAGCACACCATCCCGCCCACCGTCCGTGAGCGCATTTGTAAACATGGGCTTATCTTGTATCACCAGAGACCACCGCTTCTATTAAGGTAATCTTAAAAATCAGTTTTATGTTTCTCACATCTTTACCGAGTATGTTCCAACTGTAATTCGTTGTTACCCGATCATCTGAAGTGCGACAAGGAAATAAAAATAAAATCCAGAAAAATAGAAACACCGCAATAACAACTTACGGTGTCACACCAAGGAGAGCGCATTGTAAGCTTTGTTTACCGTTTCTTAACACAAAATAAGCCCATGTACCATTATAACCGTTTGTAATTCCGCCTTGTAATTTTGTGAAAATTTTGTCACGCAGATGCATGCCCTGCTAAAGGGCGAAACGCGTCATCAACTAATGAAATCATTTGAAATCAAGACGGTTTGAAGGAATATTAAATTATCTCTGGACGTTGCCCCAGACTATTAATGGGTTATCGGGAGAGCGCGAGTGCACACACATCGCGTAACTAATAAGGAGATTCTGAACAGAATTGGGGAGAAAAGGAATTTCTGGCATAACTTTACTAAAAGAAGGGATAGATCGGTAGGGCACATTCTTAGACATCAAGGAATTGTGAATTTAGCGTTGGAGGGAAGTGTGTGGGGTAAAAACAGCAGAGGAAGAACAAGAGATGGATACAGTAAGCAGATTCAGACAGATGTAGGTTACCGTTCTTATGTGGATATGAAGAGGCTTGCTCAGGATAGGGTATTGTGGAGAGCTGCATCAAACTAGTCTCCGGACTGAAGACCACAACAACAACATTGAGCAAGCTATAAAGGAAAGCAAAGAGAAATTTGGTGAAGGAATAAAGTTCAAGGGTAAGAATTTAAAACATTGCGTTTTGCCGACGACATAGTAATTCTGTCGGACACTGCAAAGGACCTGGAAGAGCAGTTGAACGGAATGGACAGTGTGCTGAAAGGTGCATATAAGATGAACATTAACAAGAGAAAAACTAGGGTAATGGAGTGCAGTCTATGAAAATCAGGTGATGCTGAAGGAATTAGATTAGATAACAAAACAATAAAGGAGGTAGATGGGTTTTGTTACTTGGGCAACGAAATAGCAAATGATTGTCGCAGTACAGAGGATATAAAGTGCAGCATGGCAATAGGTAGAAAAGCCTTGTTGAAACAGAGAAATTTGTTAACATCGAATTTTGATTTAAGCCTAAGGAAGTCCTTTCTGAAGGCATTTGTGTGGAGTGTTAACTTATATGGGAGTGATACATGGACGATAAACAGTGCGGACTGGAAGAGGATAGAGGCTTTTGAAATATGGTGCTACAGAAGAATGCTGAAGATTAGGTGGGTGGATCGCATAGCTAATGAAGTACTGAACAGAATTGGGGAGCAACGAAATTTCTGGCATTGATTGGTAGGACACATTCTTAGACATCAAGGAATTGTCAATTTAGCGTTGGAGGGTTGTGTTTGGGGTAAAAACGGCAGAGGAAGGCCAAGAGATGAATGTAGTAACTGAAATGTTCAAATGTTTGTATATCTTATGGGACTTAACTACGGGGTCATCAGTCTCTAAACTTACAAACTACTTATGAACTACTTACGAACTAGGACGGCACAAATAACCATGCCCGAGGGGGGATTCGAGCCCCTGACCGTAGTGGCCGTGCAGACCGTGACTGGAGAGCCTCAGTCGCCTCGGCCACCGCGGCCTGCAGACTGAAATGAATGTAGGTTGCCGTTCTTATGTGAAGAGGCTTGCTCAGAATAGGGTATTGTGGAGGGCTGCATCAAACCAGTCTCCGGACTGAAGACCAGAACAACAACAACAGCATAAATGATACTGTGGCACTGCTAAATAATAATGGTGGGCTTTAGTAGATATTGTAGCACACGTAGACCTAATCGCTAGCAAGGCAAGACTTTCTATGCTGCTCTGTCTCGACAATGATATTAAATTAATGTTTCGTCATCTTAGAATCCTTACGCTACCTAGCCCTATAGTACGATCTTTCTTCCGCCGTTATACTCGCGAATCTTATTTTGTGCTACACTGAAATGGACCCTCTGCTAAATATTTTTCGTGCCTTCCAGAGTATGTAATCAAAATGGTGATTTCAAGGCGACGTCCCACTTTTGGTGCTGACTTTGACCTCATATTTCGGTCCGCCATTGGCAAGGACTGCGGTTTGAATCACATTGTTTGCGCTCTTTTGTAGTAATAAGAACGAATGGCGAATTACACGCGTTCCGGCCTTGCCAGCAGACAAAGGAATGTCCTACATTCAACAAACACGCTCTTTTTTTCACTCGCCGTAAGTAAAACACTTGTGGCTTCTGCACTTCGAGGTACCTGCAACAAAACAACTCTGCAGAGAATAACTTCCGTAATCGCGCAAAAAACCCCTGCGTGAATGTACCGAGAGGCCCGTAAGTTAGCCGTGAAAGTATCGCTACAGACGTTAGTCAGCAAACACTTACCTCTAAAAAAACGTAGCTAACGTGTTTACGTAAATGTTAGTGGTGGCGTGCTGTAACTCGCCGTCATTCAGACAAGTATACGGCCAAGGAAAACGTAGGAGGCAAAACACAGGACGTTGAGTGGCTATTCCTTTACGGCAATGTAATGTTGTAACTGCACAAACACTTTGTGGTTTACCGATGACATTGTAATTGTCTCAGAGACGGCAAAAGTCTAGTAAGGTTCAGGGGAAAAAGACATTGCGACATGGAAAAATTCAAAGCAATGGTAATAGACTGCAGAAGAATAGGTAAGACGCTAAAGGCAGGAGACATTCTATTCTTTGGTAAAAATACACTCATGGTCATTAAAATTGCTGCACCACGAAATGATGCGCTTCAGACGCGAAATTTAACGACAGGAAGAAGATGCCTACAATATGCTGCCATGAGGAAAGTTTCCAACCGATTTCTCACAGACAAACAGCAGTTGACCGGCGTTGCCTAGTGAAACGTTGTTGTGATGCCTCGTGTAAGGGGGACAAATGAGTTTCATCACGTTTCCGACTTTGATAAAGGTCGGATTGTAGCCTATCGCGAGTGCGGTTTATCGTATCGCGACACTGCTGCTCGCATTGGTCGCGATGCAATGACTTTTGCACAATATGGAATCGGTGGGCTCAGGAGGGCAATACGAAACGCCGTGCTGGATCCCAACGGCCTAGTATCACTAGCAGTCGAGATGACAGGCATCTTATCCGCATGGGTGTAAGGGATCGTGCAGCCACTTCTAGATCCCAGAGTCAATAGATGAGGTCGTTTCCGAGACAACAACCATCTGTACGAACAGTTCGACAACGCTTGCAGCAGCAGGGACTATCAGCTCGGAGACCATGGCTGCGGTTACCCTTGACGCTGCATCACAAACAGAAGCGCCTGCAATGGTGTACGCAACGACGAATCTGGGTGCACGAATGGCAAAACGTCATTTTTTTCGGATTAATCCAGGTTCTGTTTACAGAATCATTATGGTCGCATCCGTGTTTGGTGACACTGCGGTGAACGCACATTGGAAGCTTGTATTCGTCATCGCTATACTCTTGTATCACCCGACATGATGGTATGGGGTGCCATTGGTTACACGTCTCGGTCACCTCTTGTTCGCATTGACGGCACTTTGAACAGTGACCGTTACATTTCAGATTTGTTACGACCCGTGGCCCTACCCTACATGTCAGCAGCATAATTAACGACCACTTGTTGCAGGTCATGTACGGGTCTTTCTGGATACGGAAAATGTTCGACTGCTGCCCTGGCCAGCACATTCTTCAGATTTCTCGCCAATTGGAAACGTCTGGTCAATGGTGGCCTAGCAACTGGCTCGTCACAATACGCCAGTCACTACTCCTGATGAACTGTGGTATCGTGATAAAGCTGCATGGGCATCTGAACCTGTACACGCCATCCAAGCTCTGTTTGACTCAATGCCCAGGCGTTATCAAGGCCGTTATTACGGCCAGAGATGGTTGTTCTAGGTACTGATTTCTCAGGATCTATGCCTCCAAACTGCGTGAAAATGTAATCACATGGAGTTGCTCAGTGACCGGCGGCCAGTGCACACGTGACCAGCAGCGGCTCTAGATTTTACGGTAACCGGCTTCTTAATAGAAGCGACTTATTTTACATTTCGTGTGTGCTTTCTCTTGCAGCTCTATATACTTTAGTGTGCTCGCGTGTTTGTTTATTAAGAATCGCGTTTATTTGTCTGTTCAGTTACTGAATTTTTGATTTATTAGCTCGCGTATATATTTTTCAGATTCGCCGTTAATAAACAGTTCAGCGTTAGGTTTATACTTTGCAAAGCTCACTGTTTATCAAACTACTGTGTCCTCTGACGTACTTACTTGGAAGAAACAAAGGTTTTTAGAATGGCTAGGAACTGTGACTGCTGCGAACGGATGGAGGCAGAGTTGGTGACTCTTCGCTCGCAGCTTCAGGCGGCGTTGGCTTCGCTGGCAACGCTTGAGTCTGCGGTGGGTGGGCGCCGCTGTTGTGGGCCGCTCGCGGGGGTGCAGCAGACGCCCTGTGTGTCTGTTGTGCCCTCCGATCGGCCTACGGCTGTGGCCAGCCCGCTCACTGCCCGCGAGGAGGTAGCCCCCCAATCCGTGGTGGATTGGGAGGTCCCCTCAGCGCGTGTCAGGCGGCGTAAGACTTCCCGGGGGACCGAAGTGGAGGCCTCCCCGGTTAGTCTTGCCAACAGATTCGAGACGCTGTCTGAGGCAGGGGATGTTCCTGATGCGGATGGTGTCGCTTGTCCTGTACTCGCCCCTCTGCCTTCAAGATCCGGGCACTCACAGAGGGTGGGTTTCTTGGTGGTTGGGAGTTCCAACGTTAGGCGGGTAATGGAGCCCCTTAGGAAAATGGCTACTAGGGAGGGGAAGAATTTCAAATGTGCACTCCGTGTGCATACCGGGGGGAGTCATTCCGGATGTGGAACGGCTCCTTCCGGATGCCATGAAGAGCACAGGGTGCAGCCAGCTGCAGGTGGTGGCTCATGTCGGGACCAATGATGTGTGTCGCTTTGGATCGGAAGAGATCCTCTCTGGTTTTGAGCGGCTATCAGAAGTGGTTAAGACTGCCAGTCTTGCTTGCAAGATGAAAGCGGAGCTCACCATCTGCAGCATTGTCGACAGGACTGACTGCGGACCTTTGGTTCA
The DNA here is from genome assembly GCA_026315105.1 of Locusta migratoria. Taxonomy (NCBI): domain Eukaryota; kingdom Metazoa; phylum Arthropoda; class Insecta; order Orthoptera; family Acrididae; genus Locusta; species Locusta migratoria. The sequence goes on from CM048744.1 coordinate 831,678,640, forward strand.
GAGCCGAGTGGAGGGTCTGAATCAGAGGCTCAGACGGTTCTGCTACCGTGTCGGCTGCAGATTCCTCGACTTGCGCCAAAGGGTGGTGGGTTTTGGGGTTCCGCTAAATAGGTCAGGAGTCCACTACACTCAGGAAGCGGCTACACGGGTAGCGGGGGCTGTGTGGCGTGGACTGGGCGGTTTTTTAGGTTAGAGGGCCTCGGGAATACACAAAATGGGTTTCAGTCTCAAAGGGGGCAGGTCAGACACGGGAAGAAAGCAGACCTAAAAACCATTGGTGTAACAGTTGTAAATTGTCGTAGCTGTGTTGGGAAAATTCCAGAGCTCCAAGCGCTGATAGAAAGTACTGAGGCACAAATCGTTAAAGGTTCTGAAAGCTGGCTGACGCCTGAGATAAATTCGGCCGAAATTTTTTCAAAGGGCCAAATAGTCTTCAGAAAGGATAGATTAAATAAAACAGGGGGTGGCGTGTTTATTGCTGTTACAAACGGTTTATCCTGCAGCGAAATTGAGGCAGATACTTCCTGTGAATTGGTCTGGGTAGAGGTTATACCTGACCACCGAAATAAATTAATAATTGGATCTTTTTATCGGCCCCCTGACTCAGACGATGCGGTTGCAGAAATGTTCAAAGAAAGCTTGAATCATATTTCAAATAGGTATCCGAAGCATATTGTTATAATCGGTGGCGACTTCAATTTACCCTCGATATGTTGGCATAATTACGTATTCAAAACCGGGGGCAAATATAAAACATCGTCCGAACTAGTTCTGAATGCTTTTTCTGAAAACTACTTCGAACAGTTAGTTCATGAACCCACTAGAATAGTACGTGGTTGCGAAAATACTCTTGATCTCCTAGCAACAAATAATCCTGAGATAGTAAAGAACATCAAAACAGATACAGGGATTAGCGAACATCGAGTTGTAGTAGCGAGACTGAATATCGAAATTCCCAAATGCACCAAAAATAAACGAAAAATATATCTATTCAATAAAGCAGATAAAAATTCGCTTCAGGCTTTCCTGAGTGATAGTCTCCAATCCTTCAAAACTAAAAATGCGAATGTAGATCAGTTGTGGCTTACTTTCAAAGACATAATATCAGTAGCAATCGAGAGATTTATACCAAATAAATTAATAAAAGAGGGGGCTGACCCCCCGTGGTACACAAAACAGGTCAGATCACTGTTGCAGAAACAAAGAAAAACGCATGCAAAATTTAAAAAGACACAGAATTCGCAAGACTGGCAATCTTTTACTGAAACTCGCAACCTAGCGCGGACTTCAATGCGAGAATCTTATAGTTGTTTCCACAACGAAATCCTGTCTCGTAATCTTGCAGAAAATCCAAAGAAATTCTGGTCATATGTGAAGTACACTGGCGGCAAAACACAAACAATACCTTCACTACGCGATAGCAATGGTAATACTACCGACGACAGTGCTGCTAAGGCAGAATTACTAAACACAGCTTTCCGAAATTCTTTCACCAAAGAAGACGAAGTGAACACTCCAGTATTCAATCCAAGAACAGCTGCCAGCATGCGAAACTTAGAAGTAGATGTTCCTGGAGTAGTAAAACAACTTAAGTCACTAAACAAAAATAAATCTTCCGGGCCAGATTGTATACCAACTAGATTCCTCTCAGAGTATGCTGATGCAATAGCTCCGTACTTAGCTATAATTTACAACCGATCACTCAGCGAAAGATCTGTACCCAAAGACTGGAAAGTTGCCCAAATTACTCCAATATTCAAGAAAGGCAATAGGGGTGATCCCCAAAATTACAGGCCTATCTCATTGACGTCGATTTGCAGTAGGATTTTGGAACATATACTTTGTTCGAATATTATGTACTACCTCGAAGAGAACGACCTATTAACCAATAGTCAGCACGGATTCAGAAAGTATCGCTCTTGCGAAACACAGCTTGCCCTTTATTCACATGAAGTGTTAAGTGCCATCGACAAGGGATCTCAAATCGATTCCATATTTCTGGATTTCCTGAAGGCTTTTGATACTGTACCCCACAAGCGGCTTTTAATGAAATTGCGTGCTTATGGAATATCTCCCCAATTGTGCGATTGGATTCACGATTTCCTATCAGAAAGGACACAGTTCGTTGTAATTGACGGTAAGTCATCGAGTAAAACAGAAGTGATATCTGGCGTTCCCCTGGGAAGCGTTAGAGGTTCCCTACTCTTCCTTGTGTTTATAAACGATTTAGGAGATAATCTGAATAGCTCCCTTAGACTGTTCGCGGATGATGCTGTCGTTTATCGGTCAGTGAAGTCAACAGAGGATCAAAAGCAACTGCAAAGCGATTTAGACAAAATTTCTACTTGGTGCGAAAATTGGCAATTGACGCTAAATAATGAAAAGTGTGAAGTAATACACATGACCACTAAAAGAAATCCGCTGAACTTCAATTACGCGATAAATCAGTCAAACCTTAAGGTCGTAAATTCTACCAAATACCTAGGAGTTACAATTACGAACAACTTTGACTGGAGAGAACACATAGAAAATATTGTGGGGAAGGCGAACGAAAGGTTACGTTTCATTGGCAGAACGCTTAGAAGATGCACCAGCTCCACCAAAGAGACTGCCTACATCACACTTGTGCGTCCTCTCTTGGAGTACTGTTGCCCCTTGTGGGACCCTCACCAGGTGGGACTGACGGAAGATATTGAGAAGGTTCAGAGAAGGGCAGCTCGTTTTGTTTTATCACGTTACGGGGGGGAAAGCGTCACGGAAATGTTGTACGAATTGGGGTGGAAATCATTAAAAGAAAGACGTTATTCATTGCGGCGTGATCTGTTTGCGAAGTTTCAATCACTGACTTTTAGTTCTGAATGTGAAAATATTTTGCTAGCACCCGCCTACTTAGGGAGACATGACCATCCCAATAAAATAAGAGAAATCAGATCGAAAACGGAACGATTTAGGTGTTCTTTCTTCCCGCGTGCTATTAGAGAATGGAACGGTAGAGAAAAGTTATGAAAGTGGTTAATGAACCCTCTGCCAGGCACTTAAATGTGATTTGCAGAGTATCTATGTAGATGTAGACGTAGATGTCAGTGCTAGTATAATATATTTCTCCAATGAATACCAGTTTATCATCTGCATTTCTTCTTGGTGTATCAGTTTCAATGGCCAGTAGTGAAATATAGACCAGGTATAAAAAGAAGAATTAGTAGTAAGGTATTGTCATCATCATAAGTCGTCGTGCTCACTGCTGGGCGTCGGGCCCTCATGAAGCCAGCGTCTCCACCCCGGACAGTCGCCAGCTTCTCTCAGTGGCTGCTGAAGAGCTGGACCGCAGAGCTTCTTCATCTGATCCATCCATCAGCTCGCTGCTCTTCCTCTTGGTGTCGTGCGCTCGATCGTTCTTCGAAAGATTATTTTCTCTAGATTTTCTCCAATACTTCTCCACATACGTTTTAGACTGCAACACATATCCAGGGAATTAAATAATCAATTATTTTCTCGACATCTGCCGACATTAGCTGCATTATTAAAGATGTTCTATTGTTTGGTGACAAATGAAAATTTGTGCCGGACCGGGACTCGAACCAGTCTCACGCTTTTTGCGAGCTGTCGCCTAACCACTCAGCCACCCGATCATGCTTCCCGACCAGACCCAAAACAATGTGACAAATGAAAATTTGGGTCTGGTCGGGAAGCATGGTCGGGTGGCTGAGTGGTTAGGCGACCGCTCGCAAAAAGCGTGAGACTCGAGTTCGAGTCCCAGTTCGGCACAAATTTTCATTTGTCACCAAAAAAGAGAACATCTTTAATAATGCAGCCATTGGCTTCAGAATTCGCAAATGGCGAGAAAATAATTGATTATTTAATATATATACGGCAGCGATACCATCAAAAATGTCTATTCCTTCGGAACAGATGTTCCATAATAATTAGCAGGGTAGATATAGACTCTTACCATAACTTTTTGATTGAGAAGTATAGATTAAAACCTAAGAAACTACAAAAGGTAGAAAAGGAGATGGAACCTGAATAAACTGAAGGAACCTTGTATTGTCGGAGCATTACGCAGAGTTGACCGAAATGGTAGACAGTAATTCAGGAATGGATGGCTTTGAGTGATAAAGTAGTGAAGACTGGCTGATATAGGTAGGAGGACAAGGCCTAAAAGAAATCCTAAAAGAAACACAGAAGATACTAAACGTAAATGATGAAAGGACAAAATATAAAAACGCAGTGAGTGAAGGAGGCAAAAAGCAATCCAGATGTCTAAAAATGAGTTTCACAGAAATTGCAGATTGTCGAATTAGGAAAGGCTAGAGGACAAACTCTAGACAGTAAAAGAATTTGTAACTAGGGGAAAGATAGATACCGCTTGCAGGAAAATAAAAGAAACGTTTGGAGACGAGAAAAGCAGATGCATGAATAAAATTCTTGAATGTCCGTCTCCAAATCGCTTATATTTTCTAAAACATTACCGGTTTCGGGACAGCTGCCCATCTTCAGATCAAAATTTAGAAGTTACAGAGTAACCTGTCCTGTATGAACGAATGTTCACAGTCGTTACTCAACGAGTAGAAAAACCTTTGTCAATATTTGTATAACCATGTAAAGAGTTAATTTGTGTTTTGTTAGAAATAAATATCCATTTCTCACAGAGATGTGCAGTTTTTTTTCGTTTCCTCAACAACTTCATTTTCAGCACTTAGCACCTTTAGCAATTCCACTCTTCATATGTAGAAACTCCTGCATAAAACGTATTATGGAAGGGGGGAAAGGGAAGATGCGCAGTGTAGGCAGTACTTTATAAGTTCAGAATCACCACGGTATGGGTCTATAGCAAGCACAGTGTCCTCTGTAGAAACTCCAGCTAGTCGGAGTCCTAGAATGAAAACCCGAGGTACTGAAAGCAATTATGCTATCCTTATCCATAGGTATCTGAAAATATAAATATGATAATAATGAATGTTTCGGCCGAAAAACTTAAATTGTTGAAGAATTCATCTCATTCATAAAAAGTACGTGAACACAAATCTATTATTAGAAAATTGTCAGCAATTGAAGGTTTGCCCCAGGTCCGACTAAAACTTTATATTAGGCAAATACCAGAAATCGTTATATTTGATGTTTTTGTAAAGACCATGGATGTGCGTCTGCATATTGCGCTATACAGCTGTGACATCATTGAATACCTGTCCTTCCAGTCTGCGTGCTAAAACCCTTTGGTTGATAAAAACTGTTACTCATCAGTAATTTGTTTGTTAACTGCACAATGATCTCAATGTCGTGTTTGAGCAATCCAACAGCAGGACAGACAGAACGTATAACCTTTGCATCAGAGTCTTTTACTGAGTTACACAAAACTGGTTTTTTTAACATTTACTTTGCCAACAGGATGTGAAAAACATTGATCTCTACCAGTCATCAGAACTGAGTCATTAGTAATTTAATTTAGTTGACTGTGCACATGGAAACGTTCGTTTTGTCACGCAATAAATTCCTTTCAAAATAGCAACTAACTTGACTCCCATTAATACCCTGTAAATTAATTTTCCTTATAGTGCCTACCGCGTGCAATGTAGCACAATCACACACGTACCAAACAATGTAACATTAACCATTTTATCAAAATTCCTCTATCAATGATTTGAAGTTAATCAATAGTAATTTAATTTGTTAACACGCTGTAAATTAATTTCCTTTATAGTTCTTACCACGTGCAGTGTAACACAATCACTTACGTACGAAACGATGTAGCATTAATCATTATATCAAAATTCCTCTATCAATGATCTAAAGTTAATCAGTAGTAATTTAATTTGTTAACACACTGTAAATTAATGTCCTTTATAGTGCTTACCACGTGCAGTGTAGCACAATCACATACGAAGGAAACGATGTATCATTAACCATTTTATCAAAATTCTATGAAAGGGGAAATACAATACTACTCGCTACTAAAAAAATACAATCTATGATTTGTGAAATAATTATTATTATTTAAATTTTCCTTTACACACTATTTTAACAATGCCTACAATGTCTCTACAATTTCAAAACTGACTATTATAAATACCTTTTAATATCTCCACCTCTGCAAGTTTCTTACATAAACAGAAAAAGTTCATATCCTCATCACAAAGAAAGATTATTAATAACACTGCCTCCACAGCTTGGTATGGCAGCCTACACATTCAAAACGTGTTACCACAGCGACTCTCTGCACACAACTGCAACTGACAACTATACTATACTGCTCTCTCTCTCTCTTACCACCGATAATGTATACCATCCAAAGATGTGACAAAAATACTTTGACATCCACACAGGTTACGATCACTTTGGCATACAAATTACAGACAGTAAAAATTGTTCATTCTTTATATGAAAAGCAATTTATATATTTTTTAAACATCCTAGAGAGAGATCTATTTATTCACTAGATCTAGATTTCGGTCAATCTATGACAATTCTCAATGGCTTAAAATAAAGGTTGATGTTTAACGGTCAAGATCACTAAGTCATCAGATAACTTCATCAAAATTTAACTGAATGCGTACATTGTTCATTAACACAGTAATTTGGTTTAATTATGGCCTTGATATTGGTGTATATACAGTTAAATAAGAGACAGTACTTTAGATTGATTATGTGCGGAACGGATCTTTTAACAAAACAACTGTGACATGTAACCTGCATGAAACACACACTGACTGTATCCAAAAAAATTTGACTGCGAGAAATATATTAAAAACGCAAACCACTTTCTTAATGTTCGACTACGAGAATTTTCTGCAGATTAGTACCTGATTATCACTATTCAGTATCATACTCAACTGTAGTGTTGCATAGCAATCATTTACTACGGTACCAATAACGAAATCTTTTCAACAAGATTACCGAAATCAATACTGCACTTTAAATCCACAAATAACTAATTATCAAGTAAAGGAAGTAGGTTAATCTTCTATCTACGTAAATGAAACAGGAAAGAAAGGTCAACTTTGTTACTTATTATTAATAATCACCATTACATTACCTAAATGATACAACCTTTTCATAATTACATGAAATGCAATTACCTTCATTCCAGTGGTGGTACAATGATTTTCACAGTAATAATAAATACAATATATTACAAATACAATCAAATCAACTTCTGGCACAGCAGCCTCTGCTCTACATCGGAGCCATACACACAACTCAACTGCTCTCTAAGCGAGCTCCACAAAATTCCTAGAACTTATATTACATCAGACTTAAAGTGGAATGACCACGTAGATACTATCGTAGGAAAGACGTACCATGTGACGGAGTTTTATTGGAAGAACGCTTTAAAGATGCAACAGAACTACTAAAGAAAGTGCATACACTACGCTTGTCCGTCCTTTTTTGGAGTATTGCTGCCGCTGCCCAGTGTGGGATCCTTATCAGGTGGGTTTGACGAAGGACATCGAAAGAGTTCAAAGAAGAGCAGCTCGTTTCGTATTGTCAGGATACAGGGAAGACAGCGTTACGGAAATGATACAGGATCTGGGATGGGAATCATTACAACAACGGCGCTTATCGCTGCGGCGTGGGCTACTTACGAAACTCCAATCACCAACATCCTCCTCCGAATGCGAAAATATATTGTTGACTCTCACTTACATAGGTAGAAATGAGCATCAGAACAAAATAAGAGCCGCGGTCTAAAGCGTCTCGCTGCGGAGAGCGCGGTTGCTCGCGTTGGAGGTTCGAGTCCTCCCTGGGGCATGGGTGTGTGTGTGTTGTCCTTAGGTTAGTTTCTAGGTTTAAGTAGTTTGTAAGCCACGGACTGATGACCACGTAGTTTGGTCCGATAGAATTACAAACATTTGAACATGTGAACAAAATAAGAGAAATCAGAGCTCGAACTGAGAGATTCAGGTGTTCTTTCTTCCAGCGCGCTATTCGTGAGTTGAATGGGAGATGAATAGTATGAAGGTGGTTCGATGATCCCTCTGCCAGGCACTTAAATGTGATTTTCAGCGTATGCCATGTAGATGTAGATGCTGAGCTAGACTGAAGTATGTCAGACACAAACAAACTGTTACACCTAGAGCTGTTATGGAAGACCCGTGAGATGTCGAGATGTAACACTTTGCATGTGTGTGACATAGTGCTGCAGTCGAGCTCAGCAGCGGAGGGGTATCTGTGGAGAGGGCAGACAAACGTGTGATTCCTGATGAGGGGCAGCAGCCTTTTCAGTAGTTACAGGGGCAGTAGTCTGGATGATTGACTGAAGTGGCCTTGTAACATCAGCTAACATGGCTTTGCTATGCAGTCTGCAGCTGTTGGGAAGGGAGTAAGACAGGGTTGTAGCCTTTCCAAGATGTTGTTCAATCTGTACATTGAGCAAGCTGCGAAGGACAGCAAGGAGAAATTTGGAAAGGGAATTAAAGTACAGGGAAAGGGAATAAAAACCTTGCGATTTGGTGACGACATAGTAATCCTGTCTGAGACATCAAAGGACCTGGAAAAGCATCTGAACGGAATGGACAGTGTCTTGAAAGGAGCGCATAAGATGAAATTTCACAAGAGTAGAACAAGGATAATGGAATGTAGAGTTGGGAAATCAGGCGATGCTGAATGAATTAGATTAGGTAAAGGGACAGTGAAAATAGTAGATGAGTTTTATTATTTGGGTAGCAAAATAGTGGCCGAAGTAGAGAAGATATTAAATGCAGAATGGCTTAGGGAAGATAAGCGTTTCTGAACAAGCGATATTTCTTAACATCCAATATTAGTTTATGTGTTTTGAAAGCATTTGTCTGGAGTTTTGCATTCTGTGGGAGTGTAACGTGGTCGATAATAATTTAGAAACAAAGGTGACAGAAGCATTCGAAATATGGTGCTACAGACGAAAGATGAAGATTGGGGAGAAAAGGAGTTTGTGGCATATCCTAAGAGAAGGGATAAGTTGGTAGGACACATTCTGAGACATAAAGGAATTGTCAACTTAGCATTAGAAGGAAGAGTGTGGGGTAAAAACCCTAGAGGGGGACCGAGAAACGAATACAGTAAGCAGATTCAAAGGGATATAGGTTGCCGAAAGTATTCTCAGATGAAGAGACTTGCACAGGACAGGGTAGCGTGGAGAGTTGCATCAAACCAGTCTGCTGACTGAAGACCACAACAACAGACAAAAACTGAAGATTTTGTCGAAGTCTTTCAGCAAAGTTCCCTTAGCCATGCACCATACTTAATGTTATGTAGACAGAGACCTCCATCTTCTATAAAGGTCAAGACCCTACGATTTCATCAATACTAAATTTGTATGCAATACAAATCGACGGACGCTCGACTTTAATCTAGCAGAAAACCCGTTGCCACCCGTGTATTTATTTATTCCAAAGTTATTCCAACTCTCCTTCCCTTTCCTTACTCTCTCTGTCCACCTTGTCTTTCCTTATCTTTGTCCATCTCCTCTCTGTTGATTTCATGACCCCTCGCTATTCCTCCTTCCCATCTCTCTCACACCCGCCTCCCACTTTCTTTGTCAATCACATCCTCTTCTCTCTGTCTAACTGATCCTCCACCTTCTCAGTCGAATGCCTCCACCATCTGTGAAAAATTATACAACTCTGTTAACTTTCGGGGTGAAGTGGGTTACGTTTATTACAAGGTAGGGTCCGTCATGCACCGCATGAAATCTTAGTGCCTCATGTTTTGAGGGTTAAACGTTCAAAGTTTCATAAAGATCTCAACAAAAATATGGGTTTTACTGAATTGTTTACGCAATGTACACTCCACCATACACGATAGGAATTTTATGTAGATAGTGACTTTCCTCTTTCTTAAAAGGTCAAGTTTGCAAAATTTCTTGAAAATCGGAGTAAAAGTGTAGATTGGTATGAATTACAAACAAACAATCGGATATTATGTATGTTATTCATTACTTACAAAATTTTGCAGATATTAAAAAAAGGAAAGGATATACTAATATACTATATACGTAAAAAGAAATCGACATTAAAATGCTACATTATCTCACATCAACATATTACCACTGTTGATAATCATTAAATTTATTTCCAAAATAAGATCATTTTTAGTAAATCTGCTAGCTGAAAATCCGCCGTTACCCGGATATTCACTTAATTATTCACTAGCTGTAAACCCGACGTTTCCCGGGAATTATCCTACACTCTCGTAGTCCACCTCCCCTTCCCTCCTCTCTCTGCATCCCTCTCTTTCTCTCCCATCTCTCTGTTCGTCTCCACCTTTCCCTCTCTCGGTAAAGTTTTCTGCAAGATACCGTCTGTCAAGTACATACAAACATTTATGTACCCAATAATCTTCCTCTTGCTTTAAAGGTCATGTGTGAAAAATTCATAAATATTGGAGCAAAACAATGCATTTTGTAAAATTCCGTAAGTACCCTCTACCATGCATCGAACGAAGTTTTATACAGACAGTGACATTCCTCTTGTTTTTAAGGTAGAGTGCGCAAAATTTCATCAATATCGGAACAAAACTATAGATTTCTATGCAATAGAAACGCAGGGACACATTGAAAAAATGTACTTTGTTGTTCTCAAATATTCCAGTTTTATTTAATACAACCCTTGTTCTGATAATAACGAAAACAACAAAAAAGGATCCGTGAAATCGGTCAAGTCGTTCTCAAGTTGTGGCGCGACCAAGGTATTTAGGGATCAATTTTTATGTTTCAAAGTACCCTCTCCCATGCACCGTATGATACCTAAGGTAGGCGGTAACCTTTCCCGTGTTTTGAACGTCAAGCGTGCGAAATTTCGTGAAGCTGTAGATTTCGTGAATCTATAGGAGAAGTATGCTCCGCCATGCACCTATCACAAAATAAAATTTCATTGTTAAGCTTAAGGGACTTAACTGCGGGGTCATCAGTCCCTAAACTTGCAAACTATTTATGAACTACCTTATACTAACAACAACATAAACATCCATGCTCCTGACCGTAGCGGCCGCAGACCGCTCGGCCACTGCGGCGGGCTATCACAAAATAATTTCAGCTTCATAGGTGAATTAGTTATCGAGATTTCATGTTTAGTTAGTGAGTGAGTGTCCTTCCGATTTTATATAGATGGGGTTAAGAAAACATATTGCTTAAATTTGGATGCAAGAGAATTAAGGTAGAATTCAGACAAAAATAAATAGTAACATGCAGATCAGTAATGCTAACTTTATTTGATACTAGGTCATGCATGATGCGACAGTTTTACGGCATCTACAGTGAAACTGTTGTGAGCAGTAGACTTCTTCTCATTCCGTCATTGTGTGTTTGTGTGTGTGTCGGGGGGGAGGGGGGGGGTCCGTTACAAAATGCTTCATAAACGTCCGAAATTACATGCAAACTTTGTTGCCTAACTACTCCGATTTTCCAATAATTGACGTGTAAAAATGGATATTCTCACACGGTGGCCTCTCATTATTTAGGACGTCATATCTCCTGAGCTATGTGACGCGCACTTTTGTTTTTTCGTCAGGAACCTTCGTGGGCGTACGGTGAAGAGGTCACCAAAGTTTCATTGCAATCGAATGAACGGTTTATGAACGCATAGAGGACATACAGACAAACATTCATTTATATATAAAACAGTTGAAGGCGAGGAATAAGAGGCCCAGAAAACGTATGATGTAGTAGTTGTGAGAAAGTAGAAAACATCATCAGGTCAGTAACTGGAGGAAGACCTCAATGCGGTAAAAATTATATTGATAAATGTAATGATGATGCCACTCCCATGAACCACAGACATTGCCGAGGTGGGGTGGCTTGCGTGCCTCAACGATACAGATAGCCGTACCGTAGGTGCAACCACAGCGGAGGGGTATCTGTGGAGAGGCCAGACAAACGTGTGGTTCCTGAAGAGGGGCAGCAGCCTTTTCAGTAGTTACAGGGGCAACAGTCTGGATGATTGACTGAGCTGGCCTTGTAACATCAGCTAATGTGGCTTTGCCACACAGTTACTGCGAACGGCTGAAAGCAAGGGGAAACTACAGCCTTTACCTTTCCCGAGGACATGCAGCTCTACTGTATGAACATATGATGATGGCATCCTCTTGGGTAAAATATTCCGGAGGTAAAATAGTCCCCCATTCGGATCTCCGGGCGGGGACTACTCAGGAGGATGTGATCATCAGGAAAGACAATACTGGCATTCTACGGGTCGGAGCGTGGAATGTTAGATCCCTTAATCGGGTAGGAAAATTAGAAAATTTAAAAAGGGAGATGGATAGGTTGAAGTTAGATATAGTGGGGATTAGTGAAGTTCGGTGGCAGGATGAACAGGATTTCTGGTCAGGCGAGTACAGGATTATAAATACAAAATCAATTGGGGGTATCACAGGAGTAGGATTGATAATGAATAAGAAAATAGGAATGCGGGTAAACTACTATGAGCAACACAGTGATCGCATTATCATTGTCAAGATAGATACGAAGCCAACACCGACAACAGTAGTACAGGTTTATATGCCAACTAGCTCTGCCGATGACGAGGAAATCGAAGAAATATATGAGGAGCTAAAGGAAATTATTCAGAAAATTAAGGGAGAGGAAAACTTAATTGTTATGGGAGACTGGAATTCAGTAGTAGGACAAGGAAGGGAGGGGAAGATAGTAGGTGAATATGGTCTGGGAAAAAGGAATGAAAGAGGAAGCCGCCTGGTAGAATTTTGCACAGAACATAATTTAGTTATAACAAACACATGGTTCAAGAATCACAAAAGAAGGTTGTACACGTGGAAGAGACCAGGAGACACTGGGAGATACCAGATAGATTTTATAATGGTAAGACATAGATTTCGGAACCAGGTTTTACAGTGTAAGACTTACCTAGGGGCAGATATAGACTCTGACCATAACTTGTTGGTTATGAACTGTAGGCTGAAACTGAAGAAACTACAAAAAGGTAGGAAAATAAGGAGATGGGACCTGGAGAAATTAAAGGCACCTGAAGTTCTTAAGAATTTCAGAGGGAGCTTTAGGCAACAATTGACAGAAACGGGGGGAAATAAAACTGTAGAAGAGGAATGGGTAGCATTGAGAGATGAAATAGTGAAGGCAGCAGAGGACAAAATAGGTAGGAAGGCAAGACCTACAAAAAATCCTTGGATATCACAGGAGATACTAAATTTAATCGATAAAAGGAGAAAATATAAAAATGCAGTAAATTAAACATGTAAAATGGAGTACAGACGACTAAGAAATGAGATTGACAGGAAGTGCAAAATGGCTAAGCAGGAGTGGCTAGAAGGCAAATGCAAGGATGTAGAAGAATCTATAAATAGGGGAAAAATAGATACAGCCTACAGAAAAATAAAAGAAACATTTGGAGACAAGAAAAACAGCTCTATGAATATCAAGGACACTGATGGAAAACCAGTTCTCAGCAAAGAAGGGAAAGCTGAAAGGTGGAAAGAGTATATAGAGGGGCTCTACAAAGGAAATGAACTTAGAGACGATGTTGTAGGAAGGGAAGAGGATGTTGATGAAGATGGAATAGGAGATACTGTACTGAGAGAAGAATTTGACAGAGCTCTGAAAGACCTAAGTCGAAACAAGGCCCCTGGAGTAGATGATATTCCGTCAGAGCTACTAAAGTCTCTGGGAGAACCAGACATGACAAAATTGTTTCACCTGGTGTGTAATATGTATGAGACAGGTGAAGTACCCTCAGACTTCAAGAAAAATGTTATAATCCCCATTCCAAAGAAAGCAGGTGCAGACAGGTGTGAAAACTATAGAACCATCAGTTTAATAAGTCATAGTTGCAAAATATTAACACGAATTATTTACAGAAGGATGGAAAAGCTGGTAGAAGCCGACCTCGGGGAAGATCAGTTTGGGTTCAGGAGAAAGGTAGGAACACGGGAGGCAATACTCACTTTACGGCTTATCCTAGAAGATAGATTAAGAAAGGGCAAAGCTACATTTCTAGCTTTTGTAGATTTGGAGAAGGCTTTTGACAATGTTGATTGGAATAAACTCTTTCAAGTTCTGAAGCAAGCAGGAGTAAAATATAGGGAGCGTAAAGTTATTTACAACTTGTACAAAGACCAGACAGCGGTTGTCAGAGTTGAAGGGCATGAAAGGGATGCAGTGGTTGGAAAGGGAGTAAGACAGGGTTGTAGCCTTTCTCCAGTGTTATTCAATTTGTACATTGAGCAAGCTATAAAGGAAAGCAAGGAGAAATTTGGAGAAGGAATTAAAGTTCAGGGTGAAGAATTAAAAACACTGCGTTTTGCCGACGACATAGTAATTCTGTCAAAGACAGCAAAGGACCTGGAAGAGCAATTGAACGGAATGGACAGTGTGCTGAAAGGTGCATATAAGATGAACATTAACAAGAGCAAAACTAGGGTAATGGAGTGCAGTGTAAGAATATCAGGTGATGCTGAAGGAATTAGATTGGGTAACGAAGCAATAAAGGAGGTAGATGAGTTTTGTTACTTGGGTAGTAAAATAACAAATGATGGTCGCAATACAGAGGATATAAAATATATGGGTAGAAAAGCGTTTTTGAAAAAGAGAAATTTCTTAACATCGAATATTGATTTAAGCCTAAGGAAGTCCTTTCTGAAGGCATTTGTATGGAGTGTTGCCTTGTATGGGAGTGAGACATGGACGATAAACAGTGCGGACAGGAAGAGGATTGAGGCTTTTGAAATATGGTGCTACAGAAGAATGCTGAAGATTAGGTGGGTGGATCGCGTAACTAATGAGGAGGTACTGAACAGAATTGGGGAGAAAAGGAATTTCTGGCATACCTTGACTAAAAGAAGGGATAGATTGGTAGGACACATTCTTAGACATCAAGGAATTGTGAATTTAGCGTTGGAGGGAAGTGTGTGGGGTAAAAACCGCAGAGGAAGACCGAGAGATGGATACAGTAAGCAGATTCAGACAGATGTAGGTTGCCGTTCTTATGTGGAGATGAAGAGGCTTGCACAGGATAGGGTATTGTGGAGAGCTGCATCAAACCAGTCTCCGGACTGAAGACCACAACAACAACAATGATGATGATGATGATAATGGGTGTAGGACCACTATGCCATAACATTGGAACAGAAGAAACAAAATTTTATCAACAATGTGCCTTCTCATTTAAAACTAATTCTAATGCTAATACGGAACGAATGCAAATCCCACACAGATTTAAAGAAAAGGAATATAAATGAGATAATTAACTGCGTGTTCTGAAACTCGCCCTTCCTGATTAAATCTGACGTTCCATTTTATTTATTCAGACAGATACACTCTGACGGACACTGCCGGAAGCTAGCGGTCGTGCGTAAAAAGTAAATTACCTTATCTGACTGGATGCGTATATGCAAAAATGTAAATTTTCGTTTAATATGAAACGGAAATTATGGAAACAAAATCTGGCGGTTCGGTGTTCGAAAACAATGGAAAATTGAGCAGAGCTTCCATACCGTATGCCCAAATAAAGTCTACAAACTGCGTGCATCGCCAAAGGTATGATTACACACGAACGAAATTTCAGTAGCAAAGATTAATAAATTTATGATACAAAGATCAATGTCAATGACGATACGGCTAAGATAACAAAATTTCTCGGCATATGAAGAGATTTACCATTAACCAACCTCTCAGATACCGGTATCAAAGATTACCGTAATAATAAACAAACAATATGTAACCATATTACATCTCTGATTATCAAAAAGCTGTCACATCACAACGTAAATACTTCATCAGAAATGCTGCAATAATTAAAATTAAAACAACATAAGTCATCAGATATATTCCAATAATTAAAATTTAAAGCAATAAATAAATGACTGACAGCAATAAAACCATCGATGTATATGCGGTGTCAGTACCAACAGAAGTATGTAATATTTCGTAATAGTATTTACAATTACGATAATCATAAAATTTGATATATTTATAATATATCCTTTTCCGCAGATCACCTGACGATGACGCTAACAGCTGAAATAGGCCTATAGTGTAATAAAATAATTATATTTAAATCAGCATTTAGGATTTATTGCATAATGTCTTTAAATGGCAGTTAAATTTATCAGTTGGCTGAGAATCTTCTAATGTGTGTAAGACTCGTATGTTAACGGCTACCATAATATCACACCGTCTTATACATATGACTCTAAATTCCTTTGTGTGACAAATCTCAGTGGCACGGCAGCATTTGTAATAAAAACCAACAGCATCCACCTTTACGATTCGATATTAATAAAAATCTAAATGTTTGTACAAAAGCCTCAGAAAGTTATTGACCGAGTGAATAGAAACCTTTACTCATCTTCATCATCACCAACATTTCTGATAAAATTAAGTGATTACTTTCATAAATGGTGACTTCAACCGAACCCAAATAAAACTGAGGTTGCTGCATTCCACCTGAATAATAAAGAAGCCCAAAGGGAGCTACATGTGACTTTTGATGGAATTGAAGTGCCACATTACTACAATCCTGTGTACCTAGGTATCACTCTAGATCGATCCTTGACATTCAAAGAGCAGTGCTTAAAGTTTCTAAGAAACTTGCCTCAGGAGTTGTGAGGGTGAAGGTCGGGGTCAGAGTTTAAAATAGGGGAAGTTTAATTTTTAAAACTCACAACCACCAACTGCGAACTAAATTCCTAAACATGCAAAAACACTGGAACTGTGATAGCTACTGTTTGACTCGTTTTCTAGGGGATGATATCACACGTTCGCAGCTTTCCTTCCCTGCATATGATTAACAAAACAATTCATAATAAAGTCAAGTTCATGAGAGGAAAGGGTGTACTAACTACTATCTTTAAAAAACACGTGAAAGTTCACTTTATGTTGTTTATTTCACAATATTAGGACACTGTGGCTGATACGTCTGTACGTCGACACATTTATCAAATAAAGTTATAGCTCGTGAGCCCCCAGACAAAATGAATATTTGTCGCAAATTGTTTTCACACCATGGGGCTGTCTCAAACACCTTTCTCATGCCTATGCGACGACACGTGTTACACTAACAAAACACAGTCACTTTAATTCAGTGCGATGCACACCTTGTTCCACCGGCTAAATATTCACAAACACACAGTAGCACTCGATACAACTTGGTGCAGTCTACGACGAACAACCACACTTGGCAATTGCCACACAAAAATCTAAAGTATCCACCTGGAGATCCACATGCCGACTGCCGTAGAGCGACGCTGCCCGGCCAGCTACCCCCACTTGCTCCCGCCTCATCACTTCCTGCCCTCGCGCGCGCGCCAAAAGCTCAACTGCCGGGTTTTTTTCCCTACGTCATCAACTTCCCCATGTGAGCTGTTCTAACCGACTTCCAACGTACAGCGCTCAGCCAATACATTTCTAAAACTTTACTTAAAATCAAAATAATTACACTACACATTAAACAAATATCTTCTTACGTTTTTATATTAGTATAAACATCCTTTGTACTATTTATTATAATCGTACAATTTCTTATATCACAGATAAGTGATTTAACTGTATATTTCAAGGTAAAATACACAAGATTAATTGAAAATAAAATGAGAAATAGTTAATATATTATTTTTATAAACAAACATTGCCATGCTAGTTGTGTAACTGTCTAGTATTCATTGGTAATATATTACTTTTCATTGTCAATTAAACATATTACGCCAGATGTGACTATATCAGCGAATGTATTGTTTATTTATCAACGGGCTATTTTGTAATGAGGGCCTTAAAGGTTCCTAACTGCATCGAATTCCTTCAAATACAAGTAGTATTAGAATATTTTATTTCAAGCTGTGCACTGCACTGTGCCTGGTACTCGCCATTGTCCCTCTCTCCCCTCACCGGAAACGAACTGGAAAATCCTAAGCTGGAACAAGCCACCAACGTCGGCCTGCTCGCTGGCCTCCCGTCAGCTACAAGCACACAGAAAATCTCAACGTGGAGAATTTCTACCTATGGCCTAACTATAAATGTTGTCACCCAACTGCGCACATACATTGCTACCATAATTAATAAGATTAAAATTGTGTAACATTTAGTGCATTGGCATGGTCAATGTTTGCAGTGAACTTCATACTGTTTAATTATCAAATGCTATTAATTACCAATATTTCTATTGGGCGGTAATCTCACAGAGTGAACTTGCTTCGTAAGAATGCTGGCAGGAATTGGGGTGCGGACGCCAATACCCTACGCTCTGCTGCGCTCGCTATTGTGTATTCTGCTGGGGAATACTGCGCGCCAGTGTGGGAAAACAGCGATCACACGACAAAGATTGACGTCCAACTTAATGAAGCCATGAGGATTATCACTGGCACTGTCAGATCTACGCCCATTCAGTGGTTACCTGTCCTGGCTAACATTGCTCCGCAAGATCTGAGGAGGAAAGCAGCTAAGGTAAAATTGATAAAGAATGTCAAGGCTCACAAGAACTCTCCCTTGTATGATGCTCTACGGGATCCCCCAGAATGTCGTCTGAAATCACAAGAACCTCACTGGTGTGACACAGAAAGCACCACTTCCTTCGACTTGACCTCCAAGTGGCAAGAACGCTGGAACGAAAACCCAACGCACAATGGCCACCTCGTGCAAGATCCATCAAAGAAGATTGAGGGATTCCATCTACCACGCCAAACCTGGTCGAGACTGAACCGCATCAGGACTGGTCAAGGGAGGTGTGCTTACAACATGAACAAGTGGGGTTTCCTTCCATCTTCTAACTGTGACTGCGGGGCAGAGGAGCAAACCGTAGGGGACACAGTCGAACAGTGTCCGCTGCGTGCATTTAATGGTTACTTGGAAAGTTTACATCAAGTGACAGAAAGTGCTCTGGACTGGTTGTCAAAATTGGACATTTCTATTGTTGTATACTTGTAAAACAATACAATAAATAATAAATAAAATAACCACCATTTCAGCCTTCTACCCCGTCAAGCGCTGTTGGCGTTGCTTTGCTTTATCCTTCTCTTCAACAAATGTCTGTCCAGTGCTTCTTCTCTGAGACATTCTTTCTCCCATAGGTCCTCTGCTACCTTGCCTTTACATCTCAGTTTCGATCTTCCTCTTCTCCTCGATCCTTCGATTTCCAAGTCTCCAACTCTTCTCCCCACATAGTACTCCCCTCTTTTCTCCACATGTCCATACCATCTTAGCCTAATTTCTTGGATCTTATTCCCTATGGGCTCCACTTCACTGTTCCCCTTATGTACTCACTCTTTAGTTTTATCCTTTTGTGTCACCCCACTCATCCATCTTAACATTCTCATTTCTGCGACTTCCATCTTTTTCTCTTGGGCTTTTGGAATTGGCCACGTTTCTGCAGTATACTGCATCGCAGGCCTCGTCACAGACTTGTAAAGCTTTCCTTTCATTCTACAGCTAACACAGTACTCCGCTCAGTTTCCCCCAGTCCATGCATCCGCTATTTATCCTGTGCTGTATTTCGGTCTCCAGTCCTCCATCACTTTGCAAGTAAGAGCCCAAGTATTTAAATTTCTTGACCAGCGAAAGTTGTTCTTCCTACAGGTTAATACATAGATCTTTGGCATATTTTGTTCACACATAGGGGAGAGTAGTACACAGTGAAACATCCCATCTGAATTGTTTTTAGTAACTTTTTTTCTACTTGTTGGTATCCCGCTATGATTATTACAATAAAATACATCTTTGACTGTAATGGTGGACATTTGTGCTTATTATTCTTGTTTCTATGCGTTATTAATGGTTTTCGGTGGTCAAAAGTTACAGTTAACGTCTCTTTGTAAGTTTAATATTTTCGATATAACATACAGCCAAAAGAAATATTATGTTTTGTGATAAGATACACATCTTTAGCTATATATTTACCAGTTATAGATTTGATAGATACGTAGGTTAAGAGTTGTGACTAACTTTTTAGCTCATGGTGACTTTAGTAAACAGTGAAACACTTGTGTGTGGTACACAGTGAAACATGAGCATTGGCCTCAGATGGATGTTTGACTCCTCCTAACACCAGACCAAGCAGCTATTGAAGAAAAGATTTTGATAAAAAGGATAGAAAAGGAGAAAAGAAGTATGAAAACAGTCAACAATAACAAAATAAGTGGCGTGTAAGTAAAACAGCTTCAAGTGAAAGTGATGAAGAAAGTGACAAAGATGAAGGCCATCCAGTGAAACTGAGATAAGGGTATCGTTAGATCTTTTTAACTTGAAGGGAGACGCTATGTTTGATCACTATATTTTGGTGAAATTCCAAAACAATGTTTATTTTCTAGCTTAAGTCTTGAAGTCAGTAGTTTTTGGTACTGAGTATGCAGTCTCATACCTTCGGAAAAGCAGAAAAAAATTACTGGTTTTGTATTCCTACTTGCAGAAGACGTAGGAAGGAAATGGCAATGATCTTGCCACCTGCGTGGCCTATGGCTACTAAGAGACTCTCCAGCCATCGGTTTATTCGTTTCCCAATGAATCAATCAATCTTGGTGGACTTAACATTCACTGAACAAAATTTAGTATCTGTTAATGTTTGAACTTGTATTTAAGAAAGATATTTATGTTTTATAAGTCACTCAGCAAGTAATAAATATAAAAGAATGGCAGCTGTTTCACTGTGTACTATACACGGTACACAGTGAAACATTTGCAGAGGTTGTTTACTAATTAGTAGAAAAATTATTATTTTTTGCTCCAAAATATTGACGAAGTATTGTTCTTTCAAGTAAATAAAGATAATTTGTTTCGTGAGAAGTATTTTAAATGAAACAATCAAAAGTGTAACTTTGTTACACTGTGTACTACTCTCCCCTACTCTGTTTTAACCCTGCTAATTCACATTCCCCTTTCCTCTAGAGCTTTTCTCCACCAAGTTTAAGTTTCTCCTCGGTGGATTCACAGATTATATCATCGGCAAACATCATGCTCCAAGGTGCAGATCCTTTATGTACTCTCACTGGAAATTCCTTTGTTTCACCTGCACTGCTCCTGACCATTGCAACTTCATACATGTCTTCTACCACCCTGATATATTTTTCTTGCAGGAATTTACTTTTCAGAGAGTTCCATATCTCTTACCTCGGTCCTCTGTCATATGCCTTCTCGAGATCTATAAAGGCCATGTGCAGTTCTGCTTGTACTTCTCTGGCCCTCTCCATCAGTTGCCTTAGTGCGAATATTTCGTCGGTTGTTCCTCTTTCCGGTATAAATCCAAACTGTTTTTCACATATCTCCTGTCCCCTTATGTATGGGAACCATTATACTACTTCTCCACACATGCGGCATTCCTTCTCCTTTCCAGATGCCACAGAGTCTTAGATTAGATTAGTTTTTCGTTCTGTAGATCCATGTTGAGGAGATCCTCGTGGATGTGGAACATGTCAAGAAACAAAATTTATAATCTGAATAATAGATAATACTAATAATATAAATACAGATACATATTTTTAGCTGATAATGTAATAATACTGATATAGTATGAATACCGATACATGCATCATTTGGTATAATTTAGAAATTCAGTAATGGAGTAGAAGGAGTTGGCCACTATAAAGTCTTTTACGTTCCTCTTAAACTGATCTTTATTTGTAGCTAAATTTTTTATACTTGATGATAAATTGTTGAAAATGTGCGTTCCTGAGTAGTGGACCCCTTTTTGAACTAAAGGTATTGCTTTTAAGTCCTTGTTATTCCTAGTATTGTATGTATAAACTGAGCTGTTTGTTAGGAAAAGAGATATATTATTTATGACAAATTTCATTAAGGAACAAATATACTGAGAGGCAGTAGTTAATATATTCAGTTCTTTGAAGAGACTTCTACAGGATGCCCGTGAATTTACTCCACAAATAATACGTATTACACGCTTTTGGACTCTGAAGACTTTTGACTGACTTTAAGAGTTACCCCAAAATATTATACCATCTGACATTATGGAATGAAATTAAGCAAAGTATGCAAGCTTTGTTAGTTTTATGTCTCCTATGTCTGATAACACTCGTATTGAAAATGCAGATATGTTGAGTCTTTTCTGCAGTTCTATGGTGTGCTCGTCCCAACTAAATTTATTATCAAGCTGTAATCCCAGGAATTTAATACTGTCAACCTTTTCCATCTGCTCTTCCTCATACCTAATTCATATGCTGGTGGGAACTCTCTTACATGTTGTGAACTGCATGTAGTGAGTCTTTTCAAAGTTTAATGACAATGAGTTGGCTTTAAACCATTTATTAATGTTCATGAAAATATGATTAGCAGACCTTTTATAACTATGCTTGACATACTTTTTACTGCAATACTTGTATCATATGCAAACAAAACGAACTATGCTTCTGTTAGTGTAACTGATGAGAGGTCATTAATGTACACAAGAAAAAAACAATGGCCCTAAGATGGATCCTTGTGGGACACCACTTGTAATTTCTTCCCAATCCGATGATAACCGTTGGCTTAATTCATTAGTCCCTTGCACTGACACCCTTTGTTTCCTGTAAGTGAGGTATGACTTCAACCATTTTGCAGAATTTCTCTTGACCCCATAGAATTCTAATTTACTTAAAAGGATGTTATGGTTCACACAATCAAATGCCTTTGACAAATCACAGAAAATACCTGCTGCTTGCAATTTATTATCTAATTAATTTATTATGTTCTCACTGTAAGTGTAAATAGCCTTCTCAATATCGGAACCTTTCAGAAATCCAAACTGTGTTTTGGACAATATGTCATTCGTGGTCAGGTAGTTGAGAAGCTGCTTGTACATCACCTTTTCTAGAATTTTTGAGAATGCTGGTAAAAGTGAAATCGGTCTGTAGTTCGATGGTATCTTTTATACCATTTAGAGGTTTAATATACGCATATATTAGCCAATCAGGAAATGTTCCTGTTGTAATAGACTGGTTACACAAATAACTTAAAATTGTGCTAACTTCACAAGAACACGCTTTAATTAACTTTGTTGATATTTCATCGTAACCACTAGAATGTCCTGTTTTTAAAGATTTTATTATGGGAGTTATTTCTTGTGGTGAAGTGAGTGAAATATTCATGTACCTGAAGTTATTTGTAAATGCCCAGTTCCCTGTTCTCTGGGAGGGTGAAGGTCGGGGTGAGAGTTTAAATTAGAGAAAGTTTAATTTTTAAAACTCACAACCACCAGCTGCGAACCAAATTCCTAAACATGCAAAATCACTGGAACTGTTATTGCGACTGTTTGACTCGTTTTCTAGGGGATGATATCACACGTTCGCAGCTTTCCTTCCCTGCATATGATTAACAAAACAAATTCATAATAAATTCAAGTTCATGAGAGAAAAGGGTGTACTAACTACTATTTTTGAAAACACGTGAAAGTTCACTTTATGTTGTTTATTTCACAATACTTGAACCCTGTGGCTGATACGTCTGTACGTCGCAACATTTATCAAATAAAGTTATAGCTCGAGAGCCCCCAGACAAAATGAATATTTGTCGCGAATTGTTTTCACACCATGTGGCTGTCTCAAACACCGTTTATATTCATGCCTATGCGACGACACGTGTTACATTAACAAATCACAGTCACTTTAATTCAATGCGATGCACACCTTGTTCCACCGGCTAAATATTCACAAACACACAGTAGCACTCGATTTAACTTGGTGCAGTCTACGACGAGCAACCACACGTGGCGATTGCCACAGCCAAATCTCAAGTCACCACCTCGAGATCCACATGCCGACTGATGCAGAGCGACGCCGCCCGGCCAGCCACATCACGTGCTCTGGAGTCCTCACTTCCTGTCCAGGCGCGTGCGGGCGCCAAAAGCTCAACTGCCGGGGTTTTTTCCCCTACGTCATCAACTTCCGCATGTGAACTGTTCTAACCGATTTGCCAACGTACAGCGCTCAGCCAATACATTTCTAAAACTTTACTTAAAATCAAAATAATTACACTACACATTAAACAATTATTTTCTTACGTTTTTATGTTAGTATAAACATCCTTTGTACTGTTTATCATAATCGTGCAATTTCTTATACCACAGATAAGTGATTTAACTGAATACTTCAAGATAAAATACAAAAGATTAATTGAAAGTAAAATGGGAAATAGTTAATATATTATTTTTATAAACAAACATTGCCATGCTAGTTGTGTAACTGTCTTGTCTCCGTTGGTAATTTATTACTTTTCATTGTCAATTAAACATATTACGTTAGATGTGACTATATCAGCTAATGTATTGTTTATTTATCAACAGGCTAGTTTGTAATGAGGGCCTTAAAGGTTCCAAAGTGCATCGTATTACTTCAAATGCCAGTAGTATTACAATATTTGTGCACTGCACTGTGCCTGGCACTCGCCATTGTCCCTCTCTCCCCTCACCGGAAACAAACTGGAAAATCCTAAGTTGGAACAAGCCACCAACGTCGGCCTGCTCGCTGGCCTCCCGTCAGCTACAAGCACACAGCAAATCTCAACGTGGAGAATTTCTACCTATGGCCTAACTATAAATGTTGTCACCCAACTGTGTACATACATTGCTACCATAATTAATAAGATTAAAATTGTGTAACATTTAGTGCATTGGCATGGTCAATGTTTGCAGTGAACTTCATACTGTTTAATTATCAAATGCTATTGATTACCGGTATTTCTATTAGGCAGTAATCTCACATCTCCCAGACTTTTTCACGCTTCTATTAGGATTTGGTCTGTCCACATGGCCTTCCCATTTATCATTTTCTACATCTACATGGAATAATCTGCAAATCACATTTAAGTGCCTTGCATTTTCGAATTCTTCCCTACTTATACTTTGGGTCATTTCTTCATGTATATGTCCATCCTTAAATTTCTCTCGTACATTTTTCTCATTCAGTAGACCGTCAAAGTACTCCCACCAGGGTTTTCTTGAATGTTCAAATGTTTATAAATCTATCGGACCAAACTGCGTGGTCATTAGTCCGTAGCTAACAAACTCCTTAACACGTTCGCTGCGACTGATGCTTATAAGTGTTTCCTCGATCAACACGCCAGAGCTGCTGACGCTTATAAGCGGCGCGTCGCTAGCCGAGTACTCAGTTTAGTTAGTTCGGCTGTGCACTCGCGTCAGTACAAGCCACCAACGAAATATCACGTAACGTTTTCTTGTCTGCAGTTGTGTCTTTTCGTCTTTATTGGTTTGCTATAAAAGCATCACCTATACCTTGCAACATTATTTGTTACTAGGTGACCCAGTGAACTTCGTATCACTTACCTCTTAATGTAAACCATATTAATTTAAATCATATGTATTTTAGATGAAGCAGCTTTATACAGACATCATCAGATAGTATCGGCTTGATAGTGGGCGGAAAGAGTGGGCAAATCACGTAGACATGTCCAGGATAATGTGCATGTCACATTCATGGAAGTTCAGGGAAGGTTTAAACGGTGATAAAATTTGGAAAAATTGCGAGGAAAATTAAGATTTAAAACATGTAAAATAACTACTTGGTTGTTGTGTCGGGGGTCCGTTCAGAAATATACTTTGAAAAAGTTCGCTTTACATCTAGTCGACCCAGCAATGTTTCATAATTACTCATATGAATGTACTCTTGCTTTTACCGTCAAATATGCAAAATTTTATCGCAATCAAACGAATAATATTGATATCCCATCGAAAAAACCCTCTTTCAATAACTCGAGAATTTTCCGCGTAAATTTCCCAAATTCTTAGTTCATAAGAACATTCTTCTTTCGTTGAACGTCAAATGATCAAAATTTTTTCGCAATCGGAAGAACGGTTCTCAACTTATAGTGTTGAGTACCCTTAAAAACACAATGAAAAAGGAACGTGGTTCGAATTTTGTGACTTTCCTTTTTAACTGTCCGAAAACTGTTCCAAGACCATAATGAATAAAAAAAATTACCCCTCTCCGTCGTGCGAATAGTCAGTTATAGTGCTGAATTCAATCAAAAACACATTGAAAAATACACTGTCAGTTTTTCTCAAATTTTCGAAACCTTTTCCTGTCAAACCGTATTCAAGTGGTGCTCTTACAACCATGTTGCAATTGATTTTTATTGATAGAAAAAAATCACTTTCGGTTTTTCCGAAATTTTCCTACTTCCCGGGCGACTTTTCCAAATTTTTATTTGAAGCGAACCTTCCTCTTGATTTCAACATGAAATGTACAAAATTTTATCGAAATTGGACGAACGGTACTGATAGCACACTGGAAAAACCTGTTTTATTTATTCCTGATTTTCCTCTTTTTCGGACAACCTTTCCATATTTCATCATCGTTTGAACCTTCCCTGGACTTAAACGAATATTTCAAGACTAAATTTTGCCAAATCGGTTGAGCCGTTCTCGAGTTTTAGCGAGACTAACGAACAGCAATTCATTTGGGGTTGGGTTTCCATAGCACCACATTGGAGATGAGACCTGTTCCTTTTTCTCTGTTTGATAAACCTTTTGGTGTTTTCAGACTCTAATTCTTTTTTCAATGAAGCGGATTTACCGCTTGCTTGAATTTCATTTTCTTTCCAGTTTGCAATAAAATCAATAAATCAGAGGCGTTGTTAGAATTGTTTGAAATAAATGCATATGACGCTTATAAGCGGCAGACAGCTTGCAGCATTTATCACATAATCGGCATGCAGCAAAAAGTGTAATTGTATTTCTACATGTAGCACCACCTCTTGTGTAGACGTTATATTCGCTTTCAATATTACAGGTTTCGCAGGGGTCTGATTTCCGCTCTCGGCGCACGTGCGCTTATAGGGATCCGCCTAGAGCGTTAGCAGCCTGCACTGGTGACCGCAGCGAACGTGATAAACTACGGACAACACACACACCCATGCCCCAGGGAGGACACGAACCTCCGACGGCGAGCAACCGCGCGCTCCGCAGCGAGGCACCTTAGACCGCTTGGCTACTCTACCGCTGCGGGTTTTCTCAAGGCTGTGTAGTGCGCCAGCTGACTTAGAAAGCTAAATAAGAAAATGATGACATCAACCAACTGCAAGAAGTGAAATGAGGGCAGGAACCAATAAACCCCTTCGTTAGTATAAATAAAGAATAAGTAAGAGCCGACACGGCTCAAAGTTAAACATTACCTATATTAAAAAAATGTGAATATTCCAGGACAACGATATTCAAGGCATTCGGTAAAGAACTTTCAGACATTTGCGGTTAGGAAAATCTACCTTTTCTACATAAGTACAAATCTAAATGTTCATTTGTTGTAAATCTGAAATATTCGAAAATTCTCTTGAGACTGACATGAAATTTGGCACCATGTTGCATTCTATTTTACACGTGTTTTTTCAGCACCCACTAGAATGCCATCTGATATAATTATTTGAATTGCACAAAACCGCTAATCTGATGAATAATTCAAGACAGCATGCTTTGAAATTTAGTATACGACTAGTTTCGTGACCTGTAGTAACATCACGGAAATTTATACGATTGATACATTACAGAATCTTAAAAAAATCTCCCGGTTCCTAAAATTTATCACGGTTCAAAAACATTCAGGTAAGATGCACCTTCGTCAACCAAACGAACCTCCAGCCACGCCGCTGCCCCGTGCCTCAATGATCCAACCAGTGTTGTTCGTTTGGTTGACGCAGGTTATCTTACCTTAATCTCTTTTAAGCGTAATTAATTTTAAACATAATGAAACCCTTTATTTGAGGTTTTAATTGTATAAATCGCGATGATGTGACTAGAAGTCACAAAACCTATGGTGTCATTTTTAATAAAGTGAAATATAACCGCAGCGGACCACTTTTATTCGTTTTTAGATACCTTTTTTATGTATGTGTAACTTTTTCGATTTTTGTAACAAACTTTCGTAATCGAAAAATACATATAAATCCACATATGAAATATGTTTAAAAATATGGTACATAGAAAAACGCAAGTATAATAATGCACCGTTGCATCAAAATTTTATTGAGTTCTGTGTTTTCTTGTTTTGGAATGGGTCTACTCTGGATCACGTTAAGCATCATTCATTTGCAGTTCTTCCTCTTTCTCTTGGCCCAGTACTTTCTCATTCTTTCGGAGTGGGCTTCTTTACCTTCTTGTGACCAGTTGTTCAGTTGCTGTAGATCCGCTTTCTGTTCCTTCGATCTTGGAAAGTTTTGGTTTTGTGATAATTGTTCTTGTATACTGCGTCTTGTGATATGTTCTTTTCCTCCATATCCTCCTTGAACCCTGTAATCCAGCTACTTTGTATCTTCAATTTTTACCTTGGCCGTTTCGGTGTCTTCTGCCAGTATTGCCACATCATCTGCGAACGCTAGACAGTTTTGATTCCAGATCTCCCCAAAGTTATTCCATTACTCACCCCTAATTCTATCAGTCTCTTCCCCCACTCTCTGACCACTTTTTCAAGTATAACCCCTTCTCGGACACCTGTTTCGATCTTGAATGGTTTTGACAACATACACAGAAACTCAACCTGTGATGTTTCAGTGATGGTTTCCTTGATTAAAGTTTTAATCTCTTTATCAAGCCACATTTCTTCTGATGTGCTTATCTTGTTCTGTCGACTGAATGATACGCTTTCTTATATTTAACAAATACAACCAGTAGAGTTTGGCTGTGAGCACGCACAGCTGTATTATGGAGTATAGGTTGAATATTTGCTCGCTGCATAATCTCCCTTTGCCGGCCGCGGTGGCCGAGGGGTTGCCGGGCGCCGTCGCTCAGCGCGCCCGGTCAGGGGGCTGAACGCCCACTGTAATAAAAAAGCTGAGCCACCCATTGAACGAACAACCACGAACAAACTAAACGAACGACCGCGAACCTTAGATCAACCAGATGAAAAAAAAGGGGGGACTAAGGCGCTCCAGTCACGGTCTGCACGGCCACTATGGTCGGGGGTTCGAATCCCCCCTCGGGCATGGATATTTGTGCCGTCCTAGTTCGTAAGTAGTTTGTAAGTTTAGGGACTGATGACCCCGTAGTTAAGTCCCATAGACTATACAAACATTGGAACATTTTCAATCTCCCTTTTCGCAATCCTGCCTGGTATTCACCCACTTTTCTTTTTATATTATCCCCTCAGTCCTATTTTGCCTTGGATAGAATTTTAGAGGCAAGTGGTGACAATGATATTCTTCTAAAATTGTTAACATTTGTTGTTTCCTTTTTTGTGCAGCGGGTGAATTAATGATACTTTCCATTTCCTTGGGATGCTCTCTTTCTGTCAAACCTCCTCAAACAATGCTTCTAACTAAGCGAAAAGTGTTCTCCGGCATATTTCAATAACTCTGCAACTATTGAATCTTATTCACCTGATGTATCATTATTATTCAGTCCTATTATTATACCCCTAATTTCTCCAAAATTCTTCAAATGTTTCTAAAT
This sequence comes from Locusta migratoria, assembly GCA_026315105.1. Classification (NCBI taxonomy): domain Eukaryota; kingdom Metazoa; phylum Arthropoda; class Insecta; order Orthoptera; family Acrididae; genus Locusta; species Locusta migratoria. The sequence continues at coordinate 831,707,943 of CM048744.1, forward strand.
CTATGGGACTTAACTACTCTGACCATCAGTCCCTAGGCTTAAAAACTACTTAAACTAATTTATCCTAAGGGCAAAAAATACACCCTAGCCAAAGGGAGGACTCGAACCTCCGACGGCTAAAAGCGGTGCGCTCCGCAGCTATGCACCTTGGAGCGCTCGGCCACTCCACCGCAGCTTGATTTCTTCTTCATTGGGTGTTTCTGAGTCCGCTGTCTGGTTCTTGGGGTTCTCAAACATCAGTTCCCTCAGATTTTTTTACAAATAATTCGCAAGATGTTGGCACTTCTGTTCGTTTCCACTAATAAGGTATCCTTCGTTATCTTTGAAGGACAGGTTCGACAATTTCTATCTTGTTAAGTTTGAAACGTGTCCATAGAAAATGTATATTGCTGAATTTGTAAGAAAATGTCTAATATTGTGCCTCCTATTTTGTGTCGAGTAACTTGCTTGCAAGAAAATGTATAATATTGCTTCTACTGTGTGTATCTATATGTGCACATAAATCTGTGAAGTTTCATCTTTGGCAAAAGATTATGTATCGCATAGCATTGTAGCTCGTGCAGAGAGACAGAGAGTCGGACTTGTGGTTCAGCTCGCTTAGAGAGCAGCTGTGTTGTGTATGTGGCTCCGATGTAGAGCAGAGGCTGCTGTGCCAGCAAGTTGATTTGATTGTATTTGGAATACATTGTATTTCTTATAATTGTGAAAAACGTTGTACCACCTCTGGAATTAAAGTAATAGCATTTCATGTAATTATGAAAAGGTATCATTTAGGTAATGTAATGGTGATTAGTAATAATAAGTAACAAATTTGGCCTTTCTTTCCTTTTTCATTTACGTAGTGAGAAGATTAACCTACTTCCTTTATTTGATAATTAGTTATTTGTGGATTTAAAGTGCAATATTGATTTTGGTAATCTTGTTGAACAGATTTCTTTATGGGTATCGTAGTAAATGATTGTTATGCAACACTGCAGTTGATTGAGTATGGTACTGAATTTTTATAATTAGGTACTGATCTGCATAAGATTCTCGTAGTCGAACATTAAGAAAGTGGTTTGTGTTTTTAATATCTCTCTCGCTTAAGAATTTCAGAGGGAGCTTTAGGCAACAGTTGACAGAAACAGGGGAAAATAAAACAGTAGAGGAGGAATGGGTAAAATTGAGAGACGAAATCGTGAAGGTAGCAGAGGACAAAATAGGTAGGAAGGAAAGACCTTCAAAAAATCCTTGGATATCACAGGAAGTACTAAATTTAATTGATGAAAGGAGAAAATATAAAAATGCAGTAAATGAAACAGGCAAAATGGAGTACAGACGACTAAAAAATGAGATTGACAGGAAGTGCAAAATGGCTAAGCAGGAGTGGCTAGAAGCCAAATGCAAATCTGTAGAAGAATGTATAACAAGGGGAAACGTAGATACCGCCTACAGGAAAATAAAAGAGACATTTGGGGACAAGAAAAGCAACTCTACGAATATCAAGAACTCAGATGGGAAACCAGTTCTCAGCAAAGAAGGGAAAGCTGAAAGGTGGAAAGAGTACATAGAGCAGCTCTACAAAGGAAATGAACTTAGAGATGATGTCGTAGGAAGAGAAGAGGAAGTAGATCAAGATGAAATAGGAGATACTATACTGAGAGATGAATTTGACAGAGCCTTGAAAGACCTAGGTCGGAACAAGGCCCCAGGAGTAGATGACATACCCTCAGAACTACTAAAGTCTCTCGGAGAGCCAGCCATGACAAGACTATTTGAACTGGTGTGTAGGATGTATGAGACAGGCGAAATGCCCTCAGACTTTAAGAAAAATATAATAATCCCTATTCCAAAGAAATCAGGCGCAGACAGGTGTGAAAATTACAGAACCATCAGTTTGATAAGTCATGGTTGCAAAATTTTAACACGAATTATCTACAGGAGAATGGAAAAGCTGGTAGAAGCTGACCTCGGGGAAGATCAGTTTGGATTCAGGAGGAACATAGGAAGCCGGGAGGCAATACTCACTTTACGACTTATCTTAGAAGATAGATTAAGGAAAGGCAAACCTACATTTTTAGCTTTTGTAGATTTGGAGAAAGCATTTGACAATGTTGACGGGAATACACTCATTCAAATTCTGAAGTCAGCTGGGGTAAAATACAGGGAAAGGAGAGTTATTTACAACTTGTACAAAAGCCAGACCGCAGTTATTAGACTCGAAGGGCATGAAAGGGAAGCATCAGTTGGGAAGGGAGTAAGACAGGGTTGTAGCCTTTCTCCGATGTTATTCAATTTGTACATCGAGCAGGCGGTGAAGGAAAGCAAGGAAAAATTTGGAATAGGGATTAAAGTTCAGGGGGAAGATATAAAAACATTGCGTTTTGCTGATGACATCGTAATTCTGTCAGAGACGGCAAAGGACCTGGAAGAGCAGTTGAATGGAATGGACAGTGTGTTGAAGAGAGCGTATAAAATGAACATTAACAAGAGCAAAACAAAAATAATGGAATGCGGTCTTAGAAAATCAGGCGATGCCAAAGGAATTAGATTAGGTAACGAAACAATGAAGGTGGTAGATGAGTTTTGTTACTTGGGTAGTAAAATAACATGCGATGGTCGCAGTACAGAGGATATAAAATGCAGAATGGCAATGGGAAGAAAAGCATTTTTGAAAAAGAGAAATTTGCTAACATCGAATATTAATTTAAGGGTAAGGAAATCCTTTCTGAAGGCATTTGTGTGGAGTGTCGCCTTGTACGGGAGTGAAACATGGACGATAAGCAGTGCGGACAGGAAGAGAATAGAGGCTTTTGAAATGTGGTGCTACAGAAGAATGCTGAAGATTAGGTGGGTAGATCGCATAACTAATGAAGAGGTACTGAACAGAATTGGTGAGAAAAGGAATTTTTGGCATACCCTGACTAAAAGAAGGGATCGCTTGGTAGGACACATTCTTAGACATCGGGGAATCGTAAATTTAGCATTGGAGGGAAGTGTGTGGGGTAAAAATCGCAGAGGGAGACCAAGAGACGCGTATAGTAAGCAGATTCAAGTGGATGTGGGTTGCCGTTCTTATGAGGAGATGAAGAGGCTTGCTCAGGATAGAGTAGGGTGGAGAGCTGCATCAAACCAGTTTCTGGACTGAAGACCATAACAACAACAACGTGTCACAGTTGTTTTGTTAAAAGATCTGTTGCGCACATAATCAGTGTAATGCACTGTTTCTTATTTAACAGTATATACATCAATATCAGGGCCACAATTAAACCAAATTACTGTGTTAATGAACAATGTTCGTGTTCAGTTAAATTTTGATGAAGTTATCTGGTGACTTAGTGATCTTGTTTGTCAAACATCAATATCTGACAACCATTTGGACTGCAATTAATACCAGATCAAGTTTGGAATGAGTAACTTTAAAATAAACTACTTTGTTGTCTGATTAAACGATAGATTCAACAACATCAAACAACACACGTACAACTGTTAAGTTCCTCCTGCAGATTTGGTGAAAATTACATGTATTGTTTTCACGAAATCTTCTTTTAGTTTCTTTAGTTGTTGTGCATCATACTGTTTCCGTTAACCTCTTATGGTTTTCACTGTTGTTTTCCTTTGTGCTTTGAGTGACTCCCACTCTTCTGGTTTCTTGGTTGAGTTCCATTTATTATTAAGTCCTTTAGTATTTATCAAATTTTGAATGTAACACTAAGCAACCGATAGTCGTACTCAGGGTACCCTCCGCCACACACCATCTGGTGGCTTGCGGAGTATGAATGTAGATGTAGATGAAGATGAAGCAAGGCTCTTTTTAGAGTTGTAAGAGGAGAGGGAAGAAACTGACGTAAAGAGGAGGATGAGTAGATGAACAGAAAGAGCGTGGTAACGAAATTAACAGCGAGGTGATGGAGGTGCACACAAGGAGGGAGAGGGACAATCCGATCGACGAAGAGGGGGGGGGGGGGGGACATGGGGAGGGGTAATGGACAGGGAGCAGGAAGAGGGGGAGATGAGGATGTGGCAAAGAGACGGTAAGAGAGGTGAAATTACACAATTAAAACCGTGTGCTTTCTCTTTTACTTATTTTCAATATAAGCTTGCATCGTGACTGGTTGAAGTGTGTGTAACGGGGCTACTTAATATGTGTGTGTGTGCGAGTGTTGCCTTCAGTACTAACAGGGGTCTACAAAAATGAAAGATGGTATCAGGTTACTAAAATTATGGATCTGACTGCAATACTACTAGGAGAGTAACTTGACAATTAGTGCGCAACGTAATGCTGACCTACGTAAGGCAAGTTTGGGCACGTCAAAACTTACGCTATCTGACTGCAATATTAGAAGGATTAAAAAGATGCAAAATCTTGGTTGTCTGATAGTCACTTTACGAGAACAATAAAAGAATGTCGTACTGTGTTGTACTTGTTGGCCCTGTCTTAGTATTACTATACAATCAGTCTGCATACACAAATAATGAATGCGTGCAAGAAATATTATTTTGTTGTAAAAAGGGAAGTGATACCTCGCTTCACACCAACTCACATTCTTCACTTCATATCGTTCATGTCATTAATTACCATTGACTTACAATCACTTACAGCGTCAAGAATAATCACAAACAAAATTAAACCAATCAAACTGAATAAATCTGTATTAAAGAAAATTAGTAATCAGCAAATTCGAACACGAGTAACATAAACTATAAAAAATGAAGAATGTGCATATTATTGTGAAGTCGTGCAGTGAGGCAGTTTCTGAAACAGGGATGCAGCCCTACGCTCAGGAAAGGATGAATTATAAAAAATCAAATTGTCAAAAAGTGAAAGGAACTGCTTTTTTATTATTACGTTTGGTTAATGCCCTCTCCATGTTATTACAACAATTACAGTGACGAGCCACGAATTAATCAAGGTTGTGTATAGGTTCCTACTGAATGGAAAGTGATATAAAATAAAATGAGCGACCTTGCGCAATGCGAAAAACATTTAAAGTAAATTACCAAAAAATTAGCAGCATAATGAAGAACTCCGGGCTGTGTCCACCGCGAGCTCCAGTGCAACCGTCACGCTCCGCTACTACTCTCCGACACCTCGCGCGGCAACTCTGAGCCTACCCCACCTACCGGCCGCCAAAGATAATCCTTGTGGACCCAACAAAGATGTTTATATATATATATATATATATATATATATATATATATATATATATGTGTGTGTGTGTGTGTGTGTGTGTGTGTTGTTGCCAACATATATAATCCGAAAACTTAAGGTAGGGAATCTCCATTCTGTAGCCACATTACAAGCTGTAACAAGGCGCAGCATCAAGTGGTACTGTTTCAGTGTGTCTCAATGTCTCAGGAGTAAGCTCCACAGTCTGTCTCAGATGTGTTCAGACTGCGGCTATAACACAAGAAAGGTCATGGATTACATTAAGAATCACTCTATTTATTCAAAATAGTTTCCTTCTGAATCATTATTGGGATGAAATCCTTTTAGAAGTGTTTTCAGTCACTGTAGTTCTTTCTTCGGAACTGCATTCAAATGTTTGTTAAGCTTATAGGACTTAACTGCGGGGTCATCAGTCCCTAAACTTACAAACTACTTATGAACTAACTTATACTAAAGACGACACAAACATCCTTGCCCGATGGAGGATTCGAACCCCCCGACGGGCGACGGCTTCACGCATCGCAGCATAGCGCCTCAGTGCGCTCTTCCACTCCGCAGCGGCCTGGAAATTGAATTTTCTACTGCGATACTGTTACCTTGCACGCTATTAACTGGCGCGTAACTTCGCCCTTTCATTGCTAAACTCAATTCGGGCAACAACCTGAAGTTAGCTGGGCCAGCCGCGCAATGGCCGTGTGGTCTAAGGCGTAATTCTACGGATAGGCGGCCATTCCCGCCAGAGGCTCTAGTGTTCTCTGTCGTGGGACACAGGCTATCGATAAAAGTTCATTATTAGATGTCATATTTGATAACAAATTCTCAAAATTAACCACATTCTAAACTGGTATAAGTTTGACAGTTCCTAAAAGCTAGTTTTTGTTGCCTAGTGATACTGCCCAAAGATATTCTTAGGTGCAGTTCGTAACTTTTTGAATTGACCGTAATCAGACAATAATTCCACTAAACCCGCTTAATACACGACCACACTTCAAGTAAAATCCACAAATTATAAGTTCAGGTCCTTGCACAGAGCACAGAATTAATCATCTGACTTATTTATTGGTTGTAGTCCTTCGCATCCAAATCTAGTTAAATTCAGTTCAGAATCCTATCGATCGTTAGCAACAGGATCGATAAATATTACATTGGAAACCATAAGTAAAATCTTCCGTTAACTTTCCTGTTAGATTACTCCGTTTGGAAGACTATATCTTCAACTAAGAATGTATCTTTATAAACGAAAATTACTCTTCTTTAGGCTTGAAAACTCAAAAATCTGTCTTTCATTAAATAATAATACAGTTCCACGTATACTCTCTCATACGTAAAAGAAGCCGTCACAGATAATTAAACACTTTGACATCGATTCATTGTAACATCCGTTACATATCATGACTTGGCATAGGCTGTGACATAACTGACATCAAACGACAAAATGAAAAACTTTTTACAATGCAATAATGTGCACAACATTTCATTTTTTTCTTTTTTTCTTCTGGGACGATGAAGCTTTGCAATCAACAAGGCGCAGCAGTCCACAAATAGCGGCCAGCAATTCAGCTCCAGCTGCGGCTGCAAAGACGCTGCTATCACGAATTGCATCACCTCGATTGTACATGGAACAGATAAACAAACAACAAACACATTTTAAGTACAAAACAATAAACATTTTCACACAAAAACTTAATATTTTTTTTATAAAGGATATCCTGAAAAAACGGAGCTGACACAGAGCAGTAGTGGTTCTTTATTTCTGTGTCCCCAGGCATAGGTGTGTGTGTGTTGTCCTTAGCGTAAGTTAGTTTAAGTAGTTTCTAGGCCTAGGGACGGATGACATACCTGTTTCTTCAAATAGGTTTACAAACATTTTATAGATGGGACTAGATGCAACAAATAAAGCGAATGATCCGTGAGGATTGTGATCCGTTTGCTGGCACTATCAGTGCTTTGTAGGCTGTGATGTCTTCTTGGAGGAACGACCAAGATACTGCGTCTCGGATTTCCAGGCGAATTCGACGAATTCTCAGACACAAACGATGGTGGACGCCGAGAGAGTACGAGGCGTATGCAAAAGGTAGGTTTCGTGACGCTCGTTCATCAAAATAAACGTATTTGATCGGGTAATTCTATGGCGTCACTATAGTTATTGTATTCGTATGGCGCGAAATGAACGCCATATGGGGTGGGCTGCTATTGGCTACAGCCACAGTTTCTACGTGACCTCGGTAATGTGGCCACTTTGACCAATGTGAATGACATCTTACAATTCATTGTTATACCACAGTCTAAGCCGGCCGCGGTAGCCGAGGGGACTGCGGCGCGCCATTCACGGTCTGCACGGCCACTAGGGTCGGGGGTTCGTGTCCCCCCTAGGGCATGGACATTTGTGCCGTCCTTAGTGTTAAGTACTTCATAAGTTTAGGGACTGATGACCCCGTAGTTAAGTCCCATGAGCTATACATTTGAATATTTTGAACCACAGTCTAGCACATACACTCATTGCTGTATAAGTTCGTACCGACTGACATTTGAACGACACTACAGCTCCTAGAGTAAAGTTTCTTAATTATAATTTTTCCACCCCCATGAATCATATTGCCGTGGTGGTATGGCTTGCGTGTCTCAACGACACAGACAGCCGTTCAGTAGGTGCAACCACAGCGGAGGGGTATCTGTGGAGAGGTCAGACAAACGTGTGGTTCCTGAAGAGGGGCAGCCTTTTCAGTAGCTACAGGGACAAAAGTCTGGATGATTGACTGAGCTGGCCTTGTAACATCAGCTAAGGTGGCTTTGCCACACAGCTACTGCGAACGGCTGAAAGCAAGAGGAAACTAGAGCCTTTACTTTTCCCGAGGACATGCAGCTCTACTGCATGAGTATATGATGATAGAATTCTCTCTGGTGAAATATTCTGGAGGTAAAATAGTCACCCATTCAGATCTCTGGGAGGAGACTACTCAGGAAGATGTCATCATCAGGAAAGACTGGCATTCTACGGATCGGAGTGTGTAATATTACATCCCTTAATCGGGTAGGGAGGTTTGAAAATTTAAAAATGGAATGGATAGTTTGAAGCTAGATATAGTAGGAGTTACTGACGTTCGGTGGAAAGAGGAACAGGATTACTGATCGGGCGAGAACAGAACTGTTGACGCTGTTGTGGCTTTCAGTCCGGAGACTTGTTTGATGCAGCTCAAATGTTCAAATGTTTGTAAATTTATCGGATCAAACTGCGTGGTCATCAGTCCGTAGCTTACAAATTACTTCAAGTAAGGTAAACTAACCTAAGGACAACACACACACACACACACACACACACACCCATGCCCTAGGGAGGGCTCGAACTTCCGACGGCGAGCAAACGCGCACTCCTCAGCGAGGCGCCTTAGACCTCTCGGGTACTCCACCACGGCCTTGTTGCAGCTCCTCACCCTACTATATCTTCTTCATCTCCTCATAAGAATTTGAATCTGCTTACTGTATACTGTATTCATCTCATGGTCTCCCTCTGCTATTTTTACCGAACACACTTCAACACTAAATTCACGATTCCTTGATGTGTAACAATGCGACCTATCAATTAATCCCTTGTTTTAGTCAAGATGTACCAGAAATTCCTTTCCCCGAAATCAGCATTCCTCCGTAACACCACATTTCAAAACCCTCTATCCTCTTAGTGTTCGTACCGTTTATCGTCCATGTTTCAGTCAGATACAACGCCTTCAGAAAGGACTTCGTTACCCTTTAATATTCGATACCTATCTCCTTTTCATAAACGCCTTTCTTCCTATTGCCACTACGCATTTTATATCCACTCTCTTGCGACCATCATGTTATTTTACTTCCCAAGTAACAGAAGTCATCTACCACCTTTATTGCCTCATAACACAATCTAATTTCTTCAGCATCGCCTTATTTTCTTAGACTGCATTACCCTAGTTTTGCTCTTGCTAATGTTCATCTTATATGCATCTTTCAGCACACTGTCAATTCCGTTCAACTGCTCTTCCCGGTCCTTTGCTGTCTCTAACAGAATTACAATGTCATCGGCAAATCGCAATGTTTTGATTTCTTCACCCCTGAACTTTAATTCCTTCTGCAAATTTCTCTTTGCTTTCCTTTATAGCTTACTCAATGTACAAATTGAATAACATTGGGGAAAGGCTACAACCCGTCTTACACCCTTGTCAACCTCTGCATCCCTTTCATACCCTTCAACTCTGACAACCGCTGTCTGGTTTTTGTACTAGTTGTAAATAACCTTACGCTCCCTATATTTTACCTCTGCTTGCTTCAGAACTTGAAAGAGGCTATTGCAATCAACATTGTCAAAACCTTTCTCTAAATCTACAAAAGCTAGATATGTAGCTTTACATTTCCTCAATGTAATAATAGCCGTAAAGTGAGTATTGTCTCCCGTGTTCCTACATTTCTCCTTAATCCAAGAATCCAAACTGATCTTCCCGGAGGTCGGCTTCTAGCAGCTTTCCCATCCTTCTGTAAGTAATTCGTGTTTGTATTTTGTAACCATGACCTATTAAACCGATGCGTCTGTAGTTTCAGACCTGTCTGCACCTGCTTTCTTTAGAATGGGAATTATAACATTTTTCTTAAAGTCTGAGAGTATTTCGTTTGTCTCATACATCTTACGCCCCAGGTGAAATAGTTTTGTCATGGCTGGTTGTCCCAGAGGTTTCAGTAGCTCTGAGGGAAACTCATCTACTGCAGGGTCCTTGTTTCGACTCAGGTCTTTGAGGGCTATTCATCTATCAGCGTAGAATCTCGTACTTCATCTTCATCTACTTCCTCTTTTGGCTGACTCTTCATGAAATGTTCGCTCTCGGAACTTTGACGGAAGTGAGTACCGCAATACAGCGGCTATCACTGGTGTTTCTCAACCATCCCTGTGACGCTCTCGCGCATTCTCAATGAGAGCGTAATTGTGCTGCTCCGCGTTGGGTCGTCCCAGCAATACTCAAATGCTGTACGTATTACACTGTGGTCATACGAGGGTAAGTCAATTATCATCCGCAATTTAGTTTTATTTTTGTTTATGTTGGTACTACTGTCGTTTTACGTTGCTGACGCATGTTTTGTTTATTTGTTGTTATATCTTTGCAATTTTGAAGCTGATACGTTAGTTTCGTTGTCGCTGCCGTGCTGTTAATCAAGAAGAGCAACGTTGGGTGATACGTTTTTTGTGGGCGGAAGGTGTATCAGGAGCCGAAATTCATAGAAGACTTTCAGTACAGTACTGGAGCAGTGTTGTGCCACAACGAAGCGTGTACGACTGGATTGAAAAATCCCGAAATGGTCGCACGAGTGTTAAGCACGATGAAGGAGCCGGACGACTGTTTTCCGCCACAAATGAAGAAACCATTGAGCGATCACGTGAAATGATTCTCTTAGACAGACGATTAACTATTGATGAAGTGGCTCATCGTCTTCAAATTAGTCATGGTTCTGCCTACGAAATTATTCACTACAGACTTGGGTTTCGTAAAGTTTGTGCAAGATGGGTCCCAAAACAACTCACACAGTTGCATAAGCAACTATGGTAACGAAGGGGACAACCACTTAGACAGAATCATTACTGGTGACGAAACATGGATCCATCATTACGAGCCGGAGAGTATGGAATGGAAACATCCAAATTTGCCGTGCAAGAAAAAGTTCATGACCCAACCGTCCGCAGGAAAACGATGCACTAGGTCCTGTACTGGAACATTATGATGAAAGGGGCACAACAACAAACAGTGTACGTTACAGTGAGATGCTTACTGACAGGCTAAAGCCTGCAATTCGAAGCAAACGCCGAGGATTGATGTTAGAAGGTGTTGGTTGTTGCACGACAATGCCCGTCCGCATACTGCTGTCCACACTGCTGAAACGCTCCAGAAACTCAAATTCGAAGTACAGCATCACCCTCCACATAGTCCCGATCTTGCCCCTTCTGACTATCACTTGTTTGGTCCACTCAAACAGGCATTAAGGGGCCGTCGATTTGACTCGGACGAAGCTGTGAAGGAAGCGGTGCATTCCTGGCTCGCAGCTCAACCGAAAACCTTCTTTTATGAGGGCATAAGGAAGCTTGTAGAGCGATGGACGAAGTGCATTGAAAAGCAAGGAGACTATGTCGAAAAACGATGTTCTTGGAAGTTTCGTATTTTATTACAATAAAATTTTATAACTACTTTGCGGATAATAATTGACATACCCTGAACGGCACCCCAGACGCCAGTTTTCAGCATAACTTAATGATCTACATCTACATCTACATAGATACTCTGCAAATTACATTAAAGTGCCTGGCAGAGGGTTCATTAACCACTTTCATAACTTTTCTCTACCGTTCCATTCTCTAATAGCGCGCGGGAAGAAAGAACACTTAAATCGTTCCGTTTTCGATCTGATTTCTCTTATTTTATTGGGATGGTCATGTCTCCCTAAGTAGGTGGGTGCTAGCAAAATATTTTCACATTCAGAACTAAAAGTCGGTGATTGAAACTTCGCAAACAGATCAAGCCGCAATGAATAACGTCTTTCTTTTAATGATTTCCACCCCAATTCATGCAACATTTCCGTGACGCTTCCCCCCCCCCCCCCCCGTAACGTGATAAAACGAGCTGCCCTTCTGTGAACCTTCTCAATGTCTTCCGTCAGTCCCACCTGGTGAGTGTCCCACAAGGGGCAAGAGTACTCTAGGAGAGGACGCACAAGTCTAATGTAGGCAGTCTCTGTGGTGCAGCTGGTGCATCTTCGAAGCGTTCTGCCAATGAAACGTAACCTTTGGTTCGCCTTTCCCACAATATTTTCTGTGTGTTCTCTCCAGTCAAAGTTGTTCGTAATTGTAACTCCTAGGTATTTGCTGCAAGAATACGTGCGTTTTGGTTTCACACTACGTCAACACGGATTCAAAAAGTATCATTCTTTACTTACATGATGTGATGAATGCTACAACGGTTGTCAAACAGATTTCGTATTTCTAGATTTCGGGAAAGCATTTGACACTGTACCTCTCAAGTAATTAAATTGCGTGCTTATGAAACAGCGCCACAGTTGTGCGATTCGATTCGTGATTTCCTGGCAGAAAGGACACAGTACGTTGCAATTGACGGAAAGTCATTGAGTAGATCTGAAGTGACAATCGGCTTTCCCCGGGGAGTGTAACAGGGCCCTTCAGTTCCTTATTTTTTATAAACTACTAGCTGAAAACCCGACGTTGCTCGCGTATTTATTTATTCCTGCCATTTTTCAGGTATATATTCATTTGTATACGGGATGTACGTCTGTAAAATGTCTTGGGGAATCGAATTAGTATTAAAGAAGTAATAGATAAAAACTTGGTGCTTGAGGGGGCGGTTTTCCATGAACGTTATTGTTTACGTGCTCATATCTCATGAACTACGTGTTGTACAGAGATACAATTTAGAAGTTACTTTCGACTATATATGTGTATACTGTCTGTAAAATTTCCTGCCGCTACAATTTGTAGTGTTCAAATTATAAATTGTAACGTCATACCGAGAGCCGTAATTTTACTTCATAAACAGCGGAAACGTAGTAAGCGAGAAACTTTTTTCCTTTCATTTTACTATGGTTGTCAGCGAGAAAAGTTTAATAAAGATTTCAAATTATGTTTAAAGTTTGTTGCAAGTCGCTAACTACTGTCATTCTCATACAGTGTATTTCGAAAGTCTCGCCGCATTATATGGCATTTTTTGCGATTTCTATTGGTTATGACGTAATATGTTTTTATACATGTGTCGTATGTGACTCTTAACCATGCAGCAGTTGTTACCTCACGGTAAGGAATGTGTGTACCAAATTTGGTTGAAATCGGTCCAATGGTTTAGGAGAAAACGAGCAGCATTGTCGCAAAATACAGCAGTTCTTCGCGCATCTCATTGTTTATGACGTCATATCTCGTGAACTATATATCGTACGTGATTCTCACACTTACGGCAACCGTCCTCATGGATTGAAGCTTACGTGTACAAAATTTCATAAAGATTGGAACAAAACTGTATATTTGTATGCAACAGGTACAAACATACGGACACTCTGCTTTATATATTAGATTTAGGAGACAATCTGACTACCTCTTTTAGACTATTTCCGGACGATCAAAAGCATCTGCAAAATGATTTAGATAAGATATCTGCATGGAACAAAAATTGGCCATTGACCCTTAACAGTGAGCAACGTGACCATTCAAAGAAACACGTTATACTTCATTTACACCATAAATCAGTTACAACTACAAGTTGTAAATTAAACTAAATACTTAGAAGTAAGCCGGCCTCGGTGGCCGAGGGGATGAGGCGCTCCAGTCACGGTCTGCACGGCCACTACGATCGGGGGTTCGAATCCCCCCTCGGGCATGGATATTTGTGCCGTCCTTAGGATTAGCTATTTCATAAGTAGTTTGTAAGTTTAGGGACTGATGACCCCGAACAGTCCAGTCCCAAAAGCTATACAAACATTTGAAATACTTACAAGTAACAATTATGAACAACTTAAATTCGAAAGAACACCTAGAAAATATTGTCAGGAAAGCGAATCGAAGACTACATTTCATTGGCAGAACACACAGAAGATGCAACAGTTCTACTAAACTTGCAGAGTATTTATGTACATGTAGCTGACGTAGATAGAAATTCACTTTGGAAACAGGTGAATCTAGCATGTATGGCTATACCACGAGTCACCATTCGCTCCTTCGTGCTTCGATGTCATCTGACACGGAACAAGTTATCATGGCCCATGGCGGGACACGTTTAACCACGGTGACTGAAACGCCTATCGTTTCTCAAGAACATACTAATGAACATGTCCTGTGAATAGGAATTCCCTGATGTTGTTGTGGTCTTCAGTCCGGAGACTGGTTTGATGCAGCTCTCCACAATACCCCATCCTGAGTAAGCCTCTTCATCTCCACATAAGAGCGGCAACCTACATCTGCCTGAATCTGCTTACTGTATCCATCTCTTGGTCTTCCTATGCGGTTTTTACCACACACACTTCCCTCCAACGATAAATTCACTATTCCTTGATGTCTATGAATGTGTCCTACCAATCTATCCAGTCTTTTAGTCAAGGTATGCCAGAAATTTCTTTTCTCCCCAATTCTGTACAGTACCTCCTCATTAGTTACGCGATCCACCCACCTAATCTTCAGCATTCTTCTGTAGCACCACATTTCAAAAGCCTCAATCCTCTTCCTGTCCGCACTCTTTATCGTCCATGTTTCACTCCCATACAAGGCAACACTCCATACAGATGCCTTTATAAAGGATTTCCTTAGGTTTAAATCAATATTCGATGTTAGCAAATTTCTCTTTTTCGAGAACGCTTTTCTACCCATTGCCATTCTGCATTTTATATCCTCTGTACTGCGACCATCATTTGTTATTTTACTGCCAAAGTAGCAAAACTCATCTATCACCTTTATTGCTTCGTTACCTAATCTAATTCCTTCAGCATCACCTGATTTTTCTTAGACTGCACGCTATTACCCTAGTTTTGCTCTTGTTAATCTTCATCTTATATGCATCACACTGTCCATTCCGTTCAATTGCTCTTCCAGGTCCTTTGCTGTATCTGACAGAATTACTATGTCGTCGGCAAAACGCAATGTTTTTAATTCTTTCCCCTGAACGTTAATTCCTTCTCCAAATTTCTCCTTGCTTTCCTTTATCGCTTGCTCAATGTACAAATTGAATAACGTTGGAGAAAGGCTACAACCCTGTCTTATTCTCTTTCCAACCACTGCATCCCTTTGATGCCCTTCAACTCTGACAGGTGAAACAATTTTGTCATGGCTGGTTCTCCCAGAGACGTCAGAAGCTCAGATGGAATATCATCTACTCCAGGAGACTTGTTTCGACTTACGTCTTTCAGTGCTCTGTCAAATTCATCTCTCGGTATAGTATCTCCTATTTCATCTTGATCTACTTCCTCTTCCCTTCCTACCACATCGTCTCTAAGTTCATTTCCTTTATAGAGCCCCTCTATGTACTCTTTCCACCTTTCAGCTTTCCCTTCTTTGCTGAGAACTGGTTTTCCTTCAGTGTGCTTGATATTCAAAGAGCTGTTTTTCTTGTCTCCAAATGTTTCTTTTATTTTCCTGTAGGCTGCATCTATTTTCCCCCTGTTTATACATTCTTCTACATTCTTGCATTTGCCTTGTAGCCACTCCTGCTTAGCCATTTTGCACTTCCTGTCAATCTCATTTCTTAGTCGTCTGTACACCATTTTTCCTGTGTCATTTACTGCATTTTCATATTTTCTCCTTTCATCGATTAAATTTAGTATCTCTTGTGATATCCAAGGATTTTTTGTGGGTCTTGCCTTCCTACCTATTTTGTCCTCTGCTGCCTTCACTATTTCATCTCTCAATGCTACCCATTCCTCCTCTACTGTTGTATTTTCCCCCGTTTCTGTCAATTGTTGCCTACAGCTCCCTCTGAAATTCTTAAGAACGTCAGGTTCCTTCAGTTTATCCAGGTCCCATCTTATTTTCCTACCTTTTTGTAGTTTCTTCAGTTTCAGCCTACAGTTCAACAAGTTATGGTGAGAGTCTATATCTGCCCCTGGGTATATATCTATTCCCTGTTTAAAATATTTCAAGTTGCATTTTTATTTTTTTTATTTTTTTTTTACTTTATTTTATTTATTTATTTATTTATTTATTTATTTTTTGAACGTGTGACATTGCCTACTATCTTACCACGTGAACAGTCAGAAATTAAAAAGTAACCATAGCTGCAGACTTAATTACTCGAAATCAGTGAAATCATATCTCCTGTTTCAATTACCTTAACTTGCATTCCGATGTGTTGCCGAACTTTATAGTCCTAACGCGCTTCAGTTACAAAATCAGGATGGCAGCACAAATTAATACTCCACAAAAAACATTTCGGCTGAATACATTTCATTATCTCATTAATTTGGTAGTTCATTAGATTTTTTTCAGTATCACTACATTTCGCCAGTTTACATATGGCACAATTTCAAACAATTCCACAATTAAATGGCAAAAACAATATTGCACGTGCAAGGCGCGTGCGACGCAGCAACAGGTAGTGTTTTCTGTGTTGCTAACAAAGGGCTAATCGAGTGCATTTCGTTACGGTCGGCTTCGCTTGGGTAGCCACCAGACAATTACCAATTATGTTTCAAAGCTGCGATTCACGCAGGCTGTTAAATGAGGGATTAATGCGCATTACACGGCGCACGATAAAGAGCTGCTCCACTTCATAAACTCGGCTCACTCCATCAACTGATCGCTCTGAACCTTGATCAGAGTAATTACGATCAAAAAATGATGAATGAGTATCCAACGTACTCTTGTAGTTTTGTACAATACGCTGCGAAATAAAATTATAGACTCTGAGAAGTACACTAAATTTTTGCTAATGGGACGTACACAACTGTTTCATCACGTTTGTGGTTAAAAAATTCCAATACATTAGTAAAATAACTTTTCTAACCTAATTCCTACACTACAAATCACACTTATGGCATCTTAGTGCCATCATAAGTTGTATCTTACATCTAGATCAAGGCAATAAATGTCAGCTGCACCTTAAAACATTAAAAAAGAGATGTAAATACAATTTAAAACAGTTAATGATGACATCATATTAATATAACGACTGATTAGCAGTCACCAGACGCACCTACGTGAGACAAATCGGTCTGAGGGTGGTCTTAGTATAAGATCGAAACCGATCACCTTATCATAAAATAAAGCATATAAAATACTTCGTAACTACACCGATGTTAATAAATATAAAAATTGAGATGAAGTGAGGTGTTTGTGACGATATTTCACTCTGCAGCCAAAACTACACATCGAAAAAGAATAGTGTTTGTATGCAGCAGTAGGTATTAGTCTCCCATTGTGCACTATGGTGGTAGAGAGTTGTTAACAATAAGGGGGTGGAAGATATGATGTCGGAAAGTTACCCACTTATATAAAACTAGCTGAAAACCCGGAGCTGCCCCCGTATTTATTTATTTATTTATTCCTACCGTTTTTCAGATATGTATTCATTTGTATAAGGGCTGTATGTCGGTAAAATCTCTTGTGAATACCATTAGTAGTAAAGAAATAATAGATTAAAACTTGGTGTGTGATGGGGCGGTTTTCCATGAACGTTACCGTTTATGTGCTCATATCTCATGAACTACGTATCGTACTGTGATACAATTTAGTAGGTACATTCAACTATATGTTTATATACTGTCTGTAAAATTTCCTGTTACTACAATTTGTAGTGTACAAATTATAAACTGTAACAACATACTGAATGCCGTAGGTTTACTCCATAAACAGCAGAAAAGTAGTAAGCGAGAAACTTTTTTCCTTTCATCATTTTGCAATGGTTGTCAGCGAGAAAAAGTTTAATAAAGGTTTTAAGTTTCGTTATTGTTTGTTGCAAGTCGCTAAGTACTCTCATTCTCATATATCGTATTCATAAAATCTCGCAACATTATGTGTCAGTTTATTTGCGATTCCTATTGTTTATGACGTCATATGTTCTGAACCATGTATCGTATGTAATTGTTAATTCTGCAGCAATTAGTACTTCACGGTAAGAAATGTGTGTACAAAATTTTGTTGAAATCGGTCCAGCGGTTTAGGAGAAAATGAGCAGCATTGGCGCTAAATCCAGCAGTTTTTCGCGCATCTTATTGTTTATGACGTCATGTCTCGTGAACTATGTATCTTACGTGATTCTTACACTTACGGCGACCGTCCTCATGGATTGAAGTTTACGTGTGCAAAAATTGAAAAAGATTGGATCAAAACTGTAGATTTGTATGCAACTCGTACACACAAACATACGGACACTCTGCTTCATATATTAGATTCTACGCGTGGGTGTCAATATTTTCTCTTCAGCTAAAACTCCACAATGGATACGATCGATTTCTCTGTGTTGTTGTTTTACAAAGTCTCCCGTTGTACACCACAGCGATTCCGTGGCGACAGATAACAGTGTGGAAGATATAGTGGTTGAAAGTCGTCAGCTTATATAAAATTCGGTCTGAAGACCAGCGATGACTTTTGACACTATAGTAGCAAAGAGGTTATATTCGGTGAAACGTGATGCACATTCTTCAGTTGTTTTTCTGCAACAAGCCTACGAATGAAGAAAAATAAATGCATAAAACTACCAAGAAACATGCCGGAGCGTAAGAAAGAAATTTGGCGTTCTTGATCCGCTTCTAAAAGACAGAAAACGGCGCTGAAAAGTGAATCTACAGACGATGGAAACTTGAAATTTGTAGACATTATTTTTCTTACACTGTAGGGATCAACGACTTTTCGATATTCCCATCCCTAAGAGGGTGAAATAGGAGAAGAACGGTTTTTGGAAAATACGTTGCTATAACGCAATTTTGAAGCAAGAAATACAAAACTTCCAATTTAGATTTTTGATTGGAATTTTAAAAACACAAGTTTCCATATTTTTGGAATCTCAACCATTAAGCTGGTGAAATAAGGGAAAATCTTCTAAGGGTGCTAATAAGACTATTTTATGCTAGAAATGCGAAAAATTGGATTTGGAATCATCGTTACAATTTAAAAAAATATATGTTTCGGGATGTTTTGAATTCTGCCATCATTGTTGCAATAAGGGGTGGCATGTTGTATCAAAATACTTGATTAGGAAAGAATTTTTAAAGTTAAATATATGAAAATTTATATTTAGAAGTAGAAACAACCAATGCAAACCATCCAGTCTACGCGTGCGAAGCAGCGGGAATTTAGCGAGTATTTTCATAATAAAAATTGATTAAAAACAGTCTACCTAAATGTAGCACTATCTGGCCGTACCCAAACTAAACTAACAGGCAGATATCTGCCAGAGGTGACGTCATAATTGTACCCTAGTAGTGATGGTATAAAATGGGGCTGATCATGAATGCACTCTCATAGACTATCTGTAAGGTGAGGAAATTGATAATTGAACCTAAATAATGAAAAATGTTAAGTTCTCCACACGAGAACTAAAAGGAATCTGTTGTAAAGAAATCTGTCATACTTTGTTCAAAAGACAAATGAGTTTAATCTTGCGACCTTTCTATCAGTACTCACCAATAAGAATTGGGCAATACATAAATCAGGATAGTAAAAGTTTATGGCTCGTTGCCTCTGTTCATAGGGGTGCGTTATGTATGTCAGCTTATATGCCCTAAACAGCTACCCAAATCTGTAGTTTACCCAGTCTATCAATCTGTAGATGATGATGCGAAAAATATATTTAGACAAACATAAATTAAACCTCTGAATAACCAATAAAATGGATTCTAAGACAATGGAGTTTATTACTCTTTTTTAACATAAAATGCGGAGGCGGTCCTACATTATACATCGGTAAATAACCGAATATTTCCCCAACTATTGTTCATGAGAGGCACTGTAAGTATCACATGCATTCTAGAGTAGAAGTTCCAAATTATCACAAGTAAATTAATGAAGTCCATCGAACATTGCAGTTCCAGATTAATCCGCGATTACTTACAGTATTTGTTATAAAACACAGCTTTTCACTACACGAGTACACGATTGCTGAATTTTCACGGTTCCACAGCCCTACTACCGTCCATAGTTTAAAACTCTTCAACTAGAGACTAAGTTCTGCAGTCACAGTCCCGTAAACTTTTAAAGTCCACACATGCCTATCTCTTCAAATCACAAGTTCGTAACGCGGCTTCAGACCGCCCAGCGTCACAACCTTTCACCACCACGTCCCAGTTACGAGTCCCTTCCCAAGCGTTCGAAAGCGTGCTCCACCTGCTCCCAAAATTGTGTCCCTCCGCGCATCCTAACGCCTCATCTTGGATAACTGGGGTAGGCTAGGAACACGCAAGTCGCCGAAGTGGCTTCCAACTAAAATAATTGCACCAGGCCAATGAGACACACGAAATTATTATTATTATTATTATTATTATTATCTTTAAAATACAATTTGCCCTCCAAAATATTATACATTCGAATATCACAGAATTGAATGCTTTGACCACCTCCCTACAAATGCTGTTTACATTTAACAAAATGTTCAATTGTCTGTTAAGCTTAAGGGACTTAACTGCGGGGTCATCAGTCCCTAAACTTACAACTACTTACGAACTACCTTATACTAAAGACGACACAAACATCCACGCCCAAGGGGGTATACGAACCCCCGACCGTAGCGGCCGTGCAAACTTTGACTGGCGCGCCGCAGACCGCTCGGCCACTGCGGCCGGCTACATTTAGCAAACACTTACATATTTAACAATACTAAAATCAGTTGAGACTGAAGCTCTTTGCCCAGATAGCTATTAAACGTGACGTCTCACTGTTCAAATATACTGCCACCGTCGAAATATAGTTACACAATTAATATTTAATTTATCATGGCTTTCTATACAAATATTTTCAGTTCCTGTCAACAAATACATATAATCGTTCATGTATGAATTATTTGCTGCATATTTATTATTTTTAGTCGGTCATGAGCTATTTAAGTGGCAGTTTACAACATAAAACGAACCATACTAAGAATAATATTACATATAGTAAAATACATATGTAAATGTAATGCGCTTTGCTGGGTTCATGTTTCGTGTTTCTGTGGTGGAATCTATGTTCTGATACAAGAATAGTATTACCTCAACGGAAATCAGAACAAGAGAGTAAACAAAGTTTATTGAAAGAATACGGAAATAATGTGGTATGACTTTTAAGATAGGTAGCGTGGTGTAATGCTGCCCATTTGCTTCTTAAACTGTTACTGATGAACACTACATATCAGTAATTGTAAATATAAGTCTATTAATACTATTTTTATAGTTCTGAAATTTATCGGCTTTTTATCTGTAAGGGTTGTTTAAATTGTAATTACGGCATTTGATTCTCTCCTGAATCCATTCATACAATTATATGTGCAGGATGATCATTCCTTCATTTTATATGGATTTTTAGAATAATGTTTGTGGCTATATTGTATTTCAGTTGCAATCTGGGATAGCCGACCTCGCTCATCCAAGGTCGCCGTTTTCTGTTTTCGAGGAGATTAGGGTTTCCCTAACGACCTGAATTCCATTCACTAGGTCCAAACTGTTAGCCGGACGGCTGGGGAACCCAACAGCCTGACAAAACCCGCCTTTCACATGGAAACAACCAGCGTCCCCTTGTATCTGTAATGTCATAAACTGAAGACCAGGTATTGCTAGGTATTGCTATTGTTGTTGTGGTCTTCAGTCCACAGACTGGTTTGATGCAGCTCTCCAGCTACCCTGTCCTGTGCAAGTCTCTTCATCTGAGAATAGGTTCGGCAATCTACATCCTTTTGAATCAGCTTACTGTATTCGTCCCTCGGTTTTCCTCTACGATTTTTATCCCTCTAAAGCTAAATTGACGATTCCTTGATGTCTCAGAATGTGTCCCACCCCTCTAATTTTCATCATTCGTCTGTAGCACCACATTTCGAAAACTTCTACCATTTTTTGTATGAACTCCTTATCGTCCACGTTTCACTGCCATACAATCCTACACTCCAGACAAATGCTTTCAGAAAGGTCTTCGTAACATGTACATTAATAATGCATGTCAACAAATTTCGCTTCTACAGAAAAGCTTTTCTTGCCATAGCCATTCTGCAATTTGTATACAGTAGTAAATTACATTACCTCATATACAGGTTATCCCACGTCGACAGCCAACGTGCTTACATTCTGTAATTATTATTTATCATTTCCCCATTTATGATCTTGAAATGTTTCCTCAAATGCCAAATTTTATTGCATCGGTAACTGTTCACATTACAAAGACACTTTGATGAATTGAACAACTGACTAACTGCACGCGTATATAAAGACGACGTTGGTGTATGGAATGAAGTAGATACAATAACATTCCTGAATTACATTTCCAAAATTGAATTAGACACTTTCCACATATAAGATGCATAACAGATTATTCATTATAGACTAAGACAATTTTAGAAATATTTGTATAATGGACGAAAATAGTAGTTAGCTAAGTATTCAAAATATGACTAAAGCAGTATGGGTTTCTTTACATAATTTATATTACTGAATAACATAAAAATAGTAAAGTTTTGTTATGAACAGTTTGTGACAAACTGCTTAGTGTACTTGAGATAACCGCAGGAAATGTTAGTAAGTATATTGTTGTAGTAATATGAATAATTACTTACAAATTTTTGCAAATTATATAAAAACAAAAGTAATTAGACGGAATTGTCAAGATAGTAAAGATTAAGGGTTACCATAGTACTTTCATGACATTATTTACATTGGAATATATTTATGTGGTGTCGAAAAGACTTTTGAATCAGAACAATACATTTAGAAATACTAACTTCATATACGAGAAATCAGAGCTCGAACGTAGAGATATAGGTGTTCTTTTTTTCATTTTCCAGGACTGTGTAAATAATTATGCTTGACTACTCTGCGAAAAGCGTAGGTTGCTTCTGTAGTAGCAACCTATCCCTTTCATAAGTTTATTTATATCCAAACTTAGAGTTTCTATCGTTTGAAGAATTATTCTCGGATCGGAAGGATAATATTAGATACAATAAGGATTGCAAAACAAATATATTGTACGGCACATTTTTAGTTAAACTTTTTCTATTCGATACCATAAATCGTGCCCAATAGTATTCGCAAATTTGTGTTGAATTTGAGTTACTGTAGTAAATGAGTAGATAAACACACGATGTAAGGAACAAAACGATTTATGCGTTACGTTAGTGTCCCAATATCCACTAATTAGCATCACTAGGCAGTTGGTTGCGGTTTTGTATAGAAAACTGTGCTTCAGGAGAAAGTTCACGAGGCAATTCACCAGCCAAAGCATCGTTAGCGAGCGCTCTGTATTTCATGCATTAAACAGCGTTTCAGACGCTGAAATTGCTTGGGGCTTACGGACTGGCAGCACGTTTATGTGGCTTGTTAGGGAGCAGCGAGCACTTAACAGTTATAAAGGGCGCGTTTACCGCGTCAACTAATCTTCAGCGTTAACGCAGCAATCAAGTTTTGCAGATAGAAAGCGAACGTGTGTTTGCCTGCAGGCTAGGCAACCCACATTACTGCCGTGCGCGCCGTGTTGAGGGAAACGGGCGCTGCTGCTGGAGTCAAGGTTCGTGACTCAAGAGGTGGCAGATGGAAGACGGAAAATTTCCTGACCCCCCCCCCCCCCCCCCCTCCCCTGTCCCTCCTCAACCCAACACTCGCCTCCTCCAGAAACCCACTTCCCCCATTTAAAAAGCATGGAAATGTATCTCAAGATTACGTCTAACTACATAAAAAGTATTGCTAATTCAAATATTCGTACAGTATTCTGAGTTAATATAGTTAATAATTTGCGAAAAATCGATATTTTAACATGAATATTTGAAAATATAATTTCGCCAACAGATTGAGGGTAAATTAAAATAACCGCCTACTATTATTCTGTGAGTTGGATACGTCTTTGCAATTAGCTCTATTGGATTACAGTCAGGGGATTGTGGCGGCCATTCCATGTTTTTCAATATTTTACTAACTGCTAGAGACTTCATATAGCTCTGACACAAGCTAGACGAATGTTCCCGATCGTTGTCTTGTTGCAAGACAAACTCTTTCCCAATCAGACGGAAACCAGATGTCTCAGCATGTTGCTGAGGAATGCCACGATAATCCTTTTGGTTCATTTTTCCAGCTATTTTCACCAAATCTACGACTTTATTTCCTCCAAAGGATCCCACTAGAGACTTCATATAGCTCTGACACAAGCTAGACGAATGTTCCCGATCGTTGTCTTGTTGCAAGACAAACTCTTTCCCAATCAGACGGAAACCAGATGTCTCTGCATGTTGCTGAGGAATGCCACGATAATCCTTTTGGTTCATTTTTCCAGCTATTTTCACCAAATCTACGACTTTATTTCCTCCAAAGGATCCCAATACCATCACAGAACTCCCTCTACGCTTTATTGTCGGAATTACGCTCTGAGGATGCAAGCGTTCATGGGTTGAACGGCGTACAAATTGACGGCGTTTACTCCCAATGTTGGTGTGTCTTAGCCCACTTAAAGCCCTTTCTTCTTGTTAACAGAGCGCAACCGTGGTTTCCTTGTAGCTACTTAACCTCGGAGTTTGTTGTCTGTCAGGCGTCGTCCCACTGTTGACTCACCGGTGTATCCCTCGTTGCGTTTAGCTCAGCGGTCAATTCACGGACAGTTTGTGATCTGTTACGTTTACTGGTCACTACCAAATACTTTTCCTACCGTTGTGATATTTTTCTGGGTGCTCCTGAGCCTGGAGCCTGTTTCTCGATGCCGGTGTACAGTGTTGACAACTCCGCTGATGGAAATCTTAAATTTCTTTGCTTTTTGTCGGTCACTATTGCCTTCTCGGTACAAAGTGATTATAATTACCCGTGATGCATAAGGAATCTGGCACTTTGGGGCGATTTTCAATTACTTTCGCGGCGTATTATACGTTTATGCAGACGCAACTACAAGTGAACAGAACTGTAGACAACGTACCTCTACATGGATAAGAGGTCTACTCGCACCACTTCGCGTGTTTAGTAGAACTGTTTCGACAGGTAACGTCGGTTTACATAAAATGGAGCAATAATTGTATATTCCAATATGTGTGTATATGTACAACATGTAACGATACACTAAAATTTTTATTTTTTTGTTTATCTTTGATCAGCGATGATTATGGCCTCCGGTTCCCTCTGACTCGCAATGCAACTAATTTAATTTCGTTCGTCATTTTTTACTTCCGAACAAGCGAGAAGACGGTACCGTGATAGCAGTTTTACTCACTATCTGGTTTGTATCTGAAGCGTGAAGACTTCTTTCATACCTGTATCCACTCATGTAAGTAAGAATAGTGCAAGCTGTTGCTGAAAATATATTATTTAAATTTAAAATCATTCCCTCTCCTTGGTTTTCATTTAAATCAAACTCCTCCACATCAAATATTTAATTTCTTAACGTTTTCAGCTCCTTCGCCTACGTAATGGTTTAATGTTCAGACGCCATTACAATCGCTTTGCATTGTCTGCAAAATTTCTATCAATCAATCATCCTTATACAATACTTTGCTTGATTTTAGAACCAGCAGTCATTTCTTTTGTAATTTCACGAAGTCCGATCTATTTATTATTATTATTATTATTTTATCATTACCAGTAATTTCATGTTCCATCCGCGGTCACACAAAAATGAAAAGCGAAGTGAACAGTCTGAACATTGATCTCCTACGGAAAGTATCTCGAACGTTCACGTATTAAATAAGTAAAAGTTATCATTTCCAGCCTCTACAATACGAAGTGCAGGATCCAGCTAGATGCTTTCCGTAAGTCTTATAACGTGCTATGGCTTGTATGGTGCCCGACTTTAATATGCAACCCGCGGTTTATTTGCTTTAATGTTCATTTTATGCTGTGCTTTAACTAACTTATTTCAAATTCAAACATTCGGTACCATCAATTCCTTGTCGAAAAAATATAATCGCGGAATCTACTTTAACAATTATGGCATCATACGATGAAAGGGCAACTTTATAAACAATTAAGCATACAGTACTGTAAATATCATTATTAATCGTTATGTGAGCTTTCTATTCCGTATTTTAAGCAATAACACACATAGATCACTTGTATCTTGCTCCGATTAATACGCAGCATGGTGTTTGCAAACTTATGGAGGGCAGTATATATATCAAGAACAGCAAAGGGGACCAGGACCGAACGCAGTGTTACTAACATTGTGCAGTTGCAGAAGAAAATTAATTTCATTTCTTTTGCACCAACAGTCAGAAACGCTTTTTACCATCTAAAGCTTCAATTAATTTTCCAT
The DNA here is from genome assembly GCA_026315105.1 of Locusta migratoria. Lineage (NCBI taxonomy): Eukaryota > Metazoa > Arthropoda > Insecta > Orthoptera > Acrididae > Locusta > Locusta migratoria. Next base: position 831,733,979 of record CM048744.1, read on the forward strand.
GAAATAAATCGAAATTTGCAATCACTTATAGCTTCACTGTACTAGGTTTAGATGTAATACCATTGTGCGGCGAATGAAAATTTGTGCCCGGCCGGGATTCGAACCCGGGATCTCCTGCTTCTAGGCAGACGCGTTGACGACTCCGCCACCGACTGCAGAGGACTCATCCCTGCACGTCTCCCGCCACACACAAATCTCCATTCGCCACACGCTCTCTTCCTATTACCACAGACTCTTAATTCTGTAATGTTGGCAGCCACAATACTGTATTCCCGCATCAAGGAGAACAGACCATGAGGTATCGAGACACAACTAATTGTCGTCAGGAGCCCAACCTCGGCTTGTATACAATTATATGTTACTGACGACGTGCAGGGAAGAGTCCTCTGCAATCGAGTTGGTGACTGTGTCCTCGGTGGCGGAGTGGTCAACGCGTCTGCCTAGTAAGCAGGAGATCCGGGTTCGAATCAATGAAGTCAGAGTGGAGATAGTGATTAGAGATCATGACTTCGTTATGGAGACAACGGTTACCAGAGTTAATAAATCAGTCAAGAAGGTTAGAAGAGTGTTTATGCTAGGAAAGCAATTGTTAGCGTCCCACTTAGAGAATGAATGGGCATAACTTCCGGAACAATGTACGTAGATAAATTATGGTCAAACTTCAAATGCATTGCAAATAAAGCGCTGAATAAATATGTGGCTACAAACTAGATTGTAGATGGAAAGAGTCAACGTAGGTTAATAATAACATTCGAAATATGCTGAGAAAAGGCAGTTGCACAAGAACAAGCAAATCAGACAAAAATTAGTAGAGTTTTGCGCGTGTATAAAAAGATTCGTGCGCAAAGCATAAAGTGACTACCGCCGTCATTCTGGTCTTTCCTATACCATAGCCTAAGTGTTCTGTAATGCTCGCAGCCACAAAACTGTATTCCCGCATCAGGGAGAACAGACCATGAGGTATCGAGACACAACTAATTGTCGTCAGGAGCCCGCTCTTCAGTATTCCATCTAAACCTAGTACAATGATGCCATAGGTGATCGCAAATTACGTTTTATTTCATTAAATGAGGTTACAGCGTTCATTTAATGAAATAAATCGCAATTTGCGATCACTTATGGCATCACTGTACTAGGTTTAGATGGAATACCAAAGGGCGGCGAATCAAAATTTGTGCTTGGTCGGGATTCGAACCCGGGATCTCCTGCTTAGTAGGCAGACGCGTTGACCACTCCGCCACCGAGGACACAGTGACCAGCCCCACTGCAGAGGACTCTTTCCTGAACATCTCCCACCACACCCAAATCTCCATTCGCCACATTGTCTCTCCCTATTACCACAGCCTCTTAATTCTGTAATGCTCGCTGTCACAATACTGTATTCCCGCATCAGCGAGAACAGACCATGAGGTACAGAGACACAATTAATTGTAGTCAGGCACAAATTTTCATTCGCCGCAGATTGGTATTACATCTAAACCTAGTACAGTGAAGCTATGAGTGATCACAAATTGCGATTTATTTCATTAAAAATGAACGCTGTAACGTCGTCAAAAATATATAATTAATTTTCCATCTCCAAAATTGGTCATAATATAAGACGTATTACACAAGCCTATCTCGTGTTTGGTGCGCGGCGCTTCTGCCGTCTGTTGGCTACTGTGCAGCTTATTCCTGAGACGTCCCCCACTGAGACGCCACCGAGGCCTGCTGGGTAGGGCGTGTGTGTCGTCAGGCGAAGAGGAATGGCCCGCGGTTTCCTGCCCGGCGCGGCGTGATGCATTGCGAGGTAACGTCCCAGACTGGCCGCGTTAATTGCTTTCTGCGGTCGCAGTGCCAACACGAACGCAGAGGTGCCGACATGCAACAAGATGAAGCGTACTGCGTGGAGTTCACACCAGAGAGGAATATAAACAACATAGAGAGGCTACAGGTAGAGCCCTGTATTGGGAGAGTACCACCAACCGGGCGAGCGCCGCCATTGTAGGCCTATCTCGCAATAGCAGCGCTATGGCGAGCACTGTTAAACTAGCAGTTATCATGAAAGGAGCCGTTCTGAACATCGACGTGGTATGACAGTACGTTAAGTAAACAATGAACAAAAGTTTTTAATCTTTTGTCACCTCTACTGCGAATATTAAGGAAAAATTGGTAATATGAGATCGAGGTCTGAGATCAAGACCTTTTATTTTTGAGCAAATTAGTAAAATTGTTTCGTGCAAAGTCTTGTCGAAAGTAATATACGTAGTAATGATAAGATACTTTAAGTGGTTAGAGTTAACATATTTCATTTAAAGTACTGGTACTTATTAAAATACAAATATGTAGTTTAGTTATTTAGGCTGCTAAGGAAAAGAATAAAAATTGGAAAATTACAAATGTTGTGTTGTGTGCTACCACATGTGATATCACATAACATTAATTGAGCTAACATTTTGGGAAGGTTTAAGTTTTTAAACATTGTTATCACACTGCTGGGTACTTTAGTAAAAACCTTATCTTAAAATTAAAGTTTTGGAGATATATATAATGTGCGGTTTCATTTACTGTCCAGACTATCATCATATTCCGTATAAATCGAAATTCGTCAAATACGGCAGATTGTTAGATTTTCACGTATTTGTATCTTTTACAAATATCTCTCTTACATGACTGTCCGGCCAACATACTCGCAAGAAACAGATGAACCTAGAAGTTTACTCGATATTTCAATACAAATTTGTTTATTTCACACAATTTTGCATTCTCGTATGGAAATACATCTTTTCTTCCAATGCGATGTACCCGCAATTCGCGTCTTTTAGCATTCCTTTCGCCCTGTGGAATGCGGAAACCTCGGACTGCCTTAATATACGAATTCACTGCACAACACTGCGGCATTCTTCACCATATATAAAAGTGGAATATGCTATGTAAAGCTCTTAATTTAATACACAATGAGTCTACAGATCTCTAACACCTCTAAATGCTAAAATAACAGCTAGTTAATTGAAATATGCCACACGCCGATGGATTGCTTAGGCCTAAAATGGCGGATGTACCCCACCCGCGCTCAACTGACCAATAGCAGCCGGCGGTTGTCGGCAAGCCACACATAAAAGGTTGGCGTTACTCTCCCAATATAGGGCTCTAGCTACAGGCAAGCTACAGCGCTCTGGGTGGCAGCACTAAGCAACACTGGGCGCCATATTTGAGAACGTCAGTTGGAAGCAGCGGCGTGTGCAGACGCTTCTGTTAGTAATCGAAACTAACGTGTAAGCGCTATTATTAGTGGTAAATCAAGCCCATTGTATGTTCGGCGTACAATTGCAGCAAGCGCAGTGATAAAACTGTTGGCATATCATACATAAAGAAAGAGATATGTAATTATATAGGTCGTTGTGTATCAGCCTGTATTTGCCTATAAACATTCATTATAATTAACTTTGGCATTTACCAAGTTTCAAAATTATGTTTACTTCACGTCCATCAAAACGCTAGGCAGAGGACGGATGTATTTGGTGTGTTTTAATGTACTGAACAGTTGTTTATATAGTGTACCAAAGCTGCGGTGGAGTAGCCGAGCGGTCTAAGGCGTTTCGCTGCGGAGCGTGCTGTTGCTCGCCGTCGGAGGTTCGAGTCTTCCCTAGGCAGTGGCGTAACTATGATTTGGCTTTGGGGGGGGGGGAATAGATCTGCTTGACGAGCAAAATTTTAGTCAGTTCCCAGACAGACTACCATCTACCACTACTGTTTAAGAAACTAATTCACTCCCGTCCAATGAAAGCTTATGGTAAAAGACCCCAAGTTTCCAATCTTTACGTTTATCAGATTGCTGTTATACGATTTATTTTTTTAAATATTTTTATATTTTTTTCGGGTTCTGGGGGGGGGGGGCTCTATCCCCCTCTTCCCCCCCCCCCTCCCCCCATAATTAGGCCACTGTCCCTAGGTCATGGGTGTGTGTGTGTGTGTGTGTTGTCCTTAGGTTAGTTTACCTTAGTTTAAGTAGTTTGTAAGCTATGTATTGATGACAAAGCAGTTTGGTCCGATAGATTTACAAACATTTGATTTTTGAAAGTCTATTAACCATTGGGTAAGTAGCCTAGGTATATGAACTGTAATCAAACTATTCTTTATACAGATTTCCTTTGAACAACAAGGAGTTGCTTACCCAATGGGTAACTAGTATGAGGCGTGATAAGTGGCAGCCTAGAAAGTATAGTTACATATTCTCTTGTCATTTTGAAGAAACGTTAGGGATGCTACCATCGATCGAAAGTGGCTACTTGCAAATGCCATTACAAGACTATTTTCGTTTCCTGAGCAGCTACAGGAAACAAAAGCTGTAACGAGAGTACCAAGGAAACGTCAAATTGTGGAGAGCTTGATAAATACGTAATGCACTTCTAAGTATGAAACGTCATTTGAACCACAGGTAGAATAAAGGTAGTTAAAGACTGTAAAGAAATTCGCCTGTATTTTTCGGGAAGATATGTCGGCAAATTCAAACGATTATTGACATTATAGTAACAGCAAATAATGCAGCAGTTCGACGACTGTAAACATTCTACATCTACATCTACATACATACTCCGCAATTCACCGTAAGGTGCGTGGCGGAGGGTACACCGTACCACTACTAGGCATTTCCTTTCCTATTCCACTCCCAAATTGAACGAGGAAAAAAAGAATGCCTATATGCCTCCGTACGAGCCCTAATTTCTCTTGTCTTTGTGATCTTTACGCGAAATGTAAGTAGGCGGCAGCAAGATCGTACTACACTCAGCTTCTAATTCCGGCCCTCTAAATTTACTTAACAGAAATTCACGAAAAGAACGTCGTCTTTCTTCCAGCGATCCCCAATTGAGTTGCCGGAGCATTTCCGAGACACTCGCGCATTGGTCGAACCTACCGGTAACAAATCTAGCTGCTCGCCTCTGAACCGCCTCTATGTCTTCCTTCAAACCGATCTGCTGCGGGTCGCAAATACTTGAGCAATACTCAAGACGTGGTCGTACAAGCGTTTTATACGCGGTCTCCTTTACAGGTGAAGTACATCTTCCCAAAATTCTCCCAATAAACCGAAGTCGGCTGTCTGCGTTACAACTGTCCTTACATGCTCGTTCCATTTCATATCGCTCTGCAATGTTACGCCTAGATATTTGAACGACGCGACCGCATCAAGAAGCTCACTACTGATGCTGTATTCGAACATTATAGGATTGTTTTTTCTACTCATTCGCATCACCTTACATTTTTCTACATTGAGAGCTAGCTGCCATTCTTCGCACCAACTAGAAATTTTGTCTAAGTCATCCTGTATGCTATTACAGTCAGTTACAGACGACACCCTCCCATACACCACAGCATCATCAGCAAACAGCCGCAAATTACAACTTACTCTGTCCATCAGATCATTTATATAGATAGAAAATAATAGCGGTCCTATCACACTCCCCTGGGGCACGCCTGACGATACACTCGTCTCTGATGAGCACTCGCCGTCGAGAACAACGTACTGCGTTCTATTACTTAGGAAGTCTTCCAGCCAGTCACAAATCTGTGAACCTATTCCATAAGCTCGTATCTTCGTTAGCAGTCTGCAGTGTGGCACCGCGTCGAACGCCTTTTTGAAGTCGAGAAAAACACAACCCGCCTGTTGCCCTTCGTCCATGGCTCGCAAGATGTCATGTGAGAAAAGGGCAAGCTGAGTTTCGCATGAACGATGTTTCCTAAACCCGTGCTGACACTTAGGATGCAGTAGTAAACGAGAAATGCTATTTGTAAGGGGAATTATTTTCCGAAATGCGTCGCCCAGAAATGAAGCAAAAATCAAGACTGGCAGTGAGTAATATAAAACCTTTGATTCATCGTTAGCAGACGCTCAGTAACACCAGGCGTAACACTGGCGTTCTCAAAGATGGCGGCAGCCTTTCCAATTGGCTTCAACTATGGCGGCGCTGTGGCCAGTCTATGTTGATTATATACGTCTTTGGTTCACACTGTTCTGTCTGTTGTTGTTATGGTCTTCAGTCCGGAGACTGGTTTGATGCAGCTCTCCACCCTACTCTATCCTGAGCAAGCCTTTTCATCTCCTCATAAGAACGGCAATCCACATCTACTTGAATCTGCTTACTATACGCGTCTCTTGGTCTCCCTCTGCGATTTTTACCCAACACACTTCACTCCAATGCTAAATTTACGATTTCTCGATGAATAAGAATGTGTCCTACCAAGCGGCCCCTTCTTTTAGTCAAGGTATGCCAAAAATTCCTTTTCTCGCCAATTCTATTCAGTACCTCTTCATTAGTTATGCGATCTATCCACCTAATCTTCAGCATTCTTCTGTAACACCACATTTCAAAAGCCTCTATTCTCTTCCTGTCTGCACAGCTTATCGTCCATGTTTCACTCCCATACAAGGCAGCACTCCACACAAATGCCTTCAGAAAAGACTTCCTTACACGTAAATTAATATTCGATGTTAGCAAATTTCTCTTTTTCAAAAATGCTTTTCTTCCCATTGCCATTCTGCATTTTATATCCTCTGTACTGCGACCATTACATGTTATTTTACTATCCAAGTAACAAAACTCATCTACCACATTCATTGTTTCGTTACCTAATCTAATTCCTTCAGCATCGCCTGATTTTCTAAGACCGCATTCCATTACTTTTGTTTTGCTCTTGTTAATGTTCATTTTATACGCTCTCTTCAACACACTGTCCATTCCATTCAACTGCTCTTCCAGGTCCTTTGCTGTCTCTGATAGAATTACAATGTCATCAGCAAAACGCAATATTTTTATTTCTTCCCCCTGAACTTTAATCCCTATTCCAAATTTTTCCTTGCTTTCCTTTACCGCCTGCTCGATCTACAAATTGAATAACATCGGAGAAAGGCTACAACCCTGTCTTACTCCTTTCTCAACTGATGCTTTCCTTTCATGTCCTTCGAGTCTAATAACTGCGATATGGCTTTGGTACAAGTTGTAAATAACTCTCCTTTCCCTGTATTTTACCCCAGCTGACTTCAGAATTTGAATGAGTGTATTCCCGTCAACATTGTCAAATGCTTTCTCCAAGTCTACAAAAGCTAAAAATGTAAGTTTGCCTTTCCTTAATCTATCTTCTAAGATAAGACGTAAAGTGAGTATTGCGTCACGGGTTGCTACGTTCCTCCTGAATCCAAACTGATCTTCCCCGAGGTCAGCTTCTACCAGCTTTTCCATTCTTCTGTAGATAATTAGTGTTAAAATTTTGTAACCATGACTTATCAAACTGATGGTTCTGTAATTTTCACATCTGTTTGCGCCTGATTTCTTTGGAATGGGGATTATTACATTTTTCCTAAAGTCTGAGGGTATTTCGCCTGTCTCATACATCCTACACACCAGTTCAAATAGTCTTGTCATGTCTGGCTCTCCCAGAGACTTTAGTAGCTCTGAGGGTATGTCATCTACTCCTGGGGCCTTGGTCCGACCTAGGTCTTTCAAGGCTCTGTCAAATTCATCTCTCAGTATAGTATCTCCTATCTTGATCTACTTCCTCTTCCTTTCCTACAACATCGTCTATAAGTTCATTTCCTTTATAGAGCTGCTCTATGTACTCTTTCCACCTTTGAGCTTTCCCTTCTTTGCTGAGAACTGGTTTTCCATCTGAGTTCTTGATATTCATAGAGTTGCTTTTCTTGTCCCCAAATGTCTCTTTTATTTTCCTGTAGGAGGTATCTACTTTTCCCCTTCTTATACATTCTTCTACAGATTTGTATTTGGCTTCTAGCCACTCCTGCTTAGCCATTTTGCACTTCCTGTCAATTTCATTTCTTAGTCATCTGTACTCCATTTTGCCTGTTTCATTTACTTCATTTTTATATTTTCTCCTTTCATCAATTACCCATCTGTCTACCCACTGTATATACAGCCTCTGGCAATAAAGTTCGGTGAATGAAGTCAGAACGGTCGATTGGGCAACACAGGAGAATGACACTTGCGTAGCGGCCGCTGTTGACAACTCGGCCCCCACCGTAGCTGTTGGGCACCGTGTGTGTTCCGTGATAGACCTGTTAGACGAAGAGCTCGTTTACTGCCATTGTTCTGAACTGTGAAGAGGACAATGAACGAGCAAAGGATCAATCTAAATTTTTGTATTAAGCTCGACCAGGCACCTAAAGAATAGCAGCCGATGCTGGTACGTGTTTATGGGGCTTGCCCTGTCCGTGAAGTGCGTGTACGACTGGGTCGCCCGTTTTCGAGGAGGCCGGGAATGTGGTTCTGACAATTCCTGTAGTGGACGACCACCGACCGACATCAGTCACGAAGACACTGAGAAAGTGAGTACTATACTCCGTCCACCGAAAAGAGAGACAGACTGTAAACACACAGAGACGCATGGCTAGGGGTGGACAAAATGGTGAGGGCATGCTCAGTGTTGCCGCAATCGTTTCAGGTGTAAGATCGCTGTGTGGTTTGTTACAGAGCAGTGGTATCAGAAGGCGAACATGTTTACAATTCTTATCTCTTAACAATTCATAAAATGTAGTTGTCTGCAAATTGCCCAAATCTCTATGTTCGTGTACGACAACAAGCATTTTGTCAATTGGTTACTACAGTGAATATTTTTTTTGAGACTCCAAAGAGGTATGGCTTTGTACTAATTTACCACATGACAATGAGGAATGACCAACTCCGGTAGATGCAGGTGTTTTCATAACAATATCCGACATTGAATTTTATTGGCACAATATTTCCGTTTTATACACACTACGAACCTCAGACTGTCTGAAGAACTTGTTGATTTCTTCTTTGATCGCTGCTTGTGTGGATTCAAAATCGAGGGTGACATAATGAGTTTACTCTTACTTGACAGTAACGAGAGAGAAAGAGAGGCGCAGTCTTCGAACGCTGAATGTGATTATAAATACTAATACCTGTGCTGCTAGTCAGCAAAAGGTTCTTCAATAAAAGGTTACAATCAGCTTATATTATGAAATCCGTATAAAAAAATACACAAATACCTTTCAACTGAAACAGATGCGGCGACAGAACGCACAAGATTTGTCCACCCCTTGGTCACGCGCCTCACTGTGTTTACAGTCTCTCGTTTCGGTGAACGGAGTATAGGGTGGTCGTAAAAAGTCGATGTTAGAATGTTGTCAACGGAAACCCTATAAAGGTAGTGAAAGTTTGAGCACGACTGGAGAATATTAACCCGTGCCGCTAGGCACTCTAAGGTACAAAAAACGCGAGTGGGCCGATTAGCGATATTTGCGGGCCGTATCTCCGGAACTCACCATTATTTCTCGTGATTTCTGTGTCAGGTGGAATATTATTTTATGTCATGTATATTCCATATATATTTATTGCTACTACTAGTACATCTACATCTACATGGGATACTCTGCAAGTCACTTTAAGTGCCTGGCAGAGGGTTCATCGAACCACCATTATACTATTTATCTCCCATTCCATTCTCGAATAGCGCGCGGGAGGAAAGAACACCTGAATCTCTCCGTTTGAGCTCTGATTTCTAGTATTTTTTTCTGATGATCATTTCTACAGCGAACAATATATTTTCGCGTTCGGAGGAGAATGTTGGCGACTGCAGTTTCGTAAGTGGCCCACGCCGCAGCGATAAGCATCGTTGTTATAATGATTCCCATACCAGATCCTGTATCATTTCCGTAACGCTGTCTCCCCTGTATCGTGACAATACGAAACGAGCTGCCCTTCTTTGGACTCTTTTGATGTCCTCCGTCAAACCCACCTGATAAGGATCCCACACTGGGCAGCAATACTGCAAAAATGGACAGACAAGCGTAGAGTATGTAGTTTCTTTTGTAGTTCTGCCAATAAAACGCAGTTTGTGGTTCGCCTTTCCCACGACACTACGTGTTCTTTCCAATTTAATTCTGAAGTAATAGTAAGTCCTAGGTTGTTGAAAAATTTACGGCCTTTACGTGTGATTGATTTATCTTGTAAACAAATTTTAGAGGATTTCTTTTCGTACTCAGGTGGACGACTTCACACTTCTCATTATTTAGACTCAATTGCCAATTTTTACACCATACTGATATCTTATTCAGATCGTTCTCTAGTTGGTTCTAAGTTACAAAAAACGTGAGTGGGCCGATTAGCTACATTTGCGGGCCGTATCTCCGGAACTCGCCATTATTTCTCGTGATTTATATGTCAAATGAAAGGGAATATTATTTTATCTAATGTCTATTCTATATATATTTATTGCTACTTCTAGTAGAACCGAGCTATAACAGCCTCACCATCATGATTGTCATGTAAATGTAGATTTAGATAATTCCTTTCCTGTACTATTTTACATCTAAATTCCGAAGCCAATATTCTGTGGTAATGTATATTATTATCCTTTTACATATTCAGAGATAATAGTACAACAATGGCTTTAACCTCTGCCATAAGAGGCAAAACCAAAGATAAAATTTTCATTGTAGGCTATTCTTCTAACCAGGTAACAGGTTGTAAATTGTCCTGTAATCGTCAAGTTTTGGCCACTCCGTTCTACAATTTGCGTGCTGTGAAACAATCTAATGGAATCAGCAAGGAATACTTTTGGGTCCCAGCCTCGTCGCCGCTTTTGTGTCTCGTCCGCCGGTTGTCGTAGGTGTCGGTGGCCGAGTAGACAGAGACCGACACAGGAATAAAGGATGCACGCGTGTGCAGGTACGGGGGACAGCAGAAACTAGAAACACTAGAGTAAATTAGAACGAGATATATATTTCATAGAGACTTAGTAATGTAACTTTTACATAGTTCTTGACTGCAGAATGCTGATACATAGATTAGATAGAGTCCTGCCTACTGATGATTCCTAGTGCCTATCCGACAGCCAAGTCTTAACTGGTGCCTATGTGATTCCCAAGTGCTAACTGGTTGCTATCTCAGTCCCAAGTGATCGATGCAGCAGTCGTGGCCACGAGCGGAGTTGCAGCAGAGGGCGCTTGTGGCTGACGTCGTAAGAACGCCGCGCCGTGCGTGCATGGCGGCGCGCGGCGAAAGTAGGTGGCGCGCACTTTAGACTTGTGCGACACCACACCCCTCCCCCCCAAACCGCCGCGCCGTCGTGGCGTAGGGCTGAGGGCCACGGCGACGGCACTGGGAGGAGGGCTTGGGCGGGGGCGTTACTGGTTGGACGGGCGTCGTAGCTGAGGCTGGGATCGAGTCGCCGTCCGCGCCCCGGTATCCACCTTGCGATCCCCCAGGAAACCCACCAAAACGAGAGGAAGGGCGCACGCCTCCGCCCAGAGGGAGCAGGTCATCTTCTTCTGAGGTGCGTGGCCCAGACAGGGACGACACGCACGGTCCTGGAGGTCCTCTCGGTGACGCTGTCATCTGCGGCGGCGACAGTGGCGGAGGCGCGTCGACATCCATAGGGATGATCTCGTAGTCCGGGGACGCTGGGCTCATTGGTAAGCGATGTGGCTGTGCTCCCTGGCGGTGAACTGGGTCTGGAATCAAGAAACCAGAGACAGGATCGCGTGGCCTGTGCAAGCGTAATTGGTTTGCGTCGCGCCGCAGCTCCGACCCTGTGGAAGAACGTACAACATACATATTGCGGCCGAGCACGCGCTGAATGGTACCCGGTAACCACCTCTTCTTGTTTCCAGCAAACACCTTGTACAGCGCCGGCGTCGAAACCTGAAAACGCGTAGCGCCATACGAACCGACTCGGTGCGTGGGAGGCTGCAGCAGGTGAAGGAGAGTGCGGTGACGGCGGCCGTGTAGCAGCTCGGCAGGAGACGGGCCGTCACGTGGCATGCACCGATACGTAGACAGGAAAATTTGAAGAGCTTGCTGCCTGGAGTGCTGACCTTTCATCTTTTCCATGTGAGACTCGAATGTTCGGACGAAACGTTCTGCTTCACCATTGGACTGAGGGTGAAAAGGTGCGGTGGTGATATGCTGAATGCCATTCACACGGCACCACAATTACCATACAAGAAGTACTAATTTTCTGGGAAAAAGCTCGGATTTCTACATGAGAAAGATACTATTACGAGAGAAATTTCACGTAAAGGGTAGAAATGCTCGAAAGAACATGAATAAAAAGTCAGAATCCGCAAAGAACAAAATCAAAGAGTTCGCCTCAAAGATAAATGATCTCTTTGACATCGCCCATCAGGATGCCTTGGCCGCGATGAAATCATAAGAAGATGAGATGTTTCTTTAGAAACAAAGGGTGAAAGGTCGACCAGACTCTACGCTTGGAGTAGATCTGAAGTTAGCTCGAGGTGAAGAAAGAAAACTGCAAAAGGAACTTCCGAAATTGAACGAGCAAATTTTTTGTTCCCTTAATTTCAGACGAAGAAAAATTGGAAATGGAGAACAGAGTTCTTAATCAGACCAAGTCCGAGACAGAAAACTCAAGAATTATAAACCCCAAATTTCGAAGACGCTAACTGGAAAACCTACTTACTTCACAATTATCTGAGTGGGGCGATGAATTTCTTTGAACATTTCTACATTAACGCAGATTTCCTGAGAGAACCCTTAAACATTTTAATGAAGGATTAGGGATTGCGAAGTCAGTATAGGTCGTTAATGATGTGGCAGAAAGAGGAATGAAATTAATTATAGACTTTAATAACCTTCTTACGAAAGATGAGGAACGGAAACAATACGTTTTACAAGTAGTACACAAATGCCGAAAATGAATTTAAATGGTGGAGTTGGCATACTGATTCGTAATCAACAACAAACATCCACAGGACACTATACGACTAAGGCTATTCTGTTTTATATGATTTACAATGATATATGGAATATTCTACTCCACTCTAAATTAGCACTGCGGACAAAATCAAGCAGAGTACGATAAAAACATTACGATGGAATTAAGAGTACAAAACACACACAAAATTGTAATCAGAAATTAGGTGTTATGAAACTATTTTGAACGAAACCGAAACGAACACGGAAGACTGTAAATCAACCAATAACAAACTGAAATGATAGGCTGATGACAGCGCTGCAAGTGAAGGAGAGGTGGATCGAGGTTTTGAAACCAGACGTCCCTATAAATTGTTTAACCACGTGGTACCGAACGGGCGCCTGGTGGTTAGGCAACACTTCGTGCGCGCTTGTGTTCTGTAGCATATACAGCACGGGGAGTTTTTTTAACGAAAGACATTTACCTACTCTGTTTACCGGAACAAGAAATTTGCGATAGTAAGTATCAAAAAATGACATTTTACACGCATAAAATCAACCAAGAAAATTAGTCCACATATTTGTGGCTTTAGTTACCTCTTCAGCTCGCTTTGTTACCGACACCATTGCATGATTTCCGTTGTCTTTTGCAGACATATAGTTCGCTTTTATTTAAAATAAATGGTGTCAGTTTGTTGCAAATGGTGTTATTAATGAAGTGGCCTCCGTTGAAAAGGATGGCATGACAGATCTCACGGAAGAAAATCCATTCCTATTCCTCTCTCTCTCTATCTCTATCTCTCTCTATCTCTCTCTCTCTCTCTCTTTCTCTGTTTTTCATTTTCCTTATTTACTCAGCTGCACTTAACCCTTCGACAGTCGCGTATATATCTGTGAGATACATGACCTACTTTTTCTCAAATATTACCGCAATGAACAATGATAACGGCTTTCTGGCACACGACATCTTGTGTCATACCTTTGTTATTGCTTCACAGGAGTTCCAGCCTTATTCCGATACTGACAAGATCATAGATGACTCAGACGAGAGCATGTGTATTTTCTGTATCAGTCAGATACAGCGCGGCTACTTGCATAACGCATTGTCGCCGCTAATGATAGAAGCCGTAGCATTCTTTGGAGCTTACTCAAGTTGGCAACTGCGTTGTTGCCTTCTAGATGAAGCAACATTTCGTTGTAGCTACATGTACTCTCTTTCAAAATGAGTAAACGATATGATTTAGAAAATCCGAAGGATTTGGAAGAAATACATCGCCTTTTTTCGACGATGAGGTATCGATTGAAGATGATCTTGTAGAAACTGATTTGGAAACCGAAGATATATTCAAAAAAAGATCTGTAGACTTAGACACAGATCACGAATTTGATGAAGAGGAAAATAATGAAGTGCAAGAAAGTGATGATGTGATTTTCCTGGCCTGTGGCCACTTGATATTTCTGGCCGCTGGCCGTTTCTTTGCTAACATCGTACGTGTCTTAAATGCGGAAGAAAGACAGCAGTGCAGCATATGTTGAAATGTGGGGTGGGGAGCAGTAGCATATGGCACAGTAGGTGCTGGTTCCCGTGGGAAAGCCCGCCTATGTTACTGGTACTCTCCTCGCATTGGCTGCTGCAATTCACGTCACGTGATTTCTTTTGAAATTAGTTTTATTTATTATATACCAAATATTAATCATTCAGAGCTGAGAATTTGTGATAAATATCTCTCAAGGACAGGCTAGATTTTGACAGTTTAAAAAGTTTAAGGTGTCTTCTCTTAATGTAGCAAGAGAAGAGCGATTTTGCAGAAGGCGCGCGACGGCCCCGTTTTGGCGCGGAATAGAGCGTCAGGTGCCCTCTCGCAACGCGCCGCAGTTTCAGTCTCGAGCTGACCACTATACGCGCCGGACCGCACCGGTCATGAGTAAAGATTTGTGTAATAGTGATAACAGTCGAGGTGTCAACATGAGCTATGGGCAGCATAGGCCATGTCGTATTAACAAAAGTTGTTCATATTTAATTATTTATTTAATAAATGGCATCCCAGACAATTAAAAATCTCGCGAGTCGCTTCTTATGCTTCCATCATACAGAACTTATTTTAGCCTCACTTGTATGCAGAAGAAGAACCAACGACCTGTGTGCTGTCTTCTGCGCTGGGGACACAACTATAGAAGACAACAGGTTAGTCAGAACTCTATGCTTTCCATAAAGTCTTGGACAGCAACTACGGCACCTCGTGCGTACTGTAGGGCGGTACAAACGCACACTGCTACGCAACAGCATCCTCAAGGATGTGGAGGTTTTAGGGGACTTGTGGGAGAAAGCAGTACTAACTTCTCCGTCCGCAAATAAAACCCTAGGAAGCTTGTAATAAACATTACTATTTTTGTGAGGACAACTAAAATGCTTACAGTTGTAAATAATAAACATTGCAGGCATCAACTCAAGAGTAATTTTCCTGGGCAACAAGAATAAACACTCAAATAGGCGCGACTACCTCAAAACTTTGGCTGTGACTCTACTGCAAGATCATCTCAAAAGAAGAGCTCTTATTATGACTCTACCAGATGATATAAAGTCGATGCTGGTAAAGTACAAACCTCAAGGAAAAGAGTAAGAAAATGCTGAACTATCTTTGCACTCAGGAAATAAGAAAAGAAAAAGATGCCAGTCATGTTACAGGGAGACAAAAGAAACTTGCCTCAGCAAGTAGCCTATGCATGGGAAAAATGCTGTACACATCTTTGTTTGCAAAAAAAGCACGCAAAATAATTTGTGAACAATGTCTTTCTGTAGAGAGCAATCCATAAAAGAAACATGCTCTGATTAGTTCAATAATTTATTTGTGTCTATAATGGAGTCACTTTGTAAAAGATTTTCATGTACTTCGCAATTACAATATGTTATATATTTCTGTTAATTTGAAAGTGCAATGAGCCTAGTGTTCACTTATGTATTTGCCAAATCTGTAACAATAAAGTAACAGTAATTTAAAACAAAAGAAAAAGAAGCTATAAACAAAAGCACAACCACAAAAATCATCACATGTATCCAGGAGATAGATCGCGTCATGGAAGTTGACGCGCCTGATGGACGGTAATGATTTAAGAGATAAGCGCTATCAATTTGAGGAAAATGTAACTACACGTTTATTCACTTTTCAAAGATTGGGGAGGATAGTGAAACGAGCAGTTTTTCTTCGTCTCCTTCCGGAGTGTATAACAAAATCTTTCTCCCGTGCACGAACAAATGCAGATCGATTCGGCAAGCTGCGTCATTCTTCCTGTCGGCGAGACGCTAAACTCCGACCTTTGACTGAGTCAGGGGTGACGTGTCCATTGTCCACGCCAACCTCGAAATCTGTCAGTCAGTTATCCTTCGCCTCTGCAGACAATGCTACAGTTTCTCTTGCTCGAGACATTGTGATCTGAGTTATATTGTCCAGTTTCTATCGCAGCGAGAAACGTGATTTCAGAAAAAGACTCTTACGGCGGCCATGACAACAGCTAATAATTGTTCCAACCGTGACGAACCTGTTACGTTTCCTTGTGACGCAAAGGACTTTGTTATTGGACTCAGTTGAACTTCGTCATCATCCAAGGCAATGCCAAGCAGGAAGGCTGTCTATTCTTTACTAATCATTTTATATAACTAACTGCGCTTTAAAAATTTTATTCCTGGGTTAAATTCTTTGTTCTCGTACTCTCGAAATCTCTTGAATATACAGCTACAGGATGTTCGGAAATTCCCGTTACATTCAAGGATTTGTATGGGGAAGTAATATTTTGTACGGAAATGTCATCCAGTCACGTTATAAATACTTTATTTTTTATGTCTGGCTCTGTGAAAGAAATCTCTATTACCGCCAGCTCTACAAATTACGCATATTGGGGGGATATAGTATCGACCAAAACAAGAACTCCAAAATGCATACCTAAAGAGCTACGAGCACTTTGTAACGTTTCTCCTATGTTGCACGCTTCCTGCAAAACCATTGCCAACATTACAAACATGAAATATCGGACACCTAAAATAAAACTTCGCTACCGGACATGTAAAATATCAGATTTTCGCGTTCAGTTTGAAATATGATTAACACTATTAATAGAACATCTTTATCAAATAGTACGTTGATTTAAGCATAACTTTGGCTGTCCTTTTTCCGTAATTTTCAATTTTTATACTTTCGTAAATAATAGCTGCAAACACTAAAAGCCGGCCGCGGTGGCCGAGGGGACTGAGGCGCTCCAGTCACGGTCTGCACGGCCACTACGGTCGGGGGTTCGAATCCCCCCTCGGGCATGGATATTTGTGCCGTCCTTAGTCTTAGCTAGTTCATAAGTAGTTTTTAAGCTTAGGGACTGATGATCCCGTAGTTAAGTCCCATAAGTTCTACAAACATTTGATCATTTTGAAACCCTAAAATTACACTTAGTTTTGAAAATTGCTGAACCTATAAAGATACTAATTTTGTATATTGCATGTTATAACTATTGTATAACATGATTACATGTATACCTTTTGTTTAAATAAATTACGGCAGACCATGTTTTATATATCACTGGATCCTAAATTAAATACTGATCATTTTTCTCGCACTAAAATTAATAATCCGTTTGGTACTAAGAAACTAGCTTCGAAATAGACAAAATTACGACGACTGTATACAAATAAGTATATATAAAAAAATTAGACCGCAAACTGAAATACATTAAAATTCCATATCTCAATAATAGTACGCCTACACAATATTGCCAAAACAGATAAGTAATCACTTCGAAAGCACAAATAATGTAAATAATTTGAGTAAATTTAAAACAAATCAAAAGATGACTTTTAATTTGCGTACACTATTAAATACACATTTCATGAAACATGTACGTACATTGAGATAAATAGTTGAAGCCTACATGTAATATTTTAATTTGTGTATTTTGGCATATTTGAAGTAAAAGAATATTGTTTAATTGAGAATTACAAAACATTGTCATTAGCCTTATTACGCAGTTACGCTGCAAATGTTTGAGTGCGAGCCATGCTATGGCACTCTAGTCCTGGTTACAAACCTGTAAACATCTTTGTTATATTTTTGCTGGAAGAGATTGTGGAACAGTCAAAAAATGATGATAAAACGTTTATTCAGAAAAGTTTAAATAAGTGAGTTCGTCAATTTCATCATTTAACAACTACCACCATTTCATTTAAGAGAATGTAGCTCCGAAGTAAACCTGGATCAACGGACTCAATCACAACGCAAACCAAACTGGCCATCGCATCGAACATCAGAATCCAAGCTATGTGTTTTTATTTTTATTTTTAATAACGTGTACCTCTCCATCCCCCGGCGTCCTGTTAATAGAACTGAGTCTTGACACATTTCGTCTAGACCATATTGGGATCGGCAACACGGGGAATCGTCACAACTTGACGATCAGAGAAGAAGTGGTAATAGTATTGAAGGTCAAGACGTGCTGATAGCTTTTAAGGTGTACATTTTAGAGTCCACCTTTACTAGACATTTTTAACACTCAGAAATGCAGATCATCGGTTGCAAAGCTAGTGGTTGATTACTTCGGCTTCAACTAAAGAAGCTTTCAACAGAACTACAAAAATTTTAGCTGCATGAATGGACAATGGTTCTTAAGCAACAGACTTCATGTTCAAGTTACGAATATATAATTACATGCGTCAGGATTAACAAGCAGGACACACTTCATGAAACTAAAACGCACCGCTAAGTGGCATATAGCAAAAAAAAAAAATGACAATAAACTGTTGTTTTCATGAAGGCTTCCTTAGTTGAAGCAGAAACCATGATTAAGCAATCAACCTCTAGCTTCGCAACCGATGAGCTGTATTTTTGAGTGTTAATCTTTCACGAACAGTTGACGGCCACGTTAAAATTGAAACATGTTTTTCTTATTTTAGTCCACTCTACCTCCTTCTAAAGCATTGAGAGCAAAGAGTTTGAAGTAGATGAGATTTGTTCCACAGAGTCAAAGAAATGCCCACAGCATCACAGGATACCATTTCCAGTCACTGTTTCCCGGCCAAAATATTTTTACTTACTAGTGTAGTTAGAAGTGATATCTGGCGTTCCACAGGGGAGCGTTATAGGACCCCTACTCTTCCTTGTGTTTATAAACTGTTCGCGGATGATGCTGTCGTTTATCGGTTAGTGAAGTCAACAGAGGATCAAAAGCAACTGTAAAGCGATTTAGACAAAATTTCAACATGGTGCGAAAATTGGCAGTTGGCACTAAATAAAGAAAAGTGTGAAGTAATACACATGGCCACTAAAAGAAATCCGGTGAACTTCAATTACGCGATAAATCAGTCAAACCTTAAGATCGTAAATTCTACCAAATACCTAGGAGTTACAATTACGAACAACTTTGACTGAAGAGAACACATAGAAAACATTGTGGGGAAGGCGAATCAAAGGTTACGTTTCATTGGCAGAACGCTTCGAAGATGCACCAGCTCCACCAAAGAGACTGCCTACATCACACTTGTGCGTCCTCTCCTGGAGTACTGTTGCCCCATCTAGGACCCTCACTAGGTGGGACTGACGGAAGACATTGAGAAGTTTCAGAGAAGGGCAGTTCGTTTTGTTTTATCACGTTACGGGGGGGAAAGCGTCGCGGAAATGTTGCACTAATTGGGGTGGAAATCATTGAAAGAAAGGCGTTATTCATTGCGGCGTGATCTGTTTGCGAAGTTTCAATCACCGACTTTAAGTTCTGAATGTGAAAATATTTTGCTAGCACCCACCTACTTAAGGAGACATGACCATCCCAATAAAAGAAGAGAAATCAGATCGAAAACGGAACGATTTAGGTGTTCCTTCTTCCCGCGCGCTATTTAGAGAATGGAACGGTAGAGAAAAGTCATGAAAGTGGTTAATGAACCCTCTGCCAGGCACTTAAATGTGATTTGCAGAGTGTCTATGTAGATATAGATGTAAATGTTCAAATGTTTGTCAAGCTTAAGGGACTCAACCGCGGGGTCATCAGTCCCTAAACGTACAAACTACTTATGAACTAGCTGATACTAAAGACGGCACAAATATCCATGCTCGAGGGGGGGGATTCGAGTCCCCGACCGTAGCGGCCGTGCAGACTGTGACCGGCGCGCTGCAGACCGCTCGGCCACCGCTATTACTTACTCCCCTATAGATTTGGAATGAGAATTTTCGAACACCCTGTATTGCAATAAACTCTGCATTCATTTCGTACTCTACTGTTAATGGATGCCCGTCCTTTTCTCTCTTCACCTGTATTAATTATAAATATCAGCATCATATACGTAATAAGCGATAGGACGACGTAATGACTTCTGTAACTGAAGCAGCTAAATAAGTTCTAGGAGAGAAAAAGGTAACAATTATAGATTTTGATTGATTAGTAACAATTATGGACAAGTGGTTCGATGAGATGTGTGAACATGCTGTGAAGGCCAGGGAGAGAACAAGGGCAATACACATGCTGGATAGACGACGTCCGAAATGAAAGGAAAAACCCAAAACCGTAAAGAGGTAAGCAAATATGACTGAACAGACTGAAAAGGTGAGTACAATATCAGATCTCAGTGAAATATCCCAGACGTTGAAACATGTGAGAATGACGACAGAAAGGAACAGTAGGGGAAACTCAAAGGGGAATGTCAGAGGAGGAAAGAAGAGGTTAGTTGTAGACGTGGTAGTTGGCAGAAAGCTGTCTGATCTCCCGAGGAAGGATAATCTCAAATGTTCAAATGTTTGTATAGCTTAAGGGACTTAACTACGGGGTCATCAGTCCCTAAGCTTACAAACTACTTATGAACTAGCTAATTCTAAGGACAGCACAAATATCCATGCCCGAGGGGGGATTCGAACCCCTGACCGTAGTGGCCGTGCAGACCGTGACTGGCGCGCCGCAGCCCCTTCGGCCACCGTGGCCGGCAATAATTATCTCTCCTGTCTAAACTGCAGAGGATCTCTAGCTTTGATAGAACTTGTATTAGTAGCTTTAGGTTGTGACGGTGTCTTACTGTTCGTAAAAGGGCGTTTCTGAGCTTCGATCATTAGACTGGGAGTTCTGGTCTCGCGTCTAGCATACAGTCTTTTGAGGAGGAACAACTCAGTTATTTGTAAACGAGGCACGTACTCGAAAAAGGTCAAAATTATGAAATTTTTTTGTCTCTTCATTTCCTACAAGGTGCTAAGATTTCAGTTACCACATACTAAGTTCCGTTTCCGCTTATAAGTGCGAAAAAAATAATAATTTGTAACAGACTGCAAAAGGCCACGGCCTTTTGTTAATCTCCATTCTTTCGTATTATCTGTTTGTGGGACTTTTTATTTTTTAGTTTTGTTAAATGCTTTAAAACCAACATTTAGATGTTTTACAGCGCTAGACCTCCTACGAAATTGTGTGCATGGATAAAACACAAAACCCTAATGAAAGTTACAACTCCTTGGTTTGACACAAGATGCCCAAAGACAACATTTGTTTCCTTGATTATTGCTAAAATTGCTACAAATGATGCTTGTTTAGTTATTAACAGTGGTAATCTTAGCAGAATTAAAACTGAGGCTAAGCTTTCATCCAGAAGCTTCGGCAAATTCAGTATCGAAGGAAATCGATGACGAAAGAGTTGCTACGACTGATATTTCTGCCAATAAAGTTGAACAGTAGGTTAACCAAACAAGACAAAGAAAGAAAAAAAAGAGCTGAGGATTAATAGGAGTATGCATGTGCCTTGCACCAGTTCACACAGAGAAGGTAACACCTAATACCTTCGAATCATCGATTCAGTATTCCCGTAACTTAATTTTTTGTAACTTTATGTACCTTTTTTCTCACAAACCAAAGAAGGTGTAGAGTAATTTAATTTTGCATATGACTAGTCATTACCATGGTGAAAAATTTTGTAGAACGAATTCTTATGAAATAAATTAGTAAGATACTAGAATAAAATCCAAATTATGGTAAATTATTTTTCTGAGTTATTAAATATTTACAGACGAATGGAAAAACTTGTGGAATCCAACCTCGGGGAAGATCAGTTTGGATTTAGGAGAAATGTAGGAACACGAGAGGCAATACTCATATTACGACTTATCTTAGAAGATAGGCTAAGGAAAGGGAAACCTACGTTTTTAGCGTTCGTCGATTTGGAGAAAGCTTTTGACAATGTCGACTGGAATACACTCTTCCAAATTCTGAAGGAATCAGGGGTAAAATATATATTCAACCTAGTATACAAAAACCAGACGGCGGTTATTAAAGTCGAAATGGCAAGAAAGGGACGCAGAGGTTGGGAAGGGAGTAAGACATGTTGTAGCCTTTTCCCAATGTTGTTCCATCTGTACATTGAGCAGGCAGTGAAGGAATGGAAGGAGAAATTTGGAGAGGGCGTTAAAGTGCAGGGAGAAGACATAAAAATATTGCGGTTTGCCGTTGACATAGTAATTCTGTCAGAGATCACAAAAGATCTGGAAGAGCAATTGAATGGGATGGACAGTGTCTTGTAAGGAAGATATGAATATTAACAGGAGTAAAACGAAGGTAATGGAATGGAATGTCAGAAAATCAGGCGATGCTGAAGGAATTAGCCTAGGTAATGAGACAATAAAAGTAGTAGATGAATTTTGTTATTTGGGTAGCACGATAACTTCTGATGGCCGAAGTAAAGAAGATATAAAATGCAGAATATCTAGGGGGAAGAAAAGCGTTTCTAAAGAAGCGAAACTTGTTAACATCCAATATTAATTTACATCTTAGGAAGTCCTTTCTGAAAGCATTTGTCTGGAGTGTAGCATTGTATGGGAGTGAAACTTGGACGATAAGGAGTTCAGATAAAAAGATGATAGAAGCTTTTGAAATGTGGTGCTACTGACGAATGATGAAGATTAGATGAGTAGATCATGTAACTAATGAGGAGGTGCTTAACCGAATCGGGGAGAAAAGGAGTTTCTGGCATATCCTGACTAAGAGAAGGGATAGATTGGTTGAATACAATCTGAGACATCAAGGAATTGTCAATTTAGCATTAGAAGGAAGCGTGTGGGGTAAAAATCGTAGAGGGAGACCGAGGTACGAATATAGTAAGCAGATTAAAAAGGATGTAGGCTGCCGAACGTATTCTCAGATGAAGAGACTTGCACAGGACTGGGTAGCGTGGAGAGCTGCATCAAACCAGTCTGCGGACTGAAGACCACAACAACAACACTTTTCTGGGTAATGTGGAGACCCGTAAAAACTGATCAAAAGAAGATATCAAAATTCTGTTCCATAGATGTATATAATAATGCTGTATAAAATTATGTACAAAATACCAACAGTTTTGTTCTCATTGGTTTTTTGAAAAAGGAACATTTGAAAAAGCCCCTTGTTAATAAGTAAAGACGTAGGTCAATAAATATGAAAATGTATTTCATATGCACACAACATTTCTTAATAAGTTACCAAAGTTGGATAGATCACATTAAAAAATTAGATTAAAAAATATTTTTCGAAGTATTGCAGTTTCGCGCACGTTCCCTCCCCCCGTATGATGTTACTGAATTCCTCTGGGAGTTCACGTCTTACATATACTGCAGAGAGTGAAATAACAGGCACTGGCAGTTTGGTATAAATTACGTGACGAAACTGCTAAAGAATATTTCGAACTGGTGTTACAAGAACATAAACCTCTACGGGCCATGCAGAATGCAACTCCAAGGCCCGTTATACAGAGATCATATGATTGGAAATATAATTTACTTTGAAGTGAGGAAAAATACTGATTGTTGCTATCGTTACTCGTTATAACCGTTGTAACCGCTACAAAATGGCATGCATCTTTCACAAAGTGCCAAAGTTGAGCAGTGGGTGGTATACCTAGAGCTAGCAGTTCCTGAGGCATTGATCAGACGTTTTCCATAGGCTAGTGATCGGGAGAACAGATCGGACAAAGAAGAAACCTCCTGGCGACATAGAGGTTTTGATATTCACAGAATACATGACACCAACTGCGAATGGGCAAAGCCTAAACCGTGTACTCAGGCGGGATCCGAACCCGGATCTCCTGCTTTCTAGGCAATGATATCTTACACCATAATATTCCTGTAATTCATCAATTATCTTGTCCATTGGCCTACCAGCACATCACATGTTTTGCCATCAGACAGTTTTGTGTTTCCCAGCTCGGTTTTTATGTTACGGAGGAGTGTCCCCCAGCCTCTTCTTGACATGTCCCACATATTCAAGTTTTTGTATAAGAACATCATATGCCTAACTGTTCTGTACTGGAATGAAAGCCTTTCTGTCTCCATCGCCTAAGTAAATCACGTATCTCACATATCTCTCCTTTGATGAACGATGGAAAATGAAAAACGTTAACTCTCCTGTACTTCCATTCTTCCACTTGTACCATCATATATTTTTACACACTGCTGCTTATGAAGGAATGTGTTCTTATAGCAGTACTTACTGAGAACTACAACATCCGAAACTTTTTCAGTGTCAATACTGATTGCAATTGTAATACCATTTCTAGAACTACACCGACGCTTTTGACCCATCTACAGCAATGCTGACGTCTGTGTCATCCTCATTTTTTTCCACAGCCTCTGATATAAGCAGCAATCACTGAATCTTCTTCCAAAACGGTCACACAGTCCCCAGTGGCTTTTGCGTATTTGCTATACCTACAAGGAGATTTCGGCTAGTTCAACACAGAGCAAAAAACATTACCAGTCTTTGCACCTTTTCCAATACATCTAATGCCATAGAACAGTCTCATTTCCTGAATCCTTTCAGGAAGAAGATAAAGGCTTTTGAAATGTGGTGTTACAGAAGAATGTTGAAGATTAGGTGGGTGGATCGCGTAACTAATGAGGATGTACTGAACAGAATTGGGAAGAAACGGAGTTTTTGACATACCTTGACTAAAAGAATGAATCGATTGGTAGAACACATTCTTAAACATCAAGGAACCGTGGAGTGAAGAAATTGGGGTAAAACCGCAGATGGAGATCAAGAGGTGAATACAGTTATCAGATTCAAACGGATGTAGGTTGCCGTTCTTATGAGGAGATGAAGAGGCTTGCTCAGGATAGAGTAGGGTGGAGAGCTGCATCGAACCAATCTTCGGACTGAAGACCACAACAATAACACAATGGTACACTCCAGACAAATGCTTTCAGAAAGGACTTCCTAACATTTAAACTAATATTGGATGTCAACAAATTTCGCTTCTTCAGAAACACTTTTCTTCTCAATACCCATTCAGCGTTTTATATCTTCTTTACTTCGGCCATCAGAAGTTATCTTGCTACCCAAATCAAAAAAACTCATCTACTACGTTTATTGTCCCATTATCTAATATAATTCCTTCAGCATCGCCTGATTTTATGACATTACATTCCATACCGTCGTTTTACTTTTGTTAATGTTCATCTTATATCTTCCTTTCAAGACACCGCCCATTCCATTTAATTGGAATTACTATGTCATCGGCAAACCGCAAGGTTTTTATTCACTCTTCCTGAACTTTAATTCCAAGTTTCTGCTTGCATCCCTTGACTTCTTGCTCAGTGTGCAAGATTGAACAACGTTGGGGAAAGGCTACAACCCTGTCTTACTCCCTTCCCAACTTCAGCGTCCCTTTCTTGCCCTTCCATTTTAATAATGATGTGTGGTTTTTGTATAAGTTGAATATAAGGCCTTGACCTAATTTCGTATATCCAAGGAGTAGGTAAGACTTGTATCGCTATGCCTGGATGACACAAGAGCAAAGATTAAGCTGGAGAATAGAACCACGGGTAGTTTTCAGGTAACAACAGGACTAAGGAAAGGGGATAGTCTCTCTCCAATATATAGTTTCAACCATCAGGGTATCCAGGTAGCAAATAGGAACATCACCCATCTAGCATATGCAGATGATATAGTTTTAATGACACACACAAAAGAAAATTTGAAAATGCTAATGATAACCATGGAAAGCATAGCAGCAAATTTGGACTGAAACGGGACCCCACAAAAACCAAATACATGATAGTTGGAAGAGCCCTACACCCAGAAATCTAGGAATTTGGAGAATAACATCTACAAAAGAGTAAAGGATTTTAAATATCTTGGAAGCATAATTTCAGAAAACTTCATCGGCTGGAATGGAAATAAAGGCAAGAATTGAAGCGGGTACTAGATGCTTGCACTCACCACACAACATTTTGACTTCCCGGAGCATATCACGAGCCCTCAGTGTAAGGTTGTATAAAACATTAATTCTTCTTGTCATTCTATACGCGTCTCAATGCTGGAGCACTAGAAAACAGGAATTAAACAGGCTCGCAGTTTTCGAGAGGAGATGCTTGAGGAAAATATTTGGACCGGTTAAAGGCAACATAACAGGAGAATGGAGGAGAAGGCAGAATATAGAATCAGAACAACTCTATAGTGAAGCGAACATTGTGGACTTGATGAGAAGTAGAAGATTAGACTGGGCAGGTCATGTGGTACGTATGAGTGAGGAGCGATGGCCTAGGATGGCCATGGAGATGATACCAACAGGCAGAAGACCACTGGGACGACCCAGGAAGAGGTGGACGAACGGGATAAGAGAAGAACTGCAAAAACTTGAGGCCTGGAAAGACTGGGAACAGACAGCGAAGAACCGCAGTGAATGGAGGACTTTGACTATATCATCACGCGGTGCAATGGACCTGATCGCGTAAAGTAAGTAAGTAAGTGAATATAACTCTTCGTTCCCTATATTTTACCCTACTATCTTTAGAATTTGAAAGAGTGTATACCAGTCAACATTGTCGAAAGCTTTCTCGAGATCCACAAAACGTAGGTTTCCCTTTCCTTAACCTATCTTGTAAGATAAGGCGTAATGTGAGTATTGCCTCGCGTGTTCCTCCTAAAACAGAACTTCCACAAAGCCGGATTCCACGAGTTTTTCCATTCGTTTGCAAATTGTTAGTTGTTGTTGTTGTTGTTGTTGTTTTGTGGTTTAGAGGGGACTAAACTACATGGTCATCAGTCCATGCTCCTACCGAAGACAAGACATGCACGTAGGAAAAAGATAAAATAGAACTCAACACACAGAAGAGAGGCATAAGGGGCACACAGTGCCAATGAACTTGATACTCTCAACACCACTGAAGATGACGAGGTAAAAAAAAACCACAGGCAAGAGCCCACCACTAAATAACGATAAAATCCAGCTGCGCGTATGAAACCTAAAACTCGGTCAGCCGTAGAGGCATCGTCAGCTAAAATGAAGGCAGGCGCAGTAGGTAGATTAAAAGACTGCCGCAAGGCGGCTAAAAGCGGACAGTCCGACAGGATGTGGACCACTGTCAACAAACTTCCACAACGGCAATTCGGTGGGTCCTCTTTACGTAAAAGGTAGGCATGCAACAACCACGTATGGCCAATACGTGAGCGACACACGACAACAGAGTCCCTACGGGAGTGCCTGAAATACGACTTCAAGACGGCCGTAGAGGACTTGATCGCACGCAGCTTGTTGGGAGTATTCAGTGTTGCCCATTGTGTGTTCCAAGCCTCAAAAACCTTGTGGCGCAAATCCAATCGGATATCCCGTTCTGGGATACCAATACACAGGAGAGATGCGTCAAATAATTAGTATTTTACAACCATGACTTTTTAAACTGATCTGTAATTTTCACATTTGTCCCCACTTACTTTCTTCGGAACTGGAGACACGATATTCTTCTCGACGTCAGAGGGTATTTTCCCTGAATCATATACTTCTTCGCGAGTGGCTCAGTTCAGACGGGACATGGTCGCCCGCCAGTAATTTGTGTTCCTCGCGGCTCGTCCGTCCCCCCCCCCCCCCCCCCAGACGCTCGCTTCAGGTTACAGAAGGTAATTGGCTATAATCCGCGGTTCGGGCCTCATTACGTGCGACCAGGGCGCCTGGGTGAGTCATTTGAGCGAACTCCGCGGCCGGCTTGCCCTGCCCTGTTGTTCGCCGCTAATCGCTCTCACCGCCTTTGTTCCGACCGGACCGGGTCGTTCGCTGGAACGTCGATTGTCGATTGGCAGCAGTCGATACTGACGGACCGCCCCAGACGTGCCACGTGAGTCCTCCGTTCGTGTCTCTCCCGCTGCCCGCCCGAAGCACTCCTCTGTTCAGCATCACGACTTAATACTCTATTGAAACGCTGCAGCTGTTGATAAAATATCTATACATCGATATCTTTTTAGAGATAAATCAATATATGTGATATTATTTCTATTTATTAGTATTAAAATGAAATATCGATTGAGGGTATTTTTATTTGACACATTTTTTCCGTAATTTTCGGTGAATAGTTAGAACTGTTACTTTTACTTAACGCCTAGCAAATCAATATACATACATAAAAATGGAACGTGGGACGTGTGCCCTTATATTTCACTTGGTAGGCAATATTATTCACTGCAGAGCAATGGCGGTTATGCATGAGAGTAGCCTTTAGGTTCGCGGTGTGCACTATGGTGTTTTGGTCGCGGTGTGTGGCGGTGGGTGAATGTGGCGTCCGAAAATTCGTAAAATGTGGAGCAATGCGACGATCGACATGTGCTCAAAGATAAAAAGACTCAAAGATAAAGCACTGGAAAACACAGACATACGTTAAATGAGCATTAACTACACTGGCAATACACCAATGATCTCAATATAAACACTGGAAAGACAACTGTAGTGCTTAGGATCAAAATATTGACAAATGGATTAGCAGTTCCGTGTCGATAGCTATAAGAGGGTGGATGATATAGTAGTTGAAAGTCGTCGGCTTATATAAAATTCGCACTGAAGACCAACGAAGACTTTTGATACTATAATAGCAAAGAGGTTATATACAGCGAAACGTGGTGCACATTCTTCAATTGTTTTTTGCAGCAAGCGTACGAATAAAGAAAAATAAGTGCATATTGCAGTTCAAAAAGTAAAACTACCAAGAAATATGCCAAAGCGTAAGAAAGAAATTTCGCGTTCTCGATCCATTTTTAAGACAGAAAACGGCGCTGAAAAGTGAATCTACAGACGATAGAAACTTGAAATCTGTAGATGTTGTTTATCTTACACTGTAGCCATCAGCGATTTATCGATATTCCCATCCCTAGGGGATGAACGGTTTTTCGAAAAAACGTTGCTATTAAGGGAAATTTGAAGAAGAAATAAGGAAACTTCGGATTTAGGTTTTTGATTGGAATTTCAAAAAGATGTGTTTCGATGTTTTTGGAAATTCGGCCATTAAGCGGGTGAAATAAGGGAAAAATTTATATTTAGAAGTAGAAACAACCAATGCAGACCATCCAGTCCACGTGTGAGAAGCAGCGGGAATTAAGATACTTAAAATATTAATTTGCATAGGCGCTATTTTATGGTATTTTTCATTTGGCACATTGCATTCTTCACTGTATTCGTCACTTCGTCTCCTACCGCCATTTTTACACCAATTCTTCCCTCTAATGCTAATTTCACGATTCCTTGAAAATTGATATGTTCTACCAATCAATCCGTTCTTTTAGTCAAGGTATGCCACAAATTCCTTTTCTCCCCAATTCGGTTATCTACCTCCTCATTAGTTACATGATCATCTACCCACCTAATCTTAACCAATCTTCTCTACCGCCACATTTCAAAAGCTTCTATCCTCTTCCTGTCTGAAGTATTTAGCGTCCATGTTTCACTCCCGTACAAGGCAACACTCCACACAAATACCTTTAGAAAAGACTTCCTTACAGTTAAATTAATTTCGATGTTAACAAATTTCTTTTGTTTCAAAAACTCTTTTCTTCCCTTTGCCATTCCTCATTTTATTTGCTCTATACTGCAACTATCATACTTAATTTTACTGCCCAAGTAACAAAACTCATCTACTACCTTTATTGTTTTGTTACTTAATCTAATTCCTTCAGAATCGTCTGATTTTTATTCCACTGCACTCCATTATCCTTGTTTTGCTCTTAATAATGTTCATCTTATAAGCTGTTTTTAACAAACTCTCCAGTTCTTTTGAGTTGCTCTTCCAACGTCCGCTGGAGTCTCTAACGATTTCATCACCAAAACTCAATGGTTTGGTAACAATATGGCACATACATAAATACAAGTTCATAGAATTAAGGAGACTGAACAGTTGACTTACTGACTAACAATGGTGTAGAAACATGTTTGATGCATCTTGAGATATATGCATTGTTTTCCCTGTAGCACACTTGTAACTGTGAATAAACATCATTACAGATACTTCACATCTTGCAGCACATTGTGAAATCATAAGAACTTAAAGGCTTGAAGCTATGAAAATGTTGCCCTACTATATTACAAAGGGGCTCTATACATATAAGTGTTTAGGTTGTGGAAATAAAATCCGCTAGCAGTCACAATTATTGGCGGTTTATTAGAAGACTACCGGTTTCGGGCTTGTGCCCATCTTCAGGTGTTTACATTCAGTGTTGTTGACTGTTTAAAGAAAACGTAAATTACATTGTGCTTATCATACAGATATACATACACAAGTATCATATAGATATACATACCATACTTGTTTTACTTGTGTATGTATAGCTGTATGATAGCCTTAACACAAATCACTCCACCACATACAATACTTTTTACTTGTAAGTGTTTAATTGTATATTGATAAAAATGTTCTTTTTTTTAATGATACAGAATTGTTATGTTTTCTTTATGAATTATACATTAAAAATAACTTAACAAAACTGTTTCATTAAAAAGAAGAAGAAAGTGTTTTCACTCTTCAGCTCACACATGTGGCCTTTCATTTACGTGGTGACACCTGTGCGCCCACAGTTCTCATGGCCCATATTTAGACCATTTCCCATATTTGGGCCTTATCCTCTACCACACAATGTTTAAAAAAATCAGTTTATGTATTTTATGGGCAAGAACATAGTACATCCGTTGCACTGACGCAGTTAATCTGGCCGAAAACTTCAGTTAGATTGGCCAAGTATAGCGTATTCCTATTACACGATACTTGTGAGTAACCACAGTTCAGCATGTACCACTCTAAATAGCGGTAGTAGCAGAAATCGCAGGAGTCGCGGAAGTAGCAGACGTCATGGCGATAGCAGCAATCACAGGACTAGCAGTCAGTATGGTGGGGTATAATGTGAACTGCGAATGTACGAGGCGTATTTTTTTAAGTAAGTTCCGTTTTGAAATTAAAAAAAGGCGTGCTAATATACCTCAATAATTTTATTTTTACATGAAAGCCTGTACCTTAATCTACTTTTCTACATAATTTCCGTCAATATTGAGGCACTTGTCATAATGTTGTACCAGTTTTTGAATACCCTCCACATTGCCGCCTGACTTGTTAACCACTGCATCACAACTGTTTTGGCTTCTACATCTACATGGGATACTCTACAATTCGCATTTGCCTGGCGTCTTGAAGACTCTAACACTACGAGAAACATTAGGAAAGTCATCCCGGAAGGAGGAAATCGTAAAGCGTCTGGTTTCTCTCACCTTATTGTCCACTTCCTGTACCAAACTTGCATTAACGACCGAAGGACGCCCACTCCGTTGTTCATCATGCACATTTGTGCGGCCATCTTTAAATGCTCTCACCCACATCTTCCCATTCCATCACTCATGCTGTTTACTCCGTAAACTACACAGATCTCACGATGAATATCGATCCCTGTTGGGCCTTTAGTATTAAGAAATCTTATAACAACCCGTACTTCACAGCCTGCGGGACTCACAATTATCGAAAGTATCTGAAACACTCAGTAAACAATGTAAACAAGGAAGAATCAGACTGTAATTGCGTCAGTGCGTAGATAACAGATGTAGGTAGCCAGTGCGCATAATTTATTGAGACTAGTATTGCCTGTGGTCGAAAATCGACCAATTGTGTTTACAATAGTCACTGGGGTTAAAATTTCACGTATCATATTGGCGGCCTCGCGTGATTATGTTGGCAACATCAACAACACAATAGAAAATATTTGCCCATTTGTTCGAACCACATAGAATGACTCGATTAGTGTATCGTACAGACCATGAAGTAAACAAGTTTCTGATTTATGGCTGACAGGTTCTTGTATGCACACTCGTACGACCAGTAAAAATAATTGCCCTCGTAAAGCGAAGATTCCATGAGAAAACATCAGCGTTGTCAAGCTATTGGCTAAAATGAAGACTCACAGGATTCTCACTATTCAGCATCTGTTGCCGACATTATCATAGGAGGCCGCTGGGATATTTGGTAAAATTTAACCGGCGCTGGGAGGCATGAAACGGTATCTTTTACGTGTTAAGGAAAATGCCTCACACAATAACAACAAATAAAAACGGAAGTATATACTTCTCATGCCATTTTCGAATTATATAACTTGCATTAGCCTAATATTTGAAATGTAACTACAATTTCGGTATTCGTATATTTATATAACGCCAAGAAATAATGTTATTTCGATACTGCGATATACACATTTCCAGAGCTGACATCATGTCGACTTCGTAGTTCCATCCGTGCAACGCTACATGCCTCTCCCAGCGCATCATCATTTATGTCGGCATTCTCGACTTCGTATTTCCACCCGAGCACCGCTAGATGCCTCTCCCGGCACATCATGCTTTATATCGGCATTCATACGAAAACATCCATTTCCTTTAACCATTCTTAATCACTTCGAAAATGAAGCATTTGAACGGCACAAGAAAGTGAGTTGGGAGCACTCCATGTTTCGATATTCACTTGTTTTAATACTGCAGATGCGTTGCATTACAGCCTCTTTAGTCGAGGCGAATAGCCAATCAGTGAGCTGATTGTTGAAGAATGTAGAACTTGATGCAAGCTGTGGATAGGAAAATTTCTACTTCGTTTTACCACTTTTAATGGCTAAATGCACACATGATACCAGGTATGTCCAGAAAGTAAGTTCCGTTTGGTTATATAAAACAAACGTGTACATATACAGAGAATACATTTATTGTACAAAAATCTACAACTGCTAAACTACTTTTCAAAATGGTTGCCGAAATTTTATAGGCACTTGTCGTAGTGTGGCACAAGTTTTTGTATGCTTCCTTCATAGAAAGTTCCCGCCTGCTTATTCAACCACGTGGTAACATGTACTTTCTGTCCATCATCGTCAGCAAGGGCAGATTTTAGGCGTAAGAAAAGGATTACTGTAAAAAGTTGTTGTTTTTTCCACGATAATTCACGACCTCAATCTTCGAATGTGACCAGACAACTCTTACAGGAATTTCACAGGGACGTGGTTGATCGTTTCCGTACAGTCCGGGCCTCGCTCCTAGGGGGTTGGAACACTTGCGCGGAGTGACACTTGCGCGGAGTGACATTTGCGCGGTACCTGGGGCCCTTGGGGCGGCTAATGGCTTTTCCTGGGTACAGGCACACCAAGAAGTCTAGCACTGCTGTTGTCAAGTTTCCACACTGTCAACATAACACGAAAATCAGTGAAATTGCACAACCCTTTGCAAGCTGAAGAGCAATATAGTAACTTGTTCTAAGTACATATTAAACCGTTGAGTGTTCCTCCTGTAAACAAAAAGGTATTTTAATAGTGATAATGTTTGGAGAGTTAGTCTCTGCTACTACAAGACTATGACTTTCCACAGTCATACCTCCTAAAAGCATATTATTCAGAACACTAAGCATATCAAGACACCTGCGCAAGCAATAAACATATTAGACATCCTGCACAGATACGTTGATGTAATTGACCGCTATGTAGTTAACCCCACTATCACGCAACTTCCATCTCTTTAAAAATAGCTACTATGCTTTTTAATAGAAGATGCAACCTTAAACCTTCAATTAAAAAACGTTAATAATAAGTCAATGAGTATTTTACATACTTAAAGCGTTTATTCGTAGATCCCAAAACAATTTGGCTGTATTCGAATTACAAATACATCTAAGAAATATATGAAATACGGAATGTGTAAGGGAATGTCACACACCGAAAAATGCTAAAGATAAATTCTATTTTCCATCACCTTCATATAGAACCATTTTTACTCCGAACTTGGCATAAACCAACAGGGAGAAACAAGTTGCAAGACTTCCAGGAAAAATGAAGCGAAATTGGCAGCCAATAGTTGGTTATAAATTACATTGCCTGTTAACTGTATAAATATAAATTACGGAATACGTGGAACTACTGTTCAGTACAGTCAAAAAGGTCTAAGGCAATAGGCAGTGGTTTACAATCAGATATCCGTATCACTCTCCTCCTCAAGAAGTCTGTGTGAAGATTTATATTCAGAACATTCAAGAAAAAGGTGTTGAAACTATAAGAAGCTGCTCATTTACTCAGGAATGGAAAACGTTATGGTGCCCGTAAATTTGAATGGCTCTATCTCTTGTAGTAACATTTAATTTTTGATAAAATGTTAAAATCCAATATACCAGAATTTTGTTTTTCTAAACTCAGTGCCAACTATTTTTTTTCGAAATTTTTGCAGGAAGTAGTCTTGACGTGATTTCATACTTCTATGCATTAATATTATCAAACATGTAATTTGTGTCGGAGGTTCGAGTCTTTCCTTGGACATAGGTATGTTTGTTTGTACTTTGCCTAAGTTATTTTAAGTAAGATTAAGTAGTGTGTAAGTCTAGCGACCAATGATCTAAGTAGTTTGGCCGCATAAGACTACACATATACACGTAATTTATGTATTTCATAACCACATTTAAGTACTAATAATTAAAGAAACTTAAAAGTGAATTTTGAAGTAAACATTGTAAACAAATGATTGATATTTCTCATAAAATGAATTCACACAACCGTTGACTTATGTCTTATGAATGTAGCTACAAATTCTGCCATATGAAAATTGTAGTGTGAGTCCCAAATATGTTTTTTCTGTAATAATATTAAAAACATATTAAAAATTCAGCACTCGAAAATCAGTGAAGTTTACGACTTGAAGCGTTTTGTGTTGCTACATCTTTACATAGTAGACACGATTTTTCAATTTGGTTGCTATCGCCAAAGTAGACGAAACGTTAAATTTTTTGGTGTAATCTTCTTCGTGTAGACTGTATGTTGTAGAAGTCTACGTCGAACCTAATCATACCTCTGAGGAGAGAACGTTGTTTACACTTCTCCTGCGTTTCCATTCGGCTGTGCTGTGCTACGTA
Source organism: Locusta migratoria (assembly GCA_026315105.1). Classification (NCBI taxonomy): domain Eukaryota; kingdom Metazoa; phylum Arthropoda; class Insecta; order Orthoptera; family Acrididae; genus Locusta; species Locusta migratoria. Next base: position 831,768,783 of record CM048744.1, read on the forward strand.
ACGACATCGTACCGTTCCACTTTACCGAGAGCTATATATGTATTGGTGTGATGTCTGTTCTTTAGAAATAAGACATCACACCAATATATGTATCATTTAGACGCAAAGATTCTGGGTTCTGTTTTCATCGCTAACGCGATTAACAACGTTAGACCTCGTGTGTAAACAAAATGTTCAAATGTTTGTATAGTCTATGGGACTTAACTACGCGGTCATCAGTCCCTAAACTTACAAACTACTTATGAACTACTTACGAACTAGGACGGCACAAATATCCATGCCCGAGGGGGGATTCAAACCCCCGACCGTAGTGGCCGTGCAGATCGTGACTGGTGCGCTTAGTCTCCTCAGCCACCGCGGCCGGCGTGTGTAAACACTTAAAGGTTATGAGTGCCACTATAAAAATGCATAAGTAACACCTGTTGTTTGAGACTTGAAGATGACCTGAAATTAGCCGAAATCGATATCTCATAATAAACATAAGGTGTAGCTGTCTATATTTCATAATGCTATTCCTAACATATTTAAAAGCTACTCAAAACCACCAACAAAAAACCTTTATAATGAGACTGTATATAATTCCACGATCAAATTGTGTTTTAGTTATTGGTAGTAATACACCCAAAGATCTGCCCTTGCTTTTAGTGCCTTGATCAGCTGTTTATTTTTAGAGGTATTACTAGGGACATGAAAAATTCGCATTTGCGATAAATGCGAATATAGATGCGAATTCTGACTCACAATGCAGTAAATCCGAAATTGTAGTTAGCAACGGTTGCGCTCAATTCCGAATTCATCACATTCCTCTTCACATGGTGCTGTATTGTAAATCGAGTGATATTTGTATGACTTGTTATCTCCCTGTTGAATGAGGCTGTGATATCTCCGGGCCGTTACTACTGCTCCACCTCGCTCGGTGGGCCTTTCCCTGAATACGGCACAGTTAGCGGCTGGAGGGCGAGGAGTAGGAGTGGTGTATCCCTACTTCTGGAATACCCTGTTCACTACCTGCAGCGTCCGGGTCTCCGCGCAAGTGTCTACACATTCCCTTTCCGCGCAAGTGTCACTCCCCGCAAGTGTCACAAACTCCGCTCCTAGCCACTTTCACCTCTTCTTACACCTAAAATCTGTTCTTGGTGGTCAACACTTCAACGATGATGACGAGTTGAATACGGAGGCGCCAACTTTCTATGAAGAAGGCATACTAAAAGTTGTGCTACACTATGACAAGTTCCTGCAAAATTTCGAAAGCTATGTAGAAAATAGTTTAACAGTTGCAGATTTTTGTACAATAAATATTTTTTTTCTGTATCTGTACACGTTTGTTTTGTATAACCAAACGGAACTTACTTTGTGGACATACCTCTTATTTATATTCGTGAAATCTACGACAAATAATCTTTCGAATTATGTAACTTTCATTGGCCTTCTTGTACGAATAAATTAGTAATCTGTACCCCAATTTCGTGTAGCGTATTTATATAATGATATCTTATCACGTCTTTGTTTGATTTCAAAACGGTTCTCTTACTTAAAAAAACACGCCTAGTAGACATTGACAAATCGCAACTAAGGATGTCAGATAGTTAAAAGTAGCAGTCACAGTGATATAGTAATGTGTCAGTCTAGTCCGTGTCTAGCCAGGTGTTCTAGAAAGACGTCTGATGGTGAGGCAGGACGATACGGTTGAAGAGTCGCCATCTGAGAGGCGGCAGACGCCAAAGAGCGGGCAGGACGCGCAGGAACAAGGGCGGCCAGGCTGCCTTTGTCTGCTCGGCCGGCCGCACAATGCAGCGTCCGCGGCTCACGGCGGGGGGAGCAGCCAGTCTGCTAATGGCGGCAGATCACAGCCAGCAAGTAGCGCCGGCCGGGGACCGGACTGAGCCACCGGCTAGCGGGGACGGTGCTCGCTACAGCTCTTCTTATCCTCTCCGGTTTGGCCCGTTACAATCGATACATCTACATCTACATGGGATACTCTGCAAATCACATTTAAGTGCCTGGAAGAGGCTTCATCGAACCACCATTATACTATTTATCTCCCATTCCATTCTCGAATAGCGCGCAGGAAGAAAGAACACCTGAATCTTTTCGTTCTACCTCTGATTTCTCGTATTTTATTCTGATCATCATTTCTACCTATGTAAGTCAGAGTCAACAATACTGTTTCGCATTCTGAGGAGAATGTTGGCGATTGGAGTTTCGTAAGTAGCCCAGGCCGCAGCGATAAACGCCGTTGTTGTAATGATTCCCAGATCCTGTATCATTCCCGTATCGCTGTCTCCCCTGTATCGTGACAATACGAAACGAGCTGCCCTTCATTAGACTCTTTCCATGTCCTCCGTCAAACCCACCTGATAAGGATCCCACACTGGGCAGCAATACTCCAAAAATGGGACGACAAGCGTAGTGTGTGCAGTTTCCTATGTAGTTCTGTTGCATGTTTTAAGGTTTGTGCCAATACAACGCAGTCTCTGGTTCGCCTTTCCCACGACATTATCTACGTGTTCTTTCCAATTTAAGTCTGAAGTAATAGTAATTCCTAGGCATTTTGTGGAGCCTACGGCCTTCACTTTTGATTGATTTATCATGTAAACAAATTTTAACGGATTTCTTTTCGTACTCATGTGGAAGACTTCACACTTCTCATTATTTAGAGTCAATTGCCAATTTTTACACCATAGTTACCTCTTATTCAGATCGTTCTGCAGTTGGTTTTGATCTTCATATGATTTCACTAGACGGTAAATGACGGTAAATGACGGCGTCATCTGCAAACAACTTAAGAGAGCTACTTAGATTTTCCCCTAAATCGTTTATGTAAATAAGGAATAGCAGAGGACCAATAACACTACCCTGTGGAACGCCCGATATCACCTCTGTTTTAGTCGATGCCTTACCATCGATTACTACGAACTGTGTCGTCTCTGACTATCCAATTGCAAATTTGGGGCGATATACCATAACCGTAATTCGATTAAAAGCCGTTTGTGAGGCACGGTGTCAAATGCCTTTTGGAAATCAAGAAATACGGAATCGATTTGGGAACCCTTGTCGATAGCAACCATCACTTCGTGTGAATAAAGGACTAGTTGTGTTCGCATGAACGATATTTTCTAAATCCTTGGGTCAATGGATCGTTCTGTTCGAGATAATTGATAATATTTGAATGTACGCCACTGACTCTTGTGATACCCACAATTTCAAATGGAATACTATGTTATGCATAAAACGATCTTTTGTTAACTGTGGTTATTCCATCGGTTTTTAACTCTGCAAATGGCTGTTCCAACACCCAGTCCTCAACATTTGGATACAATGTAGCCCTTCTCGAAACGAGAATGCAACACGTTTGTATAAATGAAGGAAATGGTTGGAATAAATTTTATTATTTTGTAAAAACGCATTGCGTGGACTTTGCGTAGTATTCATTTTAGATCATATGTTGCTGCATATGCATGTTGTGAACATGTTGAAGTATATAATTATTTCATGTATTATTTCATTGTTCTGACTTCTTAAATGGTCAACTTCTTTAATTAATTCAGCTACAATTATTCCATCATTGTCAACGGCAGTGTTCATTGAGGGGGTTTCGGAATTAGTACACCAACTGATTTCTTCAAAGGATTTGTTTATACAATTTACGCTGTCATCCTTGTCATTTGTTGTTAACAATAACTTTTGTATTTCTTTTCCGTTGTTCCGTCTTTCTACTCTTACTTCACGGCATTCAGAAGAACCTGTCTTGTCTATGTCCATGCACTTTGGCAGCTTCTAAGTAGGGACCGCATCTGCCTTTAATATACGTTCCAATGGAAGGTTTAAAAGTTCATTTTTCAAGTGTCGAACATAATCAGACTCTTTAAAATGTTCTGAACATACACGACCAGTATCAGGGTTTTGAGAGCATCTAATCGCTTGCACGCGTTTATCCACTTTAACCTTACCTCTTTAGCTCTCGAAAATCTGTGAGATACCGCATTCTTCTGTCTGCCGTGGTTCGTACAGCATGCAACAGCACAACACACCATCGTCACTAATAAGCCACCACTTTTCACTTACAACTGCTTAATACATACACAGACTATAAAGACCCAGTGGGTAACCATTTCTGTAGAGATGCACTCATAATAGCAACGCTATGGTCGCGCGGGAAAACTGTGCTGGTCTCCTGGTGACGTCAGTGGCGTGACATACGGCGGTTGACCCCGTACCGCCTATTCTAGTATCCGTGGTGATTAGCTTATTACAACCTTGTGACGCCTGGAAAGCTGGCCATCCCGCACAACAAAACAGTCCCACGGAATCCTCTAAACAAGCAAAACAAGCGGCCCGCGAGAACCAAAACACACGGGGCAGAGATGCATTGCCCGACAAGGCCCAATGGCACTGCGTCTGTTGCGGGAACTAACTTGGTCCTGCGACAAGGAACAGTCGAGCTCTGACTGGAATGGCGCAATGCGGGCACGGACAATGCGTTTGCGGACAGGCGAAATAGCGTGTGGCTACTGTCATTACATTTGTTAACGATGAGAGAAAAGGGGGTTATCATGCTAACGTGAAAGTCGACGGAATGAGCAAAAGAAAACTTAGACTGACAAAACGATTTAAAAATTATGAAAACCCGAGCACCCAAACGAAGAGAGTTGCATTCAAGTTTCCAAGCCCAAAATAAGTATTCCGGTAACAGTGTGGTTAAATGAATTATCAGACAGTAGTTTTCTACTCAGTTAAAAATAATGTAATGAAACTTTCTGGCAGATTAAACCTATGAGTCGGTCCGGGATTCGACTCTGGGAAAAGCAAATGTTCCAAGTATCAAGGTTGCGACACTCGATTATAATCTGCCACAAAAGTTCACATCAGCGCACATAGTGGAAATATAAAAAGAAAAAAATTTCAAATGTTTATATAACTTATAGGACTAAACTGCGAGGTCATCAGTCCCTAAACTTACAAACCACTTATGAACTAACTTATACTAAAGACAACACTAACACCCATACCCGACGGAAGATTCTAACCTCCGACGCGGGCGGCCGCTCGATCCGCAATATGGCTCTCCAGATCGCTCGGCTACTCCCACGAGGCGTGGAACTGTCATTCTCGAATATAATGAAAGACCATCCTCGCGAAGACACACAAAGTTTTGAACTATGGAACTATCAAAATATACGCGTCTTTACATCTCGAGAAAAAAAACAATACAAAAAAAAAAAAAAAAAAAAAAAAAAAAAAAAAAAAAAAAAAAACGGGACACTTGCAAAATTGGGCGCGGTACAACGTTTGGTTCTTAACAAAGAGTGGAATATCAGAAACAAGCGGTCACTGCTTTACTTACATGAAACATGAGGCCGCTCATGTTTTACCGTAAGTAAACGTTGTCAAAGCGACAGTGTGTGAATTAATTGGCTGGTCCGAGATTAATTATTCTGTATGCAACTGAGTTCACTCCTCATATATCGGACTCTCACTAGACAGTATAAATATATACATGTGGCGTCTGTTCCGAGAGAACAGACGTCACTTCAGATCCTGCAGTTGTTATTATTTAATATTCATAGAATATATGTCATCAACTGCGATTGGGCAAAGCTGAAAATGTGTACCCAGCCGGGATTCGAACACGGGTCTCTTGCTTTCTAGGCAGTTGCGCTGACCCCTACACCACTGGGGACACAGTGACCACCGCACCTGCAAGGACTACCTAAGCATGTCTCCCGTCAGATACAAATTCCCAGCTTCGCCCTGCCCACAGTACTCAAACTCGTAGTTATGAACTAATTCCCGTAAGAGTAAGGGCTTCAAACTTTGCCCACCCCTCCCCACTAACGATAGGATCATTGCCCGTCACCGGCATATATATATATATATATATATATATATATATATATATGTGGCGTCTGTTCCGAGAGAACAGACGTCACTTCAGATCCTGCAGTTGTTATTATTTAATATTCATAGAATATATGACATCAACTGCGATTGGGCAAAGCTAAAAATGTATAAAATTTCAAAAAAAAAAAAAAAAAAAAAAAAAAAATGGCGAGTCCAAGCGCATACACTAAGAAGTATTATTATTCTTGGTAATGCTCCTTATTGCAATGAATAGGAGAATAGTCCAGGCTAAATTATACCTAGTTGCTCTTTACATTCGGAAGTTCAAAAAAGGAATGCCGAGTACTTGAAACGATACATAAGTGGCTTTTATTATAGGCAATTCGATGATTAATAGAGAAACAAAACAAATATAATTAGGAGACGTATCCAAAAAGTAAAATCTGTTTTTTTTTTATCTTTTTCAATTTTTGAAGACAACATAGTTACAGGAAAAACTTCATTGGGAGCAGGTGCAAAAAAGTTTGAATTCCTTTTGTTGTTGCATTTTGGGGAAAAATATATGTTCAAATGTTCGTAGAGTCTATGGGACTTAACTACGGGGTCATCAGTCCCTTAACTTACAAACTACTTATGAACTACTTACAACTAAGGACGGCAAAAATATCCATGCCCGAGGGGGGATTCAAACCCCCGGCCGTAGTAGCCGTGCTGACCGTGACTGGAGCGCCTCAGTCACCCTTTTTTTTTTTCTTTTTTTTTTTTTTTTTTTTTTTTATTCGGGTCTCCTTCCTGCCCTTCAACCCGTCCTTCCGCTCACCAAATTCGCCTTCATCGGCGTCGGCTTCATCGGCCTTTGGGTAAAGTAATTTCTTCTTCTTCTTCTTCATCTTCAGGCGTAGGTAGTGGATCGCTTCCACGATGAAATCAAAATCTTCCTCCATAGATAACAAAATAAAACTGATGTGCCTTCGTCACAGATATTTTTTTTTTCCTGGCTCTCCGAACGCATCCGAGTTCGTCTTCTCGAAAAATTAATGTTACCGTTTCTATCGTTTCTTTGCAATTCAGTCAACTTCTTTGCCTTTTCTCTTTATTTATCTTCTCTTAACTCGTGAAACGTGAGCAGCCAGTTTTTTTTTAATGATAATAGACATTAATCCACAAGGGGGATGTTTAGTACATCATTAAAGGAAAGGCGTCCTCTCGCCATTTAAATGTAAAACTTATTGAAAAAAAAAAATGTTAACATTAACAGAAAATAAAGGGATAAAAACGCTCTTATTAGAAGGACATCAAATTACTTTTTATCTTCGTGTTCCATGTTTTTAAATGTCTGGGCTTCTTAGAAATTCCTACATTCTTCTCTGAAAACTGCTTCTAAAAAGTTTGCATAGTGTCGCTTGTAATGTTGTTTACGGGATAACTTGCGAAGTTGCTGGACTATATACATGGAGAAGTCCTCTTCGCCTTTAGTCGTGCTTGACATTAAATAGTGGACGAAGTGTCCTTTCAGCCAGTTAACTGAGTTCCGTTTTGTTTTAGGGTACGGAACAGCATCTGGGTACAAGAAATCGTCAGGTGTAATACGAAGAATCGATGTTCTTGTGATGGTTGCAAGCTTTTTACGAATATAGTTCCAGACGTCTTTCACCTTGGAGCACACAAAAAGATGTTCATCGCTGTCCATTAAGCTGCACGTTGCACACAGTGGTGAGTCCACCAAATGTATGGAATATAGCTTGGAGTTGGTGTGGACTTTCCTGTTCACTAATCGATACCAGGAGGCTCTGACCGCAGTTGTCAAATCACGGCAGTGGATGTTCTTCCAGATTATTGGCCATCTGTGGTTGGGATATTTTTGTTCAATGACGTTCCGGTTCTTGTTTTCCATTAACTTCTTATAAACCTTATGCGCCGTCATGAGCTCATCATTTGGCATGTTTAGCTGCAAGTAGCTCAAGTCGACTAAAAAGGTTTGAAAATGCAACATAGCGCTCGGAATATGTCGGACGTTGATTGGAGGCTGCAGACTGGTAGGCGTGATCTCGTTTAACAGGTGGGCTGTTAAACTGTTTGGTGAGTTCTTCCAGATCTTGTATGTATTACACACGTATAGCGCCCGTGCCTTATTTGCAACATGCGTAAGATTTAATCCACCATCCCAAATGGCCAAAGTGAGCGTGTCGTATTTTACTTTGAAGATGTACCCTCGAGTGACGAAGTGACCCAAAGCTGACATAATTCGTTTCATTGTCTCGTGTGGCATCGGTAAAACCTGTGCAACGTAATTGATCGTCGATGTTATGTAAACGTTGGCGAGGGTAACCTTTTGTACGTCATCAAGTTTTCTGATGTAGTGACTCTGTATGCATGCACGCAGACGTGCGAGAAGATTCCTGTAATTGACAGCGATCGTGTGCCTTATGTCACTCCGGTATTCGATTCCTAAGCATTGCAGTTTGGAGACTGGAGTTATGTATCCATGGTGCTGTACTGCAACCCCACATCCTATGTTCATAAAACCACACTTTCTTTCATTTAACTTTGCCCCTGAAGCAAGTTCGTATTTGTTAACGATTTGGAGAGCTGCTACTAACTCCTGGTCGTCCGTGACTAAAAACCCCACGTCATCCGCGTAAGCATTGCAGGCTATCTTGATTCCATTGATTGTCAAGCCTCGTAGACGTTGATTTAGTGTCGCAAGCAGGGGTTCAATGGCGATAGCAAAAAGTGCCATAGACAAGGGGCAGCCCTGTCTCACCGAGCTCTTTATTCTAATTTCTTTTGTGAGCTGTCCATTCACTAATGCTCGTGTTACACCTTTACTAAGAATTTCACCTATGAAGTTCGTGAAGCGCTGCGGAAAGCCCATAGCAAGCATGGTGCTCAAGAGGTACTGGTGATTCACTTGATCAAATGCCTTTGCAAAATCAAGTGATACTAGGGCACACTGAATTTTGCAAGCCTGTGCTGTAGCAATCACGTCTCTGTATTCACATAAGTTTTGTTGGATTTTTCTGTCAAGACCCACGCACGTCTGGTATCTGCCTATTACTGTATTCAGCATCAGTTTCAGTCTACGGGCAAAGATTCGTGCCACGATTTTGTAATCACAGTTTAGGAGAGTCAGAGGTCTAAAATCGTCAATATGTCTGCTTCCTGGGTGTTTAGGGATGAAAACTGCAATTCCTTCTACCAGTTCTTGAGGCAGATTAAAATGTGGCTGCAACAATTCATTGTACATAGCTAATAATTTTGGCTGCAGTTGTTCTCGAAAAGTATGATAGAATTCCGCAGTCAGTCCGTCAGGGCCCGGTGACTTGTTTTTGAGGCTTCGTTGGATGGTATATTCCAGTTCCTCCTCATCAATGTCTGTAATAAGGGTCTCGGCTTGTGCATCACTTAATGAGCCTTTGCGTAACAGCTCCTGTTGCATTATTGCGTCGTTGCTTCCCGTTGCCAGCAGCGATTCCAGGTGAGTATGAATTGCATTTTTTATGTCGTGTTGCTGCACGAGGGTGGTCCCGTCACGTAACCGGAGTTGCGTTATAATTTTTCTTTTGCCTCTCTTATTCTCGCGTATTACGTGAAACATTGAAGGTTCTTCCTGCTCTATGAGGTTATCGGACCGAGACCGGACTTTGTTCCCATCACACTGTTGTCGTTTAAGTTTCACAAGTTTTGCTTTTATACGCTTTATTTGTACGTAATTGTCAATTATCGTCGCGTCCGATTTATATAACTCTCGTAAGCAAGAGAAGTAAAATTCTGTAGTCTGTTGTTGCCAGTAATACTTTTCCCGTGAATAAGTCTGAAACATTCTCCGTATCTTTGGTTTAGCATGTTTGAGCCACCATTCCGTCACCGAGTTGTACTGTGCTGCTTTACTTTCACATGCCCTCCATGTGTCATTAAATGCACGCGGGCATTCTACATCATGGAGAATGGAGTTATTTAATTTCCACGTGCCTCTGGCCCGGTATGTGCCTTGTTTGCACATGTTTATTGTACATATATATGCGGCGTGGTCTGATAAAATTGTCGGCCAAATTTCGGAATGTAGGACGGCGGAACTAAGTTGTTCGGTAACATATATCCTGTCCAGCCGACTTGCAGAGAGGCTCGTGACGTACGTGAATCCTTGTAAACTGCCATGCAGGTGTTCCCAGGTGTCAATTAAACGCAGATCATTGACAATACGTTTCAGTTCCATCGATGTGTTAAAATTGGGCGTCTGGTCTTTACGGTGCAGCACACAGTTAAAGTCACCTGCAAGTATTAGGTGATCATAATTCCTTCCAAAAAGCTGTACAATTTCACTGGTAAAGAAGTCTGCCCTGCCCCGCCGATTGCTACTGCCGGATGGCGCATACACATTAATTATGCGAGTGCGGTGAACCGTGACTGCAATTCCCCTGCTATTCGGTAATTTTTCCACATCAGTCATTATGATGCCTTCTTTTGCCAAAACAGCTGTTCCGAGATCCGCTCCACTTCCCGGATTGGTGATAGCCGTATATCCGGCAAGTCGTTCAAGTTCTATGGCAGTCACTTCTTGAAGCAAGATGATATCAATGTCGGCAGCACGCAAGAGATCCTGTAACATGGACAGTCGCAACCCTGACCGGATCTTATTGATGTTGAGAGTGGCTATTTTATAAGCTTGCGACTGATTCATGGGTTTAAGGTTTTTCAGCAGTTAAGTTGTCCTCTTAGGGTGCCTGGGAATAGAAGGCGGTTGGGCTTCAGTCGAGGTGACCATCGTGCCACCTTTTGTTGTTGTAGTCTGCTCCGTCGAGATGGTAGAGGGTTCCGTCCCCAATTTCTGGACCGCGGCTGTGTCTGCGTTCGCCTCTGTTTCTTCCATTTCCTCTGCCCAGGATTTGGAACATGTTGACTGAAGCAAAACCTCTGCTTGTCTTATTTCTGCAGATGGGGTCAGCGCTAGTTGTGAAACCAGGATAGACTACGTGCCACCATTCGAACCTTGATGTGAAATCGATTCAGAAGAGGCAGACATCTCGACATCCATTCCTGCCGAGACCGGTTGACTTACATCAGCACTCACAGAATTTTCATGGCGGATCTTACTTATAATCTTCTTTGCTTTTTCCCGCAGTAATGGGGCGACTTGATTGGCACCCTGGTGGGCTCGTCTCCGTTTCTTAGTCTTCTTTATCGAGGACGACCCCTTTGATGACTCCGAGCCATCAGTATCAGAAGTCCGTTGTTCCATCGACTCGTTTTCATCAATAGATTCAAGATCCATCGACTCCCGTACTTCATTAGGCCCAGGTATAGGGAGAGCTTCAGTCAAACCTGTTTGTTCGCGGTCTGGTTCACTCGGTCCTGCATCATCGCTCATTTCCATGTGTGTGTCTGAGTAAATCTCGGCACTTGAAAGGACATCAACGTTTGAACTTGCAGGTACGCGTTCGGTGACTGTCTGCGCAGCATCAGGTTTATCATTGCCGTCTGATGGCGGGACATCTGAAGGTGGGGTCGCTGCTTGCACTGTAGTTAGCGCCGACGAGTAAGTCAGGGGCAGCGCCGTGGTCACGGAGGGACGCGCGGCCTCCCCGGCTGGTATCTGCGCCACGCGGCGCTGTAAACACTGCGCTCTGACGTGGCCTGTTGCGCCGCAGCCAGCGCAAGTCCTCGGCTGTCCATCGTACATAACAATTCCACGGTGTCCGCCTACAGTTATGTAAGAGGGGATATGCTTTGTTAGGTCGATCTTAACCTGTCGCACACCGCTTAACACAGGGAATTTATGGCTCGGAGAGAACTTCTCCGCAAAATTTTTCAACACCCTGCCATACGGCGCAAGGACCGCATTAATTTGTTCCGCTGTTGTTTCAAAGGGCAGCTCAAATACGCGCACCGTCCGAATGCCAAGTCCTGCATGTGTGACAGTCACCACACCGACAGCACCGTCCCTGTATTTAAATTTCAAAGCCCCTCCACTGCTTGCGACAACTCGATCACATACGTCGGAGTTGATAACTTTAAGGTAAACAACACTAGTGACGATAGAAAAGTAAATCCCAATTACTTCATCGGCAGATATCTTAGCGGTTTCTTCTAACCAATTTTCTACTTCGAAAGAGCTCGGTCTAGGGTGAGTCGTGTCAAAGGTAAACTTCAGGGTATCTATTCTCTTCGTCTGATTCATGGTTTCATGGTTTTCTCTACAGTTAGGACGACGCTGTATGCACGCGACTTACCGCACAGACGTAAACAAACTCGCCACGGCGCGCCGCTCTGCCGGAGGTCCGCACACCGCCGTAGCCGCGACGAGACTGTGTCACCTCGGCCACCGCGGCCAGCCGAATTTACGAATTTCTTAATGACTATTCCTTCTACTCAGTAGATGAATTTCACATACAAATTAGTAATTTAACAAAAAGGAAAGAAAAAATCGCACTGACGTGTTTTACGGCCCACTTTAGATTTGTAGTTTTATAAGTTTTTGCAAACATTTTGGACCAAAATAGTAATCTAAATAATAAAAAATTAATTAATAAGAGTGTCTGAAACCCTTTTAGGAAAAAAAATTAAGATAGTGGCGGGTTCCGAACCATTGACCTTCAGCGTTACAGTCCAACGCATTGCTCACCACGCTATGGCTAACAGAAGTTGCGTTCTTTAATCTCATATTATTGATGATGTTAACTGATGTTAATATGGCATTTGTAGACACTAGATTATCAGTTATCGTATGAAGAACGACGTGTTTTTGTTAATTCTTCAGTGCACCATTGCTTTTAAATGACAACGTGTCAGTTACAATAAGAAAATCATCAAATACGCAACGCAAGATGGCTTATGCCAGGGATAGTTCTGGGCGAGGAATGTCACGTGACATCTGCGAACGGCTGGTTTTCTTTAATTCAATGGAGGCTGTCAAAACTCCTTAATTTTTGCAAATATCTCTCAAACGATACGAGACATGAAAAAAACATAAGGGAACGAAGTTATAGAGAATTTTCTCCTCTATAAATTTATTTATTCAATTTTCGCGTCAGATGAACGGTTTATTTGCACTTAAAATTACATTACAAACGGCTTTTTTTATTACTAACGTATTGCTTGTCCGAAATATTTCAAAAGGCGAGGTTCTGGTCTCTGGTAGCCAACAATTATGTCTGTAAAATTTGGTGCCGATCGGTTGAACGGTTCGACCTAAAAAGTGGGAACACGTTACAGCTAGACAGACATCGTCAAATCGCCGTTATTTTTGCAAATATCTCTCCAACAATGCAAGATATGAAAACAACGTAATATAGCGAAGTTGTAGAGCATTTTCCCCTCTAACAATTAGGTTACTCAATTTTCGTGTCAGATGAACGGTTCGTTTGCAATTACAATGATATTACAAACGGTTTTTGTTTTTGGTATTACTGCCGTATGTTTTGTCCGAAAAATTCGAAAAAGGGAGGTTCAGGTCTCTGGCGGCCTACAATTATGTCTGTAACATTTGGTGCTGATCGGTTGAACGGTTCGTCTTAAAAACAGGGAACACGTTACGGACAGACAGACATCCCAAAATCGCCGTTGTTTTTACAAATATCTCTGAAACGCTACGAGATATGAAAAAAAAACATAAAAGAGCAAAGTTGTAGAGAATTATCTCCTCTACAAATTCGGTTAGTCAATTTTCGTGTCAGAGGAATAGTTAAGCCGTTATTTTCATTTAAATTTCGAGCTGTCAAAAGACAATCGCAAAGGCCCACTTTTAGTGTTAGTACCGTAACCTAAAGTGGGCCAAAACAATTGTATGACAGATACTGTTATCTTTTACTAAACTCATACGTTCTACAACATTACTAAATCTCGTATACGTGATCTGTGGAACAAGTATTACTCCAATCGTCTAATCTCTGTCTTCATTGGCCATAAGATGAATTAATTAAACTTCGCTGGGAACAGGGACTGATAACCCAGCAGTTTAGTCCGTTTTAAACAACCAACCACAACAATAACAATTCATTAAAAGAAATATAATTTCCAATTTGTCTTAAATACAAGTATCTTTTCTATTCGGCTGCAAAGACTGTACCTATATATATAACCACTAACATTTCGTTTCACGATTTTCTCCCCCATCCACCAGAAGTCATGTGGCTACAGCAATTACAGTTACCCCTGCAAAGCTGGGGCGCCCCACCAGTAAGTAGATAAAACTTTCAAATTGTCGGGCAATTTCAAATACAACAAGCACGAGCTTGAAAGGGTTTATGCCATTCCAGTAGTAACCTTTACTACTCATCATCAGGGTCCTACAGTAACAAGTAGCATTAGTCAGTATAGACTCAAGATTTAGTAATAAAAGCGACACTAGCCGCATGATGGAACGCAAAACATGGAACGCTTCCTCTCACGGCAGTTGTGGAGTACCTTTACAGAAAAGATCAAAGTGTCCATTAATATTATGATTTCGTAATACATATAACACTGAATGTACCTTGTCGTGTTAATCTACACACTGCGGTAAAAGCTGCTATTTGTCTCTGTCGCATATTTTCCGCGCTTTAGCTATACCAATGGTGTACACATGGCGATGGGACGGTAAACAACAACAGAAGCAGCCCCCCGCCAGCTATCTACCTAGCATGATTAATGGACGCATAACGTAGAACCGTGAGCTTTCAGGCAAACAATAGTGAATGGGGAAGATTGATGGAATCCCGCTGACAGATAACATCCACGCACTCTCTGCCAAAAAAAAGCTTGAAAATAGTTACTCTGGGTGATATATCGCTCACGTACGTTTAAGAGAAGGTCGACAGGGGAAACGTGTTGCTATGATTTTGGATTTGTTGTGACATTTGTAATTCTGCAAATTTAGTTCTGATACTTTTTTATTTAATCAATATGACCTTGATATCATTGCTAAAATACTAACTCTTTACGTTGTTGCCCTGTAACAAGTTAATTCAAGCAGTATTCATTTGGATCAACTGCTAATTAGTTCCGGCTGACATTTTAGCTATCAATAGGAAGTTTTCTGACCACATGAAACACGATAAAGGAAGATGTTAATACTGATTGACGGTATAGATGAGAAAGATATTCTGCATTTGTCAACTGTGTTACCACCTAAACTAAACTATTTGGTGAGAAGGGCCTGCGACGCATGCTTATAGAGTCAAGTGCTCCAAAGTTTATAAGTCTGTGCGAGCTAACTACTTTGGCTATCAGTCTCTAGGGTTTCAAACTAGCCGGCCGCGGTAGCCGAGGGGACTGAGGCGCTCCAGTCACGGTCTGCACGGCCACTACGGTCGGGGGTTCGAATCCCCCCTCGGGCATAGATATTTGTGCCGTCCTTAGTTCATAAGTAGTTCATAAGTAGTTTGTAAGTTTAGGGACTGATAACGCCGTAATTAAGTCCCATAAGCTTAACAAACATTTGAACATTTTGTTTCAAACTACTTTAAACTAACTTAAGGACAAAACACACACCCATGAGAGAGGGAAGACTCGAACCTCCGGCAGGAAGGAACCGCACGATCCGCTGCGAGGAGTCTTACAGCGCTCGGCCACTCCACCGCGGAATATCTCAACCCTGTGCACGTGATGGGTTAGACGCAGCGGAAACTTTATGTAACCTTTGATAGTGTTCAGCCAGGACGTACAGACCCATGCAAAACCATGAAATGAAACTCAGTAGAATCAAACTCAATATTGTGCTTCACTTAAGTCAGTACTGAGCTTGATTCTGAAGTGTCTCTAACGTAAACCTTGCAAAGGAGGGATTCTGTCATTTTATTATTGACATGTAAATTTTATTTGCGTGACACATCAATATGGATGTATACCAATGTGATATATTATAAATTGTTGTTATAGCAGTGATGTAAAAAATTACGACAGATATGTAATTATGTAACTGTAGATGTATAAGATTTTTTGCTATATATAATGCAGCTCATATTGTAAAAAAAAACTCGATGTATGAGGCCTGAAGATGGCATCTAGCACGCCGAAACAAGTCATATAATTAAAAGAAGAAAGCGATCTTGGCTGAAAACCTCTTATTAAACAATTCTAGACCGCCCTAACAATGTGTTCCTTATTAAAATAAACGTTGTACATTACCAGAACATAGTAATAATATATCCTTTACAATATGCATTGTATCTGAGAAGTAGAAAATTGAAAAGGTTTTTTTTTTCTATGTTTAGAAGTATTGTTTGCAAAACAAGATAAATTTTACGTATATATTTTATTTAGTAATTTATTTGACCTGGCAATAATAGGGCTCTCGGACACTCTTACACCTAGGCAGGCATTTACATATTCTATACTTCCATTATTACATTAGTTTTACTAAATCTAGAAAAATTAAAAGGTTCGGACAGTACAGGTAACAAAACAACAGAGGCACAGCTTGTCTTCGTGTTTGGTAAATAACAACCAAAACTATCTGGTTTACAAAACGGTAGGGTTTTAATTATGACCACTAGCAGAAATGGGCAAGGAAAAGAGGAAGGAAAAAGTGAATGTAATAATAATAATAATAATAATAATAATAATACCAGACAGTCATCCGTCCTGAAGACTTACATGCTTAAGAAAGTCTAATTTTCAATAGGAAGGAACTTGAAGGAAACTTCGAAATCCGGTAGAGCAAAATAATGAACTGGGGCCAGTCAAGGAAGGCGACAATTATAAAAGGGACCCAACCAAGAGCTCTACAATTACTGTGAAAGAATCACAGATGTAATCAGGAAAAGACGTCAGCAAACGTCTGCAGGATGCATCGTGACAAGTTGACCAACCAGCTACTCTATTACTGGCAAAAGAGAAAGTGGAGAAGGATTTACAGGAACTGGGAATAACAGAAGGAAACTTGAAGGATCGGACAACACTCAGGAAGAAGGTTAGAAAAAGATTTTCCATGACAGGCTACCAAGAATTAAGACAGGTTGTTGTTTGATGCAGCTCTCCACAATACCCTATCCTGAGCAAGCCTCTTCAACTCCACATAAGAAATGGCAACCTACATCCGTGTGAATCTGCTTACTGTACCCATCTCTTGGTCTTCCTCTGCGATTTTTACCCTACATACTTTCCTCCAACGCTAAATTCATAATTCCTTGATGTCTAAGAATGTGTCCAATCAATCGATCCCTTCTTTTAGTCAAGGTATGCCAAAAATTCCTTTTCTCCCCGATTCTGTCCAGTACCTCCTCATTAGTTACATGATCCACCCACCTCATCTTCAGCATTCATCTGTAGCACCACATTGCAAAAGCCTCTATCCTTTTCCTTTCCACACTGCTTATCGTCCATGTTTCACTCCCATACAAGGCAACACTCCACACAAATGCCTTCAGAAAGGACTTCCTTAGGATTAAATCAATATTCGATGTTAACAAATTTCTCTTTTTCAAAAACGCTTTTCTACCCATTGCTATTCTGCGTTTTATATCCTCTGTACTGCGATCATCATTTGTTATTTTGCTGCACAAGTAACAAAACTCATCTACCTCCTTTATTGTTTCGTTACCTAATCTAATTCCTTCAGCATCTCGTGATTTTCTTAGACTGCACTCGATTACCTTAGTTTTGCTCTTGTTAATCTTCATCTTATATGCACCTTTCAGCACACTGTCCATTCCGTTCAACTGCTCTTCCAGGTCCTTTGCTGTCTCTGACAGAATTACTATGACGTCGGCAAATGTTTTTAATTCTTCACCCTGAACTTTAATTCCTTCTCCTAATTTCTCCTTGCTTTCCTTTATAGCTTGTTCAATGTACAAATTGAATAACATTGGAGGAAGGCTACAACCCTGTCTTACTCCCTTCCCATCCATTGCATCCCTTTCATGTCTTTCAACTCTGACAACCGCTGCCTGATTTTTGTACAAGTTGTAAATAACCTTACGCTCCCTATATTTTACTCCTGCTTGCTTCAGAACTTGAAAGAGTTTATTCCAATCAACATTGAATTAACGCATGAGCTACCTTTAGGAAGTTACCGTACGCTGCATGGCGAGGGTACCTTACAGTGGGTTAACAAGTTCGTTGCTCTTCACGCTGAAACGGCTGGACTGAATTGAATGAAATGTGGAATGGAAATAACTTATACCCCGAATTAATACACGGGCTACCTTTCTTAATGCTCGCTAGCTGCATGGCAGAGAGTACGTTACAACACACATCCTAATTGTTTGACGGGTCACCATGAACGTCAACACTTCAATGTATGTTTTCGTGAAGGAGATTTTTATAATCTTCAAGCCAGTGAATTTAGCATGGCGGAGGGCACTTTACGACTTTGACACCGTTTGACCAGTCACCATGAACTTGGCGCATATAGGTACGTTTTCATATATAGGAGGAAAAGGAGTAGGTGAGGAGGAGACGGAGAGGGAGAGGGGAGAGAAGGAGAATGAGAAAGGGGAGATGGTGACAGACAGGTAAAAGGAGATGAAGAGTGCGAGGGGGAGGAGGAAAGGAACAGAGAAAGGGACAGCAGGATACGGGGGAGGAGCAGATGAGCAGAGAGACTTTAACGAATAATTACATGAATCAGCTAGCACATTTACTAACAAATATCTAAACTATTGAGTAAAACTGATCTTGAAATAAATCGCAATTTGCGATCTGTTATGGTTTCACTGTACTAGGTTTAGATGAAATACCCAAGTGCGGCGAATTAAAATTTGTGTACGGACGGGATTTGAATCCGGGATCTCCTGCTTACTAGACAGACGCGTTGACCACTCCGCCACCGAGGACACAGTGGCCAACTCCACTGCAGAGGACTCTTCCCTGCACGTCTCCCGCTACACCCAAATCTCCATTCGCCACGCTGTCTCTTTCCTATTACCATAGCCCATTTGTTCTGTAATGCTCCCACCCCCAATACTGTACTCCCGCATCAGGGAGAACAGACCATGAGGTATCCAGACACCTTTAATTGCCGTCAGGAGCCCAGCCTCGGCTTGTATACAATTATAGACGACATTACAGCGTTCAAATTAATGAAATAAATCGCAATTTGCGATCAGTTCTGTTCTTCCTGATGTGGGAATACAGTATTGTGGCTGCGAGCATTACAGAACAAAATAGGTTGTGGTTATAGGAAGGAGACAGCGTGGCGAAAGGAGATTTGGGTGTGGCGGGAGACGTGCAGGGAAGAGTCCTCTGCAGTGGGGTTGGTCACTCTGTCCTCGGTGGCGGAGTGGTCAAACCATAACAGATCGCAAATTGCGATTTATTTCAAGATCAGTTTTATTCAATAGTTTAGATATTTTTTAGTAAATCTGCTAGCTGATTCGTGTAATTATTCGTTAAAGTCTCTCTGCTCCTCTGTACATGATCTTACTTAGGAAATAAATTTAATGATTATCAGCGATGGTAAATAATATGTTGATGTGAGATAATGTAGCATTTTAACGTCGATTTACTTGTAGGTATATTATTTTTATTTTTATTTATTTATTTATTTTTTTTATTTATTTTTTTATTTTTATTATTTTTTTTTTATTTTTTTTTTATATTTTTTTTTTTTTTTTTTTTAGTAGCTGCAAAATTTTGTAAGTAATGAAACCTCATCTAACATACATAATATCCGATTGTTTGTTTGCAATTCATACCAATCTACACTTTTACTCCGATTTTCATGAAGTTTTGCACACTTCACCTTTTAAAAGAAGAGGAAAGTCACTGTCTACATAAAATTCCTATTGTGCATGCTGGAGTGTAGCTTGCGTAAAAAAACCTATAGTTTTATTGCGAGCTTCATATTTATATCTGATCGCATGTTCGTATTTTATGCGCTGTCATAACGTTTATCTGATTGTAATAAAACTTTGTAACTAAACAAGCTAACACTTTCAAATTTCAAAAGGTGTTTGCAGAATCATTACATCTGCTGCAGCTAGCGCAGTAATAATAATAATAAATAAACAGATATAACAGAAGAGCAGGTGGCGTGATTTATTGTAGAAGGAAGTTTCAGGGAAAGATTTTAATAGGATGACAGAAGGAAGTGTTTCAACTTTATCTTAACCCTGTGATGCATGAATTAGCAAGAAACGAGGAGATAATTTTTAAACGCTATTTATATAGTAAAGAACAATTCCTATTGTCATAAAATATAAAAATTTGTAGCAGTTTAACATCTACATGGAAAAATTGAGTTATGTCCAACGAAGTGAACACTGCGCACTTGAAACCTTAAGAGTTCTTTCCTTTTCCTTTCGAAACTTTCGAAGAAATTTAGACGAAGAGAATCCTTGCATTTAGAGCAAATTTCCTTTGCCACTTCACGCTCTCATTCTTGAGACACCAACTACTGCCTTCGGGTGAAAAACTGGCGCTTGTCAGTTTATCTGGCGACTCCAACACTGCCGCGCCCAACCTAAGGGTCCCCTGGAGTGGACTTCGTGCATTACGAGTTCTAAAAGGCTCACAGGTGCAATTAAATACGTCCGAATAACAGCCGTCCACTACAGTGGAAGCTATGCACGTCCAAACCTTAGTTACGCATGTTGTTGTTGTGTTCTTCAGTCCGGAGACTGGTTTGATGCAGCTCTCCACTCTATCTTGAGCAAGCCTTTTCATCTCCTCATACGAACGACAACCCACATCCACTGGAATCTGCTTACTATACGCGTCTCTTGGTCTCCCTCTGCGATTTTCACCCCACACACTTTCCTCCAATGCTAAATTTACGATTCAAATGTTCAAATGTTTGTTAAGCTTATGGGACACAACTTCGGGGTCATCAGTCCCTAAACTTACAAACTACTTATGAACTACTTACGAACGAGGATGGCACAAATATCCATGCCCGAGGGGGGAGTCGAACCCCGACCGTTGTGGCCGTGCAGACCGTGACTGGAGCACCTCAGTCCCCTCGGGCCGGCCGTGGTGGCCGAGGAGACTAAGGCGCTCCAGTCACGGTCTGCACGGCCACTTCGGTCGGAGGTTCGAATCCCCCCTCGGGCATGGATATTTGTGCCGTCCTTAGTTGTAAGTAGTTCATAAGTAGTTTGTAAGTTTAGGGACTGATGACCCCGTAGTTAAGTCCCATAGACTCTACAAACATTTCACTCTCAGTCCCCTCGGCCACCGCGGTCGGCAAATTTACGATTCCTCGATGTCTAAGAATGTATCCTACCAAGCGAGCCCTTCTTGTAGTCAGAGTATGTCAAAAGTTCCCTTTCTCACCAATTCTGTTCAGTACCTCTTCATTAGTTATGCGATCTACCCACCTAATCTTAAGCATTCTTCTGTAGCACCACATTTCAAAAGCCTCTATCCTCTTCCTGTCCGCACTGTTTATCGTCCATGTTTCACTTCCGTACAAGGCAACACTCCACACAAATGCCTTCAGGAAGGACTTCCTTACGCATAAATTAATATTCGATGTCAGCAAATTTCTCTTTTTCAAAATTTCTTTTCTTCCCATTGCCATTCTGCATTTTATATCCTCTGTACTGCGACCATCGCATGTTATTTTATTACCGAAGAAACAAAACTTATCTACTACCTCCGTTGTTTCGTTACCTAATCTAATTCCTTCACCATCGCCTGATTTTCTAAGACGCATACCAGCGTTTATCAGCGCCGCCTCACGTCACTTGACAATCAGCTGTCCGCGCAGTTACGTTTGATAAAGTGATGTATCGATATTCATTCTGTGAACGCGGACCTATCCAACACAATGCTGCTGATGTAAGTTATCATCTCCACACTCGCTCTGCTTACCACTGTCCATTCACGATTTTTTTTAAATTCTCTAACTTCCATTATAGGAACTTTTTGTTCTACTTCTTATAACTCTTGACGATGCTTTTGATTAAATCCTCAGATTTTATCTAGTTCAAAATGCTGAGCACCATGTGCTTTTACACCAACTAATGCCATCGAGCAGTTTCTGTAGTATGTTCACGCCCCCAATTCATTGTTTTCTAATATTGAAGTGGATAGGTCCGCGGCATGAAATGTCATTTGTATATTTTCCCTGTTACAGTGTTCTGATGATGAGCCAAAGGTGCGAAACGCGTAAAAAAATTATAATTTTCAACAGAGACTACCTTTCAATTCAAATATTAATATTGTGTCGGAGATCCTTTCGTCTGGACAGAGACTCGACGTCGCACGGCTCAACAACCCGCTGGCAGGTCAATTCAAGAGTATTGAGCCATGTTGCATCTGTAAGCTATCCATAAACCCGAAAGTGTTGTGGGCGCAGGATTTTGTGCAGGAACAAACTGTGCAAGGTTGATACTTCGATAGGCAAGCAACTACTGAAACGTCTCTGACGGAAAGGTTTCATTTACTCCTGCTTAATTTACCTCTGGTTCATTTTATTTTTAGTTTGGTATTCGTTCCGTGACAAAGCTGAACAGTGCGATATGGCATATTAATTCTTGAACGTGATGATGTACCTGCCTGCAATCACAGTGTACCCGTCTACGTCTTCTCAACCTACATTCGTGTCTTCCAGTTCTTGTACGAATGATTGTGTGATGCCGCCTTTGGTTCAGTAGCAGAGTTCTCACCATGTTAGAGGCAGTGTAGGCAACTGATGTGGATAATGGGTAAGCCATCGTCTCACCCAATATCAGACGAGCGTTTCGTCATCGTGAACTAGTGCTTGACGTAAATAAGCTAATATTGACCATATTATTAGGTATATCGGATTTTGTAGTCGTACCGCTAACCTCAAAGCTACATGTAGATATAAAATGGCAGGATGACTGTATTGTCAGATTTATTGTGTACTAGCTAAAAACCCGGCGTTGCCCGAGTATTTATTTATATATTTCTGCCATTTTTCAGGTATATATTCATTTGTATAAAGGCTGTATGTCTGTAAAATGTCTTGGGGATACAATTAGTAGTAAAGAATTAATAGATTAAAGCTGGTGCGTGATGGGGCGGTTTTCCACAAACGTTACTGTTTATGTGCTCATATCTCATAAACTAAGGGTCGTAGTGTGATGCAATTTTGATGATACAGTAAAATATATACGTGTATACTGTCTGTAAAATTTCCTGCGGCTGCAATGTGTAGTGTAGAAATTATAAAGTGTAAAGTCATACGGAATGCTGTAGTTTTACTCCATAAACAGCGGAAAAGTAGTAAGCGAGAAACTTGTTTTCTTTAATCATTTTACTATGGTTGCCAGCGAGAAAAAGTTTAATAAAGGTTTGAAATTATGTTTAAAGTTTGTTGCAAGTCGCTATGTACTGTCATTCTCATACAGTGTATTTCGAAAATCTCGCCGCATTATATGGCATTTTTTGCGATTTCTATTGGTTATGACGTAATATGTTTTGAACCATGTGCCGTATGTGATTCTTAATCATGCAGCAATTGTTACCTCACGTAAGGAATGTGTGTACCAAATGTGGTTGAAATCGGTCCAATGGTTTAGGAGAAAATGAGCAGCATTGACGCAAAATGCAGCAGTTTTTCGCGCATCTCATTGTTTATGACGTCGTATCTCGTGAACTATAATATCGTATGTGATTCTTACACTTATGGCGACCGTCCTCGTGGATTGAAGCTTACGTGTACAAAATTTCATGAAGATTGGAACAAACCTGTAGATTTTTATTGAACACGTACAAATATACGGACACTCTGCTTTATATATTAGATTTCATGAAAATCACGGAAGTCTGAAGGACGCAAACAAAGTTAATCAGAAAACGTTATCGGTAACTTAGTATGGGTTAAAAAGTTTCCTTAATGGCCCCAACTGATCTGAAGCGTCGTTAATGCACTGGTTGAAGTTGTGGCTTAAGATAAAGGAGTCACACGTTAGTTGGATTCGCTTCTCCGGCGCAAATTTCTTTCACTAATTTTGTCCAGCAATATTCTACGATATTTACATTTACACCTGATTGTAAAACAAAAGAACGCGGTACATATTTCGGTGTGCGGTTGGTTGACAAGATAAACAACAGTTAATAATGAAATATTGTCCTATAAGCAAACCACTAAATTTCTTTTCTCAGATGATGTACAATTCCATATTTGATATGTGCCCTCTGGACATGCTGTATTATATTTGCAGGAGTAACTGTTAGCAGTAAGGAAACTTACTCAGCAAGATGTCAGCAAATTTAACACAGGTGAGATTAGTTAGACAGCGTATCAATACCCTAGCACTACGATTACCGCGACTTACTTAAAACTGAGCAGCGCCAAATGAAGTTCATCAGAAAGTGGCGGATTATTTCAAGAAAGGCAATGATTTGAAACATCTACATGGGATACTCTGCAAATCACATTTAAGTGTCCGGCAGAGGGTTCATCGAACCACCTTTATGCTATTTATCTCCCATTCCATTCTCGAATAGCGCGCGGGAAGAAAGAACATCAGAATCTCTGCGTTCGAGCTCTGAATTCCCGTATTTTATTCTGATGATCATTTCTACCTATGTAAGTGGGAGTCAACAATATATTTTCGCATTCGGAGGAGAATGTTGGCGATTGGAGTTTCGTAAGTAGCCCACGTCGCAGCGATAAGCGCCGTTGTCGTAATGATTCCCATCCCAGATCCTGTATCATTTCTGTAACGCTGTCTCCCCTGCTCTTCTTTCGACTCTTTCGATGTCCTCCGTCAAACGCACCTGATAAGGATCCCACACTGTGCAGCAATACTCTAAAAAAGGAGTAAGCGTAGTGTATGCAGCAGCTTTAGTAGTTCTGTTGCACCTTTTACGGGCTCTCCCAATAAAACGCCGTCTTTGGTTCGCCCTTCCCACAACATTATCTTCGTGTTCTTTCCAGTTTAAGCAATAGTAATTCCTAGGTATTTTAGTGAGTTTACGGCCTTCACTTTTGATTGATTTATCTTGTAACTTTCTTTTCGTACTCATGTGGACGACTTCACACTTCTCATTATTTAGACTCAATTGCTAATTGTTAAACCATAGTGTTATCTTATTCACATCGTACTGCAGTTAGTTTTGATCTTTAGTTAATTTTACTAGACGGTAAATGACGGCGTCATCTGCAAACAACCTAAGAGAGCTACTTAGATTTTGCGCTAAATCGTTTATGTAAATAAGGAACAGCAGAGGACCAATAACACCACCCTGTGGAACGCCCGATACCACCTCTGTATTAGTCGATGCCTTACCATCGATTACTATGACCTGTGTCCTCTCTGACAGGAAATCTCCTATCCAATCGCAAATTTGGGGCGCTATATCATAACCAAACAATTTGATTAAAAGCGATTAGTGAGATACGGTGTCATAAGCCTTGTGGAAATCAAGAAATACGGAATCAATTTGAGAACCCTTATCGATAGCACTCATCACTTCGTGTGAGTAAAGAGGTAGTTGTGTTTCGCAAGAACGATATTTTCTAAATCCGTGTTGACCTTAGGACAAAATCAAATGTTCAAATGTTTGTAAATCTTACCAGATTTACCTACGGGGTCATCAGTCCCTAAGGCATAGAAACTAATTAAACTAACTTAGACTAACTTATGCTAAGGACAACACAAGAAGCCATGCCCGAGGGGCGAATCGAACCCCCGACGGCCAACAGCGTCGTACACCGCAGCATGGCGCCTAATACGCACGGCCGTTCTGACGCGGCTGCAAGTAGTATCACAACATTTCATTATGGTAGTACTTAAGCTGTATCTATGAAAATTTATATTAAGAGGGAGAAACAACTGGTGTAGACCAACCAGCCTACGCATGTGAAGCAGCGATCGTTAAGCTAGTAATTAATACAGGTTGTCCAGAAAAGTGCTCCCTGATTTCAAAAGTAAATATCTCGAAAATAGGGATCAATGGAGGAATGCAGTAAACGGTATGTTTATTGTAACAGTTGTAAGAAGTTTATACAGCAATTTGAAATAATAGTTACAAAAGCTGCTAACAGATGGCGCTTGTACCCTGTACAACTCATATTAGCATGCATAAGTGAAATAATCTTATGAAAACACTCTTTGCAAACAATCACATCACAATGTTTTCAAAATGTTCACCATTGGCACTACAGAGGTGGCGCAAACGAAGAATGAAATTCGCTATCACATTTCGTAGTGTCTCAACCGAAATGGATTCACATGCCACAGAGATCGTCGATTCAAGCTCGTCCAGCATGGCGGGATGCTTCGGGTAGACCATGCCTTTCACTGTGCTGTGCCCCACAAAAAAAAAAAAAAAAAAAAAAAAAAAAAAAAAAAATGTCACAGGGAGTCAAATCCGGTGAATATGGAGGCCAATCCATGTCTGCACCTGTAAATTTGGGATATTCCAAAGCAATGACTCGATTCCTCAAGAAAGCGAAACACTTGTTCGGTCCGATGTGGTCGGGTTCCATCTTGCATAAACCATTCAGTACTTGGTCTATCCTCTAACGCTTGCTGTGTGGCGCCAAATTGTTCCAAAATTGCAACGTAACGTGCACCAGTGACCGTTTCTCGAATGAAAAAGGGCCAATAATGCCTTTGCTGCATACTACAGCCCACACAGTAACTTTAGGAGAATACAGGGGTTTCGCTTCACACCAATATGGCTTTTCGGAACCCCAAAATCGCCAATTCTGCTTATTCACGTATCCATTCAGGTGGAAGTGTGCTTCATCTGTAAACCAGATGGAGCCAACATCAAATGCTTCACTATCAATCACTGTGAGCATCTGATTAGCAAAGGCAACCCTTTGATGCACATCTCGTACGGGTATGGCCTGGTGCGTTTGAATTATGAATGGCAACATGTGTAGGCTCTTTCTCAGTATTTTCTGCGTGCTGGAACGCTTCAAACCAGTCTCAGATGCAATTCTACGGACGGATGACATTGGATTTCACTGAATAATTCCAGAAACTGTGGCGATATTTTCAGGCAAAACTGCGGTTTGTTTGCAGCTAACATGCCTCACTAGATCATAAGTTACGCTGCCTGTTCGTTGAAATTTTGCGAAGAGCATACGAATGGTTTTCGCATCGGTTCCTTTTGGAACATTAAATCGTGCTTGAAAAGTTTGCCTTGTTGCCGTAGGACTCTCTTCTAACCTGTGGTACTTTAGCACCAGAAAAACGCGTTGTTCAATGGAGTACGTGGTTTTAATCTCTTCCTTCGGTACGCTAACCTCCTTTCACGTTTCAATAGTGGAACTGATCGCTCTGGGCTTCGGATCACTATTTATAGTAGACATTACATATGGCGATTACAGCGCCATCAGTTAGCAGCTTTTGTAACTATTATTGCAAACTGCTGTATAAACCTCTTACAGCTTTCACAATAAACATACCGTTTACTGCATTCCTCTATCGATCTTTGTTTTCGAGATATTTAATTTTGAAATCAGGGAGTCCTTTTTTGGAGACCCTGTATAAACAAGTGTACAATACCCTGCAATGCTAAGATGACGTAGAGCAGTAGCGGAGATAATACTCCGTTCCACTACACACTTCTGACGGTACTCTAAGTAACTGATGAACAGTCGCCATCGACGACAGCGTACTGGATTCTATTACTTTAGTAGTCTTCCAGCGACTCAGATGGCTAACGGCCGACAAGTGTTCGCTGGCGCAGTAGGGCTTTCGCCGGGTTCCTCCACTAAGGGCCAGTCCCCCCACCAGGAGCGCCGTCGAGCCGTGTTGACAAACACGGTGCGCCGTTGGTTCCCGGACTGGCCGCTGTCTGGCCCTGGCGCCCTCTGGCGCATCTTCGCGGAAGGCAGCGGCCGCGCTGTGCAGTACTTTCACTGGCCGGAGAAAACAACGCCGGCTACCGGCGAGTGTGAGCTGGCCATCAGCGTGACGTCACAACGGCGGGCGTGTCTGGCGCCTGCTGGCGGCCTTCCGCGTTCCTCGCCTCTCCTGCCAGCAGCTCAGGAGTCACCAAAGCTGTTCCGTGCCAGCACGGCCGGGTTTCTCCGCTCACATCGCCAAAGTGCTCAACACTACCAAAATGCCCGAGCAAAACTACGGGCACGTCCGGAATTACTGCGGAGCTCACCACTGCTCGCCGCGGTGGAGTAGCCGTGCGGTCTAAGCATGCGAATGATTCATTCCTCGCTGCGGAGCGCGCGGTTGCTCGCCTTGGAGGTTCGAGTCCTCCCTGGGGCATGGGTGTGTGTGTTTGTCCGTAGATTAGTTTACCTAGGTTTAAGTAGTTTGTAAGCTACGGACTGATGACCACGCAGTTTGGTCCGATAGATTTACAAACATTTGAACATTTTCACCACTACTCGCCACAAGTTTTGGACACGGCACTATAAACGCTAATAGTAAAATGTAGACTACACGGCCGGGAATGTCATGTCCATTACAATCATCCGGGCTGTTATGCCGTGGCCAATTCTGCTTTCAACAAGGACTCTGCTGACCAGCAAGTTGAGCTTGGCCTTAAGAAAGAAACTGGTAAAATGCTATATTTGGAGCATTGCACTGGATGAAGCAGAGACGTGGACCATTGCACTAGTGACACTCCCGCATCTGCAAAACTCTGCAGTCGTCTGCTAGAGGCCTCTCCGTGTGCCATGCCAAATTGCACTTTGACCTGTCGGTTCGCCAGTAGGGACGGTGTAGTGTGCCTCCAATGATGCGTTTCGTGACGTTATTTGCGTGGTGAAGCGTCAGTTGGGCGCGGCGATTGGTAATCAATCGTGCTAATGTATTGCCCTTCTTCGTGAAGATGGTATTAGTGTAGAAGATGAATCATTCGCATGCTTTATCGTATCTGTTAACGGTACAGAAATATGAGCATAAGTTAGATACTATTGTAACACTAACACGTAATAATGATATTAGGGATGATAATGACGAACAACTCATTGCAAGCGGTAGTGCTACGGTAAGTGCGGGAAGAGGCGATGGAAGCAGTGGCAGTGAATACCAACTGTCTTCCGAGAAGAAGGTTAAAGTTGCAATTATCATGACGGCTTTTGATGACAATATGCTAGAGAACATGTACGACGATTATTACATAAGTTATAGTTCAGATATCTGCATTACGTATGACGTCTACAATTACATGTACAGTGCTATCTACAGTATGATTGCAAATATTTGCATAAAAACGACACCCACTAGCACATTGAGGTGTGCGTAGAGATACTGTAACCAAACGTTCACACACATATGTTTCTTTGAGCCCAAGTACTTTCCTTGTTAAAGAGCTTTGAAATGTGGTGCTGGAAGAGTATGGAAAAGATCAAATGGATCGCATGAAAAATGATGATGTACTGAGAAGAGTAGGAGAGAACAGTTCTGCATACAGTTCTACAGAGAAAGGCTAACTGGATTGGACACGTGCTTAGACACGAGGGACTCCTACACGATGTCATCGAAGGGAAAATCAGAGTAAACATAGGCCGAGGATGAAGAAGTCAACATCTGCACGACATAAAAGATGGAAGGAGTTAAAATAGTCTGAAGGAAGAAGCTGAAGACAGGGAACAATGGAATCAGAAAGTCTCCGTACGAAGAATACTGATAGTAGTAATAAGTTATGCCGTGGTCTGTTGAATTTGTTGTCAAAACTCAAGGCCTGTAGGACTGCAGGTCCGACACACACAATGACTGCCGCTAAATTCGGTGTCCGCGCGTTTTCAAATGTTCAAATTGTAATGTATTTGCCCTGAAGAGTCTCGTTTGTTTGAATTAATGCAACATGCGATACCAGATTTGATCGTAGTATTATGTCCTAATATCCCATGTTTATATTATATATGCATTTATTGGCGCTTCTGGCTGGTCATATTATCACTTTCATTTCGGTAATAACAGTTCCAGAATAGTTTATCTGCTTTATTTAATAAATTTCAAAGCAAAATTTAATAGTTTATTGCTGTTTATATTCGAGAACGTTCTACAATTTCGATTGTAGGAACACTGCAAACAATTAACACTCGATAATGAAAACATTTCTGAAAGCATTTTAAATTTCACAGTTGTATATCACACCAAAGTTTTATCAAAAGAATTAATCATTGATATGACTTTTTCCCCATTAATAGTTTAATAAGTATTGCAATTCAATAAACCGATCAATATAATCAAAATTTTCATTAACCCACAATTCTGCGTAATTAAAATAAAAATTACTGCAAATTGTTATATAAACCATATATGTTATTCCTCATCGGCGGTTTTATGAGGGTACGCCATATCTGCCGTATTACATATCCAAAATTACTTTCAAGATTTGATTCTCCACTAATGACAAAAGTAAAGTTATTGTTTTCACTAAAAACTTTATTTTGAAAAAATTGTGTTTTGTACAATCTAAGTTGATACCCGGCGAACGATCGTACGATAATTAATAAATACGATAATAATAAATTCGTTGACAAATGTAGCTGATATGTTATCTACAACATTCTTTCCAAATAGCTACGAAATAGACACTACTTCATATACGGTTTAGAACACGTCATACTTTTATTTCTTGTAATTACCGCAAAAATGTGAAATATTGATACAATGTTCTAAACATAGATTTTTTGTGTACCAAGAACATACAAGCAAACACGACATATGACAGCCCTGCGAACCACAGACGTTGTTAGACGTCCGTAGACAAAACTCGGCTGGTGTTAGGAAGGAATCAGGCCTAATATCAGTATATTTCGACGCGTGCCACGCATATTTAATTACATTTGTAAACCGTGAGGAGGAAAACTGATAATGTACGACTGATTGCCTAATATCAGTATATTTCGACGCGTGCCACGCATATTTAATTACATTTGTAAACCGTGAGGAGGAAAACTGATAATGTACGACTGATTGCAAATTGAGAATATTGTCACGGTGGTAGACAGGAAACTGCAGTGTTTTGCACACAATAATTTTCCCCGTTAGTTTTCTGTAAAATGCCTTCCACTGGCGGAAAAATTCTCTATTTCTTTGTCAGAGTGAGCTCGAAATACAGCTTTTAATGAATCAGAACTTTTATGACCTGACCACGAATCTAGAAGGAGAAGACTTTTGTTCCCGCAGAACGAAAGAAAAGAATCACGCATGAAAAGTGTAACGTTATCACTTCCCATTTGTCCGTACTTCGATGCGTCTACCACAAGATTGTCTGCCTAGAGCATTGTTTGACACGTGGTCCAAAACGTCCAGTTGGTTCTTGAAGACACACATATAGTTTAGACAGCAATGAACCTTCCAGGCTAATTATAGGCATTATAGTGTATGAATGGATGAGTGCAGTCGTGGACTGCACAATTGCCTCAATATGTTTTTCCCCTTTGAATGACTGTTATTTTCTCGCGCATTTCTTTTTGAAAACCTGCCTGATCTGCAATGTAAACGTAACATTCACTAAAACTAGCGATCTTATTTCTTGCAGTTGTAAGAAAAGCTTCTATCATTTCCATTTGAGTCACTTCATTTTCCGACCTGTTTCTCCATACAAATTTTTTTCTTTTTCTTTTTTAATTTTCTAATCCCCCTACCCGATTAGGGGATCTAACATTCCACGCTCCGATCCGTACAATGCCAATGTTGTCTGTTCTGATGATCACATCCTCCTGAGTAGTCTCCGTCCGGAGATCCGATGGGGGACTATTTTACCTCCGGAATATTTTACCCGAGAGGATGCCATCATCATACATTCATACAGTAGAGCTGCATGTCTCAGGAAAAGTAACGGTTGTAGTTTCCTCTTGCTTTCAGCCGTTCGCAGTAACTGCATGGCAAAGCCACACTAGCTGTTGTTACAAGGCCAGCTCAGTCAATCATCCAGACTGTTGCCTCTGTAACTACTGAAAGGCTGCTGCCCCTCTTCAGGAACCACACGTTTGTCTGGCCTCTCCACAGATACCCCTCCGCTGTGGTTGCACCTACGGTACGGCTATCTGTATCGTTGAGGCACGCAAGCCACCCCACCTCGTCAATGTCTGTGGTTCATGAAGCTAGAACTGCGAAAATTAAAATAAATACGTGTTTTGGTATTTTTGGAAATTTATTGATTACAGGGGTGAAATAGGAGATGAAAAAATTCTTTTTGAATTTACATTGCTATTGAGACTATTTTGAAACTAATACCACGAAAATTGTTATTTGGATTGTTGGTTGGAATTAAAAAAAATCGTGTGTCGTTATTTTTAAATTTAAACAATTAAGAGAGCATAATAGAGGATGAAGACTTTTTGAAGATATGTTACTATTAAGCCAGTTTGAAGCCAGAACTTCAAAAATTGGTATGTGGATTGTCGTTTGGAATTAAAACATATGTTTTTCCGGTATTTTTGGAAATTCAGTCATTAAGGGGTTGAAATAAGGGATGAAAATGTTTTTGAAAATATGTTGTAGAAGCAACAAAAAAAATGTTCAAATGTTTGTAGAAGTTATGGGACTTAACTACGGGGTCATCAGTCCCTAAGCTTACAAACTACTTATGAACTCGCTAAGACTAAGGACGGCACAAATATTCATGCCCGAGGGGGGATTTGAACCCCCGACCGTAGTGACCGTGCAGACCGTGACTGGAGCGTCTCAGTCCCCTCGGACACCGCGGCCGGCGTTGTTTTGGCATATTCTGTTATTATAGCGTAGAGTGTTTCTTTCGACAGGACGCCACTTCGGAGCCTAGCACGTCCCTAACCTACCCCAGTTATCGAACCGGGAGAAGGGGACCTGCAGTTTCAGATGGAAGCCGTACCAAGTGCTTTTTTCTGGCGACTCCTGACTCCGTGCGGAGGTGAAGGCCGGGTTAAAAGTCAAAGTGAAAAATGCCGCTATCCCGGCGAGTTTCGGACCCTTCACCTCTTGACCTTTCGCTCTCGAATCGAGCACTTTGCCGTTAGCCCACACCACAGGGAGATATTTGGATACTTACCGAACCTAGATATAGACACTTAATTAGCAATAAATACAATATTCACATTATTAATCGAGATACAAACTATCCTATCTTTTAACACATACCAAACCACTCACAATGTGCGAAACCTAAGATTCGAGGAGTAGTATTAGAGTTTATGGTGTTTCAAAAGTAATAATAATAATAATAATAACCAAAACTTATAATTTTGTTTCGCTTGAAATTAGATGAGATCTTCACTCCATTTTTTAACTCAGCATAATTAGCAAGCTGTCTAAGTCTGTGTTTTAACAGTAACGGTAGGATAGATACAAATTTCAACTTTACATTTCATCATTAATGTACTGTAAGTGGCCAAGCTGCTGTATACGGAAAAGAAGAGAGTGACTTTAAATTTATTTATGATTCGTATTCCGAGTAGGGAGGCAGACTGTTGTGTGTCTGTAAGACATTTTGCACGTACTTAGTACTCCGTTTTGTTATACTCTTACATTTTCGTCACACAAATCGTACCAATATTCCTTGCCATTAATGAAAACTGTTCTGTATAACAAATTAATTACACCACTTGCTTACTGTTCACGTTTGTTATGTCATCCACATTCAGTCGTAACCAATTACTTTATCAGGTAGATGCCAGAATTTCATATCTATCGTGTGAAGCGCTTTTTTCACACAAATCTTAGTTACACCACTTGCGGAGAACGCACTAATTACTGCTAAGTTCGCAGCAGAATCCGTACTTAGTCAATTTTTGGCATTTAATAAACTAATCTTTGATCTATATTTTAAACAATTAGTCAATTAGACGATTGTCGATTTACCCTACTTAGCAAATGAATTATTTCAACAACACAACATTTTGTTGTTAATGAGATAAATCTTGTTGACAGCACATAGCGTTACATAAAACAATCACTAGAAAGTCACAATAGAAGTCATGCTCAGTCTGTGTTACATTAGTAATCTAAACTTTAATGTTTAATTAATTAACGGATAATAATTGTCAACTTAGTGATCTTACAGTGCCATACTCTTACATGTTATTCAGCTGCTATCACTTGCTGTTAGAAATTGTCTGTTAAGGCTAGTCTACACGACGACACTAGATTGCGACATTCGTTTCTTGAAGTGAATTGCGCGCAACTGGTTTCGTGTGTGTCTATACACTTCAGTTTCTTTGTTTCGTGAGTGCCGTAGTCGCCGTAGAATGAAAGTTTTGGTAGCTGTAAGAGTTGTAGCGGAGCTGTTGCTTCTCTGTTTGAAGTCGCTGCATAAGACTAAACATAAAGAGAATAAGAAACGTGTTTGGGTTTGTGACTGCTTTAAAAAAGACGTCAGCTCGATTGCTTAGTGACCTTGCTGAAAGAAATTGTAATTGAAGACCCTAGAAGCTATGTTAGTTAACTTAGAATGTCACCAGAGCAGTTTACGTTCCTTTTAGACAGAGTTAGTAATGCAATAAAGAAAGAAGATATTGTTATGCGTGAAACATTGTTACCAGAACTGAAATTACAAATTGCATTACCTTTCTTGTCAAGTAGATATTCGTCTCTTTTGTTACCAAATTCACAACTGCCACAGTTCGTTTGTATAGCTATTTGGACCATGCCTAGTAAAGCACTGTGGTGTTCAAACCAATCTTCGGATTGTTGACTGCTTTACCCTTACCTTACTTTAACTGCAGACATTCAGATAAGTTTTTACATTCACAATGCGGCACTCACAGGCACTGCTGCTGCATCTGCACACAAACAGCAGACCAGAAGTCTATTCACACAAACACACACACACACACACACACACAGTAGATCCAGAACATTATTTTATTTCATTTATTTGAACACATATGTTTCAAATTATCTATTTCCGCACCATGCAGATATCTGGTTTAAGCAGTTTGCCAGTCGGTTTTGAACGTCTGGTGACCTTTAAATGACAGCATCATCCACAGTACAAGGAAGCTACTCAGATTGTCTCCTACATCGTTTATAAAAATAAGGACAGTACGGGCCCTATAACACTTCCCCCGTGGAACGCCAGGTTTCACTTCTGTTCTACTCTATGACTTTCCGCCAATTACAACGTACTGTGTCCTTTCTGTTAGGAAATCGCGAATCCAATCAAACAACTGAGGCGGTATTCCATTAGCATGCAATTTGATTAAAAGTTTCAAAAGCCTCGCGGAAATCTAGAAATACGGAATTTGACATCTCTTGTCGATAGCACTCATCATATCATGTGAGTAAAAGAGATAGCTGTGTTTCACAAGAACGATGCTTTATGGATCCTTTTTGACTATGGGCTAATAGGGCGTTCTCTTCGTGGTAGTTCATAATAATTGAGAAAAGTATTTGTTTTAAACCATGCTTCAACCGACGTCAATGATATAGGCCTGTAAGTTTGCAGATCACTCCGATTGCCTTGAATATTGGAGTGATCTGTGCAACTTCCCAGTTTTTGGGTACGGAAATTTCGATGAGCGAGTGGTTGTATATGATAGCAAGGAATGGAGCTAGTCCATTAGCATATTATGAAAGTAACTTAATTTGTGTACAATCCGGTCCAGGTCACGTACGTTTGTTAAGTGATTTAAGTTGCTTCAGTATTCCAGAGATACTTCTAAATTACGCACGCTGGAGTATTGTTTCTCGCCTTAATGTTCGAGCTACATTTCAAGTTTACGATCACTTCTCAGTGAAATGGAGACTTTTCCCCTACCATCTCTTTTCCAGTTCCAATAGCACACACAACCATGTGTATACGTCGATCACAGCTTCGATAGAATTTCTCGCAGTGCTCCAAAAAATCATTTCACCCTGAGACACTTTGCCGCCAATCCCTCTCAATTCTTGACGTGTCACAGGACTCTAAAGTGATCTACACAGACGACTCATGGTAGATGCTCGTGTCGGCTTTGCTTAAACGCGTGCAGGACACGATGGCTGCACTGTCTTCACTTCAGAGCTGGAAATCTTTCTCGCACTCGCTCATGTCCGTTCCTGCACCAGGAAGACCTTCCTCATCTGCAGCGACTCCCTGAGCGGACTACAAGCCCTCGATCAGTGGTTTGATAATGGCCACCCAGGAGTCAGTATACGCCGTCGAACATCGTCGGCGCTCAGAAGTATTTCTCTGGACTCCAGGAAACGTCGGGACACAAACAGGTTATCCAACGAGGCTACTCATAAACCTACTTTGGAGATCCGCATACCAGTTTCTGATCTCCGTTCGATGTTACGCAGTCGAGTTCTCGGATTGTGGCATACTGAATGGC
Source organism: Locusta migratoria (assembly GCA_026315105.1). Classification (NCBI taxonomy): domain Eukaryota; kingdom Metazoa; phylum Arthropoda; class Insecta; order Orthoptera; family Acrididae; genus Locusta; species Locusta migratoria. Next base: position 831,804,685 of record CM048744.1, read on the forward strand.
ATATCCTACAAACGCCCAAAAAATTGAGGCCAATAAAGGAAGCGACAAACGTGTGGAGCTCCTCTATGCTGGTCCATCGCAAGGACTCTTGTCGTTCTCTGCCCATTCCGAATCGGCCATACTTGGCTGACTGGCGGTCACCTTCTCCGTCGCAAGGACCATCCTCAGTGTCACTGTAGTGCACATTCACCTCAGTGGAACGCCCAGAGGCGGACTTTTAATTTCCGTGGCGTCTTAACACTAGTTTTATAAAACTGAATCAGCCATCATATATTTTACCTTTAAGCACCCAACAACAACAACAATATATTTTACTGCCCACGTTTTGTTACTTAGGCAGTAAAATAACGTACGATGGTCGCCGTACAGTGGATATAAAATGCAGAGTGGCAATGGGGAGAAAAGCGTTTCTGAAAAAGAGAAATTTGCACACATCTAATATTAATTAAAGTGTAAAAAGTCCTTTCTGAAAGCATTTGTGTGGAGTGTTGGCTTATATGGGAGTGAAATATGGACGATAAACTGTGTGTTTGAAAAAAAAAAATGTTTGTTAAGCTTATGGGACTTAACTACGGGGTCATCAGTCACTAAACTTACAAACTACTTATGAACTACTTACGAACTAGGACGGCACAAATATCTATGCCCGAGGGGGGATTCGAACCCCCGACCGTAGTGGCCGTGCTGACCGTGACTGGAGTGCCTCAGTCACCTCGGCCACCGCGGCCGGCTAAACTGTGTGGACAGGAAGCTTTATATATGTGTGGTGTTACAGAAAAATGCTGTAGATTAGTTGGGTGGATCGCGTAACTAATGAGGATGTACTGAACAGAACTGGGCAGAAAAGTAATTTCTGCATACCTTGACTAGAAGAAGAGATCGATTAGTAGGACACATTCTTAGATTAGATTAGCTCAGATTAATACTTGTTTCATAGATCATAAATACGACATTTCGCAACGATGTGGAACATGTCAGTTTAATAAATGGTGTCTACATATTACACTCAATATGATAAGGATTTTTATTGTATTTATTTATTTAATTTTATTGTACTTTTTTATTTTTATTTTTTATTCATTTTTCTTTTTTCGAAATTACTAAGTTTTATCTAAAAATTCATCTAAAGTATAGGAGTTGCCATTAAGAAATTCTGTTAATATCATTTTAAATACCAGTCATACTTTTTATGCCACTTGGTAAGTAACCGAAGACTTTCGTGGCAGCACAATTCACCCCTTTCTGCGACAAAGTCAGATTTATCAGTGAATATCACCCTTTCTCCTAGTGATGTAGCTATGCACACTGCTATTACTTTTGAATTTTCTTGTATGTATATATGTGATACTACAATAAAATCCTTAGATCGTTAAATAAATGTCTATAGGATGATCTTGGATGGGCTCCAGCAATTATTCTGATTACACGCTTTTGTGCAGTGAATACTTCTCTACTCAGTGTTAAAGTGCTCCCGAATATGATCCCATATGAAAGCGGTGAATTAAAATAGGCGTAGTAAGCTAGTTTACTAAGATGCATATCACCAAATTTTGCGATGACCCTGATAGCATAAGTAGCTGAACTCATAGGTTCCATCTGATATTTCATGTGTTTCTTCCAATTAAATCCCTCGTCAATGCAAACGCCTAATCATTATGAATATTCTACCTTAGCTACAGATTTCTGTTCCAAGTCTAAATTTACTGTATGAATCTGTATATACTGGGTTTTATCAAAGTTTAATGAGAGTCCATTTCTAGAGAAACAATAATTTTCTGAAAGCCATCATTTACACTTTCATCAGTTAATTCCTGTTTGTCAGGCGCGATAGCAAAAGAATCTTCGTGAATACAGGATGGCAAGTCATTAACATATATTAAGAGCACCAAAGGACCAAATACCGAACCTTGTGGGACCCAATTTTTGATAATTCCCCAGTTAGAGCAATTAATTGTTTATTCTACATCATGTGAAGTGCTTATTTCAACTTTCGGCACTATTCCAGTCAAGTATGATTTAAACCATTTGTGCACTGTTCCACTCATACCACAATCTTGAGCTTCCTAGAAGAATCCCATGATTTACACAATTAAAAGCCTTGGAGAGGTCACAAAAAATTCGAAAGCGTGATGTCCGGTTATTCAGAGTATTTAATATTTCATCAGTGAATGTATATATAGCATTTTCTGTTGACAAGCTGTTTTGAAAACCAAACTGACATTTTGTTAGAACTTTATTTTTACTAATATGTGAAGCTATTTGAGAATACATAACGTTTGGATATAGCTGACGAGTGAGAAGGGGCGATAGTTGTTGAGATCAATCTCCTCTTTTTGCAATGCTTTAACGATAGCATATTTCGGCCGATAAGGGAAAATACCCTGCTTTAAAGAGATATTATATATGTGGCTGAGAATCCTAAGAAAGTTTATTATTTTTCAAATTTCTGAAGGTGGGTGATAGAATTTCAGTTGTATCAAATTGTGTAGGTCTGGCCTCTTCCATTAACTGCCTTGCTACTTCTAATAAGCATTTAGATCCTAATTTCTCCACAAAATTTAAACAGTAATCATGAAAAATATTGTCAACTTCGACTTTTTGTTACTAAACTTTTCGTTTGTTTTGATGGCATTCCATCTTCCTGTGGTCTTGGTTGCCCTATCTAACTTTTAATAATATTCCCAATTCTTTTAAATTTATTATCAGAGGAAGTAATCTCAGGCATGATGCAAATGCTTCTGGATTTTTTTGAGAAATTGCCTTAATATAGCGCAGTAGTTTTTTAAATAATATTTGATTGTTTCTGGGTTATTACTCTTTCATAAAAGGGTTCGATGAACCCTCTACCATGCACTTCAATGTGAATTGCGTGGTATCCATGTAAATCTAGGAAGTACTGAGAAGAGTGGGAGAACAAATACAATTTTTGGATGTAATAAAAAAAGTGGGAAACGGACCTGGTGTAGGAATATATTAGGAAATATTGAGTGGCTTGTGAAAATAATATTAGAGGAGTATGTGGCAGGGAAGCCGACGGCGAGAGAGATTTCAGATCCTGGATGATGTGATGGATGGCAGTATCTACAGCAAAACTAAGAGGGAAGCATTGAATCGTACAAAACTGAGGTGCAAAAGACCTCCTAATACAGTAAAACTTCTGAATAACCGACACCAATGGGGAAAATGAAACTGTCCGCTTTTAAGAAGTTTCCGCTGTTAAGATAAGGATAAAATAAAAACCGTTAACTACCGTTTATCTGAAATGATCGGTATGGCGGCCGGTACGGATAACGAAAATCTCGGATAAAACAAAAGTCTCCTGTTTTTACGCGTGAAACACACCGAATTGCGTCAATACCGCTAAGTAAGATCATTAAACGTGCGAATGCCACGCCGCTTGTTGAACTGATCCAGCCAGCCATAATTTCCGAGGAATTCTTACTCCTTTCCTACAATGAGTTCATAAAAAGTCATCGCTTTTAGACGAAGTAGAAGACATTAACTAGCACGCCTTTGGCTCTTATTTGTTCGTGCTATAAAAATAAAAACTCTTTCCTCTTCTAATTGAGGATATGAACCTTTTCTCATTATTCTTCGAGATTTCATTGCGCAGCTTGACGCTTGAATGGGAAAAAGTTTAACTATCTGATCAATTTGTTTTTCAACCAGTAATCGCACTCATACCGAGGTACAAATCCGCAGCAACTTTCGCGGGTGGCTAACCAGCAACAATTTTCGGCAAAGTGCGAAGCTTTTGTTACAACGAGATCACATTCTTTTTTCGTTTCGCACCCGTAGTCAGCGTGGTTTTTTTTTTTTTTTTTTTTTTTATTATTATTATTATTATTATTATTTTTTTTTTTTTTTTTTTTTTTTTTTTTTTTTTTTTTTTTTTTTTTACCGGCACTCGAATGATTCTTTTTTGGTATTTGGCCACTTCTATCTCTGGGCATTTTAAAGCATGTAGCGCGAGCACGAAACTTCAAATCGAAAACACACAGACGAACGACAAGAAAACACTCAAGACGTATTAGACAAGGTTTTTGACTTTCGAAACCAAGCTGTGGTAGCAATCGAATGAAAACATTCGATACAGATATTGCATCTCCCCTGACCTACCCAAGCCCACGCTGCAACACAAAACACTGCGTTGTTAACTATTGAACGCTTGGCTTCGTCTGATGTACAGACAGCAGGCGGAAAGTGTTTGGCGCCGTACTCTCATTATCTGTGCCTGCGCGGCATGAACCAATACTGTACGTACTGAACTTCCAAGAATTTCCAATAGACGGCGATGCCATGAAACCACGCAGTACAAACAAGAAACACATTAAATCTTCAGTCAACACACGTTAGAATTGGTGACACTCAGATTTTTGACATGCAAGAGTGCACTGATTGATTGGTTGGTGTTGGGTGTTTAAAGGGGACTAAACTGCCGGGTCATCAGTCCCCTGTTCCCAGCTAAGAGATCACAGGATTTAATGTATGGTTAAAAATAAGCACCCTGCAACCAGTACAAAAGACGTACTGTAAGACAGCGTTGGCCATAATTACTACATAAAAAGAAAAAGGGAACCACAGTAGAGGTGAACTAACAATCAACTATACTAAAAATCACAGCAGATGTTGTTGGCTGACTGATCACTAGAATAATAATGGATGAGCCAGCCATTCTGCACATACTATACAACTGCCAGTCGGAAAAGGACTGACAAGACAAAAGTGACAACAGATTAAAACCATAAGCGGTGTATGCCTGAAGATCAGGCATACGAACCCACCGTTAAAGCTTGTGATAAAAGCCCGCTGCGCGAATAAAACCTAAAACACAGTCAGCCATAGAGGCGTCGTCAGCTAAAATCGAAGGAAGCGCAGTAGGTAGGTTAAAAGACTGCCGCAATGCAGCTAAAAGTGGACAGTCCAACAAGATGTGGACTACAGTCAACACAGCTCCAAAATGGCACTCTGGCGGTTCCTCTCGGCGTAAGAGGTGGCCGTGCGTTAGCCACGTATGGCCTATACGCAGGCGACAGAGAACGACTGAGTCCCTTCGAGAAGGCCTTAGGAAAGTCTTCTAAGCTGCTGTCGTGGGCTTGATTACACGGAGCTTATTGGGCATACACAGTGTTGCCCATTCCGAATTCCAGGCCTCAAAGATCTTTCGGTGGAGACAAGCGGATATCGCTTTCTGGGGTACCGATATCCAGGCGCTGGCATGTGATGGCCTGCTTGGTCTGCTGATCAGCGCGTTCGTTCCCTGGAATTCCAATGTGGCCTGGGGTCCAAATGAAAGCCACAGAACGGTCTGACTTGCCAAGACTAAACACCGCGACTTGGATGGATCGCACCAAATGGTGTTTGGGGAAGCAGTGGTCGAGAGCGTGCAAGGCACTCAGGGAGTCACTACAGATAAGGTATGACTTCCTGGGGCATGCTCTGAGATGGTCGAGTGCACGGGTTATTGCCATCAGCTCTGCCGTAAAGACAGTACAGTCAGATGGCAGGGAGCGCTGTTCAGTGTGGTCGACATGAACATAGACGTAACCCACTCTGCCGTCTATCTGGGGGCCATCAGTGTATATGACGTCTGCATCACGGAATGCGCGAAGTATGTCCAGAAACTGGTGTCTAAGTAATTGTGGTGAAATCGACGCCTTTGGATCGCAGGACAGTTGCAGGTGAAGCTGGAGGCGAGGAATGGTCCAAGGAGGGATATTAGATAGGCAAGAGAATGCAGGACGGAGAGGAAAAGACTCGAGTGAAGAAAGAAGAGAATGTACCCGGACCGCAACTGGAAGACCCGATCTGGGTCGACGTTGCGGAGAGGGAAGGTCGGTATTCGCAAACTGTAACCTGCGATTTGGATGGTGAGGCGTAGCGTGGACATGGACAATGTAGGAGGCCAGCAGCTGTTGCCGACGGTACCTCAAGGGAGGGATGCCAGCTTCGGCAAGGAGGCTAGGTACAGGGCTGGAGCGGAATGCCCCTGTTGCTAAACGGACATCACCATGAAGAATGGGATCCAAGATCCTCAGTGCTGAAGGTGATGCAGAGTCGTACACCTGGCTCCCATAATCCAGGCGTGATTGGATGAGCGCTATTCGGAATAATTTTAGCATGAGGGCTAATGCTGTTTTGCAGGGGAATTTTAAAATGTCCGCTATTGGGAGGAGTCCGCTATTGGGAAGTGTCCGTTAAGGGAAATTTTACTGTATAGCAGAAAACACGATGATGAGGGTATTGGATAGATCAAGGTCCCGGAACAAAGGCCCTGCGCCTGCGAACTGCGCTGCACTTGTAAATTCCGTGATTGGCCGTGACGTTTTTGCCCGCTGGAGCGATGAAGTGGAGAATGGATCGGCGACCACTGTAGCGCGTCGAGCCAGGCGCGAGGCAGAACGGAACGGCTGCACCCGGAACGGGCAGGGTCGGACCGACCACTGTCAGCAGCTTATGGCGGCGACCTGCACCGGGCTCAAGGCCAGTCCAGGCGCTGCCCGCGGCCGAGGAATCCCAAACTTTTTAGCTGCCGACACTCGAGAATGCTTTTGTGTCGGCTGACTGAAACCGCGAGGAGATTCCAGTTTGAGGAGCTCGCCGTAATACATTATATATATATATATATATATATATATATATATATATATATATATATATATATATATATAAAGAGTGGAGCCCCTCCACGCTCGCACTAGCATGGTGACCAACTCAATAGTTCTACTGTCACCTCTGCAGGTGTTAATGTTTTTAATGTGGGAGTCACAGGAGCGGGTACTGTGATGTGTGCCCTACGTGTGGGTAAGATTACCCATTAATACGGTTCATCTGGATGATAGAAGAGGTCGAAAGCTTTTGAAACAAGAGCGGTTTTAAGGGCAGAGGGAAAAAAGTGCCAAGGCAAGTGCCAAGGGAAAAAAAACCTCTGCGGTAGTCAGGAGCGGGTAGTAAGAGCAGTAGCGGATTTTTGCTATCTGCGACAGATCATGCAAGGGTGTGGTTATGTTAGTTTTGGGTATCGTGCAATCTCGGTACCATTTTCATTGCGTGTTTGTCATAAGTTTGTCAATCCGGTTTGATGAGCCGCCCCTCTGCAGCTGGAACTGGCGGTGTCTCCTGGTCCATCATCAGCGGCGGCTGGCTGCTACAATCAAGATTGACAGGCAAGTGGTCGATTTTTTAGATCGGCCTCTAAGTGTATAGGATTAGTGTGGGATTTGTTTGTGTTTGTTCACGTTCCCTGCGACTGCCGGTTTGTCGGCGGTAATTGCTCATCTGGCATTGCCAGTCACTTTTGCTGCAATGCAGGGGTTCAATGAGCAATGATGTTGTTTGTGTCTATAAGGCTTACCATAGGTGTTTATCTATTCCTGACAAATACCCTTATACTCTAGCTCGAAATTTAGCGAGGACTTCAATGCGAGACGCCTACAATACTTATGATAACGAAACTCTTTCTCGAAATTTGACTGAAAACCCAAAGAGATTTTGATCATATCTATATCTATAAATGTGTACGTTTATCACAACTGAAGCACAAGACATATGTGTGTGTGTTATGGTCTTCAGTCCGGAGAATGGTTTGATGCAGCTCTCCGACCCTACTCTATCCTGAGCAAGCCTCATCATCTCCTCATAAGAACGGCAACCCACATCCATTTGAATCTGCTTACTATACGCGTCTCTTGGTCTCCCTCTGCGATTTTTACCCCACACACTTCCCTCCAAAGATAAATTTACGATTCCCCGATGTCTAAGAATGTGTCCTACCAAGCGATCCCTTCTTTTAGTCAGGGTATGCCAAAAATTCCTTCTCTCGCCAATTCTGTTCAGTACCTCTTCATTAGTTATGCGATCTACCCACCTAATCTTCAGCATTCTTCTGTAGCACCACATTTCAAAAGCCTCTATTCTCTTCCTGTCCGCACTGCTTATCGTCCATGTTTCACTCCCGTACAAGGCAACACTCCACACAAATGCCTTCAGAAAAGACTTCCTTACACTTAAATTAATATTCGATGTTAGCAAATTTCTCTTTTTCAAAAATGCTTTCCTTCCCATTGCCATTCTGCATTTTATATCCTCTGTACTGCGACCATCGCATGTTATTTTAGTACCCAAGTAACAAAACTCATCTACATCCTTCATTGTTTCGTTACCTAATCTAATTCCTTCAGCATCGCCTGATTTTCTAAGACCGCATTCCATTATTTTTGTTTTGGTCTTCTTAATGTTCATTTTGTACGCTCTCTTCAACACACTGTCCATTCCATTCAACTGCTCTTCTAGGTCCTTTGCTGTCTCTGACAGAATTACAATGTCATCAGCAAAACGCAATGTTTTTATTTCTTCCCCCTGAACTTTAATCCCTATTCCAAATATTTCCTTGCTTTCCTTCACCGCCTGCTCGATGTACAAATTGAATAACATCGGAGAAAGGCTACAACTCTGTCTTACTCCCTTCCCAACTGATGCTTCCCTTTCATTCCCTTCGCGTCTAATAACTGCGGTCTGGCTTTTGTACAAGTTGTAAATAACTCTCCTTTCCCTGTATTTTACCCCTGCCGACTTCAGAATTTGAAATAGTGTATTCCAGTCAACATTGTCAAAAGCTTTCTCCAAATCTACAAAAGCTAAAAATGTAGGTTTGCCTTTCCTTAATCTATCTTCTAAGATAAGACGTAAAGTGAGTATTGCCTCCCGGGTTCCTTCGTTCCTCCTGAATCCAAACTGATCTTCCCCGAGGTCAGCTTGTACCAGCTTTTCCATTCTACTGTGTGTTAAAATTTTGCACAAGACATAAAGAAGTAAAAATTTGTACAGATACTAAGGTAGAGTGCCAGACTACAAATCCAAAGGTCGCGGGTTCGATCCCCGCCAGGTCCTAGGATTTTTATCTGTCACTTTCCACTTCTTTCACCTCTGGCAGTATTGCTCATGTGAAAAATACCGAGTAGCACCGTCGTTTTGAACCCACGTTAAACTGTAGGTCCCCCTATAACTGGCTAGGGAAGTCAGTTCGAAGGTCGGAGGAAGGCGATGGCATACCACCTCCAAACAGGACCATGCCTAGTAAAGCACTGTGATGTTCAAACCAATCTTCGGATTGTTGACTGTTTTACTTACTTTTTACTAATGTCTACCCGGGGAAGGCTTTAGGCACGGTTTCATGGCGATCGGATATATATATATATATATATATATATATATATATATATATATATATATATATATATATATATATAATGTGAATGTTCGGTGAACGCTTATCACGTCCGAACGACAAGACGCAGAGACTTAAACATTTGTACAGTTACTAATTTATACCTGATGAAGGTTTTAGGCACGGTTTTATAGCGATCTGATAGATATTTAGTAATTCGAAGAATATCACGCGAAATGCGGAGCAATAATTACTCTTTGAAAATTATATTTACTCTTTGAAAATGGTTTTATTGGTTGCATTGTTGCTTGAGGGTTGAGGGTTGATAATGATAAAAGGGTGGAGTATATTGGGATGGAAAGTTATCGGTGTATATAAAATTCTACGTGTGTGTGTGTGCTAATATTTCCCTCTGCAGCGAAAACTACAGAACGCAAACGAAAGGTCTGTGTGTAATTGTTGTCCTAAGTCTTCCGTTGTACACCATAGCAGTTCCATGCCGATAGCTATAAGGGGGTAGAAGATATGGTGGTTGAAAGTCGTCAAATTATATATTTAAAAAAATCAGACTGAAGGCCAGCGATGACGTTTGCGAATCTATAGCACGGAGGTTACATTCAGCGAAACGTGATGCCACAGAGCATATCTTTGGTCTATGCGTGTTACAATGTCTTTAGCTCTTTATCTCTAAGGATAAGCATACAAATAAGGAAATATAATAATAAATAAATAAAGCTGTAAAAAAATTTCTTTTAATATATCTCTTTAAAAAAATCGATATGACGTTTCGCGCATTACAGCCAGTGATCTATCTGTGATATAATTACAGTTATTATTGTTGGATTTCCTGATTGCATTCTTCGAAACGAGTGCATTTTTACGCGTGATTTGATCTACACTACTTACTTTCCTGATAAAAGGTAAGTGCATAGACTTCTGCAATCTGATAGAAATATTTTTCATTTCCGCTTTATCAGCGACATTTCCTCAAAAACGAATAAAATTAATTATATTAATTTAATTGTTATTTAAACTTTGTAGATAAATGTGCATTGCGTTACTTTACACATATTACAACAGTACATCTACTTTAAATAGATCACATTCAGACATCATGCCTCGGAAAAGGAAAATGTCATTATCAAGAAACACTGTTGGTGCAAAACGTATTAAAACATCAAGAGCAAACGAAAATGAAGAACAGCGCGAGATAAGACTTTCACAAAGGAGGGACAAGAGGACAGAAATGGCGAACGTTGAATCATTAAGCACTTGACATAATTTTATTTTTTTATTTGAATGTTGATTGAAAATGTTTGTTTGTAAAGAAGGTATTGTATTTCATTTCATCCTTCAAAACCAGTCTCATAGCACACTACTGAAAGACAGTTTATCTATCATAATCAACCAACACGCGAGCGGAGCCGCGGGTTTAAGCTAGTTTTAAATATACTAGGGGAAAAGCACAAACAATACCCTCACTACTTCATAGTAATCACTATCCTAGCGATGACAGCGCTACTAATGCAGAGTTACTAATCATAGCTTTTAGAAACTCATTCACCAAAGAAGACGAAAACAATATTCCAGATTTCGAATTACGAACAGATGCCGTAATGAGTAACGTAGAAGTAGATATCATCGGAGTAGTGCAGCAACTAAAATCACTTAACAAGAACAAGTCATCTAGTCCGCACTATATATCCATTAGATTTATATCTGATTATGCTGAAGCGATAGCTCCTTACTTAACAGCCATATACAACCGCTCTCTCAAAGAAGGATCTGCACCAAAAGATTGGAAAGTTGCACAGGTCACACCTATATTCAAGAAAGGCAGTAGGAGTAACCCACTAAACTACAGGCCTATTTCATTGACTTCAACTTGCAGCAGGATTTTGGAACATATCCTGTATTCAAATATTATGAATTATCTCGAACAGAATGATCTATCGACCCAAGATCAACACGGATTTAGAAAATATCGTTCATGCGAAACACACCTAGCTCTTTATTCACACGAAGTGATGGGTGCTATCGACAAGGGTTCGCAAATCGAATCCATATTTCTTGATTTCCACAAGCCTTTTGACACCGTACCTCACAAACGGCTTTTAATCACATTGTGTGGTTATGGTATATCGACCCAAACTTGCTATTGGGTAGGGGATTTCCTATCAGAGAGGACACAGTTTCTAGTTATCGATGGTAAGGCATAGACAAAAACAGAGGTGATATTGGGCGTTCCACAAGGTAGTGTTATTGGTCCTCTGCTGATCCTTATTTACATAAACTATTTAGGGGAAAATCTAAGTAGCTTAGATTGTTTGCAGATGACGCCGTCATTTACCGACTAGTAAAATCATCTGTACATCAAAACCAACTGCAGAACGATCTGAATAAGATATCAATATAGTGAAGTGTGAAGTCGTCCACATGAGTACGAAAAGAAATCCGTTAAACATTTTAGATAATGTCGTAGGAAAGGCGAACCAGAGACTGCGTTTTATTGGCAGAACTCTTAAAACATGCAATAGAACTACTAAAGAGGCTTCATACACTACGCTTGTCCGTCCTTTTTTGGTGTGTGGGATCCTTATCAGGTTGGTTTGATGGAGGACATCGAAAGAGTCCAAAGAAGGACAGCTCGTTTCGTATTGTCACGATACAGGGGAGACAGCGTTACGGAAATGGTACAGAATCTGGGATGGGAATCATTACAACAACGGCGCTTATCGCTGCGGCGAAGGCTACTTACGAAACTCCAATCGCCAACATTCTCCTCCGAATGCGAAAATATATTGTTAACTCCCGCTTACATAGGTGTAAATGATCATCGGAATAAAATACGAGGAATCAGAGCTCCAACGGAGATATTCAGGTGTTCTTTCTTTCCGCGCGCTATTCGAGAATGGAATGGGAGATAAATAGTATAACGGTGGTTCGATGAACCCTCCGCCAGGCACTTAAATATGATTTGCACTGTATCCCATGTATATGTAATTCTTCGTTAAAAAGTCGTACCTTTGAAGAGAATCATAGATTCCCTACCCTCCACTGGTTCTGTAAGAATACTCTAAAAAATGTTGAAAAAATATATATTTTGAAAGTGGTCAGTTTTATACGGATATATTTTAAAATATTGCCTTGGTATTTTATATTATTTATTTAGTGTGCCAGCTAGCTCTGCAAATGGATGAAACATAAACCTTCTCAGGAACGTGATTATTCAGGTTAAATTTTGGTTGAAGGTCTTCAACTGGTGCGAGTATTCTTACAAAGTAGTCCCACATAAAATGCTATAAAATAATATTCAATTGCGAATGAAGTCAATGTGGAACCTATCCTATATTAAAATTATGAATATTATTCTCAGTTACGTATATCATCGAAACTTTAATTGAATGTCAAACTCGAAGTAAAATCGCAAAGTCTGAATTCAGTGAAGCTAAATGAAAACTGTCTTTTAACTTTTAATGATACGGCTATCAGTAAATTATTTAATGAAATATTCTTCACTTCTCACTCAGAATAATAATAATAGTAAATCTGAATATTTATGCACTTTGTATCTTTGTAAGATACCACATTTTACCATACATTACTACAGAAGTTGGCATAATTTTTATATAAGTCCAATTTTGTTTTGCAGAGCTGAAATAGAAAATTATGTTTTTTATTAAACCTTATTTTCCACCCGTCCTTGCTTTATCAGTTAGGAATTGTATATTTGCCACGTAATGGCGGCTGCTGATGCAGTCTGTGTCGTTAGCTTCTTGTTGAAAGAAATGCTAATAGCGTCCTTCAGCATTTCATATAAATGATCAGGATATTTCTAGCTAATTAAAGTTCGTACACTTATTTCATTTAATACATATATTTTAAGACTTCAAAAATGTTCAAACAAATTTACAGACCTCATTACAATGTTTCCTTCATTTTCATTAAAAAAATCGTCACGATTATGAATCGAGCAGCGCAGATAAGAGACAAGACACAACCAGATACAACAAGACACAACCAGATACAACAAGACACAACAAGATTACTTTTTAACATTACATACAGTTATGTATGACATATGTAATTTTATACATCTCTGTTTTGCACCTTCAATGTTTTAAATATCGTATGCATATTTTAATTATCTTACCATATTTTTATACTTATATCACATACAGTTTTGTAATTTTTATGTGTGGATATATTCAAGAACCCCACTTTTAGAAATATTTATATAACAAACAATTGTACGATATAACACCCTAGCTTATTAGGGCGCAACCCATCCCCTCCAATCCCTCCCCCCCCCCCCCACCTACTCTTTCCCTCCCCACCACCACCTGCAACCAAATTAAAAATGCCTACATCGAACTCTAAAACTCAGTACCAATTAGTACTCAGCCAGACGAGTTGCGGACGCAACTATAAGGTAAAGAAAAATCTATCCATTTATGTATAAATTGACTATTGTTCAATTAACCCTTAGTAAATTTATCAAATTGTACATTTCTATTTTACTTTTGTTTTTTTTTTTTTTTAGATCTGAAGATGATCCAAGTGATCGAAACATGTTATTAAACAATTATATTGCAACATTTGACGGAAATAAACACATTTAAAGTTATATATTTTAATTGTACAAAGATAATAATACACACTAAAATAATTATTCTTTGTTACGAGTGTATACACAGACACACCTTTTGATACATGATGCGTCTATATTAGTTGTACCACAAAACTTTCCAATCGTCGATTTCGGTAAAAATTGGAAGGATATTACAGTTCTTAAGAAACCTAATGAAGACAAACGTCATTACCGATTTGTATGGCGCTACAACAGGAAGTTTAATTCAGTTCAAACGAAACTATTGACACTTGTTCGGTGTCGTATTCAGAAATGTACCTTTAGGGTCGCCTGAAGCGTTGCTGTCGTGGTGTATAACAAAAATCGGAGCCATTGTCGTGACTGCATACGTTAGACTTTGGTGTAACCTCACACAGGGCTTCCACGGAGTACTGCAGGCCGCGTCGCGGGGTGGGAACTTTGTGGGGGAGAGTATGGGCGCGGGCATGTGCGGCCACTTAGGCTGGGCAGTGTAATGGCCGCGCATTAGGCCGTTATAACGCCTGGGTGCGTGCATTAGCGGCCGGGTAATCCGGCGATAACGTCGGCCTTAAAGAGGCCTTCCACTACGCGCCTTCTTCTCACCGCAGCCGCTGTTACAAGTCATTCTAACCGCGCACCTGTTCACACCTCTCAAGAGGAAACCCACTTCGCACCCCCTCATACGAGGCGCGTCCAGAAAGTAAGTTCCGTTTGGTAATAAAATGAAATTGTACACAGTTACAGAAGAAATTTTTATTGCACAAAATTCTACAACTCTTGAACTACTTCTCCACATAACTGCCGAAATTTTGCAGGTATTTGTCATAGCGTGGCACCAGGTTTTGTATACCTTCTTCATAGAAATCTGCCGCCTGTGTCTTCAACCAGTTGGAAACAGTTTCTTTCAGCTCGTCGACAGTGGGGGAAGTCCATAGCGAGAGCACTAACTGTAAACCTACAGTTTTCCTGGATCTTGTCATCAATCGCGTGAACCAGTTTTTCTGTAACCAAAGGTGGACGCCCAGCCGGACGCGGTGGCCGAGGTGACTGAGGCGCTCCAGTCACGGTCAGCACGACCACTACGGTCGGGGGTTCGAATCCCCCCTCGGGCATGGATATTTGTGCCGTCCTAGTTCGTAAGTAGTTCATAAGTAGTCTGTAAGTTTAGGGACTGATGACCCCGTAGTTAAGTTCCATAAGCTGTACAAACATTTGAACATTTCCTAGCACCTCGTCCAGACATCAACTGACCAAGAGGCTAAGTGCAATCTGTTTTTATAGAAACAGTAAAATGCTAAATTTTATCCTTGGTTTACGTACTAAAAGATATATAAAAATATTTAATTAACAGACACGCCCTTTAGAACCATTTAAACAGAATGACAATGGCAGTTATATTTATAAACAAACAAAGAAGTGAAAATTACAACTTAAAGGGCATGTTTTAATAATTAATAACATCTATTTTGGATTCTGTGGTGCTTCCTGAAAATTAACATAAAGTTCTATTACTCTAAAACATGATCAATTTGTTTCAAATGACTTATGAAATCGGTATTAATCCATATCGAGTGACTTAATGAACTAAAAGGCTTCAAAATCTTTTCTATAACAGACCAGATCTAAAAACATGCAACTTGATCAGTTTACATGTATATATTACCTTTTACAAGCTGTTAACGAAATATTTCCATATCTTCAAAGTGTTAAAATACCGTAAGTAACGCAGTAACATACATATTGTATGTTAATATGTTGTCTTAATACTTGATGACAATCCTCAAGACAATGAACGTTATGTAATTGTATTACTGTCAACACATGTTTCACAAGATAAAATTAAGTACTTACTGTTTCAAGTTACTGGTATAGGTCGTTTCAACGGAGTTTGATGGCATTGGGCCGGCCGCGGTGGCCGAGGAGACTGAGGCGCGTCAGTCACGGTCTGCACGGCCACTATGGTCGGGGGTTCGAATCCCCCCTCGGGCATGGATATTTGTGCCGTCCTTAGTATTAGCTAGTTGTTAAGTAGTTTGTATGTTTAGGGACTGATAACCCCGTAGTTAAGTCCCATAAGCTATACAAACATTTGAACATTTTTTGATGGTATTGGATACTTAATATTTGATAGTGGATTAGTTATTATGTTATAACATATTCCACTGTCTACAAGAGAAAATACAAAACACTACGTCAAAATGTGACTTTGTACAATTGTTCACCGAAGTTTAATGTAAGCAATTAAAATGTCGTATCTCCACTAGTCATAGGTTGCTTGCATTTTCATAACCTGTCTTACATATATTAAGCACTGACACCATTTTTTTTTACTAATAACTTACAGTAAGACTATAACGTTGTCTATAGATATTTTCATACCACAGTAAAAGCTTTGAAACAGTAATCGTGCAGATAGGTAAATAATTGTACTTGAAATGGTGATAATGTGAAGATTAGTATACAAAGCACACTATAAATTACCAGATTGCCAATGTCTTCAGACGAAAAGGTATAAATATATCCTTTATAACATATAACAAAATTGTCAAAAAGCTCCCTAACAACAGCAACACATGAAGCCCATTACATTCTAGAGGTGTACACAAAATTAAATGTTTCGATTTTGACTGTTTCTACATAGGCCAGACTAGTAGATCATTCAATATGCGTTTCAACGAACATATGGCAGCACTAAAAAACAAAATTGCCATACCACAGCAATCGCCAGTCATCTATATGAAACAAAATATCATACCAGCATCAAAAATGTCAGAATGCTACACTTCCATCGAAAGGCAGAAAACTGGACACCCTTGAAACACTACAGAACTGCAAACACCAATGCAAACATCCTGAATCCGTCTTAAATGAAAATTTATACAACAGTATAATTTCTTTCTTCGCACAGACACAAACACATACATACAGGCATCCATCCAATCATACACACATCCAAATGTGCATTGTATATTTGTCGTCACATTATCACCATTTAAAACATAATTACACTGCTGGCCGTTAAAATTGCTACACCAAGAAGTAATCCACATGATAAACGGGTATGCATTGAACAAATATGTTATACTAGAACTGACAGGTGATTACATTTTCACGCTGTTTGGGTGCATACATCCTGAGAAATCAGTACCCAGAAAAACCACCTCTGGCCGTAATAACGGCCTTGATACGCCTGGGCATTGAGTCAAACAGAGCTTAGATGGCGTGTACAGGTACAGATGCCCATGCAGCTTCAAAACGATACCACAGTGCATCAAGAGTAGTGACTGGCGTATTGTGACGAGCCAGTTGCTCGGCCATCATTGACCAGACGTTTTCAGTTGGTGAGAGATCTGGAGAATGTGCTGGCCGGGGCAGCAGTCGAACATTTTTCGTATCCAGAAAGGCCCGTACAGGCCCTACAACATTCGGTCGTGCATTATCCTGCTGAAATGTAGTGTATCGTAGGGATCGAATGAACGGTAGAGCCACGGGTCGTAACAAATCTAAAATGTAACGGGAACTTCTTAAAGTGCCGTTGATGCGAGCAAGAGGTGACCGAGACGTGTAACTAACGGCATCCGATACCATCACGCCGGGCTATTCGTCAGTATGGCGATGACGAATGCACGCTTCCGATGTGCGTTCACCGAGATGTCACCAAACACGGATGCGGCCATCATAATGCTATAAACAGAACCTGGAAACATCCGAAAAAATGTCTTTTGCCATTCGTGCACCCAGGCTCTCGTTGCGTACATCATCGCAGGCGCTCCTGTCTGTGATAAAGCATCATGGGTCACCGCAGCCATGGTCTCCGAGCTGATACTCTATGCTGCTGCAAACGTCGTCGAACTGTTCGTGCATCTGTTGACTGAGGGATGGAGACGTGGCTGCACGATCCGTTACAGCCATGCGGATAAGTCATCTCGACTGATGCCTGTCATCGTGACTGCTAGTGATACGAGGCCGTTGGGATCCGCGTTCCATATTGCCCTGCTGAACCCACCGATTCCATATTCTGCTAACAGTCATTGGATCGCAACCAACGTGAGCAGCAATGTCGCGATACCATAAACCGCAATCGCGATAGGCTACAATCCGACCTTTATCAAATTCGGAAACTTGATGGTACGCATTTCTCCTCCTTACACGAGGCATCACAACAATGTTTCACCAGGCAACGCCGGTCAAGTGCTGTTTGTGTATGAGAAATCGGTTGGAAACTTTCCTCTTGTCAGCACGTTGTAGCTGTCTCCACCGGCGCCAATCTTATGTGAATGCTCTGAAAAACTAATCGTTTGCATATCACAGCATCTTTTTCCTGAGGATTAAATTTCGCGTCTGTAGCACGTCATCTTCGTGGTGTAGCAATTTTAATGGCCAGGAGTGTATTTTATTAGGATATTGTTTCCAATTGTAAGTTGTGTGTCATACAGTATGATATTTTGCTGTTTCAGCTCTTTATTTGAGGTTTACGAGGCACCATGGGGCTACAAAATAGTGAAAAAGTTATTCTCGTTGCAATCACCTGTGACGGCCAGTACAGTTGCACGTCTGAGTGGCATGGACAGTATGAGGTTATCAATCAACTGTAGAGGGATATTTGGCCATTCTGCCGTGAGTGCAATACCAAGCTGTGCAGCTATTGTGGGAGGTGCTGGTCTGCCTGTAGTGCTTCTTCCAAGTGCCTCCAAGACACGCTCAATTGGGTTTAAGTCCTGTGAATAAGCTGGCCACTCCATTCGTTCAGTTCCCTCAGCTTCAAGCAAGCTGTGCACCAGTGCAGTGGGGGCGAGCGTTGTCGTCCACCAGAAGGAACCCATCTGTTATGGCACCAGCGCAGCCCACAACAAAAGGTCGGAGCATCTCGTCTCTATACCTCAAAGCAGACAAAGCACCATTTTAAACGATGTAGAGGTCCGTACGTCAGCCAACACTGACCAAACTATTCGTCTACTGGAGATATGGTGATGTTCCGTGTTCCAGGTTCTCTCCAGATGAGGGAACGACAATAGTCCTGCTGAAGTCAAATTCTTGACTCATCTGTGAACAGAACCCGGCGCCATTCGTTACGACTCCAGTACTGATGTTCCTCCTCATATTTTCTGCGGGCTAAACAGTGTCGTGGTTTTAGTGGATCACACATCATAAGCCTCCGTTCACAGAGGCCAATTTCCCGAAGGTGATTTCGGACTGTTTGTGTTGATATTGTGCGTCTAGTTGCTGCCTGAAGGGTACGTTCCAGTTGAGTTGCATTCAGCCTCCTGTCTAGACGGGCTGTTAACCGGAGGTAACGGTCATCTCTGTTTGATGTTACCCGAGATGTTGGCCTTGCGTTCTTTTAATGGCTCCTGTTATCTGAAATGTCTTCTGGGTCCTGGAAATTACACGATTGAACAGACCAATAGCTGCAGCCATGTCCCTCTGTGTCTGTCCTGCTTCCAACTTTCCTATGGCTCTCTGTTCAGTAGCTTCGGGTAAGTCACTTTGTTGTTGCAATGCAACACCTGCTCACTACACTATCTGATCAAAAATGTTCAAATGTTTGTTAAGCTTATGGGACTTAACTACGGGGTCATCAGTCCCTAAACTTACAAACTACTTATGAACTACTTACGAACTAGGACGGCACAAATATCCATGCCCGAGGGGGGATTCGAACCCCCGACCGTAGTGGCCGTGCTGACCGTGACTGGAGCGCCTCTGTCACCTCGGCCACCGCGGCCGGCACTACACTATCTGAAGCCAACAGCTTGTGTAATTCGTTTCGTAGCGTTAACACAAGTCAACATCAACCACCTCTGCAGCAACGTTCTGTTATTACCACTATCTCTATTGCACTAGTGTTGTTGTCTACATTCCGCAGAACTGACAGAAAGACGTCGAACCATTTTAGTTCATTTTGCCGACAACATTAATTGAGAACCTACATATCTCATCTGATCCCGTAATTGTTTTGACCGGTATACAAATGAAGTGTCTACTCACTCTTCTCACAGTTGCTATAACAATCCGTTAATTCTTACGCCAGCGTAGCAATGAACATTTGAAGATGAAACTTGGTACCGTATGTTTTAGTGACTTGGTAAAAGACAATATTCGATAAAGCTTCCACACTGTGTTCTTATAAATCATAGTGTAATTCTAGTGCTTCTGTTGCACCTGTGAAAGAATTGTATAACTTCTAGATAAATTCTCAACTTCTTACTCTCTAGATAGCATTGTTGGTGGATGCACTATTATGTATAAGCCTTCCTACGCACTCTAGATAGGGATCCTTGTTACTGCTATGTAAAAATTATGCACTGCATTACTGTTACTGTTGTTAGATCAACTTTTTAAAAAACAGATATGTGGGATAAGAGACGCTTTCCTTGGCGGGCTGGCGTAATATCTCAATATTTTTATATTTAATTTAACATTCAGGCCACGTCACTCATATATTTCCCTTAGAACATGCAATGTCATTTCCTGTTACTGAAAATTCTATTTGTTTGCCTAAGCTGTACTTATCGTCACGAGATAGAAATCCATAGCAGTCTTTTTGCTGTTCCGACTGTTAAACCATTACACCAATAATAAAAGGACTCCAATTTCGAATAATTGTAAAATAAAGCACCCCAACAGCTTTCAGTTTATATTAAACACTTGATCTAGATTTCGGCGCCAACTATGGGTTGGTTTACGGCGAGAAACGTTCATTTTATTTTCTATCAGGCAAGGAAACACTTTAATAATTAATTGCCGGCCGCGGTAGCTGAGGAGACTGAGGCGCTCCAGTCACGGTCTGCACGGCTACTACTGTCGGGGGTTCGAATCCCCCCTCGGGCATGGATATTTGTGCCGTCCTAGTTCGTAAGTAGTTCATAAGTAGTTTGTAATTATAGGGACTGATGACCCCGTAGTTAAGTCCCATAAACTATACAAATATTTGAACATTTTTGAATAATTAATTCAAGAGGACAGTGTTCAGTCTCCGAAGATAGCTTTATACGTCTTTGTTGTTTTGCTCAAAGCCCACAATTAGTCATTACGTAGAAAACACGAAGTTAAACCTTGATCTTCAGTATGAAAATAGTTTTATTTTGTGATATTTACACGTACAAGTTGTAAAAAAAAAAAAAAAATAAAAAAAAAATAAAAAAAAAAAAAGAGAGAGAGAGAGAGAGAGAGAGAGAGAGAGAACATGTGGTGGAAAGCATTCTGGTATCCCGGAACGACATGTCTGAGAGCCCGCCAGACCACATGGACTATGACAGCAGCCGGCGCGCACAACCTACTAGCGCTGCCATCGCCACTAGAGCGCTGCACGCCGTGGCGCGCCTACCGCGTCGCACTATATAGGGCCGGAGCCACAGCTCGCTCCTCAGTCTTGTGTTGACTGCGCTCCGTTTACTCTCGCTATTCATTGGTTATCTGGCTTCGTACTCTGCTCTGTCACGGTTCCGATTTGGCTTTCGTTTGGATCTTTGTTTTTTCGATTAGTTGTTATTGTCGTCTCTGTGGTTTCGTGGAGCGGCGACGCTTGATCGGTCGGTCGTCGCTAGTCGCTCCCGATCCAGTCAGGTCTTCGGTCACAATAAGCATAATAACTCTAATCCGGCTGAACTCGTAAACCAACAAAGTAGATTACAAAAGATCAATTAGCACCTTTAATACCAAGGGCAGATAACGCTCTAAGGCTTCACTGGCCCACAGCACGCTATACGCACTGATCTACCCCCCCACCCCATCTCTCCTTCACGGAACGACTTGGTTGTTTTTCATTCCTAGTCGTCGCGTAAATATAGGTCCTAACCGCAGCTTTGCCCGCTGGTTTCGCCATTATACGCCGAGAAACCGTTACGATGCCTGGGGGCCTAAATTCCGGATCCGGTGCCCTTTGTCGGACATTGCCACATCAGAACGTTGTTCTCAAATCTCTCCAGTAAGGACTGTCTAGTATTCTGACATGCTGTTGTATTTTTGTCGCGTTGACTCAAATTACAAAGGGTACCTGACTGTCAAAACAAGGCAGTGCTGCTGATTCAGCGCTTAAACTCCTTCGGACAATAAAATTCCACTGCATGCATTAGTAAAGATACGTGACGGGAAGTCTGTAAGTCTGTTTCTCTATACCTCTGATTCAGTACTAAGTAATTGTAAAATATTTATAACAATTGAATTACTTTCCAGAAGCTGAAATCTTATGAAAACAATGGCGTATATTTTTACTAAATATGATGCAAAAAGATGCGCAAGTGTTATTAAGAGGGGCACAGATTTCCTCACGCTGTCTAAAGCAGTTTGTAGGTTCCCACAGGGTTCAATTGTTGGTGTTTGGTGCTTGCTAATGGCTTATTAATGTTCCCTGAATCCCTCCTAACGTTCAGATGGAGTTTGATTCCGTAGATCATACAGCATAGTTAAGCGTTAGAATCAGTATTTATAAACAATTGCAACAGCCTTGACATTCTTATATGTCAAATGAGTTTTAAGAGATATTCTAAAAGTGATATCATTCTTAAATTCTGATATAAAACACATATGTTTAAATAAAATAACATAAATTTATAAATTGGGATCGGAAACTAAAAGCTACCGTGTGTGTGAGTGTGCAACGTTTGTGTGCTGATGCAACAGTGCCTGTCTAAACTGGTACACCTCTGTGAATGTAAGAACTTAGCTCAATGTCTGTAATTAAAGAGCGAGTAAATAATATAGTTAATCAGCCTGGCATCGACCGATTACAATGTGTATGGCCCTAGTAGTGCCCTTAGCTATACAGAACACGAGTCTAGTTAAACAATGAATGACAAGTCCAGTTAGCACAAGGTCCGAATCGTTAATTAGACAGACAAATAGACCATTAATTAAATTAAATTCTGATCACTGTTTGACACAAATTTGATATCCAAAATAGAATGAATGTGATCATGGGTAGAGTAATTTACAGTTCATAACTGCGAGTGATAGCAGCTGAATAACATGTAAGAGCATGGCTTCAGCCGGCCGCGGTGGCCGAGGAGACTGAGGCGCTTCAGTCACGGTCTGGACGGCCACTACGGTCGGGGGTTCGAATCCCCCCTCGGGCCGTCCTTAGTATTAGCTAGTTCATAAGTAGTTTGTAAGGTTAGGGACTGATGACCCCGTAGTTAAGTCCCATAAGTTCTACAAACATTTGAACATTTGAACATGGCTTCAGTCACAGAGGCTAGCTTGATTCACAGTTAGCAGCTGAGTGACCAGAGCACTGACATATATTACTAGACTGGCAATTCCGTATACAGTATCATTGGTGTCGGTGAAGCCTCGCCCCCATATTTCTGTACTAAAAACGTGTAAGCAGTTCTATGTGTTATTACAGGAAACACACGTAAAAATAAGGATGAACTGGCCTAACTACTCTGTCTTTAGAGTTTTCAAGTATGGCAAATTCGTGTATTGTATACAGCTGTAATTTTTTTTTCCCAGCTGGAGTAAGCTTAGACACATACAGTACTTAGCTGCATTGATTTGTTATTATTATTAATCTGTTACCAATTTCATTCAACTTCGGATTTTCTTTCGGTAGTTTGGTCATTAAAATAGTTTAGTTTATTGTGGATAACAACTATCCTTATTCCTTTGAGAGTTCTTACGAAATCTACAGTCCGCTTTGACACACACACTAATAAGTCGCGTTTCCTGTTTTTATTAATCTGTTGCCAGTTTCGATCAACTTCTGCTTCTCTTTTCATAGTATGACCGTTGTAAACGAGCTATTTGTCGCGGATAACACATACATTCATTCTTCTTAGTGTTTTTCAAATAAGTACTTTTGCTGTACGTAATGGTAAAATCTTACCTTCCATCCCGGCAGCCTTGCATGTTTATGTTGGCAACATTAACACAACGGTAGAAAGTCTTTGCCAAGATTTTGATTAGTAGGGAGTAAAACAGGATTGTAGCCGTCCCCCAACATTGTCCAATCTGTACACTGAGCAAGCAGTGAAGGAATGCAAGGAGAAATTTGGAGAAGGAATTTAAGTTCAGGGAGAAGAAAGAAAAACTTTGCGGTTTACCGATGACAAAGTAATTCTATCAGAGACCGCAAGGGACCTGCAAGAGTAATTAAACGGAATGGATAGTGTC
Source organism: Locusta migratoria (assembly GCA_026315105.1). NCBI lineage: Eukaryota > Metazoa > Arthropoda > Insecta > Orthoptera > Acrididae > Locusta > Locusta migratoria. Next base: position 831,828,576 of record CM048744.1, read on the forward strand.
TTGAAAGGAAGATATAAGATGAACATTGTAGTGTAAGAAAACCAGGTGATGCCGAAGGAATTAGGTAAGGAGACAATGAAGGTAGTAGATGACTTTTGTTATTTCGATAGAATAATAACTTCAGACAGCAAAAGTAAAGATGATTTTCTTTACTAAAATGTTCAAATGTTTGTAAATCTATCGGATCAAACTGCGTGATCAACAGTCCGTAGCTTACAAACTACTTCTTATAACGTAAACTAACCTAAGGACAACACACACACACACACACACACACACACACACATGCCCCAGGGAGGACTCGAACCTCCGACGGCGAGCAACCGCGCGCTCCGCAGCGAGGCGCTTTAGTCCGCTCAGCTACTCCACTGCGGCTTTTCTTTACTTTGAAGATGGCCGAAGTAGAGAAGATATAAAATGCAGAATGGCTATGGGAAGAAAAGCATTTCTAAAGAAGCGAAATTTGTTAAAATCGAATATTAATTTAAATGTTAGGAGTGAAGCATTGTATGGGAGTGAAACGTGGATAAGGAGGTCAGACAAAAAATATGATAGAAGTTTTTGAAACGTGGTGCCCCAGACGTATGATGAAAATTAGATGGGTAGATCATATAGCTACTGAGGAGGTGCTTAACCGAAATCGGGAGAAAAGGAGTTTCTGGCAAATACTGACTAAGAAAATGGATGACTGGTTGGACACATTCTGGGACATCAAGAATCGTCAAGTTGACATTAGAAGGAAGTGTATGGGGTAGAGGGAGACCGAGGGACGAATACAGTAATCAGATTCAAAAGGATGTGGGTTGCCGAACATACTGTCAGATGAAGAGACTTGCACAGATGTTGAAGTAAATAAATACAGTAATGCTGTTTCTCCTCCATGGTTGACTGATTCTTGTATGTATCCTCGTTCAATCAGTAAAAGTAATTGTCCTCGTAAAAGGAACATTTCATGAAAAAACGTTTGCGTTGTCACGCGATTTACTGATGCCAACGTCACATGATTGTCAACATAATCACGCTAGAATGAAACTTTTCACTCTGCAGCGGAGTGTGCACTGATATGAAACTTCCTGGCAGATCAAAATTGTGGTCCGGAACCGGGACTCGAACCTGGGACCTTTGCCTTTCGCGAAAAAAAATGTTCAAATGTTTGTAAATCTATCGGACCAAACTGCGTGGTTATCAGTCCTTAGCTTACAAACTACTTAAACTTATGTAAACTAACCTAAGGACAACAGACACACACACACACCCATGCCCCAGGGAAGTCTCGAACCTCCACGGCGAGCAACCGCGCGCTCCGCAGCGAGCCGCTATAGACCGCTTGGCTACTCCACCGCGGCTGCCTTTCGCGGGCAAGCGCTCTACTGACTGATCTATCCCGACACGACTCACGATGCCGCCTCACAACTTTATTTCCGCTTCCTACTTTCCAAACTTCACCGAAGCTCTCCTGCGAAAAATGCAAGACTAGCACTCCTGGAAGAAAGGATATGGTGGAGACATGGCTTAGTCACAGCCTAAGGTATGTTTCCAGAATGAAACTTCACTGTGCAGCGGAGTGTGCGCTGATATGAAACTTCCTGGCAGATTAAAATTGTGTGCCGAACCGGGAGTCAAACCTGAGACCTTTGCCTATCGCGGGCATGCGGTCTATCGCGCGGCGGCACCGTGAGTCGTGTCGGGATAGCTCAGTCGTTAGAGTGCTTGCCCGCGAAAGGCAAAGGTCCCAGGGGTTGAGTCCCGGTTTCGGCACACAATTTTAATCTGCCAGGAAGTTTCATAATCACGCTAGTCCACCAGTAAAATTTAACATGTTCTTCTCCTAGCACAATACAACAGTGTCGGCCTATTTGTTGAATTGAACTATTGCGGAAGTGTTAGTTCAAATGGAAATCATTGGGTAATTTCAAACCAACTAGTAAGGATTCCAACGTCAGAAGCTCATAGTAGTGGCGTACGGAAACTTTTTGAAGTGAGGTGACGCAAGGTGGCGGCGCCAGGCTTCAGTCACGGAGGGAAGTTTGCCAGTCTAGTAATGTATGTCGGTGAACCAGAGACACATTATTACATAAAACAATTGTAATTAATTTCCGATAACATATTTCTAAACATAGAGCATCTATACCAGCTAAGTATTATGATACAAAAATGGAAATATCAAATAAACGTTTTCGTAACTAACAGATGCTACATCATGAAATATCTATCAACGTAATGTAACTACAGTTGCCTCAAAGATATAAATTTCAAATTCATAAAATCGTGCGTAAAAAAAAAAAAAAAAAAAAAAAAAAAAAAAAAAAAAAAAAAAAAAAGAAGAAGAAGATTAACGTAGGTTCTTTGCAGACATTACTTGATAATGACATAAGCCGAAACAGCCGTCGTGTAACAATAAAATATTTGCAGCAACTTGGGTAATTTCCATTTATTAAAATACTGATAAACTATTCCACCTCATCTGCAAAATGTATGAGACCCAATAACACGAATTATTTTCAGAATAAAGGAAAGTCGGTAGAAGCTCAGCTCGGGAAATATCAACGTGGATTTATGGGAGCTGTAGGAACACATGAAACAATACTCAATGTACGAATTATCTTAGAAGATAAATTAGGGAAAGCCATTCTTTCATTTCTCGCTTTTCTATATTTAGAGAAAGCTTTCGACAATGTTGATTGGAATACGTTGTTGTTGTTCTTGTTGTGGCTTTCAGTTCGTAAACTGGTTTGATGCAAGTCTGTCCTGTGCAAGTCTCTTCATCTGACAGTAGATTCGGCAACCCACATCCTTTTGAATCTGCTTACTATATTCGTTCCTCGGTCTCCCTCTACCCACACACTTCCTTCTAATGTTAACTTGACGATTCCTTGATGTCTCAGAATGTGTCCAACCAATCTATCCCTTCTCTTAGTATATGCCAGAAACTCCTTTTCTCCCGAATTCGGTTAAGCACCTCCTCATTAGTTACATGATCTACCCATCTAATTTTCATCATACGTCTGAAGCACCACATTTCAAAACCTTCTATCATCTTTTTGTCTGAACTCCTTATCATGCAGGTTTCACTCCCATACAATACTACACTCCAGACAAATGCTTCCAAAAGGACTTCCTAACATTTAAATTGATATTCGATTTTAACAAATTTCGCTTCTTCAGAAATGCTTTTCTTCCCATAGCCATTCTGCATTTTATATCTTCTCTACTTCTCTACTTCAGTAAAGAAAATCCGCGATGGAGTAGCCGAGCGGGCTAAGGCGCCTCGCTGCGGAGCGCGCGGTTGCTTGCCGTCGGAGAATCGAGTCCTCCCTGGGGCGTGCGTGCGTGCGTGCGTGCGTGTGTGTGTGTGTGTGTGTGTGTGTGTGTCTGTGTGTGTGTGTTCTCCTTAGGTTAGTTTACCTAGGGTTAAGTAGTTTGTAAGCTACGGACTGATAACCACGCAGTTTGGTCCGATACATTTACAAACATTTGAACATTTTAGTAAGGAAAATCATCTTTACCTTTGCTGTCTGAAGTTATTCTTCTATCGAAATAACAAAACTCATCTACTACCTTTATTGTCTCCTTACCTAATTCCTTCAGCATCACCTGGTTTTCTTACACTACAATCCATTACCCTCGTTTTATTCTTGTTAATGTTCATCTTATATTTTCCTTTTAAGACACTATACATTTCGTTTAATTACTCTTACGGGTTCCTTGCGGTCTCTGACAGAATTACTATGTCATCGGCAAACCGCAAAATTTTTTATTTCTTCTCCCTAAAATTTCTCCTTGCATTCCTTCACTGCTTGCTCAATGTACAGATTGAACAATATTGGGGAAACGCTACAACCATGTTTTACTCCCTTCCCAACCTCTGCATCTCCTGCATGCCCTTCAACTCTAATAACCGCTGTCTGGTTTTTTCATTGGAATACACTCTCTCAAATTCTGAAGGCAGCAGGCGTCAAATATAGAGAACGACTTGTACAGAATCCAGGAAGCAAGGAGTTGAAGGGGCGTGAAAGGGGCACAGTGGTTACGAAGGGAATCTTTCGGCAATATTATTCAATTTGTAGATTTAGCTAGATGTGACGGAAAGCAAAGAGAAGTTTGTAAAAGGAATTAATGTTCATGATGAGCAAATAAAAATACTGTGTTTTGCTAATGACATTGTTATTCTGTCAGAGACAGCAGAGGACCTGGAAGATCAACAGAACGGAATGATCAACGTGTAAAAAGAAGGATATAAGATGAACATTAACAAGAGTAAAACGGGTAACGGATTACAGTATTAGAAAATGAGACGATTCTGAAGAAAATAGATTGGGTAACGTAACAATAAAGGTGGTAGATGAGTTTTGTTACTTGGGTTGTAAAATAACACACGGTGGTCGCAGTACAGAGGATATGAAGTGCAGAATGGCAATGGAAAGAAAAGCGTTTGTGAAAAGGAGAAATTTTTTAACATGGAATGCATAATAAATGGTCCAGACAGGAAGATGTTAGAAGGTTTGGTGCTTCACACGAATGTAGAAGATTAGGTGAGTACATCGTGTAACTCATGAGAAGGTGCTGAACAGAATTGGGGAGAAAAGGTATTTCTGGTATACCTTGACTAAAAGAAGGGTCAATTGGTATGAAACATTCTTAGACTTCAAGGAATCGTGAATATAGCACTGGAGGGAAGTGTGTGGGGTAAAACTCGTAGAGGGAGAGCAAAATATGATTACAGTAAACAGATTCAAATAGATGAAGGTGGCCATTCATATCAGGAGGTGAAGTGGCTTGCCTAGGACAGACTAGAGTGGAGGAATTACTATTACTTCAGACTTAAACTGGAAAGAACACGTAGATAATGTCATGGGAAAGGCGAAGCAGAGACTGCGTTTTATTGGCGGAACCGTTAAGTCTTTCATGAAATACTTGGCATGTTTCTATGGCACAACTTCGCATTGTTAGGTTGAACTGATAAGAACAGTAACGGTCAGGAAATATCTGACTGTTAGCTTGTGCTCTCACGATTCATGCTAGGGTCCCCTTTCTGTGTTAGGAAAAGTATTTATTGTAATACTTTAGTTTTGAGATTGCGTTTTTTATTAAATAGGAATTTCATGGGTAGTATTCTTGAAATATGGTTTTGTTGTAACATTGTTTTTGTAAATTGAGTTAAATTTATTAACAGTAAAGAAATGCTTATCTTTGTTTAAAAATAATTTTGTAGGCAGATTAAATACCTGAGTGATTTTAAAATCCAAAACATGACATTGTTAGTAATTTTCGTGAAGTTACATCAGGTAGAAAGTAAACCAGATATTTCATCTTTAATAATTAGTTCGAGATTCTTAAACAGATTACAAGTTTATCCCTCCTCACATTTTTATTAAAAGTGCCATAGATGTTTTCTGTAATTAGTTTTCCTGTAGTTAGTACAGCAAGAAGCAGTTTGGTATTGCGCAACTAGCTCTTTAGTCACACGAGGCGATGTGCACTATGGACAAGGGTTCGCAAATTGATTCCGTATTCCTTGATTTCCAGAAGGCTTTTAATCACATTGCGTGGTTACGGTATATCGCCCCAAATTAGCGACTGGATAGGGGATTTCCTCTCAGAGAGGACACAGTTCGTAGTAATCGATGGTAAGGCATCGAATAAAACAGAGGGGATATCGGGCGTTCCACAGGGTAATGTTATTGGTCCTCTGCTGTTCCTTATTTACATAAACGATTTAGGGCAAAATCTAAGTAGCACTCTTAGGATGTTTGCAGATGACGCCGTCATTTACCGTCTAGTAAAATCATCTGAAGATCAAAACCAACTGCAGAACTATTTGAATAAGATATCTGTATGGTGTAAGAATTGGCAGTTGACTCTAAATAATGAGAAGTGTGAAGTAGTCCACATGAGTACGAAAAGAACTCCGTTAAACTTTATTTACACGATAAATCAATCAAATGTGAAGGCCGTAAACACCACGAAATACCTAGGAATTACAATTACTTCTGACTTAAATTGGAAAGAACACGTAGATAATGTCGTGGGAAAGGCTAACCAGAGACAGCGTTTTATTGGCAGAACCCTTAAAAGATGCAACAGAACAACTAAAGAAACTGCGTCCTTTTTGGAGTATTGCTGCCCAGTGTGGGATCCTTATCAGGTGGGTTTGACGGAGGACATCGAAAGAGTCCAAAGAAGGGAAGCTCGTTTCGTATTTTCACGATACAGGGGAGACAGCGTTACGGAAATGATACAGGATCTGGTATGGGAGTCATTAGAACAACGGCGCTTATCGCTGCGGCGTGGGCTACTTACGAAACTCCAATCGCCAACATTCTCCTCCGCATGCGAAAATATATTGTTGACTCCCACTTACCTAGGTAGAAATGATCATCAGAATAAAATACGAGCTCGAACGGAGAGATTTAGGTGTTCTTTCTTCCCGTGCGCTATTCGAGAATGCAATGGGAGATAAATAGTTTAACGGTGGTTCGATGAACCCTCTGCCAGGCACTTCAATGTGATTTGCAGAGTATCCCATGCAGATGTAGATGTAGAGAGCTGCATCAAAGCAGACTAAGGACCACAACAATGTCACAAAAATGTATGTAACGTTGTGAATCGAATGACACAGTAGAACGAAATAGCTTCTGAAAGCGCCTTACTACTGATCGCTGACCTCGGACGAGGCTGATCGATGTTCTATTGAGGCACGTCTGCTAGTCGTGACCGCCGTGTGACATAAAACCGCTTAAGCAACTGCGCCGGGAATCGGCTTAGCGCCTGGTGGAGGTTGCAGCAGCGGCAGCGGGCAGCCCCAGAGGCTTTGCTGGGGCTTAACCGCGCAGACAGGGACCGCAGCCGGCTTCCGGACTCCACCAGAGGGGCGCCGTCTACTCTGCTATTTAACGGCCCGACAAGTTGCCCAACAGTGGGCGCACCACGTGGCCCTGGGGCGACAAACTCTGCGCCGAGTAGACGACAATAGACTGTCAGGACTTCAAAGGTGGTTTAATCCTAGTTTAGGTGGCACTAGGTCACGTCTCGTCAGGCGTTCCCCAGGGGAGTGTGATAGGACCGCTATTATTTTCTATATAAATGATCTGATGGACAGAGTAACTTGTAATTTGCGGCTGTTTGCTCATGGTGCTGTGGTGTATGGGAGGGTGTCGTCTTTAACTGACTGCAATAGCATACAGCATGACTTGGACAAAATTTCTAGTTGGCGCGAAGAATGGCAGCTAGCTCTTGTGGTGTTGCACAAGTATGAAGAGCGCGCCTCGTACTTACGCCGCGTGCCGCCATGCACGCACGGCGCGGCGTTCTTACGACGTCAGCCACGACCGCCCTCTCCTGCAACTCCGCTCGTTGGCCACGACTGCTGCATCGGCCACTTGGGAATCAGATAGGAACCAGTTAAGACTTGGCTATCGGATAGGCACTAGAAATCATCAGTAGGCAAGCCTCTATCTAAACTATGTATCAGCATTCTGCAGTCAAGAACTATGTAAAAGTTAAGTATTACCAAGACTCCACATGTTCTATTTTAGCCTAGTGTTCTAGTTTTTGCTGTCCCTCTGGCTGGTCACCCCGTACCTGCACAAGCGTGCATCCTTTATTCCTGTGTCGGTCTCTTCCTACTCGGCCACCGGCACCTACGACAACCGGCGGACGAGACACAAAAGCGGCGACGAGGCTGGGACACAAAACTGGCGACGAGGACAGGATACAAAAGCTCTCAATGTATAAAAATGTAAGGTGATGCACATGGCCGGCCGCGGTGGCCGAGGAGACTAAGGCGCTCCAGTCACTGCACGGCCACTACGGTCGGGGGTTCGAATCCCCCCTCGGGCATGGATACTTGTGCCGTCCTAGTTCGTAAGTAGTTCATAAGTAGTTTGTAAGTTTAGGGACTGATGAACCCGTAGTTAAGTTCCATAGAATATACAAACATTTGAACATTTGATGGGCATGAGTAAGAAAAACAATACCATAATGTTCGAATACAGCATTAGTAATGAGCTTCTTGATGCTGTCGCATCTTTCAAATATCTAGGAGAAACATTGCAGAGCGATATGAAATGGAACTATGTGAGGACAGTTGTGAGTGCCGCGGTGGAGTAGCCGAGCGGTCTAAAGCGTATCGCTGCGGAGCGCGCGGTTGCTCGCCGTGGAGGTTCGACTCCTCCCTGGGACATGGGTGTGTGTGTTCTCCTTAGGTTAGTTTAGTTTAAGTAGTTTGTAAGCTACGGACTGATGACCACGCAGTTTGATCCGATAGAATTACAAACATTTGAACAGTTGTGAGTGGGTAGGACGGCCGACTTCGGTTTATTGGGAGAATTTTGGGAACATGTACTTCATCTGTAAAGGGGACCGCGTATAAAACGCTTGTACGACCACGTCTTGAGTATCGCTCAATGGTTTGGGACCCGCAGCAGATCAGTTTAAAGGAAGACATTGAGGCGCTTCAGAGGCGAGGTAGTTTCGACCAATGCGCGAGTGTCACGGAAATGCTCCGGCAACTCAATTGGGGATCTCTGGAAGAAAGACGACGTTCTTTTCGTGAATTTCTGTTAAGTAAATTTAGAGGGCCGGAATTTGAAGCTGAGTGTAGTACGCTCTAACTGCCGCCTACTTACATTTCGCGTAAAGATCACAAAGACAAGATAAGAGAAATTAGGGCTCGTACGGAGGCATATAGGCATTGTTTTTTTCCTCGTTCCATTTGGGTGTGGAATAGGAAATGCATAGTAGTGGTACAATGTACCCTCCGCCACGCACCTTACGGTGAATTTCTGAGTATGTAGATGTAGATATAGATGTAATAATCTGCCAGAAAGCTGCCACACAGCGCGAAAAATCAGACGTTACTTGGCATGCGCAGCTACAATGACCTAGAAGTCACATTTTGGATCCAGGAATTTGATTGTTTTTGTGGATAAATGATATATTTTGTGGTATGTATTTATATAAATTCAGGGATTTAAAATCGACAATGATTCAGTCATTTTGGAAGGGTTAAATTTTAATGAGCGAAGATACTATTCTCTATCATGTGCAGTGTAGTAAATTAGACTGCACGAGAAGTAAAAACGGCAATCGCTTTCTCACTCTCAGCGCAGTGATTGTACAGATGTCCTTTCCGATAAATATCTTCCACCTGTTGGTATTTTACCTGTCGGGAGGGGGTATGTATTCTGTAGGTTCTTCTGTGGGCAAAACATTTTATTACGGGCAGAGTCGGTCATGGGCATAGTAGTTCACTTATAGTACCTGGTCCGGCTGATGGGCTACAGGGAGCAATGTAGCAGTGCTGCATCACGTTAGGTCATTCCAGGCATTCCACGAGTGAGTGAGCCTAGGAGTGAAAATTCAAAAGCTGAGTCATGGTTATGAGTAGTTCCACCAAAATCTTAAGGCCTTAAGTTACCTGTACAGGATCGAAACATTCTGAAATTTCATTTTTTTCCTTTAATTTATTACCATCAATTAGAGAAGTTGCGATCATGTGTGATAGTGGTAAAATAGGTTGTCAAGTTGACAGTGATGTTGACTAACAGTTCATTGTTATGCTTGTTTTCAACAAAGCAGTCTGTCAACTAAACCTGTATAAAATCTGAAAACTGGTAAGGCATTTTTAACTCATTTTGCATTACATTTCTTTTCTGCAGTGCAAGCAGTCCCGTCCGTCAAGAAAAACATGCTTTAGATTTGTTTATAAGTTTAATATTTTGGCTAGTGAAGAAATACTTTAATTTCATTGATTCAAGTACAAGAGCTACTGAAATCACTAATTATATGCTAATTTATGTTATTAATTTATGAAAAACCACTGTGACGGACAGTTTTAATTTTTCACTTTTTTATTTTATTTTTATGGGTTTCAGCTGGGATCATCTGTAAAATCCTACTAATATTATTAATACATTTGCTGACATAGGCGTATGATTAATGCAAATTGTTTATTTAACAATGCTATTAATGGCCTTATTTAAGAGACAAAAATGGAAGACAAGGTGAGAGCAAAGCAATACCGCGATCGCTTGAAATCTGATGAGGTTGGAAGAAGTGAATATCTGAAAAAGGCCAGAGAAAGAAAGAAAATAGCAAGAATTAAGGAGCAGTAGGCTTTGTTAAATAATAACGCTTTGAAAATAAAAAGGGAGAAAGAGAGATTAAGAAAGCAAAAATACCGATTCAAAAAGAAGATAGGAAAGTACTCTGGAAACACTAGCTCACCTTCTCAATTCTAAGATCCTCAATCTATCTAAGATCCTTCTAAGATGTGTCCTCAAAGCCTTGGGAAGGCTGTACAAAGAAAGACTCAAACTTGCCAGTGAGTCCCCGAAAAAAGAGAGTAATTCTGAAAACAGTAATCCAGAATCATATGCTAGAATTGGCAAATAAGCTGTTTTCAGAGCCAGCTGTCAAAGAAATTAAACACAGCAAACCAGGATCATTGAGGAAATAAACCAAATTATTCAAGATTTTAATTAATATTAGTGTGCAATTAGCAGGGACACAAGAACTAAGCAGACAAACGTGAAGTTCACCAGAAGAGGTACTTTATGCTTACCATTAAATAGACATACCAAGTCTTCAAAGAAGAAAGAAAAACTTCCATAAGGAAGCCTTTCTTTATTTCTGTTTCCACCACCATATTGTTTAATGATATCTCCCTCAAATGTGTGAAACATAATTCTGGAAGTCAGGTCATTGAACGTCCGTCACATTACCTGGCTCGTCCGTCACGTAACGTTTATTGTTTCAAAAACATATTTATGTTCTTATATAGTACATAGCATATGTTAATTTTTGGAGTTTGAAGTTAATGTACATGTTACTTATACTTTCATATGTATACATAAATCACACCTGAAGCTCTTTTTTTGTCCCGTTCCTCACACCATTATTTTTCCACATTGCAGACAAAAATAATGATGAACTACTGAAATTGCCCATTAATCTTCTGTACTAAATAATGCATGTTTAGATTCCAGCGAGAAACCACACAATTCAATAAAGAAAAAAAAACATTTTATTTTGATATTTCTGCATCTGAATGTCCCGTCCGTCACTCATGGAATGCCTGATATATGCGTTACTGCTGACTCTGTAATCCACTGGTCGTGTTCTTCGTCAAGTGATTATAAAAAGACAAAAAGTGCTAAGTGAAATAATAAACGAAGTGCTGACTAACATGGTCCACACATTTCGTAGTAACTTTTATTCTTTATTAATTTTTTTATGTAAAATCCGTGAGATTTGAGAAGGAACTGAGAAAAAGAACTGTTAGCCAAACTTCGTAAACTATAGTTTCTACTTGTTGTTTTTTGTTATGATTATGGGGAAACAGTCTGTGTCACACTAGCACACGTAAATTGAAACATAGAACGCATACGCCCTACAACTGCTGACCTCGAATTGCTCAAATTGTACACTAAATTTTATTAATTACTAGCTGTAAACCCGGCGTTGCCCGGGTGTTTATTTATCGTACACTCTCGTAGTCCACATCCCCCCCCTCTCTCTGCATCCACCTCTTTCTCTCCCATTTCTCTGTTTCCACTTTTCCGTCTCTCGGCAAAGTTTTCTGCAAATTACCCTCTGTGATGTACCACACAAACATTTATGTACCCAGTGATCTTCCTCTTGGTTTAAAGGTCATGTGTGCAAAAATTGATAGAGATTGGGGCAAAACAATGCATTTTGTAAAATTCTGTTAGTTCAGTAGCCTCCACCGTGCACTGAACGAAATTTTATACAGACAGTGACATTCCTCATGTTTTTAAGGTAGAGAGTGCAAAATTTCATCATTCTCGGAACAAAACTATAGATTTCTATGCAACAGAAACGCAGTGTCTGCGCTTAGCAAGGAATCTCACGAGAATACCAGAATGGAGAGCTCCTCTGCAGGAGCGAGAGGGTTACGAAGAGTTAGTGATGTGGCACACCAGCTCTGTATCTGAAGGACAGCGGTAAATTCTTACAAGTCTTGGTTGCTGTAGAAACATTGCGGTGTGTCGACAGAACAGGGAAGGGGAACAGCAGTTACTTTGCGTCATACTTAATAGATCAAGCTGACAGGAATGGACGCACACGCGCCGGACTGAATAGCAAGCATCAGCAGAAGTTAAATGGAACAGAACGACCTTGCAGTATGACGTCACTTCGTTACCTGAGGAAACACTGTCTGTCAAATGCAACAACGCGTGTCCGAAGCCTTTTGGAACCACCAGCTAACCTGTTAAGTGAACACGGCAAGATGTAAAACGCCAATACATTCGTTTGACAGGGTTGATGCGGTCATGGCAGCGCACGTAGGGGAAATATCAGCCGCTCCACACACACTATATATACTCCAGCACTTGAGTTCATAGTCAGTCGGCCAGATGATTTGATGGCTTGCACTTCGTAGCACTCGATTCCCTGACATGGTCTAACGTCAGTACAAGTCTGTTGTAGAACTCGAGCATTCATCTACATCAGCTGACAACCGGCTAGATGTCGACTCCTGCGTAGCTCCGAGTTCGACTCCTACAACCCACTACGGACTCAGAGGAAGTATCTAGGAGGACTTCCGTGTTCTGCACACCGGAAATCCAGCGATCCTAGGGAAGATGCCTACCTGCCGGTATGCCAGGAGCAGTGTTGCCAGAAGGCAGAGAGAGAGAAATTCCTACAGTCTCACAAAAATGTACCTACGTTTTCCCTACTTTCTCCCTACCACCTCATTAATGTCCTTACATCGGGGCCGTAAGTTAACCAGTTGATTAATATGACATTTTACAATTTTGAAAAACTTTAAAATAAATATTTTGCATCATGCTTCACTTGCTAGATATGTTTTTCCAGTGAATGATCGTTACTGATTGATGAAGTCAAGTGTAGCTTATGACGCGAATTCCAAGTGCTCTATTACAAGAGGGGTATTGATTTATCGATCGGACAAGGGTACATTAAGAACCTGTGAACCAAGAGAGGAACAGCATTAATTAGTTTCCCCAAATATGCCGCTAATTTCGAGTGCGCTGTTACACGAGGGTAACTGATTTATTAACCGCACAAGGATTCATCGAGACGCTATCGACCATAGAGTAGGAACAGAAATAATTATTTAGTTTACAGTCAGCACAAAAAAGGAAGTCCGTCACTCTACATAATTCGATTTTCAAAGAGTAATGCTATGTTGACAACGAATTGTTCATTATAACGTTGGCTGTCGCAAATGTTTTAGCGTTTTATTGTCAGCATCTTCTCATTTACAAGTACTAACTAGTGTATCGTCCTTACGTAAATAAATAAGTCTAGTCAATAAAACGTCTTTCGTTCATGGAAACAATGAATTTTTCTTGTGCTGACATTTTCTAAAACTATATCCAAACCGACTCTCCTTTCCATTGATATACATTGAAATCATCATATTTCGCATTTAATGTGTCTGAAAAAAAGTTTTTCAAATTAATATTGTTCTCCATGAACAGAAAACAACTATACCGTTTTAAAAAAATCATTGGCTACTTCAAACTTTGCCACAATTGGTCGGCTTCATTCCTGCGTGCTGACAACTGTTCTTTTGCAACATTATCCGCTAGGCCTGAGTCGGCGATTGTAAAATTTTACCAAAGTACCTACGCGTTGGGGAGTTTCGTATGAAAATTCCCTACACGATTTTAATGCTTAAAAGTACCTACGTGTAGGGAAAATTCACTACGTCTGGCAACACTGGCCAGGTGTCAGCGCACATCACGACCACACTACTACCGTCAACACGGTCCAGCATGCAGATGATGCGAGAGAGCAGTTAGGGTGGGGACCGAGAACCACCAGTCCAGACGTGTCGATCTCTCATTCACACGTTCCACCGTACTTTCGTACGGTTCCACAACAAACGGCGCGGGAGAGGGGTCGCCTACCTCCGCACGCTGAGCCAGTGCGGACCAGCCGCACTGTCAGCGCACAGTACGGCGGGAGGCTGCTGACGCCGTCGACCCGGTCACCTGGAGTACACAATAATGGTACCACTTCAGAATAAATGTTTGGCGCGACGTCTATGAGGTTCATTTGGAAGCCCATGATGGCGACACCATTATAGCCGACGGCGGCAGTCAGCAGGACTACCGCTACCGTTGGGTCCTCTAGCGGGATTCAGTTCAGGACTACCAAACTCACGGCTGGCAGCCACTGACCTGGAACAAACGTTCAAAACTACTCTTTCAGTTGTCAGGTACAACATACGAATTTATTGAGCAAGTTTGTAACGGATATTGCAATGTATAACAACTGATTTTTCTCAATTGTAGCACTTTGAGCAATCATTGTGACAGTTCTTTATTTTCGTGGCACCTGCAGTGTGATTGTAATACACTTTTTCAAAGAAGCTGTAAAAGTGACACTAATGCCAGTTTGATATACGACCTCTGAATGTATTTTTTTTAATTATCTGCTGCTATTTTGAAATCTTTCATTAGTAGCCGTTTCACTACATACTCGTTTTGCCATGAACGTTCCAGTATTTTCGGCAGTGACAATTACTTACTTTTTTATTTGAGGAAATTGCTTGACATATTAAATAGCGTTATAATCAGCATAGACTACTGGCCATTAAAAGTGCAACGTAAAGAGGCGTTGCAATGAATTTAAAATTAGAATGAATTTTACTCCTAGCTGTTGTTGATGTTATGGTCTTCAGTCCGGAGACTGGTTTGATGCAGCTCTCCACCCTACTCTATCCTGAGCAAGCCTTTTCATCTCCTCATAAGAACGGCAACCCACATCCACTTGAATCTGCTTACTATACGCGTCTCTTGGTCTCCCTCTGCGATTTTTTTCCCCACACACTTCCCTCCAATGCTAAATTTACGATTCCTCGATGTCTAAGAATGTGTCCTACCAAGCGATCCCTTCTTTTGGTCAGGGTATGCCAAAAATTCCTTTTCTCACCAATTCTGTTCAGTACCTCTTCATTAGTTATGCGATCTACCCACCTAATCTTCAGCATTCTTCTGTAGCACCACATTTCAAAAGCCTCTATTCTCTTCCTGTCCCCACTGCTTATCGTCCATGTTTCACTCCCGTACCAGGCAACACTCCACACAAATGCCTTCAGAAAAGACTTCCTTACACTTAAATTAATATTCGATGTTAGCAAATTTCTCTTTTTCAAAAATGGTTTTCTTTCCATTGCCATTCTGCATTTTATATCCTCTGTACTGCGACCATCGCATGTTATTTTACTACCCAAGTAACAAAACTCATCTACCACCTTCATCGTTTCGTTACCTAATCTAATTCCTTCAGCATCGCCTGATTTTCTAAAACCGCATTCCATTATTTTTGTTTTGCTGTTGTTAATGTTCATTTTATATGTTCTCTTCAACACACTGTCCATTCCATTCAACTGCTCTTCCAGGTCCTTTGCTGTCTCTGACAGAATTACAATGTCATCAGCAAAACGCAATGTTTTTATTTCTTCCCCCTGAACTTTAATCCCTATTCCAAATTTTTCCTTGCTTTCCTTCACTGCCTGCTCAATGTACAAATTGAATAACATCAGAGAAAGGCTACAACCCTGTCTTACTCCCTTCCCAACTGATGCTGCCCTTTCATGCCCTTCGAGTCTAATAACTGCGGTCTGGCTTTTGTACAAGTTGTAAATAACTCTTTCCCTGTACTTTACCCCTGCTGACTTCAGACTTCCTTCAATTCCAGTCAACATTGTCAAAAGCTTTCTCTAAATCTACAAAAGCTAAAAATGTAGGTTTGCTTTTCCTTAATCTATCTTCTAAGATAAGACGTAAAGTGAGTATTGCCTCCCGGGTTCCTACGTTCCTCCTGAACCCAAACTGATCTTCCCCGAGGTCAGCTTCTACCAGCTTTTCCATTCTCCTGTAGATAATTCGTGTTAAAATTTTGCAACCATAACTTATCAAACTGATTGTTCTGTAATTTTCACACCTGTCTGCATATAATTGCTTTGGAATGGGGATTATTACATTTTTCTTAAAGTCTGAGGGTATTTCGCCTGTCTCATACATCCTACACACCAGTTCAAATAGTTTTATCATGGTTGGCTCTCCCAGAGACTTTAGTAGCTCTGAGGGTTTGTCATCTACTCCTGGTGCCTTGTTCTGACCTAGGTCTTTCAGGGCTCTGTCAAATTCATCTCTCAGTATAGTATCTCCTATTTCATCTTGATCTACTTCCTCTTCCCTTCCTACAACATCGTCTCTAAGTTTATTTCCTTTGTAGAGCTGCTCTATGTACTCTTTCCACCTTTCAGCTTTCCCTTCTTTGCTGAGAACTGGTTTCCCATCTGAGTTCTTGATATTCGTAGAGTTGCTTTTCTTGTCCCCAAATGTCTCTTTTATTTTCCTGTAGGCGGTATCTACTTTTCCCCTTCTTATACATTCTTCTACAGATTCGCATTTGGCTTCTAGCCACTCCTGCTTAGCCATTTTGCACTTCCTGTCAATCTCATTTCTTAGTCGTCTGCACTCCATTTTGCCTGTTTCATTTACTGCATTTTTATATTTTCTCCTTTCATCAATTAAATTTAGTATGTCCTGTCATATCCAAGGATTTTTTGTAGGTCTTGCCTTTCTACCTATTTTGTCCTCTGCTGCCTTCACTATTTCATCTCTCAATGCTACCCATTCCTCTTCTACTGTTTTATTTCCCCCCGTTTCTGTCAATTGTTGACTAAATCTCCCTCTGAAATTCTCCAGAACTTCACGTTCCTTCAATTTATCTAGGTCCCATCTCCATATTTTCCTACCTGTCTGCAGTTTTTTTCAGTTTCAGCCTACAGTTCATGACTAACAAGTTATGGTCAGAGTCTATACTCCAAGCTATGATATGCAAATGATATCTTTTCAGTGTAGATGGGCTTAATATCGTCTACACCCTGTAAATACAGAACTATTACGCCAATATGATTGCCGATTCTTTCTAAGAAAGTGAAACATCTTCCAGCATGTGTTGGCATCAGATACAGTATCACAGTCTTTCGCCTTTCAATATTTCTCGCCTTGTAGGATTCCAGGACTGTCATGCGACGGTGGCCTCGAACACGTTTAAGAGGATCGCAATGAAGGCTAATCAGGGTCTAAAGAACCTCCGAAACGAGCGCAGGTCAGACAAACGAATGTACGTGCGGCTATCAGTCACATTGCATACTTTCTGTAGGAAATGGATTTCTATGGAAACAGATAATGCCGCGATATTAGGAACACTACAGATTCGGCTTACCTTAATTTCACAGCGGGAAATTCTCAACGATATAGAGACTTTTTCGTTCTGTGCTTGGCAGAACATGTTATAATACAAAAGGAAAACACTGCCAAATGTTCTGCAAATAATAATTACCAATTCACTGCGTCACTACCCGGTTTTCGCCTTCCTAGGCCTCCTCAGACAACTAACAACTGAATGTCGCTGACACGAATGAATTATGCGACTTACGAAGATATTAAGACAGAACGGAAAAAAATTTACAACGGAAAGTATTGCATGAAATGCTTACAGAAATAATTTTCTTGGCTAAAATGGAAACAATGTTGTTTATCTCGATGTACATTCAACAACTGTTGAAATATGTTAATTCAAGACAGGGTAGAATGGAAATTAAGTCTCATAGTTTAATACCAAGCTGTCATCGTGTTTCACATGTTTGTTAATTTCCAGTAGAGTCATCGTTCTACTTTTCTTAACAATCATTATGACACGGGCAGTTTTCTAACATGAGACGGTCGGCTACGCTTTAGTCTGCCTTGTTTAACCTCCAGCTTCTCTCATGTCCTGACAATCTGGCTGTCACGGTTCCGCCTGACTGACCTTACCTTTTTTCTACATTTTTGCATGTTATCGTAATACGGCATTTTAATGAGTTACTTTATCCTTGAATGCTGCTAAGTAGTTTTATTTATTCACCACAGCGGTTTCTCAAATCAAATGTTTCAAATGTTTGTATAGCTTATGGGACTTAACTAAGGGGTCATCAGTCCCTAACGGTTTCTGATTCATGGCATTGTCAAGTGGACTGCAAAAGTGTACATAAGTTTCTTCGCAAATATTTTTCGAAACAAAATATAGGGCTTTACAATAATTTTGAATGCGTTACTTACATTTTATCTCTTGTTGTTACATATACAGCTGTATCTCTGTATGATGTTATGCGAGTACATTTATCAGAAAGTTGTTTTCAACTATTTGCTAGTTAAGCGAATTTTCTGTTCAAATGTTTATTGATGTAAGGGGCTTAACTGCTTGGTTATTAGTTCCTAGCTTACAAACCAGTTAAACTAAGTTAGTCTAGCCTAAGGACAACACGTACATCGCTGTCCGAGTGAGGACTCGAACCACCGACGGCGAGCTGTCGCGCACACCGCAGCAAGGCGCCTCAATGCTCACGGCTATTCCGCCGCGACTGACTTTTCTGTATGACAGCTCTTGCGGTGCTATTTGTTTACAATGATTTTACATTCTGAATTTCGTGCTGTCTTTGGCTATGATCTATGGAGTATCTCTGGTCGGCATAATGTTTATTTTCAAATTTTGTGCTATCTTTGAGTGTGAATATGCTTGTGAAGATTTTGTATTCTGAATTTCGTGGTGTCAATGGCAACGAGCTAAAATATACATAATGTGTATTTATACTGATTTGGTACTGGACTCACCATCTGCACTAACAACTATTCGAGCACTTCTATAAAGGTATAAATTATGCTCTAAGACACCAGGTCAGAAGATGAACCTCAGTGTGCCGAAACCGGACCTCATGACAAATAAATAAATAAAAAATTGCGATATTGGCATATTATTAATCTGAATTGAAAACAAGATAGCGAGTTCGAAAAATGAACAAATTAAGATTCCTGTAGTTGTTGCAACTCGGAATTATCAAGGGATTCGCTCAATTTGGTAACATATTCAAAAGCACTAATCTATCTGATTTGTTAGTTTTGGTAATGATATCACTAGATGATATTTTCATCTTAAATTTGGTAAGTGCACTACTTTCACTGTGTCTCTTTCAGCAGCAACACTATTTAAAACATTGGTTACCAAATGCTTCGTAGAAACATCATCGCCGAATGCATATTCAAACGGTACTTCAGTACATACAGCTGTTTCTTAGAGATACTACATGGAGGGGCATATTTCCTACTTTTATTTAACACTTTGAGTTCATCGTTATTAACAGACACTAGTACCGTCTGTGGTCGAAATTCGAGAATTGTTTACACAGTAATGAAACTCGCCGCGGCGGAGTGGCCGACGGCATTGAGGCGCAATGCTCAGATGCGCGAGCCCGTTCTTGCAATTTCTTCATGACTGCCTCTCCTAACGATAGCAGCATTTAAGACGGAAGATCATCTATTCCAGGGGCCTTGTTTCGACTTAAATCTTTCAGTGCTCTGTCAAATTCTTCTCGCAGTATCGTATCTCCTACCTCCCTTCCTCCACTTCGTATTCCATTTCTAGGATACTACCTTGAAGTTTATTTCCTTTTTACAGGCCCTTCTATATATTCCTTCCACAGTTCAGCTTTCTCCTTTTTGCTTAATACTGGGTTTCCGTCTGGGATCTTGATATTCATATGGCTGCTTTTTTTGTCTCCAAATGTGTCTTTTATTTTCCTGTAGGCGGTATCTATCTTTCCCCTGGTTATACATTCTTATATGGTTCTGCATTTGTCCTCTAGACACTCATTTTTAGCCAGTCTGCACTTCCTGTCAGTCTCATTATTTAGACGTTTGTAGCCCCTTTTGCTTGCTTCACTTGATGCATTTTTACATTTTCTCCTCTCGTCGATTCAGTGTATCCTGTGTTATCCAGAGATTTCTGTTAGGTATTGACCATCTGCCTATACGATCCTCTGCTGCTTTCACTACACTATCTCCAGATCTACCCATTCTTCTTCTACTGTATTACTTTCCCCCACTTCAGCCAATCCTTGCCTAATGCTCCCTCTGAAACCCTCAATCATCTCTGGTTCCTTCAGTTTGTCCAGGTTCTATCAACTAACTTTTCTACCTTTCTGCAGTTCATAACCAATACGTTATGGTCAGAGTCTATATCTGCCCCTGGATATGTCTTACAGTTTAAAACCTGGTTTCTAAATCTATGCCTTACCATTATAAAGTCAATCTTGCACCGTCCAGTGTCTCCTGGTGTCTTTCACGTATACAGCCTTGTTTCATGATGTTTAAATCAAGTGTTGTTGATCATTAAATTGTGCTCTGCGCAAAATTCTATCAAGCGATCTCCTCTTTCATTTTTTTCCCTGTCCATATTTACCTGTAATATTTCCTTCTCCTCCTTTGCCTACTAACGAGTTGCAGCCCCCCACGGCAATCAGGTGTTCTTCTCCCTTAATTTTCTAAATAATTTCTATTATCTCTTCATACATTCCTTCGATGTCCTCATCATCGGCAGAGCTAGTTAGCATATGAACTTGTACTACTGTGGTCGCCGGCCGCGGTGGTCGAGGGGACTGAGGCTCTCCAGTCACGGCCTGCACGGCCACTACGGTCGGGGGTTCGAATCCCCCCTCGGGCATGGATATTTGTGCCGTCCTAGTTCGTAAGTAGTTCGTAGGTAGTTTGTAAGTTTAGGGACTGATGACCCCGTAGTTAAGTCCCATAAGCTTAACAAACATTTGAACTACTGTGGTCGGTGTTGGTTTGTGTCTATCTTTGCTATGATAATGCGTTCACTATGCTGTTCATAGTCTCTTACCCGCTTTCCTATATTCTTATTCACTATCAGACCTACTCCTGCGTTACCACCAACTGATTTCCAGAAATACTGTTCTATCCTGCCACTCAACTTCACTAATTCCTGCAATAACTAACTTTAATCTATCCATTTCTCTTTCCAAATTTTTTAACTTACCTCCGCGATTAAGGGTTAGAACATTCCACGCTCCGCTCCGTAGAATGCCTGTTTTGTTTTGCTTGATGACGACATCCTAGTGCATGTACAAATGTTTGTAAATTTATGGGACTTTACTTCTTTTGTTATTAGTCTTTAGGTTTACAAACTACTTAAACGTATGTTCAATGTCCAAATGTTTGTAGAGCTTATGGGACTTCACTACGGGGACATCAGTCCCTAAACGTACAAACTACTTATGAACTAGCTTATACTAAAGACGTCACAAACATCCATGCCCGAGGGTAGATTCGAACCCCCGACCGGAACGGCCGTGCAGACCGTGACTGGTGCGCCGCAGACCGCTCGGCCACTGCTTTGAACTTATTTCTTAACATTTTGAAAGTAATACAGATGATTAAGCCAGGATTCGTTTTCCATGAATTATCGTAATCCGCCTTAGCTGTCTTCTACGCTTTTATTAGGTATCTGCATTAATAAAAACAACCTGTTATACACAGGTTTTATAACTACTAATATTTACAAAATTAGAAAAACCTGATAAACACTAACCTTAATGTACTTGAGGTTCGAATGATTTATTGCGACGTCTCAATATTCATGTTGGGTGCTGGGTTTTATGGGGGCTTTCCTCAATGTTCTTAGATAGGTTTATCCAATCAAAAACTTGCAATGTGGAGAAATGTAAGTCTTGCGACGAATTTCTCCACCATAAAAAGTCGTAGCAAGAACACACACAATTTTTAAATGTGCAATACAGATGACGATCCACTTTGGTGATGCAAATTTTTATCGTTTGACAATGTTCGTTTTCTTACATTTCCTTTCACAAGTAACTCTTTGTTTTACTGAAAATAGGAGAAAATTGTTATAAAAAATTGTTTCTGAAGATGATGACATAGTTAATCGAATCCGATAACAAAAATAAATAAATAAATAAACTAGCGATATTGGCTGAAGTAATTGTGTTTTATATTTGAATTTATATATAAAGAACAGTCTAGAGTGCAAAAATTTTATTGTTTCCGACTGGTTTCGGTCTTCTTTTAGACCATCTTCAGGAAATTTGGCTCCATTGATGTTGTGGAGCTGGCAGGAAACTTGGAGCCTTCTTGTGTTGACGCAGAAAGGTGGTCCTATGAACCCTCGGTCAGGCACTTAAATATGATTTGCGGAGTATCTCACGTAGATGTCCCATGTAGATGTAGAATCCGAAGATTAGCTTGAACACCACAGTGCTTTACTAGGCACTGTCCTGTTTGGAGGTGGTATGCCGCTGCCTTCCTCCGACGTTCGAACTGACTTACCCAGCCAGTTTAACGTGGGTTCCGAACCACGGTGCTACTCAGTATTTTTCTCCAAGTTTCCTGCCACCTCCACAACACGAGCTATATTTCCTGAATATGGCCTAAAGGAAGACCGAAACTAGTCGGAATTTTTTTTTTTGCACTCTAGACTGTTCTTTACATATAAACTAGCTGAAAACCAGGCGTTTCCCGGGTATTTATTTATTGATTCCTGACATTTTTCAGGTACATATTCATTTAAATAAGGGCTGTATGTCTGTGAAATCTCTTGGGAATAGTTAATAGTAAAGAAGTAATAGATTTAACTTGGTGCGGGAAGGGGCAGTTTTTCCATGAACGTGCAGGTGGTGGCTCATGTCGGGACCAATGATGTGTGTCGCTTTGGATCGGAAGAGATCCTCTCTGGTTTTGAGCGGCTATCAGAATTGGTTAAGACTGCCAGTCTTGCTTGCAAGATGAAAGCGGAGCTCACCATCTGCAGCATTGTCGACAGGACTGACTGCAGACATTTGGTTCAGAGCCGAGTGGAGGGTCTGAATCAGAGGCTCAGACGGTTCTGCGACCGTGTGGGCTGCAGATTCCTCGACTTGTGCCAAAGGGTGGTGGGTTTTCGGGTTCCGCTAAATAGGTCAGGAGTCCACTATACTCAGGAAGCGGCCACACGGTTAGCGGGGGCTGTGTGGCGTGGACTGGGCGGTTTTTTAGGTTAGATGGCCTCGGGAATACACAAAATGGGTTTCAGTCTCAAAGGGGGCAGGTCAGAAACGGGAAGAAAGCAGACCTAAAAACCATTGGTGTAACAGTTGTAAATTGTCGTAGCTGTGTTGGGAAAATTCCAGAGCTCCAAGCGCTGATAGAAAGTACTGAGGCACAAATCGTTATAGGTTCTGAATGCTGGCTGACGCCTGAGATAAATTCGGCCGAAATTTTTTCAAATGGCCAAATGGTCTTCAGAAAGGATAGAATAAATAAAACAGGGGGTGGCGTGTTTATTGCTGTTACAAACGGTTTATCCTGCAGCGAAATTGAGGCAGATACTTCCTGTGAATTGGTCTGGGTAGAGGTTATACCTGACCACCGAAATAAATTAATAATTGGATCTTTTTATCGGCCCCCTGACTCAGACGATGCGGTTGCAGAAATGTTCAAAGAAAGCTTGAATCATATTTCAAATAGGTATCCGAAGCATACTGTTATAATCGGTGGCGACTTTAATTTACCCTCGATATGTTGGCATAATTACGTATTCAAAACCGGGGGCAAATATAAAACATCGTCCGAACTAGTTCTGAATGCTTGTTTCTGAAAACTACTTCGAACAGTTAGTTCATGAACCCACTAGAATAGTACGTGGTTGCGAAAATACTCTTGATCTCCTAGCAACAAATAATTCCGAGATGGTAAAGAGCATCAAAACAGATACAGGGATTAGCGAACATCGAGTTGTAGTAGCGAGACTGAATATCGAAATTCCCAAATGCACCAAAAATAAACGAAAAATATATCTATTCAATAAAGCAGATAAAAATTCGCTTCACGCTTTCCTGAGTGATAGTCTCCAGTCCTTCAAAACTAAAAATGCGAGTGTAGATCAGTTGTGGCTTAATTTCAAAGACATAATATCAGTAGCAATCGAGAGATTTGTACCAAATAAATTAATAAAAGAGGGGGCTAACCGCCCGTGGTACACAAAACAGGTTAGATCACTGTTGCAGAAACAAAGAAAAACGCATGCAAAATTTAAAGAGACACAGAATCCGCAAGACTGGCAATCTTTTACTGAAACTCGCAACCTAGCGCGGACTTCAATGCGAGAATCTTATAGTTGTTTCCACAACGAAATCCTGTCTCGTAATCTTGCAGAAAATCCAAAGAAATTCTGGTCATATGTGAAGTACACTAGCGGCAAAACACAAACAATACCTTCACTACGCGATAGCAATGGTAATACTACCGACGACAGTACTGCTAAGGCAGAATTACTAAACACAGCTTTCCGAAATTCTTTCACCAAAGAAGACGAAGTGAACACTCCAGTATTCAATCCAAGAACAGCTGCCAGCATGCGAAACTTAGAAGTAGATGTTCCTGGAGTAGTAAAACAACTTAAGTCACTAAACAAAAATAAATCTTCCGGGCCAGATTGTAAACCAACTAGATTCCTCTCGGAGTATGCTGATGCAATAGCTCCGTACTTAGCTATAATTTACAACCGATCACTCAGCGAAAGATCCGTACCCAACGACTGGAAAGTTGCCCAAGTCACTCCAATATTCAAGAAAAGCAATAGGAGTGATCCCCAAAATTACAGGCCTATCTCATTGACGTCAATTTGCAGTAGGATTTTGGAACATATACTTTGTTCGAATATTATGTACTACCTCGAAGAGAACGACCTATTAACCAATAGTCAGCACGGATTCAGAAAGTATCGCTCTTGTGAAACACAGCTTGCCCTTTATTCACATGAAGTGTTAAGTGCCATCGACAAGGGATCTCAAATCGATTCCATATTTCTGGATTTCCGGAAGGCTTTTGATACTGTACCCCACAAGCGGCTTCTAATGAAATTGCGTGCTGATGGAATATCTCCCCAATTGTGCGATTGGATTCACGATTTCCTAATCAGAAAGGACACAGTTCGTTGTAATTGACGGTAAGTCATCGAGTAAAACAGAAGTGATATCTGGCGTTCCACAGGAAGCGTTATAGGTCCCCTACTCTTCCTCGTGTTTATAAACGATTTAGGAGATAATCTGAATAGCTCCCTTAGACTGTTGGCGGATGATGTTGTCTTTATCGGTTAGAGAAGTCAACAGAGGATCAAAAGCAACTGCAAAGCGATTTAGACAAAATTTCTACTTGGTGCGAAAATTGGCAATTGACACTAAATAAAGAAAAGTGTGAAGTAATACACATGACCACTAAAAGAAATCCGCTGAACTTCAATTACGCGATAAACCAGTCAAACCTTAAGGTCGTAAATTCTACCAAATACCTAGGAGTTACAATTACGAACAACTTTGACTGGAGAGAGCACATAGAAAATATTGTGGGGAAAGCGTACCAAAGGTTACGTTTCATTGGCAGAACGCTTAGAAGATGCACCAGCTCCACCAAAGAGACTGCCTACATCACACTTGTGCGTCCTCTCTTGGAGTACTGTTGCCCCTTGTGGGACCCTCACCAGGTGGGACTGACGGAAGATATTGAGAAGGTTCAGAGAAGGGCAGCTCGTTTTGTTTTATCACGTTACGGGGGGGAAAGCGTCACGGAAATGTTGCACGAATTGGGGTGGAAATCATTAAAAGAAAGACGTTATTCATTGCGGCGTGATCTGTTTGCGAAGTTTCAATCACCGACTTTTAGTTCTGAATGTGAAAATATTTTTCTAGCAACCACCAACTTAGGGAGACATGACCATCCCAATAAAATAAGAGAAATCAGATCGAAAACGGAACGATTTAGGTGTTCTTTCTTCCCGCGCGCTATTAGAGAATGGAACGGTAGAGAAAAGTTATGAAAGTGGTTAATAAACCCTCTGCCAGGCACTTGAATGTGATTTGCAGAGTATCTATGTAGATGTAGATGTACTTTAAATGTGCTCATATCTCATGAACTACGTGTCGTACTGTGATACTATTTAGAACGTACATTCCACTATATGTGTGTATACTGTATGTAAAATTTCCTGTGGCTACAATTTGTAGTGTAGAAATTATAAATTGTAACGTCATACCGAAAGCCGTAGTTTTAGCTCATTAACAGTGAACGTTACTATTTATGAGCTCATGTCTCATGAACTACGTGTCTTGCTATGATACAATTTAGAAGTTACATTCAACTATATGTGTGTATACTGTCTGCAAAATTTCCTACGGCTACAATTTGTAGTGTACAAATTATAAATTGTAACGTCATACCGAGAGTCAAAGTTTTACTCCATAAACAGCGGAAAAGTAGTAAGCGAGAAACTTTTTTCCTTTCATTATTTTACTATGGTTGCCAGAGAGAAAAAGTTTAATAAAGGTTTGAAATTATGATTAAAGTTTGTTGCAAGTCGCTAAGTACTGTCATTCTCATACAGTGTATTTCGAAAGTCTCGCCGCATTATCTGGCCTTTTTTTTTTTTATTTATTTATTTATTTATTTATTTTTTTTTTTTTTTTGCGAATTCTATTTGTTACGACGTAATATCTTTTGAACCATGTGCCGTATGTGATTCTTAACCATGCAGCAATTGGTACCTCACGGTAAGGAATGTGTGTACCATTTGGTTGGAATCAGTCCAACGGTTTAGGAGAAAATGAGCAGCATTGTCGCAAAATGCTGCAGTTTTTCGCGTATCTCATTGTTTATTACGTCATATCTCGTGAACTATGAGTCGTACGTGATTCTTACAATTACGACGACCGTCCCCATGGACTGAAGCTTACGTGTGCAAAATTTCATAAATATTGGAACAAAACTGTAGATTTGTATGCAACACGTACGAACATACGGACACTCTGCTTTGTATATTAGATTTAAATAAGAGTGCTGTTGCCCAAAGAGAGAAACAAAAATGTTTCCAAAAATATGTGATTTTATATTTGAACATTTAATCTACATTCGACGAAATGGGATGCTTCTGACACAGTTTGTTTTCGTTTTATGACAGTCAAAAAATAAAGTTTTTCGGATATTATCAGTGCATCTCTAGCAGGAATGTGTTGATGGCATATACAGACTTTCTACATCTACATATACATACATACTCCGCAATTCACCGTAAGGTGCGTGGCGGAGGGTACACTGTACTACTACTAGGCATTTCCCTTCCTATTCCACTCCCAAATGGAACGAGGAAAAAAAGAATACCTATATGCCTCCGTACGAGCACTAATTTCTCTTATGTTGTCTTTGTGATCTTTACGCGAAATGTAAGTAGGCGGCAGCAAGATCGTACTACACTCAGCTCCAAATTCCGGCCCTCTAAATTTACTCAACAGAAATTCACGAAAAGAACGTCTTTCTTCCAGCGATCCCCAATTGAGTTGCCGGAGCATTTCCGTGACACTCGCGCATTGGTCGAACCTACCGGTAACAGATCTAGCTGCTCGCCTCTGAACTGGCTCTATGTCTTCCTTTAAACTGATCTGCTGCGGGTCCCACGCAGCGCGACACTGCCAGAGAGAGTGTGGATTTCCACCTGGAGACGCGGCGGTGTTTATCATCTGTGTCCGCCTTGTGCATCGCGCGCTGCGCTGACCTGTTGTGCTGACTGCGCGCTGATATCAACCCCCCTGGCCGTCGCGCTGCCAGATATAACCTCTCAGCTGCCACGCCGCTTCCGCCGCCCGCCTCCCTGTCAGCAACCTGCTGGCTCAGCAAGCTGCCCGCAGCCACAGATAGCCAGCTCCTAAGGCGGCGCATTCCGCTAAATTCCACGAACTGCCGGCAAACTTTGTCACGCCGCATAGCCCTCGGCAAGCGCGGTCCGGTATCTTGTTTTGTGCGAGCTTGTGCCGGTGCCGGTGGAAACGGAATGCTGCTAACTACTTCAAGTGCTCAGTGTTACAGAGCTCCGATAAACGAACAAGACAAGTCTCGACACCAACATTTCCACTATGGCACCAGCTCTCGGTATTGGCGTCCTGGAATCAGATCTTAACCCTCTCATGCGTCGCGTCCTCAAATGAGCACACTTAAATTTTGTCTCATTTCTGTCATATTTTTCTTGTGAAGTGACCGTAAAAGTACATGGACCTCATATGAGGACTAATAATGAAGCCGGCCGCGGTTGCCGAGGGGACTGAGACGCTTCAGTCACGGTCTGCACGGCCACTACGGTCGGGGGTTCGAATCCCCCCTCGGGCATGGATATTTGTGTCGTCCTTAGTATAAGGTAGTTGATAAGTAGTTTGTAAGTTTAGGGACTGATGACCCCGTAGTTAAGTCCCATAAGCTTTACAAACATTTGAACATTTGAACTAATAATGAATGCAAGAATGTCTCCTACACGGCAGTGTTAGTCTTCGGGCTAACAAGGAAATGGAAAGCAGAGATTACAAGAAAGAGTAGAGGCAGTCCTTGAGTTGAAAGCACATTGTTGTCTGTACATCGGGAAAAAAATAAAAAAAAAAAAAAAAAAAAAAAGAAAGAAAGCTCCCAACGAATTACGCTTACATGATGTATAACACCAGGTGATCCCAAAGCCAAGAGGTATCACAATCGGGACTGCCGACGGTAAACACTTTACATGTGAGGATAGTGGAAACTTGCTGTGACTGGAACAGTTTCATACAAAGTATTATACACTCTTCATGTATTCTTTGATATTATTAATACATGTTCCATGTAAATTGTTGCAGTTTTCGTACTCACTGTCCTCATTTGAGGACACCTCCCTATTGGTCTATGAAATTATTTTTTTTTCATAAATTATGACGAATTCTGCACAAAGTAATGTATCAGAAATGTTCTTCATTGTCGAGTTGATAATTTGTCCATGAGAGGGTTAAATTGGTGTTGCACCGGAAGGTGCGCGAGGCTTGGAGCACCCAGTGGGCTATGGCGAATGCACAAACAAGCTTCGGGCAGTGAAGCTGTCCACAGCCCTGTGGAAATCTTCACTGCGGCCGATCCGCCGAGAGTCGGTTGTCCTCTGCCGCCTCCGTAGTGGGCACACGTGGTTGACCCACGGCTATCTCCTTCGCCGTGAGGCCCCACCCGTGTGTCGATGTGGTGTAGTGTTGACAGTAGCCCATCGTTTGATGGCTGTCCGATTTCAGCCAACTTGCGGCAACCTTTTAATCTCCCAGACGCGCTACCCTTAGTTTTAGGCGACGACGCCTCTATGGCTAACGCGCTGCTGTTTTTTATGTCTCTATCTAGTGGTGAGTGCCGTAACCTGATATCTTAGGCCACTACCAATCCAGCACTTTTAAAGCCTTATTCAGACCCTTATGTGCAATACCTAGGGGTTCTTAGTGTGCGCAGTATGGCTGGCTCATCCTGGTTTATCTTTGTGATCAACCAGGCGTGGTACTCTACTATCCAGTTTTAGTTGAGTTCCTTACTTTGTTTTACCAATTGTGTGTGTCTTCGTTTTGTATTTTGAATTTTGTGCGTTCGCATTTTCAGAGGTTTGTTTTATTTTTTACGTTCTTGACAGTGAACTCTCAGTTAGGAACAGGGGACTGATGACCTAGCTGTTTAGTCCCCTCAAAAACCAACAACAACAACCAACGTTGACTCTCGATACAATGTAGCTTAGCAGAATTGCGTGGTTATGGTAAATCGCTCCATATTTGCGACTGGATAGGGGATTTCCTGTCAGAGAGGACACAGTTCGTAGTAATCCATGGTAAGGCATCAACTAAAACAGAGGTGATATCGGGCGTTCCACAGGGTAGTGTTATTGGTCCTCTGCTGTTCCTTATTTACATAAACGATTTGGGGGGAAATCTAAGTAGCTCTCTTAGGTTGCTTGCAGATGACGCCGTCATTTACCGTCTAGTAAAATCATCTGAAGATCAAAGCCGCGGTGGAGTAGCCGAGCGGTCTAAAGCGTCTCGCTGCGGAGCGCGCGGTTGCTCGTCGTGGAGGTTCGAGTCCTCCCTGGGGCATGGGTGTGTGTGTGTTTGTCCTTAGGTTAGTTTACCTAGGTTTAAGTAGTTTGTAAGCTACGGACTGATGACCACGCAGTTTGGTCCGATAGAATTACAAACATTTGAACATTTGAAGATCAAAACCAACTGGAGGACGATCTGGATAAGATATCAGTGTGGTTTAAAAATTGGCAATTGACTCTAAATAATGAGAAGTGTGAAGTCGTCCACATGAGTACGAAAAGAAATCCGTAAAATTTTGTTTACAAAATAAATCAAACAAATGTGAAGGCCGTAAACTCCACAAAATACCTAGGAATTACTATTGTTTCAGACTTAACAGGTAGATAATGTCGTGTGAAAGGCGAACCAGAGACTGTGTTTTATTGGCATAACCCTTAAAACATGCAACAGAACTACAAAAGAAAATGCATACACTACGCTTGTCCGTCCTCCTTTTGGAGTATCGCTGTCCAGTGTGGGAACCTTACCAGGTGGGTTTTACGGAGAACATCGAAAGAGTCGAAAGAAGGGCAGCTCGTTTTATAATGTCACGATACAGGGGAGGCAGCGTTACAGATGTGATGCAGGATGGGATGGGAATCATTACAACAACGGCACTTATCGCTGCGGCGTGGGCTACCTACGAAACTCCAATCGGCAACATACTCCTCCGAATGCGATAATGTATTATTGACTCCAAGTTACATAGTTACATGATCATCAGAATAAAATACGAGAAATCAGAGCTCGAACTCAGAGATTCACGCATTCTTTCTTCCCGCGCGCTATTCGAGAATGGAGATAAATAGTATAACGGTGGTTTTATGAACCCTCTGTCAGGCTCTTAAATGTGATTTGCAGAGTATCCCATGTAGATGTAAATGTAGACATCCGAACGTTACGTGATTAACTATGCACGCTTTTAACATTGCCCTTGGTAACTAACAAGGGCACCATCAGAAGCGTAAGTAGAAGGCCCGTACGAATACTTCGCACCGTTAGTAGAATGAAAAAAATTCGGGAAAAAATGAAAGTAATGCTGAATTACTGGGTATGAGGTCCGCCTGATATGCAAAACACTGTTTTTATTTGACACCCAAACTAGTTTCAGCACCTCTGTGCCATCATCAGTGGGATTTATGTTTATTTCATGCTGTGAAAAACAAATTACATTCAGTTTACTATTGTACTAGTAAATTTGGGCCTAAAACAGTCGTCAGTCTAATTTTGGGTTTTTACCTTAATTTACATTTCGTGGTCATGTGGGACCCTTTTTATATACTTATTAAGTGGTAGCGTTGTCATCTGCAACCAAATTCTCTTTATTAACAAATTTGTTAGGTTTTTAAATCGTTACTTATGATGCAAAACGTAATTTTGACATCTGGTGATATTTTTATCGTCTGTTTATTCTCTATTACTTACGGTTTCTTTTGTAATATATTCCTTCTTCCGACTTGTTTCGTATAGTACACACTTAATACACATATTTTTTGTGGACTTTTTAATCACAATCACTTTCCACTTTAAAAATTCGCCTGTTTACTTTGCTAAACTGCACTGGTGTCATTTGACTGTCAGCTGTTCTGCAGTGGGATGGCGGTCGATTTGAATGATGTTTGTTTTGTCCCTCTCTCCCTCCCTCTCTGTCTCTCTGTCTCTGTCTCTCTCTCTCTCTCTCTCTCTCTCTCTCTCTCTCTCTCTCTCTCTCTCTCTCTCTCTCTCTCTCTCTCTCTTTCTCTCTCTCTGTGTGTGTGTGTGTGTGTGTGTGTGTGTGTGTGTATGTGTGTGTGTGTGTGTGTGTGTTTTAGCTGCCTGTGTCGTCCTTTTTGTACAATTCATGTAGTGGGTTAAATAATGTATTTTTGCATAGGGTGGTGTATTCGTTCATGACTGATTTTCCTTCTGCTATTGCTTTTTGTATGTGGTAATTTTCTTCTATTGTGAGTTTGTGGTACTGGCTGTGGCTTGATTTTAATATCTTTAGGTCTGTGTCTATTTTTGTTGGATAATGGTTGTGAGTTATTAGGTGGTCTGCAAATGTGCTGTGGGAACTGTGACTTTTTAGTGCTCTGAGGTGTTCTGAATATCTGGTTTTGAAGTTCCTACAGGTTTGTCCAATGTAAACTGATTGACATGTGTTGCATGTGAGTTCATAGATGCCTGATCCGTTGAATTTGTCTGTTGGTGTAGTCTGTGTTCTGAGTTTCTTTAGTACTGTTTTATCTGTCCTGTATCCTATTTGGAGTCCCTGTTTCTTAAATATGTTGCCTATCCTGTGAACTATTTTGTTGTTGTAGGTGAGTATGTGCCATTTGTTTCTTGTTGTGTGTTGTGCTGTTGTGTCTGGTATGTGGTCATTGCCAGTGTGTTGTGTTGTGTGTTGTGTGTGGTCCAGTGTGTGTGTGATCTGTTTATTATTTTTCTTTTTGCATATTTGTTGGTTTAGTCTGTCTATTATGTGGGTATCATAGCCATTCTCCAATGCTATTTGTTTTATTGTGTTCAGTTCCTGTGTGTAGTTTTGTTTGCTGATGGGTGTTCTATTTAGCCTGTTGAGTAAGAATCTGAAACTTGCCTGTTTGTGTGTTACCGGGTGATTTGATAGACGGTGGATGGTGGTACTCGTAGTGGTGGGTTTTCTGAAAATTGTGAATTCATGAGTGTTGTTTGCTCTTTTTATGGTGAGATCCAGGAAATTCAGAGTGTTGTCTGTTTCTGTTTCCAATGTGAAATGAATTTTTGGATGTATGTTGTTTATTTCATCGTGAAGCTGTTTTATGTGTGTTTGTGGTTCGTTGATCAGACATATTATGTCATCGACGTAACGGTACCAGTATATGATTTTGTATTGCTTCGGTTGTATTATGTACCTGAAAATTTTGTTTTCTAAGTTGTTCATGAATATGTTAGCTAGAAGGCCACTAATCGGTGATCCCATTGGGAGTCCTTCCTGTTGGGAGTAGAATTCTTCATTGAACACAAAGTAATTTTGTTCTGTTATGGTCCTGATTATGGTTTCTATTTCAGTAATGTGTGTGTCTGGTGTGTTTCCCTGTTGTCTTAGTCTTTGTGTGATTATGTTGATTGTCTCATCTATTGGTATGCAGGTGTACATTGATGTGACATCAAAGGATATGAGTGTTGCTGTGGCTGGTATATCCACATTCTTGATTCTGTCTATTAGCTCCTGTGAGTTTTCCAGATTCCTGTTGTTTTCAAAAATGTATATTTTCTTTAGTACTGTGTGTGTGTGCTGAGCTAGGTAATAGGATGGAGCATTTCTGAAATCTATGACAGGGCGTATCGGGATATTGTCTTTGTGCACTTTCGGTAACGCGTTTAGGGTGGGTGCCTTTGGGTTTTTTTGTGTCATTCTTTTTGTCTGGCCTTTTGAGAATATATTTTTGGTGGTTTTCAGTGTTTGTTGTATGTTTTTCTGGTATCTTGCTGTTGGATCTTTGTTCAGTTTGTTTATTTGGTTGTCTTTCAGAAAATCTAGTGTTTTATTTATATAGTCCTCTTGTTTCATCAGCACCAATATATTTCCTTTATCTGCCCTGGTTATTATGATCTTGTTTTCTTTTAGTTTTCTTTTTAGTTTGTGGGAAGTGGTTTCTTCTGGTGTTCTGTTATTCGAGTTTATGGTGTTTTTGTGTGTTTTAATTATTTGTGTTATTTCTGCAGCTACTAATTCTCTTGTTAAATTTGCATTAAAGTTTGGTGTGCTCAGTCTTTCTTGTTCCTTTATAATGTGCTCAGATTCTGTTATCAGGTCTTCTATTGTTTTGTGTGATATTTGAGTGTTTATGTTGTGTTTTGGCCCTTTTTCTAGTAGGTATTCTTCTTGTTTTGTGAGATTTGTGTCTGTTAGGTTGATAATTCTGTCATGGAAGTTATGTTTCTGGTTGTGATGATAGTTTTCTGTGGGTGCGTGTGTTTGATTTATAATTTTGTTGAGCTTACTGTTTTGTTTTTCTTGTTTTTCTTGGATTAGTTTTTGTATGTGTGCCTTTTCCCTTTCCATTATTTCCTCAAATTGAGCTGGTATTGTGAAGCTGTTGGCTAATTCTAAATGTGTCTTGAAAAGTTCATTGTTTAGTGACTGTTTTTTAGCATATAGGTCTCTAATTTCTTGCTTTAACCAAATAATTCCTGTCCTCCTTTTTACTTTCATTGGTGCAGATGACATGCTATTAACAGAGTTCTTTATATAATCTGGAGTTACATTATAGGCTAAACAACTTTTGTTAAATTGTATGTTGAGGTTCGTTTTCTGAATCTTTAATAAAGTGTTCCTGTATTTGTTGTAGAGCTTGCTAGGAAATGCCTGGCTCGGCGACGAAATATTCATCATTTTCTTGATTTGCAGCTCTTCTTCCGTGTTTGCAGTAAAAATTACTGGGTATGAGGTCCGCCTGATATGCAAAACACTGTTTTTATTTGACACCCAAACTAGTTTCAGCACCTCTGTGCCATCATCAGTGGGATTTATGTTTATTTCATGCTGTGAAAAACAAATTACATTCAGTTTACTATTGTACTAGTAAATTTGGGCCTAAAACAGTCGTCAGTCTAATTTTGGGTTTTTACCTTAATTTACATTTCGTGGTCATGTGGGACCCTTTTTATATACTTATTAAGTGGTAGCGTTGTCATCTGCAACCAAATTCTCTTTATTAACAAATTTGTTAGGTTTTTAAATCGTTACTTATGATGCAAAACGTAATTTTGACATCTGGTGATATTTTTATCGTCTGTTTATTCTCTATTACTTACGGTTTCTTTTGTAATATATTCCTTCTTCCGACTTGTTTCGTATAGTACACACTTAATACACATATTTTTTGTGGACTTTTTAATCACAATCACTTTCCACTTTAAAAATTCGCCTGTTTACTTTGCTAAACTGCACTGGTGTCATTTGACTGTCAGCTGTTCTGCAGTGGGATGGCGGTCGATTTGAATGATGTTTGTTTTGTCCCTCTCTCCCTCCCTCTCTGTCTCTCTGTCTCTGTCTCTCTCTCTCTCTCTCTCTCTCTCTCTCTCTCTCTCTCTCTCTCTCTCTCTCTCTCTCTTTCTCTCTCTCTGTGTGTGTGTGTGTGTGTGTGTGTGTGTGTGTGTGTGTATGTGTGTGTGTGTGTGTGTGTGTTTTAGCTGCCTGTGTCGTCCTTTTTGTACAATTCATGTAGTGGGTTAAATAATGTATTTTTGCATAGGGTGGTGTATTCGTTCATGACTGATTTTCCTTCTGCTATTGCTTTTTGTATGTGGTAATTTTCTTCTATTGTGAGTTTGTGGTACTGGCTGTGGCTTGATTTTAATATCTTTAGGTCTGTGTCTATTTTTGTTGGATAATGGTTGTGAGTTATTAGGTGGTCTGCAAATGTGCTGTGGGAACTGTGACTTTTTAGTGCTCTGAGGTGTTCTGAATATCTGGTTTTGAAGTTCCTACAGGTTTGTCCAATGTAAACTGATTGACATGTGTTGCATGTGAGTTCATAGATGCCTGATCCGTTGAATTTGTCTGTTGGTGTAGTCTGTGTTCTGAGTTTCTTTAGTACTGTTTTATCTGTCCTGTATCCTATTTGGAGTCCCTGTTTCTTAAATATGTTGCCTATCCTGTGAACTATTTTGTTGTTGTAGGTGAGTATGTGCCATTTGTTTCTTGTTGTGTGTTGTGCTGTTGTGTCTGGTATGTGGTCATTGCCAGTGTGTTGTGTTGTGTGTTGTGTGTGGTCCAGTGTGTGTGTGATCTGTTTATTATTTTTCTTTTTGCATATTTGTTGGTTTAGTCTGTCTATTATGTGGGTATCATAGCCATTCTCCAATGCTATTTGTTTTATTGTGTTCAGTTCCTGTGTGTAGTTTTGTTTGCTGATGGGTGTTCTATTTAGCCTGTTGAGTAAGAATCTGAAACTTGCCTGTTTGTGTGTTACCGGGTGATTTGATAGACGGTGGATGGTGGTACTCGTAGTGGTGGGTTTTCTGAAAATTGTGAATTCATGAGTGTTGTTTGCTCTTTTTATGGTGAGATCCAGGAAATTCAGAGTGTTGTCTGTTTCTGTTTCCAATGTGAAATGAATTTTTGGATGTATGTTGTTTATTTCATCGTGAAGCTGTTTTATGTGTGTTTGTGGTTCGTTGATCAGACATATTATGTCATCGACGTAACGGTACCAGTATATGATTTTGTATTGCTTCGGTTGTATTATGTACCTGAAAATTTTGTTTTCTAAGTTGTTCATGAATATGTTAGCTAGAAGGCCACTAATCGGTGATCCCATTGGGAGTCCTTCCTGTTGGGAGTAGAATTCTTCATTGAACACAAAGTAATTTTGTTCTGTTATGGTCCTGATTATGGTTTCTATTTCAGTAATGTGTGTGTCTGGTGTGTTTCCCTGTTGTCTTAGTCTTTGTGTGATTATGTTGATTGTCTCATCTATTGGTATGCAGGTGTACATTGATGTGACATCAAAGGATATGAGTGTTGCTGTGGCTGGTATATCCACATTCTTGATTCTGTCTATTAGCTCCTGTGAGTTTTCCAGATTCCTGTTGTTTTCAAAAATGTATATTTTCTTTAGTACTGTGTGTGTGTGCTGAGCTAGGTAATAGGATGGAGCATTTCTGAAATCTATGACAGGGCGTATCGGGATATTGTCTTTGTGCACTTTCGGTAACGCGTTTAGGGTGGGTGCCTTTGGGTTTTTTTGTGTCATTCTTTTTGTCTGGCCTTTTGAGAATATATTTTTGGTGGTTTTCAGTGTTTGTTGTATGTTTTTCTGGTATCTTGCTGTTGGATCTTTGTTCAGTTTGTTTATTTGGTTGTCTTTCAGAAAATCTAGTGTTTTATTTATATAGTCCTCTTGTTTCATCAGCACCAATATATTTCCTTTATCTGCCCTGGTTATTATGATCTTGTTTTCTTTTAGTTTTCTTTTTAGTTTGTGGGAAGTGGTTTCTTCTGGTGTTCTGTTATTCGAGTTTATGGTGTTTTTGTGTGTTTTAATTATTTGTGTTATTTCTGCAGCTACTAATTCTCTTGTTAAATTTGCATTAAAGTTTGGTGTGCTCAGTCTTTCTTGTTCCTTTATAATGTGCTCAGATTCTGTTATCAGGTCTTCTATTGTTTTGTGTGATATTTGAGTGTTTATGTTGTGTTTTGGCCCTTTTTCTAGTAGGTATTCTTCTTGTTTTGTGAGATTTGTGTCTGTTAGGTTGATAATTCTGTCATGGAAGTTATGTTTCTGGTTGTGATGATAGTTTTCTGTGGGTGCGTGTGTTTGATTTATAATTTTGTTGAGCTTACTGTTTTGTTTTTCTTGTTTTTCTTGGATTAGTTTTTGTATGTGTGCCTTTTCCCTTTCCATTATTTCCTCAAATTGAGCTGGTATTGTGAAGCTGTTGGCTAATTCTAAATGTGTCTTGAAAAGTTCATTGTTTAGTGACTGTTTTTTAGCATATAGGTCTCTAATTTCTTGCTTTAACCAAATAATTCCTGTCCTCCTTTTTACTTTCATTGGTGCAGATGACATGCTATTAACAGAGTTCTTTATATAATCTGGAGTTACATTATAGGCTAAACAACTTTTGTTAAATTGTATGTTGAGGTTCGTTTTCTGAATCTTTAATAAAGTGTTCCTGTATTTGTTGTAGAGCTTGCTAGGAAATGCCTGGCTCGGCGACGAAATATTCATCATTTTCTTGATTTGTAGCTCTTCTTCCGTGTTTGCAGTAAAAATTACTGGGTATGAGGTCCGCCTGATATGCAAAACACTGTTTTTATTTGACACCCAAACTAGTTTCAGCACCTCTGTGCCATCATCAGTGGGATTTATGTTTATTTCATGCTGTGAAAAACAAATTACATTCAGTTTACTATTGTACTAGTAAATTTGGGCCTAAAACAGTCGTCAGTCTAATTTTGGGTTTTTACCTTAATTTACATTTCGTGGTCATGTGGGACCCTTTTTATATACTTATTAAGTGGTAGCGTTGTCATCTGCAACCAAATTCTCTTTATTAACAAATTTGTTAGGTTTTTAAATCGTTACTTATGATGCAAAACGTAATTTTGACATCTGGTGATATTTTTATCGTCTGTTTATTCTCTATTACTTACGGTTTCTTTTGTAATATATTCCTTCTTCCGACTTGTTTCGTATAGTACACACTTAATACACATATTTTTTGTGGACTTTTTAATCACAATCACTTTCCACTTTAAAAATTCGCCTGTTTACTTTGCTAAACTGCACTGGTGTCATTTGACTGTCAGCTGTTCTGCAGTGGGATGGCGGTCGATTTGAATGATGTTTGTTTTGTCCCTCTCTCCCTCCCTCTCTGTCTCTCTGTCTCTGTCTCTCTCTCTCTCTCTCTCTCTCTCTCTCTCTCTCTCTCTCTCTCTCTCTCTCTCTCTCTCTTTCTCTCTCTCTGTGTGTGTGTGTGTGTGTGTGTGTGTGTGTGTGTGTGTATGTGTGTGTGTGTGTGTGTGTGTTTTAGCTGCCTGTGTCGTCCTTTTTGTACAATTCATGTAGTGGGTTAAATAATGTATTTTTGCATAGGGTGGTGTATTCGTTCATGACTGATTTTCCTTCTGCTATTGCTTTTTGTATGTGGTAATTTTCTTCTATTGTGAGTTTGTGGTACAGGCTGTGGCTTGATTTTAATATCTTTAGGTCTGTGTCTATTTTTGTTGGATAATGGTTGTGAGTTATTAGGTGGTCTGCAAATGTGCTGTGGGAACTGTGACTTTTTAGTGCTCTGAGGTGTTCTGAATATCTGGTTTTGAAGTTCCTACAGGTTTGTCCAATGTAAACTGATTGACATGTGTTGCATGTGAGTTCATAGATGCCTGATCCGTTGAATTTGTCTGTTGGTGTAGTCTGTGTTCTGAGTTTCTTTAGTACTGTTTTATCTGTCCTGTATCCTATTTGGAGTCCCTGTTTCTTAAATATGTTGCCTATCCTGTGAACTATTTTGTTGTTGTAGGTGAGTATGTGCCATTTGTTTCTTGTTGTGTGTTGTGCTGTTGTGTCTGGTATGTGGTCATTGCCAGTGTGTTGTGTTGTGTGTTGTGTGTGGTCCAGTGTGTGTGTGATCTGTTTATTATTTTTCTTTTTGCATATTTGTTGGTTTAGTCTGTCTATTATGTGGGTATCATAGCCATTCTCCAATGCTATTTGTTTTATTGTGTTCAGTTCCTGTGTGTAGTTTTGTTTGCTGATGGGTGTTCTATTTAGCCTGTTGAGTAAGAATCTGAAACTTGCCTGTTTGTGTGTTACCGGGTGATTTGATAGACGGTGGATGGTGGTACTCGTAGTGGTGGGTTTTCTGAAAATTGTGAATTCATGAGTGTTGTTTGCTCTTTTTATGGTGAGATCCAGGAAATTCAGAGTGTTGTCTGTTTCTGTTTCCAATGTGAAATGAATTTTTGGATGTATGTTGTTTATTTCATCGTGAAGCTGTTTTATGTGTGTTTGTGGTTCGTTGATCAGACATATTATGTCATCGACGTAACGGTACCAGTATATGATTTTGTATTGCTTCGGTTGTATTATGTACCTGAAAATTTTGTTTTCTAAGTTGTTCATGAATATGTTAGCTAGAAGGCCACTAATCGGTGATCCCATTGGGAGTCCTTCCTGTTGGGAGTAGAATTCTTCATTGAACACAAAGTAATTTTGTTCTGTTATGGTCCTGATTATGGTTTCTATTTCAGTAATGTGTGTGTCTGGTGTGTTTCCCTGTTGTCTTAGTCTTTGTGTGATTATGTTGATTGTCTCATCTATTGGTATGCAGGTGTACATTGATGTGACATCAAAGGATATGAGTGTTGCTGTGGCTGGTATATCCACATTCTTGATTCTGTCTATTAGCTCCTGTGAGTTTTCCAGATTCCTGTTGTTTTCAAAAATGTATATTTTCTTTAGTACTGTGTGTGTGTGCTGAGCTAGGTAATAGGATGGAGCATTTCTGAAATCTATGACAGGGCGTATCGGGATATTGTCTTTGTGCACTTTCGGTAACGCGTTTAGGGTGGGTGCCTTTGGGTTTTTTTGTGTCATTCTTTTTGTCTGGCCTTTTGAGAATATATTTTTGGTGGTTTTCAGTGTTTGTTGTATGTTTTTCTGGTATCTTGCTGTTGGATCTTTGTTCAGTTTGTTTATTTGGTTGTCTTTCAGAAAATCTAGTGTTTTATTTATATAGTCCTCTTGTTTCATCAGCACCAATATATTTCCTTTATCTGCCCTGGTTATTATGATCTTGTTTTCTTTTAGTTTTCTTTTTAGTTTGTGGGAAGTGGTTTCTTCTGGTGTTCTGTTATTCGAGTTTATGGTGTTTTTGTGTGTTTTAATTATTTGTGTTATTTCTGCAGCTACTAATTCTCTTGTTAAATTTGCATTAAAGTTTGGTGTGCTCAGTCTT
This sequence comes from Locusta migratoria, assembly GCA_026315105.1. NCBI lineage: Eukaryota > Metazoa > Arthropoda > Insecta > Orthoptera > Acrididae > Locusta > Locusta migratoria. Next base: position 831,868,795 of record CM048744.1, read on the forward strand.
TCTTGTTCCTTTATAATGTGCTCAGATTCTGTTATCAGGTCTTCTATTGTTTTGTGTGATATTTGAGTGTTTATGTTGTGTTTTGGCCCTTTTTCTAGTAGGTATTCTTCTTGTTTTGTGAGATTTGTGTCTGTTAGGTTGATAATTCTGTCATGGAAGTTATGTTTCTGGTTGTGATGATAGTTTTCTGTGGGTGCGTGTGTTTGATTTATAATTTTGTTGAGCTTACTGTTTTGTTTTTCTTGTTTTTCTTGGATTAGTTTTTGTATGTGTGCCTTTTCCCTTTCCATTATTTCCTCAAATTGAGCTGGTATTGTGAAGCTGTTGGCTAATTCTAAATGTGTCTTGAAAAGTTCATTGTTTAGTGACTGTTTTTTAGCATATAGGTCTCTAATTTCTTGCTTTAACCAAATAATTCCTGTCCTCCTTTTTACTTTCATTGGTGCAGATGACATGCTATTAACAGAGTTCTTTATATAATCTGGAGTTACATTATAGGCTAAACAACTTTTGTTAAATTGTATGTTGAGGTTCGTTTTCTGAATCTTTAATAAAGTGTTCCTGTATTTGTTGTAGAGCTTGCTAGGAAATGCCTGGCTCGGCGACGAAATATTCATCATTTTCTTGATTTGTAGCTCTTCTTCCGTGTTTGCAGTAAAAATTACTGGGTATGAGGTCCGCCTGATATGCAAAACACTGTTTTTATTTGACACCCAAACTAGTTTCAGCACCTCTGTGCCATCATCAGTGGGATTTATGTTTATTTCATGCTGTGAAAAACAAATTACATTCAGTTTACTATTGTACTAGTAAATTTGGGCCACTTAATAAGTATATAAAAAGGGTCCCACATGACCACGAAATGTAAATTAAGGTAAAAACCCAAAATTAGACTGACGACTGTTTTAGGCCCAAATTTACTAGTACAATAGTAAACTGAATGTAATTTGTTTTTCACAGCATGAAATAAACATAAATCCCACTGATGATGGCACAGAGGTGCTGAAACTAGTTTGGGTGTCAAATAAAAACAGTGTTTTGCATATCAGGCGGACCTCATACCCAGTAATTTTTACTGCAAACACGGAAGAAGAGCTGCAAATCAAGAAAATGATGAGTAATGCTGAATGTTCACGCATAGCTTTTTTCAGTATCAATCAAACTGCAAATGAAAGAGCTTCATCCGCTGAGTGTAATTACGTCAAAAATAACTGCGTACCTTAATTAGAACCAGTGCTTTAGATATGCCGGTACGGCGTACCGCCTAAAATTCAAACTCGCTATTAGCGTACCGGGTAAAATTATTTCTTGAATCTCTAAAAAATAGATGAACTGTAAATTGTCAAATGGATTTCGGAATACAAGATTGGAAAGTCTTAGGTTCGTTTGAGTTGCGATCATAACCGTCGAATCGTTAAAATTGCACTTTTGTACCATTCCAGTGGAATCTGACTGGCGGTCAAATGTTCGAATTAGCCCATGGAGAGTTCTGACTACTCTGAACCGAGATAGAGGACATGCCTCTTACCGACTCCAGAGCGTTTAAGAAACTTGTTCCAAAGAGATGAGCCAGTACATACGCAAAGTCTTTTTGCGTGCATTAACGTTGCCTATTCGTTGAAGAAAACAAGTACTAAATTCCGGCAACTCCTTTAAAAATTCAAGGGACAAGCACATTGCAACATTTTAACTTAATTTCTATTGATAGGATCGTGATACACTGCACGAGTTACGTATGTTTTCATGCTTAGCACGACACGTTTGAGGAGGACTCACTGTGAATATAAAATATTTATCGTAAAAATTCTGTTTACTTAACCGTCTTTTCTGCACTGTAGTCATATTAAGATTATAAAATAGTGTGTCGTAGCACTAGTAGGAAGTAAAATATCGACATTTCCACTCATGTAACTGTTCACTTTCCGAATTATTTGATATAATTCAGAGAGTTTCTTTTGTGAGTTTGCCGCCATTTAATTTACATATTTCTACTATGATTACGTCTTCCATCGTGTCTTTCAAAGAGTTGATTTGATTATATCCTTTGGTCTTAGAGCATTTGAGAGGCTACGACTCTTCTGCGCACGATGTTCCTGGTCCCACAGAATCCAACGACCAGGAAAATTCAGTCTTGAGACTGATGTCTGGGGGAGCGTTATGCATCATACTTGTGGTTACATCATACTTCTGGTGGTGCTCTGCGAAGATCACACAGAGGCACCGACTTCTGAAAATCGGTGTGGGTGCTCTATACCACGGTTCACAAAGGTTCGAAACGAACCCTCCTGAAAATCATGGTCTTGCATTTTTGAATGAGCAGTACTTGATAAAAGTAAATAGGCAGTTGTCTGCCCTTTTAAAGACAGAAGGACGAAAGAGGAGAAAGAAAAGCATGACTGCATTAGGACACTACAATAAAGCGATCTAATTGGCCGAGGTGGTTATTTCGATATAAGTAACACTCCAAAACCTCTACGCGACCAATGAAATAATTTTTCACTGTACACTAATCTAAGATGTTTTATGCGAAGCTATTCTGACAAAAGCGTTTGGTAGAACACCGTCACCAAGGTTTCAATATTTTGAGATTTAGGAGTCCGACATCGAATTGTTTTGGTCAGTTCCGAGCAAGAGCTTTATACTTCATCGAAACTTTCATCACTTCGAGATAACTTCATGACATCTCTGACAGTATTAATATAGTCCAGGGTTTTTTAAGCCTGAGAGAAAAGCATTACAAATTTCAACTGAATCTATAATTTTAAAAACAAGGGAAGTGACAAAGATAATGAAAACGATTAACTTTAGCATCAGCATCAGATTCTTCAAGCTAAATTCCTAAAAGAACACAGTTGAATGTTGATAAATAGGTACACCTGAAAAGTCAAAAGGACCGACTTGTTTCAGGATGAATAAAGCTAGCATAGTGGGTAAAACACGGACACTCATTATTACTCGCTCGGGGACCCGCGTACGAAACTGATCATTACTTTCGCGTATGAAATATCGTCTCCCGCTATGGTCACGTTTTGCATTGCCTCTTGAGTCATAAGGTAGGTTTTCATTTTTCCCGATTTTTTTTAAAATTTCATCAATTTTATTTTCCACCTCAATTTTATGTGTGTGCTCAGCACCCCCAAAAAATTCTTGGGGGGTGCACGAGCTCCGAAGCACCCACGGAGTCGGCGCCCCTGAGATCACATATATACGACTTAATTAAGAACAGCGTTTATCGGCCACCCCAACTGGGTGAACAGAGGCTGGCCACTAACCGCTGGATTCCAGAACGGACGCTGGTGGATTGGAGTTTCGAAGTTAAATCTAACTTTGGCACAGAAAGACATGAATTATAGGGTAAAATATTTTCGCAGCATAGGTAATTTTGCCTACATTAAACTTTAGTATTTTATTCTAAGCTGCTTGTACAGAAACCTCCAAATGTTCCCTTTCAGTTTTCGTCAACAGATGGTACCATATGTCCTTCTTGAGTTGCGCTTCAAATTCGGTGTACCACGGTCAGTGTGTTGCAGTGTTAACGCAGTTTATTGTTGCGCGCCGTGTTTCATAGAGGAATCGGCGTGCTTTGTTCCGTTGTACTTGTAAATGAATTTTAGAGCAACAGGAGCAATATACATTTTATACGTGAGTGATACGTATTATAAGGCATAGAGTACCTCTTTTGCCACGGGAGAGGGAGAGCGGGCAAATGTTTTCATTTTTTTATTTTTTTAAACAGGTCAGTATCGGAAATTTGAAATAGTACACATGTAATAAATCACAACGTAAATATAATGTGCAAAGCACAAGAGAACGTTGCAATGGGTCGGCAACGTGATGCCGCCACTGAGAACGTGTGCAGCTGTTGCTGTGAGCGGTTTTAACGCCGCCGCGACCAGCGTTGATGCTACCGCTGTTGTCACTGCTATGCTGAAGTTACGAGCCGACTGTTCATATGCGGCGACCACCTGCTTAGCAGTGGAATCTTATAACAACACTAGTGTTATTTTAGTTCAATTTTTCCACATAGAGTGTCATGTTAATTAAGCTAGTAACATACAAGCTGCTTAATTATTTTACGAGCTGATTGTACACACTCCATTTCCACCACGTTGCTCCTCTTCCACTTTCAAATTAATGTGAGCCTACTCATTTTATTTATTTTGCAATTGTTTTCGTAGTATAATTGGTTAAATTATAAAAAGTGTAAAAATAAATTATAGATTAATAAATTCAATAGGCTTTATTGTTTTTAATTACCCCCCCCCCCCCCCACACACACACACACACACCAGAACCAAATCCAGGCTGCACCACTGCATCGCTTCTACCTGTTTCTATGACACTTTAAGAGCAAATATCCTAGAAGGGAATTATTTTGCACATATACCCATAAAAATACTACATTTAAGAGTATTGCCAATTTAAATTGAAAAACACAATTTTGTGTGTGTTCTACAAGTTTATTTTTGTTTACTTAACCGGTTTTCGGCTTATTAGGCTTGCTTTGACTGCTGTGTCAAAGAGAGTACAATGTTTAGATTATTATGGATGTTATGTTGTAAGCTACACTGGGACCAAATTTTCAAAACTTAAAAATAAATCATAATAAATAAATACACAGGAGTTTGGGACTGTGGAGATAAACAATGAATCCAGTTTTTAGAATTAATACTGAAACTGTGATTGTCTAACTTTGATCTATTAGTTATACAAATAAATAAAGGCTAAAATTTAGACTTACAATCACAGTTTCAGTATTAATTCTAAAAACTGGATTACAACTTAATATCCATTTTCAGCTACCTGAATTTTTAGAATACTAATTTCAGTCGACATAGTTGTTTTAGTTTCATGTACTGCAATAACTATTCATTTTAATTTCTTGATCCCACTCCAAACCTGGCCTTACAACTGTCATATGTAACACCAGTCTATAATTATAGCCCAAAATTATTATCTATCTATATATATATATATATATATATATATATATATATATATCAGCATTATCAGTTTGTTTATAATAGTTCCCAGGTTATATTGAAATTTATTCCTTGTTTTATCCTTCACACATTGTATATTCTTTTATTACTGTTTAATTGTTAAGTTGATAATTGTAATAACACAATGTCAAAAAAATGTTTTACTATGTACTTCGATCTAAGTGTAGCCGTTCGTCATCTCTGCCCACACTGTATCTAAACATTGTAAGCTTTTTGACACAGCAGTCAATTCTTTGAAGATGGCCTAATAAGCCGAAAACCGGTTAACTAAATAAAAATAAACTTGTAGAACACACACAAAATTTGTGTTTTTTAATTTATTCTATTACGTTCTACCAAGAAGCGACGGAAGAATCAGTCTAAATGATTGCCAATTTACCTAACGTAAAGTTTCTTGCTGTTGCCAAATTACCTTACCCTTAAAACATAACATTTATTTATTAAATATTTAGTAATTTTAAATTTATTTTGAACTATTTCGCTAAAATATTTTATTTTTAAATTTGTAGGATTTACTTCAGAATGTCCGACACCTCGACTGCTTCTGATAATTAAGGACAGTGTGTGAAAGTATTACGTAAAAGGACCAGTGAAACGAGTAATCAATAGGTTTATTGAAATTATGAAATTTCGGGGCTCTTGGCTGCAGTTAGACATGTGAAACATTAAGACTATTAGTAAAGTATCAAAAACTTCATGGTGTTTTTGGCTGACAATGCAGATACTGAATATCCATAAATGAAGAAACTGGGCACACCATTCGAACTGTCAGCTGAAATCGAGCAACGTATTGTCGACTACATTGTCGTGATGCAGGAGCTGGGTTTTGGATTAACTGTGATGCAAGCCAGAAAACTTGCTTTAGATTTAGCTGCAACTCAAGGAATAGAACGTATGTTTAATTCTGCAAGAAAAGTGTCAAGTAACTGGTGGTGGTCCAAATTCAAAGAATTTTATGATTTTTGTTTAAGGGTTCCAGAAAATTTATCATCTTACTGTGCATCAATGACGAAACCCTCATCAAGTACCTAACTGTTCCAATTTCAATAGCCTTTTCAATATTTTAAAATAAGAATAACAGCCACGTTCGCAAAATGATTTTACAATTTATTTGATGGATTGACCACCATCAGACAGACAGCAGTTGCCGCACGCTCATCGCCTTGGCATCAACGGCGAGACGAATCGGTCTGATGCTGGTCTCAGAGGAGATCGAAACTGGTCACCCTATCAAGTAAATTGTAAAATCTCTTCAATATGATTTTCTTGTAAACGTTCTGCCCTATGAATACCATCCATGGTTTCACGAAGGCGAGTGCTTATTGTGATGTTCCAAAATAGAAAAATAGAACCAAGTACGTTAACTGACACTGAGCTGTCATTAAGTCCAGTCGTTATGCCTGAAAGACTCAACAGCAGACACCACTTATGACTCCTTCGCTATAACAGAACATGCTGTTGGAAAGCGTGGAAGATATGTTGACAGTTCCTAACGCACCAAAGCAGTTTCCACCGCAAGATAAGGAAAACGAAATCACAAGCCAAATGTCTCAACTTAGTTGAAAGCCTTCTTTCAACATCTAACTCAAGAACTGTGAAAAATGCTCCAAACGTTCCTACCAGTTCATATAAACAAAATCCGAAAGATGACGATTGGATCCATGGCGTTTACTCCAAGACTTATCCATCTGATATTAATCAAAAACAAGTGCTTGATTTTGTTTAATTCCAAACCACGTCAGTTGTCAAACACCACGGACAAAGGGATTTATCTCTATTTGTGACAACTGTGAAAAATTCTGCTTCTGAAGATGACGACTGATTCAGTGCAGTGAATTAAAAGAAATCTTCCGAAGTTATCTTGCCACTATTGCGTAATTACCTTACCTAGTCCAAAACTGCCTATACATGTATGGACCTAGTATCCAGTTGTACCAATAATGCAAAGACTTTGATATTCCTGTAAAACTCTGCTCGTATATGTAGCTAATTAATAAAATTAATTCAAACAATTTTTCCTATTATAGTGTGTTGGTATTGAAAATACTACTAAATTACCTTACTTTACTCTATAGGCATAAAAGTCTTGCTCACTTACTAATTAGCATCAAAAGTCGAATTGGTAGCCAACTACAATTTAAAAGGGAATTCTTAACGAAATTTTTGCACGGCACCTTCAGCTAATGAATTTTTAAATATAAATAAGTGTTTTACAAAAAGAAAATTAGTGTCTCGTAATATCAATTCAATATACCTTCTATTCAATTGACATGTTCCACACAGTTAACGAAATGTTGTATCCATGATCAATGGATCGAGTCTTCATTTAATCTAGTCTAATCTTTTCTTGCTTAAAGAGCTACGTAGTTCTTTCATTTCGCAATATCTCTTATTTAATAGCGGTATTATGTTCGATTTATGCAAACATTATACAAGTTTCAAAGCAGCAAAAACAAGACAATAGTGGAAAAATCAATTTATTCGTTAGTAGCGAAGGCCACAGCTTTTTTTGGTGCTGAGGGTCCTTGTAGTGACTTAGAGCACAGGTTTGGAGTGACGCGGCGGAGACACGGCAGTGGCAAAGAACGTCACAATAGCCTTTGTCGGTCACCGAGTATTGTTGCAGGTGGCGGGGCGAAAAACGCGCAGCTGCGACCACCGGCTCTGCACGTGATCTCAGAGTTTCTTGTGACGGAGAGGCTGAATCAGACACGGAAGCAACGAACGCTGGCGCGTCAAAAGGGTCGTGCGACCCCCAACAATGTCTCACTGCCTCGTCAACTAGGGCGCCGGGGCGTGAGGCAGTATGGCAAAGAGAATGAGGAAACTGAGGCGTAATGGTACATTCCAGTGGCGGCTCGTACAAAATTTGACCAGTGTGCTACAATATTACAAAAATAAACAGGAAACAAAATATACTGAAATAAAAAGTCAACCTTTGTATGATTGCCTTTAATTAAACATCAATTAATACTGTATTGACAGTAAGACCTTCAGGGGATTCTATAACAGCGCTGCCAACTGCATGTATTCACTGCAGGTAGTAAATATAACGTTTAAAAAATATTAATTTCATTTGTTGTTGTTATGGTCTTCAGTCCGGAGACTGGTTTGATGCAGCTCTCCACCCTACTTTAGTCCTGAGCATCACCTCATAAGAACGACAACCCACATCCACTTGAATCTGCTTACTATACGCGTCTCTTGGTCTCCCTCTGCGATTTTTACCCCCACACACTTCCCTCCAATGCTAAATTTACGATTCCTCGATGTCTAAGAATGTGTCCTACCAAGCGATCCCTTCTTTTAGTCAGGGTGTGCCAAAAATTCATTTTATCACCAATTCTGTTAAGTACCTCTTCATTAGTTATGCGATCTACCAACCTAATCTTCAGCATTCATCTGTAGCACCACATTTCAAAAGCCTCTATCCTCTTCCTGTCCGCACTGCTTATCGTCCATGTTTCACTCCCGTATAAGGCAACACTCCACACAAATGCCTTCAGAAAAGACTTCCTTACACTTACATTAATATTCGATGGTAGCAAATTTCTCTTTTTCAAAAATGCTTTTCTTCCCATGTCCATTCTGCACTTTATATCCTCTGTACTGCGACCATCGCATTTTATTTTACTACCGAAGTAACAAAACTCATCTACCACCTTCATTGTTTCGTTACATAATCTAATTCCTTCAGCATCACCTGATTTTCTAAGACCGCATTCCATTATTTTTGTTTTGCTCTTGTTAATGTTCATTTTATACGCTCTCTTCAACACACTGTCCATTCCATTCAACTGCTCTTCCAGGTCATTTGCTGTCTCTGACAGAATTACAATGTCATCAGCAAAACGCAATGTTTTTATTTCTTCCCCCTGAACTTTAATCCCTATTCCAAATTTCCCTTGCTTTCCTTCACCGCCTGCTCGATGTACAAATTGAATAGCATCGGAGAAAGGCTACAACCCTGTCTTACTCACTTGCCAACTGATGCTTCCCTTTCATGCCCTTCGAGTCTAATAACTGCGGTCTGGCATTTGTACAAGTTGTAAATAACTCTCCTTTCACTGTATTTTACCCCTGCTGACTTCAGCATTTGAAAGAGTGTATTTCCAGTCAACATTGTCAAAAGCTTTCTCTAAATCTACAAAAGCTAAAAATGTCGGTTTGCCTATCCTTCATCTATCTTCTAAGATAGACGTAAAGTGAGTATTGCCTCCCGGGTTCCTACGTTCCTCCTGAATCCAAACCGATCTTCCCCGAGGTCAGCTTCTACCAGCTTTCCCATTCTCCTGTATATAATTCGTGTTAAAATTTTGCAGCCATGACTTATCAAACTAATTTCATGTACAGAAAATTAAAATTTAGACTCAGAGGTATTTTAACACGAGCCTCACACAGATAGGTTTGAGAGACAACACGCAAGACGCCTGAGCCAGCGCGCTATTTGACTCTGTATGCCGCAATATTCGTCATATACTATTCTTCCTCAGCCGTTACACGCAGCGCGAAGAGAAATATCGATGTGGTGCTGCAGTCGGTCTCAGCACACGTGAGTCGCCAGGTCTGACGTCACGTCTGCGCATGCGCACTAGAGAACAAACGACTGCGCCGCCTCTGCGCACGTACCAGCGCGGCTGAATCCCACTTCAGCACACGGGGCTGGTTTCCAGCTATCGCGGCGAGAGCGTTCCAAAATGCGTTTTCATCCTTATTACTAGCATTCTAATGCGCATTTGAAAGGAATTGGCATAATTGTGATATGTGGCTCGTATTCCAAGAGAAAGGATGTATTTTTATAGCGATTTTTCGCTTGCATTCGAAGAGAAATGGCATAACTTTAGAATTATATTTACAGTGTGCTGCAGCACATTAGCACATTATCACCAGCCGCCACTGGTACATTCAATAAAGTAGGAAAACTGTTCATTTATAAGTAAAGTTATAAGCAAATACACTGAAATTTATTACTTTGTAAGACAGTTAAAACTTCCTGGCAGATTAAATATGTGTGCCAAAACCGGGATTCGAACCAGGGACTTTTGCCATTCGCGGGCAAGTGTTCTACCGATTGAGCAATCCCAAGCAAGCTTCACGGTCCTTCTTCACAACTTTCTGCCAGTACTTCGCCTCCTACTTTCCAAAGATCACAGAAGTTTGCCTGTGAACCTTGGAGGACTTGCACTTTTGGAAGAAACGATATGGTGGAGACATGGCTTAGCCACAGCTTTAGGGATGTCTGCAGAATGAAACTTTCACTCTGCAGCGGAGTGTGCGCTGATATGAAACTTCCTAAGCTAAAATGCCGGTTCCAGCACACAATTTCAAACTACCAGGAAGTTTCATATCAACGCACATTCCGCTGCGGAGTCAAAGTTTCATTCTGGCTTAGTTAATACACAATCTCCTGAGTTTTATTTTTTATTTATTTATTTTTGCTTATTGTTCGAATAGTTTATTTTAGTCTTGAAATGTTCGTGTAAGTCCAGGGAAGGTTTAAACGGTGATAAAATATGGAAAAATTATCGGAAAGAGAGGAAAATCGAAAAAAAAACTGAAACAGCTTTTTCCAGTGAACTATCAATACCGTTCATCAAACTGCGACAAAATTTGGTACATTTGATGTTGAAAGCAAGAGGAAGGTTTGTATCAAATAAAAATTTGGAAAAGTCGCTCGGGAAATAGGAAAATTTAGGAAAAACCGAAAGCGATTGTTTATAGATAAAAATCAATTGCCACATGGTTGTAAGAGCATCACTTGAGTACGGCTTGACAGGACACGCTGGTATGAAATAAATATTTGGAAAATCTACCGGAAAATTGGAAAATTTGAGAAAAACTTCAAGTGGGTTCTTCAATGTTTTTGATTTAACTCAGCACTATAACACGACAGAGAGGGGTAATTCTTCTTTTGTTTTGTTCATTATGGTCTTGGAAAAGTTTTCAGTACAAAAATAGGGACAGTTAAAAAGAAAAAGGAAAGTCGCAAAATTCGGACCAAGTTCCTTTTTCAATGTGTTTCTAACTGTACTCAACACTATAAGTTGAGAACTGTTCATCCGATTGCGATAAAATTTTGATCATCTGATGTTCAACGAAAGGTGAACGTTCTTATAAACTAAAAATTTGGGAAAGTTACGCGGAAAATTTGAAAATTCGCGGGAAACTGAAAGAGCTTCTTTTAATGGAATATCAATATCATTCGTCTGATTGCGATAAAATTTTGCATATTTAACGTTCAAAGCAAGAGTAACGTTCTTAGGAAATAAAAATTTGGAATAGTTTCCCGGAAAATGGGAAAATTCAGAAAATATAAAAAGAGATTAGTCTATGGAATATGAATACCATTCATCTGATTGCGATAAAATTTTGCACATTCGACGTTCAAAGCGACAGGAAGATTTGAGTGAAGTAAAACTTTTGAATAGTACGCCAGAAAATAGAAAAATTTATGGAAAACTGAAAGAGCTCTTTTTCTTGGGATATCAATATCATTCTTGCGATTCCCATAAAATTTTGCACATTTGACGTTCAAAGCAGGAGTACATGCATATTAGCAACTGCGAAGCATTGCCGTGTCGACTAGTATCTACTAATTACAGGGACATATTTTGTGACGATATATCAAAGATATTGAATAGAAGGAGAGGCATTAAATCAAAATTTGTGCCATAGCTGGGGTTCTAACCCAGGACCTCCTGCTTATTAGGGAAACTCTTTGTCATATAGAGACAAAAATTCTCTATGGAAATCGATATAGTATTTGATATTTACACCGCCTATGTCTGACGTAAAAGGTAGCAATAGTCCCATTAACGTTCATTTTTGGGTTGCTATACTTCTTTCGGAGAGTCTAGGCACATTGATAGGTATTTAACAGGGGACCATGAGGCACAAGTGGAGTTAGTGTTGGAGAGGGAGACGTGCTTTAAAAAAGTCACTGCTGTGGCTGAGTGGATAAAGCGCCTGCTCAGGACACGGGAGGTCCTGAGTTCGAATCCCAGCCAGAGCACAAAGTTCAGTCTCCTATTCAATATCTTTAACATCTTTCAGTCTCCTACCGGTGACACACCTGTTTGTAAGAGATTAATGACGCAATTTCCGTGGAGCTGTAGGTGATCGTGCTACCGAAAACTGTCCTGAGTAGATAATCCGACGTCCCACACGCAATAGAAATATTTTAGACCTTATCGCTACAAACAGGCCCAACCTCATTAACAATGTTATTCTACACTCACAACTTAGTGATTATGATATCGTCACAACGTCAATGATGAGCAAAGTTAACAAACCAATCAAGAAGGCTAGGAATGTGTTTTTGTTAGAAAGAGCCGATAAGCAATTGTTACTATCACACTTAGAAAATGAATGAACATCGTTTACTTCCGCTACGATGGATGTAGAGGAATTGTGGACTAAATTTAAATGCATTGTAAGTAAACGGTTAGAGAAATATCTGCCTATAAAGTCAATTAAGGATGGAAAAGATCCATCGTGGTATAATAATAATATTAGTAAGCTACTGAGAAAGCAAAGGTTGCACTCTCGGTTCAAAAAAGAACACGCAAACGAAGACAGGCAAAAGTTAGTAGAGATAGATGCGCAAAGCAGACAATAATTATCACAGCCATACCTTAGCGAAAGATCTATCCGAAAACCCAAAAAAATTCTGGTCCTATGTAAAATCGATAAGCGGGTCGAAGCCCACTATCCAGTTGCTCGTTGATCATTCCGGGGCAGCAATAGAAAAAAGCAAACGGAAAGCTAAAGTTCTAAATTTAACCTTTAACAAATCTTTCACGCAGGAGGACCGCACAAATGTACCATCATTTGATCAACGTACTAATTCCGAAATGGAGGACATAGTAATAGGTATTTCCGGTGTAGAGAAGCAGCTGAGAGAGCTAAATACGAAAAAGTCTGCTGGTCCGGAAGGAATACCAGTTCGGTTTTACAAACAGTATTTTGTGACATTGTCTCCTTGCTTAGCTTGCATTTATCGCGAACCTTTAATTCAGCGCAATCTTAGTGATTGGGAAAAAAAGCTCAGATGACTCCCGTTTATAAGAAAGGTAAAAGAACTGACCCACATAACTACAGACCAATATCGTTGACCTCAGTTTCCTGTAGAATTTTGGAGCATATTCCAGCTCGAATACAGTAAATTTTCTTGACACGGATGAGCTTCTATGAATCAGCACTGGTTTAGTAAACATCGTTCGTGTGAAACTCAGCTTGCCATTTTCTCACATGACATCTTGCGAGCCATGGATGAAGGGCAATAGGCGGATTGTGTTTTTCTCGACTTCAAAAAGGCGTTCGATGCGGTGCCACACTGCAGACTGCTAACGAAGATACGAGCTTATGGAATAGGTTCTCAGATTTGTGACTGGCTGGAAGACTTCCTAAGTAATAGAACGCAGTACGTTGTTCTCGACGGCGAGTGTTCATCAGAGACGAGTGTATCGTCAGGCGTGCCCCAGTGTGATAGGACCACTGTTATTTTCTATCTATATAAATGATCTGATGGACAGAGTAACTTGTAATTTGCGGCTGTTTGTTGATGATGCTGTGGTGTATGGGATGGTGTCGTCTTTAACTGACTGTAATAGCACATAGAATGACTTAGACAAAATTTCTAGTTGGTGCGAAGAATGGCAGCTAGCTCTCAATGTAGAAACATGTAAGGTCCAGCGCATGAGTAGGAAAAACAATCCCATAATGTTCGAATACAGCATTAGTAGTGAGCTTCTTGATGCTGTCGCGTCGTTCAAATATCTAGGCGTAACATAGCAGAGCGATATAAAATGGAACGGAAGATGTAAAGACAGTTGTGAGTAAGGCGGAGAGCCGATTTCGGTTTATTGGGAGAATTTTGGAAAGATGTACTTCATCTGTAAAGGAGACCGCGTATAAAACGCTTGTACAAGCACGTCTTGAGTATTGCTCAAGTGTTTGGAACTAGCAGCAGATGAGTTTAAAGGAAGATATAGAAGCAGTTCAGATGCGAGCAGCTAGTATTGTTACTGGTAGACTCGACCAATGCGCTAGTGTCACGGGAATGCTCCGGGAACTCACATGGGAATCGCTGGAGGAAAGACGACGTTGTATTCGAGAAATTCTGTTGAGGAAATTTAGAGGTACGGAATTTGAAGCTGAATGTAGAACGATCTTCCTGCCGCCTACTTACATTTCGCGTAAATATCACAAAAAAAGGATAAGAGAAATTAGGGCTTGTTCTATTTGGGAGTGGAATAGGAAAAGAAATGTCTAGTAGTGGTACAGTGTACCCTCTGCCACGTAGATGTGGATGTATTTTCTAGCAGAAAACTACCTGTTCTTCTGCACCTCCACAATTCATCCCCTCCACCCCCTCTTTTATTCTACTTTCCTTGCGCCTTTTCCTGGTTGCGCAGGGTCGGTTTTTATTTGGATTGAAAAATCAGACAAGTAAAACAGTAAATTATAAAACATATTCCTACCTTGTACACCCCCATGAACCACAGACATTGCCGAGGTGGGATGGCTTGCGTGTCTCAACGATGCAGATAGCCGTACCGTAGGTCCAACCACAGCGGAGGGGTATCTGTGGAGAGGCCAGACAAACGTGTGGTTCCTGAAGAGGGGCAGCAGCCTTTCAGTAGTTACAGAGGCAACAGTCTGGATGATTGACTGAGCTGGCCTTGTAACATCAGTTAACGTGGCTTTGCTGTGAAAGGCTAAAAGCAAGGGGAAACTACAGCCGTTACTTTTCTCGAGGAGTAAAATATTCCCTGAGGTATAACAATAGGAAAGTTAGAAAATTTAAAAAGGTAAATCGACAACCTGAAGTTAGATATAGTGGGGATTGGTGAAGTTCGGTGGAAAGAGGAACAGGCGAGTACAGGATTATAAATACAAAATCAGTTGGGGGTATTAGAAGAGTAGATCTGATAATGAATAGGAAAATAGGAATGCGAGTTAACTGCTACGAGCAGCGCAATGATCGAATTATCGTAGTGTAACCAATGGCACTGCATACCATCACGCCGGTGATACGCCAGTATGGCGATGACGAATACACGCTTGCAATGTGCGTTCTCCGCGATGTCGCCAAACACGGCTGCGACCAACATGATGCCGTAAACAGAACCTGGATTCATCCGAAAAAATAACGTTTTGCCATTCGTGCACCCAAGTTCGTCGTTGCGTATACCATCGCAGGCGCTCCTGTCTGTGATGCAGCGTCAAAGGTAACTGCAGCCATGGTCTTCGAGCTGATAGACCATGCTACTGCAAACGTCGGCGAACTGTTCGTGCAGATGGTTGTTGTCTTGCAAACGTCCCCATCTGTTGACTCAAGGATCGAGACGAGGTTGTACGATCCGTTACAGTCATGCGGATAACATGCCTGTCATCTCGACTACTAGTGATACGAGGCCGTTGCGATCCTACACGGCGTTCAGTATTGTCTCCTGAACCCACCGATTCCATATTCTGCTAACAGTCATTGGAACGTGACTAACGCGAGCAGCAATGTCGCGATACGGTAAACCGCAATCGCGATAGGCTACAATCAGACCTTTATCAAAGTCGGAAACGTGATGGTACGCACTTCTCCTCCTTACACGAGGCATCACAACAACGTTTCACCAGGCAACGCCGGTCAAGTGCTGTTTGTGTATGAGAAATTTTTTGGAAACTTTCCTCATGTCAGCACGTTGTAGGTGTCGCCATCGGCGCCAACCTTGTGTGAAGCTCTGAAAAGCTAGTCATTTGCATATAACAGCATATTTTTCCTGTCAGTTAAATTTCGCGTCTGTAGCACGTCATCTTCGTGGTGTTGCAATTTTAATGGCCAGGAGTGTATATCGGCGAGATCAAACAATATCAACATATAGACTAAAACAAAGTTATTTACTTTTAAAGGTGCATACTACTTTTTACTTATTACAAAGGTCATACGGCTTGTAAACCATGCTCGAAATTGCTGCCATGTTAAAATGCACGAACTTCTGTCAGTCTGTGCGGTAGCTATGCTGTCGTTTACTGACAATGTATCTTCAAGTTGGACCCTTCTATTGGAAACAATCGGTTTTTAATGACTTAATTAGATGCTTTTTGCCATAAGTAGAAACTGAAAACCTTTTTAAACATTTACGTTGTTTCGTATTAAAATATTAAAAGAACTAATTTTTAGTATCATTTTGAAGAAAACCAAATTTCAAAAAAATGAAGCGATTGGTTGGAAACGATTGAATTTGACAGCAATAACAAGTATTTCCAGTGATCCATTCCTCTCTTATTCATAAGTCATTTATTGCATCTTAGTCTATCATGGTAATAGACTTTCATAGCTTGTGCATTGAAAAAGCATTTTATATTAATTTTGAAAAAACATTGCGTAAAAAAAGCGCAGACGTCGGATTGTATTCTGATCAAATTTATCATATCACATTCGGAAACGTATAGTTATCGCGAAGCTATAGAAATACAGGTGTTGTTGTTGTTGTTGAGGTCTTCAGTTCGGAGACTGGTTTGATGCAGCTCTCCATCCTACTCTATCCTGGGCAAGCCTCTTCTCCTCATAAGAACGGCAACCTACACCTATTTGAATTTCCTTACTATATTCATCTCTTGGTCTCCCTCTGCGATTTTTACCCCACACAATTCCCTCCAACGCTAAATTCACAATAGCCGCGGTGGAGTAGCCGAGCGGTCTAAAGCGCTTCGCTGCGGAGCGCGTGGTTGCTCGCCATCGGAGGTTCGAGTCCTCTCTGGGGCATGGGTGTGTGTGTTGTTCTTAGGTTATTTTACCTTAGTTTAAGTAGTTTGTAAGCTACGGACTGATGACCACGCAGTTTGGCCCTATAGATTTACAAACATTTGAACATTTTTTTTTTTTAATTCACAATTCCTTGATGTATAAGAATGTGTCCTTCTAATAAATCCCTTCTTTTGGTCAAAGTATGCCAGAATTTCCTTTTCTCACCAATTCTGCTTAGTACCTCGTCATTAGTTACGCGATACACTCACCTATTCTTCCATATTCTTCTGTAACACTTCATTTCAAAAGCCTCTATCCTCTTCCTGTCCGCGTTGTTTATCGTTCATGTTTCACTCGCATACAACACAACACTCCACACAAATGCCTTCAGAAAGGCCCTCCTTAGGCTTAAATTAATATTCGATGTTAGCAGATTTCTCTTTTTCAAAAACGCTTTTCTCTCCATTGCCAGTCTGCATTTTATATCCTCCGTATTTCAAACTCATCTACCACCTTTATTGATTCGCCACCTAATCTAATTGCTTCAGCATCAACTGATTCTCTAAGACTGCATTGCATTACCCTTGTTGTGCTCCTGTTAATATTCATCTTATATGATCACTGTCCATTCCGTTCAAATGCTCCTCCAGGCCCTTTGCTGTCTCTGCCATCATTAGAATGTCATCAGCAAAACGTAGTGTATGAAGCATCCGATAAAACTGAATTGTCCAATGCGAATAAATTGCTCCGGATCCACACCCAGGTGTGCAAATTCTCGAAATATATATTTAACGATTTTAAGCTTTATTAAAATAATTTATTATGACCGGATTAATTTTGCATCGAAATCTTCATTTACCTCTTGATATGCATTAGAATTGCAATAGAGCAATTGAACGGAATGGACAGTGTGCTGAAGGGTGCATATAAGATGAACATTAACAAGAGCAAAACTAGGGTAATGGAGTGCAGTGTAAGAAAATAAGGTGATGCTGAAGGAATTAGATTGGGAAACGAAGCAATAAAGGAGGTAGATGAGTTTTGTTACTTGCGCAGTAAAATAACAAATGATGGTCGCAGTACAGAGGATATAAAATGTAGAATGGCAATGGGTAGAAAAGCGTTCTTGAAAAAGAGAAATTTGTTAACATCGAATATTCATTTAAACCTAAGGAAGTCCTTTCTGAAGGCATTTGTATGGAGTGTTGCCTTGTATGGGAGTGAGACATGGACGATAAACAGTGCGGACAGGAAGAGGATTGAGGCTTTTGAAATATGGTGCTACAGAAGAATGCTGAAGATTAGGTGGGTGGATCGCGTAACTAATGAGGAGGTACTGAACAGAATAGGCGAGAAAAGGAAATTCTGGCATACCTTGACTAAAAGAAGGGATAGATTGGTAGGACACATTCTTAGACATCAAGGAATTGTGAATTTAGCGTTGGAGGGAAGTGTATGGGGAAAAAATCGCAGGGGAAGACCAAGAGATGGATACAGTAAGCAGATTCAGACAGATGTAGGTTGCCGTTCTTATGTGGAGATGAAGAGGCTTGCTCAGGATAGGGTATTGTGGAGAGCTGGATCAAACCAGTCTCCGGACTGAAGACCACAACAACAACATGCATTAGAAGTAAAGCAAGCGATATTTCAAAGCAGTAATAGCAAAGAACTCCGCATTCGAGAAGCTCGCGCTGTCGCCCCTTGGAACTAAAATGGCGGCGCAAGGTGCTGCTAAAGCGGAAGTTGATGCGCACGCCCGTCTATATACAGCTGCTCTAGTTTACATAGCTGTACGCTCACTGAATAACCCCGTACGGAATACAATTGTTCGGAAGTCTGTTGACAGTCTGTATGATTATTTCGTGAAATCGAATTTCAGACGGAAGTGAAGCTGTAACTGCGGCTTGCTTCAGGAACTGCCTCATCACATTTAATAAACAATAATCAGTCGTTTCCACCACCGAAACCTCCAGATGTGACACAGTCAGATCGGTACCAAACTGTGTACATCGCTAGAGTATAAAACAGAACTCTGGTATAATTAGTGTTATGTGCTGTCGTCCAGGAGAACGTGCCTAAACTGTATTGATAAGAAACACCCGACCTACAGAGAACATAAAAAGGATAACAGTGGGAGCGCATCCTGTGGGAAAGTTGGTAGTGCGTTCGTTCGTTATACATAGGATTCTACGAACAAGCGTACGTTGGGAATTGGTATGTGGTGCATCGTATTCTTGAGTTGTAAAAGGATTTTATAACAGTGTGTAATGAGCAGCTGGCTTTTGTTTCGTTTATTTGTAAGTACCAAACCTGCAGGTTTTATTCCTACATCCATCGAATAAACTAACTCAAGCGGAACATAAGAATAAAGAAACAACTGCATCACACATGCAGCAGTATTAATAGGAAGAACAATAGTAATAGTAATCTTCTATCTAATATATAATATATAAGGCGGAGTGTCCGTATGTTTGTGTTTTTTTGTTTGTACATGTTGGATATTAATCTACCTCACTATCGGCTTTTAATCAAACTTCGCTGTTTTGTTTCTTTTTTTTTTTTTTTTTTTTTTTTTTTTTTTTTTTTTTTTTTTTTTGCCTTCTGAGTGTTAACTCAGCCATCTAGAACACACAGTGGAAATGTACAAATATTTAAATAAACAGACAAAACAGAGGTACATTTTGTCAAAATGGAAAGTGGAAACAAAGAGAAAACTGCATTACATTACAATTTAAATACTGTTGGAACATTTTCACATATTCGCAAGCAAAACCTTATATTACCAACACACTTGATGCTTATAGATTGTGTACAGTGATCTTAATAAACTTAATTATGATTTTATATACACGAATGTCTTTCGTAAACAAAAGGGAAGAAGCTGACTGGGGAAGGGGATATCCCATCTTCACCAATGTCTGCAGGAAGTTCAAACGTTCTCGGTCAAATTTGGGGCACCTGAACAGGATGTGGTTGACATCAGCTTCCGTTTCAGGGTCACACTCACATGCCGCCGAATCGTAGACGTTGATCCGATGTAGATGTTTTGGATAAGAGGCGAGATTGAAGCGAAGACGAATAATGGTAGCAATCGCGGATCGGTCCAGATGAGTCCTCATAAACCACGGATGCGTAGAAATCCGAGGTTGCAGCACAGCGTAGGAAGCGCCTTTCGTTTCTTGGGAAACGTTCCAATCTGTTGCCACTGTTGTTAGGCGTATTCCTTGACCGCAGATAAGAAGTCCGTGTATGGTAGTTGTAGGCCCAAGACAGTGCCTAAGGATGCCGCTTGTTTAGCCAATGCATCAACTTCCTCATTATAGCAGATACCAGCGTGAGAAGGCACCCACAGTAAATTAACTGTCCGTCCCGTATTTGCCGAAATCACATCCAGAATATAGCTGTTGGTTTTTTTGTGCCATCTCCGGTGTTCTATGGTTTGAAGGACACTTTGAGAGTCAGACACAACTAATATTTTCGGGAAGTAAATGGTAGAAACAAACCTAAGTGCTTCCAGAATTGCCACTGTCTCCGCCGTAAATATAGAGGTATTCGTTGGCAGTTTGAAGGTTCTCCGAATCTGAATCTGACGGTAGAAAAAGGCACATCCAGTACACTCTTCTTGTGGAATTTTGGACCCATCTGTATATACACAAAGAAAGTCAAGCCACCGTTCTGCAACGAGGCGACTGAATCCGTTATTAAACGTGTTACTTCCTAAGCAAGTCATATTAAAATATAAGACTGGAATCTGGTAGCCAAGTGTTCATAGATCGTATTCAAAAGGAGGCTGATGCGGTGAACAACGCACAGAACGTTTGGTTATGGTATACCGCCGCAAATATGCGACTGGGATAGGAGATTTCCTGTCAGAGAGGACACAGTTCGTAGTAATCGACGGTAAGGCATCGACTAAAACAGAGGTGATATCGGGCGTTCCACAGGGTAGTGTTATTGGTCCGCTGCTGTTCCTTATTTACATAAATGATTTAGCTCTCTTTGTTTGCAGATGACGCCGTCATTTACCGTCTAGTAAAATCATCTGAAGATCAAAACCAACTGCAGAACGATATGAATAAGAAATCACTATGGTGTAAAGATTGGCAATTGACTCTAAATAATGATAAGTGTGAAGGAAAAGAAATCCGTTAAAATTTGTTTACAAGATAAATCAATCAAAACTGAAGGCCGTAAACTCCACAAAATACCTAGGAACTACTATTACTTCAAACTTAAACTGGAAAGAACACATAGATAATGTCGCGGGAAAGGCGAACCAAAGACTTCGTTTTATTGGCAGAAACCTTAAAAGATACAACAGAACTACTAAAGAAACTGCATACGTTACGCTTTTCAGTCCTTTTTTCGAGTATTGCTGGCCAGTGAGGGATCCTTATCAGGTGGGTATGACGGAGGACATCGAAAGAGTTCAAAGAAGAGCAGCTCGTTTCGTATTGTCACGATACTGGGGAGACAGCGTTACGGAAATGATACAGGACCTGGTATGGGAATAATTACTACAACGGCGCTTATCGCTGTGGTGTGGGCTACTTACGAAACTCCAATCGCCAACATTCTCCTCCGAATGTGAAAATATATTGTTGACTCCTACTTACATAGGTAGAAATGATCATCAGAATAAAATACGAGAAATCAGAGCTGGAACAGAGAGTTCAGTTGTTCTTTTTTCCCGCGAGCTATTCGAGAAAGGAATCGGAGATCAATAGTATAAAGGTTCGATGAACGCTCTGCCAGTCACTTAAATGTGATTTGCAGAGTATCCCATGTAGATGTTGATGTATAGTTTTGTTCCAATCTTTATGAAATTTTGTACACGTAAACTCCAATCCATGAGAACGGTCGCCGTAGGTGTAAGAATCACGCACGACACATAATTCACGAGATACGACGTCATAAACAATGAGGTGCGCGAAAAACTGCTGCATTTAGCGACAATGCTGGTCATTTTTTCCTAAACCACTGGACCGATTTCAACCAAATTTTGTACACACATTCCTTACCGTTAGTTAACAATTACTGCAGGGTTAAGAATCACAAACGACACACGGTTCAGAAGATATGATATCAAAAAAATAGGAATCGCAAAAACTGCCACATAATGCGGCGAAACTTTATAAATACGGCATATGTGAATGGGAGTACTTAGCGACTTGCAACAAACTTTAACATAATTTCAAGCCTTTATTAAACTTTTACTCGCTGACAACCATACCAAAATGATGAAATGAGAAAAGTTTCTCGGTTACTATTTTTCCGCTGTTTAGGAGTAAAACTGCGGCATTCGGTAAGGTAAAAAATTCGGTATGACGTTACAATTTAAAATTTCAACACTAAAAAATGTAGCCGCATAAAATTTAACAGACAGTATACACACATGTAGTTGAATGTACCTTCTAAATTGTATCACAGTACGACATGTAGTTCATGACATATTAGCATATAAACAGTAACGTTCATGGAATAACGTCCCATGACACACCAAGTTTTAATCTATTACTTCTTTACTACTAATTATATTCCCAAGAGATTTTATAGACATACAGCCCTTATACAAATGAATATATACCAGAAAATTGAGGAGAAATAAATACCCGGGCATGCCGGGTTTTCAGCTAGTAATAAAATAATAAGCACAATTAAAGTAATAATATTAGTAATAAGTACATAAATTTCAGGCACGAATATAAACACCACCAGACGCACAGAAGGAAGGAAGGTTTCACAATTCTTATTGTGTTCAAAGAAGTGTTTCAAGCAAATACTTTCGTGCACCAGCAACATTTGATGAATCGTGTATTTGAGCACTGCAGAATGGAAGCTTGTGTTGGAAACAGAACGGTGTCGACGTTTCAAGTCGTCTGGGTTCATCAACGAGTATAGGTGTAGGCATCTAGTGGCGGAAAAATCGTTAGACAACCGTAAAAAGTGAATTTCAGAAATCACCTCGTGCTGGAAATTTGCTTCACGACAGTACACTATTTTCGCAAAGATACAAGTATGAGTGAAGGCTATTACAATGAAAGATGTAAACATCCCATACAAGTGTTCCGTGGTGTGACACACTGAACCAGTGCTCTACTGAAGCTTTGGAAGTTTGCGTAGTTGGCTGCAAATTCGATAATCGACTTTCCTCACTCTAAGGCACGAGTAGCTCACAAGCGCATGCTTCCAACACCACCTAGTAAGTCAACTTCTGCAAACATCTTGTTTACAGTGTCAAGCCAGCTTGCCCCTAAGTTCAGAAAGTTGAAAGGCGTTTAACTCTGCTGCACAAAGTTGTCTCCCCCCCCCCCCCCCCCACCAACACCGTCGCCTGCAAGTTTCAGAAACTACCGCTAGGTTACCGCACTGGCGGGGCAAGAGTAATTTTTTTGTTTATCTAAACGTCAATCTTATATTTACAAAATGAAACTTTTTAATTTCATGTAACATTAGTCAGTAATTTCAATTAAACATCAATGAAGCAAAACTTTTCTACTTTTAACCTTACTGAACTGGGTAACAACTGTATCATAATCCAGATCGGATGCTATATTTGCTTTTAAAGATAAAATTGTTAAATTTGAAATTGTTTGTCGAGTCATTGCACTTCTTTAGTAATTTTTAATTTGTTTTAAATTGGGGTAGCTCATTTCTGCAGAGGCTGCACTTACTGGTATTGTTAACAAAAAGCGAATGACACTACAAAAAAGTCTTATAAGCTATATATTTGCCCTCTTTCTGCGCAGTTGCAGTTATACAGTTTGTATAGGTTACGTGATCGACTTTTGCAACTGTAAAGTAGTCTAGACCATAAGCGTTTCGCTTTATTTTAAAGCATCTTCAGTGTTCTTTTATGTTGCTTATTAGTTCCTCTGGGCTTCTGATTGTTCTGTCATTTTGTGTTTTGTACTGTTGTGTGAGTACATTTAGCGTAAGTCTAGCAAGTGTGTGTGTGTGTGTGGGTGCTCCTCTCTAATTAACAATTGGCCTAACTGGGTTATTTATTTTATGAAGCTTTCGTTGGCTGCCGGCCGAGGGTGGCCGAGGGGACTAAGGCGCTCCAGTCACGGTCTGCACGGCCACTACAGTCGGGGGTTCGAATCCCCCCTCGGGCATGGATATTTGTGCCGTCCTTAGTATTAGCTAGTTCATAAGTAGTTTGTAAGCTTAGGGACTGATGACCCTGTAGTTAAGTCCCATAGACTATACAAACATTTGAACTTTTTTTTCGTTGGCTCCGGAGTTTTGGTGCATTAGGCTTCATACGAGCCACACCCATTGCCGAGGTGGGGTGGCTTGCGTGCCACAACGATATAGATAACCGTAACTTAGGTGCAATCACAGCGGAGGGGTATCTGTGGAGAGGCCAGACAAACGTGTGGTTCCTGAAGAGGGACAGCAGCCTTTTCAGTAGTTGCAGGGGTTACGGTCTGGATGACGACTGAGCTGGCCTTGTAACATCAGCTAATGTGGCTCTGCCACACAGTTACTGCGAACGGCTGAAACCTTAGGGAAACTACAGTCCTTACTTTTCCCGAGGTCATGTATGAATAAAAATTTTCAAATATTTGTAAATCTATGGGCTTTATTTCTTTGGACATTACTCCCTAACTACTTAAACTAACTAAGGACAACACACACACCCATGACGGAGGGAGGACTCGAACCTCCGACGGCTATCAACCGCATGTTCCGTAACATGACGTCTTAGAACGCTCGACCACTCCACCGTGATTACTATACGAAAATATGATGATGGCATCATCTCGGATAAACTAATCCCCCATTCCGATCTCCGCGCGAGAACTACTTAGGAGGATGACGGCATCAGGAAACAAGATCCTGGCGTTCTACGTGTGGGAGCATGGAGTGTTATATCCGTTAATAGGGTAGGAAGGTAAGCGAATTATATAAAGCGAAATGGATAGGTTAACGTTAGATATAGTGGGAATTAGTGCAGTTCGGTGGAATGACGAACAGCATTTTGTCGTCAGGTGAATCTGGGAGAGCCAGCAATGTCAAAACTGTTCATCTGGTTTAAGACGTATGAGACAGACGAAATCCCCTTAGACTTAAAGAAAAATTTAATAATTTCCATTCCAAAGAAAGCAGGTTCCGACGTGAAAATTATAGAACTATCAGTTTAATAAGTCATAGCTGCGAAATTTTAAAACGAATTATTTGCAAAAGAAGGGAAAAGCTGGTAGAAGCTGAACTCGCAGAAGATCACTTTCGATGTAGAATAAATGTAGGAACACAGGAGGCAAAACTCACCTTATCTTAGAAGATTAACGAAAGACAAACCTGCTTTTTAGGTTTCGTACATTCCGAGAAAGTTTTTGACATTGTTGATTGGAATACACTCTCTCAAATTCTGAAGTCAGCAGTGATAAAATATTGGGACCAGTAGGTTATTTACAACTAGTACATTAACCAAACGGCTGTTATCAGAGTTGAAGGGCATGAAAGGGACGCAGTGGTTGGGCAGGCAGTAAGACAGGGTTGTAGCCTTTCTCCAATGTTACTCAATTTGTACATTGAGCAAGTTATAAAGGAAAGCAAGGAGAAGTTTGGAGAGGAATTAGTGTCCAGTGTGAAGAAAGAAAACTTTGCGGTTTGCTGATGACATTGTAATTCTGTCAGTGACAGTAAAGGACCTGGAAGAGCAATTGAACGAAGTGGACAGTGTGTTGGAAGGAGAGTATAAGATGAACAACGAGCAAAACAAGGGTAATGGGGTGCAATCAGGCGATGCTGAAGGAATTAGAAGTCATAGATGAGTTTGATATTTGGGGAGTGAAATATATGACGGTCGCAGTACAGAGGATATAAAATTCAGAATGTCAGTGGGAAGAAATGCGTTTCTGAAAAAGAGAAATTTGTTAAAATCGAGTATTAATTTAAGCGTAAAGAAATCCTTTCTGTGGGCATTTGTGTGGAATGTTGCCTTGTACGGGAGTGACACATGGACGATAAATACTGGGTGATCAAAAAGTCAGTATAAATTTGAAAACTTAATAAATCACGGAATAATGTAGATAGAGAGGTACAAATTGACATACATGCTCGGAATGACATGGGGTTTTATTAGAGCAAAAAAGAAAAATTCAGCACCTGTCCGATAGATGGCGCTCATCTGATCAGAAACGCAATAATTAGCATAACACATTAACACAAAGCAAAGATGATTTCTTTACAGGAAATGCTCAATATGTTCACCATCATTCCTCAACAATAGCTGTAGTCGAGGAATAATGTTGTGAACAGCACTGTAAAGCATGTCCGGAGTTATGATGTATTGGCATCGGATGTTGCCTTTCAGCATCCCTAGAGATGTCAGTCGATCACGATTCACTTCCGACTTCAGGTAATCCCAAAGCCAATAATCGCACGGCCTGAGGTCTAGGGACCTGGGAGGCCAAGCATGACGAAAGTGGCGGCTGCGCACACAATCATCACAAACGACACGCACAAGTGATATTTCACGTGATTAGCAATACTTTTTTTCTAATAAAACGCCATGTCATTCCAAGCATGTGTGTCAATTTTTACCTCTCTATCTACATTATTCCGTGATTTATTAAGTTTTCACATTTATACTGACATTCTGATCTCCCGGTAGTTCAGACCGGAAGAGGATAGAAGCTTTTCAAATGTGGTGCTACAAAAAAATGCTGAAAATAAGGTGAGTAGGTAGTGGATGGAATTGGAGAGAAAAGGGCTTAGATTAGATTAGATTAGATTAGGTTAATACTTGTTCCATAGTTCATATATACGACATTTCGTAATGATCTAGAACGTTTCAGTTTAATAAATGTCTACACTTGACAATCAATATTTTTTTATTTGTTTTAAGTTTTATCTAAAAATTCATGTACACTGAGAAGGAGTTGCCATTCAGAAATTCCTTTAATTTCTTTTTAAATACTAGTTCGCTATCTGTCAGACTTTTGATGCTACTTGATAAATGACCAAAGACTTGTGGCAGCATAATTTATCCCTTTCTGAGCCAAAGTTAGATTTAATCTTGAATAGTGAATATCATCCTTTATCCTAGTGTTGTAGCTATGCACACTGCTATTACTTTTGAATTAGGTCGGATTGTTAATAACAAATTTCACGAGCGAATATATAGTGAAGCTACATTGAAGATTCTTAGATCCCTAAATAAATGTCTGCACGATGCTCTTGGGTGGACTCCAGCAATTATTCTGATTACGCGCTTTTGTGCAATGAATAGTTTTTTACTCAATGTTGAATTGCCCCAGAATATGATCCCATAAGTAAGAAGTGAATGAAAATAGGTATAGTAAGCTAATTTACTGAGGCGTATGTCACCAAATTTTGCTATGACACTGAGAGCATAAGTAATTGAACTCAAACGTTTCAGGACTAAAATAAGGGATCTATTAGTAGGACACATTCCAAGACATCAAGGAATCGTGAATTTAGCATTGGAGGGAAGTTTGTAGGGTAAAAATCTCAGAGGGAGACCAACAGATGAATATAGTAAGCAATTGAAATTGAATATAGTAAAGCAATTGGGTTGCCGTTCTTCTGAGGAGATGAAGGGATTTAATCAGGATAGAGAAGGGTGGAGAACTGCATCAAACCAGTCTCCGGACGGAAGACCACAACAACGTACAGTGCCCCCCTATGGTCGGACTACCGAAACTGTAAGTAGCAATAAGGAAACTTAATCAGGAGCTCTAGCAGGCAATCATGACATTCCCCAAATGTCGAAGAGATGTGGGTCACCACTAGCTGCCATTATAATATTCGACTCGTGACCTCGTGCGCACGCCTACGTTCAGTTCCAGCAGAAGCAGAGCAGACGTGTTGTGTGTGGGAGACGGTGACCTTCCGGAGCGGTGAGGACGGGCGAGGTCAGTGCCCTGGGGCCGCGAGGTTTGACGGGGGCAGACCCGATGACCTTTCACCGCGAAGCGCCCCCAAAGCCGCGGCACACGTCCGTCACCGTTGCGGCATCAGCCGTCACCTGCCAGAAATGCTGAACCGTCAGCCCAACTCCATCAACAGTTAAGGTCTGAGCACCAGAAAATTAAATTTCGCCACAAATCCATACTGTGGATTTAATCGATATTCGATGGTGCTTTATTAAGCTCGCTGTACTACATTCCAGGAGATTGGTACCGGGGTCCGCCGGCCGCGGTGGCCGAGCGTACTGCGGCGCGCCAGACACAGTCTGCACGGCCACTACGGTCGGGGGTTCGAATCCCCCCTCGGGCATGGATATTTGTGCCGTCCTTAGTGTTAGCTAGTTTATAAGTAGCTTGTAAGTTACGGACTGATGAGCCCGTAGTTAAGTCCCATATGCTCTACAAACAATTCGACATTTTGTACCTGGGTTCTCCTTTTGTGGCACGGACCTTCGTGTACAAGTGGTAAGGGAAATCGTGTATTCTCAAGTAACACTTGTTATACACTATTGGCCATTAAAATTGCTACACCAAGAAGAAACTGATATTCATTGGACAAATATATTATACTAGAACTGACACGTGATTAAATTTTCACGCAATCTGGGTGCATCGATCCTCAGAAATCAGTACCCAGAACATCCACCTCTGGCCGTAATATCGGCCTTGATACGCCTGGGCATTGAGTCAAACAGAACTTGGATGGCGTGTACAGCTACAGATGCCCATGCAGCTTCAACACGATACCACAGTTCATCAAGAGTAGTGACTTGCGTATTTCGACGAGCCACTTGCTCAGCCATCATTGACCAGACGTTTTCAGTTGGGGAGAGACCGGGAGAATGTGCTGGCCAGGGCAGCAGTCGAACATTTTCCGTATACAGATAGGCCCGTACAGGACCTACAGCGTGCGGTCGTGCATTATCCTGCTGAAATGTAGGGTTTCGCAGGGATTGAATGACGAGTAGAGCCACGGGTCGTAACACATCTGAAATGTAACGGCCACTGTTCAAAGTGCCGTCGATGTGGACAAGAGGGGACCGAGACGTGTAACCAATGGTACTCCATACCATCACGCCGGGTGATACGCCAGTATTGCGATGACAAATACACGCTTCCAATGTGCGTTCACCGCGATGTCGCCAAACACGGATACGACCATCATGATACTGTAAACAGAACCTGGATTCAACCGAGAAAATAACAGTTTTGGCATTCGTGTACCCACGTCCGTCGTTGCGTACACCATCGCAGGCGCTCCTGTCTGTGATGCAGCGGCAAGAGTACCGCAGCCATGGTCTCCGAGCTGATAGTCCATGCTGCTGCAAACGTCGTCGAACTGTTCGTGCAGATGGTTGTTGTCTTGCTAACGTCCCCATGTGTTCATACAGGGATCAAGTCGTGGCTGCATGATCCGTTACAGCCATGAAGCCTGTCATCTCGACTGCTAGCGATACGAGGCCGTTGGGATCCAGCTCGGCGTTCCGTATTGTCCTCCTGAACTCATCGATTCCATATTCTGCTAAAGGTCATTGGATCGCGACCAACGCGAGCAGCAATGTCGCGATACGATAAACCGCAATCGCGATAGGCTACAATCCGACTTTTATCAAAGTACACGTTTCTCCTCCTTACACGAAGCATTACAATAACGTTTCACCAGGCAGTTCCGGTCTACTGCTGTTTGTGTATGAGAAAAGGCTGCTGCCCCTCTTCAGGAACCACACGTTTGTCTGACCTCTCCACAGATACCCCTCTACTATGGTTGCACCTATGCTACGGCTATCTGCATCGTTGAGGCACGCAAGCCAACCCATCTTGGAAATGTCTGTCGTTCATGGGGGTGGCATAGTGGCTTACAAGTAGTATAGTAAAATGTTGAAATGTTTGTAAATCTTAAGGGAACTACAGGATCATCAGTCCCTAAGGCTAGAAACTAATTAAACTAACTTAGACTAACTTCTGCTAAGGACAACACAAACACCCATGCCCGAGGGCCGAATCGAACCCCCGACGGATAACAGCAGCGCGCACCGCAGCATGGCGCCTCAACACGCACGGCCATTCTGCTGCGGCTACAAGTAGTATCGCAGCATTTCATTATGATAGTACTTAAGTTACGTGTATGAAAATTTATATTAAGAGGGAGAAAGAACTGGTTCAGAACAACCAGCCTACGCATGCGAAGCAGCGGGCGTTAAGCTAGTAAAAAATATTAATAAGAAACTGAAATTAGATACGAGTATTTTTAGAGTAGGATGCTCTATAATGATGTGCACTTGGATTCGTATTGGGAACCCTGATATGTCTGGATACACCTCTGACAGGAGACGCGTGCGTACGCAACGTGCCTGATTGCCCGCATCCATTCGTGTTCACTGTGCACTCCGGCGGACTTGGGCAATTCCAGCAGGACATTGCGACACCTCAAACGACCACAAACACAGCACAGTTAAACTCCCCAGAAACGAACTTCATGGAGCAGACCTGGAACGCCTTGCAAGGCGCTGTTCAGATATGTGTAGAGCCCGGCAGGATGCATGGAACCCCTCTAGCACGACTTCAGACATTCGACGAGTCTATACCTCGCCGTGCTGCGCAACTTTTGCGTGATCGGGGAGGAGGGGGGCAGGCTACGTATTAGGCGCGTGTACCAGTTTCTTCAGCTGTCAGTGTAGATGACAAGGGGATAGAAATTGTAGGAAGAAGAATACGGTGTTTGAGAGTTTCAGACGACATAATTCTTCTAATAAAGAGATGAAAAACTATGACAGGACATATTGGATACCAGACTACTGGACCACAGCTGGCAACCTTCAATCACCAAGACCAATGGAGAAAACAATGGAACAGCTATCGAACGCATGAGAAAATGGGGCAAAAGGATCCCACAGCACCCCTTCCAGGAATGAACCTCCCGAGAAACTTATGGCGTGCCCTAAATCGCATCAGAAACGGTATAGCCCGAACCAAAGAAACACTGTGTAAGTGGAAAATGGCCGACAATCCCCAGTGCGACTGTGGAGCCCAAGAACAGACTCTGAATCACATAGTGTATGAATGCCCAACGAGAAAGTTCGGCGGAACCACAAAGGATTTCATCAATACTACACCCAGGAAATAGACTGATTAAGGTCACTAGACATTCAACTGTAATGACAAGCTTAAACCACGTAATATAAATATTTAATCTGCTTTATCCTGTCATTGCTCTGTAATCTATTAACTATGTATGGTTATAGTGTAAGGTAACTTTATTGTAATTAGCTACATTTTATATTTGACAGAAAAATTTCAATATTCCTTCAAACCGTCTTGACTGCAAATTATTTTATTAATTAATGACGCGTTTCGCCCTTTAGCAGGGCATCTTAAGATTATCTGCGTGACAGAATTTACACAAAATTACAATGCGGAATTACAAAGAAGATAAGTCCCTGTTTTCAATTGCGCTCACGGGCGCTGGGCGGGCGTGGTGTGCTGCTCCGCAGACTTGCACAGACTAAGGGAATGTGGGTAGGGAGTGACATAGGAAGCCGATGTATAAGACGGGACGGGTGAAATCTAGCTATCTGAATACAAATTTAACGAAAGGATGGTTATTAAGCAGGACAGAAGTTTATAATTTATGTTGGTATTTATAAATGAGAGGAATTTTATTTGAACAGATACATCATAATATCTTGTATCACCAGAGACCACCGCTTCTATTAAGGTAATCTTAAAAATTGGTTTTATGTTTCTCACATCTTTACCGAGTATGTTCCAACTGTAATTCGTTGTTACCCGATCATTTGTAGGGCGACAAGGAAATCCAAAAAATTCCAGAAAAATAGTTACTCCGCAATAACAACTTACGGTGTTATACCACGGAGAGAGGATTGTAAGCTTTGTTTACCATTTATACTGTCTTCTTAACACAAAATAAGCCCATGTACCATTATAACCGTTTGTAATTCCGCCTTGTAATTTTATGTAAATTATGTCACACAGATAATCTGAAGATGCCCCGCTAAAGGGCGAAACGCGTCGTAAATTAATAAAATAATTTGCAAGCAAGACGGTTTGAAGGAATATTTATTCTAACTGATTGCTGTACACCATGGATAGGAAATCATTTTTTAGAAAAATTTAATGTTTTCCAAATATTAAATGGAATGTATACGTACACAACTTACAAATCTGTAATTAACTGTATTTACTATAGCTATGAAACTGATTCTGTAGACGTGCCATACGCTAAATAAAATAGTTGAAACTCATTGCAAAACAATCAAAAGTAATAGTACTTATAAGAAGTCAAAAAGTAACGATAATGCGGGATGGAGAAAATTAGAATACGTGTAAATCTTTAAATATTTAGGAAGCAGAATAGAAACTGACTGGAAGAGCAGCACGGAAATTATAACCATTATGGCTATGGCGAACGAGGCATTTTATAGAAAAAAGAAAGAAGGATTTCCTGCAGCAACATAGACAAAGATGTAAGGCAAAGATTAATAAAATATTTCGAATGGAGTGTTCTTCTGTACAGTGCCGCGTTGAGGAAAGAAGACAGGACGAGGCTGGAGGCTTCTGAGATGGTGGAGATCGGAAAGAATAAACAGGATGGACAGAGTGAATAATGAGGAGGTGCCGAGAAGAGTGGGGGAGCAAAGAATATTATAGCATGTAACAAAATGTAGGAAAAGAAGCTGGACTGGAAATATATCAACCCATTACATACCATTTTCCTTTTTTTTTGGACGTAAATATGTTATTTATTTCTATGCGAGCAATGAAACATTCAGCTTTGTTTGATCTGAATAATTAACTGATTGCTGAAAAGCCTACAAATTCATATTTTACCATTTAGTTTGTTTTAGGAAATGAATTAACTTCCCCATTTTGTGTCTTCACACTTTACTACATTATTTTTCTGCCTGTAGTTGCCGTAGAACAACAAATTGTATTTCAGCCATCTGGGTGTCTTAATGAACATACAGATGTCCATGTAACAATCAGGTTTTTTTTTAATTTTCTGAATTAAACCCAAATTTTAAGTGTCCCAATAAGAGAACAACAGCAAATTTCATCATCCGTTTTTTGTTTGTGTGCCCTATTTAGGTATACACGTCTGAACACGAAAATTACTATTTACATTCTTCAGCTCCGCTTTCTTGATATTGGATGAGGTTTCCCCTCACTCACATTTTGCGATTACCAGAGGATATAAACACAGCACATGAACTTACATTAAATGAAATTCTAGTGGAACTGCAGAACGATGAAGTGATTGAAGATGGATTAATCCATCCAATGCAAGTAAAATATCAGATGAAAAAAGTATTGACGAAAAGGTCCCAAAATTGGAATTCATGTAATTTTCTCCTAATAAGTACATTTTAATAGCTTTTTCTTTCATTTGTCATCCATGGTATCATCTATATGTATAAATGTGAATGTCTGTTCAAAAATGTTTCAAATGTTTGTAAATCTATCGGACCTAACTGCGTGGTCATCAGTCCGTAGCTTACAAACTACTTAAACCTAGGTAAAGTAACCTAAGGACAAACACATGCCCCAGGGAGGACTCGAACCTCCACGGCGAGCAACCGCGCGTTCGCAGCAAGACGCTTTAGACCGCTCGGCTACTCTACCGCGGCTGAATGTCTGTTCGGTGTACGTTTATCACGTCTGAACCACAAGACAAAAAGAGCTAAAAATTTGTACTAATGTCTCCACGGGGAAGGCTTCAGGCGTGGTTTTATGGCAATCGAATAGCTATTTATCTATATATATTAATGTGAATGTCTGTTCGGTGTACGCTTATCACGTCCGAACTACAAGACGCAGAGGCTTAAATATTTGTACAGTTACTAATTTTTACGTGAGGAAGGTATTAGGCACGGTTTTATAGCGATCTGATAGTTATTTAGTAATTTGAAGAATATAACGCGAAATGTGGAACAATAATAATTCTTTGAAAATTATATTTACTCTTTGAGAATGGTTTTATTGTTTGCATTGTTGCTGGAGGATTGGAGTATATTGGGATGAAAAGTTATCGGTATATATAAAATTCTACGTGTGTGTGTTAATATTTCGCTCTGCAGCGAAAGCTACAGAACGCAAACGAATGGTCTGTGAGTAATTGTTGTCCGAAGTCTCCCATTGTAAACCATAGCAGTTACATGCCGATAGGGGGTGGGAGATATGGTTGTTGAAAGTCGTCAAATTATTTAAAAAATTCGGACTGTAAGCCAGCGATGACGTTTGTGACTCTATAGCAAGGAGGTTACATACAGCGAAACGTGATGCCACAGACCATGTCTTTCTCTGTAAGGATAAGCATACGAATAAGGAAATATAAGAATAAATAAATAAAGCAGTAAAAAAAATTCTTTCAATACAAATAACGTAGTTTACCAGAATGCCCTAAAATTAAATTATAATGAATTTGGACATTCCTCTCACCATAAGTGTTGAGATATTGCAACACAGGCTATAAGGAATAATAAGTTTATTATTTATTGTAAATCATTAAGTACTTCACATAATTTTATTTTCTTATTTGAATGTCGATTAAAATGTTTGTTTGTAAAGAAGGTATTGTATTTCATTTCATCGTTCAAAACCAGTCTCATAGCACACTACTGAAAGATAGCTTAACTATCATAGTCAACCAACATGCATGGGGAGCCGAGAGGTTAAGCTAGTATTTATATAAAAGATGGTTGCAAAAAGCAACAAATAAAGTTTTGGCAGGTAATGGGCTACAAAACAAGTGTAAAAACAGTGTTAGCGGCCTATTTTGAAAAAAAGTGAAGGCGAGGTAGGAAGAGATTCCAAATCGTATGCATTAGATGGCACTACCTACAGGAAAACTAAAATGGAAGCAACGGGTCTTAGAAAATGGCGGTGCAAAGGAACTGCCAATGTAGCAAAAAAGTTATGATGACGAATGATGTGAATTGACAGCACATTTCACTGTATTGTTTTCCAACACTACCGTGCACATATGACACTATTGGAAGTCCGTCACTCCCTTCGCTTACCCATTCAGCTCGTGAGCAACTCAGTGATTTCGACTCCATTCAGGTGAGTAGTACGCGAGTCATATCTAGCGCCTGAATGTTGACAACTCCTTCGACACGGCTGGTGTTCGCTTGCCTAGAAACAGGCGTTAGACGGCGGCATGGTAACAAACATATGTCCGAAAGAACAGGTATAGGCCACGCACTTTTTCTTGGCCCCTCTGTGATGGGCGGAAATCGGCTGAGTTCGTATGTCTACGGAATGTTTATGCTCTCTACCAACCTTACCTCGTAACAGCATTGTACACTGTAGACATTTCCAATGTATTGTTGATTTGTGCTTGGTATTGATTATTGTCTTCCACTTTATTATTTGCTTAAATAAGTTCACATACCCCGACTACTTCTTTTAGAAAAAAGGAAAGCCGTCCTTGAAATTGGTATGAAGAATATCAATTCCGATTGTTATTCAGTTACGACAATAAAAAGAGACAGAAAGCGTTGCTACACCCGCTTAATAGGTCGCTTAAAAATATTGATATTTCTTAGATGTCCGTTTTAGTTTTCTATTACTCAAACATTAAAGTGATATTTAATTTCGTGTTCCATCTACTTTAACCGCAGTACATGTTATTCGTTTTAAAACATGTAACCTATGGGCCGTAGGCTGGCGGCACTGGGAGAAAGAGGCGGGGCTTGTTCTAACAGCCAATGCGCTACGAGCTGAATGCAAGCTTCAAGCTTCAGCTCCCAACATTCTCCGCTCAGGGGCCACGTTTCAGTGCGTGATCTGTACCATATATGTAAACAACTAGCTTAACGCTCGATGCTTCGCATGCGTAGGCTGGTTGGTCTGCACCAGTTGTTTCTCCCTTTTAATATAAATTTTCGTAGATATAGCTTAAAGACTATCATAATGAAATGTTGTGATACTACTTGTAGCCGCGGCAAAATGGCCGTGCGTAGTGAGGCGCCATGCTGCGGTGCGCGCTGCTGTTCGCCGTCGGGAGTTCGATTCGCCCCTCGGGCATGGATGTTTCTGTTGTCCTTACCATAAGTTAGTCTCAGTTAGTTTAAGTTAGTTTAATTTGTTCGTAAGCCTTAGGGACTGATGACCCCTTAGTTAAGTCTCTTCAGATTTACAAACATTTGATTTTACTACTTGTAACCCCCTATGGCATCAATAGTTGAATTTCGAAAAATACCCCAACATGTGTCTTTTAAATTCCAAACTAGTATGCAAATATCATTTTTTGTAATTCTGGATTCAACAACGTATTTTCAACAAATGTTTCATCCCCTATTTCACCCCCTACATAATTAATTTTCTGAAAATACCGAAACACGTGTCTTTTTAATACTGACCAAGAAAACATATACCAATTTATGTGGTTCTAGCTCCAAAATTGCCTTAATAGCGAAAGATTTTCGAAAAACATCCCCTCTCCAATTTATCTCCCTTTATGGTTAAATTTCCAAAAATACCGAAATACGTATTTTTTAAAATTCTAATCAACAATACAAATAACAATTTTTGCAGCTATAGCTTCAAAATTGTCTTAATAGCAACGTGTTTTAAACGAGAATTTTTCTTCCCCTATTCTACTCTCTTACGTGTTGATTTTCCAAAAATACTGAAACTCATGTATTTTTAATCTTGACCAAGATTACATATCCGATGTTTCGTTGTTGTAGCTTAAAAATTGAATTAACAGCAACATAGATTTGAAAATCAATTTTTTGCGTCCCCTATTTTACCCCCTTTATTAGTTGAATTTCAAAAAATGCCATAAAACGCGTCTTTTAAATCCGAACCCTTAATTATAATCCCAAATTTAGTAGTTCTAGAGTCAAAATTGCCTAAATAGCAACGTATTTTCAAAAAACGTCTCATTCCCTATTTCATCCCCTTACGGGCGGAATATCGAAAAATTTCTTATTAAATTACGTCTACAGAGTAAGATCAACACCCTCTACAAATTTCAAGTTTCTTTCTTCTGTGATTTGGTCTGGGAGATGATGAGTCATAGTCAGTCAGTCCGTCTGTCAATCGGGACATTGCCTTTTATATATAGAGATTACTCATACGGGGTCTATTCTTTAACAGACATAATTGATTGACATTAACCGGCAGTAAATTTATGAATTCGAATTACTTAAACATATGGGCTGTTGCAGGGCATTGGAGTAACTTCTTTTCTACGGGCCAGCAGCACACACAAGGTCAAAATTTGACATCCGAGTTTGCTGAAATAATATTTATTCCGCTTGTGCTACAAGCGTGTCCCAGCTATTGCCATTATCTAGATGACTTGTTGATATTTTGATAACATAATTACCTATATGTATTAATTAAAATTTTATAAATAAAAAAATTTCCGTCTTACATATACTTACGCCTAGTTGGCCTGACGTGTATAAATCATTTTAGAATCGATGTGTTTTTGTGACAAGACCTTTGTCGCGTTTGTCTCGTTATTGGATTTGGCTGAATATAAATTATTTATTTATTTCTCCGGTAATGAAACGTCCGATTAAAGTTATTCGAAATTCCAATCCCTACGTTTTTAGTTAAATTTGCGGCCTTTAGATCTTAGTGGTTTATCGAGAGAATGAGGTATAACGGGTTTATTTTAATACTCGTAAAGATGACTTCACAACTGCCAATTTTTGCACCCTCGTTCATACTGACTAACGAGTAAACGATAGCACCATAGGCGAACAGCCTAAGAGAGCAGCTAAGAGAGCTGTCCTTTCTGACAGGAAATCACAATTTCGGTCGCACAACTGTGGCGATATACCATAAGCACGCAATTTTATCACACTACAGGCCATTAAAATTGCTATACCAAGAAGAAATGCAGATGATAAACGGGTATTCATTGGACAATAGTGTTACACTAGAACTGACATGTGATTATATTTTTAAGCAATTTCGGTGCATATATATCCAAAGAAATCAGTATCCAGGACAACCACCTCTTGCCGTAATAACGGCATTGACGCCTGGGCATTGAGTCTAACAGAGCTTGGATGGCGTGCACAGGTACAGATGCCCATGCAGCTTCAACACAATACCACAGTTCATCAAAAGTAGTCATTGGCATATTGTGCCAGTTGCTCGGCCACCATTGACCAGACGTTTTCAGTTGGCAAGAGATATGGAGAATGTTCTGGGCAGGGCAGCAGTCGAACATTTTCCGTATCCAGAAAGGTCCTGCAACATGCGGTCGTGCATTACCCTGCTGAAATGTAGGGCTTCGCAGGGATCGAATGAAGGGTAGAGCCACAGGTCGCAACACATCTGAAATATAACGGCCACTGTTCAAAGTGCCGTCGATGCGAACAAGGGGTGCCCGAGACGTGTAACCAATGGCACCCCATACCATCACACCGGGTGATACGCCAGTATGGCGATGACGATTACACGCTTCCAATGTGCGTTCACCGCGATGTCGCCAAACACGGATGCGACCATCACGATGCTGTAAACAGAACCTGGATTCATCCGAAAACATGAAGTTTTGCCACTCGTGCACCCAGGTTCGTCGTTACATACACCCTCGCAGGCGCTCCTGTCTCTGATGCAGCGTCAAGGGTAACCGCAGCCACGGTCACTGAGCTGATAGTCCATGCACCTGCAAACGTCGTC
Source organism: Locusta migratoria (assembly GCA_026315105.1). Classification (NCBI taxonomy): domain Eukaryota; kingdom Metazoa; phylum Arthropoda; class Insecta; order Orthoptera; family Acrididae; genus Locusta; species Locusta migratoria. The sequence continues at coordinate 831,907,155 of CM048744.1, forward strand.
GAACTGTTCTTGCAGATGGTTATTGTCTTGCAAACGTCCTCATCCGTTGACTCAGGGATCGAGACGTGGCTGCACGATCCGTTACAGCCTTGCGGATAAGATGCCTGTCATCTCGACTGCTAGTGATACGAGGCCATTGGGATCCAACCTGCGTTCCGTATTGTCCTGCTGAACCCACCGATTCCATATTCTGCTAACAGTCATTGGATCGCGAGCAGCAATATCGCGATACGATAAACCGCAATCGCGATAGGCTACAGTCCGACGTTTATCAAAGTCGGTAAGCATTTCTCCTCCTTACACGAGTCATCACAACGTTTCACCAGACAATGCCGGTCAACTGCTGTTTGTGTATGAGAAATAGGTTTGAAACTTTCCTCATGTCAGCACGTTGTAGGCGTGGTCACCAGCGATAACTTTGTGTGAATGCTCTGAATAGCTAATCATTTGCATATCATAGCATCTTCTTCCTGACGGTTAGATTTCGCATCTGTAGCACATCATCTTCGTGGTGTAGCAATTTTAATCGCCTGGAATGTATTATTGTTGGCATAATATGCTTTACGTGATATTATTGCATAGAAAAGGCACACAAACACAAAGTACTTCCAGACTTGTGATGGCGCCATTTAAAACAACTTATCGCTGGCGACGATAGCCAGCAACTGCCTTGCCAGTTACGACCAGCCGGCCGCGGTGGCCGAGGGGACTGAGGCGCTCCAGTCACGGTCTGCACGGCCACTACGGCCGGGCGTTCGAATCTCCCCTCGGACATGGATATTTGTGCCGTCCTTAGTATTATTTAGTTTGTAAGTTTAGGAACTGATGACCCCGTAGTTAAGTCCCATAAGAAAAAACAACAACAGCTGTACCGGATGTTATGCCATGCTTTTGTTGCTCGTTCGTGATTCGGGATTGTTATTAAATTATCACTGCTCGCATTTCCTAGTTTCTTCGATAACCTACGATGGTCAGTCAGTAAGTACGTCGCAAACTGGGGTAGACACGCCAGTGCTGTGTACGGGCATTCCTGTACCACTACGACACATCCGCCTTGTGGGTTGCAGCATTTTAAAGAACCGAATAAAGCTTCAGCTCAAGAGCGCCACTTACAGTACGCAAACGCTGCCACAAAAAATCCAAGCCCTTGGGTTTTAAAGCCTTGTCGAACGATGGGACGAGTGTTCATATTTTCAGGTGGAGTCAGCTGAAAAGTAAAGCAATTTTATTGGTTGTAAACGCAGTACTGGCGTGTCTACCTCAGTTTGCGACTTATTTACTGAAGCACCCTCGTAATATTTCACAGCAGCGAAACTTTTAGGAGTAAATATTACTAGTTTTTATAATGTTATTCAATTATTTAAAAACGAAAAACATTTAGAAGCACCACTGTAGAAAGTACTTATACCGATAATTTTACTCGGTTGTTAGCAATAACTAAAATAAAAATAAATAAATAAATAAATAAAAATCACACTGACGTGTTTTACGGCCCACATTACATTTGTAGTTTTATAAGTTTTTGCAAGCATTTTCGACCAAAATAATATTCTAAATAATAAAAAATTAATTAATAAGAATGTCTGAAACCCTTTTAGGAAAAAAAAATTAGACAGTGGCGGGTTTCGAACCACTTACCTCCAGCGTCCCAGTGCAACGCATTGCCCACTATGCTACAGCTGACCGTTAGAAGTTTTATTCTTAAATTTCATACTATTCATGGTGGTTGTTAACTGATGCTAATATGACATTTGTAGACACTAGATTATCACATATCGTACGAAGAACGACGTCTTTTGTCAATTCTTCAGTCCGCCATTCCTTTGATATGACAACGTACAAGTTACAAAAAGAAAATCATCAAATACACATCGCAAGATGGCGTATGCCACAGAGTTCTGGGTCAGCACGGCCACTACGGTCGGGGGTTCGAAACCCCCCTCGGGCATGGATATTTGTGCCGTCCTAGTTCGTAAGTAGTTCATAAGTAGTTTGTAAGTTTAGGGCTGATGACCCCGTAGTTAAGTCCCATAAGCTTTACAAACATTTGAACATTTGAACAGAGTTCTGGGCGATGAATGTCACGTGACATCTGCGAACGGCTGGTTTTCGTTAATTCAATGGAGGGTGTCAAAACTCCGTTATTTTTGCAAATATCTCTCAAACGATACAGACATGAAAAAAACATAAGGGAACAAACTTGTAGAGAATTTTCGCCTCTACAAATTCGTGTATTCAATTTTCGCGTCAGATGGACGGTTTATTTGCAATTAAATTAAATTAGAAACGGCTTTTTTGTATTACTAAGGTATTTCTAGTCCGAAATATTTCAAAAAGCGAGTTTCTGGTCTCTGGTAGCCAACAATTATGTCTGTAAAATTTGGTGTCGATCGGTTGAACGGTTCGACCTAAAAAGTGGGAACACGTTCAGCCAGACATACATCCTAAAATTGAGATATGAAAAAACCATAACAGAGCAAAATTGTAGAGAATTTTCTCCTCTACAAATTCGGTTATTCAATTTTCGTGTCACGTGAATGGTTAAGCCGTTATTTTTATTTAAATTTCGAGCTGTCAAAAAACGATCGCAAAGGCCCACTTTCAGTGTTACTACCGTAACCTAAAGTGGGCCAAAATGGTTACAACCTAAAATAAATAAATACTGAAAAAATAGGTAATTCAGAACTAAAATAAAGGTATCAGTTTCACCAGTCAGTTTTCTCACCACTACTGTAGAGTGTCTGGTTCACGATAGCTGGAGTGATATAACAGACGGCCCTGATCCTGTGAGGCTCTAATCGTTTTCTGAATGGCACGCAGAGAATCTGCTGCACTAGGGAAGTGGGGTAGCGGCGCATTTGCCGGCGACCCTGGCGGACAGAATGGACAATGAACAGCTGCAGCCGCCAGCGAGCCACCTGCTTTGCACCTGCCATGACGTCACACCTGCTGTGATACCAGTGACAGATCCTGGTACTCGTGAAAAGATGGCGCTCAAGGAAAATATGCGATATGATACGGACAAGGCGCAACGTGAGTGCTTCTTTATTATTATTCGAATCAGAATCATCATATATACACGAGTGTAAACAGTGGCGGCGCTAGGCGTCGGCGACGTCGGGGGCCGCCGACGGCCTCGCGCCTGTGGGGGCCTCGCAAAACATCGTAATTTTTTTTTTTTTTTTTTAATTTGAAGGTTTAACGACGTTTTTCAACTGTAAAGTTATAGAGACGAAGTCGCGTACGAAATAAATACTGAAACTAGCCCTGAATACTTCAATGTTTCGCGCTGAACTGTCTGCGCAGTGCTGCGTTCCCGCGTTCCCAGCGCTGTCGTTTCGCTGTTGCACCGAACCCTGTCGCGGGCTCGCGCCCGGTGGGTATCCGGTCGAACCTCGGGCACATCGCTCGACGGCACAGCGCGGCTCGCTCCGTCTGCTGGCGGTGCAGCTTGGCTCGAATGACTGCTGTACAGAGCGCACAACGGAGCGCAGCTGGCGGGCACAGGGGTCTGGCCGGGTAAACAGGCCGCTCTGATTAAAACTATATATTCAAATGGGACGTAACTGCGGGGTCATCAGTCCCTAAACTACTTATGAGCTACCTTACACTAAAGACGACAAAAACATCCATGCCCGAGGGGGGAGATTCGAACCCCCGACTGGGAACGGCCTCGCACATCGCAATACGTTCGGCCGCTCCGCCGCGGGTCTGATTTACACTACCAATATATTGGTTAAATAAACGAAAATTTCATTAGAATATGATGAATACGTATAAAGCTACATAGCTTTAAAGTGAGGAAGTTCATAGCGAAGGCGCAGAAGATCGCACAATGCATACTACAATCTAAAATAATATATATTTGAACTTGAATTTGCAAAACGACTTAAGTCCACATTTTCATGGTCGTGTGTTATGGGCACAGCAATGTCCCAACACCCAATACACATCGCTTCATACCAAAGAGACTTCAGTCCCCAAATTCTATACATTATTTCTAGCGACAGTACATTCATGTTTACCGGCAAAACAGCATTAGTCCAGCTCTTAAGTTGTTTTGCTTGTAGGTAATGATAATTGTTAACATATTCATCTATAGCTTTAAGTTGGTAAAACGTCTGTATTAGTTTTGTTTGTGTGCAACCAAGTTATGCATTGAGAGAGAGGATTTTCTTGTTTTAACATCTTACTACATACAAAATGTATGCTTGCCTAAGTTACCAGTTCAGGATAAGTATTATCCATATATTATCATCGTAAACTAACAATTCCAGTTTTCTCTGTGCATAACATGACAACTAATTCATTATCCTTCTACATCTACCATGAGGGGCAAGCTAAGAACAGTCCAAATGAGGTACGCAGCTTTCTCCTCCATTATTTCAATATCCGTGTTTCATCTAGTGTTAAAGAACTCTGGTTGTTTTGTGTCGGCTGTCCAGGTCAGAATAAGAACAACACCCTTATCAGATTTGTTAATAGCTACAAGTGCTCAGAGGCGTTTTTCAACATCAGACTTCCTTTCCCTGTCAGAGGACACTCCTTTCTGCCAAATAATAGGAACTTCGCAGTAGTCAAAGACGACAGAGGCGTGTGGTCAGACTATACACATTGAAGGACGTGTGTGAAAACATAGTCTAGTAAGCTCTAGCGCTAAAGGAAATTTTATAGTAACAACCGTTGAAAGTGAGGATGTTTATAACTGCAACAACTGGTGGCCACATTATTAGAAAAGAAATGTCAATTCCATACAGACATCGGTTAAGGACGATCGTAGAGATAAAAAGGTATCTTTCAGCGTTTCAACTTTTATGGATTTCTGATTTTCTGCAGAACATATCGGAATAAGTGTGACAAAACCATTCATAGGAGGAGTAATACAATATTCTTTCATCCTTGGGCCAACATATCACATAGATAAGCTTATCCAAATGGTATGCCTCCAATCAATGAAACTAAAATTAAAGATATACGCAAAATGGCCAAGAATGATATTTCTGAAGAAACTTACTTCAGATGAATCTGCTCCAAAGGCCTCTGATGAATCTCTCCTCCAAGTTTCTGTAGTCACTGACAGAACCAGAGCCATCAAAATTTGGCGAAACTGCTGTTATTCCACATTCTGAGCTGAATAAGTAGTTAAGAAGTGAAAATATTTGTGATTCAAAATCGAGAGGACATTGTCCATAAAACAGAGTCATTTACAGAATTAGATCTGGGAAAGTGGGTGTTTCCAGTAACAGATTCACAGCGCCATAATTTAGCTCAAAATGGTCCCCAACAAAACCTCGAGAAATCTGATGAGACTTACCCCAAAGACGCAGATAAAAGACATTTTAATAAATTTTATTTTACTAGAAAATTGGGTAACGGTGGTTTATTGATTTCCATGTAGATTTTTCTCACACTTGCAGTCACAGATGGTAAAAGAAGGCTGTTGTGACTGGAAAGACCTGAATAGGACATTGCAAAGACATGAACATAATCAAAATCAAGGACACATCGAGTGTATGATTAAATGGATGAAATTATATAAATGAATCAAATATGGGAAAACAGTAGATAAGGAAAACGAGAGACTGATTAGGGACTCACAAAGGTATTTGTATAACTTGGTCAAAAGATTGATCGACATTATCAACTACTTAGCCTCGTACAATCTGGCATTTAGAGGTCATCGAGAATCCCTTACCCTGAATGATACTGAAAACAGTGGAAATTTTATAGAACTATTTACACTGTTATCCAAATATGATCTAACACTAAAAGAGCACTTCCAACACAATAATAAAATGCAACTATTTCAGCATTATCTGAGCAACGAGATCCAAAATGAATTACTTTCATTAATGACAAAATCTGTCATTAACGAAATTGTAAAAATAGTCAAACAAGCAAAATATTATGTCTTCATGCTCGATTGTACCAGGGATGTGAGCAGTGTGGAACAAATGTCAATAATACTAAGATTTTGCAATTCCTCAACTGGAGAGATAGAGGAACACGGGTTTCTTGCCATTGCAGAAACAACGGGAAGATTTAACAAATATCGTTTTAAAGAAACTAGAATATAATGATCTAGATATAAAGAACTGTCGAGTACATGGATTTAATAACGGCGCCAGTATGGTTGGTATTAATAAAAGTGTTTGAAGAAGAATACTTAATATTAATCCACGAGCATTCTTCACGCCATACGCATGCTTTTCTTGGAATTTACTTCTTATAGATGCAGCTAACTCATCTACAACAGCTACAATAGTTTTCGGCTTCATCAATAAAATTTATGAGCTCTTTACAAGGTATAGAAAGCGCTCTAGAATTATAGAAACAAAATTAAAATTGACACTTAAACTTCTGTCTGAAACAAGATAGGAAAGCAGAATCGGAGCACTAAAAACTATATTATTCCAATTTGATGATGTCATCGAAAGTGTGAATGACCTGAAAAGTAAAACTGTGAAACTCTTAGTGACTGTGAAGCAGTCTTGAACGAAATGTTAACTTTTGAGTTTATTGTTGCAATATACGTATGGTACACGATTTTACTATATGTGAACAATATAAATAAACGATAGCAGTCGGTTCAAGTGAACCTGAGAGTAGCTGTTGACTCTTTACGTTCATTTCGTGATTGGATTCGAGAATTCCGTATTACAGGATTTGAAACATGCGATGCAGAAACTCGATTGTTTGTAGAAAAAAGTAGTTACGAAATTAAGTCTGAGTTAAAAAAAGAAAAGAATAGCACCGAAAAAATGAATGTTCGATTACGAACTAATTGATGAACCATTACAATCTGCTGAAATGTAGTACAGAGTTAATTTTTTTAATAAAATGATAGATGGTGCAATAGTCGACAGTGAATGTCGATTGAAAGCGCTCGAAGAATAATTTGAGCGATTTGGTTTTATCTATGACTAGCTGAAAACCCGGCGTTGTGTGGGCCGCGGTGGAGTAGCAGAACGGTCTCTGGCGCCTTGCTGCGGAGCGCGTGTTTGCTCGCCGTCGGTGGTTCGAGTCCTCCCTGGGGCATGTGTGTGTTGTCCTTAGGTTAGTTTACCTAGGTTTAAGTAGTTTGTAAGCTACGGACTGATGACCACGTAGTTTGGTCCAATAGATTTACAAACATTTGAACATTTTTTTGGCCTTGCCCGGGTATTTATTTAAACTTACATTTAACTATATGCGTGTATACTGTCTGTAAAATTTCCTGCGCCTACAATTTGTACTGTACAAATTATAAATTATAACGTCATACCGAATGCCACGGCTACCGTCCTCATGAATTGAAGCTTACGTGTGCAAAATTTCATAAAGATTGGAACAAAATTGTAGATTTGTATGCAACACGTACACACAAACATACGGACACTCTGTTTTATATATAAAGATATCAATTATTTGAAATCTCTATCCAAGGAGGACCTTCTCAAGCATTGTAATGATTTAGGTATAATACTCCGGGAACCCGAAATTAGTGACATACAGTCATTAGAACATTACAAGAAACCCCAGCTTTTAAAATCCAACCCACTAGACACAATCAAAGACGCAAAACAACTGCTTCAGCACATTTTAGAAAACAATTAAGAGAAGTATATCCAAATGTTTACATAACAATCAGAATCATCGTTACAGTTCCAATCAGTACAGTTTCAGCCGAGAGAAGCTTCCCAAAGTTAAGATTGATTAAGAGTTACTTTTTAGGTACTAATCTACAGACGTAATGTACTTTGAAAAAAAAAATCATGCTTATGCCAAGGCCGCAAAATATTTTTATTTGTTATAGTCTACCGGTTTCGGCAATTGCTGCCATCAATAGGAAATCAAAAAGATATTTCACATCAAAGTCAATAAGAAAACATTTTCATTGAGCACAGCAACGTCTATTGTGATTGTTTCTAAAAGCCTTTGCATTTTACATCATGTAGTAGGCATTCGTTTAATTAATCTTTAACTTTTGTGTCAATAACGACATCTGTACATATTGTTAGTCTTATTTGTAGTAGTTAAAGATTAATGAAAGGAATACGTACTACATGATGTAAAATGGAAAGGCTTTTAAAAACAATCACAGTATTTTATTGTAAATTAGTCGTTGCTGCACTCAGTAAAATTGTTATCTTAATGGCTTCGATGTAAAATATCTTTTTGATTTCCTGTCGATGGCAACAAATGCCGAAACCGGTAGAATATAACAAAGAAAAATATTTTGCAGCCTTGGCATAAGAATGATTTTTTCAAAATTACGTGAGAAGCAGAATGAGGCAAGAAAGACTACCTGCGTTGTCAGTACCATCAACTGAAGCGAAAATAGCGGCTAGTATTAATAGTTATGTGATCTTTAAAAAATTTTGTGAGTCGAAAAGCCGAAAAGTTCTCTATTTTAATTTATGATTGTAATTTTTGTTATTGCAATAATACTTGTATATTATACAAATAAAATATTAGTATAATGATTATTGATGTATAATTCAGCTCATTTTATTTAACGTTTTCTTCCCTACTGAAAAATGAGAGAGGCCTCGCAAAGACGAGTTCGCCGACGCCCAGTTTTCGTCTAGCACCGCCACTGAGTGTAAAAGGTAGAAGAGACAGAAATTAATTAATTACATATATATAAAATACAAAACTATAAACAGCAAACAGAAACATTGTACACATTTTGCCCAAAAGCGGGCTACGACGACAGCATTTGGGGTTGTCAACATCAGGTCCTCTAAAGTCCAATGTGAAGGACATTCAGTGCACTTACACATATGATGGGTCGTCTGCACGCCTCCACAATCACAGAGGTTAGATGTAGATGTAGTAAGAAGACGAACTGAACACTCCAGAATTCAATCCAAGAACAGCTGCCAGCATGCGAAATTTAGAAGTAGATGTTTCTGGAGTAGTAAAACAACTTAAGTCACTAAACAAAAACAAATCTTCCTGGCCATATTGTATACCAATAAGATTCCTCTCAGAGTACGCTGATGCAATAGCTCCATACTTAGCCATCGTGTACAACCAATCACTCAATGAAAGATCCGTACCCAAAGTCTGGAAAGTTGCCCAAGTAACTCCAATATTCTATAAAGGCAATAGGAGTCATTCCCAAAATTACAGGCCAATCTCATTGACGCCGATTTGCAGTAGGATTTTGGAACATATACTTTGTACGAACATTATGAACTACATCGAAGAGAACGACCTATTAACCAATAGTCAACACGGAGTTAGAAAGTATCGCTCTTGCGAAACACAGCTTGCCCTTTATTCACATGAAGTGATAAATGCCATCGACAAGGGTTCTCAAATCGATTCCATATTTCTGTATTTCCAGTAGGCTTTTGACACGGTACTTTACAAGCGGCTTCTAATGAAATTGCGTGCTTACGGAATTGTGCAATTGGATTCACGATTTCCTATCAGAAAGGACACAGTTCATAGTAATTGCCGGTAAGTCATGGAGTAAAACAAAAGTGATATCTGGCGTTCCTTGTATTTATAAACAATTTAGGAGACAATCACAATCTGAATAGCTTCATTAGACTGTCCGCGGATGATACTGTCGTTTATCGGTCGAAAAATAGAGGATCCTTGCTCCTAAAAATGAGAATCGTATTATAATGAATAAAAAACAGCCTGTTCAATCCCTCTAAAGATCTTGTAGAAACATTTTTCTTTTGCAAATCTATGTAGATGAATTTAAAATTTTGGGAAACAGACCAACTTTATTTACCAACTACGAGCACTTAATGGTATCCTCGGAATTTAGGGAGGAATCTCATTACTCCAACCTAATATAGCTGTTATTGAAACATTACTTCAGTTGTAGAATACATCATTTATGTAAAGCCAAATGTGCGCAGGAAAGAGGTAAGCAGATTAGGCAAATGTACACGAAATTAATACTGTTTAAAGGACAGTGAACAGGCGTGTTTTGTTGTATGAATGAGATGGTGTTTAGCCGGTGTAGTGTATGTGCCATTTGTAATTAAACTTTCCGCTTTGCCTGCCACACACTTGTTTCCTATCATTTATGCTTTATCCATATTAGCTTGGCTATAAAAATAACAATAAGCAGGTAGAGAATGGTTTGTTAAGTCATTGTGTAAAAGTACACCTGTCGCTGTATCTTAGTTTGATTTAACGTAATGTATATATTGTCTTAAATTTGTTTATTTCATGTATTTTTCATTTGTTGTATGCTAGATATATTTCTTATGTAACGTCATTTTCTATATTGAATCATTTAGTGTAAACCCGCATGAATGCAAGGACATTCTTATGCTGTAAGTTAGCAATGCGTCAGAGAAAATGTTCAACCTGTTGTAAAGACTGTCTTTGGCACAAAAGTAGTAGCTGTGAGTGTCGCGCTGCTGAAGCAGTCGCGGTGCGGACTCGCCAAAGTAAAGACATAAATGCAGTCGCGGAGCGGACTCGCTATAGTAAACACATAGATGTTTTGTCGATAGCGCAGAGGCACGGTAGGCGCAGTGTGGCGCGAGTTTTATGCAATTGCAATAAGCCTGAGAGGCGTACTGTTTAATGTATTGAACGAAGTGCGAAATAAGTTTATTTATACTCGATCAGTGTAATCCTTTTCCATGTGTGCAAGAAAAGTAATTGTTTGGTATCAAGTCTATTGTCACCGAGTGTGATCGTTGTTGTAGTGAGAGTACCTATTGTAATCATATCTGTCTTGTATGGACTTCACGACGAAGACGACGAAAGCAGATGAGTACTTTTGTAACATTTTATTTTGTACGCATGTAAATGTAGTATCAACCCAATCAGAACTTTGGTTCAATTATACATGACTTATTTTGAAACCAGTCTCAATTTTGTAAGTAGTTGTAGTCACCCCATTATCACCATTATTAGATTATATTAATTATACAAGCCTGTACATTGACTAACAAGTTCAATCATTTTCAAAGTAATTACGATCAGTTTTAAAGAAAATTGCTAGACGAGTTAAAGAATTGCTAAACGTGTTGCAACCACAGAGACTAGTAATTAAAGTGCAACAGAGTTTGCAAGTAAAGTAAAGTTGGTTTCATTTATGTAGAAAGTAACCAGGCTAACAGTAGTCAAAGTATTACAGTAGTTTTACCAGACTTGACTGAAGTAATTTTTTATGAAATACGTTAAATGCCAAACTCTGCTCAGCCAGTTACACGCGTACGCTACCCAGGCCCTGGAACCAATTTAAAAAAAAAATAGTTTACGTAAAGTTTTATAAGGAACTTGAATGCTTTAAACAATAATATCAAAATTATTGAGAACGTTGACTGTAGTATTTGTGAAGCTCATTTCACCACGGAGTTTCACTGTATTGAGCTATTATCATTGCAATCAGAGTCTATCTGCTATTACAATTTTGATTATAACACGAACACGCCATCACCACTACATGAATTCTGACACATTTATTAGTGAAGTTGTGCTGTTCGTGAATCGTAAGAGGTGCTAGTTGGAGGCTGTAGTCAATGCTAAGTCAGATAGGGCCAAGCTTAATTAATAACCACAGTGATTGTTTCAAGTTAATTAATATCTTTTTTTATTCAAAATTTTTAACTTTCAGTGCGAAAGTGTTGTTGCGACCCATTTGTTGTGATTTGCTGCAACATTCAATAACGAAAATATTATTACCAGAGTATACTGTTACGCATTCTAAATTTTGAGATTATTTGACGACCTCCAACAGGCAATTTTCTTACAATTGCACAAAGTGAAAGCGACATGATTCAGTGCTATAGCAGACGACTGGTTACGCCTACGTGACGTTCTAAAACATGGCGGCCGAGCTTTCAATTTGCTTCAAGTATGGCAGCACCTTAGCCAGTCTATGTTGTTTATATAGGTCGTTGAGTCATACAGTGGGCATATTCTGAAGGTAGTACGGCGAATGCCCGTTGGTGGCGCTCATGAACAATTCGCCAAACAGCTCAATTTTAAAGTATTACGAGGGCCGGCGCAAGCCCAAGTGCCGCCCCGTGCGAGCTGCTAAATTGCCGCCCCCCTCCAACCCCACGATTTTTTGTTTTTCAAAACGTTTGTGGAATTTTATGTAAACAAATGTATAGGAAATGTCAGCAATCAATCGCAATTTTTGTTTTTACTTTTCAGATCTAGCTAGGTTTTGTCCGCTGAGTGGCCAGTCTCAAAAGCTTTTAATATGTGCTTACATGTAAACCGCCAGGTTGACAGTTACGTTCAGCATGGCGGTATAGATGTAAACATAAAGCATTGAGAATAGCCACACTGTACCCGAAATATATGTAGATCTGGAAAATAAAAACAAAAAATGCGACTGATATGTGACATTCTGTACAGATTTGTACAAAACAGTCGCTGGGCATCAGCTCGAAAATAGTGTTAAACCTGATTGAAGAAATATAGCTAATTTTAACAAGCCTTGTGAATTTACAAAAATGTTCAAATGTGTGTGAAATCTTGTGGGACTTAACTGCTATCAGTCCCTAAACTCACACACACACTACTCAACCTAAATTATCCTATGGTCAAAAACACACACTCATTCCAGAGGGAAGACTCGAACCTCCGCCGGGACCAGCCGCACAGTCCAGGACTGCAGCGCCTAATCCCGCGCAACTTACAAAATTAACGTAAATAAACATTTTTCAGTTGTTGTGAACAGAAAATGTATTCAACGGAAAACCGTATTCAGTAAATAAATGTTGGCAAAGTGATAGTGTGGGAGTAGTATAGTCAAACAAAAGTGCCGGTCAGAGTTTAATTGTGGTTCATGCAGGCGCAGACAGGTGTTTCATGGCTCAAAAACCAAAACGTTTGACTATCACTCAAAAACGAATAGCAAAAATTTTGCAAAATATGTCGAAACCCAACTTACGCCAGGCTTACTACCAATGTCTTTATCCCTTGTAATAACTCGCTGCGTATTTACCCATTCGGAATACCTCTAGTCATTGTAGGTGTTGGACATGTTTCACTAGTAATGTTCAACCATTTTTATCCATCATGCGGGAAGAATAAAACAGAAACTGTCATTGAAGGGCTTAGCAAAATTGCTTGAGGCTTAACACATAATCGCAGTATCGAACGTTGCATGTGAATTTCCAAATTAGATTTCGTCTTCTGCATATTAGTTGTGAGTAAATGCAAGGCGCGTGACAGACTGGCAACGGTCTATAAGAATACTGACGTGTACGCCAGGCTGCTTCCCCCTCTGTGTTCTACGGCGTAAACACGACGGTGCTGCCACAGTGGCGAGCAAGAAATTAATCCTCCTCCCTCTCCTTATTAAACAGGGGCGGCCGGCAGGTAATCGAAGCGTCTTGCCGCAGTTCCCGAAGCCGCTGCTTCCGAGGTTTATCTTTCGAATTCCCTCTTGGGCATGAATGTTGAGTTTGTCTACAAAAATAAAAAAAGGGGGGTGCGGCAGATTTGCCGCCCCTCGGAAAGTGCCGCCCCGTGCGGCCGCACGTTTCGCACGTGCCTTGCGCCGGCCTGTGAGAACTGCCAAAAACATACAACAGAAGCTGATACAGACCATTGATGCCGTATTTGCATCATGATAAATTAAGTGTTTGTGACTAGTTAAAAAAGAGTAAAAAAGCTTTTTTTTTCTTTTTTATTTTTTTTTTATTTTTTTTTTATTTTATTTTATTTTTTTTTTTTTTTTAAAGAGCTTGAAATTATTAAATGTACCTGCAGATCTGATAAACGGGTGCTTAACGATCAGCTGATTAGCTGTAACCAGTGGTATTTTGACCCTAAGGTGTCTGTTCTAAGAATTAGTCAATTCTGATGCTTCCATATGACTGCTTATATTTTCTCATTTTCCATTGGGTAATACATAACTTAATTTCTGTGCGGAAGTCGTTTTTAACCTGGGTCTTTTGCTAGAGTCTGTCTGTTGAGCTGTAGCTCCACAAGACCAATGATTGCTTAGTAACTTATTGTCTATTTTAATCTTATGATATATGAGAGAGATTTTTTAATTTTCTGAGATTTCTTATTCAGCTGAACGGGAAGAAAGATCTTCGTAACCATGTATAAACATTTCTTTAATATACAAATTTTAACTGGTCACAAGCATGATGCAAATACGGCATCAGTGGTCTGTATCAGCTTCTGTTGTATTCCTTTGGTAGTGTTGACGTAGTAATCTAGACATCGGCACGTTGACCAGTAGTGTGAAGGTGCTCCTATCATTGCACAGTCGTGGCCGCCACTGCTGTTCTGTTTAAGAATTTCTGAGGATGGCCCACAAGGGTGAAACGCGTAAAAAATAAATAAAAGAGTTGAAACCACGACTGTCTTTTATTGCTGAGAAAAAAGTCTTCTAATACAATCGACACCTGTTTGCTTACTTGTTTAAAAATAGATATGAGAAGAACATAAATAAAATATTGACAGTACTTCTCAATGGACTAAACATAGCATCGGCATTTGACTTCAGGTAAAGAACATCTACCTAAATTACAATTCATTCTTTTTGAATAACTTTAAGCTGGCAGAAATAAAAATTAATACACCCTCATTGAGATTTCCAATTGAAATAAGATTTATTGTTGAAACTGTGCGTATGGCGTACAATGGGAGACAAAATGATTACCCAGTTCCAGTAATTTGAAGTCCAAGAACAGAGGTCTGCGCATGCCCTTAGTTCCGAAGTGCGAGCGTTGCCAACTCTGGCGGTCTTCGGAACTTCATCTTGATGTTTACATCGTCAAATAGAAGAATTATGATAGTTACGATACAGTATATGTCGAGATTCATAGCAGCGTAATTCACTGTGACGATACATATGGCAGGGTCAAGGAATAGGAAAGAGAGTAGGGAGATTAATTGAGTCTCCCATTTCCAAAACCTCGTATCTCCATTTGTTTTCTTATATTAACTCTTTTATATTTATCCCAGAAGCCATACAGGATCTAAAACTGTTATATGCAGTGCATATTTCATGCTCTGAAAAACATAATTTTCCAAAAACCCTTATTTCTGTGCACGTGCCAAGTGGTATTCAGAATACATTTTAAACATTAACATCTTGAGAGGGAAATGTGTCTTTATTGTGTTTAGATTCCTATATTGTACTTTTCTCATATTGGTATACATTGAAAGACGGCTGTCTGCCATCTTCCCTAGGTTTTTAACTTTGTAAATTATCTAAGTTCACTAGACGGCCTTTTCTGCTTAATGAGAACGCCCTTCGTTCGGAGGCATGAGGAAAAGCATTGCATTTCATGTTTTTAAATGTTAGTTTCTGTAATATTGCTGGGATTTTTTATGCTAATAATTTATCATTGTGTCTATGAACGTGGCAATATGAACGGTTTCTACGTGACGCCGCTGTCCCTGTGAGAATGTGTACTTGCTTTATTCTGTATGTGCATGAATGATAATCTTCTAGCATTGGAGTCTGAGTGTATGTATGAAAATTTTCGTCGTCGGCTGCTGGCTGCGCACTTTGCACCTCTGGCTTCAAGTTGATAGGTAGTCGTTACCAACCTCTGCTTTTGATGCTACCAAAGAGATTCATCCACCCTTTGGTTACAAGTTGGGGTAGCAATGCTCACTAGCGAGCCTCAGTAGGATGCACAAGTTTAAGCTCTCCCCCACCACCTTGTTTTTCCTAGGTTTTGCCGATTTCCGGTGGCTGGACATCCTGTGACTGTGCTTCAACCTGGTAAGACATTCTAATTTTCTTTCCTCCCTTGAGATGGTAGCGATTCGTTGTCTGGGTTGTTAGACTTCAGATCTTAGGTTCATTTTTCAAGATAAGTTTCTCTGATCATGTACGGAAATGTATTCAATTTCAATTTTGCATAGGTAAATGTGGTGAATATGCAACTAATTAGGTTTGATAATGGCTGGGAATCGGTAACCTGTGTGAGACTAGCTGGCAGTGTATGAACTCTGTTTAATTTCTTTCTAGCTTTGTGGAATACTTTTATTCTATGTAGTCCACGTGAAATATTATTTTCCGTTTCCTCCTTCTGCGAGTGATACGTACTCCACGTGGTGTATTCTTAGAACAAAGCCATCAGCTACCCCTGTGGCTGTTTCTAGGCCCTTCAGGCAAGAAATCATGTATGTATCTAATTTTGCTTATTACAATGCGATCTTATCTCCGTCTATTTTAAATTGCTGTTTCGTTTCCAAACTTGTACTTTGCATTCGGACTTCTTTAGTAAATTCTCTTCTAGCCTTGTTCAATACCCTTTATTAGCTTGCTTATGAAATACTACGTATTTCTAGGAGCTGATTTTTAAAGACTGGACTTCGTCCATCTGTGTAAAACCTTCCCAATCGCTTCTAACTGTATTTCTTTAGCTTCCTTATGATATCTTACGCATTTCTAAGGGTTGCATGCTGTAGCTATTTTTCTTTATTTTTCGGAAATTGAATTTTTGTATTTTTCACTGGTTTTCGGAACCACATGGCTCCCAACTGCGACTTCAAGGGTTTATAGCTAGTTACTTGAGTTCTCGCCACTGGTCACACACCAGTGCCTTCCTATTGTGTATTCTTGCTTCGTAATCTGCGATTCCGTTGGTTTTTGTTGAAATGAATACGATCATTAAGCCTTCGCCTTCAGTGGGATGCGAATATTTAATGTAGCAGAGACGTTCCATGTGTCTTAATAATTTCACATGGTTTGATTTGAATGGAAATTAATCTCGCTATTATCGTGTACCATCTCAAGTAAAGAAAGACAGACCAGAGCGACCCACAAAGTTTCTTTTTTCTTGTGTTGTGTGGTACATCCTGGTTCGCTGAATTTCGCCTACGACAGCGGCGCCTGCTTCTGCTTCGTATCAGCACGCTGAGTTGGGTGAGTTTCGCTTTTCTTCGCGCGTGTGAGTGGCTGAATGCTTATTGGCTGTAAATTCCTCCCCCGACTATGTTCAGTTCAGATCACTTTAAGTGAGTTTTTCAATGGGATTCACTTTTATTGTTTAACAAAATTGGTTCCCCCACTTGCACATGTTTGAACTGAATAAATAATTTATTGTCAGTGAAATTTCATTCTACTTTTGTATATGTGTTAATGAATACCTTCCTCTTTTATTTAATGTTTTTCACCAGTGCTGAGAACAAATTTAGGTGCATATTATCATACTTTAATTCCGTTGCGCCATAAATGTTCTCACAGCCATCTTCATGAAATGGTTTACTTCGGGGTGGCTTGTATATAAATGATTGTGTGTAATTCTCGTGATCTACGATGTGTGTTGGCCACCGTCTCTTTGTCTTCCTGCTGCTAAAGTAAATTTTGAGTCAGTTCTCAAATTCTGGGGCCAGGAAACAAGATTCTGTTGCAGGAAGTAGTTAGTAGTTAACGCGAATCCTTTAGCTGTTTTTTTACGGCCAGAATTATATGTTTAAAGTAAGCTTTTAACTATCTGCCCTCAGATAGCGTTAATTTTACTATTAAAGGTGGTCTTTCAACATGTTACCTTGGATTTGGGCGCGAAGAGTTATTAGCGATGAGGTGCTGAACAGAATTTGAAGAAAAGTAATTTGCCGGCCGCGGTGGCCGAGGGGACTGAGGCGCTCCAGTCACGGTCTGCACGGCCACTACGGTCGGGAGTTCGAATCCCCCCTCGGGCATGGATATTTGTGCCGTCCTTGGTCTTAGTTAGTTCATAAGTAGTTTGTAAGTTTAGGGACTGATAACCCCGTAGTTAAGTCCCATAGACTACACAAACATTTGAAACATTTGAAAAGTAATTTCTGGCATGTCTTGACTAAGAGAAGGTATCCATTGGTGGGACACATTGTAAGATATCAAGGAACCGTCAATTTAGAATTAGAGAGAAGTGTATGGGGTAATGACGGAGCCCGAAAGACGAATACAGGAATCAGGTTCAGAAGTTTGTCGTTTCATAGATGAAGAGGCTTGCACAGGACTGGGTAGCGTGAAGAGCTGCATGAAACCAGTGTTAGGACTGAAGAACGCAACAACAGAAAAAAAACTTCTCATATAAATGTGGCCCAATAGTAAATGAAAAGAAACTTGGAAGCTAGTTAACCCTAGAGACACTGAAGTGTTTGTGTGGCCCAGTCGATCTTTTATTTCTCTTTGTCCCTAAATCTTACACAGAAAAAACGGTAGCATATTTTCTGATGGAAAATTAGAATCCTGTTATCGTTCCTGTGTCCGCAGATGCCTCTGCTGTAAAGCGTATTGTCTCGACCGTTTGCTCTGGGGCAGATGGTGGCGACGCTTCTAGCCAGCTGTGACTTGTTTGCCGCGCAGCTGTTGCTCTAGTGTGTCGAGGCGGGCTTCTGCTGTCAACACAATAGCGCTGTCAGTGAACACACACTGGTGAATGCAAGTGCGCAGCACATACGGCCGACTTCGAGAAACAGTCTCCCTCTACCCTGAACATTTATTTTATCGATTTCTACATCTACGTAGAAACTCTGCTACTTACATTTAAGTGCATGGCAGAGGGTTCATTAACCACTTTCATAACCTTTCTCTACCGTTCCATTCTCTAATAGCGCGCGGGAAGAAAGAACACCTAAATCGTTCCGTTTTCGAACTAATTTCTCTTATTTTATTGCGATGTTCATGTCTCCCTATGTAGGTCGGTGCTAGCATAATATTTTCTCATTCATAAGCAAAAGTCGCTGATTGAAATTTCGCAAATACAACGAATAACGTCGTTCTTTAATGATTGTCACCCCAATTCGTGCAACATTTCCTTGACGCTTTCCCCTCTGTAACGTGATAAAACAAAACGAGTTGCCCTTCTCTGAACCTTCTCAATGTCTTCCGTCAGTCCCACCTGGTGAGGGTCCCACACTGCGCAACAGTTCTCCAGGAGAGGACGCACAAATGTGATGTAGGCAGTCTCTTTGGAGGAGCTTTTGCATCTTCGAAGCGTTCTGCCCATGAAACGCAACCTTAGGTTCGCCTTCCACCACAATATTTTCTATGTGTTCTCTCCACTCTAGGTTGTCCGTCATTATAACTCCTAGGTATTTGGTAGAATTTACGAGCTTGGAATAAACTCTTTCAAGTTCTGAAGCAAGCAGGAATATAATATAGGGAGCGTAAGGTTATTTACAACTTGTACAAAAACCAGACAGCGGTTGTCAGAGTTGAAGGGCATCAAAGGCATGCAGTGGTTGGGAAGGGAGTAAGACAGGGTTGTAGCCTTTCTCCAATGTTATTCAATTTGTACATTGAGAAAGTTATAAAGGAAAGCAAGGAGAAATTTGGAGCAGGAATTAAAGTTCAAGGTTAAGAAATAAAAAACCAAGCGATGCTGAAGGAATTAGATTAAGTAACGAAACAATAAAGGAGGAAGATGAGTTTTCTTAGTTTGGGCAGTAAAATAACATCTCATGGTCGCAGTACAGAGGATATTAAATGCAGAATGGCAATGGAAAGAAAAGCGTTCTTGAAAAAGATAAATTTGTTAACATCGAATATTGATATAAGCCTAAGGAATTCCTTTCTGAAGGCATTTATGTGAGTGTTGCCTTGTATGGGAGTGAAACATTGACGACAAACAGTACGGACAGGAAGAGGATAGAGGCTTTTGAAATGTGGTGTTACCGAAGAATGCTGAAGATTAGTTGAGTAGATCGCATAACTAATGAAAAGGTACTGTACAGAATTGGGGAGAAAAGGAATTTATGGCATATTTTGACTAAAAGAAGGGATCGCTTTGTGGGACACATTTTAGACATCGAGGAACTGTAAATTTAGGATTGGAGGGAAGACCAAGAGACGGATATAGTAAGCAGATTCAAATGTATGTGTGTTGCCGTTCTTATGAGGAGATGAAAAGGCTTGCTCAGGATAGAGTAGGGTGGAAAGCTGTATCAAACCAGTCTCCGGACTGAAGACGATAACAACATAACAACTATTAAAATTACGGTGGGTCTTTTCAATCCTTAATCCACTTTGTCGGCACATATTTCTCCAGCGCACTGTTCACAATGCATTTAAATTTTGCCCATATTTCCTCTACGCCCTGTTCGGGAGTGCATCGTGGATAAACAGTTCAGACAAAGAGCGAATAGAAGCTTCTGATACTTGGTTCTAGAGAAGAATGCTGGAGATTTGATGTATAACTCGTGAAACTAACGAGGAAA
This sequence comes from Locusta migratoria, assembly GCA_026315105.1. Taxonomy (NCBI): domain Eukaryota; kingdom Metazoa; phylum Arthropoda; class Insecta; order Orthoptera; family Acrididae; genus Locusta; species Locusta migratoria. Next base: position 831,927,258 of record CM048744.1, read on the forward strand.
TACTGAAAAGAAGTGAAGGCGAAAGAAATTTGTGGTATATCTTGACTAAAAAATTAGTTTAGGATTGGAGGGAAGTACGTGCGGGGGAAGGAGATTATAGAGCAGCCGAAATGAACGATGCTTCAGGAAGTACGTTAAGTAATTATCGTTCAGAGTAGAAGTCCTTGACAAAAATTTGTTATAAAGTCCCCCCTAAAGGCATTTGGCCTGATTATAGTCTTGCACGCCTAGCTAAGACAAATCTTTAAAAGAAGCAACTTTCCCAGTGGGAAATAGTTCACGTCATGGAGTTGTATTAGGAGGAATAAATTTGGTTAGACAAATAATGTATTTATACAGGAAAAGAGAACCAAATAACTAAAATATAAACTTGTTATTTATTGCCCATTAGTGATACTCAACAAAGGTTTATGGTATGGAAAGTATGATAATAGTTCCTTGTTAACAAATGATCGACATGGCGTGAGAAAAATATGTCAATGTATGTGCCGTTTCTGGTCCCCGGGATTGAGGGGGTCATTGTTCTTCTAGAGGTTGGATGTTTCACGCCTGAAGTCGATAAACTGTGCACCATAAGTATTCCGCAATTTAATATTTTATTAATGTTCCCTCCGAAAACGATAGGCATCAATCAGATGATACTCATTCTCCTTCACTACCTTGAATACACATTATTTGTATGGATTCTTCCGATGCTTCTTGGTAGAACAATTCCATATTTAGGGTTAAACAAATAAACTGTTTTGTTGTATTGATTTTTTTATTCTCTCCGAACTAGTTTTCGGGTTATTAGGCCAACATCAGGAAACAACTGACTAGCGTTACTGCATTTCAATGATGTTTTTATTGTTTTCTCTCGTTACAGGTAGTAGTCAATAAACTTGCTTATGTTACTTAAATTATGTGGTATTATATTACAATGAATGGTACATATTTTAGTCGGGTCGTTATCTCTGTTCTGAATTGTAAAAATGAACACTTGTTGCAGTTGTTGTATATCAGACATTACAATCTACCCGTCCCGATAACCATGTTTACGACCGAATGTTTAGATTATTTGTGATGATTTTATTGCACACTGATTGTCTTCGTTCAGTTTAGGCCATGCTGTTTTTCGTGCACTTGTTAGTGCCTGGCTGTCACATGCAATTCATGGTCGCCAGAATTACGACGTTGTTTGTGTGTGTCATTGACTACTTTCCAAATGAACTTGGTTTACCGATAATATTGCAATGTTACGAGTCACTATGTTAAAAAAAAAAAAAAAAAAAAAAAAAAAAAAAAAAAAAAAAAAAAAATCCATGCCTGTGGTGCACGTTTCACTGAAGAACCTTCGAAGAAAGATGGAGGGAGGCTTGCTGTGAAAAAAATATTCAGTTCGTGGTTTTCACGTGGACAAACTGTTTGGTAGTTCCTGAAAGCCGGCCGCGGTGGCCGAGGAGACTGAGGCGCTTCAGTCACGGTCTGCACGACCACTACGGTCGGGGGTTCGAATCCCCCCTCGGGCATGGATATTTGTGCCGTCTTTAGTATAAGGTAGTTCATAAGTAGTTTGTAAGTTTAGGGACTGATGACCCCGTAGTTAAGTCCCATAAGCTTAACAGACATTTGAACATTTGATTTAGTTCCTGAAAAATTTCCTCTTTCTTTTGTGTGAAGGACTTCTACCGTCTGGATGGAATTCCATACGAAAAACATTATTTTCTCTCCTGATGTGGGAAAGCACCTTATTGCTTAAACGACTCCACAGAAACGTTTCCGGATCTATCTTTCGTAAAATTTTATTGGGTAGTGACAGGCTGTGCTTTCCTTCAGATGGAGACGTTTTGTAGAAAACTCTGGAAAACAGACGAAAAACTATTCAAAACACTCTGCCTTGGTCAGTAGACATGGACGGACACAGAGATGTAGTGTCGACTTTCATTTCAGAGTCATCTTATCACTCCATGACAAACTCTGACTGTAATGAAACTACTGCTCCTAGTAAGCTACAGCAGACAGTTCCACTCTGAGCCATCGTTCTTTTCATCTAGGGCTGCGATTACGTGTTTTCATTTCGTTCCTCTCGAGCTTCATTATAATACGTGACTTGCATGTCACAGGTTATAGTAAAGGCATCATCCACGATTGGGGGAGGGGGGTAGAGTTATTTGTAAGTGAAATCAATACTTTCTTTTTTCCTGGTTATATTTACAACTATTGTGCATATAACAGCGACTGCGTGCTTGGTGAGATAATCTGTCGGGATAATAATTGCACTTACCTTATCCATTCCTTAGGGGTCTGTCAAGCAGATAAAAGGTGCCATTGAAGTATCTCCGTATTCACTGTTAATATTATCATTTTGTTTTTCTTCTTGTAATTTTAAATCACTGTTGTTGTCTTCAGTCCGGAGACTAGATTTGATGAAGCTCTCCACACTGCTCACTCCTGTACAACCCTCTTCATTTCTGAATAACAAAAGCAACGCACATCCGTTTTAACCAGCTTACTGTACTCTTCTCTTGGCCTCCCTTCTTTTAATAAACTTATGCCACAGATTTCTCTTCTTCCTAACTCTGTTCAGTACCGCCTCATTAGTTACGCGACCTACCCTCCAATCTTCATTATTCTGCTGCAGAACCACATTTCAAACGCTACTATCGCCCTTTTATCTGAACTGTTTATCATCCACATTTCAGTCTCGCACAAGGGTACACTACAGACAATGCCTTTCACAAAATATTTGCTAACATTTGGATTATTATTTGATATCAGCAAATTTCTTGTCTTCAGCAATGCTTATCTTGCCATTGTCATTAAGCATTTTAATGGGTTTTCTTCTTTCCGTAATTCTGCCATCAGACAGGCTTCAACTGGATGTCCTCCACATCGCTCAGTCTTGGGCATCCTCCTTCATGTGCTTCCTTCACACCTGTTAACATACCATCCTTCTTACAGTTGTCCCTCGTTTGCTATTTTATTTTACCTCCGTTATCCTCTGCAGTAGACAGATCCTGCTTAATGTGTGCCCCACCCAAGCTTTCGTTTCTTTCTTTATTATTCTAATGATAATCCTTTCCTCTCTTGAACTGCTCAATACTTCATTTCTCGTTCTGTACGTCGATTTCATTTCCCCAAATTCTTCACAACACCCACATTTAAAAACTGTCCAAATATTTTTGTTGTTAGTCTGACTGTCCATGTTTCAGAGTCATAAGAAACCTCGCTCCACACAAAACATTTGGCGAACCTCCTCCGAAATTCCCATAACTATTAGAGAAGATTACTCTGTTATGCCATGGGAGTTTGGTGACGTCCCTGCGAAAGTTTCGTTCTCCACAGCTATTTTTCTATTATCGTTCAGATTTTAAAAAAATCTTCGAATTTATATGCAGAGCTCTCCTTTTGAAAAATACCCGTTTATTGGTCTGAATAAGTGTTATGTTACTAATTCATTAAATTTTAGTGTTTATTTCCAATCTTTATCAGGAAGACCGAAAACCCGAAATCAGCAACCACATTTTCAAAAGATTAAAAACATAATTTAATTCTTCTTCGTGCAATTACTGGATGATAACTACTCAGACGATTTTTTGGCAATGTCAGTTTTTCAATAAATCCTAGTAATAGTATAGGTCATCTTCCAATACTGCTAGTTCACTAGTAATATAAAAAAAGGAACCAATGTCAGTCCTCTACGTTCTCTAATCCATCCATTATCAGTAATTTTCTGCCCAAATAAAAATAACAACAACAAAAAATTAACTACACATTCATAGCAGTGTTTCCTTATCTAATACCCTCAACATCTTGTCATCTGCAAACTTTAAAGATTTTATTCCTTCTCCTAAACTTTAAAGCCTTTATCATATTTCTCATTGCTTTCTTCACAACCTGCTCAACGTGTTACTTGATAACACTGGGGGATAGCTACAACCATCTCACACTCCCCTACCACTGCATCCCTTTCATGCCCTAAGGCTCTTGTAACTGCTGTATGGTTTATCGAGATAACTTTTAGTTTCCTGTATATTACCCCTGACACCTTCAGAATTTGAAAGAGTGTATTCCAGTCAACATTGTCAAAAGTTTTCCTCTGATCTACAAATGCTAAAAACGTAGGTTTACCTTTCCTTGGCCTATCTTCTGAGCTAAGTCGTAATGTATTACCTCTCATGTTCTTGCCTTTCTTGAAAATCCAAAATGATCTTCCCTGAGGTCGAATTCTACCATTTTTTCCTTTCGTCTGTAAATAATTCGTGTAATATTTTGCAACCATGACTTATTAAACTGACAGCTCTGTTAATTTCACACTTACCTGCATCTGCTTTGTTTGGAATTATTATATTCTTTTTGAAGTCTGCGGGTATTTCACATACATCGTACAATTTGCACACAACGTGGAACAGATTCTTCATGACTGGCTCTCCCAACGATATCAGCTGTTGAGAGGAAATATCATGTACTCTGGGAGCCTTCGTTCGACTCAAATCTTTCAGCGCTCTGTCAGATTTTTCTCAAAGTATCATAGCTCTTATCTCGCCTTCATCTACTTCTTCTTCCCTTCCTACAATACTGCTTTTAACTTGGTTTCTCTTGTATAGTCCATCTACATATTCCTTCCACCTTTCTCCTTTTCCTTCTATGCTTAGTATTGGTTTTCAAACTGAGCCCTATAGCTGAGCATCCTTCAGCTTCGTTTCTCTTTTTCAAATGTCTCTCGAATTTTCCTGTATGCGATAGCTATTTTTTCCCCACCTGTACATGCTTCTACGGTCTTAATTTGTTCTCTAAGACACTCTTGTTAGCCAATTTGCACCTTCTGTTAGCATCAATTTGTTTAGCGGTCTATATTCCATTTTCCCAGCTTCATTTACCGCATTTTTACATTAAAAAATGATCCGTTAAACTAAGTATCTGCAAGGAAGTGTACTAGATCTTGTCTTTCTAGCTATTTTGTCCTCTACGGTCTTCACTATTTCACCTTTTAATGCCACCCATTCGTCTTCTACTATTTACATTCCTCCATTTCAGTCAATTATTGCCTAAAGCTCCATCTGAAACAGTAATTTGTTTCCTTCTCTTCCTTTTCCTTCTACCGATTTCCAACCCCCCATGACAATGAAGTTTCCCCTCCCTTAACTGTTTGAATAATTTCTTTTATATGGAAGACATTGGTTCGTTGGAGGGCTCTGGAATAAATTTGTAATTGTTAGCAGCCAATATCGCTATCTATTTAAACGGATTTCCCGTTTCGATTGTACTTGGGCGTCATCTTCTTACCTCCATCATTCATCCTTATCAGAAATTGAGATACACTGTAAAGAAGTGATTGGTTATCTTTGGGATCAGTAATGAGTTAAGTACTCGAAAACGGGCTTATAACCTAGGTCGTACAGCACCAATGAAGTTTGTGAAACAAGATTAAAAAGTTTTTATTTTAGTGTGACTCAGTGTTTCACCAAGAACCAACAGTTGAATCAATTAAAATGAAACTGAGTTTTTATTTAATGTCCCGTACTCATCTGATCGTAAGTCCTCTTCAACCTGGTTCTGAACTTCACTAACCTCGATTATATTTCAACTTATACAGTTCCCTTTCCAATTTTTTCTAGCATACCTACCCTATTAAGAGATCTAACATTACATGTTCCGAGCCATAAAATGCTACTTATGTTTTCCTGATAAGCTCCTCCTGAGTAGTTCCCATCGTGAGGTTCTCGCTGCATGTTTTCCAGGACTGCAACTTGCTGTTGCTTTCAGATGTTACCAGTAACTTTATGGCAAAACCACATCAGCTGATATTACAGGGCCATCTCAGTCAATCACCCAGACTGTTGCCCCTGAAAAGGCTGCTGCCCCTCTTCAGGAACCACACGTTTGTCTGGCATCTCCACAGATACCACTCCGCTGTGGTTGCACCTGCGGTACGGCTATCAGTATTATGGTGGGACGCAAGCCATCCCTCTTCATCAATGTCTATGGTTGATGAGGGTCAGTAAATCATTTTAATGTCTGCTTTCCGTTAGTATCTGTGGCTCAATACTGCCAATTCAGTCGCTAGATAACCTGCCCCAGTTATTAATCAGGAATGACTGTGTAAGGACTGGCACTCACATTACGTTCGAGAAAGCTTTTCCTTTCTTGATGTGCGATATGTTGCAAAACAGACATGAAAACACATCTGAGTTTATGTGGAGCAATGTGTCTCCATATCAGACAGCACAAACAGATTACAAAAGTGGCCATAATATTTGTGACTAGAGTTGGTGACTTCCAACCTCAATCAGGGTTGCCATCTGAGTTGTTGACATTGATACAGCTGCCTCACTTTAATAATAAAAAAAAGTGTCTTTAATTTTTTAAAGGTATCATATGGCTTTTTTCTGTTAGCGTACATGTTTCTATAGCAGGGGTCGCCAACTTCATTATATCCAAAATCTAGCGTTCACTTATAAAACCCTGTGCAATCTACCGCTTAAATACTTCTTCAAATTTTAAATGAAAGAGTATATTCAAATATACAGTAATGTAGTATTTTTATTTCATTAAGAGGAAGTTATTCTTTCTACCATATGTAGTATATTAATTTTAAGAGGAAAAGTATTAAATGGAAAATTATTCTTACTGCCACTAATTATACAGTTATGCACTACTCTTTTTAAGAGGAAAAACATTAAATAGAAAACATTTCTCTCTACCATTACACGTTTCTTGAAAATATAAATAAAACAGTATAGTTCAGTTTACAGTTAAGTAGTATTTTATTAAGAGGGAAAACTTAATTTGAAAATTATTCTTAGTATCTACTTTATATTAGTGTGTGCACTGTGCCTGAGTATCTTATGCCAGGTTATCAAAGTCAGGTTTGCAGTTGGAAATTGCCAAGCTTAAAGAATCCAATGCGTCAGTGTCTGTCAAACGAGAATGGTGTCTACTTTTTGTTTGTTTCAAGTAGGAAAATGCTGATTTACACAAATTTGAAGCAAAACCCTAATGCAGCTGTTCAACACATTTCTCCAAAACAGTATATTTCTCGTTGGAAACCAATGATACAAAATTCAGATTTAAGGATGACCTTGATTTTAGAAATATATTGCAGTGGAGAGTAATAATTTCACTTTGCAGTATTTGGGGTTCATTTGAAATGTGTCTCCATATTTATTAGCAGTTTCATAGATGTCACTATGATCAATGGAATTAGTATATCGGTAACTGATGAAATCGACCAAACTGAAATTGCAGGCAGAATGTTTTTCCATGTGATCCATGATGTTTACAAATTGTTGGAATTATTTCTTCTCAATGTCAATTATCATTGACACTGTTTGACTTTGAAATCTGCAATAGAACTCATCATTTTTGCTACTGTTTTATTCTTGCCTTGTAGTTTCAGATTCAATGTGCTCAGTTTTCCGGTAAAATCAGCTAAAATGCCAGTGTAGATCACGCAGTTGGTGATGATCATCACCTGTCTCTTCAAAAAATTCTATCATTTCGTTCAAGATATCTCGAAACCTTTGCAAAAATTTGCTTCAACTCAACCATCTCATGTCAGTGTGCAATGCCAAATCCGGCTCCTTCTCGTCTAATTGCTGCTTAAACAGCCGCCTTTGGAGCGAGTTTCTTTTTATAGAATTTACAATTTTGAAGCCAATATCCATCACATGTTTTGTGTTTAATCTCTTACTAGCCAGTGCTTGTTGATGAATTATGCAATGGTAGCTAATGAAACTGGAAAGTTTTCGTCTTTGTGGCACAGATCAATAAAACCATTATGAATACCTGTCACTGCAGGAGCCCCATCAGTAGTCAGTGATACGAGTTTGTTCAAAGGTAGCTGAATCTTGTTAATATATGCTTTGAATGTGAAGATGTCAAGGCCCCGAGTTTTCCCTTTCAAGGAAATCATAGTTAGCAGTTCTTCTTTCGTGAGAAATCGTCAAAGATCATCCGAATAAAAATGAGTAACTGTGCGTTATCAGTGATATCTGTTGATTCGTCAAGTTGTAGAGAAAAATCAGCGCAGCTGGCGATATCTCTCTGATGTTGTTGGTTTATGTTTTCTCATCGTTTCGATACGGCGCATCGCCGTATTTCGAGACAGCTGTAAACCTTGAATAGATTTTTTAATTTCATTTTTATTTTTAAAATTCATGAACAGGGAATCTGACACTTCTTCAAAAATTTCCTTGATGTATTCGCCATCAAAAAAAGGTTTGCACTTCTGTGCAGTTCTACAGGGTGTTACAAGAAGGTACGGTCAAACTTTCAGGAAACATTCCTCACACACAAAGAAAGAAAATACGTTATGTCGACATGTGTCCGGAAACGCTTAATTTCCATGTTAGAGCTCATCTGCCACCTACGCTCACTGGAGCACGTTATCATGATTTCATACGGGATACTCTACCTGTGCTGCTAGAACATGTGCCTTTACAAGTACGACACAACATGTGGTTCATGCACGATGGAGCTCATGCACATTTCAGTCGACGTGTTCGTACGCTTCTCAACAACAGATTCGGTGATCGATGGATTGGTAGAAGCGGACCAATTCCATGGCCTTCACGCTCTCCTGACCTCAACCCTCTTGACTTTCATTTATGGGGGCATTTGAAAGCTCTAGTCTACGCAACCCTGGTACCAAATCTAGAGACTCTTCGTGCTCGTATTGTGGACGGCTGTGATACAATACGCCATTCTCCAGGGCTGCATCAGCGCATCAGGGATTCCATGCGACGGAGGGTGGATGCATGTATCCTCGCTAACGGAGGAAATTTTGAATTTCCTGTAACAAAGTGTTTTAAGTACGCTGGTACGTTCTGTAGCTGTGTGTTTCCATTCCATGATTAATGTGATTTGAATTAGCTCTAAAAAATGAGCTCTAACATGGAAATTAAGCGTTTCCGGACACATGTCGACATAACATTTTCTTTCTTTGTGGGTGAGGAATGTTTACTGAAAGTTTGGCCGTACCTTTTTGTAACACCCTGTATAACTCACTTGGAAAGAAGCTTCAGTTGCAGCCTTACTTTGTTCAATAGGTCAAGAAAACGTGTTTTCATCGATTGCTAATTATGATTTCAACGCAGGCAATTTACTCTTTTTTATTTCGCTGTTAGGTGGAAAGTCAGTCTGACATTTACTGTGAACTGTGTTAAAATGTCGCTCTAAATTTCCTTTCTTCCGTATTGCCACAGATGTATTGCATCTTAAGCAGCAACACTTTTCTTTCGCCATAGCAAAGAAGTAGTGCAGTTTCCATTCATGTGAAAGTGATAGGTTTAAGATTTCTTTGGAGCACTTTTTTTTCGAAGATATGAAGTTATAAAATATCGGCGGTTTTTTATAAAATTGAGTATTGTGTTGTTTGATTTCGTTATACATATAATCCACTACTTCTGTGATAAACAATGAAATCGAACAAAACTTGTAAAAGTTACGGTGAAAATAATCACAAAACCGCCCGAAATCGCCCCATAATAAAATAATAATACGAAGATATTGTCTTACTTTATTTGATGAACCTTCCAGATAATTTCTTTCTTAATTTGAAGATCTTACAGGATTTCAGCATAGCGTATTTACATCGGTAGTCGATGACGTCGTAGCTCTGCCCCACTCCTCCGTCCCACACGCTCCCCACCTATTTCCATCGCGGCGGAAAACAAAAGAGAGCTCCTGTGTGGAAGAGAGGATAAATAATATGATGGAATGGCGTTTGTAAAACGATATAAGATGATGCTCGCAGCAGTTGGTAATTATGTTGCGCAGTGTTTTCTACATACAACTATCAGCTATAATTATGGGGCATAATAAACGTATATGATTTTTAACTTGCCAAGATCGACTGAACTAATAGCCGCGATCAACCGGTCGATCGACTGGTTGGCCACTGTAATGTTACATGCGCCTCCACATACAAAACAATATTTATTTGCCCATATTTAAATTAATTACGCTTATATTTTGTATTTTTCCCTTGTAATTTTGTGTCATTTTCAATGTATCACTAAATTCTTAAAGACGCAAAACGTAAGTCAAAGACTAAGTCTGAACAAAGAGCAATTAGAATAATACATAGATTTAACTATTATTTCTTTTAAAAGAAATGGGTAGTGACGCCATTTTTTCTTCTGTATTATGCTCTCGTCTAGTAAACTTCACTTCCATATTACGCTTGTATACGCCCTGATGAATTGTGAAAATATCTCGATGAGAAAGTTGTAATTGAAATGATGTACTGAATTTATGACATGATCTCGACTGTATGAAGTTAACGAGATTTCACAAAGGTAACTGAACTTTGAATGTGATGTATTTGTAGACTTGCTTCATTTATCTGAATAATAATTGTTTCGTGAGTTTACCGAAATTTGCCCGAGTACTTATTTGTAGTGAGATTGGAACCTTATTTTTTTCCTTTCACATTTTTCATTTAACTGTGATGCTATTTATTTTTTCAGGGCAAAAGAATAGTAAATTACACTGATTTACAAATCTAATTTGTTGGAGATGTGTACAATAAGACCCATTTTTATCACGGTCTTTTATTAAATAATTATTCTAACTGCGACCCTGAGAGTACGAGCGACTTACCATTTTCGATTAATAACAGCCACCCCCATGAACCACAGACATTGCCGAGGTGGGGTGGCTTGCGTGCCTCAACGATGCAGATAGCCGTACCGTAGGTGCAACCACAGCGGAGGGGTATCTGTGGAGAGGCCAGACAAACGTGTGGTTCCTGAAGAGGGGCAGCAGCCTTTTCAGTAGTTACAGGGGCAACAGTCTGGATGATTGACTGAGCTGACCTTGTAACATCAGCTAATGTGGCTTTGGCACACGGTTACTGCGAACGGCTGAAAGCAAGGGGAAACTACAGCCGTTACTTTTCCCGAGGACATGCAGCTCTACTGTATGAAAATATGATGATGGCATCCTCTCGGGTAAAATATTCCGGAGGTAAAATAGTCCCCCATTCGGATCTCCTGGCGGGGACTACTCAGGAGGATGTGATCATCAGGAAAGACAATACTGGCATTCTACGGGTCGGAGCGTGTGGGGTAAAAATCGCAGAGGGAGGCCAAGAGACGCGTATAGTAAGCAGATTCAAGTGGATATGGGTTGCCGTTCTTATGAGGAGATGAAAAGGCTTGCTCAGGATAGAGTACGGTGGAGAGCTGCATCAAACCAGTCTCCGGACTGAAGACCATAACAACAAACAGCCGGAAACGTGGTTACAAAATCAGCAATAGTGATAATGTCTCCAACAGTTAGGTTGACGTTGCTTATCAGTATTAGCCAGGTTAGAAAAAGATGTTAATTACTTTCTTGGTGCGTAGCTCATTAATGTCTATAAAAGTACAGCATAGTAGATTCATTTCAATAGATAGATGGTTTTGCTAACGTAACCGGTATTGAATATTTCTCCCAACCACTCTTTACAGTTATTCTATTTCGTGCACGCATTTACTTGCACAAATTTATACTGATTTAAAAATTTAAATTAATATGATAAAATTAATAGAGGAATGTTTCACCACCCCTGCTCTATAGAGTAGCCATACCCACTTACCCTGTCTAAATATGGACTAAAGTACCCTCCTCCATGCAACATACAAAAAGTTATGTAAACAGTGACGTTCGTCAAGTGTGCAAAATGTCATGAAGATGAGAATAAAACTGTAGATTTCGTCGAAGACAGTATTGTAGAAACTACTTTATGCTATGCACCATACAAAATTTTATGTATACACTAACTTTCCTCTTGTTCTGAAGGTCAAATGCGTAAAATTCCATGAATAACAGACTAAAACTACTTATTTTATTGAAAGGTGTAAGTAAAGTACCTTCCGCCATGCAATATACAAAATTTTATGTACACCTTCCTTTTGTTTTTAAGGCAAGTGTGGAATATTTCATTGAGATGAAAATAAAACTGTAGATTTTAATGTATTACAAAGAAACAATTTTTTCATATATAAGAAGAATATAAAATACATGGATATACAAGAAAAACACAAGATTCAAAAAACACTGTTTTATTTTAAAATATCTTTATGCAATTTATGCATAGTTATCAACATCACTGTAATACCATGTTTGGCTGCATTGTTGGTTAAATCCAATAGTGCATCATTTTAGAAAGCAAAGCTGCTCATAATCTGTTACTGGCCACTTTAGTGTATCTTCTGTTTGTTTTCTTTTACCGTATTGAAAATCAGCATGCTTTATTGGTTATTTCATTAGTTGAATTCTTTGGTACTTAAAAGAGAATCAGAAAGTGACCTATTTATTTTCAATTGTTTTCTCTTGCATTCAATAAGTAACGACACTCGATATTTATTTAATCACTGTGAGTCATGACACAAAAAACTTGCAGTCTCATTCAGCCTGGGGAAATAATTCCCCCTGATATCACGTATAAAACACACTTATCGTAGCGATTATTGTGCGAGGTATGGATTACGGACGTACACGTCCTCCCGTCATCCAGAGCTCACATTTTGCACAGCGATGTAGCATTAGCACAACCACGCTAATGTCGCAGAGTATAAAAATATTTCTCTGAAAAAGTTACACAAACTATACATTCGCATTGTCGAATAATGACTCGTGAGAAGTCTATATAATTTGGTACACAGATATCACATAAGTAATAAACACCTGGTCAGTCATCAGGTACGGTATATATAAAAAGAAACGTAATTCTTTGGTATAAGGCACGGTAAATGCCAACGTCCTTCGTTCATTGAAGGCAGTCGTATAAAATACACTCTCTACACGCATCTAAAAAGTTATGGGGACACATTCGTGTCTACCAGTGTGAAGACACTTTTAAATTTTAAAAAATAAAGAAAAAACGAGGAAAATAGTGCAAATGGCACTGCACCGAGGTGATTGTCCGGTCCGCCTGCAGGGACGGGCCTCGACTTTCTGCGGCTTGGTGCAGTCATTTCGGCGATCACAGTAGAGTTGTCCACGGGCCGGTAGCAGCGGCCATCAGGCTGCTATGCTGGCGGTGTCAGCGGGCCACGAGGCCGGCGACGGCGTCGGTGACGGCGTCAGTGACCGCAGAGAGCGCCAGGCCGGCCGCCTCCTCGTGGTCGTGCGCGTGCTCGTGGCTGTGGCTGTGCCCGTGGCTGTGGTCGTGCTCCTCTGACGCTGCAACACGAGGGGGAGCGTTCAGTCAAGGGCAACACACTCCGATATTCATTGCTAGTTGAGAAGTCTCGAGATTAAGATCCGGAGTGTTTGGTGTATGTAAAGGTTGCACCACCCAGTCTTTTGCCAAGAACTGTTAGACGATAATGGCCGTGTGCACGAGTGAGTGAGTGAGTGTGTGCATACGAGTGAGTGAGTGAGTGTGTATGTGTAAGAGTGAGTGAGTGTGTATCCATGAGAGTGAGTGAGTCCGTGTGCGCGAGTGAGTGTGTATGCACAAGAGTGAGTGAGTCCGTGCGCGCGAGTGAGTGTGTATGCACAAGAGTGAGTGAGTCCGTGCGCGCAATTGAGTGTGTATGCACAAGAGTAAGTGCGTCCATGCGCGCGATTGAGTGTGTATGCACAAGAGTGAGTGAGTCCGTGCGCTCGAGTGAGCATGTGCGCACGAGTGAGTGTGTATGTACACACAACTGCGTGTTTGCGCATGAGTGAGTGAGTGTGTCTGCACAAGTGTGAGTGTGTGTGTACAAGTGAGTTTGTGTGGTTTGTGTGTGTGTGTGAGTGAGTGAGTGAGTGTATGTGCATGAGTGAGTGTGTGCACACGAGTGAGTGTGTGCACAGGAGTGAGTGTGTACACAGGAGTGAGTGTGTGCACAGCAGTGAGTGTGTGCACACAAGTGTGTGTGTGCCGGAATGAGTGTGCGCAGGAGTGAGTGTGTGCACACGAGTGAGTGAGTGTGTGCGTGCGTGCGTGTGCGTGTGTGTGTGTGTGTGTGCGCACGCACGCGCAAGTGAATGTGTGTGCAGGAGTAAGTGTGTGTGTGTGTGTGTGTGTGTGTGTGTGTGTGTGTGCAGTCGTGCATGTGAGTGAGTGTGTGTGTATGAGTGAGTGTGTGTGTATGAGTGAGTGTGTGTATGTATGTGAGTGAGTGAGTGTGTGTGTGCGTGCGAGTGAGTGTGTGCATAAGTGAGTGAGTGTGTGCATGAGTGAGTGAGTGAGTGTGTGCATAAGTGAGTGAGTGTGTGCATGAGTGAGTGAGTGTGTGCATGAGTGAGTGTCTGCACGAGTGAGTGAGTGTGTGTGTGTGTGTGTGTGTGTGTGTGTGTGTGTGTGTGTGCGTGTGTGTGTGTGAGCGCGTGAGTGAGTGTGTGTGTGTGTGCGTGAGTGAGTGTGTGTGTGCGCGCAAGTGAGTTTGTGTGTGCGCGCGCGAATGAGTGTGTGTGTGTGCGCGCGCGCGAGTGAGTGTGTGTGTGTGCGCGCGCGCGCGCGCGCGAGTGAGTTTGTGTGTGCGCGTGAGTGAGTGTGTGTGTGTGCGAGTGAGTGTGTGTGTGTGCATGCAAGTGAGTGTGTGTATGTGTGCGTGCAAGTGAGTGTGTGTGCGCGCGTGAGTGAGGGTGTGCGCGCGCGCAAGTGAGGGTGTGTGCGCGCGCGCGAGTGAGGGTGTGCGCGCGCGCGAGTGAGGGTGTGTGTGCGCGCGAGTGAGGATGAGTGTGCGCGCGAGTGAGGATGAGTGTGCGCGCGAGTGAGTGAGTGTGTGCGCGAGTGAGTGAGTGTGTGTGTGTGTGTGTGTGTGTGTGTGCGCGCGCGCGCGCGTGTGATAGAGTGTGTGTGCGCAAGTGATTGTGTGTATACCACAGAGTGAATGTGTGTATGCGCAAGAGTGAGTGATTCTGTATGCGCAAGAGTGAATGATTGTGTATGCGCAAGAGTGAATGTGTGCGTGCGAGTGAGTGTGTGTATCCACAAGAGTCAAATCAAATCAAATGTTTGTAATTCTATCGGACCAAACTGCGTGGTCATCAGTCCGTAGCTTACAAACTACTTAAACCTAGGTAAACTAACCTACGGACAAACACACACACCCAAGCCCCAGGGAGGACTCGAACCTCCACGGCGAGCAACCCAGCGATCCGCAGCAAGACGCTTTAGACCGCTCGGCTACTCCACCGCGGCCAATCCACAAGAGTGAGTGAGTGTTTATGTGCGAGAGTGAATGAGTGTGAGTGCGTGAGAGTGAGTGAGTGTGTATGCACAGGAGTGAGTGACTGTCTGCACGCACAGGAGTGAGTGTGTGCATGTGAGTGAGGGGGCAGGAGTGTTGTTGTGCAACTTGAACATCCAACATAGCCGCCGATGTCAATACCATGACTTCTTTCTGTTCCCTCGACTCAAACTCAATTTGAAATGAAAGACATTTCCAACGAAATGTGATGAGGCGTTTGAACACCATCCAAAAGGAACATTTAGTGCAAAGTTTCCAGGACACGTAAAAATTGGGGTCAGCGGTGCATAGTTATAATCTATTTCGATGGACAGTAAGGTTCACCAAACTTTATTGTCAAGTCTTACTATATATAGATTATATATCATATATTACAGCAATAGCTATTAGAAACCTTCCTGTGTTAGAGTGCAACGCTGTGTCAGAATCGGTGAAGAACGTCCGGAGATTAATGGTATTCTACAAACGTTCCTCATTTATTATATAAAAGTTACACATACGCCAGATGGCGTTCCAGTGGATACTAAAAGCATGCGCTAAATCTAATACAACATACTGTCAAATTTGAACGTAATCTCTGAAGAACTCTCAGAGATTTGAGATTCTGGACAAACGAATGTCTTCCTTTATACTTATATAGAAAAATTTAAATGTAGACGTTCCTAACCTCAATTCTCCGAAAAGTCTTGAGCGTATACTTTTAAATTTTGACGCAACATTGCAGTAGAATGCGTGTATTTTTTTATATACCTGATTTTTAATATGTGTCATATGCGTTTTTATAAGGAATTTATTTCATGTATTGTAATTGAACGTTGTGTCAAAATTTCAGCCACGCGTCGATGTCTGTGTGATCTAAGGCACCATGTCACGGAGGTTCAAGTCCTGCGTCAGGCATGGAAGTGAGTGCTGTCCTTAGGTTAGCGTATTTTAAGTAGTGTGTAATTTTTGTGACAGGTCACCTCTGTACATTGATCCATTAGGCCTTACACAGATTTTAAGAAATCAAAATTTCACAGCAGTTGTCAGGAAGTTTCGTAGATGTATGGTTTTGCACAAACAAACATTTACATTTTTTATCACGAGCTTGGAATATAGGGTAAGGGGGTATAAATTCGATATAGGTACAATTCCGATCAACATAAGGTTTCGCGCTATTTATCAGTCTCGTAGTGTTGGTTGAACTTGCCCTTGTGTGGCGTTGTTGTGTAGCAGATTTCTACAGCTCCTCCTTTCCTAAGAATACACCACTTTGTACTACAGAGATGTAAATGCTTTCCTGTTAAGAGGTAAGTGAATCTACCAAGCCTAACGCGATGTTATAAAATCAGTAGCTAAGAGTGACTGGATTCACTGCTAAAAATGCAATGTTTGGTACCACGAAGTATGCGTTGATGGCCGAGGGAAAAGTACTTTTTATGGGGAAGATGCCAGTGATCAAAATTGTACCGGGAAGTGATCACAGTTGTACCTAGTGTGGTACATTTTCGATCGATTTTTCTCAATTCTGTAACCATTTTTGTGTTTATACCAGCATTTGTAATTGTCCAATATCTGTGTTACATATTCATTAAACATCCGTCGGACCTGGTGGTCTCGGGGTAAAGCGCTTGATTGGAAACCGAAAGGTTGCGGTCGGACCTCGAATTTTTCCAATCCGCGTTTTAACCCATCCTTCACCTCTCAACGATGTGAGGACTCGCCAGAAACGACACATGGTTCGGATTCCACGTTAAGCTGTAGGTCCCCTTTCCTTTCCCCGGCTGGATAACTGGGATAGGCTAGGGACACGCAAGTCGCCGAAGTGGCGTCCAACTGAAAGACTTGCACCAGGCCAATGAGACAAACGAAATTATTATTATTAAACATCCAAGTTACTACAGTCAGAACCAACTCACACCAAACCCTTCGAAGACACAAGTGTGTACCATTCACGTAAGGAACAGGGAAGCTAATCGTGATCTAGATATACAATGGTCAGATATCCAATTGCAGCATTATCACACCCCTAAATACTTGAGTGTCACTCTCGATAGGTCTCTGACATTCAAACCTCACTGCAAGAATACCAAAATGAAAAATCTCCACGCGAAATAACCTAATTCGCAAACTAGCGGGGACACAGTGAGGCTCACATCCACAGACAATCCGCTCTTCTGCAATGGCACTGTGCTTTTCTACAGCCGAATATGCTTCCCCAGTCTGGTACAGGTCATCTCATGCCAGACAAGTAGACACTGCTCTCAATGAAACCTGCAGGTTGATCACTGGTTGTTTAAAACCTACTCCAACCGAGAAGCTTCACTATCTGGCTGGAATAGCACCACCAGGTGTACGCAGAGAAGTGGTCACCAACAAGGAGAGACAAAGTGGAAGTGAACAGTGCCCACCCACTGCACGGATATAATCCACCACAGCAACGGCTGAGCTCGCGAAACAACTTCCTAAGGACATCTGAGAAACTCACCGTTTCACCAGAGAAGGCAAGGCTGGAGTTATGGAAAAAGATGACGCATCACCTTCATGGATGGATGCCTGAAGCCGAAGAACTACCACCTGGACACAATGAAAACTGGCTCGTATGGGAAGCTCGTATGGACGATCCCGAGACAACTTGAAGAGATGGGGTTTCAAGACAGAAGACACTTCCTGTGACTGTTGAGAACAACAAACCACAAGCCATATGCTCCAGTGCCCTTTGGTCCCTACATCCTGCACAAATACTGATCTCCTGCAAGCCATTCCAAACGCCTTGGAGGTTGCGAAGTAATATAATTACAATTGTACCTATTTATCAATCTATGATATTTATGGCTACTGTAAATTTGTATGTTTCTGACTCGAGAATAATAATAATAATAATAACATCCAAGAACAAGTGCCGTAGTTAAAATTATTTCTTTTCTCAATATACTTCCAGTTACAGTAATATTTGTCCTAACTGATCGCAAGTGTACCACCTTACCCTCTCGCAAACTTGTTTTCCAGAGAGACAATCGTTGCTACTGTTGGGTGTGCAAGGGTGTCACATGATAAACCTCCAGTTGCGGTAACAAGCGTCTGTGAGGGAGGCAGCGCCTTAGCACGCTGCCGTGGCAATCGGCAGGAAGGCCTCCCTTGTCCGGAAGAGCTGCGGCAGGCCGCTACACGCGAAGGCACTCCGCTCGCGCCAAGGACCCTGTCGCCCACGAGGGTCCTCCAAGTCTTGTTCCGCCGGCGTCGTCTGCTACTCTCAGGTGTAGCGAGTAGCGAGGACTTCAACAGAACCGAAGCCCTCCGACTGCTTACACCCCGACTGCTTACACCGGAGGGTGTGTGGGAATGGTAGACCCGACGCCCTCTACTTACACTGTAATGATTCAACTGGCTGTACGGCACGGCCAGCTACTACATACACTCCTACCATTAAAATTGCTACTCCCCGAATATGACGTGCTACAGACGCGAAATTTCCTGATAGGAACAAGATGCTGTGCTATGCTTTTCAGAGCATTTACACAAGGTTGGCGACACCTATAACGTGCTGACTTGAGGAAAGTTTCCAACCGATTTCTCATACACAATCAGCAGTGGACCGGCGTTTCCTGGTGAAACGTTGTTGTGATGCCTCGTGTAAGGACGAGAAATGCGTACCATCACGTTTTCGACTTTGATAAAGGTCGGATAGTAGCCTATCGCGATTGCTGTTGATCGTATCGCTACATTGCTGCTCGCGTTGGTCGCAATCCAGTGACTGTCAGCAGAATATGGAATCGGTGGGTTCAGGAGGGCAATACGGAACGCCGTTCTGGATGCCAACGGCCTCGTATAACTAGCAGTCGATATGACAGGCATCTTATCCGCATGGATGTAACGGATCGTGCAGCCACGTGTCGATCCCTGAGTCAACAGATGGGGACGTTTACAAGACAAAAACCATTTGCACGAACAGTTCGACGACATTTTGAGCAGCATGGACTATCAGCTCGAAGACCACGGCCGCAGTTACCATTGACGCTGCATCACAGACGGGAGCGCCTGCGATGGTGTACGCAACGACGAACCTGGGTGGACGAATGGCAAAACGTTATTTTTTCGGATCAATCCAGATTCTGTTTACAGCATCATGATTGTCGCATCCGTGTTTGGCGACATATCGGTGAACGCACATTGGAAGCGTGTATTCTTCATCGCCATACTGTCGTACCACCCGGCGTGATGGTATGGGGTGCCGCATAGGCGGCACTTTGAATAGTGTCCTTTACATTTCAGATGTGTTACGACCCGTGACTCTACCCTTTATTCGATCCCTGCGAAACCATAGACTTCAGCAGGATAATGCACGACCGCATGTCAGGTCCTGTACAGGTCTTTCTGGATACGGAAAATGTTCGACTGGTACCCTGGCCAGTACATTGTCCAGATCTCTCACCAATTGAAAACGACTGGTCAATGGTGGCCGAGCAACTGGTTCGTCACAATATGCCAGTCACTACTCATGATGAACTGTGGTGTCGTGTTGAAGCTGCATGGGCATCTGTACCTGTACACGCTGTCCTAGCTCTGTTTGACTCAATGCCCAGGCGTATAAAGGCCGTTATTACGCCCAGAGGTGGTTGTTCTGCGTACTGATTTCTCAGGATCTATGCACCTAAATTGCGGGAAAATGTAACCACATGTCAATTCTAGCATAATATATTTGTTGCAATGAATGTCCGTTTATCGTCTGCATTTCTTCTTGGTGTAGCACTTTTAAATGGCCAGTAGTGTAGTTGATATGCGAGCGCATATATAAAGGGAAAATTCTCATTCGTAATTAACTGATCTACGAGGGCCAGAAAGGGGGAAAATGGCACTTCTTATTGGGAAAACGTCTTTGTAAGTAACATTCTTTTCTCAATCAGTCCCATTTGCCGTACACGTCATCCATTTCTTGAAAATCTGTACAATTCTGTCGCGAAGGCAGCTTTGAGATTTCCGAGGGAAGGTCGCAGTATGGGTCTCACCGATTAGGCCCAAACTTCGTGAGAAGATGCAGATAAATTAAAGTTTCAATTTCCTGAATAACCTTGAGAAAGATTTCCGATAACAACGCAAGCGTGAGTCTATCATTACGGTTATTGGAGTAGCGTACTGAATGAGCCAATATATTGCTAACTAAGCTTCGTGGGTTCGAATCGCGATATATTGTGATCATTTTATATTACACCTTCCAGAGTTAAAGTTTAAATTATAAACTTTAAACATAGTCTAGTATTCAGTGATCCTGAACCGTTAGAACACAGCAAGAGTTATCGTCCAGTAAAGATGCACTTAAAACATATTAAACCGTACAGCTCAGTTCAGTGCTCCTCTTCTCAGCCCTATGATTCCGTATCAAAACTGAAGAAAAAAAGACTTGTATTTAACAAATAAGTATGCTTTGCACTGAAGCAGTTATCGGAAAAATATTATTCCCAAAACATGCTTTAATAAGATGTACGTTGTGTGAACATTGTTTTTTGACAATTACCACACCAAAATGTTAATGTAACTCCTACATGTAACTGTTTCCGGCCGCGGCGGATTAGCCGAGCGTACTGAAGCGCCGTGTTATTGTGCGCGCGGCCGTACGCCATCGGGGGTTCGAGTCCCCTCCCCCCTCGGGCATGGGTATTTGTGTTGTCCTTAGTTTAGTTTACCTTAGATTAAGTAGTTTGTAAGCTGTTGAGTCCCAGATTTTCAAAGATTTTTGAACTGTTTCCATTTAAATCTTAACCTAATTAAGAAAATTGTTTGAATACATTAATGAAATCAAATAATTAAAATTAAACCGAATGTATTTTACGTATATAAGCTCAAATACTTAATTCAATTTAATTTTCATAATTAAAAGTGCAACTTATTATACAAAACAATAGTGCAGAACGCTACATCTCTTTTTCACAAAAATATCGGATTTAGGCAGGTTATCCTGCTGTCATCGTTCTGTCTTCACATACTACTCTCGGCAGACTAGTCACTTAATAGAAATAAAGTATAGCCCCAACGCCATCACTGGCGTTTCACAATCAAAATAAAATGTGTCCCACATGTTGACAACAATTACGAGGCTTCAATCACGTCAAAACAGTAGATCGCAGTGGCGGTCTGTATTGATTTTAGCAGTGGAGGACTGTCAAACCCCGAAAAACTGTCATCGCCAACTTTAGCGTTTCAAGACTTACGTTGCCAACACTGATCTTGCGATACTCAAATGTTCAAATGTTTGTGAAACTTAAGGGACTCAACTGAGGGGTCATCAGTCCCTAAACTTACAACCTACTTATAAACTACCTTATACTGAAGACGGCACAAACATTTATTCCTGAGAGAGGATTCGAACCCCCGACGGGGAACGGCCTCGCGCATCGGAGCACGGCGCGTCAATGCGCTCGGCCACTCCGCCACGGCTTGCGATACTCCTTGGAGCGTGAAGATTAGGGCTCAACGTCCCACTGACAAAGCGGTCATCAGAGGCGTCGTACGCGATCAGATTATTTTTGTTCATAGCTGCAGAAATAAATCGGGCGTTCCTTTCCACGGATCCGTCCTGGAGCGATTTACGGAACTCACGGAAGCCCACATATCGGTGGCCAGAGCAGGGATTCATTGGGCCGCCGCCCTCCTCATCTTATCAAGTGTGCCCCGGCTTACAGGGCACTAGACATCCGTTTCAAAACACCTGAGACGTGATGTCCAGCGACCACGAGCTATGCGGCATTTTTCACGTTCGTGGATAACTCTAAATGCTGAAATTCAAATATTCAACTCACTTTGGCAAGGCGAACATCGTGAAACTTTCCGTATACAAAGTTGACGGAATACTTGAACGCTCCGCGACGCAAACTGATACACATCCACATAAAGCGATTTATCGACTTGTATATTTTCAATTCGCTAAGAATGTTCCCGCCGTGCTGCAGCTACATTCTCAAATTAAATTTACCAGCTTTAGTTCCCTTTAAAGCGCAGAAAATGGATCAGTACATTTTTTTCTTCTTTGTGCATACACACACAAACGATAATTCACAATAAAACTTTGTGAAATCGCTTCTAATAGTGTTATTCGGGGAACCGTCACTGCTAACGCACGAGAGAACAGTAAGGTTAAATAATGTCATAATCGAGTAAGAGCGGTCATCGTACGGAATAGAAAAATACTGCGGCAACTCGCCTTCTTATATCCTCATACCTGCCAACCTTCAAAAAATAGGGAGATTCTTCAAAAAATCACGAGATACGTTCTGTCAAAAATTGCGACGCACTTTACTATAAATCTTAAGATAACTGATTTTAGCCTTTTCCAGTCATCTCACAACAATACAAAATTACTACAAAAAGACACTTGTATTAACCCGAATGTTGAATACATCTTAATTTGTAGCCAGTTCAGGTGAACTGACTGACTTTTTTTTACTAAAACAAAAAAGTTCACAGCTGTATTTTTGTGCTATACTGCTACCAGGGAACATTTTATGGAACAAGTGACTCACATGTTCATCGCATTTAATTGGTAAACGGTAATCTAAAATAAACAATGCAAATAAGCACTCTGCATGTATCAAATAATCACTTTCACTTTTCTCGGCAATTTCAGTCTTTTAATGTTACAAATTTTTCATTTTCTTTGCACGTATTCCGATACATCGCTTTTTCCACCATGTGATGTGGAAATACCACATCGACAAAAAGTACAAAATAGAAATAATGTTCCGGAAACTGCTTAAAAAGGGATCATATTTTTTGCCATCCTAGAACACATACCACAGAATTGAAATTCCATAGTCACGAAAACTAGCTGTTTACACAAAAGTTGACTATCTGCAATTCGCGTATGAAACTGATGCTCCTAACTATCCACTCAAAAAGTTTCCATCGATTAAAAACCACTGAAGTGATTTCACTTACGTAAAATAAAACATTCAAAAAGAGCACATCGAAACACTACAAATGTATTTGCAAATATGCGGAAAATAGCAAAAATAATCGTCATACGAGTCACGTGCAACTCCTAATTTCTATGAATTTCGATACGTATTTAGATTAAAGTGATAAACGAACAAATGACTTTCGACCATTGGCCAAAAAACGAATCTTGGGTTTCAGGATATAAGCTAAAAATCGGGAGACATAATGGCAAAATCAGGAGGCGAGAGAAAAAGTGAAAAAGTGAAAAATCAGGAGACTCCTGCCTAAATCGGGAGAGTTGGCAGGTATGTCTCGTTATTCGCTGGCTGTCTGAATGTGTTGTGAATGTAGTACAATTTTGTACCCTTTCCCTGATCCATTCAGCAGTGGTGTGTGGTGAAAATGATAAATGTCCGTACGAGCCTTGATTTTCCTTCTGTCATTCTCCATTGTGCTCGCAGAGTTGTCGGAACACACGCTCCCGGGGTTTTATGTCCTGACGCCACGTACAGGGTAGCGCACCTGCAGCGGTGTATCAGCAGCTGACACGCCGTTATCGATGAGCCACGTGTCTCACCACACAACGCTGCCTCCGCACGTGCGCTTTACAAGTTCGGCGCCACTATCACATCCAGCTCCGTCATCCAGTACCTTCGTTAGCCGCGCTGACTTTGAGTTCACAATTTCGAACGGATGTAACAGGCTGTATGCACTCGCACAACGAAAACTGTTCAAATGTTTGTGAATGTAACCGACAAAAGTACTAAGGCCATCGGTCCCTGCTTAATGCCCGAATTAATTTTTACGTGACACAGAAAACCAAAAATCATATTTTGTTACCAGTGAACATATGCTAGAAATTGTACAATGTCAAATATGTGATGTTGTTTACTGAACTGGTGTAATTAGGTACGTCGCATATTTGCGACAACGGACATTTGAGAAAGTAAATACTTCCAAGACTTCATTTAGTACCACATTTCACTTAACATTTTAATTGTACAGTGCGTGACATTAGAGTAGTACAAATTGAACTCCTATAACTAAAAATCGAAATTATATTGTTGCTTTCAATTTGACTATACATATTGCATGTTTACGAAATTCGCGGAAACATTTTTTTCTCTTGTTCAAACAGAGATTTACGTTACATTTGCTACAAATAATCACTGCCTGCCTTGTACAGTTTTTACATCTTTGTCTTGTTCCTGTATCTTGAGGCCAATGACCTACTGCATCAGTGCGGGTAGTTCTATCTGGAAAAGATGTTGCTGGACTCCGATGCTTCTTACGCTGCAGTTCAGTCTGTATACTGGTTGAATGCCTGCCTCTCTTTTTCTTTGTTACATTTTTTCCCTATTTGCAGAGTGCTTCTGCTATTCTAGAATTTAATTCCAGCAGGTGATTTTGTTCATTATGGGGAATTTTGAGGCTCTCACAGTTCCGCAAGCAATTGACAATTCAAAGATCCATAATTTGCAACTGAAGAAGTCTGGTAGTGTATATCGAAAGAACTATCCATTCACACTTTGTTACATGGGCATACAAAAGTACGCAAATGCCCAATGATGCATATTTTACACAAAGCGTATTTTGAAATTTACTTATACTTTCAACACCATTATTACATCAAAATGTAATTTACGTAACGCCACAGATACTAAAGAATACATAAACAATTTTCAGAACCAAAATTACCTCTTTATTCTGCCATAATTCTCCAAAACAAGACGGTAACTTCATATGTGTGTCTGGTGAACAAATGCGGGAACATCTAACCACTGTAGCAGTCCCTGAACCACCCAGGTAGGTGGCAGCAAGTGTCAGAAACAATACCAGCTTCTTGTAGATTCGGCATGTATCAGAAATGGCGTTCAAAAACATTTATACTTCCAATTATAAGCATCACAACGGTATGATGCGAATTCGCGACATTGGGCATTAAGGAGTTAACTTTACTTTACTAAGGATGACACTAACGCCCATACCACAGCGGGGACCCGAACCTCCAACGAGAGAGGCAGCGCAATCCGTGGCATGACGCCTCAAACCGCGGGGCCTCAAAACACTAACGCACTAAAACCCGACATCGTCATTAAGTGCTTCCTCGTTGTTTCAAATGTCAACCGCGCCGTTATTCATAAATTTGCAGCTTATTGCCTTGACTCGTTACTTGGTGCTTTTTTTTTTCAGCTTGTGCTGACCTATTGTTTAAAGAACATTGTTTTATGCGATCTGTGAAAGTGTGTAGTGTAGTTACTTTTTTCCCATACAGCTTATGATCGCGTTCCTGGGAGGAACGTATTGTCAGCTTACTGATCAGGAGGCGAACTTCTGCATACAAAGGTCTTTACATAGATTGACCGGTAACAGTTACAGTTGACGATAATTTGAGTTCATGGTTCACGTTAATTTCAGGGGTAAGACAAAGCTGTAGCCGATCACCACAGTTGTTCATATTATTTATGGATCATGCCGCGGCGGAGCGGTAGAGCGCATTGAGGCGCTACGCTACGACACGCGAGGCTGTTCGAATCTCCTCTCGGGTATGGATGTTTGTGCCGTCTTTAGTATAAGCTAGTCCATAAGTAGTTTGTAAGTTTAGGGACTGACGACTGCGTAGTTAAGAACCATAAGCCCTAGAAACATTTGAACAATTTTATGGATCATATGCTGAAAGACGATAGACTGGCAAGGTGAGATTAAAATAGCCAAAAACAAAATAAGCAGTCTGGCATATGAAGGCGACTTAGTTCTGATGGCACATTCCATTGAAAGGTTGCAATCTAATGTTTCAGAGCTAGATCAGAGATGTAAGGGTTATGGTATGAAGATCATTATCTCCAAATCGAAAGTAATACCTGTGCGAAAGAGATTTAAAAAGATTGAGTGCCAAATTGGAGGAACAAAGAACAGATGGACAGTGTCAAGTACTTACGATGTATTTGTCACAGAATGTCAATATAGCGAAAGAACTGGAATCAAGGTGTAGCAAAACTAATGCAGTGACTGCACAGCTAAGAACTACTCTCTTCTGCAAGAAGGAAGTTAGTACCAAGATTAAATTAGCAGTGCACCGCTCTATCTTTCGACCAACTTTGTTGTATGGGTGTTGAAAGTAAGCAGCTATATACTGAATATTATTATTTATGGATTTTTCTGCGATATTTTGTGAATCTGGAAATGTATTTGCCCCACGGCTTTATTTTTGTGTAAAATTAATCTATTTTATACTTCGATCATCTTATTTGATGTTTGTAAACACTGCACACCATAATATCTTTGTAACTTCGACGTAGCATCTGTGCTACAGCAGCATCTTTGGCCGCTGAGGCGGGCAGTGGAGATAGGCTAGTAAAATGGTCGAGTGGAAGATAGTTCAGTTCAGTCGCATGGTAGTCACCGTGTTGTACGGTTCGGTTGATCGGCTATAATTCACGTGCCGAATTTGTTTTCGCTGATTGGTTTATCTACCTATGAATGTATCCCGCCAGAGGGTGATGAAATTTCATTTGATATTGGAAGAGGAATTTTGTATTAAGAGGACGAGAATATTTGTATGGGACAGTATTGTAGAAACCCAATGTAATCACCATTATTGACAAGTCAACAACAAAGGTATGTTTCTTTAGCAAAAATAAATAATTTAATGATTACTAATTTTCTTATTTCAGCTCAACCTAGTCCCTCATTTTCCTGATTGTGCCATTTTTCTATTCTTGTTGCATGGTACGTGTCGAGTTTGAGATTTTCTTTAAATGTAAACGTTCACGTGCCAGTAAAGTAATCAGTTCTTGCCACTGGAATCTAATTTCCAAACTAGGGTCCACTTTCAATTAGTCCCTATAAATTAGAAACTTCCACTCACTTGCAATTAGTCACTATAAATTAGAAGCTTTCAGACTGATACAGGTTATCTTATTCATAAGGTTGAGATTACAGATATGAAAGTAGCAAGGATGACTGGAGGTAGTAAGAAAAACTGGGAGTGATCACGATGAAGGAAGCAGTTAGAGCAAACAGGCTGGGATGTTAGGATCATGTTAGACGCATGGGAGAAGCAAGATTACCTAAGACACTCATGGGTTCGGAAGTAGATAGTAGAGTCGGGGTAGACCGAAGAGAAAGTACTTGGATTTGGTCGAGAATGAGTTTGAAGGAACAGGCTTAACGTCAGACAAAGCATCAATGTTAGCACTGAATAGGGGATGATAGAGGATTTTTTTTTACAGGGACTATGCTCCAGACTGAAAGATGAAAGGCGAAATCAGTCTTAAATAATGATGATAATGATGACGACGATGACGAGATTTTTCTAGTCGAGAAACAGTACGCCCTGTGTAAGAGGGCAGATGTGGACTGAGGTTCAGAAGAAGAAATCAGCCATGAGTTTTGCGGAGCTTTACAAGTGCCAAACATCGTCCACTGAGCAGCCCGGCCAGCTATCCACGGCACTGACTCGCTAGGACACTCTTCCTGCAGTGTTGCCAACCCTGAAGCTACATTTTCCCCTAAATCGTATGTGAATTCCCCCTAAAAAACACCGAAAAGTTTTTGTTACCTCGCGTTTTACAGCTCTTAAATATTCTAGGAAAGACATTTTTATATGTATCGCACCAAAGCTGCTTTTTTATTGAAATGCTACTAGTTTCGGGCTTTGCCCATTTTCTTAAGCTACATTACTTTATGTCTGGACACTGTGTAGGTCACGCTGTTTATTTCGAATACCAATTTGAAATAAATAGCGTGACCTACACAGTGTCCAAACATAAAATAATGTGGCTTAAGAAAATGGGCAAAGCACGAAACTAGTCAAAATTTTGATAAAAAAGCAGCTTTGGCGGTCTTTCCCAGACTATTCATTTTCGTTGCTAAAACATTCCAATAAAGCTCGGCACGCCGAATTAATGCATTCGTTCTAAATGGCACTTAACGAAAACCTAATTACTAATATTCTACTCTTTAGTGGTCACTAAAAGAAAAAACAGTAGTTTCTGCATGACATTCTAAGATGTAAGCCGTAGTATATAGGCTGCAGGGAGAAGTTAGGCTATATAAACGTCCCTCTTCAGCTATGCTTATAAAATGTAACAAACTGGGAATAAACGAACCTTTCAACAAGGTTTGTATCTCTGAGAATATTTTTTCTCTCTTGAAGCTATAGTTACTTGAATACACACACACACACACACACACACACACACACACACACACACACTTCAGTTCACAATCGCCAATACAACATAATACGGTACAGTAGACGTTACAGAAGCGCCTTTAAAGGAGGACAGTGCCAACGAAAACACAACAATGAAGTATTTAATTGTAAGATAGGGCTAAACAAATTTTGATAGGTATGCGTTATTCATGTCTGAGAAGCCCCTAAAAATTCCCCTCAAAGAACCCTCCCCCCTAAATTTCCCCCTGAAGTACAAATCCCTCCAAATCCCCCCCCCCCAAGACAGTATCGTTCCCCTAAATTTAGGGGCAAACCCCCAAGTTGGCAACACTGTCTCCTTGCGGTCCGCGCGGCTAAAAGTTTGTCTGTTCCGACCAGTGATAGGTGGCCCCATTAACGTGTGTACCAGTCGGGTCGCGTATACAGTCACGCTGTGCCTCAGACATGCGGGCCAGCCGCGTCACACACACACACACACACACACACACACACACCTCCAGATATCTCCCGCAGCCGTGCGCCACACGTTGTTGTGCTCCCGGGAACAGGGAAACGTCCTCGCTTTGTTCCTCGCAGTGTCGCAATTCTCTCCGGCGGCGTGCAGAGAAGTAACTGCCCAGTGAATCCCTCGCCGGGGAAAGGGCATCGCCCCATGTAGGGCGGCGTTTCACAATCGCCGCGTACGACGTGTGTGTGTTGTCCGTAGGTTAGTTTACCTTGACATTCACAGAATATATGACATCAACTGCGAGTGGGGAAAGCTGGAAATGTGTACCCAGCCGGGATTCGAACCCGGGCCTCCTGCTTTCTAGGCAGTTGCGCTGACCCCTACACTACTGGGGACACAGTGGTCACCGCACCTGCAAGGACTACCTAAGCACGCCTCCCGTCCGATACAAATTCCCAGCTTCGCCCTGCCCACACTACTCAAACTCGTAGTTATCAAACTAATTCCCGTAAGAGTAAGGGCTTCAAACTTGCCTTACGGGAATTAGTTTCATAACTACGAGTTTGAGTACTGTGGGCAGGGCGAAGCTGGGAATTTGTATCTGACGGGAAGCGTGCTTAGGTAGTCCTTGCAGGGGCGGTGATCACTGTGTCCCCAGTGGTGTAGGGGTCAGCGCAACTGCCTAGAAAGCAGGAGACTCGGGTTCGAATCCCAGCTGGGTTCACATTTTCAGCTTTACCCAATCGCAGTTGATGTCATATATTCTGTGAATATTAAATAATAACAACTGCAGTATCAGAAGTGACGTCTGTTCTTTCGGAACAGTTTACCTTAGTTTCAACCTTTTCTGTCCAAGATGTCTAAATTTTCGAGCATATAACTTCATTTTTGGTTATTTTACAACCAAAGTGAATAAAAGCTCATTACAGTATTCACATATTTTTGTTTTCCTCATTTGATGCTACTTCAAAGTTCAATAAGATATAAAGGAATTGGGAGACATTATGAAATGTTTATCTCTGTTATGATAAGGATTTCCAGCAGCCGGCCGCGGTGGCCGAGGGGACTGAGGCGCTCCAGTCACGGTTTGCACGGCCACTGCGGTCGGGGGTTCGAATCCCCCCTCTGGCATGGATATTTGTGCCGTCCTTAGTCTTAGTTAGTTCATAAGTAGTTTGTAAGTTTAGGGAATGATGACCCCGTATTTAAGTCCCATAGACTATACAAACATTTGAACATTTTTTGAGCTAACGTTACGGTCATTTCCCGCCGTTAGGACAAAATTTAAACAAAGTTCCTCATTTTTAATTGAGTCAGTTTGAAGAGCTACGACGAGAGAGACAAAGTGATGGAAGACGGAAGAAAGGGTAGGACAGGAGATGGAAAGAGGGGGGGGGGGCGGATGGGGGAATGGGGACAAGACGCAGTGAATGCAGCAAACTATTACTTATCTTAAGGGCAATTATACGTTGCTTCTTCCAGAAAACAAAAAATTTAGTTAACTGGATTTACAAAAAAATAAAGTTTTGTCAGGAAACATCTTTGTTTAATAACTTTCGTAATTTGTCCACAGATGAGCAACAAACCAAAGTAGGGCATTGCTTTCAATGACTCACTTTCTC
Source organism: Locusta migratoria (assembly GCA_026315105.1). Taxonomy (NCBI): domain Eukaryota; kingdom Metazoa; phylum Arthropoda; class Insecta; order Orthoptera; family Acrididae; genus Locusta; species Locusta migratoria. Next base: position 831,957,570 of record CM048744.1, read on the forward strand.
GGTCCCTCTATGTTCGCAAGAATTTTTTCATTTACTTTCCCGTCCAGTTCATATCAGACTGAAGCACAGCGAAGAGTGGCTGGATTTAGTTTGTTTCCATAATTAAGAAAGCGTGTGTACTTGAAACGACTGCTTCTTCCATCTAGAAAAAAAAAAAGATTTCATATGTGAGGATTAAAAAAAAAAAGTTTTGGAACAGTGCGGTAGGTGAGTGGCTTTTCCGTTGCGACGTTTACACGTGGCTGCAGCCGCACGTAAACGCCTACCCCGACCACTCTGGCGTTCCCCTGCATCGCCGGCTAATTTCTAATTAAACGCTGGCAGGAACTCATTTCGCAGCAGCATATCACGCTGGAATCTCGAGGGCGTGCGAAATGAGGAGCAGACCTTTTTTCCGCGTCGCATCTCTCGAGCGGTACTAGGCATCCATCAACGTTTCCTGGCACCTACCTAGTGACCTAAATACTTGCTGCTCTATCCCGACTCAGGGGCTACTTCAGTCATAGAAAATTATTGATAAAATGTGAGTTATTTTAAAATCTGGAATATACATTTCATTTGTATATTCGTAGTGTCCATAACGCAATTCTTTTTATATCTGCTCGCTGAAAACCAGTGTGGATTGCATGACGGATCTATGCTTTTACTCTGCTATATTTAAAATCCGACCCCCATTTCAAAGGATGGTAGACTGCTTATATGCCCTCCTCCCACAATGCTTAACTGCTAGTTATTTTACTTTTATACACATTCGTCAAAGGACATACAATAATTTGTGAGCTATTTCCCAACGGGTGTATGCCTGCAAAAGAGGTAAGATATCAATATGGCGAAAGATTGGCAATTAACCGTCTATAATGAAAAAAGTGAGAGTTCGTCCATATGAGCAGTACACGAAATCCGTTAAATAAATCAGTCAAGTCTAAGAACCGTAAATTCAACTAAATACTTAGTAATTACGATAGGAAACAGCGTAAATTTCAATGAACACCCAGAAATAGTGTGGTAAGAGCAAAGCAAAGCCCGTGTTTCAGTAACAGAACACTTAGAGGAAGCAACAGTTCTGCTGAAGAGACTGTCCACACTACACTTGTCCGTCTAGTTTTGGAGTAGTGCTGCGCAGTGTGGGATCATTAAGAGACTCCCCTTACAAAAGACCTGGAGAAAGTCCAGAAAGGGCAGCTGGTTTTGTTTTTGTATTGGGTTTGAGTTATTAAAAGAAAAGCGTCAATGGTTGCACCGAAATCTGAAATTTCTTTCATGAACTTCCTCCTCCGACTGTGAACAAACTTGCCACCCACCTTCAAGGGAAAGATTTTGGTGTTTCTTTTTCCCGCACGTTGTTCGAGAATAGAACGATAGAGAAATAGTCTGAAAGCTGTTCGATGAACCCTGTGTCAGGCACTTCAATATTAATTGCAAAGTAGCTATGTACATTTGCGCGCAGATGTAAACTTAACAATAAAAGCTGAAGTGCTGTTGGTATTTTTATAGCGTAAAACAGATCTTCCTGTCATCTGAGTTCTTATTTTTGTTGCTCAGTGCGGGTATCCCCAATAACTTGTTCTGCAGGATATCTTAACAGTACACCGGCAAATTCTCACGACAAGTTCCTTACAGTAAATCAGGAAAGAATGTCTAGTGAACTTGGGCAGTATATTGCATACCTTACGACTCATGAGCACTTGTTCAATAAAAGTTGTGTGTTTGACAGCATTGAAAATGAACGAGTCGTCACAGGTCACACGATATGTATTCTACAGCCAATCTTTAGTGGACTTCCTTGTTTTGGGTCATACTACTTCCAAAATATGGTAAACAAAGAGCTGGCAGTATAAGAGATGTGTTTCACAGTATCACTGATGGACATATGCTGACTGTTCTGACGATAAGCAGTTTAGAGACCATGATCAGCGAACATTTTTCTCCTGTTTTCATGTAAGAAGCCTGTCGTAAAATTGTCAATGTTTTCTGGAATACCCTTCTACATATCACTGGTTCATCAACAGAAATCACAGATAAGCACGAGAACCTTAAATATTCAGCCCAGTCAAAACGAGTAATCCTAGAGGATTTTATGCCTTAATAACTAACGTCTTTGTAATCGTTACCACCTCAGAGCTTCGAAAATTTGTGACCACTACACTTTCATGCCAATTTTCTTCTATATTTTGGTACTACTTTCAGAGATACAGAGGTGCACCGATACCCTGAGAGCTAACTCATTTGAACAGCGTGTTACAAGCAAATAGTTGTACAGGCGATCTGCAGTTCCACATTCCCCGTCAGGGGTTCGAATCCCCCCTCCGGCATGGATGTTTCAGTCGACTTTAGTATAAGGTAGTTCATAAGTAGTTTGTAAGTTTAGGGACTGATGACCCCGCAGTAAGCCGGCCGCGGTGGCCGTGGGGACTGAGGCGCTCCAGTCACGGTCCGCACGGACACTACGGTCGGGGATTCGAATCCCCCCTCGGGCATGGATATTTGTGCCGTCCTTAGTTGTAAGTAGTTCATAAGTAGTTTGTAAGCTTAGGGACTGATGACCCCGTAGTTAAGTCCCATAGACTCTATAAACATTTGAACATTTTGACCCCGCAGTTAAGTCCCTTAAGCTTAATAAACATTTGAACATTTTACAGTTCTACTTATCAAGTAATGAATAACAACTGTTGCGTATTTCATCGTAGGCGGTGGAGTAGCCGAGCGGTCTAAGGCACCTCGCTGCGGAGCGCGCGGTTTCTCGCCGTCGGAGTTTCTAGTCCTCCTTGAGAGTGAGTGAGTGAGTGTGTGTGTGTGTGTGTGTGTGTTGTCATTAGGTTAGTTTAACTTAGTTTAAGTAGTTTGTAAGCTACGGACTGATGACCATGCAGTTTGGTCCGATAGATTTACAAGCATTTAAACATTTGATTTGAAAGAAACTGTATGTTCTCTAGAGTGCCGCTGTCCGTCTACTCTTCCTCTACGCCTTGCACTACAGGCGCGGCTGTTTAGTCTCGCGCCAGACTGTGCTTTCAGTCAGAAGGCGTGACTCTTGCCGGGGTCGCCGCTGCCCGCCTGAGGGCTTCCCTCTGGCCATTACGCCTCTAGTCCCCCTCCGTAGTTTCCCAGTCGTTACCTGCAGCGGGAAAATCCAGGCTCCGGTGTTTGCTGCCGAATTTCAATGGATTCCCTGAACAGGCGTGCGTGCTTTCCGCAACCGGAGCCGCTTCTAAACAGTGCGACCATTCTGTCGATTCGTCCCAACCTTCAGCGCTGTTCGTGGCCGATGTTCCTGGTACTGACGGATCGCCCAGTCGTTCCAATACACAAAGCAAATAGACTTTGCAAATAAGTACAGCAGGTCCCGATTGGAGGTGATCTGAGTTTGGTGGCGACGTGCACGCACACAGAGCCTCAGACAGCGTTGCAATTGGGCCTGGCCCTACAAACGCCGCATAGTGGACAAGTCGCCCGTGGCGGCCACACGAAGGCACGTCAGATGGCGCAGAATCCCAGGCTCACGGGTCAGGCGACGTCTCTCATAAGTGGGCCCGTTTGAAAGAGGCCTAACATCGGGGTAATGACCACAGGCTGGACGACACGACGACTGGCTTGGGCCGCAGTGAAATAGCCGTGTGCGCTAAGGCGCCTTGCTGCGGTGCGCGCGGCCGTTCGCCGTCGGAGGTTCGAGTCCTCCCTCGGGCATGGGTGTGTGTCGTTCTTATAACATGTACCTAATAGCCGGCTTACAGTGGCGACGCGTCTTGGCAGGAAGCGAAGAGACCACGGTAGGTGGCTGCCGGGATTTGGCACCACACCTGCACATAAAAACTCACCTGGGTCCCTTAAAGTCCGGGGAACGGCGCGGTGAGCCCGAAGGCAGACTAGCTTCATGTTCTTGGGAAAGTGCACTGGTAGAATGTCTTCATCACATCACTGGCCTCTTAAGGTTCCAAGTGCCAAGTGCTTTAGGGCTACCGAATCATTACACCGGCTGTGCGGGCGGTGTGAACGGCGGTACACGCATTCGTTGTCCCGAAAACAAATCGGAATTCAACGCTGAACACATTTACCAGTCAGCGGCAGTGCCTGTCAGCGCTGTACACAGAATCGCCGATGTCTCGGTGTTATCGGTAGTACACAAGGGCGCCTGGTTTCCAAATACGCAACTGACATGCTAACATTTGATGGTACCATAAAGCGAGTCACTGCGGGATCCCTGATCACTTGTTGCACGGTTCTTCGGTACTCGTGCCTCGTGATCGCCTCAACTCGGTTCGGTGCACACGGGTGTCATCCAGTGTCCGCTGCTTCGAGCATCGTCTGACGGAACGCTCCGAGCCACAAAAACGTTCAAATGTTTATAAAATTATGGGGCATACCTGCAGTGGTCATCGGTCCCTAACTTTGCAAACTACCTAAGAAGGAAGTGCGTGTCTTTAAATACACTACATAAGAAATAATACTTTACATTCAGACAAGTTTATCCAAGGTTTTGGGAGGCTATACCGAATGTCTTTTGGCAATGTGGCACTTTTGGCTGAAGTGATAAAGAACGACAAAATTACAATCCAGTTCTTATACATTGTCTTTCTGCTTCCATTTGTCGCTGGAAAGTTTCACCTTCTCGTTGTAAAAAAAGGCGATTCAGCGCGAGGCTTACTTAACATCCAATTCTAATTGTCAAGTACGTAAGTTGCTGCACCATGTGAGAACACTACGAACGATTATTAAGACACCTAAAATGAACACCTATTCATTCATTGAGCCTATTTAAGCACACTAGAAATGTATGCCCATATCAATGTTTCAATTGTTAAACTGTGCTAAGTAAAAATATAAGGGCCACGGGCAATGATGCGGCTCTACATTTATTTACTTGTCCGGATAATAATTATCAGAATCTGTAGGACTGCAAGCATCAGTTATCACAGTGTTACAGAAAAGAGAATTATTAGAAGAAATTGACAGAATACTCTGTAATTAGCTAAGTACCTATCGAGGCCCGCGGTAAAACTTAATACTAAACGTCATGGCCCTGCTGAACTGTACTAAAACAAGGTAGCAGATAGCATCGAAAGACGCCGCCCGGTGCCTTTAGTATACAAGATGAATGTAAAAGCAGGAAACATGTAAAAAGCAATAGAAAAAGTGACTTCACGTCACGCCTGGAATATCAATGCTATAACTTTCACCGGATAGCAAGAAACTGAGAATCATAGCCGTCTGCATGGCGCCTTTGCGTCGTTAAGGAAAAGAAAGAAGAAATACGTGTCGCCGAGTTTCCTTTCGCAGATGTCGACGCAGTATTTCAGCCTAGGGAAGAAAACGTTGACAAAGGACTAAGTAGTCTAACAACGCAAGTCCGAGTATAATATTGCAAGTCAATTACATTGGGTCTAAAATGGATTATAACCAACATACCGAAAAGAGAAAAGCACAAATTAGCTATGGAAACATACAACCGTTTGCCGAGATTTTCGGTTAGTGTATTTCAATACAAATGTACGATCGGTGACTTATAGCAGAGATACTTTTAGTGGGAAATCCCGTCTGATGCTGAGAGGAGAGCGCGATGCTAGTAGTTCCATGAACTGCCCCATCAGCCTCCTTCGCGCAGGTGCCCGGTAGCTGAACAGCTGACGCACTGGCGTTACCGTTGCAACCGGCAGTGTCCGGATGGCGAACTCGCTTTCTACCGCGGCCCAGCCGACTGATTCATACAGCGGCGAGGCCTCTGCTGACTCAGGGGAGCGACCAGGTGGCCGCGGGAAACACCAACCGCTGGAATCCACATCCTTAACGCGCAACAGTTTTGGAGTTAACACAAATAAGTCACTTAAGCAAACAAAAATTCCACAAGGAAGTCGTCAAGAGGTTTACTGAAGTGGACACGATCTGAAAACAATCACACATAATTACTTTTACCAGCCAAAGATACGGAGGACGTGGTTCACAACGTAACCCTTCTGTGGGTGTTTCCTATGGAAGGATTCGCAAGTACATCTACCTCACAAACGGCTTTTAATCAAATTGCGTGGTTATGGTATATGGCCCCAAATTTGCAACTGCATAGGGGATTTCCTGTCAGAGACGACACAGTTCGTACTAATCGATGGTAAGGCATAGACTAATACAGGGGTGATATCGGGCGTTCCACAGGTTGTTTGCACATGACGCCGTCATTTACCGTCTAGTAAAATCATCTGAAGATCAAAACCAACTGCAGAACTATCTGAATAAGATATCAGTATGGTGTAAAAATTGGAAATTGACTCTAAATAATGACAAGTGTGAAGTCGTCCACATGAGTACAAAAAGAAATTCGTTAAACTTTGCTTACAAGATAAATCAATCAAAAGTGATTGCTATTACTTCAGATTTAAATTGGAAAGAACACGTAGATAATGTCGTGGGAAGGGCGAACCAGACACTGCGTTTCATTGGCAGAACCCTTAAAACATGCAACAGAATTACAAAATAAACTGCATATTCTACGCTTGTCCGTCCTTTTTTGGAGTACTGCTGCCCAGTGTGGGATCCGTATCAGGTGGGTTTAACGGAGGACATCGAAAGAGCCCAAAGAAGGGCATCTCGTTTTGTATTGTCACGATACAGGGGAGACAGCGTTACGGAAATGATACAGGATCTGGGATGGGAATCATTACAACAACGGCGCTTATCGCTGCGGCGTGGGCTACTTGCGCAACTACAATCGCCAACATTCTCCTCCGAATGCGAATATATATTGTTGACTCCCACTTTCATAGGTAGAATAAAATACGAGAAATGAGAGCTGGAACGGAGAGATTTAGGTGTTCTTTCTTCCCGCGCGCTATTCGACAATGGAATGGGAGATAAATAGTATAATGGAGGTTCGATAAACCCTCTGTCAGGCACTTAAATGTGATTTGCATAGTATCCCATGTACATGTACATGTGCAGATCATACACAGCAGCGAATATAATGGACAATTTTGAGGAGCAAACATTAAATTAACAGACAGTCAAAATATGTTCAAATGTTTTTATTGTCTATGGGACTTAACTGCGGGGTCATCAGTCCCTAAACTTACAAGCTACTTATGAACTACTTACGAACTAGGACGGCACAAATATCCATGCCCGAGGGGGGATTCGAACCCCCGACCGTAGTGTCCGTGCAGACCGTGACTGGAGCGCCTCAGTCTCCTCGGCCACCGCGGCCGGCAACAGACAGTCCAAGTGATGGTAAATAACTGGTAGTTAAAGGGGGAGACATCATTATGGTAGGCGAAGCAACTATTACTGAATGTTTAGAATCACGCGGACATTTTAAATTATTTTTGAACATAATCACTAACAAAGAATCCGTGAGTTGCAGTTTGCAAGATGAACCTTTAGTAAGAGCCTCTAGACGTGCTATAGGGCAGTAGCATTCCATGCTGCTTGAACATGTTGCCTAAGTTGATCTCGTGTAGCAGTAGACGGAGTATGCAGGGCCAGCCGTGAAGCAATTATCAACCAGACGTTTTAGATAGGCGAGAAATCTGCAGAATAGGGAGGTCGAGGAAGCAGTGCCCTCCGATGGACGACGAAGCTGTGAAGAACGCGTGCTGTTCGCAGTCATGCGTTATCATTCCGCAATGTGGCCGTCTGCAGCTGCGAAGGTACAGGAGGAGAACAGGCTACACTTCTGGCTTGTGACTCTTGCTAGTCAGTGCACCGACAATGCGTACAAGGGGGATGTGGCAGTGGAATGCGGGGCCACAAAGGCGATACATGACAACACCTCCCCACTACGCTACCTCCAGGCTCCAATCCGGCCATCGTGTTAGTGCAGGCAGATGCGGGATTCCTCAGTAAGGTCGTTTCAACGCCATACAATTTGGCTTTGATATCTCCGGTGCCTACTCTTGTATTTTGGATGTCCAGATTATTTTTCTCGAGGGAATTGTATCTATGTTTCATAGATCTGGAAAAGGCTTATGACCGTGTTCCTAGGAGGAAGCTACTGTCAGTTCTTCAAGATTATGGTATAGGAGGCAAACTTCTGCAGGCAATCAAAGGTCTTTACGTATACTGTCAGGCAGCAGTTAGAGTAGATGGTAAATTAAGCTCATTGTTCAAGGTAGTTTCAGGGGTAAGACAAGGCTGTAACCTGTCACCACTGTTGTTCATACTATTCATGGATCATATGTTGAAAACAGTAGACTGGCAAGGCGGGATTAAAATAGGTGAAAACAAAATAAGCAGTCTCGCATATGCAGATGACTTAGTTGTAATGGCCGATTTGCAAACCAATATTTCAGAGCTCGATCAGAGGTGCAAGTATTATGATATGAAGATCAGCATCTCCAAAACGAAAGTAATGTCTGTGGGAAAGAGATTCAAACAGATTGAGTGCCAAATAGGAGGAACAAAGTTAGAACAGGTAGATAGTTTCAAGTACCTGGGATGTATTTTCTCACAGGATGGCAACATAGTGAAAGAACTGGAATCGAGGTGCAGCAAAACTAATGCAGTGAGTGCTCAGCTAAGATCTTCTCTCTACTGCAAGAAGGAAGTCAGTACCAAGACTAAGTTAGCAGTGCACCGCTCTATCTTTCGACCAACTTTGTTGTATGGGAGTGAAAGTTGGGTGGATACAGGTTACCTTATTCCAAAGGTAGAGGTTACAGATATGAAAGTAGCAAGAATGATTGCAGGTACTAGTAGATGGGAGCAATGGCAGGAGGGTGTCCATAATGACGAAATCAAAGAAAAACTGGGAATGAACACCATAGATGAAGCAGTTAGAGCGAACAGACTGAGATAGTGGGGTCATGTTACACGAATGGGAGAAGCAAGGTTACCTAGACTCATGAGCTCGGCAGCGGAGGGTAAGAGAAGTCGAGGTAGACCAAGAAGAAAGTAATTAGATTCGGTGCAGAATGATATTGAAGTAAAAGGCATAACATCAGACGAGGCATCAATGTTAACGTTGAATAGGGGATCATGGAGGAATTTTATTAGAGGTACTATGCTCCAGACTGAACGCTGAAAGGCATAATCAGTCTCTAATGATGACGATGATGATGACGCCTATGGCTGTAGTCTGGGCGTTATGCGTTATGCAAAGGCGCAAGATGTAAATGGCTGTGTATCCGTGATGAATGAAGATGAGGTCATGTGTTTATTTCCAGCCACGCTGTCAGACGCGCGCTCTCCCGTGACCCAGGTGTGGTGGTGGTAACCAATGGCCTCAAGAAAAAGGTTAGTATTGCCGGACCACGCGGGCGCATCCCAACGACCCACCCACAAGCATGCAGGCTCCGCTGTCGTTAATGACGCACCATTCCGCTTTGTTGCTCGCAGTAAAGGCGGCCAACTTACACCTCTTATTAACTCTTTCCCATCATCGTAGCCACCACTTACGCATCTAAGCGCCCAATGGATATCATTACGACTACTTTTGTAGCGGAATATACTTTCTTAGAGGAAACAGGCAGCCTGCAGCAGCTGTAAACCCATTAAGAATCGTGGACTTTCGAAGTCATTATATAGGCCTGTAACCATCAAATATGCTACTTTACTGAGTCCTTTCTCGCCTTTTATGTTGTTTGACTGATAGAATAACGCAGTGTGACCTTTGTACTTTTAGTGAAATTGGCTCATGCTGTTTTCAGCCAGATTTTTTTTAATGCATTTCACTCGCTTGTTTTAATATCTATTTAGATTGGATTAATACTTGTCCCATAGATCATATATATACAACATTTCGTAATGATGTGCAACGTGTCCCCGGCCCAGGAGACTGAGGCGCGCCAGTCACGGTCTGCACGGCCACTGCGGTCGGGGGTTCGAATCCCCCCTCGGGCATGGATATTTGTGCCGTCCTTAGTATTAGCTAGCTCATAAGTAGTTTGTAAGTTTAGGGACTGATCCCCCGTAGTTAAGTCCCATAAGCTTAACAAACATTTGAACATTTTTGCAACGTGTCAGTCTAGTAAATGTTGTCTACACTTGAGAATGAATATTTTAAGTAATTTTTATTAAGTTTTATCTACAAATTCATCTACATTGTAGAAGGAGTTGCCATTCAGAAATTCCTTTAATTTCTTTTTAAATACTAGTTGGCTATCTGTCAGGCTTTTGATGCTACTTGGTAAGTGACCAAAAACTTTTGTAGCAGCATAATTCACTCCTTTCTGAGCCAAAGTTAGATTTAACCTTGAATAGTGAATATCATCCTTTCTCCTAGCGTTGTAGCTATGCACGCTGCTATTACTTTTGAATTGGCTTGGATTGTTAATAACAAATTTCATGAGAGAATATATGTATTGTGAAGCTACAATGAAGATCCCTAGATCCCTAAATAAATGTCTGCAGGATGCTCTCGGTAGTCTCCAGCAATTATTCTGATTACACGCTTTTGTGCAATGAATACTTTTTTAGTCAATGTTGAATTGCCCCAGAACATGATCCCATATGAAAGTAATGAATGAAAATAGGCGTAGTAAGCTAATTCACTGAGATGTATATCACCAAATTTTGCAATGACTCTGATAGTATAAGTAGCTGAACTCAAACGTTTCAGGAGATCTTCAATATGTTTCTTCCAATTCAGTCCCTCGTCAATGTAAACGCCTAAAAATTTTGAATATTCTACCTTAGCTACAGATTTATGTTCAAAGTCAAAAATTTATTAATGGTTTCATGCCATTTACTGTATGAAACTGTATATACTGGGTTTTATCAAAGTTTAATGAGAGTCCTTTTGTAGAGAAGCACTTAATACATTTTTAGAAAGGTATCATTTACAATATCATCAGTTAATTCCTGTTTGTCAGGTGTGATAGCAATACTTGTATTTAACTATGATGATGGTCCAAGACAGAAGCTAGTCCATTTTAAATATTTAATAAAGTGCTGATGGTTACAGATAAATTTTATAAACCACTAGCCCGGGTATTTATTTATTTATTCGATCCTTGAATTAGTACTTTTCCTATCCACTCTCTCTCTGTCCATCTCCTTTTTTCTAAAAACATGTTAACATTTATCAGAGAATATATAAGAAATCACAGGTAAAAATGCACTCGTTTCGAAGAATCCAATCACGAAATTCAGCAATAATGATTGTAATAATATCACAGATGGATCACTTGATGTAATGCGTGAAAAGTCAAATCGATTTTTTAAGAGATGTATTAAAAGAAATTTCTTTTTTATTATTTTATTTATTTATTTTTATATTTCCTTATTCGTATGCTCATCCTTACAGAGAAAGAGCTGAAGACATTGTAGCACGCATAGACCAAATATATGGTCTGTGGCATCACGTTTCTCTGTATGTAACCTCCTTGCTATAGAGTCGCAAACGTCATCGGTGGCCTTAAGTCCCAATTTTTTAATAATTTGACAACTTTCAACCACCATATCTTCCACCCCCTTATAGCTATTGGCATGGAACTGCTATGGTGTACAACGGGATACTTCGGACAACAGTTAGACACAGATCATTCGTTTGCGTTCTGTAGTTTTCGCTGCAGAGCGAAATATTAACACACACACACACGTAGAATTTTATATATACCGATAACTTTGCATCCCAATATACTCCACACTTTTATCATTATCAACCCTCAGACAACAATGCAACCAATAAAACCATTTTCAGAGTAAGTATAATTTTCAAAGAGTAATTATTGTTCCGCATTTCGCGTTATATTCTTCAAATTACTAAATATCTATCATCGCCATAAAACCGTGCCTAAAAGCTTCTTCATGTATAAATTAGTAACTGTACAAATATTTAAGTCGCTGCGTCTTGTCGTTCGGACGTGATTAGCCTACACCGAACAGACATTCACATTAATATATATAGAAAAATAGCTATCCGATCGCCATAAAACCGTGCCTAAAGCCTTCACCGGGTAGACATTAGTAACTGTACAAATGTTTAGCTCTTTATGTCTTGTGGTTCAGACGTGATAAACGTACACCGAACAGACATTCACTTTTTTAGATATAGATTAATTGTAGTTTTATCAATATAGGGAGTCGTTTTGTGAGCACGCCTGCTCGCTTATTCCTGGTAGTGGTGAACACGTCCGGTGTTGGCATAGCTGACCGCACCGGCGGGTGACGTCATGCGTGGCCTGCCCCAGCCCAGGTAATTGGGCCCGGCGCGTTCTTTGTAATGGCAGCCGTTCGCCAATGGCCACATGCACCTGCATGTCGCCCGCACTGGGACGCGCTAATTGAGGGTTTTTTTTTCTGGTGGCACCTGCAGAGCTGTACCGACAGTCACCATCCAGAGGAGACGACAAAATCAGCCGACTCTACTAGTGTCCGCATTCCCGTGGCGGTCTAAATTGTGCAACAGCATAGTTCTAAAAGCAATCGAGCTTCATGATTCTAAGCAATATTGTATCAGTCATTGTGAAATGACTAACAGAAGTCGGCAATATACTACTCAGTGGCGTAACTACGGGGGGGGGGGGGGGGGGGGGCACGCACGTACTCACGAAAAAACCGCGAGCCCCCTGGGGAGAAGTATGTAGCTGTTCAGCTACACTATGCATCACCTACTTTAAGCCGCGGCGGAGTGGCCAAGCGCATTTAGGCGCTATGCTACGATTCGCGAGGCCGCTCCCCGTCGGGGTTTCGAATTCCCCCCTCGGGCATGGATGTTCGTGCCGTCTTTAGTATAGGGTAGTTCATATGTAGTTCGTAGGTTTAGGGACTGATGACCCCGCAGTTAAGTCCCTTAAGCTTGACAAATATTTGAACATTTTGAACCTACTTTAAAAGCTGCGCATTGAAATTATACAGTTGTATCAGAATTTTTTATTATACACGATCGATTTCGGCCCACATTAGGTCATCTTCAGGACTGAAAGTAGGTATCAGTTGGACATTTCAACAGTGGCGAACATAAACACTTTTTAAGATGTTCCATGAGTTGTTCGAAAAATGTGACTGTCACGCCATAAATCAACTGCAGGTGGTTCCAGCAGAATATGAGGTTTAAAATATTCAAAAGCAATTGTATTAAGTCCTTTGTGAGTGGTTATGAAAGCCAGATTGCTTGACTGTTCGTCACAATCAAATGGTAGATCAAACTTTAGAATAAAATAAATCGCAATTTGCGATGTTATGGCATCACTGTATTAGGTTTAGATGGAATACCAAACAGTGGCGAATGAAAATTTGTGCCCGGCCGGGATTTTTTTTTTTTTTTTTTTTTTTTTTTTTTTTTTTTTTGCTCTATGGGTAGTTCTGTTCATTGCGGACGCTGTTCGTATTTGTTCGTTGATGTTCGGTGTGTTGTTGGCTCAGCTTTTTTTATTACAGAGGGCGTTGAGCCCCCTGACCGGGCGCGCTGAGCCACGGCGCCCGGCAAGGATTCGAACCAGGGATCTCCTGCTTACTAGGCAGACGCGTTGACCACTCCGCCACCGAGGACACAGTGACCAGCCCCACTGCAGAGGACTCTTCCCCGCCCGTCTCCCGCCACACACAAATCTCCATTCGCCACGCTGTCTCTTCCCTATACCACAGCCTATTTATTCTATTCGTATTCCATCTCAACCTAAAACAGTGATGCCATAACATCGCAAATTGCGATTTATTTCATTCATTTGAAACGCTGTAATTCGATATATATATATATATATATATATATATATATATATATATATATATATATATATATATATATAACTTTAGAATATGTGCTTTCAGCAGCGTATTCTCTTTCTGAAAGATAGTTATGAACTACTCATTATTCTTGCAACTCTCTGTACAGTGATCACCTGTCACTGCATCGCTAGCATATTTGTTAAACACCAATACAGTTCATGGAGAACTCGACAGAATATCTAAATGTGACGAATGAGGTGTTGTGACTTGTTTAGGTCGGCGCTGGTCCGTCAGGAAAGGAAGCTGAAGGAGAGAGTGAAACTCGGCGAGCGCAGGAGAGTCCACATTCGACAAGTCGGTTTCTACGTCCCGTCGTTCCGCAGCATTCCTGACTCGGTGCTAAAACACGAATCGTGAAAAATACTTCCGCAGCTCACTTTCAAATGGCACTGCTTCTCGAGATTAACTAGGATCAACCTGTGGAAATGACGGACACAGACACACCTGAGGTGAATGACCGCAGTTTCCTCGCAAGTTCCCGCGGACATCGAAAGCGAGAACCTCTAACGAGACAGCTGGGAAAGCGATACGCTCGCCTCTTGGGCCTGGGCGCGCGACCTACAAGCAGGGACGTTTGCACTTAATGACCTATTGTGATCGTTCGCCTATTGTGATCGTTCGCACGCTGCCGCGGTCTTCATTGCGACGGCTGAGCAGGTGCCGTAGCCAGGGAAAGTCTGCGATGTGGGTCGCGGCCGCCCAGTTCCTTGACTCCTCGCATTCCTGACGTTGCGAGACCCGCGCGCGTCCAGTTGGGACGCTGATCGCCCTTGGACCGCGCGGTCACCTCTTCCAGCGCCCGTGAACTTTGACGCCGCGCCGGCCGCAGCCAGCCACGCCACAATAAACAACTGCTGCCGTCGAAGGCGGCTGTGAACCAACACAACCTAGAGAGAAGGCCGCGGCGCTCTCGTGTGACGTCAGGCAGAGTAGGTTGCGCGCGCACAGCTGACTGGGTAGCCGCTGGGGCACAGCCCACTATACCGAAGCAGCGAGCCAGTCAGCTATGCGCGCGCAACCTACTCTGCCTGACGTCACACGAGAGCACCGCGGCCTTCTCACTCCCCACATCCGCTACGCGTATTTACAGTCTCTAACAAACTACTATGGCCTTTACGATTTGAGTTACACGTGCATTACGCCGTGGTGTAACTTTAAAGCACGCTTCTGCGTCTTTAGTCTCATCTCCTAATTTTGGAGACATCGTCAGCGAATTTAAAGACTGCTTTACTTGATTTTCGAACCCAAAAGGGATATCTTAAAACCTCCAACACATCGAACAAATGACACCATCATTAAAACAAACCAGCGGTCAATTACAGACAAACCGTTCCATTCTACCACAAGTAACATCGTAATAAAGAGGAACATGGCAAAAAGATAGCAAATGCAAATGAGGAAAATTTACGTAATTCAATGTAGAGTTTTAATCAACCGTGCGAAAACTTCTCGGTTTAAAGTAATGATAATCCTGCGAAACACACATATCTTACATACCTGAAAGTGCTTATATTAGTCGTCATAAAGCACATGTCATTTCAACGAAATGGTTAAAACAAAGCAGAAAAAATATTACGTCATCTGACTTCTGTGATACACAATTTTCAGCACCAAACTATACACCCATGTTGCAATATGCTTGGCGAAAGCAGGTGATGACATAAATATAATTTTAGGAAATATTGTTACGGGAGTTCAGCGATCTGTTACAACATTAATTAATTAAACAGACTAAGATCGCAAAATTTTATTTCAAATGACCGGTTTCCACAAAAATCGTTTGCCATCTTCAGATACAGTCCACCATTCGGCTGTTGCTAGTCGTGGCAGCGACGTGTAGTCACAGACAAACTGCTCCAGCCGTATGATGGACTATTTCTGAAGATAGCAAAAGATTTTTGCCACAACCGGTAACTTAAAATAAAAATCAATTGTTCAGATGTTTGTCAATCTATCGGACCAAACTGCGTGGTCATTAGTTCGTAGCTTACGAACTACATAAACTAATGTAAAGTAACCTAACGACAACACGCATCCCATGACCCCAGGGAGGACTCGAACCTCCGACGGCGAACAACCGCGCGCTCCGCCTTAGATCGCTCGGCTATTCCACCGCCGCTTAAGTAAAATTAGACTATTAAATTAGACTAATTAAATAAAATTAGACTATTCAATTAATTAACACTCAACTACCCATAACATCATTTCAAAATGTAATTGGTGTGGCCTTTTATGTTGAGCTGCTTTATACTCAAAGTGATTTTCAATGTAAAAACGTGGCTTTAGTGAGTGTGCGCAGTATTCTGTTCAACTTTGTTCAAACCACTTCACCGAAAGCCATCATCTGCACTTTGACGACTAATAGAAGCACTACCAGGCATGTAGAATGAGTGTCTTTCTCCTGTGTTATAACTAGCTTAAGCACAGGGTTTTTGGCAGAGTTAATTGAAATTTAATCACATATTGATGTCATTGAATTACGTATGACAGTCTTTCTACGGTAGTGATACCGAGTCAGTTTCTCTCTATTAAATGTCAATTGTGTCAGAATCATGCGTTTTGTACGGAAACGACCGAACACTGTTGTTGTTTTTTTTTATGCTTATGCTCCACTGTTATTCTATTCATGGTTTCCGACGGTTCAGAGTCTTCGATGCCACAATAGTCCCTTGTATCACAACCTCACAAAACCAACTTTGTGCCGCGGTGGAGTAGCCGAGCGGTCTAAAGCGTCTCGCTGCGGAGCGCGCGGTTGCTCGCCGTGGAGATTCGAGTCCTTCCTGGGGCATGGGTGTGTGTGTTTGTCCTTAGATTAGTTTGCCTAGGTTTAAGTAGTTTGTAAGCTACGGACTGATGACCACGCATTTTGGCCGATAGATTTACAAACATTTGAACATTTTTGAAACCCAACTGTTTACCTGACACCGCGCTACGATCGAGTCAAGTCCCTTAAATGTTTGGAAACCTATTGGACCAAACTGCTATGATCATCAGTCCATATACTTACAGACTACGTAACTAATTTACAGTAAGAACAATTCACACTCGCACGCCCTAAGAGGACTCCAATCGTCCTTAGCAAGATGCTTTAAACCACGCGAACATTCTGCGCGGCACCGAGTCGTTCAATCGTCACCTAAGAATGTGGCAAATGTTAGGCGGTTGTGCGCAACGTGGCGCAAATCGCGTGTATGTATTAAAGCGCCGACGTATAGGCGAGCGATTAGTGTGGTATTCGTGTATTCCAACGGGTGTGTGGTAAATGGGCAGCATGAACTATGACGTTGATACGAAATGCGTTGAATCAGGACTAACGTGTTGTTACTCTTTTCTTTGCTGCTGAATGATCCGTCGGATAATGTCGAAAACAAGTGTGTTGGAATGTGCTGTGCTTCGTGATAGCGCACGTCAGCAATCGCAGACGTCGTAACGCTGACGTTACAACTCAGGCCGGAGACGCTGCAGCGCTCTCCGTGTAGTCCTGAACTCTCCACTTGTGATTACCACGCCATCGGTTTCATAGAAAACGCCTTGAGCGATCGACGATTCCAGTCGCAAGAGGATGTCCCAGCAGGTAGTTACGGACGATGATTCAGCAAACGTATATTTCCAACCTGGTGTGTCGGTGGGATGAATGTTCCAATGCTCACAGAGATTTTGCCGAATTGGGAGATCTAGTGACTATGGACCCCAAAGTCAAATTTTGTTCGTTCCTTACATATTTTAACACCTATGTATCCGTTCTGTCAAGATGAAAATTCCTCAAAAAAATACAATAAAAAGTAAAGTCCACTGTAAAGAGCTGATGATAAAAACTCCTTTACTAGAGTCAGATTTAGTTCCCAATCATCTGTTAGAATAATACATTTAAAACATAAATTAATGAAATGCAGCAACCAGTTGCTAGTGGTTATTTATTTTTAACTTTAACGACCGGTTTCGGGCGCTTGAGTGCCCTTCTTCTGGTCTCTACACAAACAAGTGCATTGGTATACAGGAAAGGCTATAGAATGTACAAAAGTCGGTTACAGAAATTTGAAGCTGTTTCGAACCAAATAGGTTGTAATAAAGATAAGTTCATATAATGGGATGAAATTAACACATTTTTGTACTGTTGCTTAATGTACAACAGTACAAAAATGTAAGTGTTAATTTTATCCTATTATATGAACCTATTTGGTTCGAAACCGCTTCAAATTTCTGTAACCGACTTTTGTACATTCTATAGCCTTTTCTGTATACCAATGCACTTGTTTGTGTAGAGACCAGAAGAAGGGCACTCAAGCGCCCGAAACCGGTCGTTAAAGTTAAAAATAAATAACCACTAGCAACTGGTTGCTGCATTTCATTAATTTATAATCTGAACAGTTGCTGAAATGGATAAAATACTTCATTTAAAACAGCTTACACGCCGTTACAAAACGTGTGGCATCAAATACAGTGTCGGAAGGAAATTAGCACACCTAGAGAGAGGAGGTCGATTTTGTTCATTCTTTTGCCACTCTTGCAACAGAAAGATGGCGAAGTGTTGCAACAGGACCGCGCTCGCCAGCACATTGCGCGTGAAACTCAATGTGCTCTGCCAGACGTGCAAAACGTTCTCCGGACTCCCTTCCAGTGGAGCACACGTGGGAAATGACGGGACGACTCGTGCGTTGCGTCTTGCAGAATCGCGTAAACAGGTCGAGCAGGAGTCGAATAATGGAATCGAGACAGTAGTCGACGTCTGTTTGATCGAGCTGATACGCTGCCTCTCGTGGAGACCACATCAAAATGGGTATTGCAGCGTGGATCGACAAGTGGATCGTGGATCGCTTGAGCTACTGATGTGTAAATGTAGTCATTTTATGAACTTCATAAGCATTTTTACGGCCATAAGTCTTGAATCAATTGGAAAACTTTTAAAGGGTGTACTAATTTTTAGTGCGGTTCGGTTGCACAGTGGTAGAGTGCCAGACTATCAATCCAAAGGTCGCGGGTTCGATCTCCGCCAGGTCCTAGGATTTTTATCTGTCACTTTCCACTTCTTTCACCTCTGGCAGTATTGCTCACGTGGAAAATACCGAGTAGCACCGTGGATCTGAACCCACGTTAAACTGTAGGTCCCCCCTATAACTGGCTGGGTAAGTCATTTCGAAGGTCGAAGGAAGGCAACGGCATACCACCTCCAAACAGGACCATGCCTAATAAAGCACTGTGGTGTTCAAACCAATCTTCGGATTGTTGACTGCTTTACCTTTTATCTTTTACTAATTTTTACTTTCGGCACCGTATAAACAGCGAATATTAGCAAGTGTATGGTGCATTTCGTTATTTGATGAATAATATACTATCTGAAAACCCGGCGTTGCCCGGGTGTTTATTTACTTATTTCTGCCATTTTTTCAGGTATATATTCATTTGTGTAAGGCCTGTATGTCTGTAAAATCTCTTGGGAATACAATTAGTACTAAAGAAGTAATAGATTAAAACTTAGTGTGTGATGGGGCGGTTTTCCATGAACGTTACTGTTTATGTGCTCATATCTCATGAACTACGTGTTGTACTGTATGCGTTTATACTGTCTGTAAAATTTCCTGCGGCTATAATTTGTAATGTAGAAATTATAAATTGTAACGTCATACCGAATGCCGTAGTTTTAGTCCATGAACAGCGGAACGTTACTGTTTTCGTGCTCATATGTCATGAACTATGTGTCGGAATGTGATACAATTTAGAAGCTACATTCTACTATATATGTGTATACTGTCTGTAAAATTTCCTGTCGCTACAATTTGTAGTGTTCAAATTATAATTTGCAAAGTCATACCGAGAGTCGTAGTTTTACTCCATAAACAGCGGAAAAGTAGTAAGCGAGAAACTTTTTTACTTTCATCATTTTACTGTGGTTACCAGCGAGAAAAAGTTTAATAAAGGTTTGAAATTACGTTTAAAGTTGTTACAAGTCGCTAAGTAGTGTCATTCTCATACAGTGTATTTCGAAAGTCTCGCCGCATTATATGGCATTTTTTGCGATTTCTATTGGTTATGACGTAATATCTTTTGAATCATGTGCCGTATGTGATTCTTAACCATGCAGAAATTGTTACCACACGATAAGGAATGTGTGTACCAAATTTGGTTGAAATCGGTCCAATAGGAGAAAATGAGCAACATTGTCGCAAAATGCAGCAGTGTATGACGTCATATCTCGTGAACTATATAGCGTATGTGATTCTTACACTTACGGCGACGGACCTCATGGATTAACGCTCACTTGTACAAAATTTCATAAAGATTGGAACAAAACTGTAGATTTTTATTGAACACGTACACATATACGGACACTCTATATATTAGATTCTACTACTTGACAACGGTTTTATATGCCCTGGTAAGCCCATTCAAACCTTTTCGATATTAAATGGTATGGGAAATCAAACCGGTCATAACAAAACACTATTTGTATGGCACCGTCGTCAGAAAGTGTAACTCGTCCCGTGCTCTTTAAGCCGCGTGTTGATGCTTATTTCAGCAGTTGGTACGTACAACTGACCGCACGTGTTGTGTACTCCTGTCATGGTAAGCACCAGGTGTGAGTCATTCGCCGTATTCAAATGTTCTCGCGACTTTCTTGTCTGTTTACATACTGAGTCAATACCAGTTCTTCTGATGATGCCATCTGTGACTGACTTTACCAACTGAGGTAAACTTAAGATTTCCTTTCCGCCAAGAACTTCACTTTTACGGCATAATGCCGTATTTTATCTCTTGCAAAACATCCACTTCTTGTGGAAGTAATTCTTAATGATGGAGCTCTTCTTTATCTTCTGCTGCTCACACATTCTTCTGATTCGATTCACCCCAAGCCTTACATCACAGTATAACGTCTACGTAACTACAATGACCGGCCGTAAAAGTTTGCGTAACTACCCCGCTGCTAAGAAACTCGGGGAACAGCACGAAAAATTCCAGTACCGATCGAAATTGCCTGTCAAAAAAATATATATTTACCATAAATGTCGATTGTAACATTTTAAGGACAAGAGGTATATCGCGTGCCCTAAAATCGTTTTATTTCGAAAATATTTGCAAAATATCCGAATGTACTGAATGGATGCCACGATAGTAAAACAAATCATAATCAACAAATTGTCCAGTATTTCCGTATAGAATCTGATATCAAAATGCACTACTTACTAGGTAGGCGCTTTAGACCGCTCTGCTAACACAACCTTGCAGCCAAAGCGACTACACGAACTGTCTTAAAGTTTTAAGGCAGTCCGTGTAGTCGCATTAGCTGCGACGCTGTGTTAGCTGAGTGCTCTAAAGCGCGTACCTAGAAAGTAGGAGTTCCCGGGTTCGAATCCCAGCCAGTGCACAAATTTTAACTCAATGTCTCTCCTTATATTTAATACCTTTCCTATAACGAGACGATGTTGTCTCAAGGAATTGTATTATTTGTTGATATTTGTATTACCTTGACCTGAGGAACAAGGCGGGATAGTTCCTATTCGCGTCCTTTGCTGGGGTGCTATTCCAATATAGGAGAGCCCTGGCAATTCGATACGCATTTCACAGGGAACATGAGGCAGAATTAAAGCATGTGGTGTGGAGGGAGACGTGCTTTAAGACAAAATGCAATAATCTATGACCCCACAGCAACTAAACGAAATATTTACACTTCAAAAGCTACAAATTCCATAATCTTTGACAATAAGTTGAAAAATATAAAACCGTGCCTATGTATTCGATGTCGCTGTTATCATGCTAACCAATTTGTATTCTTATGGTAAAACAAAGTTCGTCGTCAGAAACTAGGCACATAGGGGAGGAGCTGTGATTCTTTCATCTATTTCTTCAGAGCGGTTATTCGGTTTTTTCGAGGACACCGCTGAGGACTTGTCCAGTGTCGCTATTTGATGCGGCTATTAGTAGGACCACGCTAATGACGTGCTCCCCTCTTGCCTGTTCACCTGGTGTACAGTTGGCACAAATACACTGAAATACCTCCAAATCCTCTTTCTGAGCAGCCACTGCTGGAAACCGAAAGCATACCGTACCGGTACATCACCGGCAAGAAAAGAGACAAGTCAATAAACGGAAATTTTTAGCTTATCACTGACATAAAGCAGCTGAAAACGAACGGACACGGAACCATTTCTTTGACTTGTGCGATGGATCGTTTTTGACTTGACAGGGAGTCATTAAAACTGACAGAAAGTTTGAAAAAAAAAAAAAAAAAAAAAAAAAAAAAAAAAAAAAAAAAAAAAAAAAAAACAGGATCCATGTTTTCTTATTACATCTACAATTTCACAATATTATGAACTGCATTTAGCTTTAGCAGACGATGTGGCAAACTGAGCCACAGGCAGCAGTGGCCTATTACATTTACAACAAGATTTTTAGTACCTTATAAACAGATCTTCCATTATGAAAGTTTCACTCTGCAGCGGAGTGTGCGCTGATATGAAACTTCCTGGCAGATTAAAATTGTGTGCCTGGAAACATCCCTTAGGCTGTGGCTAAGCCATGTCTCCACCATATCCTTTCTTCCAGGAGTGCTTGCCTTGCGTGTTTGCAGGAGAGCTTCTGTGAAGTTTGGAAAGTAAGAGGCGAGGTACTGGCGGAAGTAAAGTTGTGGGGCGGCATCGTGAGTCGTGTCAGGATAGCACAGTCGGTAGTGCGCTTGCCCGCGAAAGGCAAAGGTCCCAGGCTCGAGTCCCGGTTCCGGCCCACAATTTTAATCTGCCAGGAAGTTTCAGATCTTCCATTCTTCCAACGCAGACTCTAAGGATGACTGGATACTTGCCACATTCGACGAACAGGTAAAAGAGGACTTCACGGAAATCCTCAACACAAGGAAACAGTTCTGCGATTTCCTTGTACGCTCAGGAGCAATAGGGAAAACTTACGTCTCAATGGATGCTGCGCACTTTGAACCGATCTTCTCAGAAATACGTCACATACTCCTTTGCTAAAAACAGAAAAAATGAAATCCCCAAAAGATCCTATTTCAAAGCCTCTGTTCTAAGAAACTCTGCTGGGATAGGTTACGCCGCGCATCAGATTGCCTCTAGAGTGGGAAGGTATTATTTGTGGTCGTTGCAAGGTCAAGATCGGACGCCTGCAGAGCGGGCAATGTGCACGTCGTCTCTGACGAGAACAGAGCGTAAATCACGTCGCGCGTCGTGACTGGCCTTGAGGGAAAGGAAAGACAGCGTAAGCTCGACCGAATAGGAGGAAGCGCAGTTACCACTCGGTTAGTTGCTGGGTAATATAATTCAGTGTAGGGATAATATGTTTTACATAAGCATTTACGGTCAACTGACAGTTTAAAAATAACTGCCTTACCAAAGCTTCCTTACTTAGCGTGTCGGTATGTAACGAGACACGTACTCAAGCGCAGAGACTAACGCGCTGCGTTCTATTTACATTCTCACTTGGAGCCGACCCTCCAGCATGTGTGCTGTCGTTAGCATAAGTCAAAGTAATTTGAGGGTATAGGGTCCGATGACGTCAGCAGTTTCGTTCCTTACGTTTAGAAGCATTTGAACATTTTCGTAACTCAACTCTCTCAATAGACAGGACGCAAAAACTTCAGCATGTGCCCACCCTGCTTTTAGGTTCCAAATCACGTATAGTGACGGCTGCAGTCGATCTTCAGATGTGTCGATGTACGGCTCTAACGAGTCGGAATAAATGCAAAGCAGCACCAGTAGGGGGCCTATGGACTCGCCTAAATGTCGAGGCCAGCCCAAATAAGGTGTTCACTGCTCTGCGTGATGATTTAAAGACTTCCATAAATAGCGGCTGCGCTTCACTTTCTCTTAACCCACCTGTAGGGACCTCTGCTAGTTTTCTGGACAGGCTTATGTGGACTAAGAACAAGTGCCGCTGCCAATAGATATTATCTGAATGACGTCTTAGTAAAATGAGATTTTCTTGGCCAGAAAGAGCACTCGACATTCGCGATTATTTTTGTGACAAGATCCAAAAGTGAACAAAACTCTAGCCAACCAGTTGCATAAAAATGGTTTATATACATAAACCTTGACCAGGTTTCGGCAAAACTAATTTTGCCTTCTTTAGAAGAATTTCATTTAGCTCACATTAAAATAGTTGTTAAAGTGGCCGAATGTGACTGACTCCATGTCAAGGAACAAAATTTAAAATTTCTTTTGCTGAAACCTGGTCAAGGTTTTTTGTATATAAACCATTTTTATGCAACTGGTTGGCTGAAATTTTGTTCACTTTTGGATCGTATCCCACCATTGCTGAACTGCAGCCATGTTTAAAATTTTGTGACTAAACTTTCACAGTCACAATTCCGTACCCTATTACGCCTGTGTGCAGCTGTTTGCGTATGTTCTCAGGTTTGTGGTCAGCAAACTGTTCAACTTGTAGTATAACGTAAACTTGCCTGATGAATGAATTTTGTTTCCTGTTTATAATCTTCATTGCACATTTAACACGTATCAAGTAGTCAGGGTTCGTTATGGAGGATCAGATCCATTTCAAAGCTGCGAGTAAGGCAATGTGATTCCCCACTTGGAATATTTAGGAGGGTCTTTCCAAATTTTGGCGCAATGAAATTCTGTGTCCCAGAAATGAATATGAACACCTAATAAGCAATAGTTTGAAGTAAGTGGCTGGCACACGTATGGGAGTGCACCTCGACCTGACACAAAGTTCAGCAGCTGAAAACATAGCCATATATCCGTGGATTCGTGTGTAACCAAAGACGTTAAACAAATAAAGAGCAAAAGACACTTCGGTATTCTCTGGAAGGAGAAGAAAAAGCAGCATTTTCCTAATATAATTAACAATGGCGACTTCTCTCAGCTTTTAGTCAGGAAAGAACAACGCTATTCGATAGCACTCTGTTGATATTTGCGAATATAAAAGCACAGTAACACGCAGAGTAAAGAAATAAGCCTACGTTGGCAATCGAGAGGAGCAGAGTCTCTTAACAGTGGACGTCTGAAACAGACATTTTATGTCACATCGTTAATCTATCGAAGAACCCACTGAGTCCGGGTCGCAAGTTCAGTCTCTAGTTTATTTGACAATGTTTTCTCAGTCCCGACAGGAAAAATATTACCTGCTCAAGACTCACCTCGTGCGTCAGGAGAGCGACAGGAAACGATTGTCCGATAGGTGCAGGGACCAGCCTTCTGTGGGCTGGACGCGTGTATCACACTTCACAAAACGGACACCAACGACATCCAAGGAGAGTTCAAAACAAACCATCAGCTTTCACCAGCGATGACAAATTACACACCGTCAAGATCGAAGCGCGAACTCACGGGCAATTACAAACCACGCAGGACGTTGAGCTGGGTGACCGAGGAATGCCTGTAGATCCGTACTGGTACAACGAGGTGAGAACTGACGGAATGTGATGGCATGAAGCCGAATGTGGAACACACTGTCGTGAAGTTCACCTTCAATCTTGGTGACGCGAACAGTTGTCATCGACCGAGCGAGGTGGCGCAGTGGTAACACAATGGACTCGCATTCGGGAGGATGGAGATTCAGATCCACTTTCGACCATGCTGCGGAACGCGCGGTTGCTCGCCGTGGAGGTTCGAGTCCTCCCTGGGGCATGGGTGTGTGTGTGTTTGTCGTTAGTGTTTACCTAGGTTTAAGTAGTTTGTAAGCTACGGACTGATGACCACGCAGTTTGGTCCGATAGATTGACAAACATTTGATTTGAACCTTCGACCATCCAGATTTAGGTTTTCCGTGATTTCCCTAAATCACTCCAGGCAAATGCCGGGATGGTTCCTTTCAAAGGGCACGGCCGGTTTCCTTTCTCATCTTGACCTAGAAATACGAGTGTGAGCTCCGCCTTTAATGAACGACCAATTGACGGGACATTAAAGCCATTGCTTCTTACATGGAAGGTTGATCCCTACACCTCCCAGACATACATTGATTTCCTGTTGCCATTTTCATGGACATAGTGAGTCTTCAGCAACTAATATTGTTCCTGTCATAACTGTCAACACAACACTTATTATAATGGGCCTTGCGACCCGGCAGTCAAGGTGTTCCTTGAAAGGTATAGCCAAGGAAGTCCTCTCACGTAATGTGGCGGCTTCGTCATTGCCTTGTCTGTAAGGTGTTTAGTGTGGTGGGAGCGTGACATTAATGGTCCTGTCATCACATAAGTACATACTGCGTGAACAAGTACATTGTTTAGAAATGGTGGGTGTCTGGCTGAGTCATTAGCTCGACTCTTCTAACACCGACACACTTGCCGACCTTGATCCACTTCCTTGGTGTCGTCGTAGTCCTGAATCTGTTGACATCCTACGACACCAAGGATATCCGGGTTCATGTTTACGAGGCGACTAAACTATTTTCTGTCTGACGGTCTACTGAAGCCAACAGTTTTTCGCAAGTGTACTCTGGAGCACGTGAAATGCGTTGGTGCCTGCTGAAAGTAATGGGCTCTTCACTGAGTAAAAACGACCGAGACCTCATGCACAGTCCCACTACATAAGTGTCCTGTTCAGTAATTGCATACGGAAATAATACATAAATTGTTTGTAAATCCAAGCGACTTAAATACGTTCGTTATTAGTCCCTACGCTTACAAACTACTTACACTAACTTAAAGTAACTTATGCTAAGGCAAACACAAACACCCATGCCCGAGGGAGGACTCGAACCCCCGACGGCGAACGGCCGCGCGCACCGCAGCTGGTGCCTTAGTGCGCACGGCTATTCTGCCGCGGCAAATAATACATGACTCAATACATTCAGCACATAAGGCCACTTACGTCACATACTATAATATAAAATCCGATTTTCTGTGTCCTGAATCGGATACATTCGGTACATTAGTACAGTGGTTATCAGTCCCTAGGCTTAGAAACTTCTTAAACTAACTCATGCTAAAGACAACACACACGTTTTCGCCCGAGGGAGAACTCGAGCCTCCGACGAGAAACACATGGAATCTTCGCAGCAAGGCGCTTTACAGATAGTGTAGGCTGTTCTTTAGCACAAATTGTGCATGCTTTTAAGTTTTCTACCAATGAAACGCAATCCTCGGTTTGCCTTTCGTAGAACAATTTTTATTAACGGAGACTTGTCATAAATAACGGGTTTATTTCCGTTTCTCTTCACCTGAGTCGGTAAATACATATGTCTCGTGAAAAGACCGCGAAGTTAAAGATGAGAGAGGTTCGAGGTCACACAGAGCGATCATTCATACTGGAAACATTCGTGAACGAGACAGGAAAGAGGGAAATAATAGTTTTACAAAAAGTACCGTCCTCCACACACCAGATAAGAAAGGCAGCTAATAACCGACTGTCGTCCAGCTGTGAGTTATGTTGAAAGTTACAAGTGTTCAAGTAATCTGGAAAACATAAAAAAATATATTACCCGTTCACTTCACAACTGCCATTTTAGTTAAGAGCGCTGGAAGTCTTCTGCTGTTGGTTGTCTGGAATGACGAAGGAGCGGTACAGCTACGTGCAACTAAAATTTAACACGGTTCCTGAACTAAAGAAAAGCTACGTTCATCTAAAATGTAACACGGTTCCTGACCTGAAGAAAAAAATTGCAATCTTTCAATCGAGTAAATTAAGCGAAGGCGTAATGCATTTGCTACGAATACATTCTTCTACAAGAAATGGTAGGATATTCCTGAAAATATATTATTCTACACTAAAGTTTAAGAAATTAAAATGAAATATAAATTTTGGTGTACGATGTACTAACTAAGAGGAAGAGGTCCCCACTGAAACTAAACGCTGGTGTAGGTTGTCATTCACCCTGGGGAGCCCTCATTTATGAGTAACAGACGATAATTGAACAACACTATTTGTTATATTTTTAGTTTTGATGCCTACCTATTTCGGCAGACGCTAAGGACACGCAGCTGCGCTATGACAAAACGTGACAGTACAATGCCAGCCACGTGAGCTGATCGTGTACTGTCGGAGGCCTTCAACCGTAAACAAAGCCTCGTTCCGCGTTCTACCGTCGCCTGCTACAAAGTGAGCGGATAACATTATTTCCGGCGCGAGCCGACTGGGCTATGGTATTGCTTCTGCAGATCAAGTATCTCACGTCTCCAGCCTGTTTTCAAGTTTCTTAGCATGATAGCTTTTTTTTATTTAAATAACACATGTGAAAATATGTTGTTTATTTTTTCTTTTATTACTATTAATTCTGTAAAATGAATACAAAATTCAGAATTCTTTTTAGCTGTTCTCATAAGGAAAAACTTTCCTAAATGTCAGTCGAAATTCATGGAAAGAATCCATTACCACCTGTTTCTTATGTGCTTAAAATCAGATAGGTCACTACAGTGTGATAACAAAAGAAATATAATAACAATAACAGCTGGCTCAGTCGGCAGTGAAGAAGTTTTGGTCACCACCGTGTTTCCTTCGATCTTCAGCTGACTGTGGGTGAGGATAGCTTGTTGCTGGGGCAAGCCCACCGGGAAGCAAAAAACACCGGGAAGCAAAAAAAAAAAAAAAAAAAAAAAAGCAAGATATAAAGTGGCACACGCTTCTCATCCTTTACTGACGTGACTTGTAGTGTCTGAGTCTAAACTATAGCAGCACATTTTTCTTTCAGTTAACATTTCTGAATAATCGAAGTACCATAGAGACAAACAATATTGTCAGCAGATGATTCAGCAAAATGTTCGTAGAAACTCACTTTCCCTCAGACACCTTTTTAAAAAAAATAAAGAAATAATAAAATTCTGACCATGTGTTGAGTTCTTTGAAAATGGAGATGGGTTGAAATAAAGTACAACGTGTCCCACATGAAACAGGTAAACCTCACGTATGCCACCACTCGCAACATCCCTTATGAGGAGGTAACTACACATTTTTAATGTTAATATTATCTATTATTTGTTACTTAGTTCGTTCTTAATTTCATCTCAGGCGTGAGTGATATTGCTTTTATTTGTGACAAGCTGTACAGAATTATTTTTACCTTGTGATAAATTTTCTGAGATCTACAAAAGCGAAAATTAACTTAGGTGTAGAAATACCTATAAATTTCAGTATAATTTTGGGCTTCTTCCTTCTATCATTTCCCAATAGAAACGTAATAAGTATAATGTAAAAATAATTACTTCAGTCCAGCTACCAAAGTAACAGTTAACATTAATTTATTCTTCACTTCTAATTCTATTCACGAAATATATATTCCAATTATTGTGTAACGTGGACAAGAAATCAGTCGAAGGCCTTTCATAAAGTATGACCTCATGTAAAACCATAGCAGGTCATTGTAAATTATAATCGGTTTCCACCCAAGAAAAAATAATTTATACTTGCTTTCTGGTTATGGATCATTAACACATCACGAGTAAGCGACAAACGTGGCCAACAATTAATTTTTTCGGCGCTGCAGTGCTTCGCGCTACGTCCAACACCCTCCGAGATCGAAGGCTTGCGACCGCAGAATAACGCCGCTCAGATAACTCTCAATTACTTGTGATAGGTGGTAGACATCAGTGCGGCTAGGATTTCAAAAACATTTATGTACTTTTAGCTCAATTTCACTCGCTATAATGTATGGTCTACAACGCATAGAACAGTAAGCTGCCCGCTATCGAACTTTTTCAATACACAATTTGTAAATCAAGTGCGCATACTTGACAAAAAGCATCATTTAAAAACGACTGTTACGAATTCCTAAAAGGTGAATGTTTTATTCAAAAGCTAGGATGTTGTACTACTATGTGTCCAGAAATCAAATTTTTTAATCGCATACTTTCATCAAAATCGAATGAGGAGCTTTACGAAACTAAAAATTCTCGTGGAATGAAAAGTAGACTTTTAATTTTTTTCATAGGCAACGCAAGGCTTTTAAGGAGAAAATAAGTTAATAAATCGATGTGGCGTTATCTCATATACCGTAAAAAAATTTACAACTTTAAAATCGGAAAAGTTGATTTTCCCCGTCTTTTTCGTCTCGGCTTTACGAAATTAAAAACCCACGTGGAATGAAAAGTAGACTTTTATTTTTTTCACAGGCAACGCAAAGCTTTTAAGGAAAAAAAAAGTTAATAAATCGATGTGGCGTGATCTCATATCCCCAAAAAATAAATAAATAAATAAAAATAATATTTACAACTTGAAAATCGGAAAAGTTGATTTTGCCCTTCTTTTTCGTCTCGGCTTTACGAAACTAAAAATTCTCGTGGAATGAAAAGTAGACTTTCAATTTTTTCACAGGCAACGCAAAGCTTTAAAGGAAAAAAATAAGTTAATAAAGCGATGTGGCGTGATCTCATATACCGTAAAAAAATTTACAATTTGAAAATCGGAAAAGTGTATTTCCCCCCCTTTTTTCGTCTCGGCTCGGTCCGGCGCGCAGTGTGAACACCCTTGCCGTCGGCGTGCGCCGACTAGGCGCCAGCCTGCTCGGCACATCCCGGCTCGGCTCGGCCCGGCCGGCAGTGTGAACGCACCCTAAAAGGCCGGTAACGCACTAGGCAGCCAGGCTGCGGCAGCCAATGAAACAGTGGTGGTATAGGGCAGGCCGCTACAGGCACTGGGCAGCCAGGAATTGGTGGCTGCGGCAGTGGCAGCCATCAGAACGCGGCCGACTGCACGGCAGTGGCAGCCAGCGCCAACAGCGAGCCTCGCAGTGAACGCGTGTGGCTGCCGGCAATCTCCGGCACTTGACCAAGCAGCCACACCTTGTCTCCAAGTTGTCATGAAGTTCGACACAGAGTAGTTTACTGATGAAACTCAAAGACGAAGAGAAATCTGGGGTGTGTCTTGTGAGCAATATAGTGATCGTGATGTGAAGAGAAGGAGGTGGGAGGAAATCGTAAATGTAATTGTCATATTACCCCCTGCCCAATTATTTCCAAATATTATTAACAAAGAATTATTATATTTGTTTCCGACTCACCTGAGAGTAATCAACAGTTTCTCTTCCGGCATTGTACAAGCTCGCATATGATTATCAGTACCCATAATGGAATTTCTTATATTTTCCAGAAAGTTATCAAAAGATTCGACTGACATCCTTGTATAGTTAAAAAAGCGATGTGGGTAGTATCGAAGATCTTTGAAGTAATTTTTAAATAAACACTTAGAGTGCCGCTGCGCAAGCAGAGGATGAATCCAGTATCTCTTATTTGCTTTGCGTTTCTTTTGAGACAAAATGTGGACGATTATCACATCTTCCATATCGCTCTGCCGATTGGGTACAACTGTCCGTCAGCTGGCTGCTAACGCTGGCTGCCACCAACTGGCTGCTCAATATTTTGGCTTCCGCTGCCTGGTTGCCGCAGCCTGGCTGCATAGTGCGTTACCGGTCTTAGGCTGCGACTGTACGTGACTGCACAATGCCAGCCACGTGAGGCGATCGTTTGCTGCCGGAGGCTTTCGGCCGTAAACAAAGCCTAGTTCCGTGTTCTGCCGTCGTCAGCTGTAAAGTGGACGGCGTAACTGTCCACTATACACGGGCAAATGAGCGAGTTAAAACTGCGCTGTCAGCCAGCGGTCGTCCCCAATGCCGGCCACGCCCCCTACCGCGGCCGCACTTGACTGAGCTGCGGCCCATTCGACGCGTCGGTCAGCGAGGAAACCGCGTGGTGGGCGACCAGTGCTACTGGCCGCGTGGATTCAGTACTCTACGTATCGCGCCAGACCGCTACACCGGTTGCACAACTAATACGGCGATGCATAAGGCAACCGTTCGACAGTATCACTATGTGGTGGTGTACGGAGTATCGCGGTGCTGGTACTCACTGGCGACGAGCACGGCGAACATGATGAGGAAGCCGGCGGCGGTGGAGAAGTACTGGCGGATGCCCTTGGCCTCCTTCTGCAGGATCTCGAAGAAGACGACGTAGAGCAGCGTGCCGCACGCCAGACCCTGCAGCGTAGCCGTCGCCGCCGACGTGTTCACGCTGGAGCCCTCCTCCGTCTGCAACAGGCGACAGGCTGCCGCTGCTGCAAACTGCTCCACTCATTCTCTTCACTAAAACTATGTCTCGTCTGCAGAAGTTTTTATTTAATGACGCGTTTCGCCCGGTTGGGGCATCTTCAAATATCTGACAAAGAAGAAAAATGAAACAGAACAATATTTAAAAAATACTAAAAATTTCCGTGCTCTTATGGATTTATTATTCAAACCCAACGTTTCGTCCCCAACTGCGGAAGACATTTTCAATGGAGATCGCTAAACTCCGTTTACGAGGGCTCACGCGCAGACGAGGCCCACGAGAAAGTCAGGCCCCAGCGCGCACGTCATGCGACGTAAGCATAGCAGTCCTGAGCCGGCCGGCTGGCTAGCTAGTTCGGCGGCCGCTGTGAGGCGGTGGGCCGTGCCCCAGCGGCCGGCCAACCAGGTAGCCGGCCGGCTCAGGACTGCTATGCTTACGTCGCATGACGTGCGCGCCGGGGCCTGACTTTCTCGTAGGCGTCGGCGCGCAGAGATGTGACGTCAGATGTTTTAGATATGCGCGCGCAATTCACCGTAGCCGATTGCCGTCGTCCGTTGTTAATATCGTCCCATGGTGGAACACTGTTACATTTCTTCTTCAACACCAGAATCCAGATTTCATTTAGTTTCACGCCCTCCTCCGTCCTATTGAAATTATTGGGCGTGTTTTACAATTTCTATAGGCTCTCTCTACAGTTTTTCGTGGTATCCATTTGTCGTTGCTAAAAAGTAAGTCTTATCAAATTGAATTAGGTGGTCCCCCGGATGAGAAACATGTTCAGTAACAGTTCCCCTTGTCCTGTTCTAGTCGTTTTTTGACTGGTACCCACGTATACATCTCAACAGCTACATTCAATCCTATAGATCCCTGCTTTTTCCAGCGGTTTGCGAGCATCCTTCGCTGATTTATATACAAAACATCTCACGTCACACCTCTGCGCGCGAGACCTCGTAAACGGAGTTTGGTTTCAGTCAGTAGCGAGCCAGGGTGTGCATCGGACATACAAAACTGCCACGATCCCCCTTGAAAATGTTCCCCACAGTTGGGGACGAAACGTTGCGTTTGAATAATAAAACCATGAGACCACGACATAATAGCCCAGAAATTTTTAGTGATTTCATTTTTGTTTAGCTGCAAAACAATGCTGAAACTGGTAATAAGGAATTGTAATAAATTACGGTACTAACGTTTTACCTATTCTGTGATAGAGGGTTTTTATATTAAAAGGCGGCCATAGGGTATCTTACTGAGACAATAATATATAATTCCTTGATCTGCAGTAACATTGACAGTTAAAAACAAATTGACACATTGTTTAACTGAATGGCTATTGAAATAATTTATATTTCGAGATTTACCTTGTATGGTGTCCCTGTACCAGAGAGTAGGTCTTTAACTCATGTATACGCTATTCGTAGGTATTGGTACTGTACTGTCTGGGGGAACGTTCAAATGTGTACTGCGAGTAACCGCCAATAAAGCGTATTGCTACACAATACTGTAATGGGTCGGTCGGATAAAAGTTGTTAATTTCAAATATAGCACATGAATCAAATTTGAAAAGGTGTGCCGGCCGCTGTGGCAGAGGGGACTCAGGCGCTCCAGTCACGGTCCGCACGACCACTACGGTCGGGGGTTCGAATCCCCCTCGGGCATGGATATTTGTGCCGTCCTTAGTATTAGTTAGTTCATAAGTAGTTTGTAAGTTTAGGGATTGATGACCCTGTAGTTAAGTCCCATAAGCTATACAAACATTTGAACATTTTGAAAAGGTGTCAAAGTATATAACAGAGATATTACTTAAAAATATCTCTCTTTCTACCCTGTCACCCTTTCAAATTGTATCTTCCCAGGATTAAATACACTGCCTCGTCTTATAATAACAATCTATGAAACGTCGAGAATATACAGGGTGTTTCACTAAGTGTGTTTGCGTCTGTAAATTATAAAATATAGGTGACGGGAAATTTTAATGCGGTAGGTCAACACAAGAAATGTTACACTTTCTACGGAGCTATGAACATAGTTTATTGTATCATTTTCCAAAGAGTTACACCACAAAGATATAATTTCTTAAACCGATCAATAGTTTTTTCTATCGTGCATTGGATTCGTTGAAACCAGCTGCGTCCAAATCAGTTTGGACTACATTCCTATCACTGTTAGTTTGGGAGCTACAACCCTTCAAAGTTTAGGGGGCGGAGGCTACGACAGCGTAGCTCGCTGGCTGGTGGTCATGAGACAGTGGGCCGTGCCCCAGGGGATAGCCACTCGGCCAGTCAGCTACGCTATCGCAGCCTCCGGCCCCGGAACTTTGAAGGGTTGTAACTCCCAAACTAACAGTGATAGGAATGTAGTTTAAATTGATTTGGACGCAGCTTGTTTAAACGAATCCAATACACGATAGAAAAAACTATTGTTCGGTTTAAGAAATTATATTTTTGTGGTGTAACTCTTTGGAAAATGATACAATAAACTATGTAAATAGCTCCGCAGAAAGTGTAACATTTCTTGTGTTGACCTACCGCATTAAAATTTGCCGTCACCTATTATTTTATAAGTTACAGAGGCAAACACACTTAGTGAAACACCGTGTATATCTCTCTGCAAAATGTATTTGATATTAGAGGCAATATAGTCGTCGACGAGTAAAAGAAAGTGACCATTCCTGACAATAATAAAACGCCAGAGGCGCCGCAGAAGCCCCGCGTACCACAAGTATGCGATAGAGGCAGGAGAGTGGCTGTGGTGAGAGGGGCTTTAGTCAGCCAGCGGCTGCTCTGAACAGCGCCAGGCGGGGCACTCCTCTGTCAACACAACGGTACTCCAGGGCTGACTCAGCCGGAGAAAGGCGACCACGCGTACTTGACGGAGGCCGCTGCCAACGCCCTGTCACTGCCTGTCTACTGTCTAGGCCGGAACACAAGTCAGCAACAACGCTACCGCCTGCTTCACACTACGCAACGTTGTAATTCCGCATTGTAATTTTGTGTAAATTCTGTCACGCAGATAATCTGAAGATGCTCTGCTAAAAGGCGAAACGCGTCATGAACTAATAAAAAAATTGCAATCAAGACGGTTTGAAGGAATATTTATTCTAACTGATTGTTGCTGTACACCATGGATTGGATATCATTTTATAATAACGTATTCTGTACATCCTTCTTAATATTTGTATCATTACTGTATTGCAGTTGGCCTGAAGATGGTCTCACAAGCAGGCGGTTGCCTAAGAACAGTAAAAATTATCTTGCGATCGAGACAGTGCTTAAAAAAAAAAAGAATCATAACACCTATGTATCCCGTAGGTGGTCGACCATCAGATGGTAACGGTGAACCAGTTATAATGTCAGGCGAGCAATTATCTCGATGAAGTCGTAGCGGGATAGCGCGGCAACCCGCGTCGGAGGTTCAAAAATGTTCAAATGTTTGTTAAGCTTATGGGACTTAACTACGGGGTCATCAGTCCCTAAACTTACAAACTACTTATGAACTACCTTATGCTAAGGACGGCACAAATATCCATGCCCGAGGGGGGATTCCAACCCCCAACCGTAGTGGCCGTGCAGACCGTGACTGGAGCGCCTCAGTCCCCTCGGCCACCGCGGCCGGCGTCGGAGGTTCCAATCCTCCCTCGGGCGTGGATGTTTGTGCTGTCTTTAGCATAAGGTAAGCAGAAGTGACGTCTGTTCTCTCGCAACAGACGCCACATGTATATATATAATATGCCGGTGACGGGCAATGATCCTATCGTTAGTGGGGAGGGTGGGTAAAGTTTGAAGCCCTTACTCTTACGGAAATTAGTTAAACTACGAGTTTGAGTACTGTGGGCAGGGCGAAGCTGGGAATTTGTATCTGACGGGAGACGTGCTTAGGTAGTCCTTGCAGGTGCGGTGATCACTGTGTCCCCAGTGGTGTAGGGGTCAGCGCAACTGCCTAGAAAGCAGGAGACCCGGGTTCTAATCCCGGCTGGGTACACATTTTCAGCTTTGCCCAATCGCAGTTGATGTCATATATTCTATGAATATTAAATAATAACAACTGCAGGATCAGAAGTGACGTCTGTTCTCTCGCAACAGACGCCACATGTATATATAGTTCATAAGCAGTTTGTAAGTTTAAGGACTGATGGCCCCGTAGTTAAGTCCTATAAGCTTTACAAACATTTGAACATTTTTTTAATCATTACTTTTTTTTTAAGTCGGAAGACGGAGTAAAGAAGTAAAGGAGGGTGCTGCCGCATTCACATCTGCGATACCTTCAATGACGCTCTCAAGGAGGCATTTTCAGGGCTCCGTGCCACATTTAGTCAAAACGCATCATTTCGTCATCCATCCGTCATTCGTCTGACCAACTGTTAATACCTCTTGTTCTCTGTAATAGGCCCAAGTATCAACTTCTCAAATCGAGAAAGTAAGTTCCCTTAAAAAAAGTAAAAGGTAAGTTACATCATAGACTTTATTCATAACAGTTACAGCAATCTTTGAGCAATTTTTCGATGTGGGCACCAAAAGAATTGAGTCACTTCTCACATCGTGGGATGGACCTTTGTATTCCTATGCCGCCTGTGAATGGTACCAACAGCTGTCAGTCGTCCTCAGCTCTTCGTCTTTGGCAAAACGGCGAACGGAGGACAGGAATCTCTTGAGGTACAAGAAAAGAGGGAAATCGCTGGGAGCAAGGTCAGGCCTGTAAGCTGGAAGATCAAACAGCTGCTGTGCTCCGAGGAGCGCAGGAAGAAGCATTGTCACGGAGTAGCGCAACAGCTGCGGGAAGCAATCCACGCCTCTTCGCAGTTTCCGAATGGTTTCACAGTAACGCCAGGCGCGCACTGGCGATTTTCCATCGCGCGATTTCTTTGTCGCAAGAATGGAACACGGTGGCTGGAATATGAGCGCGCGCACGTGAGACAAAAAAGTAGCGGCGATTTAAAAAACGCGACCGGCCCTATTTCACTCGCGACGCGATTGTCGCAGGTGTGGAATGAATAACTGGCAACAGCACGGGGCAGCG
Source organism: Locusta migratoria (assembly GCA_026315105.1). Lineage (NCBI taxonomy): Eukaryota > Metazoa > Arthropoda > Insecta > Orthoptera > Acrididae > Locusta > Locusta migratoria. The sequence goes on from CM048744.1 coordinate 831,994,162, forward strand.
CGCACTAGCGACACGAATTCTCCTTCGCTCCCGCTCTGTGCTGCATACAAGTACGTTCAGTGCGCCAGTAGCATGTCTGACAATGGGAGTCGTGCTACGGATGACATTGTAGTTTGTGTTGTCGATCCAGAAAGACTAATTATGAAGCAGAAACGCGACCAGCTCTCTGCAACAGGAAGTTAAAAGACTACAGTGATCGCAATTTGAAAGAGAAACTATGGGGAGAAGTATGTTGCAGCCGAATTAGCAACTGGACTGAACCGTCTCAACCAAAAAATAATAACAAAAGTATTTCATGTTTCACTTATTTTATTCATTCGTGTAGACATCACAATTATAACAGTTTAAACTTTTCATATTTCCCAGGTACTAATCATTGTGGAGTCACAAAGTACTTTGCAAAATAATCCCTTATCTGCATACCACTCACATCAGCCCTTATTTCTACAGCATTGCATAATGAAATGAGTTTCTTGATCTATCTGATCAATAATGTAAAAGGGCAATGAAATAATGCGTGCTACCCTCAAAGTTACTGGTAAGCGCTCCTCGGATGGTACACACTTTCCTCCATGTCGTATCTTGTTTTGTTATATTCGGTCCTACTGCTTGAAACGGTGTATCAAAACTATACTTACTCATTCGATAGAATTGAAAGAATTTGTTTGGGTGATTTGTAACTCTTCCTGTAATTTGTAAAACTGCCCTTTCACTACCTTTTGACTTACAATCGGATGTAGCCAGTACCGCCATTTGCGCTGTTTTCTCGCTCTTCTTCGCAGTAAAAGCGCCACCAAACAAGCTGTTTCGATGAAATCCATGCTGGAATTGAGAGTAGCTGCGATTTTTCTGTCGCTGTGTGCGCACCACAACGTACTGTCGCGACAGCGATTTTTTTGTCGCCCCGACTGAAAAATCGCCTGTGCGCGCCTAGCCTAACAGCTGGAGACGGCTGTCATACAAGCTAGTTCCATTCACAAGAGGCACAGGAATACAAAGGGTGATCCCACAATGTGACACGTATCTCAATTCTTTTGGTGACTATATCGAAGAATAGCTCAAACATTGCTGTAACTGTTGGGAATAGCGTTTTTCATGTGGTTTTCATATAATTATGTTGTCTTTGGTTTAAAAAGTTGGAAAACTTACTTTCTGGGTGTGCCTCGGCAGAATTATGCCCGTGGCGCACAGGAGTGTGGACATGAGATCTTCCATCTCTGGCAAGCATGCGCACTGCAGCTTGTTTAACCTACTGCCTGCACATAACTCAGCGATGCTAATGAGGTAACACTCACCTCACGAACCACTTTTGTATTCAAATCTATTCTCTCTCATGGTCACGAACAATACCTCCTCTACAATCCATGCGATGGTTTCTCACTTTCGACTAGTTAGGCTTCTCTGGGGCGGGGAAATTTTATTTCTCGTTCCGTTGTTTGTCCTCTTGTTACATTTCTTTCCTGCGTACCTTACGAGTAATCAAAAATTGTGGATTGACGTCGCCCCATGCTGCAACAAGGCCAACTCGTATTTAAAGTGGTTTTCTGAAAGGTCAGTGTATGAACATTCCAATGATTTACTGCTTACGAGTTTACGGCCTTCGCAGCGTCCCTTATTATGCAACCTTTTCGGTCTGAAGGACTTCCTCTAAGGCCGAATTACAGCTCTGCATTAGACAGGATACAGAAGCTCTACAGGCGTGATACCTTTTGTTTGTAGATGGCACAACTAATACGAAATATTTCTCCAACTGAGTAACATTAATGATTTGCAACGGTACAGGTATTCTACTTCTCATATGGCCCACATAGCATGCATTTTGTCAGCTAATTTAGTAAGTACGGAAATATTTTACTTACTTCAGTCTTCGCTTCCGGTGACAGTTTGAGACAATAAACATGCTTACCGATTGTCATGATTTTGACATTTTGCAATATTTATTCTAACTACACACTATTTTACAATTCTCTGGGTCATTTGTTGTAGTTCTTCGTATGTCAATCAATAGAGTTTGATCATCGTCATACTGAATTGCCTCATCGTTAATCTTGCTGCTCTTGCCTTTGTTTCTCTAACGTGACTGGCTTCTGTGGAAGCTATGCTCATTCTTTGCGAGAGCGGCAGTCCATTGGGACGTTTTCTGCAGCATATACCATGTGCACTAAGCACGTGGCCCAGAAGGCTTACGGTGATAGTATGCATTGAGGCCCTTGGTCTTGTGCATTTCCTGAACGTCTGTGAATCAGATGAACAGGCAACCTTGCTAAGATAATCGGATTTTGCAGTGATTAAAGGAAGGTTATAGGCACCATTGAGCAAAATTACATATATAAAAAAAGCATTGTAACGGGAGACAATTCTCAGGTTTGAAAAAGGTATTCCCTTAAATATTTTTCATAATGTTATTCAGAAAGTAAGTATGTTTCTTTACTGAATAATGCATTGCGCAATTTTTATTTGTAAAATAAATGTTTTTCTTTAGTGGAATACATTAAGATGTACGTTTCTTTACTTTACCATGTCCTGTAAAACTAAGGAAGATCTACTTTTTTGAAAGACCTGGCACAGTGACATCACATACTGCGGACAATGGACTTAATCAGTCCCACTGAACCCGTCAGGTGTGAATTACACGTTCAACTCAATGCTTGATCTCTGCTAATAACGTAGAAATAAAATCAGAAAACTGAATTATTATCATATTACTTTATTGGCCTTCAGCGATTTTGTGAATAAATTCACATAACAGTTCCCAGTCGCAAAAACCCGTTTTGTTTTCATATGTCCAGACACTTGTAGACGAAGACAAACAAATGGAACTATCACAAAACGTAAACACAGAGCACGTGGAGCGCCCCCCCCCCCTCCCCCACTACAACTCAGACAGTTCTGCTCATGCGCGAATCTGGCAGCTTGAGCGCACCAGAAATATTTTACCGGGTCGAATCTGGTAGCTTGCGGCTACTGCTTAAACAGCAAACAGCTGCTCGGAAAGTAGCCAGAAGCGGGCGAAGGCGCTGCTTGAACTTAATTTGTGCTCTGCGCATGCGCGAGTAGCTCGCTGGCAGCTGCTTAAACGAACCTTGTGATGCAGTACCTCCCCACCACACACTGATCTCCCCGTGTCTCACCCCACCACTCTCTGCCCCTCCTGCTTCCCGCCCCCCCCCCCCCCTCTGTGGCAACGCGCCTGCTCTTAATCAGTGTTGCCAATTTGGTGTTTTTAGCACCAGATCTGGTGTTTTTTGAAGTTCGTCTGGTGCCAGAAATTCTCATTTAGCGCCATAGCAAAATACTGGTGCTATTCCAGTGCCAAATCTGGTGCTTAACGGATTTGTTCATTAAATTGTCTCCTACGCCTAATAAGTAAATCCTGAAATTCATTTAATAATTTTAATAGAGGTACACAAGCGAAGTTCAGCCTTACACGTGTCTAGGTCAACACTCGAGCAGGGGAAGTCCCTGAAATTGTCATTCTCATGCATAAGTAAACGCAGCATGCGGGGTTCAGTGCAAGCGCACTTGTTCAAAGAGTTCTTTTCTTCCCAGCTCCCAGGTAATTTTCCAGTTAAGAATATGTCTCACCTTTGGAATGCCTAAAGCCAGTCAACCCATCTATTGTTGAAATAACACAGCAGTTTGTGTAGGGCCCAGGTGTTATTACAGCGGTGTACAATGTTCAAAATGTTCTAATGTTTGTAAATCTATCGGACTAAGCTGCATGGTCATCAGTCTGTAGCTTACAAACTACTTAAACCTAGGTAAACTAACCTAAGGACAATAAACACACGCACACACCCATGCCCCAAGGAGGACCCGAACCTCCGACGGCGAGCAACCGCGCGGTCCGCAACGAAGCGCCATAGGCCGCTCGGCTACTCCACCGCGGCGGTATACAATGAATGAAAAACATTTGCATCTCATTAAACGAGTTGAAATACAAGACACACTACAATTTTGGTCAGAAGTGGCATCATATAGTGATGCAGGTGGAGAAAACCCCTTTGCAAACATTGTAAACATAGCTGTTTGTGTACTTTCGCTCCCACACTCTACTGCAGACTTAGAGTGTTCAGCCAAGTTCAGTTTGTAAAAATGTAGCATAGAAATCGAATGAGTATGCAGAGTATGCAGAGCTACAGCCCTACTTCGCCTTCCTGCTCTAAAAATATAGTAGCGGCAGCTCGCTCCTCAAGTGAAGAAGATTTTTAACAAAAGAAATGTAAGTAATAAAAATCCGCATACGTTGGTGTTTTTCTTGTGTTTCGAATCGTAGAGTTCAGCTGGTGCTTTTCTGGTGTTTTAAAGTGTAGGGTTTAGTGCTTTTTCATTTCAAGATTTGGTAAACTGCTCCTAATCTCCCGCAGTAGCCGGTAAGCAGAGCCACAGACAACAGACGGGAAACCTCTGTAAGAGCCCGTTCCCACGCTCAGGGGTGCGGGACGGGGAGGTGCTGCAGCAGTTCCGTAAGATGTCCTATGATGGCGCTGCGGTCAGAAGCAGCCCTTTAAACTGGCCAGAGCAGGCGGCAGGTAGCGGCTGTCCCCACCACCACCTCCCCTCAAACGCCGGCACGCCGGACACAGCCGTGGCCTCGTGGCAGGCGGCGCGAGCTCTCCCCTCCACGCTACCCTCTGACGTAGGAGAGGCACCCTCAGAAGCGCCTCTAGTGTGGTCTACCAGAACTAAGCCAGGGAACCGCCTGACACCTGCTAGCATCTTACGGAGCGTAGGACAGAGGTTTAGGGGGGGGGGGGGGCTGTTCTCTGTATATGTTACTCTTTGGCAGAGCGTACTCACCCCCAGCGCGAGCCCGATGCCGATGCCGATGGGCGAGACGAGGGCGAAGGTGAGCACGTAGCAGACGACGAAGCGCGTGCGCGTGCCCGCGGCCAGCAGCTGCACGCCCACGCAGAAGGCCAGCACCAGCTTGTGCGCCGCCACCGCGCCCATCATGTAGTACACCATCGTCGCCGTCTCCTGCAACACCAGCCAGTGGGGCTCACGCTACACATCGTTACTCTACCATACTATACAGGCTCAATCCACATTCACGCCCTCGGGCTTCAAAATGTTCAAATGTTTGTAGAATATGTGGGACTTAACTACGCGGTCATCAGTCCCTAAGCTTACAAACTAGCAACAACTAAGGACAGCACAAATATCTATGCCCGAGGGGGGGATTCGAACCCCCGACCGTAGTGGCCGTGCAGACCGTGACTGAAGCGCCTCAGTCCTCTCGGCCACCGCGGCCGGCCCCTCGGGCTTCGCAGCGCTATTCCTCACATGCTAGCAATAAAAAAATCGGGCTGACGTGTTCTACGGCCCACTTTAGATTGTAGTTCTACAAGTTTTTGCAAACATTTTGGACCAAAATAATAATTAATTAATTAATAAGAGTGTCTAAAACCCTTTTAGGGGAAAAATTAGGTACCGACCTTTTGCGTCACAGTCCAGCACTTTGCCCATTACGCTACGGCTATAAATCAAAACAGGAGTTCTTTAATCTCATACTATTGATAGCCGTTGTTAACTGATGGTAATATGGCATTTGTAGACATTAGATTATCATTTATCGTACGAAGAACGATGTGTTTTTGTTAATTCCTCAGTGTGACGTTGCTTTGAAATGACAACGTATAAGTTACAATAAGAAAATCATCAAATACGCGAGGAATTTCACGTGACATTTCCAAACGGCTGGTTTCCGTTAATTCAATGGAGGGTGTCAAATTTCTGTTATTTTTGCAAACATCTCTCAAACGATACGAGATATGAAAAAAACACAAGGGAGCTAAGTTGTACAGAATTTTCTCCTCTACCAATTAGGTTATACAATTTTCGTGTCAGATGAACGGTTCGTTTGCAATTACAATTATATTACAAACGGCTGTTTTTGGTTTTACTGCCGTATTTTTGTCCGAAAAATTTGAAAAAGGGAGGTTCTGGTCTCTGGCGGCCTACAATCCTGTCTGTAAAATTTGGTGCTGATCGGTTGAACGGTTCGTCTTAAAAACAGGGAACACGTTACGGACAGACAGACGGACGTACATCCCAAAATCGCCGTTATTTTTGCAAATATCTATGAAACGCTACGAGATATGAAAAAAACATAAAAGAGCAAAGTTGTAGAGAATTTTCTCCTCTACAAATTCGGTTATTCAATTTTCGTGTCAGATGAATAGTTAAGCCGTTATTTTCATTTAAATTTCGAGCTGTCAAAAGACGATCGCAAAGGCCCACTTTTAATGTTACTACCGTAACCTAAAGTGGGCCAAAATCGCACTGACGTGTTCTAAGGCCCAATTTAGATTTCTAGTTTTATAAGTTTTTGCAAACATTTTCGACCCTAATAATAACAAATTAATTAATAAGAGTGTCTGAAACCCTTACAGGAAAAAAAAAGTTTTAGGTAGTGGCTGGATCCGAACCACTTACCTTTGGCGTTACAGTCTAACGCATTGCCTACTACGCTACGGCTACCAGTTATAAGTAGCGTTCTCTAATCTCATACTATTCATGGCCGTTGTCTACAAATGCAATATTAGCATCAGGTGACACTAGATTATCATTTATTGTACGAAGAACGACGTGTTTTCGTTAATTCTTCAGTGCGCCATTGCTTTGAAATGACAACGTGTAATTTACAATAAGAAAGTCAACAAATACGCAACGCAAGATGGCGTATGCCAGAGAGAGTTCTGGGCGAGGAATGTCACGTGACATCTCCGAACGGCTGGTTTTCGTTAATTATATGGAGGCTGTCAAATCTCCGTCATTTTTGCAAATATCCCCAAACGATACGAGATATGAAAAAAACATAAGGGAACAAAGTTGTAGAGAATTTTCTCCTCTACAAATTCGTTTATTCAATTTTCGCGTCAGATGAACGGTTTATTTGCAATTGAAATTACATTACAAGCGGCTTCTTTTGATATTAAAAACGTATTTCTTGTCGGAAATATGTCAAAAGCGAGGTTCTGGTCTTTGGTACCCAACAATGATGTCTGTAAAATTTGGCGCCGATCGATTGAATGGTTCGGCCTAAAAAGTGGGAACACGTTACAGCCAGACAGACATCGTCAAACCGCCGTTATTTTTCCAAATATCTCTGCAACGATGCAAAATATGAAAAAAAAAAAAAAAACATTTTAGAGCGAAGTTGCAGAGAATTTCCCCCCCTACCAATGAGGTTATTCAATTTTCTTGTCAGATGAAAGGTTCGTTTACAATTATAATTATATTACAAACGGTTTTTTTTGGTATTACTACCGTATTTTTTGCCCGAAAAATTTGAAAAGGAGAGGTTCTGGTCTCTGGCGGCCTACAATTATGTCTGTAAAATTTGGTGCTGATCGGTTGAACGGTGGGTGTTTTATTAAGCCAGAGACTAATAAGTTTGAGACAATTCGTAGTGTTTGTGTAACAGCCTTCTGTGATATGGTAATGATAGTTTGAAAATAATGTAGTTTGTTATTGAAACACGATCAAATCCTTGTGGTATTTCCGCCATAGAAGATTTCACTTTTACTCTTATATAGACATTTTTCATAATACTTCACTTATTGTGTTGTACTTGTAATGGAAGATTGTGCTACTTAATGAATTCATTATAGGAGCATTAGAAATTTTAAAATTCGTGTAACCCCAACCTGAAACTGAGACCGCGTTCCCATTTGATCCGTTTTGTTATACAGGGTGAATCTAAATTCGCGCAGTCAGACTTCGCTGCGCGATTTCTCACATGCTAGCAATAAAAAAAAAGTCTCTCACAAAATTTCGCCCTACGCATATTTCCGGCAGTAAATGGACGTCGAAGATTGAGATGGGTGTGTCTCACATACGTCAGTATGTTTCAGAATATATTATCGGTAAGTTATTTGCTTTAATTTACTCTGTAAATCTGACTCGAAGTATCTACAGGATAAGGCGTATCATAAATGGGACTTAGTATCTTCAAGGGCTTACTGCTACTTAACTAAGGAGTAATGACTCAAAATTTACGTACCTTACTTTCTGTCAATATCGCAAGTATTACGTCCTTATCTCGATTTTTTCAATCATATCACGAATTAGGGTAAAGAAGTACTTTGCAACTGAGATACATGATGTCTTCAAGATACTAGAACTGAAAATGTGAAAGACATTAAAAATGAGTGTGAATCTCTAACACTTTCCCCATTACAAAGTACTAATTAGCTCCTTGTCTTCATGTGCGACAATATGGCTTAGAAGGTTCGATATCCCTCTGTTCTTCTTGTTTCCGAGGTTATACTCCATGTGTAGTGATTTCGTCATAATAGTAAGGTTACGCCTCTCTCCATTTTTTTTCCAGACACATGTTCTAAGCATTCTCTCTTGTTGGCAAATGTAGCGACCCACACTACCTCGTCACTAAACCAGTGCCTCCCATTTCCACCTGGGCAGAGCCTCCATAGTCTTGACATTTCTTAGCCCACGGATTGCTACAGCCAGTCATGCGCACCCATGTGACTGCAAACAGCGGCTGCTGCTGTTTTACTTCCTTTCTCTCTCCTGTATATAACGGTGTAGCCATACACCGTCAATTTTTCTGCGTTGTTGACTTCTGACCAGCTCTAACTGGATGTTATCACAATTTTTATCTGATAGCCTTCGCGCAAAGCTGACATCGTAATCTGCGAAAAGTCTAAATTGCGAAAATATCTTCGCCAAGTTATCTGTGATCGTCATAAGACGCTGTAGGCCTACTGAATGCATCCACATACCGATATTCGCAGTATTCTCCGAAACTAGCTACAGTTTTTACCAATAATGCACGAATAACACACAAGACACGTTTCAAGGCAGAAAATGTACAAGCTAAAATTGGGTAACAATCGGTAGCTTCAAGAATTTGTCTTCTGTATGTTATTTCCCATTGAATGAAGTGTATATCCGCCGTAGGTTTCGCGATTCCACTGTCTAACAGACACATCAAGCAGTTAACATATGAATTGCGGCACCGTTTGGAAATTATTATGCAAGAGGACGTGGGTGTAAAGAGCCCTAATAGTATCTGCAACTTCGCCTCATTTCCCTTGGATACCAAGTTGTTTAGTACTTACCAGGGAAAACGCACTTACAGCCTGTGCGTACAGCTGGAGAAATTTTGTTGTAGCCGCTCAATATGTCTTGATTAACAAATTATTAATGAATTGAGGTCTAGCTACGCTGTGCCTCCAAACTTCTTCAAATTCTTTTGCCACTAAGGCTAACAGACTTCGTTCCCCATTTTTTTTTTTTTTTTTTTTTTTTTTTTTTTTTTTTTTTTTTTTTTTTTTGGATTCCTTCGAGAGTGAAAGTCATGCTGAAGTAACGCGTCACACTAAAACATTTTTATAAATTCTTCAGTTACGTTTTATTGTGTGTGATTCTACGGAACTTCCAAGTGAATCAATCTCATTAACAGCAATCGTAATAATAATTTAAACAAAAGATAATGTACACACAAAAACAGAGGATACATATTGGTTTATTCTGTGGATTTTCTCTGCCTTCTCCTAGCATCCATTGTGCAGTGACCGACTGCTTGACATATCTGCATCAGACAGATTCTCGCAGTAGCTACTACAATGCTAGGCCGTTCGTATGCAAATTAAAGCCATGATAAACTCAAGTCGATCATGAGGGAGAATGTAGTTATTTTGTAACACTACAGTGTATGAGTTGATAACGCATGATACGAACACTAACGTTCAACACTCAACACCAGCAGATAAACTGTACTTGATGTGAATAAAAGACAATACACAATACTGCGGCAACGTCCGCAGCAAAATAAGAGGAAAGGAGAACAGCTTCACTGGAAGAGTCTACAGGAAGTGTACCTTATCCACAGAAGAGGTGGGTTACGAAGCGTCAGTGCAACACAGCCTGAGTATTATCGTCGCATAGACAAATAAAAGATGTATAAGATTCAGAGGAGAGCAGTTTAAAATTCAAATGTCCGTAAACCTATGGGATCAAACTACTGTGGTCAAACTCCTTAAGCCGCGGTGGAGTAGCCGAGCGGTCTGAAGCGTCTTGCTGCGGAGCGCGCGGTTGCTCGCCGTGGAGGTTCGAGTCCTCCCTGGGGCATGGGTGTGTGTGTTTGTCCTTCGGATAGTTTACCTAGCTTTAAGTAGTTTGTAAGCTACGGACTAATGACGACGCAGTTTGGTCCGATAGATTTACAAACATTTGAACATTTGAAACTCCTTAAACTAACTTTCGCTAAGCGCAACACACACACCAACACACGTCCGATGGAGGACGCGAACCTCCAGCGGAAGCGGCCCCGCAGTACCTGACATAGCGCCTAGAAGCGCGCGGCAAAGAAGAGCTGTGATCTTCGTCACGGATCCATAGGTGCGACAGCATCATACAAATGTCGAAACTGCAGTGTTGGGCGCTACAGGAAACTTGTTGGCAGACACACACAGGTTTCTCGTCATCGGATATGCTTCGAAAAAATTGTTTTATGTAGACGAATATAAGCCTCATCCTTCTCTGTATTTAGTTTCTTTGTAACACTTTTACTTTCTGCGTAAAAAAAAAAAAAAAAAAAAAAAAAAAAAAAAAAAAAAAAAAAAAACTATTTTTCGATTTGTGCGTGTTTTGCGCTAACGCAGCTTTCACAAACGATTTTGCAGAAACTACTCACTAGAAAAAAATTATTTTTCTGTATCATATAGGCAAAAGCCACCGCATGACGTTGGGGAGGTTTTCTTTTCGGTATTGTACATAGTTATTGTTATAATAAAAAAATAAATTACAACGTCGCGCTTATTTTGAAGAGTTTGCAGTGAAAAAAGTAGTCGCTGGCTAGTTTGCGTTTGCTGCGTTTTACACCATACATTACTGCGAACGAAATGTAGCTAACAATTCGAAATTGTTTTTAACGGTGGAATGAGAGCTATATCTCTTTCGATTCTCGAGAAAATACGTGAGATACACGTTTGACGCGACGCGGTCGGCGCTACGCGGCACACGCAAGGCTGTTGCCGCCTGCTGTGCCGAGTGCGGAGCTGCCTCGTGTCTCCTTTCTTCGTAACCTGCCGATACAGACACATGCTGGAAATGAACAACGTACTGTAATAGAAAGACACCGAGATACATAAACCGAAGATGCTGATTGTGTATTTTTACGGTCTATAGTCCCTGGTTTCAGCAAAATTTTTGGCAAACATGAAAGCACTATATAAGCTAAAATTCCCGTTACTACTGAATAATAAGTTCGGCGAAACCAGAAGGGACGTGCAACGATTTTTTTTTTTTTTTTTTTTTTTTTTTTTTTTACTATCAGGGACCTTCTTCAATTTCTTGAAACACAATGTCCACCCCTTCGTGGAGCTTCAACTCACTGCTAAATCATAGATGATACTAGGAACGTCCCTCGTCAGTATTTCTCAACCTGAATTCTATACTACTTTCAGAAATTCAACATTTGCAAAAGTATTAGCATTAGCTTCACTAATTACTAAAAAATTTAATGGCTGCTGAAAGTAATTATCATAAGAAATGTTGACAGAGACAAAATAGATAGGCAATGTAATAAAATGCTGCATGTACATGCACAGCTGCCGTCATAGAAGAAGAGAAAAGCAAACGTATTTATCTTAGTACTCAGGAGCATGGAAGAGCTACGAATAAAGACCTAAATAAGGAATCACTTTGCGTGCAAATACAGTTAAATAAGGAAACTATGATTTGCAAAATTTTTCATGTCGACATATCTTTCAATTTAAGACATATGAAAAGCATACCAGGTGTCACCGAGAAGAAAAGTGTTTCTGATCGTATATACTGCGCCACAATCATGATTAAATATGTCAGTTGTATAAAGGTTCTTTCAATTATTGAATTTGCTGTGACACTTGTTTCACTAAATTATAAAAGAAATGAAAGAAAAATAAATCTGACTAAAACATATCCCTAATTTTTCTTTAGCGGGTATGATGTGTTACACTATTTTTCTTCTCTGTTAAGTCCTTCTTACTCAGCATGTGACTCTCTTTGAACTGTCGTCTGTTTAGTCGGAATAGCTCAAGAGCTTAAAATGAGCTTCCAGGAACCAGAGAAGTTCAGCATGTATTCGTCACTTTTGCCTTTGCTCAACAGACCTTTCTCTGCTCTTATACTCCATCAGAAAACACACACACAAATTAACTGAGTTTTGAAGGAGATTGAGGAATTAAGTCTGATTGCATCGAGAGGTTTGCAGTGGACATGCAGCACGTACTGTTGCAAGCTGCGCTGCCCTCCTCTGCCTGCGCTGCGTCAAGTGTGCGCTGACCAGCAGAGGCCCTGCGCCTCTGCCACTGCCTCTGCCGCGTCAAGTATGCGCGGGGCCTATGTCTGGGCCAGGAGTAGCGGGGCACGAGTTGCGTCACGGCGCGGCTTGCCGCCATGTGCGCGCCGTCTGCCTCGTGCTCGGCCGGCGTAAACACGCACACACATGCAAACCCGCGGCGCGGCGCCGCAACAGGTGCGCAAGGTCGCCCCGCCTGCTTCCGCGGTGACGTCACGCCGCGCCAAGGCGAGGCCTCCCTGCGTCGGAAGTCGGGCCCGCTCGCCTTGAGACGTTCGCCGCCCCCTGCCCTTTTCCCACACTATATTCTGCGTCACCAGCGAAGGCGGCACAGTCTTCAGCTGTTCTGCGCATCCCCTCCGTTACCGCAATGACAGCCAATAATGTTCATTCTTCAGGCGCGTGTCTGGCCCCCAGTTACCCCGCGTCCACACATTGGTAACAACGCTGGCGCCAACATTGGCCAATATTTTTGAGACAGCGTCCACACATTGGACCCAACATTCAGTTGAATTCGTCGAGAGCCAACGTAAAGATATCTGACGCACAAATCGCGGCCGATGCGTTAACGCTTTTGAGTGCGATTAATTACATTTTGTCATTGTAAACCAAAATAGAAAAGATACATAAAAGATGATGGGGGTGTTGTATCACTTCGTACCGAACATTAATTATGGTACGAAATCATTAAGTTTTAAACTATCCTGCAAGTAAACGATACACATTATTAAAACTTAGACCTGATACTTTAAATGATTGAAATTCAAATAAAAAAGAAAGATGTTTTGGAGAGATGCCATTCTTTTGGTATTAGGCTTCGATTTCTTGCTAAAGGAGACAGTTTTACAAGCCTACACTTCCCTTTTAAAATGACCATGTAATTGATATCATAGGTAGTGCTTGAGGTTTGCAAAACAGTATTTAAAACTTGACAGGAAATATTAAGTACTGTACCGTTAATTTTAAAAATTAAATTCAGTAATAAAGTGTGTCGAAAGTCTAAAATGTTTTTAATTTCACAGTTGGCGCCTAAGTTTTGCTGTGGCATTTCGTTTTTTGAGGTTTCTTTCACAAATGAATCACTTTCTGATATAGTTCTAATACTTACAAAGATATTTCGAAAACGGCGACGAAGAACGAACGAAAAAAGAAACAATTTCGAGATGAGCAGACGACAAAGACAGAATGAAACGTTGTCGCCAATGTGTGTACGACGTACCCATATTGGCCCAACGTCCTTTGATGTTTGGTCAAAATACCGACAAGCAACGGAGCCGTACCAACGTTGGCGCCAACGTGTGGTTCCGGCCTTACGCTGTTTCTCCCGCAGGCACAACTGTTGGCGCTCGGCCGTACCTCCTCCCCTCCATACTTCCCCTATCGTTCCCCCTCTAAGCACGGAAGCGCCTTCTTATCTGACGCCAGGTATATCACTGGTGAATGCGCCGCTCCTGAAAGAATGCAGGGTGAGAAATAAGGCGGGCTGTTCCAGCTCGCGCGCTCGCCCGTGAGCCAGGGACCGCTTCTCAGCCGTGAGTTGCTGTCGCGTGGGGCACACGCCTGTGGCTACCACACGTGCAAGTGAGGAGGCCGGCTGGGCTCACCAGAAACTACCAGTTACATTCAAATTCCCGCGACGGCCACTATTGTTCCTGAAATAGCTATAATCGAAACTGCCATGTTTCTCCTCGGAAATGCGGGACAGGTCAAACCTCAACGATAATATTTTTTTTTTTTTTTTTTTTTTTTTTTTTTTTTTTTAGTAAATGTAAATGCTCTGTGAACATGAATATCAATGACTTGGTTTCATGACTGGAATTTAATAAAGCTTGTGCAATGATAGCATTATTTCACATTTTTAAATGCCTGTTTCATGGAGCCAACATAAGGAGTATTTCTTATCATGTGTGTATCGAATTTCCCGTTATTTCTTAATGAAGAAGTCTGATTTTACAAGTTGTTTCTAAAATAACAAAAGGAGCCAGATTATGATTGAATGATTTGTCAAGCTCAACCGCGTCCTACTTTCCACCATGCCAATCCTAAATAAATGTTCAAATGCAGCAGAGGGCCAAATAGGTGGAGTACAACGTCCAAGAAATGAGATTCATAGGAAGTGCAGAATGACTAAGCAAGAGTGGCTAGAAAAATGTTCAAATGTTTGTAAATCTATTGGAGCAAACTGCATGGTCATCAATCCGTAGCTTATAAACTACTTAAACTAAGTTAAATTAACCTAAGGACAACACACACACACACCCATGCCCCAGGGAGGACTCGAACCTCCGACATCGAGCAACTGCGCGCTCTGCAGCGAGGCGCCTTAGCCCGCTCGGTTATTCCACCGCGACAATCCTAAATATCACAATACGAATTTTACAGTGCATTTCATAACTAGGATATCGGTCTTCCAGAAAAAAAGGGCTATGTTTTTTATGTTCAAAGAAATGGTACATTTGTGTTTAGACCTAATAGCTTACCTCAGGCAAATGAGTAACACACCACCTTAATTGATAATAACTAGTGTAACCAAAAGACGCCTGTCTTAAAAGTTTCAGAACGCGTCAAACATCAGCAACAGTAAGTGACAATGGTCGATAACAACAAATGGTACAAATCAAATGTTCAAATGTTTTTATAGCTTAAGGGACTTAACTACGGGGTCATCAGTCCCTAAACTTACAAACTACTTATGAACTACTTACGAACTAGGACGGCACAAATATCCATGGCCGATGGGGGATTCGAACCCCCGACCGTAGTGGCCGTGCAGACCGTGACTGGAGCGCCTCTGTCCCCTCGGCCACCGCGGCCGGCTGGTACAAATACTAAGTTTTTCAGTTTAGAAAGACAGAGCAAGAAAATACGGACCCAATTTGCATCCACATAAAAATTGTAGGGATGTGAGGCATACGAGCAAAAAACTGGGCTGTTCTTTTTCTGTAATGGCGCTATAAATCGAATATTTTTGTGCAATGAGAGTTGTGATACATTGTGGACGTCAGTCTCTGTTAGTGAAGAGATACAGTTGTTATAAAGAAGCAGGCAGTAGGCTTTGGGGGCTACACATTTTGCTGTTGTCACAACTACCCACTGACGAGAACTTGACGCTCGCGTCAGATTCCTTATGCCCGCCCGAGCACTGGCGCGTGGCCTACAGGAAAGACACTCCCCGGCGCGGTTGTCATGCGACGTAAGCAAGGTAGTTCCGAGCCGACGCGATCGCTAACTCATTGGCTGCCCACTATGATGCAGTGGGCTGTGCCCCAGCGGCCGGCCAATCGGCTAGCGATCGCTCAAGTTCGGAACCACCTTGCTTACGTGCATGACGACTGCGCTGGGGCCTGTCTTTCTCGTAGGCCACGCACTGGCGTCAGTGACGTCAGCTTCCCCCACCACCGCAGATCTGCCGTGGGGTGGTGAGCGCTCGTGTGCGCTCCTGCTCGCCTGTTGGAACAGCTTGCCTTACAACCTTAACAGGTCCCTTTTACAGACTGCCTTCTACACGAAAACAGCATCCCAATAATGAAACTGATCGAAGAGGTAGGTCGTCATAGAAAGCGAAGATCTAACAAAAGGCCACATCAAAGGAGAAATTTCACATTCGCGAAAACAACAACACAAGCAACCGAAATTTCGAACAAATACACAATACTTTAAATGTTCAAATGTTTGTTAAGCTTATGGAACTTAACTGCGGTGTCATCAGTCCCTAAACATACAAACTATTTATGAACTACCTTATACTAAAAACAGCACAAACTTCCATGCCCGAGGAGGGAATCGTTCAAATGTTCAAATCTTTGTACAGCTTAAGGGACTTAACTACGGGTTCATCAGTCCCTAAACTTCAAACTACTTATGGTCTAGCTAATACCACAGAGTAACATATACAGAGGAGAAGCCCCCCCCCCCCTAATCCAGTGTCCTGCGCTCTCATTGTAGTTCCGTAAGATGCTAGCAGGTGTCAGGCGGTTTCCTGGCTTAGTACCGGTAGACCACACTAGAGGCGCTTCTGAGGGTGCCTCTCGCACACCAGAGGGTAGCGTGGAGGGGAGGCTGAGGGGAGAGCTCGTGCCACCTGCCACGAGGCCACAGCTGTGTCCGGCTTGCTGGGGTTTGAGGGGAGGTGGTGGTGGGGACAGCCGCTACCTGCTGCCTGCTCTGGCCAGTTTAAAGGGCTGCTTCTGACCGCAGCGCCATCATGGGACATCTTACGGAACTGCTGGGAGGGGGTGTGGGGAGTGGGGTTTCCAGCAGTTCCGTAAGATGTCCCATGATGGCGCTGCGGTCAGAAGCAGCCCTTTAAACTGGCCAGAGCAGGGGGCAGGTAGCGGCTATCCCCACCACCACCTCCCCTCAAACGGCAGCAAGCCGGACACAACCGTGGCCTCGTGGCAGGCGGCACAAGCTCTCCCCTCAGCCTCCCCTCCACGCTACCCTCTTGACCTGCGAGAGGCACCCTAAGCAAGCGAACCGCCAGACACCTAGCATCTTACGGAACTACGAGGAGAGCGTAGGACAGTGGTTTAGGGTGGGCTGCTTCTCTGTATATGTTACTCTGTGATACCAGGTAGAGACCTTGCCTCCCTGAGCACGCCTTGTTTACGGACGCGGCCCAGTGGCCAGACTACCCAGCGGCGGCGCTTACAACGCACCGTGAGAACGCACAAGAGGTCGCCAAGTCGACGAGGGGCGGGCTGCGCCGTAAATAAAGGCGTGACCTCGGCAGCGCTCTGAAATAGCTGAGTGGTCAGGTGGTCAACTGGCCACTTGATCCCTGCTGCCAGGGCGGGCGGGGGGCCGTTGCACAACGCGCGCGTCTGCAGCGGCACCGAGGCTTCCAAACTGTCTCGCTGCTCCCAGCAACCGCACCAACATTAGGGGCTGCGTAAAACTCGAAGCAGGTGCTGACGAACCAAGGCCTAACATTAACAACAACGACGCTGGAGGTGCTACAACTTCTCTAGCGCCATGGGTCAGCAGCTACGAGTAAACGCACGCCCTCTGCACTTGGCGCGTTCACCTTCCTACTTTCGTTGCGTATATAGAGCCAGCCGTTCCATAGTTTGTCAGTCACGGCGAGAGCGGCTTAGCTTCCTCGCCTGATGGCGGCGGCCAGTTGGACCGCGGAAATATTGAGTACAGATGACAGAATGATCCAGCTGGAAAACCGTGATGCATTTGATCATTTAATACGCCGGGAATGTCTACATAGCCACGACGAAAGGGATGCATAGAACAATGTACAAATTAAGATGAGAGATACATGTCAAGAAAAGCAACGGAGAAAGAGAATATATGAGTGGCGAGAAGTAAAAGCAATAAGCGAACGATCTCAATAGTAAGTACCGGATTTCGATTATAGCTCTCAAGACAGAATAACTCGGATGATTTTAGATGAGGTCTGTGTTACTTGGGGAACTGAATCGGTTCAATGATGATGTTCATAATAACGATAACAGTGATCGTAAGTGTAGGCTTCTGCGGTCGTTGTCACTGTAATTTCTGTCTCCTATGGATCGCGGAAGAAAATGACAGCAGGTATGTTAAAAAATGTTTGTAAATCTATCGGACCAAACTGCGTGGTCATCAGTCCGTAGCTTACAAACTACTTACACTAAGGTAAACTAACTTAAGGGCAACACACACAGAGACTCATGCTCCAGGGAGGACTCGAACCTCAGACGGCGTGCAACCGCGCGATCCGCAGCGAGGCGCCTTACACATCTCGGTTACTCCACCGCGGCAGCAGGCATGTCTCCGTATGGAGTAGAATCTCTCTAATTTTACCCTCGATTTACTTCGCGAGATATAAAGAAGAAGAAGGAATATGTTGGTTGATTCGTCGAGGAACGTACATACTCGAAGTTTTGAGAGAACCCCGCACCGTGACTCAAAGTCCTTCTTGAAGCGTCTTCAACTGGAGTCTCAAAATCATCTATATGATACTCGAATTCACTAAACCAACGCGTAACGAAGCATGCTGTTCTCCTTTAGATCTTCTCTGTAAACCTTTTCTAGTACGGAATCCACACTCAATAGCAATATCCAAGTGTTGGTCGAACAAATATTTTGAGTTACTTACTCTGTAAATAGACTACACTTCCTCATCATACTTCTAATGAATCTCAGTTTGGCATCTCCCTTACCCGCCGCGGTGAAGTAGCCGAGCGGTCTAAAGGCGCCTCGCTGCAGAGCGCGCGGTTGCTCGCCGTCGGAGGTTCGAGTCCTCCCTGGGACATGTGTGTGTGTGTGTGTGTGTGTGTGTGTGTGTGTGTGTGTGTGTGTGTTGTCCTTAGGTTAGTTTACCTTAGATTAAGTAGTTTGTAAGCTACGGACTGATGACCACGCAGTTTTGTCCGATAGATTTACAATCATTTGAACATTTTTCTCCCTTACCCACGATTAACTTTATGTGGTCGCCCCCTATGTCCACTCCCAGATATTTTATGAAAGTGTCTGCTTCCAGTGTTTGTCCCGCTGTTGCATAGTTAAAGGATCTATCTCTACGTAAGCGTAGCACATAACACTTGTTTATGCTAAAGCTCTGCCGCCATTTCCTGCTGAATGCAGATCCTCCTCAATTTCGCTACCCTTCCCCAGTGTTCCAACTTCTCGATAAACTATCCAATGTTATCTATGAGGTCATTTATATATATTGTGAAAACCACAGTTCCCTGAACCACGCCAGAATTCACTTTCACATCTGAGAATTCTCTCCGTTGAGAATGAGATGGCCGCGTTCTCTACCTAAAATTTCTTGAATCCATTCACACAGTTGGTCTGATATTCCATATGCTCGGACTTCAACAGGCGACGTTGCTGAAATCTATAGAACACTTTGCGGAAGTCAAGAAACACGGCGTCTACCTGTATCAACTGCCCTGAACATGAAGAGCGCCGTTGTTTGACATCGTTCCCTTAGGAAACCCCGTTCATTCGTACAAAGCACACGATATTCGAACATAAAATGTTTTCCTGCCTGGTATCAGGGATATAGGCCTATAGCTAGGACATAGTTCGTTCTAATTGATGGTAAGTCATCGAGTAAAACAGAAGTGATATCTGGCGTTCCACAGGGAAGCGTTATAGGTCCCCTTCTCTTCCTCGTGTTTACAAACGATTTAGCAGACAATCTGAATAGCTCCCTTAGACTGTTAGCGGATGATGCTGTCGTTTATCAAAAATGTTTGTAAATCTATCGGACCAAACTGCGTGGTCATCAGTCCGTAGCTTACGAACTACTTAAACCTAGGTAAACTAACCTAAGGACAAACACACACATCCATGCCCCAGGGAGGACTCGAACCTCCACGGCGAGCAACCGCACGCTCCGCAGCAAACTTGTATAAACTATAAAAATAAGTTACAACTAACCTACGGAATAGAGCAAAGGCGCATCTGTGAGGCATAATCACGCCACGCTTCCGTAGGTTAGTAAGTAGAGCATTAGGTTGTCTTACAGAGGGTCCTGGGTTCAAACCCCAACTAGGCCTTAAATTTTTTCATTGTTTAAACTACAGTACGTTGGAAATTGTTAAAAGGGGCAACGTGTTCCTCATATGTAAAAGGACTGTTTAAAAAAAAAAGTTCAAATGTTTGTTAAGCTTATGGGACTTAACTACGGGGTCATCAGTCCCTAAACTTACAAACTACTTATGAACTAGGACGGCACAAATATCCATGCCCGAGGGGGGATTCGAACCCCCGACCGTAGTGGCCGTGCAGACCGTGACTGGAGCGCCTCAGTCACCTCGGCCACCGCGGCCGGCAGGACTATTTCCATTTTGTAGCAATGTGTTATTGGCAGTTTACTCTTGCTTCGTTTTATTTGAAAGTAGCTAATCTGTAGGGTTTATTCGTAGTTTCACAGAATAAACGAACATAATCATAACATATGAAAAAAAATACAACTGCATCACACATATAGCTGTATTAATAGTAATAATAGTAATAACAGTAATAACAATAACAAAAAATAGTAATGTTAAAAACAATAAGCGTAATTAAAGTAATAACACTGTACAGGTTTCCTACTTTCAAATAAAACGAAGCAAGAGTAAACTGCCAATAACACATTGCTACAAAATCGAAACAGTCCTTTTACATATGAGGAACATGTTGCCCCTTTTAACAATTTCCAACGTACTGTAGTTTAAAAAATGAAAAAAAATTAAAGCGAGGTGGGGCTCTAACCCAGTACCTTCTGCACCACAAGCTAAAGGTCTACCAACTAACCCACGGTGGCGTGGCTTCATTGCCCCTCACAGACATGCTTTTCTCTAATCCGTAGGTTATGTGTTACTTATTATTATAATTTAGGCACGTTCTACTGGACGGCAGCAAAAATCAGGAATTATATAGATGTTTCGGTTCATACTCTATCGATATACAACGTTTGGTGTGGATCTGAGTGTCTGACATCTGAAGGTTTGGGTGTCAGTACTTTCGGGGAGAATAATTTGCATGAAGCCATATCCGTTGATTTACCTACTGAGTGAGCGGACACCACTTTCTACCTGCCCCGTTTCATACAATGAATGCGACCAGTGGGACGATTTAGAAACTAAATAAAAGATCTATAGGCTGGTTTAGACACTAGGTTTACCAAGTAAGGTATTTAAGGTAGATCTAGCCCGTCAATAAACTTGATTCTGTTTTTAAAAGCACGGAAACAAAGATCACGTTAAATTACGTGATTGGCACTCTGAGTGTTAAATGTGATTTGCAGAGTAGCTCTGATAGTCCACGGATATGACGTGTGCCCTCTGGCACCCACCTGCAGACCGACGGCCAGCCCCTCGAACAGCTCGTGCACGGAGAGCGCCAGCACGATGAGCAGGCCGCGCAGCGAGGACAGCACCGAGTCGTCGCCGCCGGCGTCGCCCACGTCGAGGTGCACGTGCACGTGCGCCTGGCCCTGGTGCACGTGCTTGGCCGGGTGGTTGCCGTTGGCGTCCGCCCACGCGCCGCCCCCGCCGTTCGTCAGCTGCTTCTCCTCCGCCGTGCTCACCACCACCGCCGCCGGCACCTGAAGGCGAGAAAAGCCGACACCGCTGTCACACTCAGTACTATTTTGTACCTTTCAATCTAGCATAAACGCAATAGGAAAAAAGAAAACTTCACGACGAAATGGCAACATCAAATTTACATTGACATTTGTATAGGGCATTCCTATGGAATTGTGCCTGTACAGAAAAGATCATTGGCAAGTCACGACGTTAACTGCAATAACTGGTAAATTTTTCGTGCAACAGTATGTCTGCAAACACACACACACGCACACACGACCGAGCGAGGTGGCGCAGTGGTAACACTCTGGACTCGCATTCGGAAGGATGGTGGTTCAAATCCACCTCCGGCCATCCAGATTTAGGTTTTCCGTGATTTCCCTAAATCACTTCAGGCAAATGCCGGGATGGTTCCTTTGAAAGGGCACGGCCGATTTCCTTGCACATCCTTACCCAAATACTCCGAGCGTAAGCTCCGTCTCTAATGACCATGCTGTCGACGGGATGTTAAACACCAAGCTTCCTTCCTTCTACACACACACACACACACACACACACACACACACACACGATTGTCCGAGGGAGCTCCGACGTGAGCGGCCGCACGATCCGTAATGTGACGCTTCAGACCGTACGCCCATTCCGTTGCGGCGCGACGCTATTCAACGCCCATCGCTATACGCTAGGGATGTGGACAAGGGTTGCTGTGTGAAATGTGCTTGTTATGAGCCACTCCGTCGGCCTTTTCACTTTCTAAATTCATTTAAGATACATCCTGTGTACGTATAACCTGTCCAATCTTAATATATATAAAAATTGAGGAGTTTGTGCCTTCATTACACTCTGCAGCCAAAACTACACGTCGCAAACGAATAGTGTTTGTATGTGGTAGTAGTCTCCCATTGTGCACTATGGTGGTATAGGGTCGATAACGATAAGGGAATCGAATATATGGAAGTTGAAAGTTACCGACTTGTATAAAATTCTGCCAATATTTTGCTCTTCAGCAAAAAAACTACACAGTGGTGACGAACGATCTTTCTGTGTTGTTGTAGTACAAAGTCTCCCGTTGTACACCATAGCATTTCCGTGTCAATACCTATAAGAGGGTGGAAGATACAGTGGTTGGCAGTCGTCCGCTTATGCCGGCCGCGGTGGCCGAGGTGACTGAGGCGCTCCAGTCACGGTCAGCACGGCCATTACAGTCGGGGGTTCGAATCCCCCCTCGGGCATGGATATTTGTGCCGTCCTAGTTCGTAAGTAGTTCATAAGTAGTTTGTAAGTTTAGGGACTGATGACCCCGTAGTTAAGTCCCATAAGCTTAACAAACATTTGAACATTTCGTCCGCTTATATAATATTCCGACTGGAGACACTATAGTAGCAAAGAGTTTATATACAGCGAAACGTGATGCACATTCTTCAGTTCTTTCTCTGCAACAAGCGTACGGATAAAGAAAAATAAGTGCATATTGCAATTTGAAAAGTAAAACTACCAAGAATGATGCCAAGGCGTAAGAAAGGAATTTCGCTTTCTCGATCCGTATCTAAAAAGACATAAAACGGCACTGAAAAGTGAATCTACAGACAACAGAAAGTTGAAATTTGTATACGTTCTTTATCTTATACTGTAGGCATCAGCGACTTTTCGATACTCCCATCCCTAAATGGTAAAGTAGTCAACAATCCGAAGATTGGTTTGAACACCACAGTGCTTTACTAAGCATGGCCCTGTTTGTGGAGATGGTATGCCGTTGCCTTCCTCCGACCTGACTCGCCCATTGTCGCGCATTGTGTAAGAAATGATGGGTGGGTTGCGCAGAGAGAGTTTGCCGCTTCTTTCGCAAAGCTGGTCACAGGTGATGCTCCAAAAACTTCTTCAGAGACGCTAGGACGACCTGCCACAGTTTGCCGACTTTCGCTGAAGGCTTTTACGGAACGTGTACTGTTCCGTACTGCAATGCCGATTCCCTGGACGCCTCTTGAAGACAGTGTCGTGCTGTACGACCTCTGGCACATTCAGTCTTGATCCAACTCCGTTGTTCCTGTTTCGGAAACATAGTGACACCTTTACGTTAGACCGCTGGCTCCCAAGTGACTGTGTTTCCCTCGATTGTGCGCAAGCTGGTGACGTGGGACGGGCGAGTCCATTTGTTCGGAGGTAAGGTAGGTATGTCAATAACGTGTGCTATCAGCGACAATAGTACATTCCATTGCAAAGTGTCTCCACAGCAGTATTGCCACTATTTAAGTTGCAACCCATATATACATACATAGGATGTATGAAGAAAGATGGCGAAAACTTACAAGATTGAAGATACATAACAGTAGAGGAAGAAAGGAAGGAACCAGGAAGCTTAAGGGTTTCACGTCCCGTCGACAGCTTGGTCATTACAGACGGTGCAGTGATTTGTGGAAATCACGGAAAATGTAAATCTGGATGGCTGGAGATTTGAAGTACCGTCCTTCCAAATGCGAGTCCAGTGATTTACCTCTGCGCCACCTCGCTCGGTGACAGTCGAAGTAAAAATGTTCCAGTAAACATGGGTGTACCAACAAGCAGTTCGAGAGATAATTACGAATGTATGACGTCACTGTAAACATCGTCCTAGTTAGTACAAATTAATTTGAAATTTAGACTTCACTTTTGGGTTTTCCATCGCATTTAGTTCACATCTGACGTGTGGGTTACCAGTTAATGGAGGTGTTCGAAGCGTCTTCCTTGCATGTGTATGCAATACTGTCTCGTCTCTGCAATGAATTTCGAATTGTTTAGAAAAACCCCTAGATCATTTCAGAATACTTGAGAAGCGTGTAAAACTCTCGGCTCCAGTTCTTTAACATTGTTAACGGGATGCTGTACATTTCCTTTTGAGGTGACCCCAGTCACAAAAATCGAAAGGAATGAGATCAGGCCGGCCGCGGTGGCCGAGGGGACTGAGGCACTTCAGTCACGGTCTGCACGTCCACTACGGTCGGGGGTTCGAATCCCCCCTCGGGCATGGATATTTGTGCCGTCCTTAGTTGTAGCTAGTTCATAAGTAGTTTGTAAGTTTAGGGACTGATGACCCCGTAGTTAAGTCCCTTAAGCTTAACAAACATTTGAACATTTGAATTAGATCAGGTGGTGTTGGAGGCCAAGTAACAGATCCGCTTCAAAGTATGGTTCTTTGGCAGTATCTCCGAGCAAGATGCCATCTCACAGCAGTGGCAAAATATGCCGAAGCTCTAACTAGGATGACGTTTACAACGAAGTCAGGAAAATGTGAAGTAAATGCGATATAAATGTTGAAAAAGTACAGTCTAAATGTCAAATTAATGCTTATTAAGTAGGACGATGTTTACAATGACGTCAGTAACGGCTTTGAACTATTCATACGTAATTATCTCTCAAACTGCTTGTTAGCGGACTGATGTTTACTGGGACACTTTTGCTTGTATTATCGTGTACTTTGAACCGTGTAAGTTTTTGCCATCCTTTTCCATACACCAGTGGCTTATCCAGGGAGGGAGGGGGGCTGTCGGACTGCAGACCCTCCTCAAACCTCCCCCCCCCCCCCAGACCATGCTGTAGCACAGACAAATATATACAGACGGGAAACCTCCGTAAGGGCCCGGTCCTACGCTCAGGGGTGCGGGGAGGGAGGGTTTCCAGCAGTTCCGTAAGATGTCCCATGATGGCGCTGCGGTCAGAAGCAGCTCTTTAAACTGGCGAGAGCACGAGGCAGGTAGCGGCTCTCCCCACCACCACCTTCCCTCAAACGCCAGCAAGCTGCACTCAGCCATGGCCTCATGGCAGGCGGCACGAGCTCTCCCCTCAGTCTCCCCTCCACGTTACCCTCTGACGTGCAAGAGGCATCCTTAGCCAGCGATCCGCCTGACACCTGCTAGCATCTTACGGAACTACGAGGGAAGCATAGGACAGTGGTTTAGGGGTGGCTGCTCCTCTTTATATGTTACTCTGTTGCTGTAGCCCTCTCCAGACCCTCCTCAACCCCCCCCCCCCCATACCATGCTGCAGCCAGAAACGGGCTGCCGCCACTCTGGGTGCCCTCTACCCGCTTTTCAATCAGCACTCTGCCCTTCCGCCGGCCAGTCGCCTTCGCATCTATCGAGCCACGGTCTGTTCAACCGTGGACTACTCCTCTCCCATCTGGGGCACAGCCTCCGAAAGCAACCTTCAAGGCATTCAGTCGCTTCAAAACCGCGCCCTCCACCGAGTATTCCAGGTCCCCTGGAACTTCCCGGTGTAAGCGGCCCGTGGCCCTACTGGATCACTGGTAGGCCCATGATCCCGACGCTAAGATGAACCCAATGTTGGCACCGTGCTTGCATAAACAGTAAACCCTGCTAGCACCACCTTCGACCCCAGCTGCCGCAGGCAATACCACCTGGTAAATCCTACACTTTATTCAGTACGACTATGAGCCTACTATGAACATGCCGTGGGACACAACTGCCCTCCTCGAAGCCCCCCAGACCATGCTTAGACAGTTAGAGAGAGAGGGAGGGGGGGGGGAATGAAATAGGGATAAATCCTCCCAATATGAGATATGAGTAAAGAAATCACGTCAGCTCGGATTGACCTCAGCCCCCACCAGGCCACGATCCTGGATACACCACTGCCAAGTAGAGCCTGCCCCACTAACGAGACTTGTGTGGCCGGCACACCTGATGGTGGGACTCGCTGGCGCCAGCGTCCTCGGCTAGCAGGCTGTGGCTGCTGGCGGCCGGCGGTAGCGCGCTCGGTTCCTCCTCCTCCTCCGGCGCTGGTCGTTCCAGCGGTGGCCCCGTCACGGCCAGCTGGGTGTCGCTGTCCAGGTCGACACCCACGACGCGCCGGCTCTCCACCACCAGCACCCACTCACTCTCCTGCACACCGCCCACACCAGCGCCGTAAGCCACACAGCATTCCACTGTTCCAAGGTACGTCGAGCGTTTCCAGGCGGCCCGCTGCCTGTGTCTAAATAGCCGTCCTGCCGTATGCCGAGCACCAGAAGGCGTAGAGCAGGGCAGGCCAGAAGTTCTGCACACGTGCGGTGTTGCTGCACAAGTCCTACTTCCGGGTCACGGAGTCTCTGCTCATGTAGTGCGTGTTTCTACCCACAGTGTCGCCTGTGTTGCGCTCCTCGTACTGCATAAACTAGAAAGTGGAGCCGTTGCTGTTCATTATGTCTGATAACAGATGTCGCTGTCGCTCGCTGCGCTTCCGCACCGGTGCACAGTCACAGAGTAACATACACAGAGAAGCAGCCCTACCTAAATCACTGTCCTACGCTCCCCTCGTAGTTTCGTAAGATGCTAGTAGGTCTTAGGCGGTTCGCTGGCTTAGGGTGCCTCTCGCGCGTCGGAGGGTAGCATGGAGGGGAGGCTGAGGAGAGAGCTCGTGCCGCGTGCCACGAGGCCACAGCTGTGTCCGGCTTGCTTGCGTTTGAGGTGAGGTGGTGGTGGGGGCAGCCGCTACCTGCCGCCTGCTCTGGCCAGTTTAAAGGGCTGCTTCTGACTGCAGCGCCATCATGGGACATCTTACAGAACTGCTGGAAACCCTCCCTCCCTGCACCCAGAGCGTAGGACCGGGCCCTTATGGAGGTTTCCTGTCTGTATATATTTGTCTGTGGCACAGTGTCACAGAGTAACATATACAGGGAAGCAGCTCCCCCCCCTCTAAACCACTGTCCTACGCTCCCCTAGTAGTTCCATAAGATGCTAGCAGGTGTCAGGCGGTTTCCTGGCTTAGTACCGGTAGACGACACTAGGGGCGCATCTGAGGGTGCCTCTCGCACGTCAGAGGGTAGCGTGGAGGGGAGGCTGAGGGGAGATCTCGTGCCGCCTGCCACGAGGCCACGGCTGTGTTCGGCTTGCTGGCATTTGAGGGGAGGTGGTGGTGGGGACAGCCGCTACCTGTCGCCTGCTCTGGCCAGTTTAAAGGGCTACTTCTGACCGTAGAGCCATCATGGGACATCTTATGGAACTGTTTCAGCACCCCCTGCCCCGCACCCCTGAGTGTGTGACCGGGCCCTTACGGATGTTTTCCGTCTGTATATATTTGTCTGTGACAGTGTGCAGCGTTTGGCCGGCCCTGACGTAGAGATCTCCTACCAGCCAACATCAGTCTCCTCATTCTGAGTGTGGTCAGTGGGTACACGAAACTACTACGACTTCTAGAGCTCGTACACTATACGTCCACGGTTTTAGAAAACATCGCAAGTACCGATTTAGAAATATCGTAACATCCCGACCTGTGCAGAGTAATGAAATAAATTCAATGGCGAAGTGGAGCTGGGCTGGGATTCGAGTCCGGATTTCCCTCTTCGGGCCAGCAGTTGCCTTAGCCACAGTTCCCGTCCTGCACAAATTCTCAACATATCCCACACTACAATGGTAGGAGCCCTTCCTATTACTTCCTCTCGCTCGCAGACTTTCCTGGGTTCCCAATATGGATCGAGCGCGTTCATGCATCCGCATACAAATTGTCAATTGACTGTTGCGGGTATATGGTCTCTGTTCTTTCTGGCATAAGAACGCTCGAACCTTTGTGGGAATAAAGTTATGCTGCGAGCAAGAGAAAATAATGAGAAAGTGGCACTAGCAACGTACTGTGCGATAAGTCGAGGATTTGGGTAGGACGGAACGCGTGTATGGATAGCCTACTTTCTTAACGACCTCTGGCCAAAAGCGGGAGATCCGGGTTTGAATCCTGGTTCAACAGAAATTATCAACTTCACCGTTTAATTCATTTCAATTCCCTGCAAATTTTCCAATTTACGGACGTTAATTTCAATCGAAAAGAACATATGCGATATTAATAATACTTTTCAACTGTCGCTCATCGAAGAAACAAAAGGAGAGGGCCACCCATGTTGCCCAGTTCTGCGGAGAATTGAGGTGGTGATGTATGGTAGTACTGTGCTAATGCAGCACCAGACTTCAGAACAGGTAATGTGGTTGGCAGCGACGGAAGGGGCGGCTGAAGACACAGGTTTAGAAGGCACGTCATTCACCTGTGCCGTTACCTCAGGTGATTTATTCTTCGGAGGGCGGGGGGGGGGGGAGGTGTTCAGCTCGCTTGTGGTCTGGGGGCCCAGTGGGGGAGGTGGGGAGGGAGGGGCTTTCAGTTCTGAAGTACAAGAGGTTTATTCATACCAGTGTTGAAAATATCTGCAGCTGAACCGTCAAGACCTTTCAACGTATAAAATTGAAATATACGTTGCAATGCGAGCGAAGGTAAAACTAAAAGAAACAAAAGTAAAAGTTCACGGGTATGACTCCTGGGGACGGTTGTTGGAATTCCCCTTCCCTCCCCACCCCCTTCGCTGTTACGTCCGTACCAGTTAGATAATTTATAACTGGGTACGGAAGAGGGGAAGAACGTTAGCTTCTCTTGAAGTACAAAACATCAACAGTTTGAGCTGAACTGTCAAACGTCTTCAAAGTTACAAGAAGACAAAAATATTGTGCATAACATTGGTTGCATGTAACCGTCTAATAAACCTGCCTACCTGATGAGAATTAACTACACACTATTACTGTGCAGTAATATGCGATGACTCCAGCCATAGCCTTTAATGTGACTTGCATTTTGCTGGGGCGGTTTCAGTGAGTTTTGTCAAATGTCTCTTGACGAACGACAGCCCATTTTTCTGCAATAAGTGGTGCTGTTTGAGACTTCAGTAAGGACCGAAGTCACGTCAGACTCATCCCAAAGTTTTCCCACTGGCTTCGTGTGTGCAATCAGGAAAGATCAGGAATGTCATTGTCCCACACGTAAGGCTTCATTATAACGCATACTGTCATAATGGAACAATCAACGCCTCCGGCCTGTTCTTACGTTGTACACAGTCCAGTACCACATGTACAGATGCACTGACATATAGCACATTCTGAGCGCAATAACGAACAAATCCCCAATGATGCAACCATATTTCACAGTTTGTTCAAAAATATATAAATGTTTGTAATTCTAAGGGACCAAACTACCCTGATGATCGCTCCCTCGACTTATAATCTACTTTTACTTACGCTAAGGACAACACACACCCATGCCCGAGGGAGGACTCGAACCTCTGACGGTCCAGACTACACGGCCGCTCCCGCGCGGTTTCACTGCTTGCACTACACGCGACGGCGACTGAGCTTACCCGTGCATTCAGCAAAATTACATCGCACTAGTGCCGTCGCTTAGCTCTGAGAACAGGAACTGACTTTGATGAGGAGTCGCTCGAGCACTGTTCGCCAATGTCTTTAACCCTATGCGCCAGGTGACTGTCCTATCTCCACTGCTAGGAGAACGAGTGATCCCTTCCAATGATGTCCTGCGATTCTACCACGATCACCCATCCCTATAATGGATGCTCCCCGTTCCTCAGTGCACATTTACTCGATCCCAGGTCGTTGCTGACCTTTTCACTTCACAATCAAACCACCAGTTGTTGACTTGTGCAGCTTTAGATCGGTCTGGGTCCCTGACAGATTTGTTCCTATGTGACGCTTAATAACTACTTTTCCTTCCAAGACAGTGAGTTCTCTTGACCGACATAGTCCGCTGTTCGGGCTGTTTTCTGCATCTACACAGCTACTCTCTGAATCACACCTAGGCATAGGGTTCAACGAACCATCTCCATACTACGTATCTACCGTTGCATACTTAATGAAGATACTAACAACATAACCAGCTAGTAAGTGTGGTGCAAAAACAAAACTCGCAATAGACAGAACGAACGGTTTGAAACTAGTTTTCAACATTCAGCCACCGCACGCCAACACAAAACGTGGATTTAAACAGATTTAAAGTCTTCAAATGTTATTCTCGATCAACCGGACAGTGTTTCGACAGACAGGTGTTAATTCGTGGCACGCTGTCCGGCTACTTTATGTGAGGCACTGCAGCAGGTATGAATGTACAAGTTTAGAAGTAGCGAGTGCTGGTCGATACTCAAGAGTATCCTCATTACGTCTGGAGTGAACCTCGATCTTATTAATGACGATGACTGGCAGGCTGCACGCCGTGGAGAAACGCCTCCAACACGCAAGCCAGAGTGTGGCGTCCTTCATGGAAACGAGCGATTAACAACACGAAAGTTAATTTTCTCTTCCTCGTGTCTCTGTTCCAGTCTAGTTACTCTGGAGGCGTTTTCACTCTCTTTAATAGGTGTCTGCGGTGTCTACATTACTGAAACGCTACCCAGAAGCCACTACAGTGTATAATAATCGTTTCACGCCACCTATGTCAAGGCTACTGAGAAGAAGTTGAATTTCATCCTCAAAAGTTTGCGCAGTTTTTGACCAAACTTGAAAAATTTAAATGATGGTATTTGAGGACGAGATCACTTAGCGACTTAACGAACTTTACACATAATAACAAACCTTATCAAAACGTTTTCCCGCTGACAAGCCCCACACAATTATAAAATGAAGAAAGGAAATTGTCGTTTACTACAGTTTTGCTGTTCCTGCAGTCAAGTTTCATCATTAGGCATGGAATTTCAATTTATTACTTTTTATTATTTGAGACTCCTAATCGCAACACATTTTGGAAAGTGGGATCCCGTATCATTGAGTACACCTCCACAATTACGAAAAAGTTCAAAAGTTTGTAAACCTGTTGGACGAAACTGCTATGGTCATCAGTCCATAGACCTACAAACTACTTAAACGGACTTACACTAAGGACAACACACACACACACACACACACACACACACACACACACACACACACACACACTCATGTCCGAGGAGGATTCGAACCTCCAACGGGATCGACCGCTAAGTCGTAGCATGATGTCAGCCCAGGCTGCGCACAATTACATTTTAAACAGATATACAAACGGAAATTCCATTCCTTATACACAAATACATTAATTCCTCTTCTCTTATCGACGAGCAGCGGCTGAGTGACCGAGAGGATTGAGGCGTTATGCTCCTATGCTTGAGGCCGCTCCCCGTCGGTGGTTCGAATCCCACCTCAGGCTTGAATGTTTGTGTTGTCTTTAGTATAAGCTAGTTTATAAGTAGTTTGTAAGTTTACGGACTGATGACCCCGCAGTTAAGTCCCATAAGCTTCACAAACATTCGAACATTTTGAACTTCATTCCCCTTCTTGTTTGAACTATTTATCGTCCACGTTTCACTCCCGTCCAAGGTTATACTGCAGAGAAAGGCTTCCGAAAAGAATTCCTATCACATAACTTAACATTTGATATTAATAGATTCCTCTTCTTCAGAAATGCTTTTCTCCCGATTGCCATTCTGAATTTTTTATCTTCACTAGTCCGGTCAACAGAAGTTATTTTAATGGCTAAATAAAAAAGTCATCTATCAACTTTTTTTCGTTTCCTGATCTAATTTCTTTTATCATCGGCTGTTTTAATTCGACTCCATTCCGTCAAAGCAGTTTTGATCTTGTTAATGTTTATTTTATATCCTATCAGGAGACACTCCAGTCTATCCAATTATTCTTGCACGTCTTTTTGCTGTCTCCAAGAGAATAACAGTGCCATCGGCAAACTGCCAAGTTTTTATTTTTTCTCCCGGAATTTTAATCACGTTTCCTGATTTCTCCTTGCTTTCCTTTCTAGTGTACAATACTATTGTCATTGTATTGACTGCTGAAGCACCGAAGTTGCTAAAGAAGGGAATATTTTTACCGCCGATGCGCGTGAATCTATTAGAATCAGAGTAATACGCATCTTTATTCCACTTTCAACTCTTGTTTGTAATGGTTGGTTTCCCACCTGATGGTATTGTTTCTGAAAGTAAGGCTTACAAAAAGCGTTACTCTTAAAACAAACGCCATAAGGTGGAACAGTAGCCATTCAAAACGAAAATTCTTATAACAAAAAGATACGATGACTGGTAATGCAGGAATAGTATTTATAAGCGATTCTCTTCTGATTCATATACAGGGTGTCCCAGCTATCTTGTCCACCCAAAATATCTCTGGAACAATAACAGCTATTGGAAAACGACTTTCACCGGTATCAATGTACGGCTGGGCACCATGAATGTACATATTTGGAAACATTCTAAAACGAAAACAAATGTGTTTTTTCTTTTTTTTTTTAATGGACACCCTATATTTTTTCTGTTTATGTGATTTGTCATGCTATGGATTCTGAAGAAAAAATATAGGGCATCCATTTAAAAAAAACATAAGTTTGTGTTAAAAACACATTCGCTTTCGTTTTATAATGTTTCCAAATATGTACATTCATGGGCCCTAGCCGTACATTGATACCGGTGAAAGTCGTTTTCCAATAGCTGTTATTGTTCCAGAGATATTTTGGGTGGACAAGATAGCTGGGACACCCTGTATATACTGTGGGGGATGATGTAATGCCTCAGCCACCGGTAATTTATATAATTTCACTGCTAAAAGATGAGTTGATTAAATAATGTAAATTATTATGCAGTATTTTTCACTTTAGTAATTAAGGATATAGGTTCACTCACTTCTAATAAAGTTTGTTTGTTTTGGAAAAACACACTGTGTGATCTTTTATATGGCGTCCCGATAAAATACTATATCACACTACCATGTAAGAGCATTAGTACGTAGCACAGTCGAAAATCAGTTTCTCATACTCGCCGTTTGATGTGACTGCAGCCAATGTAAAATCCCGCAACTCACGGTTGAAGATTTATTCAAATGTGATAGTATCATCATTCTAATTCATGATCTTAATATTTATCTGGAAACAATATGTAAAAATCAACTCATTTCCTTTTCGCCTAAATTTGCGACCGTTACAGGTTGTGACTATTGAGTGTTGATGCACTGAAGTGTTTCGTTATAGATAAATTTATAATGAAATCAACGGAGATAACCTACTACTGTCGGAAAGTACCACCAGCTGCCGAGATAACAGTCCGCGACTGAAGGACAGATGAACCATGGGCTCATTCCAAGAGATGTCTAAGTGCAGCTTACGTGACTGAAAAATTATATGTCCTAGTTTGTTCTGCGCTTCCCTACCACATCTATCGTACTGCTGATGTAAAAGTCGAAATATATACACTTCGTTCAGTTACACCACTGGAGATAAATAGCCAGGAACGGTATCAAACGTAAAACATCTGGGAGTAAACTTCTAGACTCTAGAGCGACCAAAGTGTATCAAATTCGGATTTACTGTATTTGGCTGCCCAAATAGAAAAACCCCAGTACTTTCAAAATCATTTGCTAATGTACACTACTTGCCATTAAAATTGCTACAAGAAGAAATGCAGATGATATACGGGTACTCATTGGACAAATATATTATATTAGAACAGACATGTGATTACATTTTCATGCAGTTATTTGGGTGCATAGATCCTGAGAAATCAACCCAGAACAACCACCTGTGGCCGTAAAACGGCCTTGATACGCCTGGGCATTGAGTCAAACGGAGATTGGATGGCGTGTACAGATACAGATGCCCATGCAGCTTCAGCACGATACCACAGTTCATCATGAGTAGTGACTGGCATATTATGACGACCCAGTTGATCGGCCACCATTGACCAAACGTTTTCAATTGGTGAGAAATCTGGAGAATGTGCTGACCAGGGCAGCAGTCGAACATTTTCCATATCCAGAAAGGCCCGTACAGGACCTGCAAAATGCAGTCGTTCGTTATCCTGCTGAAAGGTAGGGTTTCGCAGGGATCTAATGAAGGGTAGAGCCACGGGTCGTAATACATCTGAAATGTAACGGCCACTGTTCAAAGTGCCGTCGATGCGAACAAGAGGTGACCGAAACGTGTAACACAGGTTCTCGTTGCGTACGCCATGGCAGGCGCTCCTATCTATGGTGCAGCGTCAGGGATAACCGCAGTCATGGTCTCAGAGCTGATAGTCCATGCTGTTGCAGACGTCGTCGAACTGTTCGTGCAGATGGTTGGTGTCTTGCAACCGTCCCCATCTATTGACTCAGGGATCGAGACGTCGCTGCACGATCCGCTACAGCCATGCGGATAAGATGCCTGTCATCTCGACTGCTAGTGATACGAGGCCGTTGGGATCCAGCACGGCGTTCCGTATTGCCCTCCTGAACCATCCGATTCCATATTCTGCTAACAGTACTTGGATCGCGAGCAACAATCTCCCGAGACGATAAACCGCAATCGCGATGGGCTACAATCCGACCTTTAGCAAAGTCGGAAACGTGATGGTACGCATTTCTCCTCCTTACACGAGGCATCACAACAACGTTTCACTAGGCAACGCCGGTCAACTGCTGTGTGTGTTTGAGAAGCCTGCCGCAGTGGCCGAGCGGTCTGCGGCGCGCCAGTCGCAGTCTGCACGGCCATTACGGTTGGGGGTTCGAATCCCCCCCTCGGGCATGGATATTTGTTCCGTCCTAGTTCATAAGTAGTTTGTAAGTTTAGGGACTGATGACCCCGTAGTTGAGTCCCATAAGCTCTACAAACATTTGAACATTTTGCGTTTGAGAAATCGGTTGGAAACCTTCCTCATGTCAGCACGTTGTAGGTGTTGCCACCGGCGCCAACCTTGTGTGAATGCTCTGAAAAGCTAATCATTTGCATAACACAGCATCTTCTTCCTGTCGGTTAAATTTCAGTCTGTAGCACGTCCTCTTTGTGGTGTAGCAATTTTAATGGCCAGGAGTGTATTTCATCGGCACTGCCTAATTTAATTCGATTTATAAGAAGCTTATAAATAGTTAAGCTCATAAAGCCTACTTATAAGTAAGCAATCTTGTAAACAGAAGATTCCAATCACTTGTAATTGTTACACCAGCGAAACCTTGTAAGATAAGTGCCTATCAGCGTTATCAGTACTATGCTGCCGTTTCGGCTGTGACTCTATACGATTTGGAGGACAGGGTTATCATTTTGGCCGCGTTTCGAGATAAGAACGGATTAAATAATCCCCCTCTTCGCACGCAACTATTTGGCGCTGAGGCTTCGCGCTGAATTCGCTTACGGACTTTTCCGATAAGACGGTCTCGATTTTGGTGGAGCTGATAGCTGAATCAGCAGATGGGATGAGGTCGTAAACAGTGACGTGTTGGCCAGTTACCATTGTGTGAAGGCAGCGGCTGACGATACCAGAGCGCTGATTCACCACCGGAGAGTTCCACAGTACAGGGTCGGCAAAACAAGTGATTCGAGAAATATTTACGAGACTACGGCCCTTGATAAAGAACGGGGGAACTGCTCAGCACAGAGAAACCTGAAACCGTAATGTGGATGCACTGATCAGCTTTTGTCACATGTCTGCGCAGGCCAATCTCCTGCAAGCTGTGACCCGAAAGCTGGTCCGGGTGAGCGTGGTCATTACAGACGGGGCTTACGCTCGGAGAGTTTTGGTGAGGATGTGGAAGGAAAGCAATCTTGCCCTTTCAAAGGAACCTTCCCGGCATTTGCCTGGAGTGATTTAGGGAAAGCACGGAAAACCTAAATCGAGATGGTGGGAGGTGGATTTGAACCACCATCCTTCCGAATGCGGGTCCAGTGTGTTACCACTGCGCCATCTCGCTCGCTCTGGGCGAGGGGAAATGATGTGTGAAGTAGCATGTTGAATAGCACAGCAATTGGTATTCACGACGGAAAAAGGTATGTGTTGAATGTCGAGTGTTATAAGTGGAACACGTGAGCAGAACTGATTGCGTAACGGTTTCAGACTGCAAATGCTTTGGCAAAACCCGAGTGTAGTCCGCAGTGCAAAAATTGTGGCAAAATAGCGCGAAACGGGCTCTACAGCGAGCGAAAACCGCAAGTAACGGTAAACGCCAGAAAACATTGTTCGAGTGAACGGCAATCTGAAACGAGCTATCAACTGTGCAAGTTCAAATAATGTTCAAATGTTTGTAGAGCTTATGGGTCTTAACTACGGGGCCATAAAAAAAAAAAAAATAAATAAAAAATAAAAAAAAAGCTGATCCAAGAATACACAGAACAAGAAAGAAACCTACCCATAGAAAGAGACCTACACAGAGAAAAAAAATGAACTAGCTTATACTAAAGACGGCACAAACAGCCATGTTTGAGGGGCGATTCGAACCCCCGACGGGGAACGGCCTCGCGCATCGTAGCATAGCGCCTCAGAGCACTCGGCCGCTCTACCGCGGCAACTGTGTAAGTGCAAAGAGATCATTATCCCAAGGAACTACATATAATTACAAATTTGCTGTCGAACATGGATAAAAGCATACAATACGACCTTCCACGTTATGAAATCTGTCGATATTTTCTGGAAAAATAGAATCAGGGCTTTTCGATCTACTGTTTTTTTTTCTCTTCGGATGAGGACTGGTTTGGCCGGTCGGGTTGGTGAAATCACTGCACATGCGACATTATGCATCTGTTCTATGAGGTGCTGTTGCTTATCTCAATATCTGTGCGCAATACCCATAGTGTACATCGTAGTACGAGTCTTTTCCTCAAACTTTAAATGCGTACTACGGCTTTTGGTATTTTTAAACACATCGAGGATCGGATATATCGATATTTAAAGAAAGTCTTCATCGGCCCTCGATGTATCGAAAAAAGTTGCGATATACCGACCTACAAAAACAAAATGTTCAAATGTTTGTAAAGCTTATGGGACTTAACTACGGGGTCACCAGTCCCTAAACTTACAAACAACTTATGAACTACTTACGAACTAGGACGGCACAAATATCCATGCCCGAGGGGGGATTCGAACCCCCGACCGTAGTGGCCGTGCAGCCCGTTACTGAAGCGCCTCAGTCCCCTCGGCCACCGCGGCCGGAAACAAAAACAAGGCTCTACACTATAAATACGCTGCCAGTTTTAGAGCCGTATATTTAAGTACTGATTAATTACTAGATGTTCTGTACATTAACAAGCTAGCGGGCTGCCTCCTCCCTTACGCAAGAATTTAAAGGAAAATATTTCAATTATTTCAAAATAATTCGTCACCGAATCTAAGTACTTTCTTCTTGGTCTACCTCGACTCCTCTTACCCTCCTCTGCCGAGCTCATGAGTCTCTTAGGTAGCCTTTCTTCTCCCGTGCGTGTAACCATCTCAGCCTGTTCGCTCAAACTGCTTCATCTATGGTGTTCATTAACACTTTTTTCTTTGATTTCCTCATTATGGACACCCTCCTGCCATTGTTCCCATCTGTTAGTACGTGCAATCATTCTTGCTACTTTCATATCTGTAAGTTCTACCTTATGAATAAGGTAACCTGTATCCACCCAACTTTCACTCCCATACAACAAAGTTGGTCGAAAGATAGAGCAGTGCACTGCTAACTTAGTCTTGGTACTTACTTCCTTCTTGCAGAAGAGAGTAGATCTTAGCTGAGCACTTACTGCATTAGCTTTGCTGCACCTCGATTCCAGTTCTTTCACTATGTTGCCATCCTGTGAGAAAATACATTCCAGGTACTTGAAACTGTCTACCTGTTCTAACTTTGTTTCTCCTATTTGACACTCAATCTGCTTAAATCTCTTTCCCAAAGACATTACTGTCGTTTTGGAGATGCTCATCCCTTACACCTCTGATCGAGCTCTGAAATTTTAGATTGCATCTTTCAATCGAATCTGCCATCACTACTAAGTCATCTGCATATGCGAAACTGTTTATTGTGTTTTCAACTATTTCAATCCCATTCAAAAAGAGGGCAAATTGCGATGGAAAGACAGGTCATAATATGAAAATATGGGAGAGATACTAAAATAATAGTTTTAGGAGGTATAAGTTCAAAGAACTGTGAGGCTGGTTTGGTGCAGCTATCCACACTACTCTATCCTGAGCAAGCCTCTTCATCTCCTCATAAGAACGGCAACCTACATCCATTTGAATCTGCTTACTGTATTCATCTCTTGGTCACCCTCTGCGATTTTTACCCTACAAACTTCACCCCCAATGCTAAATTCACAATACCTTAATGTCTAAGAATGTCCTACCAATGGATCCCTTCTTTTAGTCAAGGTACGCCAGAAATTCCTTTTCCCCCCAATTCTGTTCAGTACCTCCTCATCATTTACGCGATCCACCCACCAAATCTTCAGTAGAACGGTATGTCTGTTAAATTTAAACTCAAATATCAAAATTAATAATTTTGGCTGTTTGTTAAAATACGATAAGAGAGAATATTATGTGTTCCGTCGATAGATGTTAGCACAATAGTAGAGTGGTAGTCGTATCGTGCATAATTTATTATTTACATCATTATATAAATACGCTAACACGAAACTTGAGGTACAGATTACTAATTTATTCGTACAAGAAGGCCAATGTAAGTTACATAATTCGAAAGATTGTTTGTCGCAGATTTCATGAATATAAATATTATGTGTGCATTTAGCCATTAAAAGTGGTAGAAGAAAGTAGAAATTTTCCTATCTACAGCTTGGATCAAGTTCTACGTTCTCCAACAATCAGCTCACTGATTGGCTATTCGCCTCGACCAAAGATGCTATAATGCAGCGCAGCTGCAAGTATTAAAATAAGTGAATATCGAAACATGGATTGCTCCCAACTCACTTTCTTGTGCCGTTCAAGTGCTTTATTTTCGCAGTGATTACGAGTGGTTAAAGGAAATGGATGTTTTCATATGAATGCCGATATAAAGGATGATGCGCCGGGAGAGGCATCTAGCGGTGCTCGGGTGGAACTACGAAGTCGAGAATGGCGATATAAATGATGATGCGCCGGGAGAGGGTTGAAGCGTTGCACGGGTGGAACTACGAAGTCCACATGTTGTCAGCTCTGGAATTCTGAATATCGCAGTATCGAAATAACATTATTTCTTGGCGTTGTATAAATATACGAACACCGAAATTGTAGTCCCATTTCAAATATTAGGCTAATGAAACTTATATAATTGAAAAATGGCATGAGAAGTGTATACTTCTGTGTTTATTTGTTGTAATTGTGTCAGG
The DNA here is from genome assembly GCA_026315105.1 of Locusta migratoria. Classification (NCBI taxonomy): domain Eukaryota; kingdom Metazoa; phylum Arthropoda; class Insecta; order Orthoptera; family Acrididae; genus Locusta; species Locusta migratoria. The sequence goes on from CM048744.1 coordinate 832,033,345, forward strand.
CATTTTGCTTAACACGTAAAAGATACCGTTTCATACCTCCCAGTGCCGGTTAAATTTTACCAAATATTCCGCGGCCTCCTATGATAATGTTGGCAACAGATGCTGAATAGTGAGAATCCTGTGAGTCTTCATGTTAGCCAATAGCTTGACAACGCTGATGTTTTCTCATGCAATCTTCGCTTTACGAGGGAAATTATTTTTACTGAGCGAACGAGGGTACATACAAGAACCTGTCAACCAAAAAGCAGTAAGAGCATTATTTGTTTATTTCACGGTTTGTACGATACACTAATCGAGTCATTCTATGTGGTTCGAACAAATGGGCAAAGATTTTCTATCGTTTTGTTGATGTTGCCAACATAATCACGGAGGCCGCCGACATCTAATATATAAAGCAGAATGTCCGTATATTTGTACGTGTTTCATAGAAATCAACAGTTTTGTTCCAATCTTTATCAAATTTTGTACACGTAACCTTCAATCTATGAGGACGTTCGCCGTAAGTGTAAGAATCACATACGATATATAGTTCACGAGATATGACGTCATAAACAATGAGATGCGCGAAAAACTGTTGCATTTTGCGACAATTATGCTCATTTTCACCTAAACGACTGGACCGCTTTAAACCAAATTTGGTACACACATTCCTTATCGTGAGGTAATAATTGCTACAGGGATAAGAATCACATACGACACATGGTTCAGAAGATATGACGTCATAAACAACAGAAATCGCAAGAAACTGCCACATAATCCGGCGAGAGTTTTAAAAATACGCTGTATGAGGATGAGAGTACTTAGCGACTTGGAACAAACTGTAACATAACTTCAAACCTTTATTAAACTTTTTGTCGCTGACAACCATACCAAAATGATGAAAGGAAAAAAGTTTCTCGCTTACTACTTTTCCGCTGTTCATGGAGTAAAACTACGGCATTCGGTATGACGTTAAAATTTATTATTTGTACACCAGAAATTTTACATGATGTATACACACATATACATGAATGTACCTTCTAAATTGTATCACATTCTGAACCGTAGTTCATGAGATATGAGCACATAACCAGTAACGTTCCACTGTTCATGGACTGAAGCTACGGCATTCGGTATGACGTTACAATTTATAATTTCTACACTACAAATGGTGACCGCAGTAAATTTTACAGACAGTACACACTTATATAGTTGAGTGTACCTTCTAAATTGTGTCACAGTACGACACGTAGTTCATGGCATCTGAGCACATAAAGAATAACGTTCATGGAAAAGCGCCCCTTCCCGCACCAAGTTATAATCTGTCACTTCTTTACTACTAACTGCATTCCCAAGAGATTTTGCAGACATACATGAATATTTACCTGAAAAATGTCAGTAATACATAAACATACCTGCCAACCTTCAAAACGTAAAAACAAAAAAATCGGGAGATTCTTCGAAAAATCCGGAGATATGCTCTATCAAAAGGAGCGGCGCACTTTTCTATAAACTTAAGATATCTGATTTTAGCCTTTTCCTATCATCTCGCAATGCTACATAATGGCTACAAAAAACACTTGCATTAACCCAAATGTTGATCACACATCCTTATTTGTAGCCAGTCCAGATAGTGATTGATTTTTTGATTTAAAGAAAAGTTCACAGCTATATCTTTACTGCTACACTGCTATCTCGGGACATTTTATGGAACAAATGACCCACATGGTCATCACATTTAATTGGTAAAGTGTACTCTACAATAAAAATAAAATGTAAATAAGCACTCAGTGTGTATCACATGATCACTGTCACTATTCTCAGCAATTTCAGTGTTTTATTGTTACACAGTTTTTCTTTCCTCTGCATGCATTCCAGTACATCGCCTTTTCCACCAACTGATGTGGTAATATCACCTCAAGGAAGAGTACAAAATTCAAATAAAGTTCCGAATACTGCTTAAAAAAGTGATTATATTTTTTTGCCATACTGGAATATATACCACTGAACTGAAATCCCTTAATCACGTAAAATAGTTGTTTACAAGAAAGTTGCTCTTTCTGCAATTCGCGAATGAAACTGATACTCGTAACTATCCCTTCAAAAGATTTTCATCGATTAAAAAGCCACTGAAGTGATTTCACTTACGTACTGTAACAAAACACCACATTCAAAAAGACCACATCGAAGCTCTACGTGTTTATTTTTGCCCTTGCCACATATTTGCAAATTATCATTGTTGTTGTTATGGTCTTCAGTCCGGAGACTGGTTTGATGCAGCTCTCCACCGTACTCTATCCTGAGCAAGCCTTTTCATCTCCTCATAAGAACGGCAACCCACATCCACTTGAATCTGCTTACTATACGCGTCTCTTGGTCTCCCTCTGCGATTTTTACCCCACACACTTCCCTCCAACGCTAAATTTACGATTCCTCTATGTCTAAGAATGTGTCCTACCAAGCGATCCCTTCTTTCAGTCAGGGTGTGCCAAAAATTCCTTTTCTCATCAATTCTGTTCAGTACCTCTTCATTAGTTATGCGATCTGCCCTAAATGTAGGATCTGTGATGACGGTGATGAAACTGCATCACATCTAATCTTCGAATGCATTGCATTGGAGAGTAAGAGGCACAGAACATTTGGGACAAACAGACAGGAAGAAATTGTGTCTAATAAAGAACTGGTAAAGGGACTCCTTGCACTGTAGAAGGGCATTGGTTGGCTTTACTAGATATACAGGGAGCGATACCGCACAGTAAACTTAGTTTCGGTGCGGTGTGATATATTGATTTTACTGTTGGAATTGTTGAGAGGCTGTGTGAGCCACAGAGACGCACTCCAGGCTGAGAAATAGAGACCAGTGCAGATAACAGGCTAAAACAGACACGTATATCTTACGAGATGTAGGCACTAAAGAAATCTTCTAGCGAACTGCTGATGCCCTCGGCCACCGTCCCAGGGTGGAGGTTACCTTTCGGAGAAGATGGGCGTAACTTCATATAGCGTCTAGATGCTGTTGTAAGATGTTACATTAGTATTTGGTGGCCAACAGGCACGTTTTAATGTACGTAGCAAAGTTGATACCAGTCACTTGGGAACAGCAACGTCAGTGGTTCCACGAGGCTAGAGTGAGAAGGTAAAGAAGAAAAACTGCAAGTTAGCAGCTCCCCTGAGGCGTGGCTTAAGGCGTGGCCAACTAACGTAAAACATTGTTGTTGTTGCCCATATCGGGTAGCGTCGTGACGTTTTACTTTCAGCTGAACAATGTTGCTACCAAGTATGGATTTTGTTAGTGCACAAAGAAGCCACCTCCCCACCCGGGGAATGGCAGAAAGGACAGGGCTGAAACGTGGTTCGCTAGAGGACTCAGAGAGAGGGCAAGCCACAATTTAGATTGGTTGAACCAAGCAGCGGCCAATAGGAAATTGTTAACTGTCGAAAAGTGGGGAAAAGAGGTGCGCCCACACCGGCCGTTAAAACCCCCGGTTTTTGGATCAAGAGGGGAGTTCTCAGTCAGACGAGTCGGGCGCCAGCCCGTGACTATCGCCGTAGGCCTCGGGGTGCTCAATGACAGTCAGTTTCTCGCGGGGAGTGCGTCTGTCTAGGGGATGCTGCTAGGGAACGTAATTACTGGCTTCTGTTGTGTCAAACGATTTATCCTTCTTGTTTTTTTTTTTTTTTTTTTTTTTAAATAACTAACCCCAGTGTAGTAGACTTAGTATGGGATGCAATAAATTCAATGCAAGGTACCTAGGAGTTCCATAAGGTTTCCTAACAAGTGTCCTTTCGAGTCAAGAAATCCGCATCTCTAGTAGATGCCTGTACTGTCTCTCTGCAATCACTCCTTTCCGCTCGGGATATGCAGACTGACCTTGCTACCTCTTCCCTCATTCCTATGTACGGGCAGTGGCGGGTTGGACCAAATGAAATGAGGCCAGGTACACTCACCGCGGCGGCGTCGTCGGCCTGCTGTGCGCCCGGCGGGCAGGAGGCGTCGGCCCGGGAGCAGCGGCGCTTGCTGAGCGAGCGGTGCAGCGCCGAGTCGGCCGTCTGCGCGCCCGGGCCGCACTGCACGGCGCGGCGGCGGCGGTGGTGCAGGTACACGTGCACCAGCTCCTCCACCAGGTACATCGCGAAGAAGCCCGCGCACATCACCAGCTCCGCCAGCGGGAAGCGCGTCTCCGCCAGCGCGCCCGCCTCCTGCAGCGCCTCCACCACCTCCCGCACCTGCAAGCACAGCCACATCGTCCAACAACTGACAAATCTCAACACTCCAGTAAAGTGTGCGAGGCGTGGTCTCTGCTATATGGTATATACTGAACGTGGCAACCATCTTGAATCCCAGTGTGCCATTTCATTTTCACTAGAGCGCGCGCCACATAACTTGGCGGATGGACTGGCTCCTACGGTCGGGGGTTCGAATCCCCCCTCGGGCATGGATATTTGTGCCGTCCTTAGTTGTAGGTAGTTCGTAAGTAGTTTGTAAGTTTAGGGACTGATGACCCCGTAGTTAAGTCCCTTAAGCTTAACAAACATTTGAACATTTGGACTGTCTCTTCTGCGCAGGTAGTTGTGTGGTGGTGGGGGGACCAGCTGTCGCAGCGTAGCCGGACTGTGCGTTAGCTGCGGTCCGTTCCATTCCGCAGTCAGCTGCTGACTGCTGCTCAGCTTTAAAGTTACGGCCGCATACACGCGCAAGGAAATGTCAAGCTGCGAGTCTTGAACACACACGGCTGTATAAAAAGTGTAATACAGAAAAACAATGCTCGTTTCATTGTTGAGAAAACTGTGGCGCATTTACGAGTATTTATGAGTCTCATTCTCTTGTACCTATCATGTTTACATGGCAGGGCATAATTTTCTGAGCGGCACAGAAATTCATTTCGTAGCTCAGTCGATTAACACGAAATATCTGTAAATTATATAATCACTTCCTCTAGGCCCTAGGGAGATCAATCTAGCCACTATTACTGAAAAACCACATTAGACGTTCACGACAGACTACGAATTCAAAGTAAATTAATTGTGAAGATAAAAAAGTGATAAATTAGAAATTGACAAATTTTAGATTTTTCCCTTAATTATATCTTGAAATCTGGATTTTTCGAAGCAGTTATTAAAATACTTTATCAATGACTTAAGTGACATATCATATGGAATGATAGAATAATTGTATATGTTTGGTATTGTACAAGACGAGGAGACTATCTAAAAACGTTACAAGCGACACATGTTCAGTCTTCGTAGACTGATGCCCATCAAGCAAGTGCTTACTGATCAAAGCAACGTGTTTCACATTTCGTGATTTATTACTACCCGGTGACCATGCTGTCTTGCAAGGTCATCTATCGCGTAAGTGGGGTATTTGGGCTTGTATGCATTTACAAGCATGAGCAATTTTGCCCTGGTTTCTGACGCACTGTGAGGAATTCCATTAGATGTTAGCCACAAAATAATTTCGTCCTTTCTGGTATTTGAAGTAGGAGCTCTGTCCACTTGCACAGAGTGCACACTTGCATTGTCCATAACGATAACAGAATTCTCGGCCAGGTATGGAAGCAGTTGACTTGTAAACCACTGACTGAAGACTGCGTAACTCATTTCAGAATGGTAGTCTTCTGAATGCTTCGTCATTGATGACTTAAATATTAATTTACTTTCAGGCATGAGTCCTGTTTCTGCCAAAACCAGTTGTCGCTGCGCACAGTACGACACGAACTCGACCGCGCAACGGTTGACTGACGGCTGTTGGCCAGCAGGTCACGTGGCGTGGCGTAGGCATACCCGTGCTTCTGCGCATCCAGACCTCACCCGCCAAGTTACGTGACGCGCGCTCTAATAGCCATTAAAATTGCTACACCAAGAAGAAATGCACATGATAAGCGGGTATTCATTGTCAAATATATTATACTAGGACTGACATGTGATTATTTTTTCACGCAATTTGGGTGCATAGTGTGGTGTCGCACAAGTATCAAGTGCGCGCCACGTACTTTCGCCGCGCGCCGCCATGCACGCACGGCGCGGCGTTCTTATGACGTCAGCCACGAGCGCCCTCTGCTGCAACTCCGCTCGTGGCCACGATTGCTGCATCGGCCACTTGGGAATCAGATAGGAACCAGTTAAGACTTGGCTATCGGATAGGCACTAGGAATCATCAGTAGGCAGGCCTCTATATAAACTATGTATCAGCATTCTGCAGTCAAGAACTATGTAAAAGTATTACCAAGACTCCACGAAATATATATCTTGTTCTAATTTACTCTAGTGCTTCCAGTTTCTGCTGTCCCACTGGCTGGTCACCTCCATACCTCCACAAGCGTGCATCCTTTAATCCTGTGTCGGTCTCTCTCTACTCGGCCACCGACACCTACGACAACTGGCGGTCGAGACACAAAAGTGGCGACGAGACTGGGACACAAAACATAGACCCTCAGAAATAACTACCCAGAAGAACCATCTCTGGCCATAATAACGGCCTTGATACACCTGGGCATCGAGTCCGAGCTTGGATGGCGTGTACAGGTTCAGATGCCCATACCACAGTTCATCAAGAGTAGTGACTGGCGTATTGTGACGAGCCAGTTGCTCAGCCACCATTGACCAGACGTTTTCAATTGGTGAGAGATCTGGAGAATGTGCTGGGCAGGGCATCAGTCGAACATTTTACTACCCACCGATTCCATATTCTGCTAAGTCATTGGACTGGGACCAACGCGAACAGCAATGTCGCGATACGATAAACCGCAATCGCGATAGGCTACAATCCGATCTTCATCAAATTCGCAAATGTGATAGTACGCTTTTCTCCTCCTTACACAAGGCATCACAACAACGTTTCACCAGGCAACACCGGTCAACTGCTGTTTGTGTATGAGAAATCGGTTGGAAACTTTCCTCATGTCAGCACGTTGTAGGTGTCGCCACTAGCGCCAACCGTTCTGGAAAGCTAATCATTTGCATATCACAGCATGTTCCTCCTGTCGGTTAAATTTCGTGTCTGTAGACGTCATCTTCGGGGTGTAGCAATTCTAATGGCCAGGAGTGTATTTATTTAATCCAAATGTGGTCGTACCATACACGAAATGGCATTACCGTTTTTCTGACAAGTTCATTCCTATAAACAGATTCAACGTAGTGATTACAGTTCAAAAGTTACACTGCACGGCCACTACGGTCAGGGGTTCGAATCCCCCCTCAGACATGGATATTTGTGCCGTCCTTAGTATTAGCTAGTTCATAAGTAGTTTGTGAATTTAGTGATGACCCCATAGTTAAGTCCCATAAGCTCTACAAACATTTGAACATTTTCAAAAGTTACAAAACATTTTCCTTGGAGGTACAGCTTGGACAGATTCAGGGTTACCAACACAGGCATCAAAATTCCCCAGTGTGACATAAAAATCCCCAAATCTTAAGAAAAATAAAGTCAATAGGTGTTAAACAGACTCTTAACAAAACAGAAATTTTTCACGAAACGAAGTGAACGGCGCGATCGCTAGCTCAGTGGCCGGCCGCTGGGGCACTGCCCACTGTCTCACCGCGGGCAGCCACTGAGCTAGCGATCGTGCTGGCTCAGGACTACCTCGCTTACTTGACACGCCGTGCGCGCCGCGACCTGTCTTTCTCGTTGGCCTCAGGTACAGACAAATATGTACAGACGGCAAACCTCCGTAAGGGCCCAGTCCACGCTCAGGGATGCGGGACGGGAAGGTTCCGTAAGATGTCCCATGATGGCGCTGCGGTCAGAAGCAGCCCTTTAAAATTGGCCAGAGCAGGTGGCAGGTAGCGGCTATCCCCACCACCACCTCCCCTCAAATGCTGGCATGCCGGACACAGCCGTGGCCTCGTGGCAGGTGGCACGAGCTCTCCCCTCAGCCTCCCCTCTTCGCTACCCTAAGAAGCGCCTCTACTGTGGTCTACTGGTACTAAGCTGGGCAACCGCCTGACATCTGCTAGCATCTTACGGAACTACGAGGGGAGCGCAGGACAGTGGTTTACGGGTGGCTGTTTCTCTGTATATGTTACTCTGTGCCTCAGGTTTGAACCAAGGCCTACACGAAAGACCGGCCCCAGCTCAGTCGTCTTGCCAGGTAAGCAAGGTAGTTCCAAGCCGGCGCGATCGCAAGCTCAGTGGCTGCCCGCTATGACGCAGTGGGCTGTGCCGGCCAATCGGCTAGCGATCGCGCCGGCTCGGAACTACGTCGCTTTCCTGCCGCGGCCTTTCTCGTAGACCTCGGTTTGCACCGAGGCCAACGAGAGAGACAGGCCCCGGCGCGCCTGTCAAATTACGTAAGCAAGGCAGGCCTGATCCGGGGCGATCGCTAGTTTAGTGGCCCGCTGCTACGATAGAGTGGGCTTTGCCCTAGCGCCCGGCCAATCCGCTAGCGATCGCGCCGGCTCAGGCCTACCTCGCTTACGTAATTTGACAGGCGCGCCGGGGGCTGTCTCTCTCGTTGTCCTCGGTTTGCACGTTGTGACAGCACGGTGGCAACGCTCCGTGTGCCGGCGCTTACGCACATTGACACGACCACAGACTCGTGTAGTTGCTGGCTCTCACCTCTGGCAGCAGGTGCAGGAAGGTGGTGCAGAGCAGCGCGCCGCCGCCGAAGGCGAGCAGCAGCGAGATGGCGAGCGCGGCCCAGCGGCCGCCGCCCACGCGCCGCCCGCGGCCCACGCGGCTCAGCAGCAGCGGCAGCAGCCCCAGCACCACCGACGCGCCGCCCAGCACCACCATCGCCACCGCCTTGGCCGTCACCAGGCCCTGCTTCTCGTCCTGCGCCATGCTCGCCGCCTCACTGCCTGCCGCACAAGCACCACACTCCTCTAAATGCTCGTCCATCAGTATCCTAAAGCACTACAGTAACACAATCTACATCAATAAATGTGAATGTCTCTTCGGTGTACGTTTATCACGTCTGAACCACGAGACATAAAGAGCTAAACATTTGTACCGTTACTAATGCCTACCCGGGGAAGGCTTGAGGTACGGTTTTTTAGCGATTGGATAGCTATTTATCCATATATGTTACTGTGAATGTCTGTTCCGTGTACGCTTATCACGTCCGAACGACAAGATGGAGAGACTTAAATATTTGTACAGTTACTAATTTACACCTGAGGAAGGTTTCAGGCACGGTTTTATAGTGATAGATATTTAGTAATTTGAAGAATATAACGCGAAATGCGGAACAATAATAACTCTTTGAAAATTATATTTACTCTTTGAAAATGGTTTTATTGGTTGCATTGTTGCTTGATGGTTGATAATGGTAAAAGGGTGGAGTATATTGTGATGGAAAGCTATAGGTGTATATAAAATTCTACGTGTGTGTTTATATTTCGCTCTGTAGCTAAAACTACAGAGCGCAAACGAATGGTCTGTGTGTAACTGTTGTCCGAAGTCTTCCGTTGTACACCATAGCAGTTCCATGCCGATAGCTATAAGGGGGTGGAAAATATGGTGGTTGAAAGTCGTCAAATTATAAAAAAAATTTCGGACTGAAGGCCAGCGATGACGTTTGCGACTCTATAGCAAGGAGGTTACATACAACGAAACGTGATGCCACAGACCATATCTTTGGTCTATGCGTGCTACAATGTCTTCAGTTCTTTCTCTGTAACGATAAGCATACGAATAAGGAAATATAAGAATAAATACACAAAGCGGTAAAGTAAGATATTTCTTTTAATACATCTTGTATTTGTGATATTATTACAATCATTATTGTATAAATTACTGATTGGATTCTTCTAAACGAGTGCATTTTTAAGTGTTATTTGATCTACACTACTTACTTTCCTGATAAACGGTAAGTGCAAAGTCTTCTGCAATCTGATAGGAATATTTTTCAGTTCCGCTTTATTAGATACATTTCCTCAAAAATGAGAGAAATCAATTACTTTAATTTAACTGTTATTCAAACTTCGTAGTTAAATGTGCATTGCGTTATTTTACACATATTACAACAGTACATCTACTTTTAATATATCACATTCAGACAACATGCCTCGGAGAAACGCACACCGAACAGTCATTCACATTTATAAATATATCATTAAGCACTTCACATAATCTTTTTTATTTGAATGTTGATTAAAATAGTTTGTTTCTAAAGAAGGTATTGTATTTCATTTTATCCTTCAAAACCAGTCTCATAGCAAACAACTGAAAGATAGCTTATCTATCATAATCAACCAACACGCGAGCGGAGCCGCGGGTTTAAGCTAGTTAACGATAAAATATCTACTCTACTAATCGATAATGTGTTTTTTTTTTTTTTTTTTTTTTTTTTTTTTTTTTTTTTGAAATTCGCAAGGCCTGTCAGCAATCCAACCATGAGTCTAATCTCTCTCTTGTTCAAGCGCAGGATTACAGAGCTTCTTTTAAAACATGGCTTTGGCATCATTACCTTGCCATGTTGTTGTTGATAGACTTTGGTCCAACATTCTACGTGCTGTCTTCTGAGCCAGTTACGTAGCTCCAATTTGATCATTGCCTTGGTGATTGTCAGGACAGGTTCCGGTCCAATAAATAGAGTCTCTGTCCCCATCCACATGTACGTCTGCGGGATGACTCGAACCTCCCACATTGAGCAACCGCCCATTCAGTAGCAAGGCAGCTAAGAGCTCCAATGCGACCGTCAATTTAACGTCGAAGGTATGTGGCGAAAAATCGTAGTGGTCTTGAATGTTTCATCGGTCGTGATGTTATTGCTTATAGGACATTTAATGTAGGTGAAGTTTGTAATACAGATATTGGAAAGTCTTATCATTGCAATGATGATGATCGTGTGGCATTTTTTGGCCTTTAGACCCTGTGTTCGGCCTGTCTGGTGTAAGTCTTCAAGTGGCGCCACTTGGGCGACTTGCATGTCGACGATGACGAAGACACCACAGCACCCAATCCTCCAGTGAAGAAACTCTACAACCCGACCCGGAATCGAACCCGGGCCCCCCTGCATGGCAATCTACCCCACTGCCCACTAGACTATGGAGGCTCTTTAGTAAGCGTAAGGCAGATAAACACGAAAGAGTATATATTTGAGTTAAGGGACGAATATAGTAAGCAGGTTCAAAAGGATGTAGGTTGAAACCAGCTTCTCGCCACGTGGTCTAAGGTATCATGCTACGGACTGGGCGGTCACTACGGGTGTTCGACTCCTCCCTCGGGCATGGGTGTATGTGTTTTTAGTGTAAGTTAGCTTAAGTAGTTTGTAAGACTAAGGAGTGATGACCTCAGCAGTTTGGTCCAACAACAACAGGCTGAAAAGTATTCAAAACAGCCTTGTCCATTATTACACGTTTTCGTAATTTACAAACGTAAACACGAGGTTACACTACAGGTGAATCTGTTGCCGCGACCCCTATTTAGTATTCATATTCATTGGTTTTGGTGACACTCATCCGAATAATCGCCGTGAACCTAGCCCGGGACGTATGCAAACTACACAACCAATATCACACTGGAGCCAAACATATCAGTGCTGCTGATAGGAAAAATACGGACTGTAAAAATTTTCTCGGTGCAAATTAGCGCCTTGGTTCGTTTTTCCGAGGCACGAGGTCCTTAGCGTGAAGAACGCGGTGAACTCCCGCCGCTGTCAGAAGTGTTTCCGCGTACTCATTCAAAAGAGGGCCGTCTGTAACGGACGTGCGTCAGTGCTAATTAACAGGAACGGCTCCCCGCAACAGGTGCTGTGGTGCATTGTCTGCCACATGCCTGTGGAGCGGGAATACCGCACCGGGTACCAGGAAATCCGGAGTGGCTGTGCAGGCAAGTCAATCGCGCCTCCATCAATTTCTTTCTTACCGTTTACTACCTTCAGATCTGATGTTTTATGTGTAAACGTCTCACGAATGGTTGTACAATATTCACAAAACGTTCTGCTGGTACATTCCAAGTACCAAAACGTGCTTTCTAGCCAGTTACAAGGTGTACCTGTACATACAGGGTGTTTCACTGTGTTTGCCTCTGTAACTTATAAAATAATAGGTAACGGGAAATTTTAATACGGTAGGTCAACACAAGAAATGTTACACTTTCTGCGGAGCTATGAACATAGTTTATTGTATCGTTTTCCAAAGAGTTACAACACAAAGATATAATTTTCTAAATGTAACAATAGTTTTTTCTATCGTGTATTGGATTCGTTTAAACCAGCTGCGTCCAAATCAATTTAAACTACATTCCTATCACTGTTAGTTTGGGAGCTACAACCCCTCAAAGTTCCGGGGGTGGAGGCTGCGATAGCGTATCTAACTGGCCGAGCGGCTATCCCCTGGGGCACGGCCCACTGTCTCATGACCACCAGCCAGTCAGATACGCTGTCGTAGCCTCCGCCCCCTAAACTTTGAAGGGTTGTTGTAGCTCCCAAACTAACAGTGTTAGGAATGTAGTTTTTAAACTGATTTGGGCGCAGCTTGTTTCAACGAATCCAATGCACGATAGAAAAAACTATTGTTCCATTTAAAAAATTATATCTTTGTGCTGTAACTCTTTGGAAAATGATACAATAAACTATGTTCATAGCTCCGCAGAAAGTGTAACATTTCTTGTGTTGACCTACCGCATTAAAATTTCCCGTCACCTATTATTTTATAAGTTACAGAGGCAAAAACTCTTAGTGAAACACCCTGTATAAGTGCTATTTTCATAAGACACGTTTCCCTACTTTGCTGAGGCAGCTGCCTTTATCTGTGCTAGCCTGCCAAAGTAGACATAATTTTGGAGCTGTGGACATCGAATTCATTAGACTCTGGAGCACTAGCCCACAACGAAAGAGGGTTTGCAAAGAAATACTCCGAGTCCTTTTGAAAGGTATTTGTAGAGTGTCATGGTGCTGCTTAATTTATTATCCCAAAGCTACCGGTTTACACGATTATCAAGCGCCAGCCTGATATAGACAAAAGTTATCAGTGCATTAGTTATCAATTACATACAACATTGATAGAATATTGTGGCAAATTACATGTAGAAATACTTACACAGAGTTTAGCAAGTTGATTAACGTGACATGTTACAATCTTGAAAAAAATTAAAATAAAGATTTGTCATTATACTTCACTTCATACTATGTTTTTCCAGTGACAAACTGAAGCACGCTTTGTTTAAGTGTGCAGTAATAAAATTGATACCAAAGATAACAAATAAGTATACACTCGATATTTTTGAGCAAAGACTATAGTTCGTGCAGCAGTGATATGTCTATGACACGCACATGTGTAATACAATGCAGCTCTGTTATTATAACATGCCTTGAAATTTGCAGCTATACGTACAACATTAAATAAAACATAGAGTGTACATGATTTAGCTACCGAAACCGGTAGCCTATGGTTAATAAATTAAGCAGCTGTGGTCAACATGTCATTCTACAAAAATTTAAAAGTTGTGAACCCCCACCTTTCCACGTTCCTTTTAAAAGGTATCAACTCTGACGACGTAACAAAAATACAGATAAATCATAAATGGCTGAACGAGGAACTAAACCTTGCTCCTCCTGAACATGAGCCAACAGTTGTAATCAATGCGTCAAAAAATTGAGACACACTTCATCTAGTAGTCTTGTGGTTCACAACAATACAAGTTGCCGTTCTTATGCCCTGGTGTCGTCATGCTCCAATTTGGGTCCAAATGTGATGTGTCTGTTAACGTGCTGACTTTAGCTCCTCTCTCAATGTTCACATGTTTTCTCCTGAAGTCCAGTTAAATTACTTGTATTTCCGCTATAGACAGAAACGTTTTATTAATAATGTCGGTGAAGTTAGCTGAATCCCGGGACAGAATATTCAATCACCACAAAGGCTGCTTCCATTATCCGCAGCTTCAAAATGTTATGTACAATTGCTTGTAGTTTCCATTTGAGCAGCAGCTGAATAGTATGTATTTCCACAATAGTGTTTGTAAAGAAAACGCCTTTTGCTACTGCAAATGAAGGGTTTTTATTTTTATAATTCACCCATACGCGTTTCGGCTTTGTCACAAGGCACTTGCAATGAAATAGTTGAATCACAAATAAACTGAGAAAGTTGGCAACACTACAAAACAAACTACAGTGGACACAGTTATGGCAGCAGATGAAGTTTTCAGAAAATAGTGAAACTTTTTGACCTGGTTGCCGGAAAGAGGCTGATACGGAGTAGCAAGTGCTGTAAGTACACCGTTTTATAGCAAAAAACGAACAGCAACAAATTATGTATTGTGAGCATCCTCAGCTGTAGACTTGAGTCATAATGGTGTAAACCGCTTCAGCTGTATGGTGTTCTTTATTACCCAACTAGTTTCGTGGCATTAGAGCCACATCATCAGGGCTATAAGTTATTTCATATTTTTCTCTCTCAGTGGACTAGACGACCCAACTTTCTCTGGTCCGGTGGCGGGCGTTGCGCTTTTGCCTACCGTCGTCAACGGTCCAGAGAAAGTTGGGTGGTCTAGTCCACTGAGAGAGAAAAATATGAAATAACTTATAACCCTGATGATGTGGCTCTAATGCCACGAAACTAGTTGGTTAACAAAGAACACCATACAGCTGAAGCGGTTTACATCATTATGAAAAAACGAACTGTTTTGAATCAGAAACGAAATGTTTTGTACATATGTAAAAGAAAAAAAAACTAACCTTTATGTGTAAATAGAAACATGTAAATATTCCAGAACACCCACTGATGATGCCTTGTGACAAAGGCGAAACGCGTATGGGTGAATTATAAAAACACAAACCCTTCATTTGCAGTAGCAAAAGGAGTTTTCTTTGCAAACAGTATTGTGAAAATACACAGCTATGTCAAGCCTTTCGCAGCTGTTGGGTAGAGCGGACCACGAAAGTGGAGTAAGCATGATCCAGTTATTTGTGTATTAGCAGCATTAAGAACAAGCGCACAAGTGTCGCTAAACAGGACGGCGCCAGTGCGTTAGCAGGCTTCTGCACTGCACGCCGCGCTAGTCTCAGGGGCACACACTTCTCATCCTACAGTCGGGCCGAAACACGATCATCCGTGACTCCGCCTACTGGACCGGGAGACCGCCCCAGCCGCAAAAACGAAATCCGGACATGTTGGCAAATGTACTCAGTTCGCTGCTGGACAGTGGCTAACGGTCTGACAGAACTGGCACAGTGCACAGCGTAGAGCTGGGCAAATGATACTCGCGTTAGAACATGTTCGGGATTTCCCGATTCAGCAGAGAAATCGATACAGTATCGAACTGTTCGAACATTCAGATGATAAATGACTGGCGCTGCTACTCTGCTCAAAAAAAAAAAGTTCAAATGTTTGTAAAGTCTATGGGGTCATCAGTCCCTAAATTTACAAACTACTTATGAACGAGGTAATCCTAACGACGGCACAAATATCCATGCCCGAGGGGGGATTCGAACCCCCGACCGTAGTGGCCGTGCGGATCGTGACTGAAGCGTCTCAATCCCTTCGGCCACCACGGCCGGCGCTACTCTGCTAACGATGCGCGGGTAATTTTGAAGTTAGCCAGCTATCGCTTTGCTCAGAACTAATTTCATAGGAAGTACAAGTACAAGTAAAGTAAAAGAAGGTCAACACTATGAAAAACTGTATATTTTGTTTAAAACAGTGCTCACAGTACGTGACGTGTCTGGTGTCACCGAAAGATGTGATCCATTGATAAACAAAATATCTGCTACTAGAACAAAACTACTGCAACTCATTACTGACGGCTAACATTCAAAGGAAAAAATGTGAATCTTTCATAAGTAGAAATTACATTTAATGTGATTACAACAGATAGGTTGCAAATGACCATTCCATTCCCTGTTCATACGGTACAGTAACAGATAAAAATTTTACTACCTTTTAATTGCCTTGAAAAGAAGATTGGAAGAGATGAAATAGGGAAAACATTAGAAACTTAATACCCAATAACGGAAATAAGTCATATAAAAATAAACTGTAATTGCATGAAATAAACGGTGCACGAACTGCTCTATACGTAGTATCAACAGGCGTCGCTAGATCGCAGCACTATAATTTTTAATCGCGATTGCTATCGTTTACTTATAGCCTATATTCGCTACTGTTTTTACTTATGACCTGCATTGTAGTCCGAAAGTCACATTTATTAATCTCCATAGTACATTAATGACACCTTATCTTAGTTATAAATCGTATACTTCACAGCACATGAATATCATCGTTGTATATCGAAGATATAGTACGTCCTGCCATTGCTATAGCGTCGTGATCGGAAGTTCGAACATTTCCCGAACCGTGACGTAAATTGTTCGAACAGTTCGAGTCATGTTCAAACCCAGCTCTAGTCGCTGCTGTCTGACAGAACTGGGAAAAGTGCACAGCGCAGCCGGAAGCGCGCATGCGCAGAGCGACGTCGCATTCGACTTACTCCAATGGTCTGCTGCCGCAGCCGGAGCTCAAGGCCGATTGGCACAAGCACCAGGGATCATCGTACTTCGGCCCGACTATAATGCTACATCCCCCACATTCGGGCTTCACAAACCAGCCTGGCAAGCAATATTTACGGAGTCAAAAATGTTCGATACAAAAACGAATCACTATACCCACCAACACTATCCGTAACAGAAGATAAATACTGAAGGCAGCGACTTCTCCGAGAAGACTTTGGAAGCTGCCAGTGTCTACTAAGTAATATTCAACCGGGAGATAGCTTCCCTTAAGTGAAATGCTTTTCCAACGTCAGTACTCCGGCGAAAAGGAGGTAATAGGTGCGCTGTATGCTTAGGGTTACCATACGTCCTCTTTTCCCCGGACACGTCCTCTTTTTGAGGCAAGAAAATGTGTCCTGCCGGAATTTATAAAATTCAACTAAATGTCCTCTTTATTTTTTTTTATTTTTTTAATCTTTTATTTATTTATTTTTTTATTTTTGTCCCGAAAAAGAAATTTTATTTTTGTGTCATTTGCGACAACGGGTTTGTTCGCACTGCAGTTAAAAACTGTTCGCAACTATTACGCACATACACAGAGCGAAACTGCCGATCACAATTTGGATCTCCACATGAATCTGACAGTTGCAAACGATTCGTAACTTCTCTGCGAAGAGACCCGGTTGTCTATCCTGTATTCAAACAGTGTATTCTGCATTGTGTTCTTTGGTGTTGCTTTTGATATACTTTCTGGCTTTATTGTGTTCGAGATTGTAGGTAGCCTTTTACTTGAAAATAAATTATGAACTTCAATACAAAATTCCGAAAAGAAAGCCACTGTTAAACGACGTGCCCTTGGATAAATACAGAGAAAGAATTGTACATACCAGCAGCTGAAGAGTGGTGTGCATATTTCAGTCATAGTGTTGTTAGTTATGCTGAATTGCAAAAAAATTGTAGTTTTTTTTCTATATCTCGTCATAATGCTAGCATAGAACGTGTGTTTTCTCTGGTGAACACACAGTGGACAAAAGACAGGAATAGATTTTAATTAGAAAATATAAAAGCTACTGCGTGTGTAAAGTATAATTTCAAACATTTGAAATGCCTGAGCTTTTATCTATACTTGTTGAAAAACAAAAATCTCTTTAGAGAGATTTCGTCGTCCTCCAAATATAGTTGGTTCAAAAGTGAAAAAGACAAGAATGAGACAATTATGATGAATGAATTATTAAGGTTTATAATATTTTGTTTTACAATAACCACACAATGTTTCTGTTTTAGTTTGTAGTAGTTTTTTGTTGTTCATCAATAAATTTATAAATTACATTATGTTAACAAGAAAGTGTCCTCTTTTTTGTATGAAGTGGCCTCGTTTTTGACGATGAACATATGGTAACCCTAGTATGCTTCCAGACAACCAACTTGTGTGCATTTCTCAGTTACTGTCTCAGTAACTATGATCTTGGCACTGAACCAGCGAATGATACCCCTACGTTGTCGCTAACCTACTTATCTCCAATATCCTGCTAGACCATGCAGAAGATACTCCTGTGAATTTTGGAAGATAGGAAAGATATTGTGCAGATTTTAGAATGAACTTCAATAAACATCCTTTGTAAACACTGAAGACTTATAAATACACGACAATTCCACAGCTTCCAAAACATTTCAAGTAAATAGCGGCAAAATTCAGAAAGAATAATAACGCAGAAACTTAAGAACAAGTATTAGAAAAACCAACGTCATACAATGAGTGTATCTATAAACGATGATAAGTTCCCCACTTTGCTTTTGTTGGTTATCAAGCCACTTTCGCAGAAGATGAGAATGATAGAAACTACATTATCACTTGGCCTGTTATCTCTTACAACATTTGGAGGTCATCATTAAAAAAAATATGGGCCCATCACAAGCGAAATTAAGAACGTCCTTGATAAAGGCACATAATCAAACGAAGAATTAAATGATGCTTTACTGAAGACTGCTTTAGTAGAAAGTACAGAACATGATTAATAAATGACAAAAATTAAGAGGGACTTCTTACCAATTACGAAAATGGTATTTTAGACTTGTTGTTATAGGCTGACACTTCTGGATAAAATTAAAAATGAAATCCTAAGTAATAGATACAATTAACGTGAGAACTACTGCAATAAATACAATCGAAGCAAAATAGATACGGTGGTATGGCGCTTGGAGATAATAGAATGGATTCCAGCTATCGGAGGATGAACAAGACGTTCGAAAACCGTATAGGAGGAGGGATCATAAGAACTATGTAAGGCATACGCACCCTTAGTACTGGGAAGACACGGGGCTTCAAAAGTTGGGATACAATAAATAGGTATCATTAAAAAAAAAAAAAAACTATAAGAATTAGAAGAGAGTCAGGAAAAGTAATACATGCGTCAAGAAAAACAATTTAAAAACTGTAATAAAAATGAAATGACTCCCGGCAAATAGACGGTAATTGGATCCAGAAGTACTTTCCTGAGTTCTGGAATTAAGATAAGTCTTAGATAACGATCTGTCAGAAGGTGCACTCATTACATATAATGCATTACATACGTGCGTATTTATAGAAGAGAAGAAATGGCTGACATTAGTAGCAGTGCACAACCATGACTACGTATCCATCTAGACGACTGCAAAATGAAATTAAGGCACTCGAAGGTGAGTAAGTATTCTCAGAAATAGGCAGTGAGAGAAAATAGTCTGGTGAGAGCGATGAGCAAAAAGCTGATCACGTCGACTGGCCAAGTAGGCGCTTTGTGGAGAGGCAGCCAGCTAGTGTCGGCAAAAACTAGTAGTCCGACCGTTCTCTGGCGCTCTAATGCTAAATTTGCAAATAATATCACATGAAAAATAAAATTCAAAATATATAAACCACTTCAAATTATCTGCTGTGAAATTAATGTACGAGCGCTAAAAGGTAATAACACATTTTCACATTATATATGCAGAGGGTGAAAGACGTTAATTTATATCACAGCGACAGCAGAAACGTAGTTGAAGTTTGTAACCGATAATCACAAATAAAAAGTGGGAAGGCCAAAATGAATCAGAGAGTAAATTACGAAAATGGAGAAAAACTATGTGATGAAAGCAGAAACGTAGTTGAAGTTTGGTAATTGATAATCACAAATAAAAAGTGGAAGACCAAAAAAAGAAAAAAACAACTTTGTAATGAAGGTGATGGGATGAGTCTCAAATCAAAGAGAATAGTCCGTTAAATGATTTATGTTGATAGTTATTCACATTTGCACTAAACATAAACAGTAACAGAAAAAATATTTAAATCTAATACACTGAAAAAGATATCAATGGGAGCAAGTGTTGAAAATAACGTGTACACTACATGACAGAATTTCGATGTTAATTAATGAAACTATTAAAATAATAAGATTTTTTCCTAGGTGTTGTAGAAATGTATTTGTGTTACAGTACTGATACGACCCATGCTGCTAGCGCCTTTCTTGTGGCCAGATATACTGTACGTCTACCTACTATCCTAACTATGTCCGCTCGTAAAGGAAAACATCTGCGAACTCCGCCGCTATCCGCTTTTCGAACAAGCTGCCCTGCTTTCTTCCCAAAATTCAGTGTCCGTGCTACGTCTAAGACAAAGTTGAAGCAATTTTCCATCGAGCATCGCAAAATCTTAACTGTATGGACTACTTTCATGTCAAACTGCAAAACCAATGCTCTTTCCCCTACCTTTCCATAGGAGTCACGCCACCTTTCCTTCCGTTATATACTGTACTTCATTTTTAAATTACATATCAGATTTAGTTTTCCTTCCTTCTTCCACTCCTTTCTTCAAATTAAAGTCCCTACCTTATAGTAATCTCTAGTTATTGTGGCTCTATCGAACACGAAGATATCATTCTGGGAAGTTTCTTATAAGTACTATTTAGACTTTTAGTTTTCTAAATTAGGCGTGACTACTGTACAATGCAAACTGGAAAATAGTTGTATGAGAGATGTTAAGTGTGAGAGACGCCCACCAGGCCATAATAAAAATAAATAAAAAAATACGTGAAGTCGGAGATGATTGTATCAGATTAACTGCCTTTACTCACTCAAAAAGCAGTATTGACATATCTGCGGAGGCAGGAAGGAAGATAGCAGTTTTAACGTCCTTTCGATATCTACATCTACATAGGTACTCTGCAAATCACATTTAAGTGCCAGACTGAGGGTTCAGTAACCACTTTCATAAGATTTCTCTACCGTCCCTTTCTCCAATAGCGCCTACTTACGGTTTTCTGTGTTATTCCATGTGTGTCTTCATGGAGATGTTTGTGAGGTCTTCAGTTGGATACAGTATTTTCGTTCTTGATGAAAACCCTTGCATCACCACTTCACTGTGTACTCGTTTTTGAACGTTTGTTTACAATGTTTAGTGTTGCCAACTCTCGCTTTTCGTCTGTCTCTTGTTTGTGTTCCTTGTATCTCTGAGTGTATCAGCTGTTTTTTGTTTGTGTTGGTGTCTGTGTTGACTGTGTGTGTGTTGTTATTTGTGTTAGTTTTTTGTGAATATGGGAGTAGGGGGAGGGGAGAGGAGAGCGAGAGGGAGAAGGAGGTAGGGCATTTCATTTTTCATTTCTGTTTTTCACTGTTTTTGTGGCCAGCTTGATCAGTGAGTTGTTACTTATATTGATCTGATCATTGATCACTTTCTTATTCATTGCCAGGGCACTCTGTATATAAAGTTTTCTTGTATTGTCAGGATTTTTCTGTCTCGATTATTGGTTCTGATAATTTTCATATCTTGTTCCATGGTGGATGGTTCATGTCCGTGTTCTGTAAAGGTGGAGTGGCTATTTTCATACTTCCAGCTTCTTATATGTTCTTTATATCTGGTTTTGAAGTTTCTGCCTGTCACTGATCAAACTGGCAACAAAAATAGTGAAAAACAGTGATGAAACATGAAATGCCCTACCTCCTTCTCCGTCTCGCTCTCCTCCCCCTCCCCTCCCCATACTCCCATATTCTCAAAAAACTAACTCATATAACAACACACACACACACACACAGTCAACACAGACACCAACACAAACAAAAAACAGCTGATACACTCAGAGCTGCAAGGAACACAAAGAAGAGACAGACGAAAAGCGACAGTTGGCAACACTAAATATTGTAAACAAACGTTCAAAAACGAGTACACAGTGAAGTGGTGATGCAAGGGTTTTCATCAAGAACGAAAATACCGTATCCAACTGAAGACCTCACAAACATCTCCATGAAGACACACATGGAATAACACAGAAAACCGTATGTAGGGCCAAAAACTGGATAATTAAATTAACTTTGCAAATGCTAGTGCTACAGAAGTTGTTTCTAACCTAGTAGATCCGAACTTTAGAAATTGTTAACTGTCATACTGTGAAAAATACATATAATATTATGACTGTACTACAATATTATACAAAAATAACATGTATTACAGGCCACTGATGATGCTTCATAAATAAAGAAGCGAAACGCATATGGCACACAAAAAAACGCCTTTCATTTAGTTGCTAAAGACGGTAATACACCTCCACCAATTTCATATGCAACTAAGGACGATGGAAATCGAAAAAATGATGAAAGCATATCGTTAACGGACACACAAAACTACGGTGAATTAAGAAACAAACACTGTCAAGACAGATTTACTTACAGGAAACACCGCGACAAACGAGAGACCGACTCGCCTGGCGGTCCCGAGCGTTCTGCGCGCTAGCTGCCAGCGGTCCTTTTACCACCTGGACGCCCGCAGAGACTGGTGAACAATGAACCGCGGACACACGTGAAAGCGTTCAACCAAGGCTGACGGGAATGCGAACACCTCGCTGCCCTTGCTTCCTGCACACGTACAGAACGGAGCGGCGCACGCACACGACCGGAAAACACGAGCGATTTGTCACGCTTCCGAAAACGAGAGGCTGGTGTCGCCCGGGAGTCAAGGCCGTTTTTACGCGCCGGGCGGTGAGTAAGGGAATGGCGGGAAGGCGGGTGTGGAGGGGGTAACGGCTGGTTGTCTGAGGGGTGGTGGGGGAGGGGGAGGGGCAACGGATGAGGTGGGGAGGGGGAGGGGAGGGGGAACAGCGAGGCACACTCGGCGCGTCTGATGTTGCCTCAGCTCGCTGCACCTGGCAGTTACAGCCCGAGTTCCCTGTCCGCAAGCGAAAGTAAAAAAACTCACCTTTCGTGATGCGGCAAAGTCACCTGCCCCGCAGCAATACAGAGTTCTGAACAGATCCTTGCAAAACGCGCCGCTCGCCTGGGAAATGGCATCCCAGCTTTCGTTCTGCCATGTGGCTCTCTAAGCCGAGGTGATACACCACAATCACAAAAATTCCGACTTTCATCTCCACTTCAGCCGAACGTAACTGACTTGTATGTACAGTTCCAATAGATTCGTAACGTAGGATACTGTTTCCACCTCAAATTAAGCTAAAACATCGCCCAGCCTTTCGCCCTGTCAAATCCTGACAACTGCGATGTAGTTGAACACTGAACAGATAGTGAAAACTCGAGCTCTCTATGAGCTAAAAGTCATACTGACGTGCTGACTATTTCAATTACTTGATGTGGCAGCTTGTTTCGAGGTACAAAACTTCATCTTCGTGCTCCAAGACAATACAAAGACATTTAACGCTCGTAAAAAGAAGGGAGGAAGATCAGGGTCTGTCGTGGCTCAACAGGGGGTCACAAGAGACGATTTTTTAACGTTCCTGGTACCATGCGGCACTGCTTCTTCCTGAAGGTCATTTCACATCCGCGTAGCGTATCTCGAGCTACGTCTTCGGAAGACGTCGCAATACGTAGCACGTATCCTGACTAGAGATACGTACCCTTCAAACCGATAGCTACGTATTAAGAGCTATAGAGCTACGTTTTCTATCCCATCTGCGTATTTTCTCAGTTGTTGAGATGTGTGGTAACTTAAATACTGTTCATGGATAGTACCAGAAATGGATTTCAATGTGCTGTGGTGCGACTCAGACATCAACTTTAGTGTGCCGTGGATGGACTGTAGTTCAAGTAGCGAAAGTGATGATGAACTGTAGTAGTTGTTGTATTCAGTATCAAATAAATGGAATTGGTTTCATCGAATAAATGTTAGAAGAACAGCGAATGGCGAATATCACACCCTAATGCAAGATTTACAGCTTGACGGTGAAAAGTTTATAACTGGCTTCAGACATAATGAAGAATATTTCAATGAACTTTAATCCCTCATCAGATGTGACATTAAAAACAGGATAACAATTACAAAAAATCAGGCCAGCTATTTGTCTAAGGTAACAATTCTTTGCCCGTAATCAAAAAAGAATAGTTTCACAGTACTGAATACTTTAGCACTTGGTCAATTAATGGAGACATTGTCCACAATAAACACGCAGTAATAGAGCTGTCAGCACAGAGCACGTGGTTTGTGGAGCAGTGTAATGCGCATGCGCCAGCCGAGATACGCAGCGACGCTACGTGTTCTGAACAGGCGTAGCTGGCCCGGCTGGAAGCGACTGCAGCTACGTCACTCTGAAATGCCCCATTTGATTACATTACAACATACGTCTGCGGTGTCTTTACGAAAACGCATATCTCGAGCTACGTCTTCGTAAAAATGCCGAGGACGTATATTGTAATGTAATCAAATGGGGCATTTCAGACCGACGTAGCTGGCGTCGAATCCAGCCAGGATTCAAGGGTTTTGCCAAAAAAACACAGTCTGGTTCGCCTTTCCCACGACATTACACACGTGTTCTTTCCAGTTTAAGTCTGAAGTAATAGTAATTCCTAGGTATTTTGTGGAGTTTACGGCCTTCACTTTTGATTGATTTATCTTGTAAACAACGTTTAACGGATTTCTTTTCGTACTCGTGTGGACGACTTCACACTTCTCATTATTTAGAGTCAATTGCCAATTCTGTTCAGTACCTCTCATTAGTTACGCGATCTTCCCATCTAATTTTCAGCATTGTTCTCTAGCACCACACTTCAAAATCTTCTATCTTCTTCTCGTCTGAACTTTTCACTCCCATACAAGGCTACAGAGAAATTCCTACACAAAATAATTCCTAACACACTACTATTCGATGTTAACATATTCTTCTTTTCAGAAATGGTTTTCTTCCCATTGTCATTCCACATTTAGTACCTTCTCAACTATGGCCAATATACATTATTTTACTGTCCAAATAATAAAACTCATCTACCACCTTTATTGTCTCATTTACAAATCTAAATCCTTCAGCGTCACCTGATTTAATTCGACTGTATTCCATTAGCACTCTTTAGTTCATCTTACTACATATTTTCAAAGCATCGTACATTCCGTTCAGCTACTCTTCTGTCTCTGACAGAATTAAAATGTCACTGGCAAACCGCAAAGTTTTTATTTCTTTTCCTTGAACTTTAATTCGCATTCCCAGTTTCTTCTTGCTTTGGTTCAAAATTCGCTACATGTTTTAGTAGTAGTAATTTAAACAGGTCGTTGCCTAGAAAATGGAACAATAAAACGCTTAAATAAAAGGAACTAATAAAATTCTTTGACTACAAATTCCGCATTTTGTTCCCATTTTTTCGGTACTTCCGGTTTTTGTGCAGCGATTTCGTTGACCTTGTTTTCGGAATTCCTCCGTTTCTCTCTCTCTCCTATTTCAGTTACAGTTTCATGAACCTGTTGAAGACGGTTTTTTTTTTTTTTTTTTTTTTTTTTTTTTTTTTTTTTTTTTTTTTTTTTTTTCACGGAGGAACTATCGGCGGTGGAAACCCACGCAAAAGGTGCTCCACTATTACCCGCAGTATCCCGATCTCGAGAAGGCTTCAGTATAAAACAGAAAGCGAGGTGTTGAGTGTAGCCTGCCTCAGTCAGGAATGACTCTGCGTAGCTGTTTGATCTCTTGCAGCAGGCAGTCTTTCCTTATGGGGAGTCTGTGCTTCGCGCGTTCCGTAACTTTGCCGCTTCTTCCTTCGCTCCTGCGCCGCAACGTTCGCTGAGTTTCGCTACTGCGCTACCATGTGGCGATGTATATTACTGTGTAGGATTCAGCCACATTTTGAAGGACAAGCACAGTTTTACTTAATTTACCTCAGATTTCTCGCAATATTACACTTTTTATGATACTCGGCGAGATCCCCCGTCCCACCACGTCAGAGTGGTCCAGAATACTCGTCACTCCCCCCACCCCTCACAGACACATACACACAAACGCATTACTGATTAATGGACCCCCTTTCATCTTCATCCTGTTGTGTCGGTGAGATCATTGCCTCATTGCTCACAGCTATATTATCTGATGGAATATCGATTCTGCGCTGCATGATCCTGGGAATGAAAGCTTGTCCATCGTAGGTAACCTAACGATCACGACGTGAGACGAGGTCCGTGTACGACTACCATAAGCCGGAAAATCATTTAGTAGGTGGGACGGCTGACGGAACCACATTGTAAGGCCCCCCTTCGGCTACAGGTCATTCAAAAACAAGTGCGGACAAAGGCGCTTTCCCAACGGCTGGAAAAACCAGACAGTCCCCTCCCCACCATGGCGGTGTCCGGTGTCCACTCTCAAGATAGCCCCTCAAGCAGACACGGCGACACCGAAAGGGCGTACAGTAAGCGTCTTTCCAACGGAAGGCTCCGTTTGGAGTCGTTACCAGGTAAGGTAGTAGCTCAGATGTGCAGCCCCATTCCCACAAAGACAATACAGTTAACTGATTCATAGGACGCATTGTATGGCACATCCTGAGCAAGCCTCTTCATCTCTCATAAGACCTGCAACCTACAACCATTTGAATCTGCTTACTGTGTCCGTCTCTTGGTCTTCCTCTGCGGTTTTTACCCCAAACACTTCCCTTCAATGCTAAATTCACGATTCATTGACGTCTAAGAATGTGTCCTACCAATCGATCCCTTCTTTTAGTCAAGGTATGCCAGCAATTCCTTTTCTTCCCAATTCTATTCAGTGCCTCCTCATTAGTTACGCGATCCACCCACCTAATCAAAAAATGTTCAAATGTCTGTAAATCTGCGTGGTCATCAGTCCATCAGTCCAACTACTTAAACCTAGGTAAACTAACCTAAGGACAACACACACACCTATGCCCCAAGGAGGACTCCAACCTCCACGGCGAGCAAGCGCGCGCTCCGCAGCGAGGCGCTTTAGACCACTCGGCTACTCCACCGCGGCCTCACCTAATCTTCAGCATTCTTCTGTAGCACCACATTTCAAAAGCCTCTATCTTCTTCCTATCTACACTGTTCATCGTCCTCGTTTCTCTCTCATACAAGGCAAATCTCCACGCAAATGCCTTCAGAAAGGACTTCCTTACGCTTAAATTAATTTCTGATAGCAAATTTCTCTTTTTCAAAAACGCTTTCCTTCCCATTGCCATTCTGCATTTTATATCCTCAGTACTGCGACCATCATGTGTTATTTTACTGTCCAAGTAACTCATCAACCATCTTTATTGTTTCGTTATCTAATCAAATTCCTTCAGCATCGCCTGATTTTCTTAGACTACACTCCAATACCCTTATTTTCCTGTTGTTAATGTTCATCTTATATGCAACTTTCAACACACTGTCCATTCCGTTCAACTGCTCTTCCAGGTCCTTGCCTGACTCTGACAGGATTAACAATGTCGTCGGCAGTGTTTTTATTTCTTCATCCTGAACTTTAATTCCTTCTCCAAATTTCTCCTGCACATCCTAAGACCAGAAAATAAGAAAAAGGTGGATTTCGTAATATAACGCTACATTAGCGATATTAGGAAGATTTAGACATGATCTTCAGTAAAACCATTACGAAAAATAAGAGAACTGTTAATCCTGCACCACTTGTCAACGCCATAAAAGGCGCGTATGCTTAGAAATATGCAATTTTCTTATGTTTTATTAATGTATTTCCATGTTTATTTTAAACAGACCTTTAGAGACGCCTATGAGGCAGACTATATAAACTAGTTGCCAACGTATGAGCAGATTTGAGGATTTTACGTTTCCATTTATGATGATGAAGTTCCAGTCTTCCTTCAAAAGGAGCAATTATAGAGGCGAAGGGGAGTTTATCTAACATGTTCTGTGTAAAACAGGGTTGTGACTACATTTTCAAAATTAAATTCTGTGGTAATTCACTGATTACCAGACACAGTTTTATCATCTTTCTGTAAGAAATTTTTACATCTGAAGGTAAGTAAACAGAAAATTATATTAATTTTAGTTAAAGGATTTCAGTGTTCATTAACCCTTTATAGTTTATACGATAGTGGTCGATATATTGCCCGCCTACCATAAGTTCAAAACAGTGTACATTGCTCTATGCCTTCCTTGTTTTCACCCGTTTCATCCCAAATAACAAGTTTACCACTGCAATTTGTAATATTTCATAGTGTTTGGTAATGTTTTATTGATTGAACATCAAAATATGTTCAATTTTTGTAACCGTGGATTATTTAATAAACTGTATCTTCTTTGCATTCCAAATTCCATTTTTCAGTTATCTGTTCCTGATTTACGAAAGTGGTCTTTAAATGACCACCGTCCACAGTAGTCTAAGCCCCACCCAAAATGGCTAGTGGTCTCTACATCAACCACTTATTTCTTCCTTTCACTTTCAAGTTAAA
This sequence comes from Locusta migratoria, assembly GCA_026315105.1. Taxonomy (NCBI): domain Eukaryota; kingdom Metazoa; phylum Arthropoda; class Insecta; order Orthoptera; family Acrididae; genus Locusta; species Locusta migratoria. Next base: position 832,061,322 of record CM048744.1, read on the forward strand.
TGAACATATATAATTCTCAGAATATTACATACCTATATAAGTAAAATGGGGTACAACAAAAATGCAACCTTTCAAATTTTCAGAAAAAAAAGTTTTGTTCTTCAAAAGGTTAACAAGTTTACTAGGACACTAAATTAACCTGCAAATATTTGTTTCTTCTCTCTTAGACATTTTATGAATTCCCATGCGAGATAATGTGTCAGATCGGACAAGAGACATATACGAATTTTGAATAATGAGAAAGACAGCACTACGTTATGTATAGTTACATAATCTATGATACGACAAATAATAAAACGTAAAAATAAATAAATAAATAAAATAATCAGTGAAACTCAGCTATCTCAGCGCTCTGCCAATCAGTACTGAGGCTTGGCGTATTGGTTGGACCAAAAACGACGTCTTCCGGTATTTTCTTCAAATTTCTCTGATGCATCAGAAATTCCCACATTTCCAGAACTTTCGACAATCCTGGTAAACTGTTGTCCATGTTCAGTTACTTTGCGAATCTTCACTGATATTAACGGACATATTTACAGATTCGTCGGAAACAAGTCCACACCAACGTGGGAAAACCACGCAGAAGAGCGCGTGCTACCAATTTATTTAATTTATTTATTTATTTATTTATTTATTTTTGTTATATTTCCCTGATTCCAACCTTACATAGATCAAACATTTTCGTTCCCATGAAAGACGATGAATCACAGGTAACGAAGGCAACGACAAAAACTGTACCGAACTAGAAGCGAAGTTCAGAAAATTGACTTCCCGTTAAAGTCGACGAAGGCTAGCCAAGAAAAAAGATAGAGCTAGGGTGTATATCTCACTTATCATTGCATTCAGCTGTGGGAGTGTAAGTTCAGAGAAATACCGAGTTACACTGTAGTTCGGATACTACGTACTCTGTCTGTAGCTCTGCAAAAATTTCTGATTTCGAGCAAGGCAATCCGCGGCGGAGCGGCCGAGCGCATTGAGGCGCTATGCTACGATGCGCGAAGCCATTCCCCGTCGGGGGTTCGAATCCCCCTTTGGGCATGGATGCTTGTGCCGTCTTTAGTATAAGGTAGTTCATAAGTAGTTAGTAAGTTTAGGGACTGATGACGCGGCAGTTAAGTCTCTTAAGCTTAACAAACATTTGAACATTTTTTAGGGAGGTAACGTCGTACCACGTCCAACAGGGCCACGTCTAGAAGAGCGCTTTCCCCTAGTTCTGGGCACCAGTACAATATAAAGAGATCAGCGCGGCTAATAGCTTTGAGAGAGACGCGGGTTCGATTTCCGTTCCGGGCAAAGATTTTATCCGCTGTGGGACTGTGTTGTGCTGTCATCGTACTCATCGTCACGCAACTTTCGGAAGTGGCTTCATATAAAGAGACGTGCATCAGAAAGCCAAACAACCTTAGACGGGATCTCCTGGTCAATAATACCATTCGATCATATCATTCTATCACACTTAGGATGAGCATTAACGGTCAACGGGTAACAAGAGAAACTCATATTCTATATTCCAAGAACGATTCCAGTCCATGCTGTACAGCAATCAGTGAGAATAAATATTCCTTCAGTAAAAAACCGTCTTGATTGCAAATTGTTTTATTCCTTATTTAATGACGCGTTTCGCTCTTTAGCAGGGCGTCTTGAGATTATAATGCGCTCTTCGTGGTGTGACACCGTGAATTGTTTTGCGGTGTTTCTATTTTTTTGGAAGTTTGGATTTCCTTGTAGCCCTTTAGCAGGGCATCTTGAGATTAGCCGCGGTGGAGTAGCCGAGCCGTCTAAAGCGTCTCGCTGCGGAGCGCGCGGATACTCGCCGTAGAGGTTCGAGTCCTCCCTGGGGCATGGGCGTGTGTGTTTGTCCTTAGGTTAGTTTACCTAGGTTTGAGTAGCTTGTAAGCTACGGACTGATGACCACGCAGTTTGGTCCGATACATTAACAAACATTTGAACATTTTTTCTTGAGATTATAATGCGGTCTTCGTGGCGTGACACCGTGAGTTGTTTTGCGGTGTTTCTATGTTTTTGGAAGTTTGGATTTCCTTGTAGCCCTTAATCTAAGCGGTGATCTACGATGATACAAGATAAGACCATGTTTACAATTGCGCTCACGGGCGGGGGGCGGACGTACCACAGCTTCTACTAAGGGCTACAAGGAAATCAAAAATTCCAAAAACACAGAAACACCGCAAAGCAACTTACAGTGTCACACCACGGAGAGCACATTGTAATCTCAAGATGCCCTGTTAAAGGGCGAAACGCGTCATTAAATAAGGAATAAAGCAATTTGCAATTGCCGGCCACGGTGGCCGAGGAGACTGAGGCGCTTCAGTCACGGTCTGCACGGCCACTACGGTCGGGGGTTCGAATCCCCCCTCGGGCATGGATATTTGTGCCGTCCTAGTTAGTAAGTAGTTCATAAGCAGTTTGTAAGTTTAGGGACTGATGACGCCGTAGTTAAGTCCCATAAGCTTTACAAACATTTGAACATTTTTCAATTTGCAATCAAGACGGTTTTTTACTGAAGGAATATTTATCTCAAGAACTGTTCCCACAGATCCGCCGTACTAGAGAATATTCACGCTACAACAAGAGCTCCTGATTTGTTTCGACTGATGAACACTAATCACAAAAACATTACCCCCAAGGCCGAGCACGATCATTAAGTGATAGGGGCCCAAATGCCTTGCGATAAGCCGTGACCAAGCGTGGCGGTGATCGCGCCAGCGACTGGCTGAAAAATTCATCACTTTCCTCATCGGTGCGAAGAAGCACGTTGGCCAGCAGTGTGCGTGTTCGGGGTTCGAAAGGCAGAGAGAGCGGAGAACTTGCAAAACTTGTGTGGCGCTACAGAGCTGGCCATTAATAAAAGCCTCCTGAGTCGCCACTAGAAAGAAGTCTGGAGTCGGGGACGTGATACACTGATCCACGAAATGCGTGCAGTATTTTGTTGCATCCATTTGTAATAAGCTGCCACGGGAGTAGTAATCCACACACTAGACTGAACAGTTTTTTCGTGGCTCACTCTATTCTCTCAAGGAACTCCCGAAAATTTTTATGTAATTTTTTTCAAAAATCTTGCTTATTTCTGAGGTACATTGTTGATTTTATTTAATTCCTATGCGTTTCATCTTACCTATCACTATCTTTTGTTACAGTTTCTTGTACTGGCTCGTTACTAGACCATGCAGAAGTGTTCCTCAGTTGGCTCCTCTGGAACCTGATAAATATAAATAAATAAATCTAACGTTGGTCCCTCTTGTTATGTAAGAACATACTCTCCTTGTTCGAAATATAAACGGGTCATTTATAGAACGCGATTCCACCCGTAAGCTTTGACCCGTGACGTCACCGTAGCGCGACTGTTTTCAGGTGCGAGCGTATTTGTAGAAGGCGTGAGTAATTATGTGGTGGCTGAGTTAAAGACGACAGTTTGTTTACAAGCAGAACAGATTACAGATTAACATTTTGTGTTTGAAACGTTATCAATAGCTTCCCTCTCATGGTAAGGTATAGATTAAGTTAGAGTGGGTTTTTTTTCCTTGTGTGAGCGCCGAAGGCCAAAACTTTTGGGCTGAGACCTGTGGTCCATGGTACATTCTCTTATCTGTAATTTTCGAGAATAACTACAGATTATTTATTATCAACAATACAGAAGTATTAAGATATCCCGTATACGGGTTTTCCTACAAGTTGATGACGTCATGGGTCAAAGAAGACGGGTGGAACCGCGTCGTAAAATATAGCCTATATAAGTTTCCATCTCACTCATAGTCTTGTTTTATTCACAATTGGAAGAGAGCATCGTTTATGGAACGTTAGGTCCAAGAATCATGCATTCTTTCAATTTCGGGTTTTCGTAAACTCCTTCATTAGGAACTTAAAATATGGCGGCGTAAAGATCTTTTTCACCGTTTTCCACAAAACACTCTTAACAGATTTTTTGTACTCGCAGTTAAATCTTGTTTCGTTGTTGCACCGTTTGCTTTTGTTTTAAGACTCACCACACTAAACACCAGAAGAAAAAGATTTGACATTATTGGCGTGTGTAATTCTGTGGCAGCATAATAATTTACAGTTGTAAACTTCTGTAGACCCCACTAAATCACCACTACGTATTATGCTATGATATTCAGAGAGAAGTCCAGAGCTTTGCTACAACTGTAGATATGTTAGCAGAAATAGAAAATCCGGAGTCTTTGGACTGTGGATGTTGATTCTTTTGAAACATATTCAGCGAACCGCGTTTACGTAATATATATATATACTGAAAAATTCGGTAGAGTAACAGACCTTAACAGAGATCAATTAATTATTAACCACTTAACTGAGGCACGGGCAGAAACACGTGTAACTGTAGCTCAGATATCGTCAGCCAGTTGACTCCCATTACTGGTTAAGGGCCTCCACCAAGCACCGCGAGGGGGGGGGGAGGGGGGGGCGACAATGGAGCCGCTTGAGCATCTGTCGACATCCGTGGCACATACGAGCTGCTGTTTGGACATGAGATTTTCGCATTGTAAAATACCCAAAAAGGTGAGGACTGGGAGATTCGGAGGTGATATGTCAAAGTGAGCACAACCTGGGAAATTACACTATGTTGTAATGTGTGATATGTAGCGAATTTCATTGTCTGTACTTACATGTGAAGCAAAAAATGTTCAAATGTTTGTAAATCTATCGGAACAAATTGCGTGGTCATCAGTCCGTAGCTTATAAACTACTTAAACTAAGGTAAATTAACCTAAGGCACACACACACACACACACACACACACACACACACACACACACACACGCCCCAGGGAGGACTCGAACCTCCGACGGGGAGCAACCGCGCGCTCCGCAGCGAGGCGCCTCAGACCGCTCGGCTACTCTACTGCGGCACATGTGGAGCCAAGTGAAGCAAAATACTGTGGTGTGTGTGTGTGTGTGTGTGTGTGTGTGTGTGTGTGTGTCTGTAAATAAGGTGGTGCCGCGGTGGAGTGGCCGAGCGGTCTAAAGCGCCATGCTGCGGAGCGCGCGGTTGCTCGCCGTCGGCAATTCGAGTCCTCCTCGGTTGGTTTAAGTAGCTTCTAAGCTTAACAGACGTTAAGTCCCATAAGATTTACAAATATTTGAACATTTGATTTGAAGAGTACAGTAGCAGCATGATTTCCCATTGGTACAACGAGTCAGTGTAGTGAAGTACGAAAAAACGTAACGATAATTTTGCTTCATAAAATTTTTGGAAACTAAATTTCCAATATCAAGCTCCTACAGAGCTAACATCTACTTGCACGTGGCCCAGATTATATAAGACCTCCATCTGATAACCCTGTAGTGGATTCAAAATTGATTGATGTAACAAGACAACTACTTAATGGTACTTGAAAATGCAACAAAATAAAAATAAAAAAAGAAAGAAAGAAAGACTTGTTGCAGATTATACTCACAAAGGAAATCGCGATAAGAAAATGATAAACTTCACGAGTTCTTCGATACAAACAGTTGTCAATAAATATCCAAACCACCGCTCTAACGGTTCCACTAGGGCAGTGTTTTTCAACCTTTTCGAATGTGCGACCCCCTTCCAACTAAAAATATTTTGGCGACCCCATCCAAAATAAAAATATGTTGGCGAATCCCCCACCTCAATCGTCACGAACCGTAAAAAAACTACGTTATATCAAAGGAAACAAAATTACCTCCTTTATTTTGGTACTTCTTTCTTTTAAATTGTTGGACGAACTCTTTTGTGTGTATTTTTCTGAATGGAACACATTCTATTTTTACGAGATTTCCAACAGATAAATATATTTTTCTCAACGCGTGCTTCGAATTCCATGCAAGGCTCAGAAGCGGGCCCTATTGATAGACAATTTGTAAAGGAATAGATCTTTATTTTAAAATTCTTTACAATTAATTATTATATCATCCTTTTGACAATGTCGACTGGAATACACTCTTTCAAATTCTGAAGGTAGCAGGGGTACGATATAGGGAGCGAAGAGTTATATTCAACCCATACAAAAACCAGACAGCAGTTATTAGAGTCGAAGGACAAGAAAGGAACAAAGAGGTTGGGAAGGGAGTAAGACAGGGTTGTAGCCTTTCCCCAATGTTGTTCAATTTGTACATTGAGCAAGCAGTGAAGGAATGCAGCGAGAAATTTGAAGAAGGAATTAAAGTGCAGGGAGAAGAAATAAAAACATTGCGGTTTGCCGGTGACATAGTAATTCTGTCAGAGACCGCAAAAGATCTGGAAGAGCAATTGAATGGAATCGACAGTGTCTTGATAGGAAGATATAAGATGAACATTAACAAGAGTAAAACGAGGGTAATGGAATGTAATGTGACAAAATCAGGTGATTCTGAAGGAATTAGATTAGGTAATGAGACAATAAAAGCAGTAGATGAGTTTTGTTATTTGGGTAGCAAGATAACTTCTGATGGCCGAAGTAAAGAAGATATAAAATGCAGAATGGCTGTGGGAAGAAATGCATTTCTGAAGAAGCGAAATTTGTTGACATCCAATATTAATTTAAATGCTAGGAAGTCCTTTCTGAAAGCATTTGTATGGAGTGTAGCATTGTATGGGAGTGAAACGTGGACTATTAGGAATTCAGACAAAAAGATGATAGAAACTTTTGGAATCTCTGCTACAGACGAATGATGAAAATTAGATGGGTGGATCGCGTAACTAATGAGGAGGTGTTTAACCAAATTGGGGAGAAAAGGAGTTTCTGGCATATCCTGACTAAGAGAAGGGATAGTTAGGTGGGATACATTCTGAGACATCAAAGAACTGTCAAATTAGCAATAGAAGGAAGTGTGTGGGATAAAAATCGTAGAGGGAGACCGAGGGACGAATATAGTAAGCAGATTCAAAAGGATGTAGGTTGCCGAACGTAGTGTCAGATGAAGAGACTTGCACAGGACAGGATAGCGTGGAGAGCAGCATCAAACCAGTCTGCGGACTGAACACCACAATAACAAGAACATTATGTTCGTCTACCTATCGATTGGTTCCTGAAAAAGGTTTTCCTGCTTTAGTGTTATTCATCATTAACACAATGTATTATAAAATAATCTATGGCCTGTTTGTTGTTATGGTCTTCAGTCCGGAGACTGGTTTGATGCAGCTCTCCACCCTACTCTATCCTGAGCAAGAATTTTAATCTCCTCATAAGAACGGCAACCCACATCCACTTGAATCTGCTTACTATACGCGTCTCTTGGTCTCCCTCTGCGATTTTTCCCCCACACACTTCCCTCCAATGCTAAGTTTACGATTCCCCGATGTCTAAGAATGTGTCCTACCAAGCGATCCCTTCTTTTAGCCAGGGTATGCCAAAAATTCCTTTTCTCACCAATTCTGTTCAGTACTTCTTCATTGGTTATACGATCTACCCACCTAATCTTCAGCATTCTTCTGTAACACCACATTTCAAAAGCCTCTATTCTCTTCCTGTCCGCACTGCTTATCGTCCATGTTTCACTCCCGTACAAGGCAACACTCCACACAAATGCCTTCAGAAAAGACTTCCTTACACTTAAATTAATATTCGATGTTAGCAAATTTCTCTTTTTCAAAACTGCTTTTCTTCCCATTGCCATTCTGCATTTTATATTCTCTGTACTGCGACCATCACATGTTATTTTACTACTCAAGTAACAAAACTCATCTACAACCTTCATTGTTTCGTTACCTAATCTAATTCCTTCAGCATCGCCCGATTTTCTAAGACCGCATTCCATTATTTTTGTTTTGCTCTTGTTAATGTTCATTTTATATGCTCTCTTCAACACACTGTCCATTCCATTCAACTGCTCTTCCAGGTCCTTTGCTGTCTCTGACAGAATTACAATGTCATCAGCAAAACGCAATGTTTTTATTTCTTCCCCCTGTACTTTAATCCCTATTCCAAATTTTTCCTTGCTTTCCTTCACCGCCTGCTCGATATACAAATTGAATAACATCGGAGAAAGGCTACAACCCTGTCTTACTCCCTTCCCAACTGATGCTTCCCTTTCATGCCCTTCGAGTCTAATAACTGCGGTCTGGCTTTTGTACAAGTTATAAATAACTCTCCTTTCCCTATATTTTACCCCTGCAGACTTCAGAATTTGAAAGAATGTATTCCAGTCAACATTGTCAAATGCTTTCTCCAAATCTACAAAAGCTAAAAATGTAGGTTTGTCTTTCCTTAATCTATGGCCTATTCAATTCATAATCAATGTTACACAGGGAACTACATAATTTTCACATTAAATAAATTCCACTCAGGCATACGTTTTCGTACTACTGAACCCCTAGTGACTTTATGGTGCAGGTACTTTCTCCTGTGACTGCGACTCCCGAGGAAGACTTTGTGACCCTCCTGCGTGTGGCGACCCACAACTTGATAAACACTGCACCAGGGTTTCTTTCTAGCGCCTGAGAAAAGATGACCGGACCACCGCCACCTATACTCCGTTCACCGTACTGTAAGCCGGCCGCGGTGGCCGAGGGGACTGAGGCGCTCCAGTCACGGTCTGCACGGCCACTACGGTCGGGGGTTCGAATCCCCTCTCGGGCATGGATATTTGTGCCGTCCTTAGTATTAGCTAGATCGTAAGTAGTTTTTAGGTTTAGGGACTGATGACCCCGTAGTTAAGTCCCATAGACTTTACAAACATTTGAACATTTGAGACGTACTGTGAACACACCGAGGTGCGTGACTAGGGGTGGGCAAAACAGAGTCGCTCGCTCAATTTCGCTGCATCCGTTTCAGGTGTAAGGTCGTTGTGTGTTTTGTTATATAGCAGTGCTATTAGAAGCCAAACATTTGAAATTCATTTCGTTTCATACTTTATAAAAAGTTATTTTCTCCGAAAATTTCGCAACTCTGCATCTTCGCTTACCACAGGAAGCAATTTGTCAAATATTTAAGATTTCTTACTATAATCTTTTCTACGTACCGCATTTCAAAGTCATCAAGACGTTCTGAAAACTTCTGTCGTACTTCCATTTGTTTTTCTCCCTTGGAGGCTTCAAATAGTGTGTGGCTTTCTATTGACTGTTTTCAAATTTTCAAATATTTGTATAGCTTATGGGACTTAACTAAGGGGTCATCAGTCCCTAAACTGACAAACTACTTATGAACTACTTACGAACTAGGACGGCACAAATATCCACGCCCGAGGGGGGATTCGAACCCCCGACCGTAGTGGCCGTGCTGACCGTGACTGGAGCGCCTCAGTCACCTCGGCCACCGCGGCCTGTGACTGTTTTCATAACAATATCAGTCATTGACTGTTCTGCACACAACAGCTGCATTTTATACACACTAGGAACCATGTGTTTTTCTAAAAAAACTTCATTACTTCTACTTCGAACGCTTCTTGGGTGGACTCAAAATTGAAGGACGACATAATGAGGTTATTCTTACGTGATACCAATGAGAGAGAAAAGATACACATACACTATGAGTGTTAAATATTATTGTAAACATTAACGTTACTATTCAGCAACTGGTCCCTTAAGTTGAAGTTGACAATCAAAATCTATTATCACTGCTCTATAATAACACATATAACGACCTTAGACCTGAAATGGATGCAGCGAAATTCATCGAGAGTCCCTATTTTGTCCACCCCTGGTCACGCGCCTCGGTGTGTTTACAGTTCGTCTCTCGTTTCGGTGAACGGAGTATGGAGAGAAGGCGGCGTGTGACATCACGCAGAGTAGGTTGCGCGCGCATAGCTGACTGGCTCGCTCCTTCAGCATAGTGGGCCGTGCCCTAGGGATGGGAAATACCGACCTGTTAAAACCGATACTGGTATTTTAGTTCTGAATAACCGGTTTTTTTTGTATTTATTTGGTGTCGGTTGTAACCGGTTTTTTTAGTTATTGCCAAGAACCGGGTAAAAAAACCGGTACGACTACTTCCTGTAGCAATGGTTCAAAATGTGTTTTTGTAAATAATTTTAAAAAATTAAAACTAGTAAACCCTAATATTTAGGGCGGTAGCAGTGAGGTACAATGCTCCATTTGCTTTAAAAGGTTGAAAAAGGGTCGAGGTACTACAAATATTCTATGTCATTTAAGGAGAAAGCATCCAAAATATTTCTTGGAAGCGAAGGTAAATTCGATTGATATACCTATTATGTAAGCTTGGAATAATAACTTTTAATATACTATCATATTGTTATGCTAACAAGTTTTATTAATGTGATTCCTTGAAAGCGAGGGGCTTTATTAATAACCAATATGGGTTTAGGTAACATTGATCCTGTGGTGCCTCACGAGGTAGCCGTGCGGTCTGAGGTTCCATGTTACGGACTGCGCGGCAGCTCCAGTCGGAGCTTCGAGTCCTCCCTCCTCCCTCGGTCATGGGTGTGTATATTGTCCTTAGCGTAAGTTAGATTAAGTAGTTTTTAAGTCTAGGGACCGATGACCTAAGCAGTTAGGAATCATAAGAACTCACACCCATTTGAACATTCTTTGATCATGTGGTACACAGCTTTACTAGTTCAATTTGCGTAAATTTACACTGACAACAATCATATTGTTAGTCGGAACTATGACTTTATTTTTCGAAATACTTCTGCAGCATTGATTGAAGTTTATTTACTGATTGTAACTTATATATGTTGTGTGTATAACGAGATATTCGTATGCGCTGGCTCACAAGTCCAACTTACGGAATGGTTGGCTCAATATTCGCGACTGCCGGATGGATGTACTAGGCCAGTAAATCTCTATCCTTCGTATATCGTCTTCTACGGACTCCTGGTTAGGCTTACACACACTCAAGAAGGCGTAGTATCGGGAGGGGATCTTGCAAAATATGGAAAGACTAGTGATTTATCGTATAACGTAAATTTACCTAAATATTAACTTAATTTCGTAACTTTCGGTTTCGGCCGAAACTAGAAGAACCGACGATTACGGTTTCTGTTTCGCCCGCAAAATATGTTTTGTTTAAACTCTACTGGAAACAATAGCAACAAAAACGGAAAACCGGTTATTTAAAAAACCGGTTATCTTGAGCAATTATTACGGTGCAGTTAAACTGGAGATGAAAAGAACCGGTATAACCGAAAAACGGTTGTTTCAGCGATAACCGCCATCCCTATAGCTGACTGGCTGGCTGCTTCGGCCTAGTGGGCCGTGCCCCAGTCGGCTATGCGCCGCGGCCTTCTGTCTAGGTTGTGTTGACCGGACCCAGCCGCGTGTTGACTCACCGTGGTGGAGACAGGAGCGGTGCCCTGGCGCTAGGAACGAACCCAGGCAGCTACTGGCGCGCCACACAGCCCTGCAGCCATTAGCGCAGCTCGCCTTAATGGTGTTTGTCCAGCCTGCCGGCAGGGATTAGCAGGCGGCCATCTTCCGCCTATTTCTGTCAAAGCTGACTTGCCACCTTGTTACAGGATGCGTCACTACGGCGATGCTACTGATGACACGCGTGCTAAAGCAGGACTGCTCCACACAGCTTTCACCAAAGAGAACCAGTCAAATACTCCAGAATTCGAATCGAGAACAGCTACCAGCATGCGTAATTCAGAAGTATATAGCCCTGGAGTACTAAAGAAACTTAAATCACTCAACGAAAGCTAGGAAGTCTTCCGGTCCCGATTGTATACCACTTAGGTTCCTTTCAGAGTATGCCAATGCAATAGCCTGATACCTAGTCGCCGGCCGTGGTGCCTGAGTGGTCTGCGGCGCGCTAGTCATTGTCTGCGCGGCCACTACGGTCGGGGGTTCGAATCCCCCCTCGGGCATGGCTATTTGTGCCGTCTTTAGTATAAGCTACTTCATAAGTAGTTTATAAGTTTAGGGACTGATGACCCCGTAGTTAAGTCCCATAAGCTATACAAACATTTGAACATTTTTTGGATACCTTGTTATATACAGGGTGAACCGAAATTAGCGCACTCGGGCTTCGCACCTTGATTCCTCACATGCCAAATGTTCAAATGTTTGTATAGCTTATGGGACTTAACTTCGGGGTCATCAGTCCCTAACTTACAAACTACTTATGAACTAACTAATACTAAGGACGGCACAAATATCCATGCCCGAGGGGGGATTCGAGCCTCCGACCGTAGTGGCCGTGCAGATTGTGACTGATGCGCCGCAGAACGCTCGGCCACCGCGGCCGGCTCATCGCATACACGGGAAGAAAGTCTACCAGCAACGCATTCACTTCTTGCGGTCGACGTTTCAATCTACGGAGCTAATTCAGAATCGCATGTAGGAACACGCACCAGAGACCGTCGGCATTTTCTGCTGCGGTGTTAACATACAGGAGGTTGTGTTCTGTGCACCGAGCGAGGTGGCGAAGTGGTAATACACTGGACTCGCATTCGACAGAACGGTGGTTCAAATCCACCTCCGACTATGCAGATTTCGGTTTTCCGTGATTTCCCTAAATCACTCTAGGCGGCCACTACGGTCGGGGATTCGAAGCCCCCCTCGCGCATGGATATTTGTGCCGTCCTAGTTCGTAAGTAGTTCATAAGTAGTTTGTAAGTTTAGGGACTGATGACCCCGTAGTTAAGTCCCATATGCTTAACAAACATTTGAACATTGTTTTCACTCTAGGCAAATGCCGGGATGGTTCCTTTACAAGGGCACGGCCGATTTCCTTCCACATCATTACCCAAACACTCCGAGCGTAAGCTTCGTCTCTAATGACCACGCTGTCGACGGGGAGTTAAATTCCAAGTTTCCTTCCTGTTCTCTGCAGCGTTTGTAAATACTAGGAGTTCTGCGAATTTAAGTGCTGTATAATAATACATTACAGCCATTTTGGAAAATGCCGTTTTCATTCAAGGAGTTTATGGTGAGTAATGAGGGTGTTCCCGTAAAAGCGTGCAAAACTTCAACAGGTCACGGAGAAAGCTCGATTAAACCGTTTGAGGTAGGGAACCTGAGGCGAAGGCGACTTAAGGAGATATGGAAGTAAACTTGTCTGCCGCTTTGTCTCGCGTTATTTTTCTGTTTTCCACCTGTTTTACAACTAAGAAGATTACCAGTATTGTGATATTTATTTACACGAACATGCGCATGCGGGGCAGTTCTTTCAGAGTTCTGCCTGAATTGCACCCTCGGCTGTTCGTGAGAGGATGTGGATACAAACGACGGTGCACCGCCTCACTTCAATGTAGATGTTCGCATCCATCTCACAAGAAAAATACTTGGGCTCGAACAAACATATCTGTATGAACGTTTGCTTACAGGATCTCTACGTACACCTCAGTGTGCTCGTGGGTGTCGATTTTATGCAAAACTTTGCAATCATGCTTTAGATAGCACTTTTGATGTAATTGTAGACGTCATACGTAATTACATAAGTTGTAGTTAAGATAGTTACAACTTATGTAATAATCATCGTACATGTTCTCTAGCGTATTGTCATCAAAAGCCGTGATGATAGTTGCAACTTTAACCTTCTTCTCGGTAGACTGTTGGTATTCACTGCCACTGCTTCCATCGCCTCTTGCCGCACTTACCGAAGCACTATCGCTTGCAATGAGTTGTTCGTCATTATCATCCCTATTATCATCATTATGTGTTAGTGTTACAACAGTATCTAACTTATGCTCATATTTCTGTACCATAACAGACACGAGAAAGCATGCGAATGATTCATCTTCTACATTAATACCATCTTCACGAAGAAGGGTTCTTCGTAACTTCATCTCAACTAATCGCAATACATTAGCAGGATTAATTGCCAATCGCCGACCAATCTAACTCTTCGCCACACAAATAACATCACAAAACGCAACTTCGGAGGCACACTGCACCGTCCCTACTGGCGAACCGACAGGTCAAAGTGCAATGTGGCAAGGCACACGCAGAGGCCTCTAACGGACGACTGCAGAGTTTTGCATATGCGGGAGTATCACTAGTTCAATAAGGGACCTTTACATTATCTCTCAAACGATTTTGGTGTATATGTGTTTGTTCGAGCCCAAGTACCTTCCTTGTCAGTGGTGTTTTTACCGGACAGTGGATTGGAACGTGCCGCCCTATTCCAGGGCCAACGGGATAAATCGCCTTCATTGTTCCCTATCTATTGGGATATTTGAAGTCTTGTATAAGAGACTCCATTAGATGAGGGACGGCATTAGTTGCCATAATTGTAGCTGTCTGTGACGAGACTGGAAACACACCAGGCATATTTGGTCGGTGCATCAGAACCTCTTTCGCCAACGGAAAGATACACTGGAAATGGTACGTTCATTGTGTCGATGTCGGTATTTCCACAGTTAACTGTAACTAATGTTAGTAAAAAGTACACAGTAATGTGACTGTTTTCGTATTAACAGGGTCGTAACTGGAACTTTTATATGGGTACTGGAAAGTCGCCATTTGTCCTCCAAAGTACTGAAAACTCTTTATACCCCTAGGTAGGGCCCATCCCTACAAAATGTTATAAATGAACGCCCTTACATGCGACTACTCTACAATTCATACGTAAGTCCTATGCAGAGGGTTCATCGAACAGTTTTCAAACTATTGCCCTACCGTTAATCTCTCGGATAGACTGTGGGAGAAACGGAACTCCGTAGATTCCTTTAGAGGTCTCGTACCTCTGACTTTACTGAGTCATTTCCCCCCAAGTGCGATAAAGAATATATCCGCTTTCGGAGGAAATAGTTGGTGATGGAAACTTCGTCAAATTTATCGCTGCAACGATGATCGCTTTTCCTTTAGTGACTCTCACTCCAATCCACATACCATGTCCTTGACACTGGCAATACTACAAAGAAACTATGCTTCAACTTTCAGACGTCCTCTGCCATTGCTACCTGGTAAGCACGCCATACGGCCACAGCAATACTCCAGAGTTGCAGACGATGCCGGGTAAGAGTAAAATTGGCAGTAATGACCAGCCTGGATGTGGTTTTTAGTCGGTTTCCCACATCCCACTGACGAATACCGGCATGGCAGTTAAGATCCGCCTCAGATACAAGTTCACTACAGTTTAGAAAAAAAAACTTCGCACACTCTCACATTTATAACATTTGGCCACCTCTTAACATTAACCACACCAAATTCATAGTAAACCACGCCGCCTCCGCACAAGCGGGAATGAGTCAAAAGAAAATGATTGCGCTAAAAACGACTTTATAAACGATGAAGTGCTGAGAAAATTTCGTCCCTTTTATATTACACTTGTAAATACTGAAAGACTTCGAAAGCCGGCCGCGGTGGCCGAGGGGACTGAGGCGCTTCAGTCACGGTCTGCACGGCCACTACGGTCGGGGGTTCGAATCCCCCCTCGGGCATGGATATTTGTGCCGTCCTCAGTGTTAGCTAGTTCGTAAGTAGTTTGTAAGTTTAGGGACTGATGACCCCGTAGTTAAGTCCCACAAGCTCTACAAACATTTGAACATTTTTTAGACTTCAAAATAATATTGTCACCAGGTATTAATATTTGAGCAAAGGTAGCACCAAGAAAATTGTTTTTTGAGGAAAATTTTCCCGTCAAAATAGCCGTTTCTGTAGTCTCTGATAATCGTTCAGCAGTGCGAGAATTGAATGATGCTCGTGGATGGGAATCTCCAGGAGCTGAACACGTTAATGGGACGGCGTGGGCGAGGATTGGGGGGGGGGGGGGGGGTAGGCGTATGTGGAGGTTAAAAGGTACAAGTTCAGTGGCAACAGTACCGTATTGCAAAATATCTGCAGCTGAACTATCAAGCCATTTGATTTCTTAAAACTGTAACACTGGTTGCATTGCAAGCGACTAAAAGAAAGCCCCACCCCTATGGCTCAGGAAAGGGTTGGGGTGGGAAGCACGCACGCACGCACACACACACACACACACACACACACACACACACACACACACAATTCTCTACGCCCCTGGGAAGAAACAGCGTGAACCGCTGAAAGAAAATTTAGCACCACGTAGATCATAGTAAATTGTGTGTCAAATATAAAGATAGTAGAATACTAATGCACATGAAGCTAACCGCTTGCAAAAATTAATTTCTCAAATCTAAACGTACAGTACTTGCAGTAAATGATGTGTAGATCCACGTTTCTAATCACTGAATATGGGAGATAATAATGACACTTTCCCTTAACCACTCCGTTCTTTTAATTAATTAATAATAAAAGAAAAGCAAAATTTTGAAGTGACAACATAGGGACGTTTTCTATCATCACCAGACTATCCTAAACGATCTAACTTCATATTCGAAGTAGAACGTGAAAACTCTCCACTTTACAGGACAACGTTCTCCATTGCATCATTCACGTTTCACATTCAGAAGATGGATTCGTGATGTGTATGGAAACACGATTTGGTGGATCCCTCCGTCGTTGACGAGAATTTTTGTGAGACAGTGGCCTGCTCGATCCAGCGAAATGGAGTAGATTCATGTCACTATTGGATAGCACACGTCGGAAGTTTCCCGTCCATTGCTGATCTGTGCGCTGTTAAAGACATACAGGATACATTCAGTCTAATCTGTTCACCAGCGACTTCCTTGTTCCTTCAGTGATTGTTCCGCCCCCCCCCCCCCCCCCCCAACCCCCTTCAGCAACAGTCCCGTTATACGTTACACATGACTGTTGCATCAGACGCGGCTTCAACATGACTGTGTCCCTTCAGCTCCAATCAGAATATTTCCCCGTTAGAAAGGTGAACGGTTAACAACTTCCCTAGGAACACTTCTGGATATCAAGCGCTGGCATGGATTACCTACAACTGCTTCAACAGACACTTTAGATATGCACACATACGTCCATGTTACAACATGTTACTGTCATTGTTGAAACACACACACAAAAATATTGTCGGCGACACATCAGCCCATGATGACATCTTAGACACTACTTGCATCCCTATAGAGTCCAAGCGAATAAATAAATAAATTAAATTAAAAAAAAAATGGAAAAAGCTGAATGCCGAGTAAGAATCCTAATGTGCTTAAAAATTACGGAACACTATGTTACTTTATTAATTGTGGCCAGATAAGTTAATAAAGAGTCAAGTACCGCAATTTAAATATATAGCGTAATTTTTAAATCAATTATGTAGTTTCACTTGCTGATGCAACATAGCAAATCATTTCTTCAAAATATTTATAGATCAACATTCTTTTCCTCACACGTAGGGACTGATGACCCCGTCGTTAAGTCCCATAAGCTTAACAAACATTTGAACATTTTTTTTTTCCTCACACGAGATGTAAACATCACCCATACCGGTATGTGAAGGTTGCTGCGGGAATCCCTCATACACTTCAGTACGGATCTCAGCATCTTATATATAGCGCTCAATAAAACGTCCATCTCGAACAGAATTAGTTAATTATAAGAGCCAAGTGCTTGGAAGACGGTTCATCGAACCACCTTTATACTATTTATCTCCCCTACCATTCTCGAATAGCGCGCGGGAAGGAAGAACACCCGAATCTCTCCGTTCGAGCTCTGATTTCTCGTATTTTATTCTGATGATCTTTTCTACCTATTTAAGTGGGAGTCAACAATATATTTTCTCAGATAAATCAGTATGCCACACTGGAAACTAATTACGAATCTAAACCGGCACTGTGAAAATGAAACTCACTAAACGTTTACTTTTTCTTTCCTTGCCAACACGAGCGACGTAAATTTTCCTCGCCGAGTTCCAACGAGTCACCAGCCGTTCACGCCCCCCTACATACTCTTTTCAATTGTAGCTCTTCCGCTGTACACAAAACAATGGAATACATCAATCGAAGACGCCGTCTGGAGAGGCCCTGATCCTTGTCGTTGCCTGATGTGATCAATTCGGACAGGCTGCGCGAGAAGTCGCACACTTACTTGGAAATGTCGAGTTGTAGAAGCGAAGTCGCTGATAGGCTTCCCCGCGATCCGTGTCGAATTAGCGCGCCACGCCGTGTGGTGCCGTGCGCAGCGCGAATGAGGCGCCTTACCGCGGCGAACTCTGGTTATAAGCAACTGACGCCGAGGAAGTGCCTCGCCCGCCGCCCATTGGCTGACGGACTCGCCGCCAGATGGCTCCACGGTCGTTGCGTAACGGCCTGGCGCTAAGAAAAGCTCACACTTGGTCGGAGGTGGAGTGACCGTTAACATCGCAGTGTGCAAGATACACAATGTCAGCCGCTGGTGCGTTTAGTGAGTTTCGCTCATTGCGTACTTACGGAGTACTGCTGTGAGGATCATCGTATAGCGTCGCCATTCTGTAACAACAGTGCTTTTTCAAGTGTAAAGGGACTCATCTTGAGAATACTTTGTATATTCTTGATTTTTACCAGCGATGTTACCAGATGTACGGATATCGTAAGCTGTAACAGAAACTCCTTATTGTATTTCTATACAATCACGTTGTGAAGCTCGGTGAAAGGCGATCCGAAAGCACGAAGGTCTGGGCCGTTACAGAAAACTGATTGTGGTGTGTAATTTAGTACTTCTCATTGCCCGACTGAGACTTAAGTCGAGAAAATAACTTCTTTTTTTTTTTTTTGTGCCTTCTCTACATCAATACATTTCCCGTTGCTTTCGTTTTATAGGATTCATTGTTTTGCGCATTAATATTTATTTTTCTTTGTGTGTTTTAGGCGTCCTCGAAATTAGGCATTTCTGCTTACACTAGTACGAAAATAAACATTACGCTTTTGAACAAGTAATTCGCTTTCGTTGCGCATCTAAAAATCTTTGGTATAGAAATGTTTCCTATTCAAAGTTACTGATCAGTGACAATTCAGAATTCTACAAATGTCTATATTGAGATTATATTAAGGCCTCTTCCATAGTTCTCAACTGAAACAATAATAATAATAATAATAATAAAGGAACAGCTGGATGCAAATCGTCAGTAGTATAGGTGGAACTACATTCACAAAATGTGAGAAATAGATGCAAATGTTCAAATGTTTGTAGAACTTATGGGATTTAACTACGTGGTCATCAGTTCCTAAGCTTACAAACTACTTATGAACTACCTAATCCTAAGGACGGCACAAATATCCATGCTCTACGGGGGATTCGAACCCCCGACCGCAGTGGCCGTGCGAAATAGATGCACGTGGAATTACACATGAACAGCATGCGCCCTAATTTCCCAGTAAGAAACAACTTAGAGGGCCGGTTTCCGATTTTATTGCATCTTTGCTCACAATCGGTCGCGCTCCAATACTTATATATTAAAAGAATCTACAAAAACTGAGTCAGCCGGACAGACGAAACTACCCGGTCGATTTTCTTCATTTTATTTTAAACGAAAGGTATTCATCCACAGATTTGAAATCAAGTAAGTTACATAACTCTCGCCTTCGTTTTTCTATACTCAATCGCGATTTCCGTCAGTATGTTTCTTATGGGGACGTCCTTGCTGTAAACTATAGTCAGTCGGTTATGCCGTTCTATCCAACCGATTTCCTTCATTTTTGCTTTAAACGAAGGGTATTATTTCGCAGATTTGTCACAAAGTATATGAATTAACGTAAGTCTCTCCATCCTTTATTTTTATTCAAACGCGGTAACCTTCCATCCTTGCATTGAATATTGTAATCGGTTTGTTTTACGATATCTTCGGTTCTAATTAAGGTACGCTATTCTTTTTTTAACCTAACAAGACTCAGGGGATCAAGCGCTTTCGTTTGCTCTTTTAAACACTTGCATTGATTGATTCTGAAGAAAGCTATGCGTGAACATTCATTCAATGTTACTTCCATTTTTCTCATCTTTTATGTCATTCCAGAACCGGGCGAAGTATACCCACCGGTCTTCTAGTTAATGATAAAGTTTGGAGTTATCAGTAGTTAATCTTGGTTTAGATAGCCTAAATGCGAAAGAGATCGACAGAAAAAGGTTTTTCTTCAGTTCTCGTAACCATAAGTAATGTGAAGCATATATTTGTGCTATACATTCTGTCCTTGAGGAGCTATACTGTTTTATGAAACTGTACTTAATGTGCATTTCCCTTAACAGTGCTGCATATCTCAACATATGGGAAACATTCGTATACGACACTAGATAGTTCTAATACAGTGAAAATTAACATCTGATAGGTTCTTCTCTTTTTATAAGTGATAGTCCGACAGACAAACATATCAACATAAAACTTCGACAAGGCGCACATACCAGACTACAATGACTACAAAATTTCCTCTCTGATGAACTGAAAAGAAACTGCGATTGTGTTGCCTAAACAAAATATAACCAGACTGGGCTACAAATCCACATAAGGCCATAACATGTAAACATAGCTTATAAGCGTAGGCAGTTTTCTATATCTCTAAACAAATAAACCGATGCACGGTACCCATGTCCATTGGTAGATGGACCAAGCAGAACAAAAATTTATTTTAAAAACCTTACAAAGTTATTGAGTGAATTTAAAATGCAAGTAACTCTATAATAATTTTAGGGATGTTGCCGTTCTTATTTCCATGCTTGCTAAGATAAACTAGAGGAGAATACCGCCTTATGCAAGACTCCGTTTTTGTTTCTTCACCCAAACACGTTTCGGTGCTCGCGTCATCTTCAGTGGTATTTTTTCCCCTTTTATTTCCGAAAATTGCTGTTACATATTACAGGTTTTTATAGGTTGTATACACATTTCGCTAAATTGTTTACATTTGTTAATAGTGTTTCAAATGCATAAATATCGTTTTACTTTAATTTTTAATGAAGTATCAGATTTTTCGTGTATCATTGAGCTTTTCATTTAAAATATTTTTAAAGTCTATAGCGAATGTTTTGAGGATTAGGTTGAATATTTAAGGCCTACATGTAGTTACATATCTTACTTGAAGTTAATAGCAGAAGTTACACATTGTCTTGGGACTGATGAGCCTGCTAAAAATCCCCAACAGCAACAACAGATTGCTTTAATTAAGTAGTTAAATGCTTTACAACTTTTCATCTACTACAACAGAACGTTTTCCTGTCCAAAAACAAATGAATTTATTGTTATTTCACCTGGATATTGCGATATAATATATGCTGTTATAGTAACTTAGTAAGTAAGGCGTTAAATTTCGTAGAAAAATGTTTTGTTAAAAAAACACAAAAGATGTCTCGCATAAAGCGGAATTCGTCGCCAGACTCAAAATGCCACACATTTTGCAGACAGTATTCACTTATACTACCGAACGTACTAGCGACGTGCAAGTTCAAAAGATATGACCTCATAAGACACTTGAGGTGGGAGAAAAACTAGTTTTTGCTTAAAACTGAGAGAAAATAATCCATCCACTGTTTGATAGACAGCAATTAAAAACTTCCAATAAATTTTAAACGTAATTTTCAAACTTTTCTAAACGTTTTTTCGCTTATATGCTTAACAACAAAGTCTAACTGATTCGTAAAGAAAATTGATTTCTGAAGTTGCATGGGAGTTCGATCGTGTAAGATTGCGATATTTGTTACTGTGCAATTAAATGCCAGAAGGGCTCCGTAACTTCAAGAATATTAACACAGTGGTCTACCCAAAGCAGAAATGATATATGCCCTATGCTAGTAATCACAGACGCCACCTTGCTTGGGCGTATAAAGATACAGAAGACCATTCCGATGCATCCGGTTAATGTAACTGCAATACTAGAAAAGAAACAAGAATATGTTCATGAAGAAAAAAAATTAGCATCTTCATTAAGTTTGCACGGAGCTCACACGACGCTATTGGAATTAGAAGAAATAGGTATAATGATAAAGCAAGTCAACGAATAAAAATGGAACTGTAATAAAAAAAGAGAATTATTTAAAACTTGTACAAAAGCCAGACCGCAGTTATTAGACTCGAAGGGCATGAAAGGAAAGCATTAGTTGGGAAGGGAGTAAGACAGTGTTGTAGCCTTTCTCCGATGTTATTCAATTTGTACATCGAGCAGGCGGTGAAGGAGAGCAAGAAAAATTTGGAATAGGGATTAAAGTTCAGGGTGAAGAAATAAAAACATTGCGTTTTGCTGATGACATTGTAATTCTGTCAGAGACAGCAAAGGACCTGGAAGAGCAGTTGAATGGAATGGACAGTGTGTTGAAGAGAGCGTACAAAATGAACATTAACAAGAGAAAAACAAAGATAATGGAATGTAGTCTTAGAAAATTAGGCGATACTGAAGGAATTAGATTAGGTAATGAAACATTGAAGGTGGTAGATGAGTTTTGTTACTCGGGTAGTAAAATAACATATGACGGTCGCAGTACAGAGGATACAAAATGCAGAATGGCAATGGGAACAAAAGCATTTTTGAAAAAGAGAAATTTGCTAACATCGAATATTAATGTAAGTGTAAGGAAGTCTTTTCTGAAGTCATTTGTGTGGAGTGTTGCCTTGTACGGAAGTGAAACATGGACGATAAACAGTGCGGACAGGAAGAGAATAGAGGCTTTTGAAATGTGGTGCTGCAGTAGAATGCTGAAGATTAGGTGGGTATATCGCATAACTAATGAAGAGGTACCGAACAGAATTGGTGAGAAAAGGAATTTTTGGTTTACCTTGATTGAAAGAAGGGATGGCTTGGTAGGAAACATTGTTAGACATCGAGGAATCGTAAATTTAGCATTGGAGGGAAGTGTGTGGGGTAAAAATCGCAGAGGGAGACCAAGAGGCTCATATAGTAAGCAAATTCAAATGGATGTGGGTTGCCGTTCTTATGAGGAGATGAAGAGGCTTGCTCAGGATAGAGTAGGGTGGAGAGATGCATCAAACCAGTCTCCGGACTGAAGACAATAACAACAACAATAAAAAAATGTTCTAAAAAGAAACTTACCATCTCTGTTAGACATATAACTGTTTCAAGATTTAAAACAGATACAAAACATTTTTCGTGAGCCTTGGAGGAATTATTCTACAAGTTTAACCTGAAAAAAAAAAAAAAAAAAAAAAAAAAATCTGGATTGTGAAGATGACTCCCCCCTTCTCCTCATAGGCGGGCTGTTGCGCCAGTCTTCCCTGGTGTCAACCGCATATCTGGTCATGGCAGTGATCTCTGCGGCGTGGGCTACTTACGAAACTCCAGTCGCCAACATTCTCCTTCGAATCCGAAAATCTATTGTTAACTGCCACTTACATAGGTAGAAATGATCATCAGAATAAAATAAGAGAAATCAAAGCTCGAACGGAGAGGTCAGGTGTTCTTCCTTCACGCGCGCTATTCGAGAATGGAATGGGAGATAAATACGAGGCGCGTCCAGAAAGTAAGTTCCGTTTGGTTAAAAAATGATATTGTTCACAGATACAGAAGAAATTTTATTGCAGAAAATCCTACAACTCTTAAACTACTTTTCCACATAACTGCCGAAATTTTGCAGGCATTTGTCATAGCGTGGCACCAGGTTTTGTATATCTTCATCATAGAAATCTGCCGCCTGTGTCTTCGACCAGTTGGAAACAATTTCTTTCAGCTCGTCGTCATTGGTGAAGTGACGACCGCCAAGGAAAGACTTGAGATGTAAGAACAGATGAAAGTCGCTAGGAGCGAGGTCAGGGCTGTACGGAGGATGGTCAAACACGTCCCAGCCAAATCCCAGTAGGAGGTTTTTCGTCACATTTGCAGTGTGTGATCATGCGTTATCGTCAAGCAAAACTCCTTTTGGCAGCAGTCCCCGGCGCTTATTGTGAATTGCACGGCGCAATTTCCGAAGTGTCTCGCAATAAGTATCTGCTTTGATTGTTTGACACGCGGTACGACGTCAATGAGTAGGAAGCCTTTCCAGTCCCAGAACACTGTGCACATCATTTTCCGAGGTGTCATGATATTCTTCGGCTTTACCTTTGGTGGGGATGAAGTGTGCCTCTATTCCATTGATTGCCGCTTACTCTCAGGGGTGTCGTAAGAAACCCACGTTTCATCTCGTGTGAATATCCCTCTCAGAAATCTTCGCCGCTTTCAGCATAATGGATCAAAAACTCAAGTGCACTACCCATCCGTTGTGTTTTGTGTTGCTCAGTGAGAATCTTTGGAACCCAAACTGAGGAAAGTTTACGGAATTTCAGTTGTTTGGTAACAATTTCATGCATCAGTGAACGTGAAATTTGGGGGAAGTCCATAGCGAGAGCACTAATTGTAAACCTACGGTTTTCCTGGATCTTCTCATCAATCGCGTGGACCACTTCTTCTGTAACCAAAGGTGGACACCCATTTCGTTCTTCATCGTGCACATCACTACGCCCGCCATTGAACTGTCGGACTCATCTTCTCACCATCGAATCACTCATCGCAGTTGGTCCGTAAACAACGCAAATTTGCCGATAAATTTCACTTGGTTTCACTTTTCTCGCCTTCAGAAACCGAATCACCGACATGATTTCACAGGCGGCGGGGGTTTCAATCAACGCCGACATTTCAAACAAGCACAACAAAGCGTACGTAACTCACAGCGATCTCCAAATGGCGCACGTTCTACTCCTTGATACACATCGTCTACAGCGCATGTGCGGAACTGCAATCGGAGCGCTGCAGCGGAGATAAATTGAAATGGAACTTACTTTCTGATGCGCCTCGTAGCTTAACTGTGGTTCGATGAACTCTCTGCCAGGCACTGAAATGTGATTTGCAGCGTATCCCATGTAGATGTAGTGGACCACACGTATTCCACATGCGCAATAACTGTCTGAACAGTAGGCCTATATGCCGATACTATCTTTAGCAATTATTTTAGTTCTTTCATATACTTTTTTGAAGGCAAAAAAGACCTTCGGATATTTAAAACTGTTAAAAGAGATAGTTCTTCGTTTCATCATTCACTTTTGCACTATCAGTTGATAGTCAGTGCACTTCATAAAGTGCACATGTTGAGTGGATAAGTGAATGATGAAATAAGAAACGTCTAACTTTTAATCAACTGAATGTGGCATTTATTTTATTCATATTCAAGAAATCTAACTTGACTGTGAACCATGAAAATGACACCTGGTTTATTTAATTTGCAGAGCCTTATTGAAACCACTGAAAATGTTAGTGTTGCTATTAGTTAGACACTATTTAGTTAAAAGGCTATTAAATTGGCGTTAGTTACGAATCGCTGGCCGCGGTGGGCGAGGGGACTGAGGCGCATCAGTCACGGTCCTCACGGCCACTACGGTCGGGGGTTCGAATCCCCCCTCGGGCATGGATATTTGTGCCGCCCTTAGTTGTAAGTAGTTCATAAGAAGTTTGTAAGTTTAGGGACTGATGACCCCGTAGTTAAGTCCCTTAAGCTTAACAACCATTTGAACGAATCTTGTACGAAATAAAACCATAGAAACTTACTTTCTTAGTTGGCAAGAAATATATTCCGGTTTTTTCGAAAATGTTCAAATATTTGTTAAGCTTATGGGACTTAACTACGGGGTCATCAGTCCCTAAACTTACAAACTGCTTATGAACTACTTACGAACTAGGACGGCACAAATATCCATGCGCGAGGGGGGATTCGAACCCCCGACCGTAGTGGCCGTGCAGACCGTGACTGAAACGCCTCAGTCCCCGCGGCCACCGCGGCCGGTTTTTTCGCCTATCTGTGGACCTATATGGAAAAGTTGAGAGTTGGCCATTGTTTCATAGTTTCGAAACCATGTCTCGATACGCGGAACTGTTTGAAAACTGCCAAGTTTCATGGTTTCGAAACCGCCGGGTTTCATTTAGTTCGGTTTCGGATCACAATTGCTGTCGATTCTGAAACTGTTTCGCCCTGTCGGTTTCACTGTTCCAAAACAGCGGTGTTTCAGACCAACATTGCAGGAAGGCGGTATCAACGAATTGTGTCGAAACCGTGCTGTTTCATTTTGCTGAAACTCTCCACAGATACACATTTAACTTACTAGTATATGACCATTTTAAAAATTGTCAAAAACTAATGGACAGACGTGAGTGTGTAGTTTAACATTACTGAATGAAGATTCGTTTCTAAAGTGACTGCTGTATTTCGAAATGAGATAATGTCTGCTTTATAAACGTAAATGAACAATAGAACATTCCCCACTATTTGCATCGAAATGACCAGTAAAATTATAGTTTTATCTATCCATGTACACTAACATTAACAACGCACGACTACAGCTACAACTTCCGTTTATTATTATTATTATTTTTTAAAATGAGA